>OX638313.1:94731802-95981802 GCA_951812415.1 Beris morrisii | reverse complement strand
AATTGCTTTCCTTTCCTAACATGAGATTGAAAGGATAAGTCCAGGGATTGGTGCTAAGTCGGCTACTCCCTTCAAAAAACGATAGTGGTAAGAGCCTATAGTAGTCTTCGGGTTTGTCTAGACTTATCTTAAAAGATGGCAAGAAAGATGGGTTTCTCTGAAGAAAACATGCTAGATGTGAAATGTAAGTACATTACACCTTAAATCTTAGATTCTTTCAAGCAAAATGCTTTTGGTACACATTTGAATAATTTGAATATTTTAATTCAAAACGAAAATTCGCAATAAATACCTTACTGTTGGTAGACTAACCAGTTTTGGGCAATAGAATAATTTCAGGGTCTAGATTGAACTTTATTAACTTTCGAGAGGTACGGTGTGGGTCGGATCCGACCCAAGTACCTCCGTCTATTCAAGAGATACTTTATTTGCTCAATGTAAAAGGGTGATAGAATGTTAAATGTTAATAAAAAAAATGTTCAATTATTGTTAAAAGATCAACAACATATATTGAAACATGCTTAATGATTTATTCATACAAAAAAAATTAAAAAATCCTGTTAAAATGATAAATTGATAATGGGTCGGATTCGACCCGACCGTACCTTCTATTTTGGCGGGGCCACCGTACTTTTCGAGGGTTAAAAAAAAGAATTGTCCAAGTAATAAAAGGGTCTTAGCTTAATGTGAATAACTTGTATTGCAGAAAAGCTATCGTGGTAAACTTTGTTTATAATTAAAGGCGACTAAATAAGATTTAATGATTCCAAAAAAATTTTAGTCATCGATCGGGTTTTTTTAAATAATGGTCCAAAACTAAATTTTTTTCTCTGATCTGTTTCAAAAACTGATAAGCAAATTTTTCTTTGAAGAGCCATGTAATGATTCAAAAAGTCCCGGGAATTTTGGTGGGATGGCGCAACCACTCTCAAATCGATATCATTTTTCGGAAGTTCCAACTGTTAATGAGGAATGTCAAATTTTCATGATATTTCATCTAGTAGTTTGGAAGCTATCGCTGTATGAGTGACGCTACTTTTGGTATTTCGTAAGCAATGGAAAAAAGTGAATTTCGCATTTTGATAAAACATTGCTTTGTGATCGGAAAAAACGAGAAGCAAACATTGGAATGGCTCCAAAAACATCACAGCACATCTGCTCCGTCGAAAACAACTGTTTACAGATGGTTTGCTGAATTTAAAATGGGTCGTACGAGCACCAGCGAAGCACCACATTCGGGCCGGTCAAATGAGGCTACAACTCCAGAAAACATCAAGAAAATCCATCTGATCGTTTTGAAAGACCGCAAAGTGAAAGTGAGGGAGCTAGCAGACATAATGAAGTTGTCGATCGGCAGTATTTTGAATATTTTACATGAGCATTTGAAAATGAAAAAGCTGTGCGCGCGATGGGTGCCGCGGTTATTGACAATTGATCAAAAGCAACATCGTGTCGGTGATTCGGAGTCCAATTTGGAGCTGTTTCGGCGTAATCCGAAAGAGTTTTTGCGTCGATTCGTAACAATGGATGAAACATGGATCCAGCACTACACACCGGAGTTCAATAAACATTCGGCAACATGGTTACAACCGGGTGAGAGTCGTCCGAAATGCCCAAAACGCAAGCGTCGGCTGGGAAGGTAGGCCAGCATATTTTGGGACGCACATGGCATAATCCTCATCGACTATCTTGAGAAAGGCAGAACCATCACGGGCGACTATTACGTAGCGTTATTGGACTGTTTGTACAATGAAATGAAAACAAAACGGCCGCATATGGCAAAAAAAAAGTGCTGTTTCACCACGACAATGCACCGGCTCATTCATCGCTCAAAGCAATGGCAAAATTGAACGAATTGCGATACAAATTGCTGCCCACCCACCGTATTCTCCAGACTTGGCCCCCAGCGACTATTATCTGTTTCCAAACTTGAAAAGATGGCTCCGGGGAAAGGGATTTTACTCAAATGAGGAGGTCGAGTTCGAAACTGATGCCTATTTTGAGAGCCTCGACGTCGACTACTATAAAAAAGGTATCGAAATGTTGGAGGATCGTTGGATGAAGTGTATCTCCCTCGAAGAGAACTATGTTGGAGAATAAAATCGATTTGTATCAAAAAGTTTGTGTTTTCATCATTTTCCCGGGACTTTTTGAACCATTATATTACCTACAGCTGCGAAAAAATTATTTAAGTATCGTTAATGATTTGGAAGGTATTGACAGAAATAACACAAACAGCAAAAACATCTTAAAATGACGTATCTCGAAAACGGTACTAAAATGGGCATGATTTTATATGGGTGTTCCACTGGATTTTATCTTTTCGGATTTTTAGAATTTCTGGATTTTGTCCTTCTGGATTTTGTCTCAATGTATTTTAATAATTCTAAGATTGGGGGTAAAACCATAGCCGAATTGGGGCGATCCCAAGCGAACAATGATGAAACAACGAAATTGAGTTTTGGTTCGTAAATATCATCGGGTTCAGTTTAACAATACAGAAGTTGTGTATTTGAATTTCAAAATTTGAAAATTTGAAAAACAAGACTTATGAAATGGGATGCAGTAGTTTCTGGACCAGGGCTTTGTTTGCTTATTCTCTGGGGTCTGAAAGGTGTTTGACTGATTTTGCTTTATAATTTCTTAACAAAAAAGTATTGTGATCGACCAAAAATTTCAGAGATATTTACTACCCTCAAATTGTGTATTTTAACTTTTCAGAATGACTTTTGACTTCCAAAAAAAGTCTGTTTGTGCGCCGTAGACGTCTTCCACTGTACGCAAAAGCGTTTGAAGGCTCGTGCCTCACAAGCCCTTCAGAAATTTAGTTATTTTTTTGGTAGGTAGATTGGGTTGACCACTTTGATGACTTTGTTGGAGGTGCCAAAATACTTTTGACAATATGTCGAATCGAAAAATATGCATATTTTAAAAAAAAATCGCTGAGCTACGATGTAAAATATCAAAAAGTAACAGAGAGAAAAATTCAAAGTAGCCGGAATTTTTGTTTTGTGGAAGAAATTTCTGCAATCGATTTATTGAATGAAAGGTAAAAGTAATTAGGATTGAGAGGAAATAGTGACGATTAAATGATTTTCACGAAGCAGTCATTCAGTCCCAAAGATATTTTCCGGGATTCTGAGAAAAAGATTTAAGTTATTCTCAATTATGTAGCAATATGCAGTCTGAGGGAACAACAGAGAGGTTACTTTAACGTTCTAGAACTAGTCTAAGAATTCAAAGTTACTGTTTGAAATCTTATTCATCAAACTATGGTCCATTGTTCTTTTGAAGATCTGTAAAATTTAGTAAAATTTAGCTTATTAGATACCATTGTAGCTTGACATTTAAAGCTAAAACAATTTTTTTTTTAAATTAAGCTAATATATTAAAAGCGAACAATCTAAGCTCAAAGCGGACAAGTATATTTTCGGTTAAGTAAAATAATTTTATTGCCGTCTTACGACTTACAGTCCGATGAGGTTGAGCTACTGCACTAAGCTTCTGTTTCACATCTTTATCGTGTTGCATAGCCATTTGATGTAATATGAATAACTGCACTTGTTAATATTATTGTCAATTATTGTCATAATGGTAGAATTGTTGTATTTTATTAAACGGGACGGTGGAACAATTGGACGTTCAAAAGGTGGATGAAAAAATGTTCGCAATCAACTCGTCAATCACACAAAATTCATAGTATACGTACCTTACGACATTTACAAGTTTCCGGCTTCGTGCACCCGATTTGCTTGCATTTTTGCATTGTAATGAATGAAATGTTTGCTCTTCACTAGAATTTGAATTGGTTTCCGGATGAAAGGACTGTGGTCAGGATTGTTTGAGATCTAAACTGGAATTTTGAATATCGTTCCCGTCAATTTGTGAACGAGAATTTTTCGACTGATACTTCTATGCCTTCTAGAAGATTATTGATGTAGGTAACTAGGAATTTTTGACTTCTTCTAGAACACAAGGCCTTCTCTACCCTTAAAATTACTGTTGGTGTCCATTGCAAACAATTGTGGATCTCTACGAAGTCCCTCTTGTGTCGAGAAGGATAGTGTACTGACACATTGGTCTATTCCATTTCCTTTTTTCAGACTTATGTTTATTGACAAGAAAATAACGTTGTAAAAAACATATGAAGCGACGTTTCACTCATGCAGTTTGTCCTATGTACTTTGCCTACCATACACGACCAAATATTTCACTCGAGTGAGACAAATTCTCGATGGAATATTGTTTGATATCGATAGTGACACTTCTTTTTCGTCTGTGTAGAATTCAAATAAGTCTTTGAGTGAAAATTTCAAACCTAAGACTAAACCAACTTAATCAAACTCGCGTGTTCCGAAAGTTTGTTGTCGTGCTAGCACGGTCCAAAAATCTGTGTCGAATAATCAATTAAGCCTTATTCGAAACCAGCACTCTCCTAAAAAGGCAAAAGATCTTAAGTACAAAAATATAATTTTGAGATATGGCGCGTTTAAACTATATCAGGATCTAGAGAATGAATGAAGAATCTGTTTCTGACATTAAGGTCTTTCGGCCTTTTAGGGTTGAGCAACAATAGGAATCAGAAATAAGAAGACTGCACTACCATAATAAACAATAATAATAATTTTGTGTAATAACAAGTTGCTGCTGCTATTGTGTATAGCAATAAAGAACTCAACGACACTTTTTTAACATTCTTTCACTGTACTGTAATTTACACATAATACGCACAGCATTAAATTAATCAACGAGCAGAAACAAATTGTCACGCAGTCTAAATTGTTTGTTTGGCCAAACAAATTAATATCAATCTATGAAATATTATACCGAATAAATGATGTCATACTATAGTTAGGTTTTAGTGTCGACATAAAGTTGATTGTTCTACAAGATGAAAATGTGATACTCTTCATGAAAGTTTTATTCAGCCCAAAAGTTTGTAACGCATTGTACCACGTCTTGTAGGAAAAAAGTTATATCATTTTACTTCAAAACTCCCAAATTTACTCGATGTCCATCCGTCTGGCGGTCTGTTTAAAACCACAATAATTCAAGAGCGCTTTGACCTAGGATGTTGAAATTCGGATTCCAAATGTCTGGTTAAGCGTCCTACTTCTTCTGGTGGCTCCCACACAAGAGTCCTTGAACGACGTGTTCGTAAATCATGGCTTATATTTTCGACCGGTTCAAGCTATGAGTTTGAAATCTTGCATAAATCAATGTTTAAATGATAGCTTCAGAACGCTCCAAACGAAGAATATGAAATTTTTTAGTTTAATTATTAACTCTTCAATTTTTGCAAGTAAAGGAAGTAATATGCGGAAAATCAAGGGTAGGGTAGGGTAGCTCCCACATAAAAAAAAAATCTGCCAATGGTCTGGGCGAAACTTTATTATTTTTCGGGTCAAAGTTCGGGAGCGATCAAAGTCGGAGTGTATTATGAGTTGTTTCGAGATTATTAGATTTCTTGGAAAATTAATTTTGTTCCTAAAATAAAAATATTTAAAATAGAGATTTTTAGCCGATTAAACATTGAAAAAGCCCGTGGGGACTATTAGAATTTCGGTATATTATATACACTAAAAGCCCATAGAAGTAAAAACGAATTTGTTGCCTTATCAGAATTATTAAGAGATATGACGAATTGTTAAAACGTGTACAAACCCATTACTTCCACTTGAGGTTTGAATTTCGAAAAAAATTGTGAAACAGTTAATACATAAATATGAAGACAGCACCAGAACTTCGAGAAATTACGGAATTCGTGAAAACGTGTTCAACCCTTTTATACCCTCTTCGGGGCTGAAAAAGGAAAAAACTTAAAAACAAGTTTTAGGCGATTATCACGCAAGCACGTGAAAGTGAAAAGATATTCGATATCTGATAAGACCCGGGGATATAGTGGAATTCGTGAAAAAGTTTACAACCCCCTTTGCACCCCCTTAGAGGTCGAATTTTAAAAAATCCTAAAAGCACTTTTTAGGTATTTATATGAAGAAGTCGTACAATAAATATGAATTCAATATTTGGGAAAACCTAATAGATATGACGAAAACCGTGAATTTTTATGGAAATGGGTCCACTATCAAAGCTCTATATAAATTTCAAGTTTTAGCCTTCTAGCATAAGCGGTTGCTCAGATCTATAAACCAAAATTTTTCGTCTAAAACGCATCCTTCTCCTCCCCCCTCACACCCCCACCACTCAGAATTTGGTAACTGTAAGGGTTCTACCCAATCTATTCATAAAAAAATTTCAATTTAATATTTCAAACCGTTTGGGAGCTACGAGCCTTTAGACGATTTTGCGTACGGCGTACGCCGTACGGTGTACGGCGGACAGACGGACTGAAATTTTTTTTTGCTTTTTTCGTGTCTACTAGTCATGAAACGTGAAAAAAAAAATTTTCAGGGTAGCAATTTTTTTTTTTTAAAAATCGATCACAATACTGTATTATTAGAAAATAATAAAGTAAAACTACAAGTAAAAACTAATTCAGAGTGAAATTTACTGTTTTTCATTGAGACGCACTCTCAAGATAGTTAATGTTTGTGTTGGTGCGTCCACAGTTTCTGTAATGTATACAATTCGCATTTATGTACAGTGGATCTGGCAAAAATTCGAACACTTGATAGCGGGTTGTATGGGAGCTATGTCTCACGAATCAAGTACCCTATAGAAGTTAGTTATATTTATGTGTAGGGTAGAATGGGTAGCCTGCACCAGAGATAGTAATGCACCACTCGCCATTGGCGCTCGCCCGTAAGTAAAATCTACAAAGCAGAGAAGGTATTCTCTTTCTCTTTCCTATCCATACAATCACGTTCAGTAATCGTTAAAATACCGAGTAAATCCGAACAGTTATTCGGAGAAAAAGAAAAACGCAAAGGAAACTAAATTTTATTATATATGCTATATTTTTGTTTGAGGACAAATTATCGGTTGTGAACCTTTTTAGGTAGGCATATATATGTATAGCATGTAGTCTTAGGTGTGTTTTAGTAAAGTGCTAGTTTATTATTTGTTTTTATTTAACAGAAAATTTAAAAAAAAATTCCACCTTCTCGGGATCGGTAGAATTGCACCACGAGCATATAGGAAGATATGCACCAGATTGGTATGCCTCCTTTAGCTGAATTCATGGCCACAAATGTTTATGATATTAAAATCATTTTGCCGCAACAAAATTTTCAAATTTAAATATCCGTTGACTTATCAAAACTTATATCAAACCATTTAATTATTATTATTTGGCATTATCTATTATTACTTTATTATTTTAATAATAAAGTATTGTTATCGATTTTTTAACAAAAAAAAATTTGCTGCAATGAAACATTTTTTTTCCACGTTTCATGACTAATAGACACCAAAAAAGCAAAAAAAAATTTCAGTCCGTCTGTGCGCCGTGCGCCGTACGCCGTCCGCCATACGCAAAACGTTTGAAAGCTTATAGCTCTCAAACAGCAGACATCTTCAAGTGGCCACCTTTTTAGTGGTGGGGGTGTGAGGGAGGATGTGAGGGAAGCGTTTTAGACGGAAAATTTTGGTTTCTAGCTCTTAGTAACCGCATAGGCTAGGAGGCTGAAACTTGGAATTTATATAGAGCATCGATAGTGTACTCATTTACAAAAAAAATGATGATATGGGTAAGGGGGTGTGGGAGTGGGGGGGAATAATAATGCATCCGAAACGCAAAAAAGCCGAGATCGAGACATTCTAAAATCCATATCTCCTAATCGGTTAATGTCACGAAATTAAAACTTAATGAACATCTGTGGGTATACTAGGAGAATAGAGTGGAAATAAATTTTTGAGTTGGGGCAGGGGCGTACGGAGATGGGGGGTGAAAAACTTTAGATTACGATATCTCACGAACCAATTGCATTAGAAAACCGAAATTCAGTTTCTGTATTAAGGTTGACAAATAAAGTTTGCTGAAAGAAACATTTTTTAAGGGGGCTGTGGAGCATGGAAGTGGAGAGGATAAGAATTTTTCTAAAAAATAACGTCTCATATCTCAAGAACAGTGTACGACAGATGCTTAGAATTTCTACCAGAAGTAGGGCAAACAGACCCTTAGCAGGAAAAAGAATTTTGATGGTGAGGGTGGGTGAGGGTGAAAAGGAAATAGTTCCGATTCTTATATCTCGAGAAACTATAATGATATCAAGCTGAAACTTGGTATTTGGATAGAACTACAGTAGAAGCATGTTGAAAAAATCTAATTTTTTATAGGGATAGTATGGTACGGGGGTGGGGGGTGTTTTTCCTAACTACAGAACCGCTTATGCTAGAAAGTTGAAACTCGGTATGTATATGTAAGTCAACTAAAAAAGTAATTTTGATTTAAAAAAAATCAAATATATTGGCGTACAGAAGGGGGGCAAAAAAAAATATCAGTGAAAATCTAATGCATATATTTTCAAGATTCTCGTCATATCTATTAGGTATTTTCAAATGTTGAATTCATTTTTATTCCACGGATTTTTCATATAAATACGTAGAAAGGGTTTTCAGGATTTTTTGAAATTCGACCCGCATGGTGGTGAAAAGGGGTTGTATACATTTTCACGAATTCAGCCATATCCCTCAGGTCTGATTAGATATCGAATATATTTTTACTTCCACGGGCTTGTTTAATAACCACCTAAAACTTGTTTTAAATTTTTTTCCTTTTTCAACCCCTTAGAGGGTATAAACGGGTTGAACATGTTTTCACGAATTCCGTCATATCTCTTAGGAGTGATAAGACATCGGATTGGTTTTTACTTCCTCGGGTTTTCTTTATATATATCTAAAAACTCATTTCAGGATTTTTTGATATTCAACCCCAAAGAGTGTGCAAGGGGGTTGCATATGTTTTCACAAATTCCTGTATATTTCTTAGTTCTGATGTGATATCGAATTCAGTTTAACTTCCTAAGGCTTCATATATAATCGTCAAAAGTTGATTTCAGTATTTTTAGATATTCAACTCCAAGAGGCCGTAAGGCTTTCGACATATTTCTTACGATTGATAATTGATTGGTTTTCACTTCCACAGACTTTTTATATTATCGCCTACAAATGCATTTCCGATTTCATGAAATGGCCCAAAACCAAATCACGAAAAATCTCCTAATCACGTAACAACTGATATTATACTACGACTTAGACCTCGTCCCGGTGTATGACCTAATTATGTAATTCATATGTTATATGTGGCAGCGGCGTAAGTATTCTAGCGCGACCCCATTCTAACTACTTTCCGAACTTTTTTTGGGTTTTCAGTCACATAGTAACCTACGTCGCGTCTCAGAATTGAACGCATTCCGAACTTCTATCGAAAAAATAATAAAGTTGCGCCCAGACTGTTGGCAGATTTTTTTTTTATTAGTATAACAATCGAAAAATGTTTAATATATTTATTGTTTAGTTTGTTATTGTTTGTTACTGTTGTAAATATATTTAATTTTTTTGTTTCAACTAATTTGGTTTGAGTTGGCTATATATTTAAAATGTGGTGCATTTCTCCCGTATGATGGGAGAAATGCACCATATGGACTGTGTGGACAGTGTTCTTCTACATTATGCTCAAGATCTGTTTATGTTTTGCTCAATACAATATTTGCGCAAGGTATTTGATCAAACAAAGAAAGAAAAATTAATTAAGTTCCTCTTTTTTCTACGGAGATATGGAGTAATTAATAAAAAAATCTGCCAACAGTCTGGGCGCAACTTTATTATTTTTTCGGTAGAAGTTCGGAACGAGTTTAATTCTGAGATGCGGTGCAGGTTACTATGTGACTGAAAAAACAAAAAAAAGTTCGGGAAGCGGTTAAAATGGGATCGCGCTAGAATACTTACGCCGCTGCCTCATATAACATATGAATTACGTAATTGGGTCATAAACCGGGACGAGATCTAGTCCTAGTATAATAAAGTCTGTGGAAGTGCAAACCAATCTAATATCTCATCAATCCTGAGAAATATGTCGAAAGCCTTACGTCCTATTGGAGTTGAATAACAAACATCCTGAAATCAACGTTTTGACGATTATGTAATACCATGGATACACTGCTGGTATTGATATCATAATATCGTCAATACCAGCAGTGTATCACCCAATACTGAGCATATACGAGATAAACGAACTGGTATATATCTAGTATTGAACCTCTTTCATGGTATACAAATGCAATAATTTTACTGCTAGTTGTGCCATTCCCTATTGTGTGGCGAGTATCGCAACTAAATGTCTTTGTTTACTTATATCAGATACTGTCAAATCATTCCATATGTGCAGTGTATCATGTGCAGCTAGTTTCAATACTATGATTCCAATACCATGGTTTGTATACTAGTTGTGTATCCATGGTATAAGAAGCCTAAGGAAGGAAAAATGAATTCGATATCTCATTAGAACTAGAAATATGTAAGAATTTGTGAAGACATATGCAACCCCCTTGCACCTACTTTGGGGTTGAATATCCAAAAATTCTGAAATGAGTTTTTAGATATATATAAAGAAAGCCCGAGAAAGTGAAAACCAATCCGATGTCTTGTCACTCCTAAGAGATATGACGGAATTCGTGAAAACGTGTTCAACCCATTTTTACACTCTTAGCGGTTGAAAAAGGAAAAACCTTAAAAACAAGTTTTAAGTGATTATTAAATAAGCCCGTGGAAGTAAAAAGTTATTCGATATCTAATCAGACCTGAGGGATACGGCTGAATTGGTGAAAATGTATACATCCCCTTTACACCAATTCCAATTTTAAAAAATTCTGAAAACACTTTCTAGGTATTTATATGAAGAACCCGTAGAAAAAAAATGAATTCAATATTTGGAAAGACCTTATAGATTTGACGAAAATCGTGAAAATATATGCATTCCATTTTCACTGATCATTTTTTTTGCCCCACTTCCGAACGCCAATGGATATTTGAATTTTTTTTAATCAAAATTACTTTTCTAGTAATATACATATGCGTACCGAATTTCAACTTTCTAGCATAAGCCGTTCTATAGTTAGGAAAAACACCCCCCACCCCCGTACCATACTACCACTATAAAAAATTATATTTTTCCAACATGCTACTACTACAGTTCTATCTAAATACTAAGTTTCAGCTTTATATTATTATAGGTTCTCGAGATATAAAAATCGGAACTTTTTCCTTTTCACCCTCCCCAGCCTCACCCTCTACACCCTCACCTTCACAATTTTTTTTTCTGCTGGGGGTCTATTAGGTCTACTTCTGGTAAAAATTTTAAGCATCTATCTTACATTGTTCTTGAGATATGAGGCGTGATTTTTTAAAAAAAATGCTTACCCCCTCCACGTCCATGCTCCACCGCCCCTTAAAAAATTTTACTTTCAGCAAACTTTATTTGTCAACATTTATACAGAAACCAAATTTTATTTCTCTAGTGCAATTGGTTCGTAAGATATCGTAATCTAAAGTTTTTCAACCCCCACCCCCGTACGTCACTGCCCCCTCTCAAAAATTTGTTTCGGATCTATTCTCCTAGTATACCCACAGATGTTCATTAAGTTTTAATTTCGTGACATTAACCGATTAGGAGATCTGAATTTTAGAATGTCTCGATCTCGGCTTTCGAGCGTTTCGGATGCATTATTATTCCCCCCACTCCCACACCCCTTTACCCATATCATAATTTTTTTTTGCAAATAGGTCCACTATCAATGCTCTATATAAATTCCAAGTTTCAGCCTCCTAGCCTAAGCGGTTACTGAGATCTAGAAACCAAAATTTTTCGTCTAAAACGTTTCTCCCACCTCCCCCCTCACACCCCTGCTCAGTCTACCAACAAAAAAAAAATCAACTTAATAGCTCAAAGAGTTTGAGAGCTATAAGCTTTCAAACGTTTTGCGTACGGCGGATGGCGTACGGCGCACAGACGGACTGAAATTTTTTTTTGCTTTTTTGGTGTCTATTAGTCATGAAACGTGGAGAAAAAAATTTTCAGGGTAGCAAATTTTTTTTTTTTAAAAATCGATAACAATACTTTATTATTAAAATAATAAAGTAAAATGGTGCATTTCTACCCAGTCTACTCTACGTACAAACTTTCCTAAAAATCGGCTCAGAAGTTCTAAGAGAGCAAACATATAAGGAGACAGACAACATTTTTGTTAAATACGGTGTATTTAATTCCTTTCGATTACTTATGGTCTATCTGCAAAATATTTTGTAAAAATTCGAAAATTACAGAAAATTTTGCCTTCACAAATTGATTACATGAATGTGCCCAAATTTTGATCAAAATCGGTTGAATGAAAATGCTGATTATAAATAGCATTAGGCATTATTTATACCTTGAGGAAAAATATTTCATACCAACAGTGTGATCACTTTGTTGTTTGCTCAATAATATGTTATTTATTTATGTCTGACATGAGTTTTGAACAGGATCTTATAATTGTTTGCTGACAATAATTTCTATTTTGTGAAAATCTACAATCATCACCTTGAAAATTGTTGCTAATTCGATTGAAATTAAATTTTTGGCATCGGTTTTAACGACGAGCGGTAAGAAACGAATTAAATTTTTTTTTCATTCTCAAGCCGGATGTAAAAAAACAATTTTCAAAAGAATGGCGCTAAAAGCGTATGAGGTTGTCGGATTGGCCATTTGTCAAATTTGATTGCACAATTTGAGGGATCGTTCTGTGCTACAATAGGTCATGGTGCATCTGCAGTGACGTTCTATGTTAAGGTCATGACCAAAGAAAAGCTTTATCGTTGGCAGCCGTTTGGCACAAGTCCAATCTATCGGCGTTGAAGCGCCCACATTTTTTTAACAAACTTAAAAAAACCTCGATTTCAAATTCTTTGATTTTCCTAACTATCTCAGTATCCAGCGGTTTGATTTGATTTTTAATATCCTGCGTGTTTCACGCGATTGTACAAACAAAACCGCAATCCTCGACCCACTCACTACAAGTCGTTCGATAAATCGTACAGCCACAACGACTATTAATAAACTCTTAACAGGCCGTTAATAATCCGCAGGTAGAAAAGAAAATCTCACACTTTATGATCTGCTAATTAAAACCGAAAGGTAGCAAACATCTTACGAATGAGATGCACTTACCGTGGTCCGTCGAGCATTTTTTTGTTTACATTACGCGAATTACACAAGCGATAACATCACTTAGTTCTCCGCCCGGGGGTAGAGAGGGGCTCATTCATTACACGCTAATTCAAATAAAATCCGCACAAAATCTTCAAAACAACAAACTCGCTGAAGGTCGAAACCGAAAAGATTGTGGGTGGTTGAAAACGGGAAGGCGGCCGGGAAAATCAAAGAAAAGGACAGGATCAGAAGGAAAAAACACTCACCATGATTATTCGATATTTTAATCCGTTCTTAAGCCACGATATTTTTTTCTCGTCACCTGACAAGCTATAAATCCGCTCGAATTAACTCCCACAACAACTTTACTTGTTCGCTTTACAATGTTTCACTAGCGACTAGTGTTTCGAGCTTTCGGTGGAAAATGCTAAGGAAAATTGTTCGAGTCGCCACTCTCCGCTTAGCAAAAAAGCTTTCGAATCGGACCGAAGCATAGGGAAGAGTTAATTTTTGGCAATGACCCAATTTTCCGCTTTAGCTGGTTGTGGAAAATTCGATTTTCCCACAGTGAAAAGTGTGTCATTTTATTACTGTGTGAATTTGTGATAGGCTCAGCTGGGACATGGGATTGGCATCGCTTTTTAAAGAAAAAAAAAAGTTTTACCATGCATTTTTTTTAATGTTTCAGGACTCCAAAAAGTAAAAAAAAATCTAGTCCGTCTGTACGCCCTCCGCCGAATTGAATGCTCGTAGCTCCCAAAATCTAAGGAAGTAAGTTCAAATTTTTTTAAGTGTGTAGACTGGGTGGACCCCTTTCTCTGACCACTTTTTGCAGGGTCATGGTATGAGGTAAATAGGAGGGAGGGGGGGCGGACGGGCGTTAGACGAAAAATTTGGGTCTTACTATAAAAATACTTTTAAAAAATAAATTTAGATTTGCGTATAAAGGTGCGGCAAAAGATGTCCAACCTCTAAGCGAATGAGAAGTAGTTTGGTACGTTTTCACGAATTCCGACATATCTTTCAGGTCAAATGAGATATGGATTTCATTTATACATATTTCTATGGGCTTTATTATAATCGTCTAACAATTTATTGCTGGATTTTGGGATATACAACCCCCAAGGGACTGTGAGGGGGTTGTGTAAGTTTTGACGAATTCCGCCATATCTCTTAGATCTAATAAGATATCGAAGTGTATCGGTTGCACAAATAAGTTTTGAAGGATTTGTAAGAGAGGGCATTACGTGTACTAAATTACATCGGGCCATTGCTTTCATTTTACTTTATTATTTCAATAATACAGTATTGTGATCGATTTTAAAAAAAAAATTTGTTACCCTGAAACGTTTTTTTTCACGTTTCATGACTAATAGACACGAAAAAAGCAAAAAAAAATTTCAGTTCGTCTGTCCGCCGTACGCCGTACGTCTACCGGTGTACGCAAAGAATTGAAGACTCGTAGCATCCAAACCCTATGAGCTATTTAGTTGGATTTTTTTTGTGGCTAGAGTGCGTAGTCCCCCTAAAGTGATCAAATTCTGAGGGGTGGGGGTGGGAGAAGCGTTTTAGACGGAAAATTTTGGTTTCTATATCTCAGCAAGCACTTATGCTACGAAGCTGAAACTTGGAATTTATATAGAGCATAAATAGTGGACCCATTAGCAAAAAAATAGCTGATATGGGTGTAGGTAGAGGGAAAAATAATGCGTCCGAAACGCAAAAAAGCCGAGATCGATACATTCTAAAATCCATATCTCCTAAACGGTTAAAGTCATAAAATTGAAACTTAATCAATATCTGTAGGTATACTAGGAGAATAGATCAGAAACAAATCTTTAAGTGGGGGCAGTGGCGTACGGGGGTGGGGGGTAAAAACCTTCTGATTACGATATCTCACGAACCAATTGCACGAGAAAAATAAAATTCGGTTTCTGTATAAAGGTTGACAAATAAAGTTTGCTGAAAGTAAAATTTTTTAAGGTGGCGGTAGATCATGAAAGTGGAGGGATTACGAATTTTTCTAAAAAATCACGTCTCATATCTCAAGAACAGTGTAAGGTTGATGCTTAAAATTTTTACCAGAACTAGGCCTAATAGACCTGGCAGAAAAAAAAATTTTTGTGAGGGTGAGGGTGGGGGAGTATGAAAAGGAAAAAGTTCTGATTTTTATATCTCGAAAACCTATAATGATATAAAGCTGAAACATGGTATTTAGATAGAGCTATAGTAGTAGCATCTTGGAAAAATATAATTTTTTGTAGGGTAGTATGGTACGGGGGTGGGGTATGTTTTTCCTATCTATAGAACGGCTTATTCTACAAAGTTGAAACTCGGTATGTATATGTAATTCAACTAGAAAAGTAATTTAGATAAAAAAAATCTCAAATATTCATTGGCGTTCGAAAGGGGGGGTGAAAAAAATTATCAGTGAAAGTAGAATGCATATAATTTCACGATTTTCGTCATATCTATTAGGTCTTCCCAAATATTGAATTCATTTTTATTCTACGGCTTCTTCATATAAATACCTAGAAAGTGTTTTCAGAATTTTCTTAAATTTTACCCGTCAGGGGATGTAAAGGGGTTGTATCCTTTTTCACGAATTCTGCCATATCCTCCAGGTCTGATCAAATATCGAATATCTTTTCACTTTCACGGGCGTGTGTAATAATCGACTATAACTTGTTTTTAAGTTTTTTCTTTTTTCAGCCCCTAAAAGGATATAAAAGGGTTGAACAAGTTTTCACAAATTTGATAGTGATAAGTGATAAGTAATTCAATTGTTTTAACTTTCTCGTGCTGTCTTCATATTTATCTATTAGCTCTTTTCAGGATTTTTGGATATTCAACCCCCAAGTGGGTGTAAGGAGGTTGCATATGTTTTTACAGATTCCTACATATTGCTTAGATCTGATGATATATCGAATTCATTTTTACTTCCTAAGGTTTCCCATATAATAGCCAAAAAATCAATTTCAGTATTTTCAGATATTCAATCCTAGGGGGTGTAAGGGGGTAGTATGCTTCAACATATTTCTTAGGTTTGATGAGATATTAGATCGCTTTTCACTTCCACAGTTTTTTATATAATCGCCAACAAACCCATTTCTCAATTTTTCTGTATTCAACCCCCAAGGGTTTCCATATGTTTTCACAATTTTTGTCATCCCTTAGTTTTGATGAAATATAAAATTGGTTATTACGGCAATTGATGTAATGACCTAAAAATGAATTTCACGATTTTTCGAATTTCAAGAACCAAGGGGGGTTTGCTTGTGTTTTCACAAATTTTTTAAAATCCCTCGTGTCTCATGAGATATGAAGTTGGTTCTTATGAAATCGTTTAAAAACCTGTTTCATAATTTTTTCGAAATTCAAAACCCAAGTGGAAATAATGGGTTTGCATACGTTTTAACAATTCGTCGTATCTCTTTAGTCTGATAAGGGAACAAATTCGTTTTCACTTGTATAGGCTTTTAGTGTACATAATATACCGAAATTCGAATAATCTACACGGACTTTTTCAATGTTTAATCGGCTCAAAATCTCTATTTTAAATATTTTTATTTTAAGAACAAAATTAATTTTCCAAGAAATCTAATAACAACCGAAACAACTCATGATATACTCCGACTTTGACCGCTCCTGAACTTTGACCCAAAAATAATAAAGTTTCGCCCAGACCATTGCCAGATTTTTTCATAATTTATTAATTATTATTTTTGCTGGATTGGTGGGTTACAGACATGTGTTGCAAAAATTAAAGTTATTGTTACAAGTGTACTCTGGGAATGCGAACAACTCACTTTTTATTGGTATTAAAGTTTCCAGAGAAAAGCAACACCGTGCAATATCGTAGAGAAGTTCATATACTTCTCGCGCAATAGTTACTTCTTGAGCATTTCACACAAACAACCGAATATGCTGGAAATCTCTCGACTCAACACATGCAGTTTATAAGCGCTGCAGAGCTCGGGGATATGCTCGGGAGGCGGCTTGATCTTCTTTAGACGCAGGATCTGACCGCTTAGGCGAAGGATTATTATGAGGTGCTTACATTATTAAATATGGATGAGCATCTTGTAACATTAACTAATATTCATTATTATTTATAAAAGCATAAAGCCAAATTCTATTGTTGCCTGATAACTTACATGTAGGATAATTCACTGAAGATTTTGATCCCATTGAATTATGGAAATTACAAATTATTTTTCATGAATAATTTGATTATTGCACTTAATATTTTTTCAGACAAGACTTTTAAAATTGTGATAAATGCGAATTTATATATGCACACACATATTTACATTATTCAATATCATATCTGCTCCGGTTTTGGAGATACAGAAATATATTTTTTGGAAAAAATTGCTATCTCCCCCACATCCGTGCTCCACCTCCCCTCTTAATAATTTTACATTGAATAGACTCAACTTTTAATCTTAAATGTAGGTATACAGAAACAAATTGTTATTTTTCTGCTGTAATTGGTTCGAAAAATATTCTAGCCAAAAGTTTTTCAGCCCCCACACCGCACCCCACCCTTTCCAAATTATAGCCCTTGTCTAGACTCCTAGCACTCCATAAGCCAACCACAAAGTTTCAACCTTATAATTTATGAGCGTTTCGGACACATTGTTTTTCCGTACACTCTCAGACCCCTCAACTCCAATCATCAATTTTCTTACAAATGGGTCCACTACCAAAGTTTTACATAAGTTCCGAGTTTCACCCTCCTAGCATAAGCAGTTCCTGAGATCTAGAGACTAAAATTTTTCGTTTAGAAGGCTTTCCCCTGCCCCCTCACCCCCTCTCTCCATCCAAATTACCACTCCTAGGGGTTCACTTAATAAACACGAATTCCGTCATATCTCTTAGGATTGTTAGACATCGAATTGGTTTTTAGTTCCTGTGGCTTTCTTTATATTTATCTAAAAACTTCTTTCAGGATATTCAAACCCTAACAGTGTGTAAGGGGTTGCATAAGTTTTCACTATTTTCGCCATATCTCTTATTTTTGATGAGATATCGAATTGGCTTTAACCTCGGAAGAGTTTTTATATGATACCCTTTTACCACTTCAAGGTTTTGCCGATATCTAACCCCTAAGAAAAAGGGGTTGCATACATTTTCACAAATTCCTACATATTTTTTAGATCTGATAAGATATCGAATTGGTTTTCACTTCCTATGGCATTCTATACAATCGCGAAAATTTCATATTTAAATTTTTAAATATTCAGCCCTAATGGAGTATAAGGGGTTGCATACTTTTCCAGTTTTCGACATATTTCTTAGGTTTTTAATGAGATATCAGATTGGTTTTTACTTCCACACAGTTTTTATATAATCGCCTACAAACACATTTCATGATTTTTTGATATTCAACTCCCAAAGGGTGTAAAGGGATTGCAAATGTTTTCAGAATTTCTGCCATCGCTTAGATCTGATGATAACCAATTGTATGGTTATTACTTCTACGGGCATTTCATGTAATGGCCTAAAAACCAATTTAACAATTTTTCGAAATTCAACCCCAAAGCAGATGTAATAGGGGTGACCCCGAAAGTTACCGCATTTTTTTTTATAGAAAACAGGACAAGACTATTGCACTGCACCAAATGTTTAGTACTAACAATAAAAATCTTGTGCTCAGAATATTACAATTGGAATTTCCCTTTGATTTTACAACAATTGATTTATTATTACAATTTTTAATTTCGCCATTATTACCGATTTGTAATTATTTATACAATTTTTTTCAACATTTGTCATGATCAATGTAACTCAAACTCAACCACGGTCGATTGCCTCTTGACTAATAAAACTAATTAGGCTGCACTTGAAAGATTGCCATTTCCTGTATAGTGCATCTATTTATTAAGCTTACTATAAATTAGTTAAATTTCCATAATCTGAAGTCACTCTATTTCCATAGTTCATAATGCAATTACTGTCCAGTATTATATTCCTAATGTCGCTTGTAACAATTGCGAATTCAATAAAATGTTTAAATTTTGGTAACGATTTTCGGAAATTTCGTTTGCTAAGAAATTACCAGCGGTCGGTTCAATTAATTGTGGCATGGGATAGTGTAGACAGTTTGGGTGGGTGTGCAGCGTTTACTAAATCTAACAGGGGACTAGCCTTTAATTTTGCTTCCAAAGAAAGCATCGGCCGACACGTTTTCGAAAATAATAATAATAACGAAAAATCTGGTAAGAAAAAAAATTTAATTTATTTCAGGATTATTGATTTATTAGTACAGCCTTAAACAGGAAATAGTACAACATTTCAGCGAAAATTGACCAGAAAACACTTATTAGACCAACCGGAAGAATTTTATAACTGCCACGCCTTGTCGTGTCCAGAAGTTGGGAATCTTACAACACTAGTGAATGATAGTCGCTACGATTATTACACTATGTATTCACATCCAATTCGTGAGTTGAAGAATAACTGGAAATCTGAATATTAGTGAAAATATGAAATATTTTAATTTTTAGCTCCGTCAAATGCAATTTGCATTCCCGAAGTTGGACTCTTCCAATTTTATAATACGCCGACTAATTACAGCTCTGCCTACGAGGCGTGCAGTTTACAGTCTGGTGGAGCCCTGGCGCATATTCTATCAGAGACTCGAACCAATCGGATATCAAGCTTTCTAAGGACTAAAATTCAGCAGGAAGGACACATACCACGTGTGGCTTATGTTGGACTGAATCGTACTTTTTCGGATTCTGAATTTTATACATCGGATGGTGAAAGCTTGCAGTGCTTTTTGTATAGAGCATGGGCGCCGGGACAGCCTAGGTTTGTGGCGGTAAATAAGACAACAAATTAAGGATAATTCTGGTTTTAATTTTTTTTAGTGATCATTTAAATCAAAGCTGTGTTGCAATTACGGTTAAAAACTCGTGGCTTACGAATGATTGCACTAGGAAGTTGCCATTTATATGTGAGATTTATGCAACGGGAATAAGATAAATTTAAATAAAAATATTATTTTGATCACCACCGTTTTATGTGGCTTTATCTCATATAAAAAAGTACTGTGTACTTCCCCATGCCTATGTGCCATTGAATGCTTCAACGATTCCTTGCTCGGCTTTGAAGTTTGGTCAGAACAATTTCTTCCGGCTGGAATTTGATTTTAGTATTAGTTTTATTATTTTCAAGAGAACACCCGGTGGCGGAAAGGCCATGGGTGTTTCCTAACACCCATGGTAGTACACCCATATTTTCGGGTGTTCCGAAAAACACCCATACTTGTCGATGAAAAACCCATGGGTATTGCGAGGAACACCCGTGCGTGTAAACGCCACAACCAGGGGTGCTAGTTGTTATTTTCTTCAAAGAAGAGAAGCTTTGCTTCTTATCCTAATCAAACACCCATGCTAGTTGAAAAATCTCATGGGTGCGCACCCATGGAATTTTTTTAATCAGAGAAGATACTATCAGTACAGGCTGGAAAATATTATAAATTTTAAATTCGGTAGAACTCATTTCTAGTTCCTTAGGCAGAGACAGACACCACCGAAGTAGTATTGCTACTGTTTCGAACCTATTTTTTTAGGACACAAGCAAATTCCATGTCCTAGGTGGGTTTTAACATTATGGTAACCAGATTTTTTTGACTAGTCGAATTTTGGTTTTGACACCCAGAAAAACAGAAAGTAGAAATCACACTAATTCAGGATTGAGTATATAATTATCGAAATCATGGACTGTAGAAGGCTGTGACTCGTCAAGGGAAGTAGCGCTATTAAATACACGGGCTGGTGTGATCTTGCTAGTCTAACGTATACCAGATATTAGTTTTTCCTTCATCAAGCTTTTAAAGAATATCAAAAATTTCAATCCACCCCATTGGCGTTCGAAGTTTGTGCATTGGCTTGAAACTTATCAAACTCAAACTTATTTCAACTTTTGAGATACTAACTTCAAATATTTTTAGTGGATGGGTGGTACTTCTTGGAAGGTGGTGGTGTAAAGTGGAAATGTTTTGAGTTCTTATTACTCAGGAACCCCATACGATAGGAAGTTGAAACTTATAGTATAGTACTTAGATGGTGAAGCTATCTGTAAAAAATAATTTCGTATCTAAGGAATGGCTTATGCTTGCAAGTTGAAGCTTGGGAGTATCTAGATTTTCAAGAAATATAATTAAGATATACAAAATTTGGATTCTCTTTGGCGTACAGAGGTGGGTGAAAAAAATTGGTAGTGAAAATGGGGTACATATATTTTCACGAATTTCGTTCGATCTTTCAAAATAACGAGCTATTTTTATTTTTACCGGCTTTTCAATGCCTAAATATTGTTTTAAAATTTTTTTGATATTCAACCACAGTGGTGTTTAGAGGGCTCGTATACGTTTTCACGAATTCCGCCATATCTCTTAGGTCTGATAAGATCGAATTGGATTTTACTTTCACATGGTTTTTATTTAATTGTCTCAAAACATACACAAAATTTTTCGATATTCAACCACTAAGAAGTGTGGAAGGGTTTTTCATATTTGCACGAATTTCGTTATGAAGTTCCCTTAGGTCTAAAGAGATATCGAATCGGTTTTTACACCCGAAAATCGTAATTGGTGTTTTAAAGGGTGTCAGTAGTATCGGCAGGTCTGAAGCTCCACTTTAGCAGCACTATTTGCGCCCAGACTCCGGGCACATATTTTTTATTCGGAATTGTGGTCTCAAGAGATTTTATTGTTTTTCTCTTTTCGATATCGTAGCGGTGTCTGCAGACCACCGTACATGATTTCCGGCCGCACTATAACGACTTGTGCTACTTAAGGCGGAACTTATTCGTTGATAGTATAACAGGTGAAAAGAAAAGTTAGCTGAAACTATGGTAGACTTGTTACGAAAATGTGCTATTTCGTCCACAAGTTGTACGTTCGAGACTCACCTGAAAACACACTACACATAGTGGTGTTTTCTTTAGATTTTCGTTCAGGACTACACTAAACATGGTAGCTTGTGGGCTCACGTTAGCGGGAGAGATGTAGTTATCATAGTCGTGCCCGTTTCCTTAAACCCGGTTTCCGTACTTTTCGACAATATTCATTCCTGAAAATCCCATATTCCATTATCCTTCTACCCCCGGTTTCATGATAGGTTAACAAATTACCAATTTCTGGAAGAAAAATATGTTGAGTATCCTCGTGGGAAAGGATATTATATCATACGAAGGGGAACAGCAATATCCCAAACACTCGCGCTATAGAAGAAGAATTATGGAATTTGTTTTAGTAGATTTATTATTTTAAGGACGAAAACTGAATTAAGCCACTGATAGCCTAAAAAAATAACGCTCCAATTAGTATCCTGTTTATTCTATAGATTATCAGTTGCATAGTATCCTACATCGCATTTCAGCATAAAACTGGTTCAAGAGTTCTCCACAAAAATAATAACGTTGCGCCCAGACTATTGGAAGCTTTCTTATGTACTTAATTTTTTTTAATTTCAATAAAACATAGGGGGTAAAATATTGACATAACCAGTTAGGGGTTGAAAAATGCTGAAATCGACTATTTGGGCAGTTATACAGGGTGTTTGGCACTCCGTCCGCCACCTACTAAGGGGTTATTCCTTGATATATTTGGAGAAAAAAATTGTTCTACAGGGTGGGTTAATTTTCAATATCAGTGGAGATACAGGGTGGTTAAGAAATGTTTTTTTGACCGGTACCCTCACACACTTAAAACGTTATATCTTGAAAACGAATAATCACAAGGCAAAGTGTTATAATTCGTTTTTTAGGGAATCGAATTACCTTTCATTTGATGTAACAGTCTAAATTGTAACTGCACCCAATCTTGAGATATTTACTCGAAAACACAGATTTTTACTGCATCAACCCTAAAAATTCATTTTTTTAGTTTTTCTCAGAAAACCCCATTATAAAAATGTCATTTTAATTTTATTTTTTTATGAACCATATTATTACCTACAAAAGCTGCGTACACATGTATGAGTTACGATTAACATTTTGGAAGTAATAGGCAAAAATACATATCGCATAAAAATTAAATATTTAAAAAGTCAGTGCATGTGCATGTTGATCTACGCTACTTGCTTGAATTGAAAGAATTTAATAATGGTTTTTATGTTTTATTTAAATTTTTTTTTTCACGCTAAAGCTCGTTTGGCGAGTGTTCTCTTGGTATTCATATTCCTCAACTGCTGCCTTACTTCTATTGCTGCCGCATCGATCCTGATATTTAGATCTCCCAATGTTTCTACTGGCGTTGCGTTGACAAGGTCCTTCATCCGTCCCCATACAAAGAAATCCATAATAGTAAGATCAGGAGATCTTGCAGGCCAGTGTATCGGTCCATTTTTACCGATCCAGCGATTGCTATAATTGGAATTTAACCAATCTGTGATCTGTCGGCCGTAATGAGCAGGAGCACCATCGTGTTGGTAAAACATGGAAGCCTATCGAACCAGTGGAATATCATCCAACAAGTCCTGTAGATCATTTGATAAAAACTGTAAGTAATTGGAGCTATTTAGAGTAGGCGGAAGCCTAATTGGTCCAAGGAAATCGTCACCAATCACACCTGCCCATAAATTGACGCTGAATCTGTGCTGAAATGATGCCGCTCTCCTTGTGGTTGGATTGCTCTAAGCCCACGTATGTGGGTTGTGGAAGTTTGTGATACCGTTTCTGGTAAATTGAGACTCATCCGTCCACATAATGTTGTTGAAAAAATTGTCGTCATCTATTTGTCGTTCAAGGAGCCAATTGCAAAACTCCATTCGTTTGGGGAAATCAATGGGTAGCAGCTCCTGTACTGGTGTGTAATGGTAAACATGAAAGCGTTCTACTTTTAAAATACTCCAAACTTTCCAAGTAGAGATGTTAAACTGCAATGCCAAGCGTCGGATACTGATCGATGGATCATTTTCAACTGCAGTATTCTTTCATCGATCTGAACATCGATAATCGGAGCAGGATTTGCATTTACTCTCCTTGTTCTAACGCTGTGAGTTTCCCCAATTCTTCTGTAAACGTCTTGAAATACTGTCCTGCTAGGTGTCCGTCGATGAGGATGTCTCTGATGGTAAAGCGCTCGCGCGGCTCGTGCATTTCCGTGACACTCTCCATAAATGAACATAACGTCCCCATATTCTTCGTTGGAGTACTCAGGCATTTTGAAATTGTTTTTTAAATTCTACAGACACCTTCTTCTTTTAGCAACGTAACTAAAACTGATAAAAATATGAAGGTGCTTTTGTAGGCTTTTTATTTTGTAAGGTAACTACCCCATTAAAAAAGGCAAAGTACCGCACCCAGTATTACCTACCACATCCAGGTAATAGCATCAATTATTTTGAAACTTACTTACATTTCATTGATTTCCTTCATACTTCAAATAGTAATAAAAGTGCAATAAAAATACTTCAGTACTACTGACAATTTAAACAGGTTTTTGAACGAGGTCTACTTTATGGCACTGACTTTTTAAATATTTAATTTGGATATATTATTTGACCTAGAAGATATTAACCCTAAAGGGTTAAAAATCGAAAAATCCTTAAATAGGTTGTTGGTGATTATATTTAAAGATATTAAAAGTAAACGCGAATTCAATATCTCATTAGACCTAAGAAATGTGTCGAAAAAATGTACAGAACGATTTTACACCGCCTTACGGGCTTAATAACAAAAAATTTGGAAAGCGGTTTCCAGGCTCTTATATAAACAGCCCGTATAAGCTAAATAAATTCGGTACCAAGACATATACCTAAAGGATATGACGAAATTCGTTTTCACGGTTTTGCCTTACCTTCGTACGCTAATGGAAATCTGAATTTTTGATTTGTTATAATCACTGCCGCATATATGTATGTAGTTTCAACTTTCTAGAATGAGCCCTTCCTGAGATACAAAAAACCACCCTTATCAAAAATTTTATTTTCCTGGTATGTCTCTATGCTGGCTCTATATAGCCATACATTTTTAGCTTTTTAACATGCTCTGTTTTCGAGAAATAAAAATAAGACTTTTTCCTTTTCACCTCACTCCATCATCCCCTCCTTTGCCCGCACCTCCACAATTTCTTTCTCTGGTAGAGGTCTTCTGGGTTGTACTCCAGTAAAATTATTATGACCATGTTTCGTATGACTCTTGAGATATTAAAAATACCTTTTGATACGGCCTCACTTCTTCCCCACAAAAATTGTGTAGTATGATATAGTATGCCAGTTATAAGAGTCCAAGGCAAACAAAATTGTAATAGGGGTTGGGTGGATGAAACTGGGGAAGGAAAGAAACGAAAGATATTCATATTTAATTATATCTCGCGAGCCAAGATAGCGAGCTGAAACTTGGTATTTGTATAGGACTGATGATTTTTTTATAAAGGTTAACAGAACGGGAGTACGGGATGTGTTTGTTATGAATGTCCATATATTTTCACGAATTTTATCATATTGTTAGGTATTCAAAGATATCGAATTAATTCACTAGATCTTCAGATAAAATCGTTGAAATTGTTTTCAGGATTTTTTAATATTTGACACCTCATATGCACGATTTCTGATATATCTCTTAGGCGTAATGAGATATCGAATTGGTTTCTCCTTTCACGAACTTTTCATGTAATCGCCTAAAAAGTAATTTAAAGATTTTCCTCTATTCAAGACATTCAGGATGTAAAAACGTTTTCACGACCTCCTCTATATGTCCCTTAAGTCTAATTAGATATCGATCCGGTATTAATTTTCACGGACTTTTTAAAAATCTATTTTGGGTTTTTTTCTAGCATGCAACTTATAACGGGGTGTAAAGAGTTTGTATACCCTTTCACGAATTCTACCATATTTCTTAAGTCTGATGAGTTATCGAACCGCGTTTTACTTCTACGAGCTTTTTATATACTCGCTATGAAATCGATTTTATGAATTTTTCGATAATCATCCCCTTTCACGAACTCCGCCATATGTTTTAGGTCTGATTAGTTCTTTAACAGGTTTGTTTTTCTATCTACTTGCTATGGTTGTTTTACATGAAGAACCAGCCTCTTATTCATTTTGAAAATTGTACCCTACAGGGAAGCTTTTGATTGATATAATTAAATTTCAACCAAATCTACTTTTCTCAATTTTTCTCCTATATTTCTATTTTGACTGGATCCTAGGTTATAATCCAAAATTGTAATTAGTTCTATTGAGGGTGTAAGTAGCGTCGGTACTTCTGTTGTCAATCGAAAAATAACTGTTCGCAGATTTGAAATTAAAATTAAAAACAGTTAAATAAAACCACTTCTATTTTTCTTTTTTTTTCTAATAATATTATTTGAAGTCTCTTGAATGTCTACAACACATCATTTTAATTTTCGTTTAAATTTTAAGATCATTTACCTTAAATTTTTATTTGTATCATTATTTCATGATTTTTAATCTCACTTATTCTCTATAATGTCAAGAAAAGTGTTCTTACAACCGTTCCCTTTATACGTACTTAGTAAATCACATTTATATTAATATAAGAAGTGTTTTTTTTATAGTCGAATGTGTAGCAAGAGCATTCGAAACACTTTTTTCCCGTCTTGTTTAACAAGTTTTTGCGCTTTTTTTTACAGGTTCGTTCTATTTATTATTAAATTTTCCTTACAAGTTCGAATCTAACAATTTAAATTTATTTTTTCTAAGAACTATTCAATTAAAATTATTTCGGAAATTCTTTCCCAATTGTTGTTCTTTCGTAGTTCGGTGGTTTTGCACATTAATAGTCCTCAAATGTAATGTTCAAATTACAATGTAATTTTTTCTTTTAATTTTAGTTTGCAACGATCAGTTCGTTAAACTGAAATTTTGTCTTCTACAGATATTTCTACTCTACGCAACATTGTAAAAAAATTAATTTAACTAAGGATTGTTATAAGTTTATGCAGTCAGTGTTTAGTTGAGTAAAATGCTAGGACACTATAAATTATTTATAAATTCAAATTAAATCAATTTATAACATTTTTAAGTAATTTATAAATCTTACAATATAAAATTTATTTTTGTTATGCAGATGGCTGGACAATTGTAAAAGATGTGCGTGGTCCCGCAGTAAAATAATTCCTCAATTGGTTTCGTCCTTAAGCGAAAGAACACGGATTTAACACAAAATTGAAACTTCGATTGTCATACTTTCGTCGATTATAAAACTAAATCTCTTAGGCTCGTTTTTGTTTCTTTATACAAGTTAAATACTATGCAAAATAAAATTGAACAGGTCAGATAGCAAATTTTATTTATAAAAAAAAGTAACTACCTTCCCTCAAATAATATCATGGTGAATTACGACGTAGTCCAAAGTGCTTGGACTTCGTGGCTTAGATTTAACTTAAAATTAGATAAAAACCTAAGCTAAGAAGGTCTTCTATTCCGTTGCAATAAGAGAATCCTTTTCGCTACCATTAAAGTCCCTACAGTCTAAGTTCGTGCTGTTTAGATTCAAGAGTGGCGTCTTAGCGTCTACATCTAGATCCACGTCTGAACTATTCACCCCATTGTGATACACTACCGAGGACAATTGTTCTACTTTTTCTAAACTGTGATTAAGTGTACTTAAGATTATGGTGTCGGCGTTGTTTTTCGGCGATCGGGGCTCTTCAAAATTTTCCTTCAAATCTAGATGTATTTCGGTCACTTCTGTGGGATTATCTGTCGATAGTTTCAAATCAGTCTTCCTTTTTATACTATTTGATAGTGGAGATACCGTCACATCGCAGACTGAAGATGATGTTGTTGTTGGAAGAATTTTGGGACTATCGTTGGGTTCTTCAACTTCGGGCAGGGTTTCCATTGTATTGACATTGAGGAGCATTGGTGAAGATGGTGCTGCCGGTCGTACTGTCTTGCCCTGAAAAGCAGACAACTGGTTCATTTTGTTTAAAAAAAATGGAACCCGAAAACCTGGGGTAGGTCATCGTCATTCAAAGTGTAGACCTCTGCTTTCAGAACACTTAAACTTTGATTTTTTTTCGTAGATTCTTCTGCTCATTAGAGACCCGAAATTATAGCCCATATTGAATCAACTTACTTGTAAATAGTACGTCATTAATTGTCCTTTTCCCTTGACTGATACCAAGCCTCTTTGCTCAAACGTGTAGCCAAAAGTTTGAAGAATTTGACATGTTTCTTCCGTAACCTGTAGACATAGCCAGAAATAAGATTCAACACATCAAAAACAATTTCCCGGCACCTACTTGTATTGCTCCCGCTTTTCCGGTACTTTCCATTCGAGATGCAACATTGACCGTATTTCCCCAAATATCGTAATGCGGTTTTCTAGCACCAATAACTCCCGCCGTAATCGGGCCATGATTAATCCCCATCTTAAGTACGAAATGATTAAAGGATTGTTCGTTGATTCCGTGCAGAGCCTTCTTCAATTCTAACGCAAATTCCACCAATAGCGCTAAATGTGCCCATCGAATTATAATCGGATCATCGGATTTAACTTGCCTCGAAGGATTTAAGCCACTTGCTGCCATATAGGTGGAGCTAATCGTTTTAATTTTTATGATATCTTGAAATTGGGGTAGTTCGAGAAGCTAAACGAAAAAAACAGATTTCGGACGAGTTAGGGAAAATTTTTGTTTCACAATCAACGTACCGCATCATAGTCAGAAATGACTTCGTTCAAAAATCTAAGACACTCCAATCCTTGATTGTTCACTGTCTCTTCGGAGTAAAAATCTGAAAAGATTATTTTTAAAAAATAAATTTCTTACATTCGAAGATAAGAACCTACCTCCGAAATTTGGCATACTAGCGAATAAGACGCCAACTTCCGCGTAACTTTGAGAGTATAAGTCGTCGTGTGACCGTTTCTTATTTTTCATAAAATGTTCGGCCACGTGTACCGGTAGTACGTTATAAACTAAAGCCTCATTACGACGCCGCATATCACTAGCTCTTTCCTTTTGCTCAGCTACTTCCGATTTCCATTTGAATATGACTCGGTCCTCCTTGTCCATCTGGTGAGAATTAATTAGTACTTGATTTATCGGGATCGGCTTTTAACCGAACTACTTACATATCGACTGAGAAATGAAAGCGAAAACGTTATTACAAATAACATCGAAGAAACGTTGTATCTTGTAGGTAGGCCGCTTAAAAATGAGAAAACTGTTAATGAATGTCTTATATCCGGTAAATATCAGGTATATATCGAGTAATATCGGGTAAAAAAGACACCTTTGCTAGAGCTTGACTTATATCGTCGATATAAAGTATAAAGTAAAAAATATAAAATATAAAATATAAAATATAAAATATAAAATATAAAATATAAAATATAAAATATAAAATATAAAATATAAAATATAAAATATAAAATATAAAATATAAAATATAAAATATAAAATATAAAATATAAAATATAAAATATAAAATATAAAATATAAAATATAAAATATAAAATATAAAATATAAAATATAAAATATAAAATATAAAATATAAAATATAAAATATAAAATATAAAATATAAAATATAAAATATAAAATATAAAATATAAAATATAAAATATAAAATATAAAATATAAAATATAAAATATAAAATATAAAATATAAAATATAAAATATAAAATATAAAATATAAAATATAAAATATAAAATATAAAATATAAAATATAAAATATAAAATATAAAATATAAAATATAAAATATAAAATATAAAATATAAAATATAAAATATAAAATATAAAATATAAAATATAAAATATAAAATATAAAATATAAAATATAAAATATAAAATATAAAATATAAAATATAAAATATAAAATATAAAATATAAAATATAAAATATAAAATATAAAATATAAAATATAAAATATAAAATATAAAATATAAAATATAAAATATAAAATATAAAATATAAAATATAAAATATAAAATATAAAATATAAAATATAAAATATAAAATATAAAATATAAAATATAAAATATAAAATATAAAATATAAAATATAAAATATAAAATATAAAATATAAAATATAAAATATAAAATATAAAATATAAAATATAAAATATAAAATATAAAATATAAAATATAAAATATAAAATATAAAATATAAAATATAAAATATAAAATATAAAATATAAAATATAAAATATAAAATATAAAATATAAAATATAAAATATAAAATATAAAATATAAAATATAAAATATAAAATATAAAATATAAAATATAAAATATAAAATATAAAATATAAAATATAAAATATAAAATATAAAATATAAAATATAAAATATAAAATATAAAATATAAAATATAAAATATAAAATATAAAATATAAAATATAAAATATAAAATATAAAATATAAAATATAAAATATAAAATATAAAATATAAAATATAAAATATAAAATATAAAATATAAAATATAAAATATAAAATATAAAATATAAAATATAAAATATAAAATATAAAATATAAAATATAAAATATAAAATATAAAATATAAAATATAAAATATAAAATATAAAATATAAAATATAAAATATAAAATATAAAATATAAAATATAAAATATAAAATATAAAATATAAAATATAAAATATAAAATATAAAATATAAAATATAAAATATAAAATATAAAATATAAAATATAAAATATAAAATATAAAATATAAAATATAAAATATAAAATATAAAATATAAAATATAAAATATAAAATATAAAATATAAAATATAAAATATAAAATATAAAATATAAAATATAAAATATAAAATATAAAATATAAAATATAAAATATAAAATATAAAATATAAAATATAAAATATAAAATATAAAATATAAAATATAAAATATAAAATATAAAATATAAAATATAAAATATAAAATATAAAATATAAAATATAAAATATAAAATATAAAATATAAAATATAAAATATAAAATATAAAATATAAAATATAAAATATAAAATATAAAATATAAAATATAAAATATAAAATATAAAATATAAAATATAAAATATAAAATATAAAATATAAAATATAAAATATAAAATATAAAATATAAAATATAAAATATAAAATATAAAATATAAAATATAAAATATAAAATATAAAATATAAAATATAAAATATAAAATATAAAATATAAAATATAAAATATAAAATATAAAATATAAAATATAAAATATAAAATATAAAATATAAAATATAAAATATAAAATATAAAATATAAAATATAAAATATAAAATATAAAATATAAAATATAAAATATAAAATATAAAATATAAAATATAAAATATAAAATATAAAATATAAAATATAAAATATAAAATATAAAATATAAAATATAAAATATAAAATATAAAATATAAAATATAAAATATAAAATATAAAATATAAAATATAAAATATAAAATATAAAATATAAAATATAAAATATAAAATATAAAATATAAAATATAAAATATAAAATATAAAATATAAAATATAAAATATAAAATATAAAATATAAAATATAAAATATAAAATATAAAATATAAAATATAAAATATAAAATATAAAATATAAAATATAAAATATAAAATATAAAATATAAAATATAAAATATAAAATATAAAATATAAAATATAAAATATAAAATATAAAATATAAAATATAAAATATAAAATATAAAATATAAAATATAAAATATAAAATATAAAATATAAAATATAAAATATAAAATATAAAATATAAAATATAAAATATAAAATATAAAATATAAAATATAAAATATAAAATATAAAATATAAAATATAAAATATAAAATATAAAATATAAAATATAAAATATAAAATATAAAATATAAAATATAAAATATAAAATATAAAATATAAAATATAAAATATAAAATATAAAATATAAAATATAAAATATAAAATATAAAATATAAAATATAAAATATAAAATATAAAATATAAAATATAAAATATAAAATATAAAATATAAAATATAAAATATAAAATATAAAATATAAAATATAAAATATAAAATATAAAATATAAAATATAAAATATAAAATATAAAATATAAAATATAAAATATAAAATATAAAATATAAAATATAAAATATAAAATATAAAATATAAAATATAAAATATAAAATATAAAATATAAAATATAAAATATAAAATATAAAATATAAAATATAAAATATAAAATATAAAATATAAAATATAAAATATAAAATATAAAATATAAAATATAAAATATAAAATATAAAATATAAAATATAAAATATAAAATATAAAATATAAAATATAAAATATAAAATATAAAATATAAAATATAAAATATAAAATATAAAATATAAAATATAAAATATAAAATATAAAATATAAAATATAAAATATAAAATATAAAATATAAAATATAAAATATAAAATATAAAATATAAAATATAAAATATAAAATATAAAATATAAAATATAAAATATAAAATATAAAATATAAAATATAAAATATAAAATATAAAATATAAAATATAAAATATAAAATATAAAATATAAAATATAAAATATAAAATATAAAATATAAAATATAAAATATAAAATATAAAATATAAAATATAAAATATAAAATATAAAATATAAAATATAAAATATAAAATATAAAATATAAAATATAAAATATAAAATATAAAATATAAAATATAAAATATAAAATATAAAATATAAAATATAAAATATAAAATATAAAATATAAAATATAAAATATAAAATATAAAATATAAAATATAAAATATAAAATATAAAATATAAAATATAAAATATAAAATATAAAATATAAAATATAAAATATAAAATATAAAATATAAAATATAAAATATAAAATATAAAATATAAAATATAAAATATAAAATATAAAATATAAAATATAAAATATAAAATATAAAATATAAAATATAAAATATAAAATATAAAATATAAAATATAAAATATAAAATATAAAATATAAAATATAAAATATAAAATATAAAATATAAAATATAAAATATAAAATATAAAATATAAAATATAAAATATAAAATATAAAATATAAAATATAAAATATAAAATATAAAATATAAAATATAAAATATAAAATATAAAATATAAAATATAAAATATAAAATATAAAATATAAAATATAAAATATAAAATATAAAATATAAAATATAAAATATAAAATATAAAATATAAAATATAAAATATAAAATATAAAATATAAAATATAAAATATAAAATATAAAATATAAAATATAAAATATAAAATATAAAATATAAAATATAAAATATAAAATATAAAATATAAAATATAAAATATAAAATATAAAATATAAAATATAAAATATAAAATATAAAATATAAAATATAAAATATAAAATATAAAATATAAAATATAAAATATAAAATATAAAATTTAAAATATAAAATAATGATGAGAAAGAATTAGACTATTTTGATGAGGTAAACAAAGACTTTGATTTGTCTTCATAAATTGCAAAATACATTTTGTGGATTTTAAGTTCTAACGGATGAAGCTTAGTTGGGTTTTGGTTATGATTTTACGTTTTTCTACGATTTTTTGTGTATAATCAGATAATTTCTAAATATTCTCGATCACTGGGATCATTTGGATTGAATTCCCTTCTTAATTGGTAAGTGGAAGCGAAGCCATCATATTATTTAAATTCTACAGAAAAATTAATGGGTACTGGATATTATCGATTATATTTTCGTTAATAGGTCTTCGTCGTGATTATAAGTTTTCAAGGTTTTTTGGTCAAGCTACAGAATTATATTATTTGAAATATCATTAAAAGTTCTTAAATCTTGAATTCGTACTGTTTAATACCGGCTATTCTGGATTTTCTTCAAAACTCTTTGCTCCTAGAAAAAGTTTTTGTCGCAGATCGTAAAGTGGGTCACGAATTGAAGGTAATTTTGTACTTGTGTGCGTGTTATATCAGGATTTCCACACCTCAACATAAAGAAAGTTATGCGTGAATTCCGATTTCGCACAGAAAGTTTTCAACTTTTTGAATAGTTTTCACCCTTGGGTAAAAGAAACTTTCCGATGATTCTATTTTGTTGCGGAAAGTTAACGAAGGCTATCGGACGACGGTATCAATTTTTCTACCAAAAAAGAACCTCTCTCCTAAACTTATTTCACTTTTTTAATATTAGCTAAAAGAAAAAATTGGTAAAAGTTTCGCGTTTTAGATTGTGCCAATAGAATTGACTAAGCTTATCTGAAAACTATTTGCTGTCCAGACGATAATAAAAAACTGCTCTAGTTTAAGAAAAATGTTGTTGAAAATTTATAATAATTTTTTTAAATCCTTACATCAAATCGCTTTGTTCCTCGAATTTGAAGTGAGCACCAAGAACTTCAATATTGATTGCAAACTGTAGAGCTTGTAAATTACAAGATTTAAAAATTAAAAAAAATTACAGAAAAAGATTTTGAGCACTTTACTTACCTGCTATTAAAAACATGAAAATTATCTTACAAATGTGAGTTAATTGCGCTATCACAGCGATCGATATCAGTATCAAAACTGTGAAATTTGTCAAATACGATGGGAATATTAAGCGTTGAAGAAGATCACTGTTGGAGTGGCAGTTGTTGTAACATTTAGAATGAGGTTTGGCTTATTAACTGGTTTCATCTTGGAAAAATTATACTGAAATTTTAGAACAGAAATTCGTTAATCTTTTATTTGAATTATCAACTTGGTTGGGTCCTTTTACCACATCGATAAGATGAAAACCTGCGACAAATATTACAACAAGCATTGCTGCTATCTTTCGAAGACATAAGGTATCGTTGAATTTTTTACTTAATTTTACTAAATTTGGTGGCATGAACTGAAATGAAAATTTTAAGAATTATGGATGGTGTAATAAGTAATTTTAATTTAAGAGCTCTGATCAAGATCGAAGAAAATTATAACATTTGCGGGCTACACCATCGATCGTAATTGATTTGTTCTACTGAAATGGCTCTTATACTCTAAATTAAGAGGAGATAAATCATAGCTTATAAAAGATGACTAATTTATATGACACAATTTTACTTTACTACTTTTTTAATAATAAAGTATTTTTTTATGGCACCAAAGTGGTGGCTATTCAAAATCTACTGTATCTACTTCACCCTGTCAAGGTGCTGTTTAAGCAACAATATCCGCATGATAGGCAAAACAATTTTTTTCCCTATCGAATTGAATTCATATATGAGCCGTTGTATTTGAAAGTGGTATAAGTCCATTTTTTCATACATTGAAGTGTTTAAGGTTTTACGTTTGAAATAATTTCAAAATATTGGTATACGTTAATATAATTCGGGTGATGTTTTAACACTATAAACCTGTTAAATTTTATTATGCAATAATTGTTAAAGGAAATAAACGATTTTTTTAGCTCCAAATGGGGTTATACCACTTTCGAAAATAACATATTATAAGAAATAAAAACAAAAGGAAATTGAAGTCCATATTTTTATTGATATGTACTTTATTAAAATGGACTTCTTAATGTAAAAAATAATAATTAAAAATATAGCTTTTTTTGATCCGGTGGACTTATACCACTTTCAAAAAATACGGCTCATATATAAAAATTCGCCAACAGTCTGTGCAATTTTGTTCGGCTCATGTTGAATACTGAAATGCAGGGCATATTACTATGCGACTGACAATTTTAAAAAATAACAATTCCAACTCGTATAGTAACCACTGTATATTAGCATTAAACGCAATTCGGACTTCTACCCAAAAAATAATAAAGTTGCGCCCAGACTATTGGCAGATCTTTAATTTTTTCAAACTTAAGTAGAGGATCCTTAGGGGATGAATACCAAAATATTCTGGTACCGATTTTTAGGCGAAAAATAGAAGACCGCTTAAGTAAAAACAATTTGATATCACATCGGACCTAGAAGATATGTCGGAATTCGTACAAAGGTACACAATCACTTTCCACACATTATGGGCTAAATATCGCAAAATCTTGAATTATATTTTTAGACAATTATATTTAAGGCACGTAAAAGTTAAAGGGAGTTCGAAATCTCATTAGATCAAAAAGAATTTTGAATTCGTGAAAAGGAACACAATTAGATAGATAGATAGATAATTATATTTCATGATTATATACAAGTTTGATTTTACATTTTCATAACAGTGAAGGGTTTGGAACACAATTAAGAACCCTGAAAATGCTTGTTTTACAGGTAAAATACTGTTTTATTGTTATTTTGGATGATTTTGTGTGATTGAGTGCTTTATCAAAAATACTTTAGAACCCTTTATCAAAAGTACTTTAGAACCCGTTGGGGGTTGAAAATCGCAAAATCCGGAAAGGATATTCTAGGCGCTTGTATGAAGAGGGTTAGCAGTAAAATTAATTCGATAGCTCAACAGACCTAAAAGATATGGCGAAATTCGTGCAAATCTGTATTTTTTTGCTTAAATTACTTTTCTAAGAGATATACATATACTGCCGTCCTAAGCTAAAATGCAGTAAGTCACTTAACTACGATTTTGAGAAGAACACTTTTTATCTTCTTTGGGAAGGGCCACCAGTCCATAGGTCATGTGTCTAGATGTACTTTTATTTTTTAGTGTTGTAGATAGTTACATATTAGTACCAGAAAGCTGTACATTCCCTCCAAATGGCCAAAAATTGGAGGTACTGCCTTTTAGCTTAGGACGGCAGTATATACTTATTCAAAGCAAGTTTAAACTTTCTAGTATAAGCAGTCCATGAGAACCAAAACACACCCTTCACCCCCGTACCATGGTACTACTAATTTTTCTTTATTATATTAATATAATCTCAAGAAATAATTAGGCCAAAAATATGAAATATGTTTTGTGTATTACGGCAGTATGTTGAATCTAATTTTTTTTAGTGAATAAGAATTTTTCTAAGAAATCACATCTCACATCTCAAAATGCGCTTGAGATAGAATCCTAGAATTTATACGGCCACTAGCAGAGAAAAAATTTTGAGGATGGTATCGTAGGAGGTGAGTGTGGGGGACAGAGAGAAGGGAAAAATTAAAAAAAAATTATTTGGTGAACTGCTAATTATGGAAAGCTGAGATATAAAATTTACGTAGAGCTACAGTTTATAACAGGGCTCAGTTTGATACGGCAGTAGGTGGGTGGTATTTGGTCTATTACTGAAACGGCTGTAGTGGTATCATAGAACATACCAATGATATTACCACAAAAGAATTTTTTTTTTCAAATTTTATTTAAGTAGAAACCGTGAATTAATTTAAATAAAAACATTTTATTCTAAATTCAGGTCAAGCGATAATCGTGAATTTATTTAAAACAAAGCATTTGATTCTAAATATAAAATTCGGAATAACTTCACACAATAACTGCGAATGCATTTTAGTCAAAAGCTCATTGTGCTAAATTTTAATCCGCACCGTTGTTCGGAAACGGAAAATATTTTTCTCTAAACAATATTGAATTTCAGAAATTGTAAGCCAGGTACCTGTATTAACCCAAGCTAAAACCAGATTTAAGTTAGAAGAATTGTAAATATTTTAGAAATAAAAACATACTGCAGTCACGATCGGCTGCAAGCCAATCGTATAATACTCTAGATGAATACTGAACTCCGATTTATATTGTAGTTGGGTATAAAGTAGAATTACGTGTGTGCATGTTGTATGTCCTTTATTAAGGACTGCTATTAGATTGCTACTCAAACCTAAAAGACAATATTCAGTGTTTAACTTCATACCTTGAACTGAAAAAAATGTCCTTTTTGAAGGACTTTCACATGGGAGGTGCAGGAAGGACTCACTCGATTTCTTACATATTTATCCTTTTCCTTGGAACCATTCAAAAATAAACGTGTACAAAATTTCAAATTCGTAGCTTGAAGCGTTCAAAAGTTATTGGAAAATATTGTTGAACACGTGTTTTAAGGATATTTTGTATGGCAGCTACCAGAAGGAGTAAAAGGATTTCGCTGATTAGTAAGCTCGAACTTCCTTTTCACTCAAAACTAATTTGTACAAAATTCCGAATTCTTAGCTAAAAGATTACTTGAGTTATTGTGAGTTTCGTAAATTAAGTGAACACATTTTGACAGGATATTTGTATGACAGCTACACGAAGGACAAACAGGATTTTCTTCATAATCATATATTTAGCTCCACCTATTGGAAAAATAACACATACAAAATTTCAATGACGTAGCTTAAACCCTTCTGAAGCTATCGACCAATATTCTTGAAGACGTGTTTTAAGGACATTTTGTATGGCAGCTACCAGAAGGAGTAAAAGGATTTCGCTGATTTGTAAACTCCGACTTTGTTTTCACTCAGAACTGACTTGTACAAAATTCCGAATTCGTAGCTAAAGGATTACTTGAGTTATAGTGAGTTTCGTAAATTAAGTGAATACATTTTGACAGGATATTTGTATGGCAGCTACACGAAGGACTAATAGGATTTTCTTCATAATCATATATTTAGCTCCAACTATTGGAAAAATAGCACGTACAAAATTTCAATGTCGTAGCTTAAACCCTTCTAAAGTTATCGACCAATATTCTTGAACACGTGTTTTAAGGACATTTTGTATGGCAGCTACCAGAAGGAGTAAAAGGATTTCGCTGATTTGTAAACTCCGACTTTGTTTTCACTCAGAACTGACTTGTACAAAATTCCGAATTCGTAGCTAAAGGATTACTTGAGTTATAGTGAGTTTCGTAAATTAAGTGAATACATTTTGACAGGATATTTGTATGGCAGCTACACGAAGGACTAATAGGATTTTCTTCATAATCATATATTTAGCTCCAACTATTGGAAAAATAGCACGTACAAAATTTCAATGTCGTAGCTTAAACCCTTCTAAAGTTATCGACCAATATTCTTGAACACGTGTTTTAAGGACATTTTGTATGGCAGCTACCAGAAGGAGTAAAAGGATTTCCCTGATTAGTAAACTCCGACTTTATTTCCACTCAAAACTAACCTGTACAAAATTCCGAATTCGTTGCTAAAAGATTACTTGAGTTATTGTGAGTTTTGTAAATTAAGTGAATACATTTTGACAGGATATTTGTATGGCAGCTACACGAAGGACTTAAAGGATTTTCTTCATAATCATATATTTAGCTTCAACTATTGGAAAAATAACACATACAAAATTTCAAAGACGTAGCTTAAACCCTTCTGAAGTTATCGACCAATATTCTTGAACACGTGTTTTAAGGACATTTTGTATAGCAGCTACCCGAAGGAGTAGGACGATTTTGCCCGTTAACGAACTTAGCCTTACAAATTCAACCAAACATCCAGATTCAAAATTTCATGATCCTAGGTGAAGGCGTTCTTGAGTTATCGTGCTAACGGACAGACGGACGGACGGACGGACGGACGGACGGACGGACGGACGGACGGACGGACGGACGTCAGGCGGATTTGAGGTTTTTGGCCACAAATAAACAAAAAATAATATATAACTTTTTTTCGTCCGAGGCTTGGTTCTATGCGTTACAAACTTTTGGGCTGGATTAAACTTATAATACTCTATATGATTTCATCTAGAGTATAATTAGTCTATTCGGAACTATCGTCGGAGACGGATATTTTACTTTATTATTTTTTAATAATAAAGTATTGAAATTTCCTGACCTGAAATTTAAAAAAAATTTGTTACCCTGAAATTTTGTATTTACACGTTTTAGGACTAGTAAACACCAAAAAAGCAATAAAAAAAAATGTCCGTCTGTCCGCCGTATACGCCGTACGCCGTACGCAAAATCGTTTGAAGGCGCGTAGCTCCCAAACCCGTTGAGGTATTTAGTTGAAATTTTTATGGTGGGTAGATTGAGTGAACAAATGGTATCTCTCAAGGGGGTGGGGTGTAAGGGGGGATGAGGGGGGAGCGTTTTAGACGAAAAATTTTGGTTTACAGATCTCAGGAACCACTTACGCTAGGAGGCTGAAACTTGGAAGTTATGTAGTATTATGATAGTGGATTCATTTGCAAAAAAATTGTCGATAAGAGTTGAGGGGTGTGGAAAACAATGAGTCCAAAACGCTAGAAAGCCGGGATTGAAACATTCTAAAATCCATATCTCCTGAACGATTGACGTCAGAAGATTGAAACTTTGTGGTTGTCCTTAGGGATACTTCAAGATTAGACAACGGCTAACATTTTTAAGGGGGGTGGTGGGGTGTGGGGTTGGGGGTTAAAAACTTTGGGTTACAATATCTTCCGAACCAATTACACCAGGAAGATAAAATTTTGTTTCTGTATATGGAATCACAAGTGGAGTCTAATGAACGTAAATTTTTTGAGGGGGGAGGTGGGGCACGAAAGTGGGGGGATAGCAATTTCTAACCGCATCAGATATGATCTTGAAAATTTTACAGGAGTTGGGATCGGTAAGCCTCTAGTAGAAAAAAAAATTTAGTGTGGGGATGTAGAGGGTGATGGTGAAAAGGGGTAGAAAGGAAAAAAATTCTGATTTTTATTTTTTCGAAAATCGGAATGAGTGGAAAGCTAATTATATAGAGCCACTAGAGAGACATCCTAGAAAAAAAATTGTTCATAGGGACAGCAAGGTACGGGGGTGAGGGGTGGTTTTTTATATATCAGAAAGGGCTTTTGCTAGAAAGTTGAAACTTAGTACGTATATATAGATGTAAAGCAAAAAAGAATTTTATTGGCGTTCAGAGGTTGAGTAAAAAAATGTCCGTGAATCCACATTTTAACGAATTTCGTTAAAAGTTTTGGACATGTCAAGCTACCAAAGCAATTTTACTTCTGCGGGCTATTTATATAAGCGCCTAGTAACGATCTTCAAAATTTTTCGATATCCAACCCCTAGGGGGGTGTAAAGTGGTTGTGTACATATTCACGAATTCTTATATATTCCTAAGGTATATTGAGATTTGGAATTCACTTTTACTTCTATAAGCTTTAAACGTTGTCGGGGAAGTATTTTAAGTATTTTTCTCTATTAAACCCCCTGGGGGTATTGTTCAAGATTTCACTGATTCCGAAAATCTCTTAGGTTTAATGCGATCGAATTTGCTTTTACTACTATGAATTATTCTATTAATAAAAAAATACGTAAATAAAAAAACAAAATCTGCCAAAAGTCTGGGCACAACTTTGTTATTTTATGGGTAGAAGTCCTAAACGTGTTTAATGATGAGATGCAGTGTAGGTTACTATGCGACTGACAACCTAAGATATAACCGGGATGCTACTTGGAACGTTATTTTTTAGGTTGTCAGTCGCATAGTAATCTACACAGCATCTCATCATTAAACACGTTTCGGACTTCTATCCATAAAATAATAAAGTTGCGCCCAGACTGTTGGCAGATTATTTATTTATAAACCTAGTCCAGTCGCAGGACACTTTCAACTCCTAAATACTCCAATCCTAATACGGCTTATGCTAGAAACTTTAAGCTTGGTATATATATTGTAGATGTTCTGGTAAAATTATAATAGTTTACTTAAATAAAATCTCATATGTAATACATATATTTGTTAGTGTATAGAGGAAGGGCAAAAATAATGGTCAGTGAAAATTGTGCATTTCATATCTTTTAGGTCTTCTATAATATTGACTTAATTTTACTGCTATGAGTTCTTTATATAAATGCCTAGAAAGATTTTTTTTTTAAATTGAACCCCCTAGGAAAGTGTAAGGACGTTTTATAGATTTTTACGAATTCCGTCATATCCTTTAGTCTGATTAGATATCGAATTAGTTTTAACTTCCACGGACTTCTTATATAATCGCCCATATAAAAACTTCAGGATTTTTTGCTTTTCAACACCTAAGAGGTTGCCAATGGGTTGAGCACGTTTTCACGAATTCCATCATTCCTTAAGTCCGAAAAGACATGGAATTAGTTAGCTTGATCATTCTATACAATCGCCAAAAAACATCTTTCAGTATTTTTGGATATTCAACATACAAGTTGGTGTAAGGAGGTTGCAAACGTATTCACAATTTTTACCACATCTCTAAGGTTTGATGATATTAAATTAGTATTCACTTCTATAGACTTCCTATTTATTTTCATATATCAGGATTTTTTGATATTCAACCCTCAAGGGGGTGAATACATGTTCACGAATTTCAACATAGCTCTAAGATATTGAATTGGTTTCCACTTCCTCGAGCTTTCTGTATAGTCGCTCTTAACCCAATTTCAGATTTTCGGATAAACACAGTCCCCAAGGAGGGTGTTGCATATGTTTCCACAATTTTTTTTAAATTTCTTGTAGGTTGATTGAGACACCGTATGGATTTAACTTCTTTTGGTATTTCATGTAATCGCCTATAAACAAATTCCTCGATTTTTCGAAATTCAACCCACAAGGGGGTGAAAAGGAGTTACATACATTTTTACAAATTTTGCAATATCTCTTAGGTGCGATGAGGTATAAAATCGCTTTTACCTTCCACACGCTTAAAAACATATTCTTTGATTTTTCAAAATTCAACCCACGGGGTTGTAAATATTTTCACAAATTTCGCCATATCCATTAGGACTGACGAGGTACAATATTGGTTTTTAATTCTGTGGGCTTTTTATGTAATTGCCTAAAAATTAATTTCGGGATTTTTTGGTATTCAACCACGAATGGAGCGTAAAGGGGTTATATGCGCTTTCCTCTAAAAGGCCTTCTATATGTATAATCGGCTAAAAATCGATTTATTCAGTTCTATGGGCAGTTTATTTATTTCAACGTTTGGATAAAGAACCTGTGATGAATGTTTTATCTTACAAGGAGCTATTCTAGTGACAAAATTCATTTTCCAAAAGTTTTTAAAATTATTTTTTTTGCACTTACCGTACAGCTTTCAGCTATTGAAATTATCACCAGAATTGTTATGAATAGAGTTGGAATAATAATGAGGATATAATGGACTTTAAGCCTGTAATGGAAAAGAATTGAACAATATTATTAAATCTTGTTACCACAGAAAATATCCGTTAAAAAAAATTATTGGAAATGATCAAAAGTTAGCAATTACTTCGAGAACTCGGCAAATTGTTCACCTTTCGGTATGAATTTGATGTTTGTAGTATAGGACATGCTTACAAGAATGTCTGAAAATGTATACTGAAAGCCTTCACGACATGTACCTATGTTTAAAAAATTAATTCTTAGCATCTTCATTTTGAATCACTGTCAACTCCTAGAGTTTTAACGTTATTTACCTTTCAGCTTTGCAGGTTTTCTTTTTAAAGTAACTTAATATAAATACATAACTCAACTTTAGGGCAGGATCAGAAAAATAATATTTGGAAATCTGACTCAATAAAGCAAAAATGATAATGTTCTTGCCTTTTGCTAAATCCTTAGTACCGGGTCCTTACAACTTACATACATAAGAAGGACATTCCAGGCGATCTCTTTACATTGGCTAAATATTTCTTCGTCTTTCTTAAGCGAAACTTTACTAAATCTACCGAAGAACACCATCTGCAATATGCACATAATTTAGCAATTTGCGTTAAAATTTCCATTCAGATTGCTCACATTCTTATGCACTGGAAGGAGCTAAAAACAGCTGAATTTCGTAAATTCAGGAAAATTATTTTCAGGAGTTATTTTGTAAGGCAAACATTCGGGAAATTTCGGCGAAGCCAAAGCCTTCGGCTGAATAAAAATTACATTTCCCTTCTGGATAATAAAGACAAGTCCCTAGTTGTCTTAGGTCTTTTTTCTTTTCGTGAAGCAGTCGCACTACAAAGGATTCTTCTTATTATTTCTTTTTCGTCGGAAAATCACCCACATTTGAGCTGAATTTTAACTGTAGACGACGCATACAAATTACGAGAATATTTGAATTTTTTTTCCAAAGAAAAGTTACAGAAGAAAATCGAAGAGAAAACACAATGATGAGAAATTGCCTAAAGAAATTCACATGGTACCTTTACAGCGTTAAGGAATGATAAGAATGCCATCATGTTATTAGGAAATCCTGTCGAAAAGTTACCATACATTTTTCAAATATCGATGAAATAAACTGGGCATCTAACATCCTTAGAAGTGATGGCATTTCAACACTTTATTGGTAAAGCTGTTCCACAGTTATCTAACTTAATTAGAAAATTCTATATGCAATATTTATCAGTAGTTGATTTGCTTTTGAGTCTATTGGTTTGCTTTGTTTATCCTTTGTAACACTTACCGTGGTAAAATGGCTGTTGAATACAAAACGCTAAATAGCTCCACAACTATAAAAGCCACCAAAGGAAACGACGAGTAGGGTTCTCTATGAGCTGCATATGCTGATTCCAGTTCGTCGTTTTTAAAGGTAAGAAAGATATTGGTGTCTTTGAGCAAATCCCTAGATAAGTAAGAAAAAATCTAGTTAGTATTTCGGTTCTGAAACGATTATATAAATGAATTCATACTTATGGCCATCGCGTGTAATAAGCTCTTTTCGCAAACGCTGTTTGAAATCGTCTTCGGCTTTCGTATTCGTTGCAACATTAACTTCTTCGTCTTGTGAATTCGCCTGAAAGTAAAATAATATTTCCTTGCTTGAAAAGAACGCTTCTGCAATTGTTGCAATAGTTGCAATTTTACATCGGTTTTATTTTATAATTTTACGCTAGTAATGCCCGCATTTACCAGAACCAAAAATACGTATAATTATTTAATTTAAAATAAACTAACATATTAGTTGCCATTATTTGGTGACCCCGGTGCAAAACAACAAGTTAACTAATATATACCAATGCTAGCAAATAATTTGAGGAAGTTTGGTAGAGAGAACGAATATAACAAAAAACCTGTCAATAGTCTGGGCGTAACTTAATTATTTTTCGAGACAAAGTCTGGGAAGCGTTTAATGTCGAGGATCGACAGCAGTTTCATGGCTAGAGAAACATTAAAAAAAATCAATTACTAGTATGGACGACACTCCGGAATTCATGAAAACGCGTACAACCTTTTCTCCTCTTGAAAAGAAGTGAGAAATGAAAGTCAAATTTTTAAAGCGTGTTATCAAGAAGATATTTCCGATATAGAGGATTTACCTACAACTTAGTACCTTATTCCCAAATAGGTTTGCAAAAGAAAGAAACACCAAATGGTTGACTATTTGAAAATCCTGAAATTAACTTTTTGGCGATTATATAGAAAGCCTTAGGAAGCAAAAATCAATTCGATATATCATCAGATCTAAGAGAGATGTAGAAATTTGTGAAAATGTATACTACATATCAGAAAACCTTAAATCGGTTTTTAGACTATTACTTAAAAAGTTTGCAGAAGTTAAAGCAATTTTGATATCTTATCAAACTTAAGAGATTTGGCGAAAGTTGGAAATCCGTATGCACCGCCTTACATCAACCTGGGGATTGAATATCCCAAAATCCTGAAAGAAGTTCTTAGGTAAATAGAAAGGAAGCCCAAGGAACTAAAAACCAATTCGATGTCTTATCACTCCTGAGAGATTTGACAGAATTCGTGAAAATCTGTTCAACACTTATATACTCTCTTAGAGGTTGGTAAGGGAAAAATCCTGAAAAAGAAGGCGATTGGACAACAAACCCGTAGGAGTGAAAAGTTAGTAGTAAAACTTATTTTAATATTTTGGAACACCTAAGAGATGTGACGAAATTCGTGAAAATATATGCATTCCATCACCATAATTTTTTTACCCTCTTCGGTACGCCTATGGATGTTTGAAATTTTTTTTAATCTAAGTTATTTTTCTAGTAGATCTACATATAGTCACAAAATTTCAACTTTCCAGCATAAGCCAACAAAGTAAAAACATCCCCACCGCCGTACCATACTACTCCTATAAAAAAAATTTATATTTCCAATATGCCGCTACTATAGCCCCATCTAAATACCAAGTTTAGGCTATCTCGAAATATAAAAGTTGGAACTTTTTCCTTTTGACCCTCTCACACCCTCACCCTCTATACCCTCACCCTCTACACCCACACCTCCAAAAAATGTGTCCGAAACGTTCGAAAGCTGGGATTGAAGAATTCTAAAATCCATATCTCCTGAACCGTTGCTCTCAGAAGTGTGAAACTGTGTAGTTATCTTAAGGGGTTATGCCACTCTAGTGTTTTCGAAAAATCGATTTTTTTTTTTTTAAATTGTTCCTTACGACCTCAAAAATGCTGTCCCAAAGGTTATGGCCGAAAAAAGTCCCTAAGGACTCGATTTTTGAATCTTAGTACAAGGCCGCCTGCAAAATTTCGTTTATCTCAAAACTACATTTTTCAAGCTGGCTGGAAACATAACTCGAACAATTTTCAACCGATTCACTTAAAATTTTGAATATATCCTTAAAACTATATTGTCCATGGAAGTACGTAGGATATTTTTTTTATATTGCATAGTTCATTTGTTATTAACAATTTTCTGACGATTTTTTAGGCAAATTTCACACTTTTCACTTTAGAAGTGCGCCATTTGGCTAAAAATCAAAATATCGAAAAAATCCTACGTACTTCTCTGGCTGTTGTTATATGTAATCGAAATAAATTTATTAGCCTATCATAGTTCAAAAATTACAGGCACTAGGTGTCCAGCCATGGACTCTGGAAAAACGGAGACGTCACCGCAAAAACGCTGCACAGCCGCCATTTTGAATTTAATTGCTTAAAAAAAATTCCTGTACATAGTCAATAACATGTATTATAAATATCCATTTCCGTAATCTCGATTTATTTTGTAGTTTTTCAGAAAAAAAATCCCTAAAAAGAGCTATTTTTTCAGTCTCTAGAGTGGCCTTAAGGGATACTAGGAGAGTAGACAAGAGCTAACAATTTGTAAGAGGGGAAGTGGAGTGTAGGGGTGGGGGGGGGGAAACTTTAGATTATATCTTCCGAACCAATTGTACCAAGAAGATGAAATTTGGTTTCTCTATACATATAAGATCACAAGTGGAGTCTACTGAAAGTAAAAATTTTGAGAGGGGAGGTGGAGTACGAAATTGGAGGGATAACCATTTTTCAAAAATATTAATTTTTATATCACAAGAACCGTACCAGATATGATCTTAGAAGTTTTACAGGAGTTAGGCCCAATAAACTTCTAGCAGGAAAAAAAATTTTGGTGGTGCTGGTGAAGGGGGTGACGGTGAAAGGGTGTGGAACGAAAAGAATTCTAACTTTTATTTCTCGAAAACCGCAAAGCATAGAAAGCTAAAAATTTACGACTATATAGAGTCACTGTAGAAGTATCCTAGAAAAATAAAAATGTTGATAGGGGTAGCAAGGTACGGGGGTGGGGGTGGTTTTTCATATCCCAGAAACAGCGTATGCTAGAAAGTTGAAACTTAGTATGTACATATATGTAGAAGTACTACAGGAGCAATTAAAGCAAAAAAAAAGTTCAAAATTTGATTGATGTACAGAGTTGGAGTAATGCGGTGTAGGTCACTATGCTACTGATAACCTAAAGATTAAACAGGAGGCTACATGGAACATTATTTTTTAGGTTATCAGTCGCATAGTGACCAACACCGCATCTCAGTATTAAACACGTTTAAGTCTTCTACCCAAAAAATAATAAAGTTGCGCCCAGACTGTTGGCAGATTTTTTGATATTCAATCACAGGAATGTTTAGAGGGCTCGTATAGAAGTCTACTGGACCTAACTCCTGTAAAACTTCTAAGATCATATCTAGTACGGTTCTTGAGATATAAAAATAAAATTTTATGAAAAATGGTTATCCCCCACTTTCGTACTCCAACTCCCCTCTCAAAATTTTTACATTCAGTAGACTCCACTTATGATCTTATATACAGAAACCAAATTTTATCTTCGTGGTATACTTGGTTCGGAAGATATTGTAATCTAAAGTTTTTCACCCCCACCCCTACACTCCACTTCCCCTCTTAAAAATTTTAACCCTTGTCTAATCTCCTAGTATCCCTTAAGATAACTACAACTTTTCACACTTTTGAGATCAACGGTTCAGGAGATATAGATTTTATAATGCTTGAATCCCAGCTTTCGAACGTTTTGGACACATTGTTTTTCCCCTCCACTCCCACACCCCTCAACCCTTATCAATCATTTTTTTGCAAATAGGTCCACTATCATAGTACTACAAAACTTCCAAATTTCAGCTTCCTACCATAAACAGTTCCTGAGATCTAGAAACCAAAATTTTTCGTCTAAAACACGCCTTCTCCTCCCCCCTTACACCCCCACCCCTCAAGAAGATACCAATCATAGTAGTTCACCCAATCTACCCACCATAAAAATTTCAACTTAATATCTCAACGGGTGTGTGAGCTATGCTCCTTCAAACGGTTTTGCGTACGGCGGACAGACGGACAATTTTTATACTCTAGATGAAATCATATAGAGTATTATAAGTTTAATCCAGCCGAAAAGTTTGTAACTCATAGAACCAAGCCTCGGACGAAAAAAAGTTATATATTATTTTTTGTTTATTTGTGGCCAAAAACCTCAAATCCGCCTGACGTCCGTCCGTCCGTCCGTCCGTCCGTCCGTCCGTCCGTCCGTCCGTCCGTCCGTCCGTCCGTCTGTCCGTTAGCACGATAACTCAAGAACGCCTTCACCTAGGATCTTGAAATTTTGAATCTGGATGTTTGGTTGAATTTGTAAGGCTAAGTTCGTTAACGGGCAAAATCGTCCTACTCCTTCGGGTAGCTGCCATACAAAATGTCCTTAAAACACGTGTTCAAGAATATCGGTCAATAACTTCAGAAGGGTTTAAGCTACGACATTGAAATTTTGTATGTGTTATTTTTCCAATAGTTGGAACTAAATATATGATTATGAAGAAAATCCTGTTAGTCCTTCGTGTAGCTGTCATACAAATATTCTGTCAAAATGTATTCACTTAATTTACGAAACTCACTATAACTCAAGTAATCTTTTAGCTACGAATTCGGAATTTTGCACAAATTAGTTTTGAGTGAAAAGGAAGTTCGAGTTTACTAATCAGCGAAATCCTTTTACTCCTTCTGGTAGCTGCCATACAAAATGTCCTTAAGACACGTGTTCAAGAATATTGGTCGATAACTTTAGAAGGGTTTAAGCTACGACATTGAAATTTTGTATGTGTTACTTTTGCAGTAGTTGGAGCTAAATATATGATTATAAAGGAAATGCTGTTAGTCCTTCGTGTAGCTGCCATACAAATATCCTGTCAAAATGTATTCACTTAATTTACGAAACTCACTATAACTCAAGTAATCTTTTAGCTACGAATTCGGAATTTCGTACAAGTTAGTTTTGAGTGAAAAGGAAGTTCGAGTTTACGAATCAGCGAAATCCTATTACTCCTTCTGGTAGCTGCCATACAACATATCCTTAAAACACGTGTTCAACAATATTTTCCGATAACTTTTGAACGCTTCATGCTACGAATTTGAAATTTTGTACTCGTTAATTTTTGAATGGTTCCAAGGAAAAGGATAAATATGTAAGAAATCGAGTGAGTCCTTCCTGCACCTCCCATGTGAAAGTCCTTTAAAAAGGACATTTTTTTTCGATGACTTACCCAGTTCAAGGTTTGAAATTAAACACTGAATATTGTCTTTTAGTTTTGAGTAGCAATCTAATAGCAGTCCTTAATAAAGGACATACAACATGCACACACCTAATTCTACTTTATCCCCAACTACAATATAAATCGGAGTTCAGTATTCATCTAGAGTATTATACGATTGGCTTGCAGCCGATCGTGACTGCAGTATGTTTTTTCTTTGCTTTTTTGGGGTCTACTAGTCCTAAAACGTGAAAATACAAAATTTCAGGGTAACAAATTTTTTTTAAATTTCAGGTCGATTACAATACTTTATTATTAAAAAATAATAAAGTAAAATGGATTCGAGTCAAAAACGGGTAATTTTCTTTTATGATTTTAAACTTGGCCACAGCGCAACGGAGGCAACCGAAAACATCAACAGGGCATTTGGAACTGATACGGTAAAGAAACGAACCACACAGCGATGGTTCGAAAAATTACAATCAGGAGATATGACCCTTCAAAGTGAGCCACGTGGTACCCAGGACTTTCGATCGGCAAGGACGAGCTGAATTTATTAGTGGAATCTGACTCACGCCAAACTGAAAGAGACATTGCAGAGAAATTGGGCGTACACAATTTGACAGTTTGTCGGCACTTGCAACAGCTTAGAAAAATTAAAAAGCTTGATAAGTGGGTTCCGCATGATCTTACTGAGCAAAACATTACGCGTCGACTGGAAATTTGCAGTTCCCTGCTCTCCCGGAAGAAAAACGATCCGTTTTTGAAATTGTGATGAAAAGTGGATACTGTACGACAATCGTCGCCGATCGGCACAATGGTTGGATGCCTATGAGACCCCAAAACACATGCCGAAACAAGACCTTCATCCGAAGAAGATAATGGTGACTGTTTGGTGGTTGAAGCGTGGTGAAACCATTAATGCAGAGAAGTATTGTGCCCAACTCGATGAAATGCATCATTGAACGGACTACATTGGTCAACAGAGATGGAGTTATACCGCTTCATGACAACGCACGGCCTCATGTTTCAAGAACAATGGTCCAAAAATTAAACGAGTTATAGTATGAGACTCTTCCTCATCCACCATACTCACCAGACCTTTCGCCAACCGACTACCATTTTTTTCAACATGTGGATAATTTTTTGGCGAACGAACAATTCGATAATGAAGCAGCCATCAAAAGTGCCTTCGAGGACTTTCTTCGCTCTAGAAAGTCGGACTTCTACGAAACTGGCATAAATGCACTTGTATCTCGTTGGGAGAAGTGTATTGCATGGGCTGGTTCCAATTTTGATTAATAAAATTAAGTTTTATAAAAATTACAGTTGTTTGAAATTGCACTACCAAAAACGACATTTCATCTGCAACAACCTTATTTACATAGAAAATTTAAATAGGTTCATAACCATTTTGTATTTAAACAAAACACAGAATAATTGTGATAATTTTTTGGTGAATGTTTTCACAGTACATGTTGAAATGAAAATGCAAGTTTTCCGGGTTCAATACTGTTGTTGTTTATTTTTGCGTGACGTTTTGGACTCGACTGAGTCCTTTATCAAACATAAAGGACTCAGTCACGCAAAAATAAACAACAACAGTATTGAACCTGGAAAACTTGCATTTTCAATTATGATAATTTCCAAACGTTGCTCGTTCGTGAACTTCACCCTGATAGAAATGTAAACCTTGACGTTTTGGCATTGATAGACCAGCAAAAAAGTTTAAGGGTGCGTTTGCATTAAAATACAAAATTGTTATTTATTATTGTTATTAATTGATTTTTATTTTATTATTTTTTAATAATAAAGTGATCGAACACCTAAAGAATAATCAGGAGGTTATTTGGAACGTTATGTTTAGGTTGTCAGTCGCATAGTAACCTACACCGCATTTCAGAATTAAACGCGTTCCGGACTTCTACCCATAAAATAATAAAGTTACGCCCAAACTGTTGGCAGACTTTTACTTTATTATTTTTTAACAATAAAGTATTGTGATCGACCTGAAATTTCAAAAAAAATTTGCTACCCTGAAATTTTGTATTTACACGTTTTAGGACTAGTAAACACCAAAAAAGCAAAAAAAAAATGTCCGTCTGGCCGCCGTATACGCCGTACGCCGTATCGTTTGAAGGCGCGTAGCTTCCAAACCCATTGAGTTATTAAGTTGAAATTTTTATCGTGGGTAGATTAGGTAAACTCCTACAACTGGTATCTTTTGGGGGGTGGTGGTGTAAGGGGGGATGAGGGGGGAGCGTTTTAGATGAAAAAATTTGGTTTCCAGATCTCAGGAAGTTGAAACATTCTAAAATCCATATCTCCTGAACCATTGATGTCAGAAGATTGAAACTTTGTGGTTGCCCTTAGGGATACTTGAAGATTAGACAAAGGCTAACATTTTTAAGAGGGGTGGTGGGGTGTGGGGTTGGGGGGTGAAAAACTTTGGATTACAATATCTTCGAACCAATTACACCAGGAAGATGAAATTTAGTTTCTGTATATGGGATCACTAGAGGAGTCTACTGAAACTAAATTTTTTGAGGGGGGGGGGGTGGGGCACGAAAGTGGGGGGATATCAATTTCTCAAAAAAATTTAATTTTTATATCTCAGAAACCGTATCAGATATGATCTTGAAAATTTTGCAGGAGTTGGGATCAGTAGACCTCTAGTAGGAAAAAAAATTTAGTGATGAGGGGCGTGGGGTGATGGTGAAAAGGGATAGAAAGAAGAAAATTCTGATTTTTATTTCTCGAAAACTGTAATGAATGGATAGCTAAAAATTCAGCTCATATAGAGCCACTATAGAGACATCCTAGAAAAATAAAATTGTTGATAGGGGTAGCAAGGTACGGGGGTGAGGGGTGGTTTTTTTATATCTGAAAAACGGTTTATGCTAGAAAGTTGAAACTTAGTACGGATATGTAGATGTGCTATTAGAGTAACTAAAGCAAAAAAAAAGTTCAGATTTTTATTGGCGTTCAGAGGTTGAGTAAAAAAAATGTCCGTGAATCCACATTTTTACGAATTTCGTTCAAACTTTTAGACATGTCGAGCTATCAAAGCAATTTTACTTCTGCGGGCTATTTATATAAGCGCCTAGTAACGATCTTCAAAATTTTTCGATATCTATCCCCTAAGGGGTGTAAAGTGGTTGTGTACATATTCACGAATTCTGATATATTCCTAAGGTATATTGAGATTTGGAATTCACTTTTACTTCTTCTATAAGCTTTAAACGTAGTCGGGGAAAAACCCGATTTAAGTATTTTTCTCTATTAAACCCCCTGGGGGTATTGTTCACGATTTCACTGATTCCGAAAATCTCTTAGGCTTAATGTGATCGAATTCGCTTTTACTACTATGAATTATTCCATTGATAAAAAAAATACGTAAGTAAATAAAAAAAATCTACCAACAGTCTGGGCGCAACTTTATTATTTTATGGATAAAAGTCCGAAACGTGTTTAATGATGAGATGCGGTGTTGGGTACTATGCGACTGCCAACCTAAAAAATAACCAGGAGGCTATTTGGAACGTTTTCTATTATTTTCTACTTTGAAATTCTAATTTTTTTTACTACTAATGCAAACTAATGTCAAGTTTTTTTTAAACCCCTCGAAAAAAATTACATTTATTGTATATATGTAAATTAAGTTAAAATTTAATTTACACTTAAATAATGTACTTATTATGTGTCATTTGAAATTATATAATTTGCTTATAAAAAATCTAATTGAAGTTTTGTACTTTATTAAATTCTTCTGGAAACTGTAGTCTTTAGCACTATTGAATAACGATATCATTTTACTTAATAAAGTGATATAAGAATAATTATTCATCCTTAAAATTCAGTGGAATCGATATTATTGTAAGTAACAAACAAATTGTTTGAGTATCATGTTCATGTTTAAAAGAGGTACAATGGAACTGTTTAACAAAATATAATTGTGCTTAAAATACCACTTGCAAAATATTTCAGGAATCATTAACGTGCTTCGCTAGCATTGATCATGATAATCGAAGCACAGAAATATTTTATTTATTTTGAAGATTGATATTTGTACTTAAATATGAACATGATTCATATATCATACATATGTCTTAATTTGAAACTACATTTTTCTTTATCCACAGTGTACAATTATAATTTGGTTGGTGAGCTACGGCTGATTTCATCGTAAAAACATTACTTTTGATTGAAATCACCGCATTTGAATACAAATCTTTGCCAATTTGTTTGCTAGGAAACTAGTAAGCAGAAATTAATTCTTTTCTTTTCAATCGTTTTGGGAGAATTTCAAATTGACACAAACTAATGATATCAGAGAAAATTGTTTTCCTACCCTCGCTATATCTTTTAGCCCACGAAATAAATTTTAATCATATGGGTTAGGGGTTGCTTATATCCCGAAGTAGTTTGCGGCTTTCCGCTGACTTCACACACGTCCAATACATTAAAGGAGATTAAAAGGGTTTGCCTTGTGTATTATGTTATTTGCGTAAACAAAGAGAAAACTTTCCGCAAACTAATTCATCGCGAATATTGCATTGAACAGAATTTATTACCCTCCGATTAAAAATTGATTTTCTATCAATTATTGGAAGCAAGAACACATTCCAAGTACCTAATTCACATAAAAGGTTTTAAGGGTACCCGCTACCCCACACTTTAAATATTCTTTTTAATAAGGGAGATGTACACAAAAATGGATTATAAAGAAATTTTCAAGAGATTTGCCGAAAAGTTTGTTTGTCTTCGCACAAAATGTACACAGTAATACGAGCAAATTGTGAAAATACAATTGGCAAATGTTTGTTGTTTTTTTTAAAAATAATTGGCTTGGGTTACCACACAATTTTGATTTATCGGTGCTGCCACAAAAACGAACATTTCAAAAAACAGATTTGTAATTGATGACATCAAATATAAGTCCAATCAACATAACAAGAAATTTGATGTATTGTCTTCAGTCCGGAATATGAAAAGCTTCAAGCAATGTTTGGAAAAAAAAATAAACATCGAAACGTTCTTGCAGTATTGGACAGGAGTCGTGGAAGAATTTCTGCGTTTCAGTAGGTGAATATAGCGAGGTGTCTAGGCTTCGGAAAATACTTTATCAGGGGTCGAGTCCATCTAGCTACATTAGGCGGAGTGACGAGTCGAGGGTGGCTGGGGACTAGTCAGGAGACTTTGGAGCTCTTGATGACCACTCACTTCCCCGGTAGTACACAGGTTGACCCCTACTCCCTGAAGAGGAGGGTCAACTATGGGAACAACTTAGTTGTACCGGAGGGCATGGAAGATCTCCTGGGTGAAGGAACGGTCAAATGGGCTATAAGCACTTTTGCTCCCTTAAAATCACCGGGACCAGACGGCATTGGGCCAATCATGCTGCAGAGAGCCTCCGGGGCAATCCTCTGCTGGTTGAGCACGATTTTCAGGAGCTGCTTGCGGGCAGAGTACGTTCCGCGGGCCTGGCGGGAGGTGCGTGTAGCCTTTATTCGCAGGGGCGGATGTAACATTCTTGCCGCCCTAGGCTTCAGATAATTGTGCCGTCCCTTTCGTCGGAAGATCGAATACCGATAGGTATTGCTTCAGATCTACTGGCCTTTTTTTTGCTCACACATTTTTCTGGACGTTTCACGTGATGTATGACAAAAATTTTGCACAAAAACAGACCTTGCTCTATGAGGAAACAAAATTACCGCCCCCGGAAAAAAAAAGGAAACTTCCCGCCCCCGAAATTTGCCGCCCGGGCCTACCGGGCCTAGTGGTAAATCCGCCCTTGTTTATTCCAAAAAAAGGAAGGCCCAGTCACACGACTACGAAGGATTTCCGGTCTATAAGTTTGTCATCCTTCGTTCTTAAAGTACTGGAGAGGCTTATAGGAACGTACATTCGGAGCTTATGTGAGTACAGGATGCTGTCTAACGCACAGCATGCCTACATCAGAGGGAAATCCGTAGACACAGCCCTACATGAAGTAGTGGGGTCTATAGAGTTTAGTTTGGGAAGTAAGGAATTTACGCTAGCGGCATTCCTAGATATTGAGGGGGCCTTCAACAATGTAACAGTGGAAGCAATTAAGGAGAATTTAAATGGCATAGGCTAAGAGGAGGGGCTGACTGGCTACCTGACGACCTTTTTGGAGACCAGGATCGTGAGCCCGAAGAGGGGGCAAGCCTCGGGGAGTACTCCACAGGTGGGCGTGATATCGCTTCTTCTGTGGCTTCTTGCAGTAAATGGGGTACTAATGGAAACCTAAAGGACAGGTATCAAGGTGTTAGCCAATGCGGATGATATAGTCATATTAGTTCAGGGAACATTGTTGGATACTCTTACGGACATTTTGGATTCGGTACTCCGTGAAAATAGGCCAAAAGATGTGGTCTGGGGGTAAACGCTTCAAAAACTAAAGTGGTTTTATTCACTAGGAAGAAAAGGATTCCGGAGTTCAGGCTACCAAGGCTTGATGGGGTCGAACTGCAACTATCGGAAAAATCGAAATATCTAGGTCTGATCTTGGATTGGAAGCTGAATTCGAAAATGAATGTTGGAGAGCGTATAAAAAAGGCAAGTAAAGCGCTTTTTTCGTGTAAACAGGCCGTTGGAAAGAGCTGGGGTCTGAAACCAAATATGGTATATTGGCTGTACACGGCGGTTGCGAGACCCATTCTGACATACGGGGCAGTATCTCCAAAGCGAACTGAGTGGAGTGCAGCGAACTGCTTGTGTAATGATCACAGGAGCCCCGCGCACAGCTCCAACAGTGGAAGTTTGCATGCATTTTTTACCACTTGATATTTTCATTAAGCAGGTTGCGTCAAACACAGCGGGAAAATTAGTGAGCTGTGGTCTCTTTGGGGAGAGATCCATAGGGCACAGGTCAATTCTTAGGGAATTTCTACATGGACCGGTTGACATCTGCATGGATTATATAATCCCGGTGAATTATTTTCAATCATCCTTCGAGGTCATATACCATGCAGAGAGGATTGTGAAAACAACAGGGTATTGAGCGAGGGAGAACTCTCCGTATATACGGACGGGTCAAAAATGGAATGCGGCACTGGCGCTGGAGTCTTCTCTGAGCAGCTGAGTGCACGGGAGTCGTTCAAGCTGCCCGATGCCTGCAGTGTATTCCAAGCGGAAATTATGGTGGTGCTCCAGGCAGCTAACATTATGTTGATGGAAGGGATATGTGCTAAGCATAGCTCACTATACATTGACAGCCAGGCGGCTTTGAATGCACTGAAATCGGAGACTATTAAATCCCAACTAGTAAAGCGCTGTCGTGAAGTGCTCAAGGTACTTTGCTGTCAGAATAGAGTACAACTATGCTGGAAACGAACTGGCCGATGAGATGGAGGGGGTGGGATCGGCGTCAGCCAAAGCAGTGGATGAGGGGGTTAGTCCACCGCTAACTGGCATCACAGCGCTTATCAGAGAGCCCTTCCTAATACTAAAACTAAAGTATTTAAATTACAATTTAGTTATATATGTCTGTTCTTTGTTGTTGCTACTATACTTTGGCAAGAACCATTATTTCTGAAGCATTGCAAATTTCACCTTACTATCTGTTGCTTTATAAATTCGAACATGGAATAACGCACTGTTATTTATAATTTGTTACGAACAGCCACCAGATGGTGTACAATTTCTATTAAGTTACATATATAGCCGCTGAAGTACGCAAGTACATATCGAGCTTCATACTATTCACCGCTTGACTGGCCAAATTAGTCATTTGTTGTTAACAAAGTAGTGATCCCTTAACTAAAAAAAAATGCTCAGGGAATTAAAGGACATGTTGAGGATTCCTCGGATTTATTGTGACACACTCTCATCTTGTTCAATTAAGGCTTATTTCCTCATTAATGTATAGCTCAACCTATCGATTTTACTCGCATCCTTCGCATTATTATTTACCTCTTTAACATTTTTATTAAAGAAAAAAAAGACAGGATTTCATAACTTACTTTGGAATCTTCATCAGGAATTACCTCCGTCGGACTATCATCCCCTGGGACAATTTCGCTTGTATGGTTGGCTGTTGCTGACCCATTTTTCTCAGAATTTGACGACGATACGAACTATGAACGAGAAGAAAACGGAAAAAACATAAAAAGTAATATAATAAAACCAATCATTACATACATTTTTCATTCTACAAAATAAAAAGGATAAACACTCGGAAAAGTTCCCTGACGAGCTATTCACGGCTGTGTTCAGTTACGGGTACGTCTACCTTCTTTTTCCTAGACATTTTTTTTCTTTTTATTATATAGCGCCTCGACGGGGCTTTATGATCGATATAATGCTTTTGGAATTTCTCAGGGCTACACCTCTATAATTAAAAGTCCTTTCTAAGAATAGGAACGAATAGTTAGAAGTATGCAATCCTCTTCATGGATGAGAGCTCTCCTGCTGTTTTATCAAAAAGAAATGCAGACAATTTAATAGCTTTAATGTCGTACTGGTTTCAGAGTTTCAGATTGTAATAGGTAAGGTGGGTGACCACTTTTCTTGGCAGATAGACATATAACCCGCGAAAGGGTCTGTTTTGCTCCCATATTTTGAAATTGATACCCGAAAGAGCTATATCAGGTCGTGTGAACCAGACTGCCAGCGTAACCAACTGGAACAGCTTGTCCAGTTTAATGTCTTTTAGTTCAGTGGCAGAGCCTTCTTGACAATCTGTGGCTTTCGCCAAGCAAATGGAAAATGCCATCTTCAGCTTCGGAGTCCTCGAAGATGCGGAACAAATCTGTCGTGTCTGCAAAATCAAGCAATGCCCGTCAAAACACCGATGAGGAAACGTATCGTATTCTTATCTTCAAGTAGAGCGAACTTAGTTCTACTTACACTCAGGATTGGACTAAGCCGATACAGCCTACACATGGCCAGATTGAGAATCATTGACGACCCCATGTGCACTGCTTGCGAGGAGAGCGACGACACAACGGAACATTTCCTTCTTGAGTGTCCAGCTTACTCTTTTAGAGAGTGCACGTATACGGCGTCGATGTTATGAGGATGGAAGAACTCTGGGGGACTCGAGTACAATGGGCAATAATTGTCTGAGTACTCAAGATGCGCTGCCTTGCTGCGTATCTTCCCCCACTTCAAACAACAGCAACAACAACAAGCTGTATCGGAGCGAAACCTGATATAAGGCTCGACCACCGTGTATTAGCCCAGGATAAGACTATCAATTTGTCGACTTACAGAGGGATCTAGAGCCTGATTAAGCGCAGAGCCTCTACTTGTGACTTCATCCGTCGCTTCATTACCAGGAACCTTGCTATGGTTATGAACATCTTGTTCCCGCTTAGTCTTATAAGGCTGGACCTAATCGAGTTTGAGCAAAAAGTATTAATTACCGCTTGACTGTGATGATAATAAAGCATTTGTTACGCATCGCGCAGTTTCCAGGATATTAATAGCAATGGTTCAGACCCATGGAAAAGACACCAATCCCCAGTATCCTCGTCTGTTTTAGAGCCTTGTCTGTTTCGGAATCTTCGTGGAGAATTTCTCAGAGAAATTGAGTTGTAACTGAGTGGTTTTTTTCCTTGAATGCTTTACGGTCACTAAACAGGTTCAGTATTCAGTTGTGACCCACAGGTTTGAGGCAATCTACACGCTTTTTAGCGATTTTGATATCTAGTTGACGAAATCTGGCGATGTAATTCAGCTATTACTTGCTCAGGTGCTCACAAACGTTAGCGCTCTTCAAGCAGCTCGCTAGTAGTGGACAGAAACCTTCCTTATACCTGATACTCATGCTAAGTCGTCTGCGTAAGCTACCATCTTCACCCCCTGGCGAGTAATCGTAGTCAAAATTAGTGAGATCACACTACCCATTCCTATGCAGTGCACCCTTTACTTCTTGCAGTACCAACTCCATTACCCGGCTTCATACCCAATTACACAGTTCCAGTTCTACCTCGCGAACATTAACGTATAGCGAATGGCTTACATTAGATGTAACCGGTCTGTAGGCTCGACATAGATCGGCGTATGTGATTATCCAGCAATCTTTCAAGAGCATTAATCAACAAAGATGTTAGTTAGACTTATTGATCTGAAGTCCTCAACTGATATATGGCTCAGCTTCCCCCCTAAAGTATAAATATTACTCGCGCCTTTCTTCATTTGAAAGAAACGTGACCGAAAAAGGGCAGCTTGGCAAGATCAGTAGTACTTTGCTAACCCGAGCAGCGCGTTTTGTAACATGATCGGAATCGCTTCGTTCAACTTTAGGGCCTTAAGATCAGGAGTCCACAGTGCTGACCCAAAGAGAGTAGTTTGTAATATGGCCGGAATCACTTCGATCACCCACTAACTTATAGAGGTCACAGTGACTTCCCTGGTAGCTAAAAAGCAGACGAGCTGGCCAGAAGGGGTCGGAGATGGGAATAGAGTTAGCTGATGAGTCAATTCTATGTCCAAGATAACGAGTAAGGGGATTGATCGACACTTAAGCACTCAGACAGACTCAAGGGGCTTGGGTGAATCTCTCGGGTTTCCGGCACGCAAGAACGTGCGGGCCGAAACTTGATAAAAAGAACTCTAGCTTTATATTGTCCGTGACAGGAACACATGCAAACAACTTATAGTGGTTTTAGTGGAACACTGTCCTCTTGGGAGACATGGAGAAAGACTAAGAATACCCAAGGCTGTGACGAAAATGTAGAACCGACACTGGAACATCTAGTGTGCAAACGTGAAAGTCTGTCCCGTACCAGATATCTGTGCTTGGCGAAATTCTTCTTGGCCGACCTATCAGAACTTGCGATGATACCTTTATTGAAAACTACTCTTTTCATAAAGAAGAGCAATATTTGGAATCAATAGTTAATAGTCCGGTTTGTACAAGCCTCACATAGTGACTCGTGGCCAGGCAGCTCTGCCCGACCCTAAATGCGAGCAGGACAAAGTTTATCCTACTCGGAGATAGGAATACACTTCGTATCCTAATTGGTGTACTGACGGCCATTGCCTGATCGGCCGGCACGCCAGAAGACTAGGTGTTGCGGACATTGCAGATCTGTGCTGCAGCTGTAGTGAACCCGATGCCGAGGAAAGTATTTTCCACATGCTTTGCGAATGCCCTGGTCTGGCTTGGAGGCGCGAACATACTTTAGGTACGCGCTTCGCCATAGACTTGGGTGAATTTGCAAACATTAAGCTGGACATGCTGCTGTAGTTTGTCAGGCTGGCGGGGTGGTTTACCTAAGATGTTGTCTTGGGTACACGGGTACCTTTTTCCGTGCATGTGGGATCACAACGGACCCATTGGCGGTCTATGTATGTGTTTAGTCGAGAAGCAACCACGCACCTTACCTAACCTAACCTAACAAGGGGGCCACAATGCATCCAGAGGGATCTGGTGATGGGCTGTGGCACAGTGCTACAGTTCACCCTTCTCAACCTAACCTAACATATACGGTGTGAAGGTTTTAATTGGACGCGCAATCTCCTCTCATAGCTCCACGTACTCTTCTCTAGGACTGCCTACGCAGTTCTCCGGTATATCAGCGCATCCCGAGAAATGGGTGCACATTAGCAGCTCCAAGGTTTCACAGATAGTTTCCGTCCAGGCAGCTTAGAAGTCCTGTACATAGCTCGGAATAGTTAGGTTCATGGATAGAATTCTTCTCAGTCTAGCTACTTCACTAGTCTCCTTGCTCGATTCGCAGAGCTCACACAAGAATCTTGCTTGGCTCATTGGATATCTTTTCAAAATCGATGAACCTTTATTCCTTAGTGTAATTGCTTTTGGCAATGACCATATAATCTTAGATCGGCATCCCACCATGGTCAGTATGCCTTCATCTCAGTTAGGAGTTTGATTAATTTCCCCGACTCTAGCCTGGCCAAATTATTAGTGATCTCAATCTGGCATATTTCAATCAATCTGTCCTACAAAAGGCGCTTCCTTAAGAGCGCGTTAGAATGAGCATTGTCCATCAGTCAGGTAGTGATCCAAAAAGGACGCATCGCGACTCCCTCTGACACCTTCAGCTTTTTGAAGTCTGTGGCGAGAGTGAGATCCACAATGTCCTCCAAGGTTTTGACAACAGGCTATTAAAATATCACATGATTTTCCTTCTTTTGCTTTTGAGTACCTCAAGCTAAAAAAGACGGGGGATAATCTCTGAAAATTATGAATTGCGCAGTTGGTATTCTTGAATACTTGTTGACATTTCTTGGCTGACATTTCAGAGCCGCCCAGTTCGTGAAATCAGCAAAAAATGTTGCAGACAAGTGGGCATGGCTGCGAGACTCTTCCAAACGCCTTATAGAAAAATGCACGTATCGTTTAACTTTTACGGTTAAAGCAGCGAACGTTCTCACAGCCCCCATCCGGTTCAGCCGGTCGAATTATTTTATGCTTTGTTTGACAAAATTTGACGTAAGCAGATGTTGATTCAACAGCGGCATCTGTATGTCGAAATATAAATAAACAACGGATTTACTCAGAAGATCACGATAATCTATCCGGATTACAAGTTTCATACATCCAGTGAAAAACAAAACACTTTTCATAAGTTAATCGAAGTGGTTAATGCTAGAATAAGCCAAGGGCACTTCGAATCAGTACAAGATAGGTATCATAATAAACGCCACCTCATAATTTTCAATTAGTCTCATAATCGATGGTAATCACATTATCGCCCCTGTCTTAAATTTGGTATTAAACCACCCCCTAGCCGAATGGAACTCGTACCTTACCTTGGTCTCATTAAGATAACACCATCACCTCCCCCAAAAAAAATCTTATTCAGAAACTTGACAATGTCCTTTAATTTTAGGCACGTCCCCATTAGAGATGACAGGGAGTAAGGTATTTAGCTATACACGTTTTATTTTCGGAAGACTCCAAGGGCTCTTAATATTAAGATTGACATCGTTCTTCCCAGTTTTAAATTCTTTTATACTATCTCTACTTGTATAAAATCGCACACGTACTTTGCTTCGACTTAATTCACTTAGTACTTACCGGCTGTACGACTTTTGTTATGAAGTAAGTCTTCAATCCTGCTATCCGAAGGGCCTCTTCTCGCTTCTCGCCGAAGGCTGGTTCTACTTCAAATTCGCCGCTAAGAAAGCCCAAAGTCTTTTCGGAGATGTGCACTCGCCTGATAAAATTAAAACAGACATTTGATAAGGAACTTCTTAAATTCGGTATTTTTTTTTCGTAAAGACAATGACCGATGACTAAGTTGAAAGTGAAAGATTTTTTTTTGTTGAGATTTTCTTTGGGAAAATAAGGTGCTTAGGATGTGATTTTCAAAGTGTACAGGAAGGTATTTTCAATCTTGTAAGATTGCTGGAATTTTTCATGTTTCACGAGAAATTCAATGATGGAAACAGATTTTTGTCCTCCATTTTATTTGAACTGGGTTTTCATGATAGCAGCGTTTCTGTGGAAATGTCTTTGAATTTTACAATTAACTAATTAGCGTCTGAGTTCCCAATATTTATTTTGAAAGCATTGTACTGACCGAGAGGAGAGTTTTTACTACAAAGTTGGACGGGACACCGCACAAAGACTGTATTTAAAAGGGGTATTTACATCAAATTAACAAATAAATAAGACAATTTACAGGATTTTTTTTTTAAGAGGATACAAATACAATAATGGGGATTTTTTGCAACATATTAAGTAATTAAGTATTTAAGAGAAAAAAAATTGTTTTTGGTACAATATGCTGTAATGGTGGCCAGTTATACTTCGTGCGCCGTTATCACCTTCAAAAAAAGGTCCACTTCGTGGAAGCTGTAATTCCGAGAGGTCCTAGAGATAGTAGATCGCTGGTGCGTCTAACAAGGATTAAGTATAAATCCAAGAAAAACAATTGTAGTTCCGTTCACTAGAAGACGGAAGATAAACTTAAGGCCCCCGATTGTGAGAGGAACTACAATTGAATTCTCTTCCAATGTCAAATACCTGGGAGTTCCCTTGGACGAGTGTCTGACTTGGAACTTAATCTTAAAAACATCTCCACACGAGTAGCATTGTCTTTTATGGCGTGTTGAAGGCTCTGTGGTACCACTTGGGGTCTCAGACCAAATATGGTATACTGGACCTACAAGTCTATATAATATACCAATATAATACCAATGATCACTTATGCCGCTATGGTGTGGTGGCCAAAGGTTGAACAAATTACAGCACAGAAGGCCCTGTAAAAAATTCAGAGGCGTGCTGTTCTTATCATGTCCCACTGCTGCAATGGAAGCCATGATAGACTTGGCCCCATTACACTTAGAGATACAGAAGGAGGGTCCAAGAGAGGCTACAGCAGTTCAATAAATTCAAGGCAAGGCAAGGAATTTAATCAGAAGGACCTAACCGACTCAGTAAACGACAACATGCCAAAGGTATATGATTTTGAGAAACCATATATGGTGGCTCTGGGAGATTGTGTATAATGGCAATCTGGTTTACCAGATTTTGGGGAAGGTGCTTCAGTCTGGTATACGGACGGCTCTAATACCTATAATGGGACTGGAACGGGCGTATTTGGACCCAATTGTAAAATATGGATGGCAATGGGACAAACAGACACTGTGTTTCAAGCTGAGGTACATGCCATAGAACTGTGCGCAGGTAAACTTCTATTGAATAAACCAAAAGGCGCTACAGTTATTATCTTATCTGACAGCCAAGCGGCACTGCTAGCGCTGGAATCTTATTGTTTCCGCTCTAGGCTTATGTGGGACTGTCATACTCTTCTTAAAGAGCTGGCACATCATAACAGCCTAACCTTGATGTGGGTGCCAGGACATGGGGATATTCCGGGAAACGAATCGGCTGACCAGCTAGCTAAGCGAGGCGCCAATTCACCAATGATTGGCCCGGAACCATTCTGTGGAGTAGGTAAAGGCATTATTAAGGATGGTATTTTAAAGTTGGTAAATCTTCAGGTGGAAGATAATTGGAACTCACTTGCAGGACTTAGACAGTCAAAGAAACTCCTGACTTTCTCAAGTAAGAGAGCGTGGGAATTCCTTCCTTTAAGCAGGTATAACGCTAGGGTACATATTTTAGAAAACTTAACTATACTATGTTAACAATTATTAATTTTTGACTGGTTCACTTAGATTGCATACAGGACAATGAAATAAACAAACATTCATAGAAAAAAATTATTTGTTTTCTCAGCCCCTGATCATAAAATTAAGTACGAACCATCATCCATCCACCATTCTGCATCTACCATCCCCCAACCTCCATCATCCATCCACCATCCTCTATCCACCATCCTCCATCCTCCATCCTCCATCCTCTATCCACCATCCTCCATCCTCCATCCTCCATCCTCCATCCACCATCCTCTTTCCACCATCCTAAATCATCTATCCTCCATCCTCTATCCACCATCCTCCATCTACCATCCCCCACACTCCATCATCCATCCTCCATTCTCTATCTACCATCCTCCATCCTCCATCCTCTATCCACCATCTCCCATCCTCCATCCTCCATCCTCTATCCACCATCCTCCATCCTCCATCCTCCATCCTCTATCCACCATCCTCCATCCTCCATCCTCCATCCTCCATCCTCCATCCTCCATCCTCCATCCTCCATCCTCCATCCTCCATCCTCCATCCTCCATCCTCCATCCTCCATCCTCCATCCTCCATCCTCCATCCTCCATCCTCCATCCTCTATCCACCATCCTCCATCTTCTATCCTCCATCCTCTATCCACCATCCTCCATCTACCATCCCCCACACTTCATCATCCATCCTCCATTCTCTATCTACCATCCTCCATCCTCCATCCTCTATCCACCATCTCCCATCCTCCATTCACCATCCTCTATCCACCATCCTCTATCCACCATCCTCCATCCTCCATCCTCCATCCTCTATCCACCATCCTCCATCCTCCATCCTCCATCCACCATCCTCCATCCACCATCCTCCATCTTCCATCCTCCATATTCCATCTTCCATCCACTATCCTCTTATACCATTAATAGGAATAGGCATAACTAATACACCAAAAACGAACTGCCGCTAAATCATGTGAAAAACACTCAAATGTTGAAATAAATCGCGAACCACCAACTGTTAAATAATTTTGTTAACGCAGAAACCATCGAGGGCGTACCCTCAACAAATCACCAAAGTTTCATCGCAATTGGATGAGTGGTTTAGGAGCCTATACAGGACAAACAGACAGACAAGCATTCATTTTTATATACAGAGATAATTAGCGGGCCAAATTAACAGCAGGGGTCACTTTAATACCATCTCCTTTATTTATATCATACTAAATCTTGGAAATTATCCTTCATTTTTCGAAAACAAAATATAAAATTTGGGCACCAAAACGTAGAAAGTGCGCCAGGCGCCAAAACTATCAGCACCGCCACTGCGTGGGGATCGTTCCGAATCCGGTTTCTGGGCTGCCGACGGTACATACTCAGGCTATGTCCGCTCTGGGGAGGCGGCGGAGTTATATCCCTCTCGGTGATGTTCGTCGTCTTCCCCACAATTATTCTAAACTAAACCTACAACTAACTTTAACTCCTATTCCTACCTACCTATAATTAAATCCTAATTCTACTACTAAAATTCAGGTTCCTTAACCCAATTACTTTTAACTCCTAAGCCTACAAATTCATTTTATTATTCTCGATTCTAGCTCTTCTCCCGCGTTATTTTCAAAAGATGAATGCGCAAATGCTCGAAAAGAATGCTCTGGATCAGCAGGTAAGTTAGGCTTCGATGACTAAGGGTGTTAATTCGTATTCATCCTTTCGTTTCAGATTGGTACGGAACTTAGGTGACCGTGACAATATCTACACGTGTACGAAAATCTATTCGCAATCCGTTAAAAGATTTTGTATAATAAATCTGCAAACTAACATATCTCCCAGAAAGCCAGTACATAGCTGGATACCGACCCATCTTTGTAGTACAAACATATCAATGAAGCAAGTGCGCACATACAACATTTTTCAGCGAGGGGCAAAGCTATGTCGTAGGCCTTCTCCAAAAGTCACAAAATTTCAAAGTCGTAGCTGAAGGCTTTCCGAAGCTATTGGCCAATATTCCTGGATACGTGTTTTAAGCTACCCGAAGCAGTGTGACGGTTTTGCCCGTTATCGAACTTAACTTTACAAATTCGACTAAGCATCCAGATTCATAATTCCAAGAGCCTAGGTCAAAGGGTTCTTCAGTTATCGTGCGTTCGGACAGACAGACGGACGGACGGATGGACGGACAAACGGACGGACAGCAAACGGATTTGGGGTTTTTGGCCACAAATGTACAAAAATAACATATATAATTTTTTTTCGTCCGAGGCTCGGTTCTATGCGTTGCAAACTTTTGGGCTGGATTAAACCTATAATACTCTCAGAGTTCATAAGGAGTATACAAACGGTGGGCAAGCACAAACCCTTGAACAGTTTTTTGCAGACTGAGAGAAACTCACAGAAAATGTCACCAACTTTTCTAAGGACATTAATTTGTTTTTGTGCATTAGCCAGACTATTGCGGCTCCATATTGTGCATATTTCCTCGCTGTAATTCAACTCATGTCTCGGGGTGAAACAAATCCATATTTGCCAATAAAAGTACCGGAAGTGTGGCCCTGAGAGGTTTGTCCAATAAAATCAATAGCTAACTGAGCGCGAAGTAGATTTCCGTTTTGATTTCAACCGAAAAACAAATACACCAATACCAAATAGTCCCAAGGGAGAGTCTATATTGGCAAATTTACTAACTGCTCTACAAATATAAAATCGCATTCTTCTTGACTGGTGGTCAGTAGTTTCATCGAATTCATTGGACAAATACCCATACCTATTGTCGGAACCATAGAGATATAAATACTGGAGACGACAACATACCGTTTTTGTATGAAGCACTTTGAAGCCAAATTGAACGTTTTTGTATAGAGCGTTTGATGCCAGATGGAAGTGAAATGCAAATAGTAACTTAGTGTTCAAATGTTTGGTGTTTTTTGCGTTCAAGACTGGGGTATACTATAAATGTGAGTAAGATGCTAATAGTAGCATAGTGTTAATTGCCGGTCCTTTGCGAGGAATCGTCCGGCTTCAAAACAGTCGCTGCTCGTCATCTCCAGTACATATACCTCTATGGTCCGAACCTTCTCACCGCCGCCTGTGTTTGTTGTGTAGGAAAAAAAACACAGACTAGGTCCTTAGTCGAATGGAAGGGCAGGCAACTACCCCCAGCTCGCAACATCCTTGGCTTCGATCCTGGGGAGCTTGTAATGCAATTATTTTCCACCCCTTTTCATAAGGCCAACAGAAAAGTTTACTTTTGTACTAAGTACGCTTATGGCTGGAGGTCGGGGGTTGTTTGGTGAGTAGTTCCGTGGTCTAAGGAATTTCATTTATGCAAAAAGGAAGCTGTGGCTTACGGCTAAGCACTTTAAAAAAAAACTTTCGGTACGGTATGAAAGGTTTCGCATTTCCCTGGGGATGTCGCATCCTTTGAAAGAGTTTCGTTTGGTCGATTTTCCGTTTTTTTTTTGTTCAAGTCTTGGGCGAGATTTTGTTAAGGTTTAATGTCTTTTGTTTCACGCAAGATTTAGTACTAGTAAGTTTTTTTGTATTTTTAGAACAGCGCTAGTTACTTCACAAACAAATTTTTGCTGATATGTTGTCTCTGTGTGTGAAGTGAATTTAAGCTAGTAAAACGTGCAGGTTTTATTTTAATTGTGTAAGTAGTGTGAAAATTCAGACAAACATGAATAAAAAATCTGGTAACAATCTGACGTAGGTAGGTAGGTAGGTACGCGTGGCTGCCCGTGAGAACGCGGACACACTTAGACCTGAAAGGTCCATTGTATTACCGCAGGATCATCGAATCCGGTCCTACTCGTCGAACCATTTAGAGCTTGCAATGAAGCGTTGGATTCTCGCGACCTCCATTGCGGCAAGACCACCGGAACAGTTGAAGAAGTAAGCTCCAAGATGAGCTTTCCTTCTGGCTGATGGAGCTGGACAGGTACAGAGAAGGTGAAGGACTGTCTCCTCCTCATCCTCATTCAGCCAACTTCTACAGAAGTCGTTTGAGAAGAGGCCGAGTCTTTTGGCATGTCGACCTATAAGACAGTGTCCGGTCAGGACACCGACTGTGGTGCTGATACTCGCCCTTTTGAGCAAAGTTAGCCTTTTAGAGCGTTTTAGATCCAGCTCTGGCCAGATCTGTCTCGCAGTGTGACATGTAACACCATTTGCCCATCTTGAGTTGGTTTTCTCAATTGAGTCCAATCCCAGTAGCGGTTTACATGTAAAGAGAGGTACACCCAGATTCCAATATTCCGGCATGATCTGAAGGGTAGTGCCGCGACGAGCAAGTTCGTCAGCCATGCAGTTCCCTGGAATATCCCTGTGTCCTGGCACCCAGCACAGAAGAATATTGAACTGTTCTGCCATCTCCTTAAGAGATGATCGACATTCTACGGCGACCTTTGATGTTGTCGAGTCCGATTCCAAGGATTTTATTGCCGCTTGGCTGTCTGTGAAAATGATAATATCCCCAGTAGATATTACATTACACCTCAGCCAGGACAAGGCCTCCTTGATCGCTTTAAGCTCCGCCTGAAAGACACTACAGTGGTCCGGAAGGCGGAAGGAGCTGCTAATGTTAAGCATGTCAGAGAAAACACCTCCACCTACCCCGCCTTTAGTTTTGGAGCCGTCCGTATATATGTGGGCGGACTCTTCCGTCCGTACCGAATCCCTTTCACATTCTAGACGGGTTGGGATGGTTGTTAGGAAATTTTTGTCAAAATCATAATTGGGAGGGGTGTAGTTGGTGTTTTCAGGAATATTATTGAAGTGATTCAAGATTGTTGAGTGACCTGCATATATGCCAGTCCACTGTGTAGAGGCCCTAAGTCGAATGGCTGCACTCGCTGCTATTTGCTTGCCAAAAATGTCTAGGGGTGGCAGACTGAATAGCATGTCTAGTGCTGCAGAGGGAGCTGTTCTCAGAGCTCCACTGATGCATATGCATGCTGATCTCTGTACCTTCCCTAGGGTGGTGCAGTTAACTGCTTTGTCTAAGGCCGCCCATCAGACAACATACATAAGTATCGGTCTGATGGCGAACACATAGAGCCAATGAACTACTTGGGGTTGCATACCCCATTTTTTGCCAATGGCCTTTTTGCACGAGTAAAGCGCAACTGTTGCTTTCCTTACCCGTTCCTGAATGTTAGGTTTCCAGTAAAGTTTCCTATCCAAAATAAGATCCAAATATTTTGCACTATTGGTGAAAACAAGACTAGTACCATTCAGAGAAGGAGGGTCTACATGATGAATTTTATATTTCCTGGTGAAAAGGACTAATTCTGTTTTGCGTGGGTTCACACCCAACCCGTATTCAGCTGCCCATTTGAAGAGGATAGAGAGAGCATTCTGCAATATCTCACTCATCGTGTTGAGGTGCTTTCCCGAGCCAGCAATTGCAACATTATCTGCATAAGCAATCATTCTGCAGCCCGCCCCTTCCAGTCTCAATAGTAGTTTGTTCACCACTAAATTCCAAAGAATAGGGGAGAGCACACCACCTTGTGGTGTACCTCTGCTGACAAACCTTCGAGAGGAGGACTCACCCAGCTTTGTGTTCACAATCCTGGATGTTACCATCAAATAGATCAGCGCGCCAAGCGAGGACTCCACCTTCAGGATAGAAAGTGCGTCAGTGATAGCCTCTGGTCTGACGTTGTTGAAAGCTCCCTCGATATCGAGAAAGGCAACCATGGTGTATTCTTTAATACTAAGAGATTTTTCAATGGTGCGCACGAGCGAATGTAAGGCCGTTTCGACCGACTTCTCCTTCCAGTACGCGTGTTGGGATGTTGACAGCAATCGCTTGTCAATATTGTCGCGGATGTACACATCCATTAGTCTTTCGTGTTTTCAGAAGAAAGGATGATAGACTGATAGGTCTGAGGTCCTTAGGGCAGACATGAGAGCTTTTTCCTGCTTTGGGTATGAAGACCATCCTAACTTCCATCCATGACGTAGCTTTATTAAAAAGTTGAAACAATCTAGATGTACTGGACAAACAATTTAAAATAAAAATCATTGGCGTGCTGAAGTGAGCCAAAATAAGGGTTGGGCGTATACGAGTATGACCACGGATTAGTAAAACGGTATAAAAGAGAAAAATTCAAACAATTGCACAACAAAGGTACAATTAAAATTCAGCAACCATCTCGATTGTATTCGAAAAATAAATCTATTGAATTTTCGATGTCATTAATTGGTGAAATAACTTTTTTCTGATATTACTTAAGGAATTAACGAAATTTTTTCAAAAAATTGTATAATACAATAGAAGTAATATTTGTATCTATTTATCTTTTATTACATAACGTAACTCTTTCTACAAAGCATTGTGCTAATAAATCGTCTCCAAGTTTAATCAAATCCGAAATTATCTGACCACAACGTCTACACGTTGACATTAAATGACCACTAACATACCCTTTATTTTCTGTTACAATAGAATGTCCCTTTTGCCCGCTACATGGCACATACATTACGGTGACCACCATGTGGTTAGGGTGGCACTATAATAAGATGGACATGATAAAAAGGACGTTATTACATCGGACATGACGACAATGACTAGACGATGACAACCAACTTACCCGGCTTTCCCGCTCGACTCCATTTTATTGGCCAATTCGACGTCTTTGGAATAGACATCGAATTGCCACTGACGTTGTCCAAGGATACCGGCCAGGATAGCTCCCGTATGGATTCCCACTCGCATATCAACCGGCGAGTTCGTCTTCTGTTGGACATATCTGAAAAGGAGCACTTCATTAGAAATCGATTTCTACTATTTATCAAGTAAATATTCGAATATAGATGAGCCGGGATGTTAGTGTTACGATGTCCTTACTTGATAGCCTTCACCATGGACAGACCCATGTGAACACAAAGCACTGCATGATCAGGACGTTCCACGGGCGCTCCACTTATGCAATAGTAGCAATCACCTAGAATTTTAATGCGCAATTGTTGATATTTCTGAAAGAAGACAGTTTCCAATCATTCGAAAGAAAAAAAAACGGAGGACAACAGGCTGATTGAGTCGCCTGATTGAGTCGCCTGATTAAAATCACCAGGTACCTACCTCTGCCAACCTGTCGAACCGTGCGAACAGTTCGTTTAACATTTTCACCAAGTCCTGGGCGCTGTATGTCGATGAGATTGCCGTGAAGCCGACAATATCGGCGTACAGGATGCTGCAAGGACAATAAAGAAAAACATTTTATCTGGAATAAATAAGCGGAAAACTTGAAATGTATGAAAGGATATGTTATGTGATATGCTACTACGTCGATATCCTGATAGTGCAATGATTGAAATTTGAACGTTTCGATAATGAAACGAGGTGGTAGCATTCAATCGGCGAGGACGTCAAGGATATGAGCAGAGGCGGTTCCATTGAACATATTAATAGATTTGGTGGAACCGATTGAAAGTGCGGTTGTATTTTAATGAGAAGTTTCGATCAAAATAGAACTGAAATTGCATTGAAATTTGCTGGATAGAGTCCTACATATGGATTGTATATCCATCAACTGAATTATACTATCACTATTCTTGACATTACAAAAGGATTCGATTGACTACACAAAGCCTGACGCGAATTGATAGTGAATCGAAGTTTTTGTAAATGGATCTATATTATTCCGTACCAGTGCGAAATAAGTTTAGTCATAGCCCATTCTTAAATTCATCTTCAAGGATTTGGAAGCAGTACTGGTTGAGGTATCCCCAAATGGATACTTATATTCCCGTAGACTCATCAATGCAGTTCTAGAACGCAGTAGTTACTTTTCTTCAAATTTCCACAGCAATAACTGTCTACCTACATACTTGGTGTATAACCTTAAAATTATCGTTGACAGATAGATGGCGTTAGTGAGCGTGTTAAGCAACCTAGGGACGCCATTTAAGGGTTGGTTAGTTGTTAACATTAATCAGTGCACATCGTCACAAATTTCATTCAACAACATACGTTTGTCCTGTGCTGATCATGTCTAGTTTTTTTGCCAGAAAAAGAGCATATGCGGGAAGCTCTGCTTTTTTGCTTCCATTTAAATAAAACGGCTGCTGAATCGCATCAAATGCTTGTGGAGACCTATGGTAACAATGTTTTAGCGGAATCAACGTGCAGGGCTTCGTTTCGTCGATTCAAAGACTGCGATTTTGACCTGAGCGACAAAAAGCGCGAAAATCTGTCCAGGAAGGTTGAGGACGACCAATTGCAGGCTCTTTTGGACGAGGACGATACCCAATCGCAAAACACGCTTGCCGAGCAATTGGATGTTGCTCAAGCAGCCATTTTCAAGCGTCTACGTGACATGGCAACGATCAAAAGATCGGAAAATGGGTGCTGCATGAATTGAACGATAGTCAGATGGAGGGACGCCAAAACACATGCGAAATGTTGCTCGCCAGACACAGAAGAAAGTCGTTTCTGAATAGGATTGTGACTGACGATAAAAAGTGGATTTAGTTCGATAATCAAAAGAGCAGAAAATCGTGATTTGATCCCGGTCAACCATCAATATCTACCGCAAGACCAAATCGCTTCGGACGGAAGACAATGTTGTGGGATCAGCAGGGTATCGTCTACTATGAGCTCTTAAAACCTGGTAAAACTGTCGATGACCACTGCTACCACCAACAATCGATCAAATTGCACCGTGCTCTGCGTGAAAAAAGGCCGGAATATCAAGACATGACAAGGTGATTTTCCTCCACGACAACGCACCATCACACACGTCAAAACTGGTCCGCAACTACTTGGACACACTCAACTGGGAGGTGCTACCCCACCCCGTTTATTCACCAGACCTGACCCCTTCTGACTACCACTTGTTTTCGTCGATGGGCCACACGCTCGCTGAGCAGCACTTCGGTTCTTACCAAGACGTCCGAAAATGGCTTGATGAGTGGTTTGCTTCGAAAGAGAAGGAATTTTTTTGGCATGGTATCCACAAATTGCACGAGAGATGGGAGAAATGTGTAGCTAGCGAGGGTGAGTACCAGTGTGACCACAAGTGCTACGAAGGTAGCAAAATGCTACTATTGACAATTTTTTGCTACTATGTTACTACATGTCTAAATTTGCTACCCTGGTAAAATTAGCCGTTATAAAACATGTGTACGCCAAAAATATGATACTTTGACTATCTAATAAGTCGTCCAGTTGCACAGCCACATTTGTTTCAACAAACTTGTGGCAAAATGGCAAAAACTAATTATACAGCTTCTAGACAAGATATTCTTATGCTTTTTTTTTTTTAAAAAAATCACAAAAATATTCTTTGTTGGCCTACAAAAGCTTTGATATTATGCTTATTAAATGATTATAGTTTTGAATCCAGATATTATAGTTTTGAATCTAGATATGGCTGGTTCTGCACCCGAAATGCAAATTTGAGTGGTTTTGCAACTCTAGCGGTGTTGCTTTGCAATGTTTCTCTTCCAATCTTTCGGTTGACGTTTTCTTGTCCTGGACTTTGTATTTTCTTGAATTCCTTGTTGTTCCTTGACCTGATGATCTACTCCTTGTTGTTCCCCGAGCTGATGTTCTATTTCTTTTTTTTTTTTTTTTTACGGCCGTCTTTATAACTTAGGGGGTCACCCTTTAATGCGAACGCACAGCTAAAACGACATAGGTTGGGGATAAAATGGTGTGGCAGGGGATTAGGTCGGTGGGACGGGAGGGAAGCGTCTGAAGTGTCGGTGGACGTTGTTTTTGAACTGTTGAAGTTTATACTTATCAGGAAACAGATCGGCCGGCAATGCGTTCCACATTACTGATGTTCGGGGGATAAAGGACTGCCTAAATTTCACTGTTCTCTTCTTGTTGTTCCTTGACCTGATTATCACTAAAAACTGTTCATCTGTCTCTAAAATAATAAATTCAACATTTTCACAACCTTAAAACACAAACGAAACACGGAAAAAACTCAAATCAATGATTGTGCAAGGTTATATCAACTATCAACTGTTCGATTTTATAAGACTCAGGGATACTATTTACGATTACCAAACTATAACAACCCAAACTAGTGACGTCATCATTGTGTTAAGTAAAAATATGGCTGGTTTTGCAACTGATAATATAGGTCAGCTTTTGAAACCAAACTCAAAGAAATATGGCTGGATTTGCACCTCACTGGGTTTTTCAAACCTAATTTTTATAGGTTTAGAACTGGTTTTACTTTATTATTTCAATAATACAGTATTGTTATCGATTTTTAAAAAAAAAAAAATTTGCTACCCTCAAAATTTTTTTTTTCACGTTTCATGACGAGTAGACACGAAAAAAGCAAAAAAAAATTTCAGTCCGTCTGTCCGCCGTACGCCGTTCCGGTGTACGCAAAATTGTTTGAAGGCTAGTAACACCCAAACCCTACAAGCTATTTAGTTTCTTGTGTAAAGTGGGTAGGCACACTGAAGTGACCAAATTTGGAGGGGTGGGGGTGTGAAGGGGGAGGAGGGGGAAGTGTTTTAGACGGAAAATTTTGGTTTCTAGATCTCAGCAACCGCTTATGCTAGGAGGCTGAAATTTGGAATTTATATAGAGCTTTGGTAGTGGACCCATTTGCAAAAAAATTGAAGATATAGGTGAAGGGGTTTGGGAGTGGGGGAAAAATAATGCGTCCGAAACGCAAAAAAGGTGAGATTGGCACATTCTAAAATCCATTTCTCCTAAACGGTCAATGTCACAAAATTGAATCTTAATGAATATCTGTAGGTATACTAGGAGAATAGATCGGAAACAAAAATTTGAGTGGGGGCAGTGGCGTACGGGGGTGGGGGTGAAAAACTTTAGATTACGATATCTCATGAACCAATTGCACTCGATAAATAAAATTTGGGCTGTGTATAAAGGTTGATAAATGAAGTTTGCTGAAAGCCAAATTTTTCAAGGAGGCGGTGCAGCATGAAAGTGGAGGGGATAAGAATTTTTCAAAAAAATCAAGTCTCATATCTCAAGAACAGTGTAAGATAGATGCTTAAAATTTTTACCAAAAGTAGGCCTAATAGACCCCTGGCAGAAAACAAAATTTAGGAAGTGAGGGTGTAGTGGGTGAGGGTGGAGGAGGGTGAAAAGGAAAAAGTTTCGATTTTAATATCTCCACAACCTATAATGATATAAAGCTGAAACTTGGTATTTGGATATAGCTATATTAGTAGCATCTTGGAAAAATATAAGTTTTCATAGGGATAGTATGGTACAGGGGTGGGGTGTGTTTTTCCTATCTATAGAACGGCTTATGCTACAAAGTTGAAACTCGGTACGTTTATGTAAATGAACTAGAAAACTAATTTAAATAAAAAAAATTTCAAATTTCCATTGGCGTTCAGAGGGGGGGGGGGGCAAAATAAATGATCAGTTAAAATGGAATGCATATATTTTCACGGTTTTCGTTATATCTATTAGATATTCCCAAATATTGAATTCATTTTAATTCTACAGTTTCTTCACATAAATACGTAGAAAGTGTTTTCAGGATTATTTTAAATTTGACCCCTAAGGCGGTGCGAAGGGGGTTGTAAACTTTTTCACGAATTCAACTATATCCCCACGTCATATCAGATATCGAATATCTTTTCAGTTTCACGTGCTTGCGTAATAATCGCCTAAAACTTGTTTTTAAGTTTTTTCCTTTTTCAGCCCCTAAGAGGGTATAAACGGGTTGACCACGTTTTCACGAGTTCCGTCATTTCTTTTAGAAGTGACAAGAAATTAAATTGGTTCCTACTTTCTCGTGCTGTCTTCATATTTATTTATTAACTCCTTTCAGGATTTTTGGATATTCAACTCCCAAGTGGGTGTAAGGAGGTTGCATATCTGATGATATATCGAATTCATTTTTACTTCCTAAGGTTTCCTATATAAAAAAGCCAAAAAGTCAATTTTAGTATTTTAGATATTCAATCCTAATGGGTGTAAGAGGGTTGTATGCTTTTCAAAGTTTCGACATATTTCTAAGGTTTGATGAGATATTAGATCGCTTTTCATTTCCACAGACTTTATATATAATCGCCTACAAACCCATTTCTCAATTTTTCGATATTCAACCCCCAAGGGTTTGTATATGTTTTCACAATTTTTGCCATTCCTTAGTTCTGATGAGATATAAAATTGATTATTACGGCCAACCAATTCACGATTTTTCGAATTTCCAGAACCAAGGAGGTGTGAAGGGTTTGCTTACGTTTTCACAAATTTTTCAAAATCCGTAGTGTCTCATGAGATATCAAGTTGCTTCTTATGAAATCGTCTAAAAACCTGTTTCACAATTTTTTCGAAATTCAAACCCCAAGTGGAAGTAATGGGTTGTTACCGAAATTCGAATAGTCTACACGGGCTTTTAAAATTTTTAATTGGCTAAAAAATCCCTATTTTAAATAATTTTTTTCTTCTAAGAAACCTCATAATTTCGAAACAGCTGATGATATACTCCGACTTTGACCGCTTCCGAACTTTGACCCGAAAATAATAAATTTTCGCCCAGGCCATTGGCAGATTTTTTATGCTCCTTTTAGTTTTAAAATTGTAGCCTGAGACGAGACGAATCCAGGGACACCGAAACCTTAAAATCAAAAAAATAGTCGTTGCTTGTTTGTTTGTTTCTGGACGACTCAAATGTAAAATTCATGCACGCCTCTGGTCTATCGATAGCTGTCTAATATTATTGTACTGAGAAATATAGTATAGTGGTAGCGCATACCGCCTACATAATCGGAATTGAATTAAGCATCTTTTTCGAATCTATCACTCGTTCGAGCGAAGGGCAAAATGTGCATTTTGTGTGAATTTTGATTTTCCTAAATAAATGTTCACACTTTAAAATATTATTTTTATACTTTAGATGAAATCATATAGAGTATTATAAGTTTAATCAAGCCCAAAAGTTTGTATCGTATAGAACCAAGCCTCGGACGAAAAAAAGTTATACATTATTTTTTGTTTATTTGTGGCCAAAAACGTCAAATCCGCTTGACGTCCGTCCGTCCGTCCGTCCGTCCGTCCGTCCGTCCGTCCGTCTGTCTGTCCGTGAACACGATAACTCAAGAACTCCTTCACCTAGGATCTTGAAATTTTGAATCTGGATGTTTGGTTGAATTTGTAATGCTAAATTCGTTAACGGGCAAAATCGTCCTACTCTTCGGGTAGCTGCCATACAAAATGTCCTTAAAACACGTGTTCAAGAATATCGGTCGATAACTTCAGAAGGGTTTAAGCTACGACATTGAAATTTTGTATGTGTTATTTTTCCAATAGTTGGAGCTAAATATATGATTATGAAGAAAATCCTGTTAGTCCTTCGTGTAGCACTTAATTTACGGAACTTACACTCAAGTAATCTTTTAGCTTTGATTTGGAAATTTTGTACAAATTAGTTTTGAGTAAAAACGAAGTTCGAGTTTACTAATTAGCGAAATCCTTTTACTCCTTCTGGTAGCTGCCTTACAAAATGTCCTTAAGACACGTGTTCAACAATATTTTTCGATAACTTTTGAACGCTTTAAGCTACGAATTTGAAATTTTGTACACGTTCATTTTTAAATGGTTCCAAGGAAAAGGATAAATATGTAAGAAATCGAGTGAGTCCTTCCTGCACCTCCCATGTGAAAGTCCTTCAAAAAGGACAGTTTTGTTCGATGACTTACCCAGTTCAAGATATAAAATTAAACACTGAATATTGTCTTTTAGGTTTGAGTAGCAATCAAATGGGAGTCCTTAATAAAGGACATGCAACATGCACACACGTAATTCTACTTTATCTCCTACTACAATATAAATCGGAGTTCAGTATTCATCTAGAGTATTATACGATTGGCTTGTTTCTTTAAACATTTTAAATTTGTAATGGATATACAGTGTTATGATGAACAGATAAGCATGTATTGACGTAACTAGTTCCATTTAATTAAAAGAAGTATTAGAAAATATTTTTGCTACCCAAGCTAAAAATTGCTGCCCAAATTTGCTACTCTGAGAAATATCAAAACGGTCACACTGGCTGAGTACTTCGAATAAGTTTGTTTTTGTTTTCTTTAAAAAAAAACATGTGTTTTTCTGACTAAAAATCGATCGCTTTAAGGTTATACACCATGCACTACATCCATAAGTTGCTCTTCCGCAGTAATGTTGATTTATCCGCGGATGCGTTGTTAGCATATTTCCCAACGCTCGAGAATATGTTTGAAAGGGTCGATGAGAACCAATATTGTCGAAAAACAAGGATAGACTGATCCTTTTGAAAAACAAGGTAGCCCGTTGTGAGTCGTATATTCGCACCCATGACCTCTGGGATGATATACTGACAATTGGCATGGTATACCCTTTGAACTTTTGAGTTTACTCAGATGTCCTTCAGTCTCACATTATTTTGTTGATATTTTAAAAATCCTTGCGTGACTGGAACAAATATTGGTGGTTGCTAGACTAATGGATGACCTTCCCAGAGGTACTAACGAAATCTTCTCTACCAGAGGCCTTAGTCCAAATACGGAAGTCATTTCAGTATCAGGAGGAGGTGATAACCCTTCTTTCTATTGCAGCATAGTGAGTTGACGGTAGATAGCTGGAAGGTGCCAATGAAAAGTCTGGGAAATGGGGTAACCAAGGCTTAAACTCCAGAACTACAAGCTCCTCTACAAACGAAATGGAATGAAGCTTCACCAAGTGATGAGAATAGTGGGTTTAAATTTAATTTGTTTGCTCAAAAAAATGAAAATATCCTTAACATTATGCACATGCAATATTATCTTATTCTTATCAGGCAGTATTACAAAAATATTGCTTACAGCAAAATCAAATTTAACTCATTTTGGACTCATTTAATAAAGTCCGTAGAAAAGATTGCTTAAGGACTAACGAAATCCTCAAGTACCCCCAACCCGCATATACAGCGCCCGTTGCTTTCAATTGAGATTTCATTCGTTTACGTCGCCAAACAAAGCGGCTTTGATAAAGCACTTGTGTGCCCAGGTAAAAATTAAAATACCACTTGAGCTAATTTCAGTGGGATAATTTTAACTTGTAATTTTTGCGGGCTGCATTTTCACGAGTTTTCTCCGCCTCCGACTCAGCTTTGTCCACACATTTCACGAGCAAACTTAATTCCGGGGTGAGTTTTGCAATAACATTCCAGTTTTGTTCGTAGAATTTTGCGGGTATAGAAAGCATAGAAAATTAGGCACAACTTCAGGAGTAAGTACAACTCTATTAAGTTTCCGTTGAGTACACGGAAAACATAATACCGATTTAATTATACAGCCTGCACACACCACCGAATTTAATTAACTTTTTGTTTAACTTTCACCGAAGAACAGAAGAAAGTTAACCGCACTGTAAATTGAGCTATGAGAAAAAACACACACTGACAAATCGTACAGGTGACTTTAGTTCCCATGCGAAAAACTTGATTCACCTGTTCACAAGAGTTAATTGAAATACTTCACCGAAAAAGATGCATTGCGCCTATTTGCTAAATTTATCACAATGTGTAATTTATTTGAAGAGTAAATTTTGCACGCTTTCATTTCAGAAAATTGTGTACCCCTTTCGCCCAACCTTAGGCGAAAAAGCAAAAAGATTTCCGTTTTCTTCTGCTTAGAACGACGAAAACCCTTAAGCTCCCAGCTTTTCGGCTGAATTGAATCCTTTTTTTTCGGCGCGGATAAGTCCAGACGGATTTATATTTAAGACCGACCAATAAATTGATCTCGAATTCAATTTTCTTCCATTTTTCCGAAGCTATAGAAAATTCAACAAAGAAAAATCGTAGCCATCGACAAAACAAAGATACGGAAAAAGAATGTATGACGTAAAAGTAAGATGCAAAATTTTTCCGAGAAATTTTGTGCGTAAAATGAATTGAAAAAAGAAACGAGTCGTTCATCAAATAGTTGAAATTTCGGTTGGGAAATTGGACGAAATTGTCGTGACTACGTCGAAGAATATCCGATCATAAATTTCTTAAGGGTGGGAAATGGACTAGGAAGTGCCAAGGACACTTTGCTCCCTGAGGCTAGGCATCTCATGTCATAATTTCTGATATTGTAGTATCCTGTTTCATGTTCAGGACGAGGATATGACCGACATAAATAAGTTATCGCCATCGGTTTTTCATACCAATTGAAATCGATGTTCATAGACGCAACCGTTCCGAATCCCCTCGACATATGGAATCAGGCTATAAGGATATTCCTTCCTTCTTGGATCACTATCAGAACTCAAATAAGACGTAAATAAATGAATGGGAGATTATTCATATCCTGGGAGAGAGTCCGGACCGTTTCGAAGGAAATTGAATGTAATAGAATTTTTATTATGTATTCTAATCAATTGATTCGTAAACTCGATCTTAACATGCACAGTAGCCTATTGATCAGAAATGGTTGCCTTATAATATAAAGCTCGAGTGTAACCTCAATTAATCTTCTACTTCGAAGTACATCGGAACTGGCCAGATAGTCAATTTCTTTGTGAACCCAAATAAGGCCAGAATCTCCTTCACAATTTTCAATCTTTTAGAGAATTCTTTATCTACTACCAGGATTTATTCACTCCTTGTGGGTTTTCCCTAGATTTAAATCCTTGAAGTTCCTTCTGCTTTACAACTTGATAGGTGCTATGATCTTCTCCGCATAGTACACTACTCAATCAATTCACATGGTAACCAATTTCGAATAACATCGAACAAGTAATGCAAAAAGTGATCAGGGAATAAGAGAGATGTTGTACTATCCACAGATTGTGGTAACCGTACGTAGCGCATAGATACCAGTTGATTAGCATAAGTTCAACTTTGTGAACAACGAATCACTACCGCCTAAGCTACTATGGAATCTAGCTTAAGCATATAGTTCACGTGAGGCTAGTAGCCATGGGCGCCCATACAACATTTCGTAGGGAGGGGCAGAACTATGGCTTATAAAAGGAGTTTGCAATTTCGGGAGCTACTTCTTGAGGCGAATGGTATGAATATGGATTTCACTCAGTTAAGAATCATTGAACCTTTTCTGCTACACCAAAACAATATCAGCGCACCGGGAGATAGAGAAAATACAGAGAAGTTGAAGTTTTACGTTAGTAAGTAAAATTGTCCAACTTCTTCGGGTATCTCGCATACAAAATTTCTGGAAACAAGTGATTACAGTTATGTTCTGGAATTTAAAAATTTCGCACGACAAACTTTTTTTAATTAAATATTACAGGATCTGACAATATTGCGGTACTCTTTCAATTAGCTACCATACAAAAGTTCTTAATAAAAATGTTTCCTATTCCCGATAACTACGGAACGGAAGGTATTGGACACTAAACCTTTTTTGTGATTAAGTTAAGACAAAATTCTCGGGGAGTGGGGTTATGTAGTTACACTTATTTTGAAAACATCAAAACTGGAAAACAGAGTGAAATAAAGATACTGTTTTAGGCTGCCATACAATAGTCTTAAAAAAAATAGTGCTTTCTGGTGAGTCAACTTGAAAACTTGGAATTAGTTGTAACCGTGTTCAAGCTGTTGTAAATGCTATGAAGAAGCGTAGTTAATAGGGTAAATTTATCGCTTTAGCCCAAAAGCTTTCGAAGTTATTCACCTTTAATTATAACCATTTCGTAATTGAGCAATTCTTTTTTTAATAAAGTGCAACTAAAAGTTATAACCGTGGTTTAATAAAACGTTACGTACTAATGTTACTAATATCCTTCTGATCCTGCTATTTTAATCAACATACCTTACAATTTTGCATATTTGAAAACCCCTCTTTCCCAGCACAAAGTCGAAAGGATGTATAAAAAAAACTATATGAGCAGATGGGTACCTTATCTCAGGAAACCATTAAGACCTTTGGGTTATTCTGTATTTTTCATAAGTCCTACCAAACTTCTACGAAAAAAAAATCCTGAGTATGAGATTAAATTACGTCTTGCAATAATATAATGTCCTTACCTTATTAATCTTAATTTTATTTGTCTATGAAAATGCAAGTTTTCCGGGTTCAATACTGTTGTTGTTTATTTTTGCGTGACGTTTCGGACTCGACTGAGTCCTTTATCAAACTGATAACTGATAAAGGACTCAGTCGAGTCCGAAACAGTATTGAACCCGGAAAACTTGAATTTTCATTTCAACATGTACTGTGAAAACATTCACCAAAAAATTTATTTGTCTACTTACACATTTGAATTACAATCCAATTTTTCTGCAGTAAGTAAGTAAATTTCTTTAAATACAAATAAAAAGATGTTTTGCTTTGCTCAACGGTGTTGATTTAGTAACTATTTGTTAGTATTTTAACAAATTATGGTATGTGTAATAGAACAATTTAAAGGCCTTAATTATACTATATTAAAAAATAAAGAATTATTCAAGTGACGAAATGGTGGTAGAATACAGGTGGGGGCAAGTGCCCCCTCTTGCCCCCCTCTATGGGCGCCCTTGCTAGTAGCCTGTAGAAGCCAACAGAATACATCGCCATATCTATATGATAGTTGGATTAAGATTGTCGAAAAGTGCAGCAGAAGACTGGTAGCACGGAATTGACCAGCCCTGCCGCCTTTATCCAAAATAAACTGGCACCCAACGTGGGGCTAGTAACCTTTAGATGCCAACAGAATACTTGGTGCAACCATATCTATCTGTGAGTTTGGTCAAGCTTAGCGATAATTTAATCAACAACATGCAGCACGGTACCGTGCAGAAAAGGTTTCAGAACAAAGTAGCGCCCAGTGTGGGGCTAGTAGACTTAATGCATAAAGCAAATTTTGAGTCATGGATACATTTTTTCTGCAGGCTAAAGCTTACATGAAGGACAACGTTAAGTTCCGCAGGATCTATCAGTTTGTCAATTTAGATCGCTATAAACCGGCACCCAACGTGGGGTCAGCAAGATCTTAGATGCCAACTGAACTCTAAACGATGGTGCAACATTTTGTGCTTGTGGCCATGCTTCCGGCAATCATGTCACGTCAGTTCAAAACAAAATGGTGCTCAATCTGTTGTCATCAACCCTTCTACGACATGAGAACTCTAAATGATGCAAAAGAGCACCCTTTTATACTCTAGATGAAATTTGAGAGTATTATTAAAAAAAAGTTGTAGGTACCCATATTATTTTTTATTGATTTGTGGCTAAAAACTATAAAACACCGTCCGTCCGTGCGTCTGTTCGTATGTGCGTGTGTCTGTCCGTGCGTGTGTCTGTCCGTCCGTCTGTCGGACAGTCTATCCGTCCGTCCATCTGTTCGTCCGTCCGTTCGTCTGTCTGTCTGTATGCACGATATCTCTACAAAATGGCGACCAATGTGGTACAACCACCCTTAAGGTGCCTGCAGAGCTCAAATTGAAAGTGCAGCATTGTCCATTTGTGAATATTTGTAGGGCTTGTCATAAGTTAAGTAGATACCGTGGGTATCATGGAATCATAGTAAGTACCTCGCTATAGTTAACAACAAAATGGCGTCTAACTTGGGGCTAGCAATATTCAGAAAAGATGTTGGTGTCTAAATGAGGGTAAGACCAAGTCTTGTAACGACTTGTTTTGTTGCCGGGGTATGTTTATCGGTTGGCAGGATTCGTTACAAACATTTATTTGTTCTAGACTTCACTTTATTATCTATTTGGTTTAAAACACATTAAAATTCAAGTTCTGATCTCCTAGCGTTCTGCTCGTCTTCGACGTCAGGTTTGCTCGCCTTGTCTCGCCTTCGCTTGACGTACCTTGCCTCTGCTCGCTCGCCTCAGTTCATCGTTATGCGCTTGTCTTAGCTCGCTGTATTATGTCTCTAACCGTCTCGTGTTCCGTCTCTGCCCGTCGTTCGCTCGCCTCCGCTTGTATGTTGTGCTCGCCTTGACTTGGTCCTGCTCAACGCCTCTGCTCAACATGATTCGACTCTGTTATTCTGTGGGTATGACTCTGCTCGCCTTGCCTTGACTCTCTCTGCTCTGCTCTTCCCTGTTTTCGTCTCTGCGTGTTGCCTCTGCTCGTTATCCCTGTTTTCGCCCTTCCCTGTCTTCGTCTACGCGTGTTGCCTCTGCTTTGCTCTCCCTGTCTTCGTCCTGCCCTGTCTTCGTCTCTACGTGTGCTTCTGCTTTGATCATCCTGGCTCTGCTGTGGCTGCTTGTCGTGGTTTTGGCGTTGTTCGTCGTGGCTTGTCGTAGCTGGTTGTAGCTTGACTCCTGGCACGACTCTGCTTGCCTTACTTGACCCTGTCGCTGAGTGTCATCTCGTCTCTGTTCCGCTTGATCTGCTCGTCGTGGCTTGCTCTGTGCTCGTTGCTGCTGAGCTCTGCTCGTCGGGGCTTTCTCTGCTCGTTACGCCGCGATTCTGCTTGGTTCCGCTGGGCTAGTCTCTTCTCTGCTTGACTCTGCTAGGTTAGTCTCTGCTTTGCTCTGCTTTCCGGGCTAGTTTCTACTCTGCTTGGCTCTGTTGGGCTAGTTTCTGCTCTGCTTGGCTCTGCTGCTGGGCTAGTCTCTGCTCTGCTTGGCTTGTCGCTGCTTGGCTCGTCGCGGCTGGCTCTGGTCTGCTTGGCTAGTCTCTGCTCTGCTCTACTTGGCCTGCTCTGCTGCTTGGCTTCTCGCTGCTTGGCTTGTCGCTGCTTGCTCTGGTCTGCTTGGTTCGTCGATACTCAGCTGGCTAGTTGCTGCTTGGCTGATTCAGTGCGTTTGTCCTACTGACTATGATTGGCTTCGACTACGTTAAGCGGACTTATAAAGCCTCAGCCTTAGCATCGCCTCAGCGTCCTAATGACAGTCCCAAACTACTCGAAGCGGATTTATAAAGCCTCAGCCTTCTTGTAAGATGGTACCGGTCGGTGACGGTCGTTAGTTCTTTAGTCTCCTCGATTCTATAGTTTGGCGGACTTATAAAGCCTCAGCCCAAACATAGAATTTTCCGTCCTTACGGTCTTTCTATGAGTTTGGTCAATATTTTCCTTTTAAGTACTGTGTTAAATCCCGTGTAATTGGTGTCTCTTTATTTAGCGAACAACTCGTCAAATGACTAATTAAAATAATGCATAAGCATCGGAAAAGGCGTAAAAGGTCCTTATCCTCGTAGCAGACAGCGGTAAAATTGTTAACGTTCCGACCCTTCATAACTTACCGAGCATATCAGAAGTGTAGTAGTTGTCAATATGTAGAAGTTTTCTCTAACTGAAAATCTTATGGCATACAACTGAATATCAAAAGCCATCAAAGAATTGAGGAGTATCAGTATTTACAGGAGTGTAAATATACGAAACTGCTCTCTCTTTCGCGAATTAATGAAATGTTCTTTGACACAGAAAAAAATCAATAAACTTCGACATTTTAAAAATTTCGAGCATGCAATAGCTGATTAAAAGTAGAAGCTTTCGAACGATTTCATCTCGCTTATATTTGGAGAGTTTCCCTTCATAATCCTGAAACGTTCTAGATAAAGTCGATATATCGTATTACATAAGATTTTCGAAAAAATATCTTGATGGATTTTTTTAGAAAGCAGCACTAAATCATATAAGATATCGATTTCGATTGTATCTATTTCAGCTCGATTACTTCAACGATTCTAGTGTAATCGGATACAGCGATAGACAGTAAAAATGAATAAAAAATTTTGAGCGTTAACAACTTTATCCAGATTAAGGTCCTACATTCGATTTGATTTTAATCTAAACCGAACAGCTTTTCACAACATCAACGATGTACCAATAGCTTTAGTTATGTGTGACTTTCGATGGGGAAGGGGATAGAAACCAGATTTATGAATCGGTAGAAAATATAAAACTCCAAGTCAAAAAATTACCGACTAAATCTCAAACTCGTTACTTCGAATCACCGAGTAAGTATTTTTTGATGTCTTTATCGCGTTTCCCAATCCAATCGTTGCCAACATAAAATCCATAAAATCCAAATCTTACTTCTTAAAATTAATCGACTCCTCGACTTCGACTGCAAATCCCTGACAGAACCACTGCTTGTCCACGAGATTCGAATCCGGATCTTTACTTGTCGTCAGAATTTATCGAGTTCTTGAATTTTATTCTGGACTGTCCCTTTTCGAGTGTTTCGTAGGCAATCCACTAGACGTGATTATTTGAATATTTTGCTCTGGCTCGTAACGCTCTTTGGGGCGCCAATTTAGTATTTGTTCCTAATCCGGTGACCCCGAGTTTATGTTTTAAATAATAAATAAAAAAATATATCCAAATTGAAACGCAGATTAGTTTCGGACTGGTACTATTTTACTCAGTTAACAAGAGCGTGACGGAAACTGGTGACCCCGCTCTATATTTTTGCTGTGGTTGAGTATTTTTTTTAGTTCCGTTGGCATCCTTCATAAGATGAGCGACAGTGAAAGCCATATTTATCAATGTTCAGTCTAGATTCATGAAAACCTCAGTCGATCTTTGCAAGCGTACACCCAGAAAAATATTTAGTAATATTTTCACTATTTTGATAGTTGATGCCACCTTGCCCCCCCCCTAGAAAAAAATTAAATGACGTCCCTGCTACTTACTTTATAGTTAAGTTTAACTACTAAGTTGTGAAGTTTAGCTACACGTTAGTAATTTTCAACGAATTTGTAGTTACTCCTTACTTTTTCGTAAGAAAAACATAGACGCTCGGTTGTTTTTGCATTTACGTGAATTTGTTAGACGCGCGTGCACGTAAACTAAAATTCAGTTTTTTTAGTAAGATTACTTTAATTAATCCTTACGAGTATGTGTGAAGTAACAAGTGAAGAAGTAATTGAACTCTATTACGATGTCGGGAACGAGATATTACAAGAAAGTGAGCAAGTTGAGTTGACTAAAAGTGCTAGTCTTTCGGAATTACTGACTTCCTGGGAAATCGGTCATTTGTACAACAGATTTATTGGTAAGCAAGTGAATATCTATATATTTTAAAGTAATAAATATACAATTTTATTTCTTTATTTTTTTAAGAACTCAATTTGAACCTTTCCTGTTTTAAATTGCTTGATTTGTCGGATATTCGCCAAATTGATTCGGATAATTCATTCGGATCTTATGTAAAATTAAAAGGAATTTAAAATTATGGAGAGAAACTAACGCAAACTTTCTGCCAAGTAATGTATAATTAAAATAATAATGTTAATTTCGAATGTACCAGGTGTGTGAATATGAAATTGCCGTTCACACATAGATGGCTCTAGAGGTAAAGTTTATTGTGTATGAGTCATACCCATATTTTTTTTTAATTGGTTCAACATCTGTCAGGAATATTCAGTATAACACATTTCAAGTCTTATGCAACAACATAGTGTTTTACCTCATTAAAAATGGAAAATTTTGTAGCAGAAAGTTGTGATTTGCGAATTTCATTACGTTTTTGTTTTTTCTAAAGAAGAGTGTGACTGAAGCGTATCAAATGCTTGTAGAAGCTTATGGTGAACATGCTTTAAGTGAAAGACAATGTGGAAATTGGTTTCAACGATTCAGAAGTAACGACTTTGATGTGAGAAATGAAAAACGTAGAAGACCACAGAAGAAGTTTGAAGACTCCGATTTGCAAGAAATATTGGATGAAGATGATACAGTAACTCAAATACTAATAGCAGATGCATTAAATGTTGACCGATCAAGAATTTTTTACGTTTAAAAGCTATGGGAAAGATTCAAAAGTGTGGAAAATGGGTGCCACATGAATTGACTGAAAGGCACATGAAAAATCGAAAAATAATCAGTGAAATGTTGCTTCAACGACACGGAAGAAAGTCATTTCTGCATCGAATTGTAACTGGTGATGAAAAGTGGATTTATTTTGAGAATCCTAAACGCAGAAAATCATGGGTTACAGCAGGCCAACCATCAACATCGACTGCAAGACCAAATCGATTTGGAAAGAAGAGAATGCTCTGTGTTTGGTGGGATCAAAAAGGTGCGGTATATTATGAACTTTTTAAAATCTGGTGAAACTGTCAATACTCATCGCTACCGACAACAAATGATCAATATGAATCAAGCATTGATCGAAAAACGGACAGAATGGGCGACAAGACATGGTAAAGTTATTTTACTTCATGACAACGGATCGGCACACAAAGCAAAACCGGTTCAGGATACGTTGAAGTCACTTTGCTGGGATTTGCTACCTCACCCGCCTTATTCGCCAGACTTGGCTCCTTCTGATTATTATTTGTTTTCATCGATGGGACACGCACTTAAAGAGCAGCACTTCAAAACATCTGAAGAAGTCGAAAAATGTGTCTCTGAATGGTTTTCATCGAAAGAAGAGCAATTTTTTTGGCGTGCCATCTACAAATTGCCTGAAAGGTGGACAAAATGTGTAGCTAGCGATGGGCAATACTTTGAATGAAATATTATGTACCATTCTTTCAAAATAAACGTTCTATTTTCAAAAAAAAAACGGAAATTTCATATTCACACACCTGGTAATTTAGGGATATCCAGAGCCAATAGCGGATCAAGAAAGAAATACTTTATCTGCCTCCTCTTGGTTGCAAGATTCCGATGCACAGCCAAGTTCTTCAAGAGAAAGTACTCCAGATGGAAAAAAATTGTTAATTATTATACTATATACCTATATTGTAATTTATTTATTATTACGTTTAATTAGAGTGTGGAAGAAGTTTTAAAATGCAAAACTGGGAAGCAAATTTGCGATTATTATTCATCTAATGGAAAATTAAATGATGAAAACAGAACAGTACTAATTAATCTGATATTAGATAGTACTCGTATTGTCCAAAATAACCATAAAGTCCACATAGAGGCAATTGGAAAGATAGTGGACGAACTCGTTATTAAAAACGAAAATAAAGTAAGTAACTACTAAACTGTCGGGTAAAATTACTTAATATACTAATGTACTTTAACATTTTTATGTTTAGTATATATATTACATTCCTCGTACGGGAAAAACACCTGCACGCGGGAAACTATACGACAAATATAATAACCGGATTAAGTGTTTAAGACGGAAAAATTTATTCCCAGATTCGTCCTTCAGTATAAATAAAAAATATAAGGTAAACGAGCAAAGCTCCACGTCTTTTCAAAATATTGTTGTTGAAGATTACGATGGTAGGTATATCGATATTTCAATATTGAATTGTAATACAGATTATTCTTATATTTCTTTTTAAAAACACAAATAGAGTCGGATAAAATTTTTTTAAAATATAATCAGACCGATTGGATGCAGTGCAAGGACAAATGGAAGAAACTCTTTCAATATAGAACAAAAAGCTTATCAAACCAAACTGACGGATATACTTTAGTACGAAATTCTTCAAAATTCAAATATTGGAAATCAATTTTTCGTTTAGATTTGTGATGCCTTTTTATGGACATATGGAGAAGAAAAATCGATGGGATTGTTGAATGGATGGGGAAAGTTTCTTTCCAATTTCCCAAAAATAGTGCAAAGGATTAAAGATAGTTATTGCAACGAACTATTTACATTAATAAAAGAAGACACTATCGAAGGTATTTGAAGGCATTTTCTCTGAAATTAAGTTTAAAATGATCATTTTACAATATTATTTAGATTCTCGAGATGTCATAATATCTTTGCTATTACATGCAATTATTAAACCTTAAAAGGGAATCCGGATTGGAAAAAAAAAGTCTGAATTCTGGCGACCGACTATATCTGCGTCTCAAGGTAGTTTTACTTTATTATTTTCTAATAATACAGTATTGTGATCGATTTTTAAAAAAAAAAAATTTGCTACTCTGAAATTTTTTTTTTTACGTTTCATGACTAGTAGACACGAAAAAAGCAAAAAAAATGTTTAGTCCGTCTGTCCGTCTGTCCGTCTGTCCGCCGTCCGCCGTACGCAAAATCGTTTGAAGGCTTGTAGCTCCCAAACGGTTTGAGATAATAAATAGAATTTTTTTTTATGAATAGACTGGGTAGGCCCTTTGAAGTGACCAAATTCTGAAGGGTTGGGGTGTGAGGGGGAAGGAGGGGGGTTCGTTTTAGACGGAAAATTTTGGTTTCTAGTCTCAGCAACCGCTTATGCTAGGAGACTGAAACTTGGAATTTATATAGAGCTTTTATAGTGGACCCATTTGCATGAAAATTGTCAATATGGGTGAAGGGATGTGGGAGTGGGGGGAAAAATAATGCGTCCGAAACGCAAAAAAGCCGAGATCGACACATTCTAAAAACCATATCTCCTAAACGGTTAACATCACAAAATTGAAACTTACTAAATATCTGTAGGTATACTAGGAGAATAGATCGGAAATAAATTTTTGAGTGGGGTCAGTGGCGAACGGGAGTGGGGGGTAAAATTAAAATTCGGTTTGTGCATAAAGGTTGACAAACGAAGTTTGATGAAAGTGAAATTAAGGGAGCGGTGGAGCATGAAAGTGGAGGGGATACGAATTTTTCTAAAAAACCACGTCTCATATCTCAAGAACAGTGTAAGGTTAAAGGTGCTTCAAATTTTTACCAGAAGTAGGCCTAATAGACCCCTAGCAGAAAAAAAAATTTTCGAGGCGTAGGCGTAGAGGGTGTGGGTGGGGAAGGGTAAAAAGGAAAAAGTTCCGATTTTTATATCTCGAAAACCTTTTATGATATAAAGCTGAGACTTGATATTTAGATAGAGCTATAGTAGTAGCATATTGGAAAAATATAATTTTTTATAGGGGTAATATGGTACGGGAGTGGGGAATGTTTTTCCTATCTATAGAACGGCTTACCCAACAAGAAATTATGGTTCACATTTGGGTTACTGCGACGTCGTGGTGTTTAAAAATATTCCCGATTCGCCACACTGTTTCGTATCTGCAACGTTTAAGGGTCTTCCATTTACCGAAAGTGGCGCAACGCAATGAAGGAATTGTGTTGGTAACAATGCCTATTTAGTTTTGCATCAGAACGATGGACAGCCACACACTATGAATGTGTATTTAAATGTATGTAATCGAAAGTTGAATATGCATGTATTGTAATGCTTATACTTGTAATATGAAGAGAAATGGATATCTTAAAAAATATACAGATCTCTATATAGAATAATTATGAAATTTAAATTATCAGCATAATGTAATGCAAAATTACTAAACGGACTCATATTCTCAGTAAACATACTATAAATACTTATAGAAAAATCATGGGACATGATAAATTTTTGTAATTGAAATTTGTTTTGATTTATTTAAAAATAAAATTTTACAGAATATACTTCTGAAGCAATAGCCCTTTTAGTTGAAATTACTATTCGGTCTTTAAAACCAAAATTCCTTCAGAAATTTTGAAAAATTCTATACAATATCAAAATTACAGATTTTATTTTATTTAAAATCCTTCATTAAAATTCTATTCGCCATTGCAATTGATCTGAAGTTACTTTATAGTCATTTTGCCTAGCATGTTGCAGAATAGGAACATTGTTGCTAACCGTTCCGTAAAAATTCCTAAAATGTAGTTTATTGTGTCTAGCATAGAGATCTATATACTGGAGATGACAAGCAGCGATTGAGTTGAAGGCGGACGTAGTCGCATTCACTTGCACGCAAAACAACACCAATTAACATAACGAACCTGTTTTGTCTAACTCACTCTCACGCTAAAACAACAACAACGGCCTTGTTTTGTCTCACTTCTCATCGTGTTTTTGGCTTCAAAGCGCTTTATACAAAACCGGTGGCTTGTCGTCTCCAGTAGCTCTATGGTGTCTAGACACAAGAGAGTTGAAGGCAAACGTCATCGCATTCACCCACACTCAAAACAACAACAATTGACACTAGGCCCTTGTTTTCACTCGCATTTATATTATGACCCGCTCTTGAAACACGCTAAGCAACAGCAATTTGACACTAGACCCCTATTGCACCTCACTTTTCTGGCTAAAAAGCGCTTTATACAAAACCCGGTGTCTTGTCATCTGCAGTATATAAATCTCTATATGTGCCCAATTAGACTTGGTACCTAATTTGTTTCACCAAGGCAAACGATAAAGCAACACTTTCCAATACTGCGCCTAAAAGGGTTTTCTAGTAACACACTGACTACAATATTTCTATATAGGTAGAGTTCCCATTGATCGATTCAATTATAATTGGCTTCAAAAGAGGCACGATGAATATTTTCCGCTTAGAATGACACAATTCCCGAAGAATTTGGCGGTGATTTGGGAACTGATACTATTTTGGAAATTTTTTCTATATGGAAACATTTTTGGGAAGACTTGCGTTTTTGTGTTACTTAGACTGCCTAAATGGGAAGTGTTACTGACAAGGCACGAACATTTAACATTTCCAAAAAAAATGGTAACGAAAACATTTCTGTGACGTCGATGTGTTAAAAATGTGGCTATAGTAACAATCGGGCACAAAATTCTTGTTGGGTATGCTACAAAGTTGAAACTTGGTATGTATATGTAAATCAACCAAAAAAGTAATTTAGATTAAAAAAATTTTAAATATTCATTGGCGTTTGAAAGGGGAGGTGAAAAAAGTTATCAGTGTAAATAGAATGCATATAATTTCACGATTTTCGTCATATCTATTAGGTCTTTCCAAATATTCAATTCATTTTTATTCTACGGCTTCTTCATATAAATACCTAGAAAGTGTTTTCAGGATTTTTTGAAATTTGATCCCTAAGGGTGTGTAAAGGGGTTGTATACTCTTTCACGAATTCCGCCGTATCCTCCAGGTCTGATCAAATATCGAATATCTTTTACTTTCACGAGCTTGCGTAATAATCGCCTAAAACTTGTTTTTAAGTTTTTTCCTTTTTCAGCCCCTAAGAGGGTATAAAAGGGTGGAAGAAGTTTTCACGAATTCCGTCATATCCTTTAGAAGTGATAAGTAATTGAATTGGGTTTTACTTTCTCGTGCTGTCTTCATATTCAACCCCCAAGTGGGTGTAAGGAGGTTGAGGTTGCATATGTTTTCACAGATTCCTACATATTGCTTAGATCTGATGATATATCGAATTCATTTTTACTTCCTAAGGTTTCCCATATAAGAGCCAACAAATCAATTTCAGTATTTTCAGATATTCAATCCTAAGGGGTGTAAGGGGGTAGTACGCTTCGACATATTTCTTAGGTTTGATGAGATATTAGATCGCTTTTCACTTCCACAGACTTTTTATATAATCGTCTACAAACCCATTTCTCAATTTTTGGATATTCAACCCCCAAGGGTGTGCATATGTTTTCCCAGTTTTTACCATCCTTTAGTTCTGAAGAGATATCAAATTGGCTGTTACGGCATTTGATGTAATGACCTAAAAACCAATTTCACGATTTTTCGAATTTCAAGAACCAAGGGGGTGTGAAGAGTTTGCTTACGTTTTCACAAATTTTTCAAAATACCTCGTGTCTCATGAGATATCAATTTGCTTCTTATGAAATCGTCTAAAAACCTGTTTTACAATTTTTTCGAAATTTAAACCCCAAGTGGAAGTAATGGGTTTATATATGTTTTAAGAATTCGGCATATCTCTTAAGTCTGATAAGGCAACAAATTCGTTTTTACTTCTATGGGCTTTTAGAGTACATAATATACCTAAATTCTAATAGTCTACACGGGCTTTTACTTTATTTAATGTTTAATCTGCTAAAAATCTCTATTTTAAATATTTTTATTTTAAGAACAAAATTAAGTTTTCAAGAAAGCTAATAATCTCGAAACAACTGATGATATACTCCGACTTTGACCGCTCCCGAACTTTGACCCGAAAAATAATAAAGTTTCGCCCAGACCATTGGCAGATTTTTTTGATTGTTGCGCCTTCAGAGAATAAAGTATTATTATTATAGGTCTACCTTTTAGAAAAATATGGAATTAGGCTGTCAGCCTTACATAATAGCCACAGGTGATTCAATAGTTAATTTAAAAAAGTTGTTTGTTATTGTCGAAAATGTTGTATATAAATTTGGAAATTTTCTTCAAGTGCTTGATACATTCTTTAAAACTTATACCATACAATATTTAATTTAAAATAAGCCTTAGAATGCGAAGGTGTATGAATTTTCATTGAAAATCAATTTTATCATCTATCAAGCACAACTAAGAAAATACCGCCCACTGTGGCAACTGTACTTTTGCAGAACTGTCTTCAGTTTCAAGTTCTTAAAATAGTTCTTAAAATATATTATTGTTTTATATGCCTAAATTGTTTTGCAAAAACAGAAACATCACTTTTTGATACATTAAGGTTCGAAGCCAAACACAGATCTTTGAAATTATATATATAATACAACAAGTAAAATAAATATTTGTTGGTCAATAGCGCGAAAGTTTCAAACACTTCGAGCTTAACCACTTTTTAATTAAAGTTACCAATTAAACAGTCAATTATTGACAATTCGAAAATACCAAAAAATGGTTGTTATTAAAAAAAAAATAATTAACTTTTACAATATAATTGTTATTCATTTATTTTTCATAGTTGACTATTTTTCTTGATAATATCTACTAATTTTGAACTAGTTTTATGGTGAGCTGAATTTCAACCATGAAAATCGTTAAAAAAAATTTAAAATTGATTATTTTTTTCTCTGGGTGTAAAACCCATTTACAAACTGGGTGTCACTACACCACGTCTTTCTCTATGCATTGGGTGTTCTTCAAAAGACTACAACCAAGGATTGGAGAGTATAAATTTCTTCCTCAAAAAGGAATGAACAAAAGTAGTAGAAAGTCATGAAATACTTAATACCTTTCGCTTTCGAGAAATGCTGAGCTCGTGTTCCTTTTCTCATAATTAGGTCAAATCATAAAGTAGAATTTCCAATTAAGTAAAAGTCCATAATTTAATTAAACTTACGAGGAGCTAGGGTTGGGGACCAATGTAAAAGACGACAAGTTCCCCGTAGGAAACATGCTTCAAAATACTAAATCTTAAATGACATTATTTCTTACCTAACATTCTCGTGTCGGCTCATATAAATCTTCTTGAATTGCTCGGAATTTGTAGAACCCAAGTCCTGTCTCATTTTAACAGCAACATGTTCCGGCAGCACTGATAGCAAAAGGCGTTCCTGTAAGATATAACCGAAAAGAAATAAAAAAAAATGGTTTAAAAAATTGATTCTGTTTCTAAGACACAAAATATCATTTTACCGCCCCCAGTTTGTAAAGAAATTCTAAAGAAACAAGGTCAAAACCAAATAGGTAATAGCATGTAACAAATACGTTTAATAAGATTTTCTTTATGGTCTGTATTCCCTCGGGGCATGATCCACGGGACCACTAAGTAGGTGGTGGGTGAGCAACGAGGTATTTGTGTTATGCGAAAAATTCCAAAGAAAAGAACATCGAAAAATTCATGAGGACATTTTTACCTTTAGGTCTTTAGAGTTAAGAAATTCAGGATATGCTCACATGTGTGTAATATGATATTTAGGCAATGAAGAGACTTTATGTCGATTCTATATTCAATTTGAAGCTTATTGGCATCTAAGGAATGAGCATTTGCTACATAATATTAAATTGAAAATAGTTTCGTTTTGAATTGAGTTGGGTTTTAGTAGTTTAGGCTAAAGAATCCGATAAATTTTCTCACCTGTTCTGCGGATTGCTCTTCGATCACCATTTTCACCTCAAGACTCTTTTTCGCTTCTAAAAATGCTCTTTTCTGTTTGCAGTTCCAAAATCCGTACGACCAAATACCGATTAAGGTTGACGGAGCTATCAGGAAAGCCATTGCCAAAATCTGAAAATGGAAATTTATTTAAAATAATTTCTATTCAGTCGAGTCGAATTAACAGAAATAGATTTGTACATAGTCTGGACGTAACTTTATTAGTTTTTGAATAGGAAAGCGTGTCCCGGCCTAAAAAATGAAATAAAAAAAAAGGTATTCCAAAAAGCCTTCCAAATAACTCTATAAATGCCTTCCACCCGAAAAATAATAAGGTTGTGTCCAGATATATTGTCAATTTTTTGTTAAATAAGCACTTATTTTTTACATTTTTTATCATTAGCAATTTAACAGATATTCAATTCATTAAAGTTTTTTCTTATCAGTCCTATATCTAGGAAAGATATGGGAGATATCGGGAACATTCCATTACCAAACTTTGAACCATATCCCAACAAATATAAGTTTTTACCTCCAGTCCCGTACACCACTGCTACTTCCACTAAAATTATTTGTTTACTGCTGGCAAGCAAAAGTTTCTTAAACTTTCTAAGACAAAATAGTCCTTGTGTAGGACAAATATATCAATTTAGCAAAAACCAATGTTGATGATTGCACTACATTCCGAAGGTGCACATAGTCTAAAACAAACTCTTCTATAATAGTATATATTTACCCACATGCTACATTTCAAATTTTTTTAATGAGCTGTTGGTGAGAAACACCCCCCACTTTAGTACTTCGCTAAGGTTTCACTATAAAAATTTAAGCTTTCTATAATAATACAGTTTCCAAAACAAAAATACCAAAAGTTTCGCCACCTCCCACCCTCCCTACACAATTCCGTTCGATACTGCTCCCTTGGTGAAACTGTGGCTTACTGTACTGGACTGAAGACACTGAGCCATGGGTTCGAATCCGACCTGCTAATGGGTAGAAAGCTTAAGACGCAAACCGAATTTTGAATGAGCGAGCAATTTTAATATCTGCGAAATTTGGCACGCTCAACCAAAGTTAAAGCACAAATTTGAGTTGCTCAAAATCTTTTAATTTGATCGCTGTAATATGGCTCCCAACGTGGGGCTTAACAGTGAAAGTGCAATAATTTGGTCAAACTTGTCGTTAGTTAAGTTGCAGCCGCAATTTAAGAATGATATGGAACGCAAAGTGTGGCTGTTAACCTTTAAATATTAAAAAAAAAATCAAAATGAAGGTGGGATCACCCTTTTATTTTATTATTTTTTATTAATAAAGTATTGTGATCGACCTGAAATTTTAAAAAAAAATTGCTACCCTGAAATTTTGTATTTTCACGTTTTATGACTAGTAAAACCCAAAAAAGCATAAAAAAATGTCCGTCTGTCCGCCGTAGACGCTGTACGCAAAATCGTTTGAAGGCGCATAGAATTCCTTAACCTCCACCGTCACTTAAATTTCTGAACCTCCACCGTCATTTTAATTTCTTGACCTCCACCGTGTTTTGCTAAGTACGATGTGTATCTTGTCCTGTGGTACTTTAGTTGTGAGTCTTTTGTGTGTTTTGTTCGCGTTGTTTCCGCTACGGTGGTTATATTGATGTCGAGAATTTGTATTAATGGGTTTTCGGTACGTGACAATTTTGTTTTCTATTCTTTGCGGTTTTTGAGAAATAAAAATTAGAATTTTTTCCTTTCCACTACCTCCCACCATCATCCTACACCCGCACCGCCTAATTTTTTTTCTCCGCTAGAGGTCTACTGGGCTTAACTCCTGTAAAATTTTCAAAATCATCTCTTCCTGATATAATTGTTTTTTATCCCAAGCTCCCACCCTCACACCCCACCTTCCCCTTCCAAATTATAGCCCTTGTCTAGGCTCCAAGCATCCCTTATGACAACCACAAAGTTTCAACCGTCTAACATCAACCATTCAGGAGAGATGGATTTTAGAATGATTCGATCACAGCTATTGAGCGTTTCGTTTTGGTTTTCACCCCACCCCAACACCCCTCAACCCCTAGCGACCATTTTTTGCAAATGTGTCCACTAACAAACTATATGTTAGAACATACATAAATTTCGGGTCACACAAGATCTTGAAACTAAATTTTTTCTCTAAAACGCTCTCACTCACACCTCAACCCACCGGGGTTCACCCCATCTACCCACCAAAAAAAATGTCATCATAATATCTCAACAGGCTTGTGAGTTACGCGACTTCAAACGTCTTTAGAAGTTTTTAATGAAACTGACATGTTGCAGAAATGCTCTCAAACCATTTTAAGTATGGCCCTTTCCGGCGCAACTTTATTGTTTTTTGGTGGAAGTCCGGAACGCGTTTAATGCTGAGATGCGGTGTAGATTACTATGCAACTCCCTTACAACCCTGAAATTAAGTTTCAGGCAATTATACAGGAAGGCTTAGGATATAAAAATCAATTCGATATCTCATCAGATCTGTAGGAATTTGTAAAAATGGGTGCAAGTCGTTTGCACTAACTAGGGGATATCAGAAAATCCTAAAATCGGCTATTATACAAATACAAAAACTCTGCAAAAGTTATAGTTAATTTTATATCTCATCAAAGCTAAAGAGGTATATAAAATTTGGAAAACGTATGCAACGCCTTTACACCCACTTCGGAGAAATATTCAAAAATCCTGAACAAAGTTTTTAAATTTCGTTTTTACTGATAATTCTTTTTGTCCCCTTTCCCTACGCCAATTGATAATTTAAATTTGTTTCTTTTTTTTCTGCATTACTCTTATAGCAGATCTACATGTATAAATCAAGTTTCAACTTTCTAGCATAAGCCGTTCTATAGATAGAAACCCCCCTTTCCCATCGTACCATACTACTCACAATAAAAATTATATTTTTTTCAATATGCCAGTACTATAGCTCTATCTATTATCAGTTATTCATTATTATTTTGGGTTCTTGAGATATAAAAATCGAAACTTTTTCTTTATCACCATCCAAGATATCGTAGTCCGAACGTATTCTTCAACTTAATACTTCAAAATGTTTGGAGATATACGCGCCTCCAACCGCGTTCCTGTACGGCGTATACGGCGGACAGATTTTTTTCTTGCCTTTTTTCTGATACAAAATTTAAGAGTAACATTTTTTTTTAAATATTAGGCCGATCACAATACTTTATTATAAAAAAAAATAAAGTAACAATTAAGATTTGAGTTAACAAAAAGGTCAAGAATTGTTTACATTTTAAAAATTTGTTCATTTTGTGATTCAACAATCAAATTTAAAGAAAATATATTTCTAGAACCAAAGTCGAATGATCATCAGTATTAATTCGTCTTGATGATAAACAGATCTCTTTCTTCATCAGACAATTTTAATATTTTTAAAAACAATTCACGACTAAACAACTCTTTCAAAAATAAGAAAAACTTAGCTATAACTCGTATGATGCGTAAAAAATCAAATTTTTGCAAATTTCGAGCTCTACAAATTTAAACCAAGCTATTAAAGCAACAATCATAATCTTTTCAAGGTCCCAAGCTAACTCCACATTAGAGTCTGAAACCAGGTTTTCTTTATGACTCCAAAATTAATAAATTTACCAAACAACAAGGTAGGTAGGTAGGTACGCGTGGCTGCCCGTGAGAACACGGACACACTTAGACCTAAAAGGTCTGTTGTGTTACCACAGGATCATCGAAACCGGTTCCTACTCGTCGAACCATTTAGAGCTTGCAATGAAGCGTTGGATTCTCGCGACCTCCATTGAGGCAAGGTCACAATTGAAGAAGTAAGCTCCAAGATGAGCTTTCCTTCTAGCAGATAGAGCTGGATAGGTACAGAGAAGGTGAAGGATCTAATCCTCCTCCTCTTTCTCATCCTCATCCAGGCAGCTTCTATAGAAGTCGTTTGAGAAGAGGCTGAGTCTTTTAGCATGCTGACCTATAAGACAGTGTCCGGTCAGGACACCGACTGTGGTGCTGATATTCGCCCTTTTGAGCAAAGTCAGCCTTCCAGAGCGTTTTAGATCCAGCTCCGGCCAGATCTGTCTCGCAGTGTGACATGTAACACCGTCTGCCCATCTTGAGTTGGTTTTCTCAATTGAGTCTAATCCCAGTAGCAGTTTACATGTAGAGAGAGGCACACCCAGATTCCGATGTTCCGGCATAAAAACAACAAGCTATTAATGACCTTTTGCAAACTGAAACTCCCTATTGACTTCGCTAGTAGTTCAATCCGTTGGAGCATTTATAATAATAATTGTATTATATTTATTTACAAGTGCGAATGGCATTTACGGCTAATCTAATTTTAATTTATAGAAGGCATATATTTCAATTTTAGTTTAATTGGTGAAAATCAATTTCACGTAGTTAAGGAGTAAAATGGATCATTGGCCAATACACAATACACGGACATTACAATTAAGTTTAATTGAATGTTGGGGAATCGATTTTATGTCGGTACTTGAACTTAACGACGATGTAGTCTCGGAATCGATTTGTAAGGCTCTACAATCTATAAAAAGAGGAAAATGCAGTCTATGCACAGGTACTTGTTACTGCTGTTGGATCCATATCGGAAATCCTGCTTTTTCAATGAGGCTGCAGCCCACGTATATCTATGTCCTGGAATCTCCTTTCAATGATTTCAGTGTAACGGGTTTTAGCTCTATCTTAAGCCCCGAACACAATGTTCCCGTTCCGTTCAGCTGTCAAAGTAGACCTTATGGGCTGGCCATGTAAATGCACCCAACGGTCGTAACGGAACGGAACGGACGAATTGACCAAAATTCAACTTTTACGGATCACATAACCTCACTTGCCGTGACGGAACGGAACGGAACGGAAGCATTGTATTCGAGCCTTTATCCGATAGGTATTCTTTATTATATTATTCTTTTAAGGACTGGTTTTTTCTATCAACCTAGTTAGAAAGTTAGTACACTGAGAGAAATAATTTGTTGGCAAGAGATTGCTTCAATAAAATTTTCATTGCAGCAATCGCAGTTCATTAACGCTAATGAAAAGTTTGGAGCAATAGATATTCGGTTCGTGTGAAGGCTCTTTTTTTACGCTTTTTTGGAAAATTTGTTTTATAGAAGTAAATAAAGATACAGCCGTGAAATTCTTACCACATATTTATGCACATTTTGAGTACACTTTACAATTTTTCCAGCCCGAAATTGTCACTCATTTTCAAAAAACCCTGTTTTCGGTAGACACGATTGCGGGCGTTCTGCTTATCTCAAATCAAAAAATTAAACGGTATTTTAATCTGTGAAGTTTGAACTGGTTTCGGAACTAGGATTATCAAAAAATATTGAACAGTTATTATAATTTTTGGCAACTTGTTGAACTTTTTTATCGTCAATTTCGGTGTTTTTTACGACTTCTTTACGACTGTCTACAAGAATACTGAATAAGTTCACCAAATTTCAAACGAATTCGTTCGATAGATTTCGAGATTTGGTAGTACTGTTTTGAGAAAAACGCAACTAAACTTACCATTAAATTCGAAACAGCAAAGGAGTTTAGAGAATATAACGGCCTGTAACTTCCGAACGGCTCCGAATATCGGAATATCACTTTGCCCACATATTCTACACAGCGTTGAGTTACAAGAAATTTCCCTTTGCAAGCCTAAGGAAATAGTTAGGATAATTAAAAGACTCAAAATCAAAAAAGCACCAGGTATGAACAAAATTAAGTAGTCTGGTTGGCTTAGTGGCTAGAGCACTGGCCTTAAGTGCACCTGGTATCAGGTTCGAATCTGCTTGGCGACAAGTAATTTTCGAGAATGGGATTGAGTGCCGGACGACCAGTTCACTCAGCTGTAAATGAGTACCTGATTTAAAAATTGGGGTAATAATCACGGACGAGCGTGTGGCTGACCACTTCCCCTCCTAGTTGGTCCAGTAATGAAGTAACTCTAGCATTACTTCAAGGCCTAGGCCCAATTTGGGCAGTTGTGCCATTGATTATTATTATTATTATGAACAAAATTCCCAACTGCGTGTTGAAACGACTCCCTCGCAAGGGTGTGATAACTCTAAACTTTGTATTCAATGCTTGCCTAAAGCTTCATTACTCTCACCCTACTTGGAAACAAGCCATAGCTATTCCCGTTCCGACACCGGGTAAAAATCATAGTTACCCCCAAAACTTTAGGCCAATAAGTTTACTTCCGGTTATAAGCAAAATATTTGAAAAGATTATACTTCAGCGAATACAATCCTTTCTGGACTCAACCAAAACTATTCCAGATTTCCAATTCGGGTTTCGAAAAGGCCACTGAACTTGTCATCAGCTATTTCGAGTCACGAAATTCGTTAAGGATACATTCTATGAAACAAAATCTATGGGTATGGTAACGCTTGACATACAAAAAGCTTTTGATACAGTTTGGCACGAAGAATTAATTTTTAAATAATTAAACTATCACTCCCGAGGTATCTAGTGGAAATTGTTCAGTCTTTCCTATCAAACAGATCATTTATAGTTAAAATTAACTCTTCCTACTCTGACAGTCGCCAAATCTCTGCAGGGGTCCCACAAGGATCATGCCTAAGCCCAACGCTATTCAATATCTACACAGCAGATATCTCATCACATCCAACTTGCGAACTAGCAACCTTTGCAGATGATACCTGCGTCTATACTAGCTCAAATGATCCAGACACGATAATAGCAGTATTTGAACTATACTTCCAAAGTCTTTATCAATTCTACCACCGGTGAAAAATTAAAATAAATCCCGCGAAAACACAATCTATGTTTTTTACCAAAAAGAGGAAACGGTCAAACGTTCCCAGTCGCGAAATCTATTTTATTGGTCAAAATATTCCTTGGTGTTATGTTAGATAAGAAACTCTCTTTTTGCTGTCACATAGATAACATATGTTTCTAAATCAGCAAGGCTACATATGCTATATGTTTTTTTTTAGAAATTTTTCCTTAAATTTTTGTCACTAAAATTCTCCTAGATGTTTTTGCTTTGCTGTGCTAACTAGGTTTAATTTAGCTGCTACGATATTGAATTATCTGTTCTCTAAACGATAAATTATAAGATGGTAGACATAAGCGAAAAACACTAATAAATATTGATTGAATTTTGAATCATATTCTACACTATATTTGGATGTAATTTATATAAAAAAAAATTATTTTTTGAATCAGTCACACGGGATGACCCCCTTAAGAGAATAAACACGTAATACCTATTATACAATAGAACCATTCTGTCAAGACAATCAACTTATGTTGTTCGCGCGATTCTGTTGAAAGAACTGAACAGAAAAATGTCTAGCAACTTCATTTTGATTGCCGCAATATAATGTTTGTTGTTTCAATAGAATATTGTTCATCACAAACGATTTTCGGCATCATTCAGCTGTGGTAACCGAATGTGTGTTTCGCCAACCGAATGTATGTTGCGGAAACTTAGTTAATCTACACTAAGTTAAGTTGCACATAGGGAAATGAAAATGAAAGGTCTTCGGTGGCGCAGTGGTTACGCTCGCCAATCCAAAAACTTCCAACATGTTTTCGATTCCTACCTACAGCCATGGGTTTTATTAACTCAGTAAGTAAGAAATAATATTTGAAGTAGGAAAATAGTGTCTTAGAAGAGTTCTCTACCTCCTCATAGGTAACAAAAAAGAATTCAGTGTAGGATTTAACACAAAAACCTCCATTTTACTTTATTATTTATTTTTGTGTGAAATTTTCAAAAAAATTTGTTTGAACTGAAATTTTGCATTTACATGTTTTAGGACTAGTAAAAACCAAAAAAGGAAAAAAAAATGTCCGTCTGTCCGCCGTAGACGCCGTAGACGTCTGCAGTACGCCGTACGCAAAATCGTTTGAAGGCACGTAGCTCCCCGTTGAGGTATTAAGTTGAAAATTTTATGGTGGATATATTGGGTAAACTCCTACGACTGGTATCTTTTGGGTGGTTGGGGTGTAAGGGGGGATGAGGGGGAGAGGGTTTTAGACGAAAAATTTTGGTTTCTAGATCTAAGGAACCACTTATGCTAGGAGGCTGAAACTTGGATCTTATGTAGTATGATAGTGGACCCATTTGCAAAAAAATGGTCGATAAGGGTTGAGGGTATGGAAGTGGGGAGGAAAACAATGAGTCCATAACGCTTGAAAGACGGGATTGAAACATTCTAAAATCCATATCTCCTGAACGATTGACGTCAGAATATTGAAACTTTGATGTTGTTCTTAGGGATACTTTAAGATTAGACAAGGGCTAACATTTTTAAGACGGGTGTGGGGGTGGGGGTGAAAAACTTTGGATTACAATATCTGCCGAACTAATTACACCAGGAAGATAAAATTTAGTTTCTGTATAGAGGAACACAAGAGGAGTGAACGTAAACTTTTTGAGGGGGGAGGTGGAGCACGAAAGTGGGGGAGAGCAATTTCTCAAAAAATTTCATTTTTATATCTCAGCAACTGTATCAGATATGATCTTGAAAATTTTACAGGACTTGGAGTCAGTAGATCTCTAGTAGAGAAAAAAAAATTTAAGGGTCCACACCAGAAACTCTACTGACGCCGGAAAACAACAAAAAACTTAAACATATTTGCTTCTATGGTAGCTTCTCACCATGAAAAATTCTATTTTTATACTCTAGATGAAATCATATAGAGTATTATAAGTTTAATCCAGCCGAAAAGTTTGTAACGCATAGAACCAAGCCTCGGACGAAAAAAAGTTATATATTATTTTTTGCTTATTTGTGGCCAAAAACCTCAAATCCGCCTGACTGATGTCCGTCCGTCTGTCCGTCCGTCCGTCCGTCCGTCCGTCCGCCCGTCCGTCCGTCCGTCTGTCCGTGAACACGATAACTCAAGAACGCCTTCACCTAGGATCTTGAAATTTTGAATTTGGATGTTTGGTTGAATTTGTAAGGCTAAGTTCGTTAACGGGCAAAATCGTCCTACTCCTTCGGGTAGCTGCCATACAAAATGTCCTTATAACACGTGTTCAAGAATATAGGTCGATAACTTCAGAAGGGTTTAAGCTACGACTTTGAAATTTTGTACGTGTTATTTTTTCAATAGTTAGAGCTAAATATATGATTATGAAGAAAATCCTGTTAGTCCTTCGTGTAGCTGCCATACAAATATCCTGTCAAAATGTATTCACTTAATTTACAAAACTCACTATAACTCAAGTAATCTTTTAGCTACGAATTCAAAATTTTGTACAAATTAGTTTTGAGTGAAAAGGAAGTTTGACTTTACTAGTCAGCAAAATCCTTTTACTCCTTCTGGTAGCTGCCATACAAAATGTCCTTAAAACACGTGTTTACGAATATTGGCCGATAACTTCAAAAGGGTTTAAGCTACGTCTTTGAAATTTTGTATGTCTCATTTTTCCAATAGTTGCAGCTAAGTGTATGATTATGAAGAAAATCCTATTAGTCCTTCGTGTAGCTGCCATACAAATATCCTGTCAAAACGTCTTCACTTAATTTACGGAACTTACTATAACTCAAGTAATCTTTTAGCTATGAATTGGAAATTTTGTACAAATTAGTTTTGAGTAAAAACAAAGTTCGAGTTTACTAATCAGCGAAATCCTTTTACTCCTTCTGGTAGCTGCCATACAAAATGTCCTTAAGACACGTGTTCAACAATATTTTTCGATAACTTTTGAACGCTTCAAGCTACGAATTTGAAATTTTGTACACGTTCATTTTTGAATGGTTCCAAGGAAAAGGATAAATATGTAGGAAATCGAGTGAGTCCTTCCTGCACCTCCCATGTGAAAGTCCTTCAAAAAGGAAATTTTTTTTCGATGACTTACCCAGTTCAAGATATGAAATTAAACACTGAATATTGTCTTTTAGGTTTGAGTAGCAATCTAATGGCAGTCCTTAATAAAGGACATACAACATGCACACACGTAATTCTACTTTATCCCCAACTACAATATAAATCGGAGTTCAGTATTCATCTAGAGTATTATACGATTGGCTTGCAGCCGATCGTGACTGCAGTATGTTTTTAAAAAATATCTTTTTTCTGCGGAATTACTGAAGAAATTAATCCCTTTTTTAATAACATTTGACAAAGTTTGGTAGAATAAGTTAAATTTTTAGAACTAATAATTAAATTTCAATGCTTAAAATTATCATAGCTGTGTACATTCAGGCAATATAAAAAAAGACAATACGAAATAAAGCCAATAAGATATAATAAGAATTAGATAGCGCCATTATCAAAATATACCTTGAATGTTATTAATCATTTTTGAAAGCCCAACTTTACTTTTGTATCATACGTTTCATACTAAATTTCTGTACTAAAATCTAGTTATTAGTTTGAAAATTAAGAAATCTTTTTCTAAATGAAATCTATATATAAAAAAAAAATTTAAATATACATAACTCTAAGTAAAGTTATACTATAGAATAACAAGTGAAAAAACAATAAATTAGGAGAAATTGTTTTTTTAACGACTGTCTGTTGTAAAAGCGTATTAAAAATGTACATATAAATGAAGCATAATAATTTTTACATTACCACATTTTGTATGGATTCAAGGAAAAAAAACGCTACCTAACAGCAACCATGAAACGAACAAGTTTTAACGATAAATTTAATTCAAAAGATCAATTCAAAAAAAGTATCAAATTATATTAATATGAACTAACATTGTGTAACTAAATTCAATTTTCAAAAAAACGTACACACTCAAATGAATAAAATAATAATTACCAAAAAATTATTCATTAAAATTAAAAAAACGGTATCAAATTTAAAAATCTGCCAACAGTCTGGGCGCAACTTTATTATTTTATGGGTTATTATTTTATGGGTAGAATTCCGAAACGTGTTTAATGATGAGATGCGGTGTAGGTTACTATGCGACTGATAACCTAAAAAATAACGTTCCAAATAGCCTCCTGGTTATTTCTTAGGTTGTCAGTCGCATAGTAACCTACACCGCATCTTATCATTAAACACGTTTCGGACTTCTACCCATAAAATAATAAAGTTGCGCCCAGACTGTTGGCAGATTTTTTTTATAGTTTACCAAAAACCCGCGCATTTGTGGCAATCAAAATTTAAAGATATTCTGGTTGGTTAGACAAATACTCGTAATTCAGTTGTCGGAAAATATAGTCGATACCAATAAACACAAATTCGGTTTGGCCGGGATAGGAACTTTTCATGAAACCGTTTTAATTCGTTTGGCCTATATATTTCTATTGCAGCAAGAAATCTGTTCTCTCAGTGTACTTTCTCTGCTTTCAGAAAGATCTACTTCAAGACTTCAACTCGTCTTCAAAGTGAATTATGCCACTATTTCACCCTTCTTGGCCAATAATATATCTGAGCCCTCGAAAGACATTGAAGTCAATGAGAAAGTGAATGAATATCCAATAAATGAACAGGATAATTTCGCCTTTATAACAATATACTGCCCTGTCCACTGTGATGAACAAATAAAATTTAAGGTGAATGCTGAATGGTGTCTTCCATCACACACTGAACAAATTTGTCAATTCTACGGTCTACGCACTATTGACTAAGAAAACAGATCGGAAATCAATAATTCTTTTACTGTAATAGAAAATATGAAATAAATGTTTCATGGGAAATTTGAAACTTTTGTTTTGAATCGAATTTCAGACGCACACTTAATCAAGTAGAAATCGCGGTACCATGTGAAAACCGTATAGATATTAGCTAGGAATGACGTCAACACATGAGTTTCTCTAAATTAATTCGTCCACTTATTAAATAATAATTATAAAGGATAGGTTTGGAACACAACCATATCAAACATTTTAGTTTATTAAAGTTGAATTACAATAAGAGCAAGGCGCGCGATGCGATTGTTTCATGAATATATCACAACACCAGTTGCATGGACTGCGCTGAATTGCTTCTTGCAACTGCTAAATCGAAACCTGCAAACATATTGCCTATTCAATTTCCGATATTTATTAGCTATTTGCCGTCTATTGTTGTAAAAAATTCGAAATATAATGCGCGACTCATCGAATGGATCCATGTCATAAACGTATCCTATTGTGGTGGCACTGGTCATAATTATATTTTCTCTTTAACTGAGTTAGTTTTTCGCCACTGTCGATTCGATATTTTTTGTTCAACTTCGATGTTTATTTTTTATTAATTGAAGTTGGCATGTTTTTGTAGTTTTGCAATTTATTTTTATTTTTTCATCAGATCATATTTATCTACTCTCAGAAACGCACGTCAGTAATAAAGTTTCACTTTAAATTTGATTTTTAAAGAATAGTTCAGATTTAAATTTTTACATCTTAATGAACGAATCTATGTAACTGTGTAATTTTTAACATCAATTTCAATAGTTGCAAATTGAGACCTCCAATTTAATCAACTATTATTATCGTTAATTTATTTGACTTAAATTTGGAAATCGTTTTACTTTATTATTTCAATAATACAGTATTCTGATCGATTTTTAAAAAAAAAAAATTTGCTACCCTGAAAAATTTTTTTTCACGTTTCATGACACGAAAAAAGCAAAAAAAAAAAGTCAGTCCGTCTGTCCGCCGTACGCCGTACGTCTACCGGTGTACGCAAAATTGTTTGAAGGCTCGTAGCACCCAAACCTTATGAGCTATTTAGTTGAATTTTTTTTCATGGGTAGAGTGGGTAGGTCCCCTGAAGTGACCAAATTCTGAGGGGTGGGGGTGTACGGGAGGAGGTGGGGGAAGCGTTTTAGGCGGAAAATTTTGGTTTCTTGATCTCAGCAACAGCTTATGCTAGGAGGCTGAAACTTGGAATTTATATAGAACTTTAATAGTGGACCCATTTGCAAAAAAATTGCCGATATAGGTGAAGGGGTTTGGGAGTGGGGGGAAAAATAATGCGTCCGAAACGCTTGAAAGCCGAGATCGACACATTCTAAAATCCATATCTACTAAACCGTTAACGTCACAAAATTGAAACTTAATGATTATCTGCAGGTATACTACGAGATCGGAAACAAATTTTTGAGTAAGGCAGTGGCGTACGGGGGTGGGGGTAAAAAGCTTTAGATTACGATATCACACGAACGAATTGCACTAGACAAATAAAATTCGGTTTATGTATAAAGGTTGACAAATGAAGTTTGCTGAAAGTAAAATTTTTTAAGGGGGCGGTGGAGCATGAAAGTGGAGGGGATACGAATTTTTCTAAAAAATCACGTCTCATATCTCAAGAACGGTGTAAGATAGAAGCTTAAAATTTTTACCAGAAGTAGGCCTAATAGACTTCTAGCAGAAAAAAAATGTTGTTGGGGAGGGTGTAGAGGCTGAGGGTGGAGGAGGGTGAAAGGGAAAAAGTTCAGATGTTTATATCTCGAGAACGTATAATGATATAAAGCTCAAACTTAGTATTTAGATAGAGTTATAGTAGTAGCATCTTGGAAATTTTTTATAGATGTAGTATCGTACGGGGGTGAGGGGTGTTTTTCCTATATATAGAACGGCTTATGCTACAAAGTTGAAACTCTGTATGTATATGTAAATGAACTAAAAAAGTAATTTAGACAAAAAAAAAATTCAAATATCCATTGGCGTTTGGAAGGGGGGGGGGGGCCAAAAAAATTATCAGTGAAAATGGAGTGCATATATATTCAGGATTTTCGTCATATCTATTGGGTCTTTCCTAATATTTAATTAATTTTTATTCCACGACTTCTTCATATAAATACCTAGAAAGTGTTTTCAGGATTTTTTTAAATTCGACCCCTAAGGAAGTGGAAAGGTGGTTGTATACTTTTTCACGAATTCAGCCATATGCCTCTGGTCTGATCAGATATCGAATATCTTTTCACTTTCAAGAGCTTGCGTAATAATCGCCTAAAACTTGTTTTTAGGTTTTTTTTCCTTTTCAGCCCCTAAGAGGGTATAAAAGTGTTGAACAAGTTTTCACGAATTCCGTCATATCTTTTAGAAGTGATAAGAAATTGAATTGGTTTTTACTTTCTAGTGTTGTTTTCATATTTATCTATTAACTCCTTGCAGGATTTCGGATATTTAACCCCCAACTGGGAGTAAGGAGGTTGCATATCTGATGATATATCGAATTCATTTTTATTTCCGAAGATTTCCTATATAAGAGCCAAAAAGTCAATTTCAGTATTCTTAGATATGCAATCCTAAGTCTTGTAAGGGGGTTGTATGCTTTTCAAAGCTTCGACATGTTTCTTAGGCTTGATGAGATATTAGATCGCTTTTCACTTCCACAGACTTTTTATACATATAATCGCCTACAAACTCATTTCTCAATTTTTCGATATTCAACCCCCAAAGGGTTTGCATATGTTTTCACAATTTTTGCCATCCCTTAGTTCTGATGACATATAAAATTGTTTATTACGGCATTTGATGTAATGACCTAAAGACTAATTTTCCGATTTTTCGAATTTCAAAAACCAAGGGGGTGTAAAGGGTTTGCTTACGTTTTCACAAAATTTTTCAAAGTCCCACTTCTCTCTTGAGATATTAAGTGGCTTCTTATGAAATCGTCTAAAACGTGTTTCACAATTTTTTCGAAATTCAAACCCGAAATGGAAGTAATGGGTTTGTACACGTTTTAACAATTCGCCATATCTCTTGTCTGATAAGTCAGCAAATTCGTTTTAACTTCTATTGGCTTTTAGTGTACATAATATACCGAAATTCGAATAGTCTACGCGGGCTTTTTTAATGTTTAATCGGCTAAAAATTTCTATTTTAAATATTTTTTTCAAGAACAAAACTAACTTTCCAAGAAACCTCATAATTTCGAAACAACTGATGATATACTCCGACTTTGACCGCTCCCGAACTTTGATCCGAAAAATAATAAAGTTTCGCCCAGACCATTGGCAGATTTTTTTTTAAATCATTAAAATCTTCAAAATGTTGTAATAATTGTGATTAATAAATTTAAACTTAAATGAATTTTAAATCAACATTTTAAAGAACTAAACATGAAGAGTTTTGAATCAACCGATTCTTCAGCTCCAACATTTAATTTGTAACGATAAGGATCATCATCGTCTATTAGATACCTCGTTGATACCTTACACTATGGACGCATGTAACAGACGCATTGAACTGGCGCATCTGATACACCCATCGAAAATACGCATCGAACGGATACATTGAACGGGCGCATCGAACGTACGCATCGAACGGATACTGTGTATGGACACATCGGGCGAACGCATAAGAAAGACAGTAATCCAAGAATTAAGCTGATATGCATGAAGTATGGAATTTCAAAAATACAGGAACTAAGAAATTGTTGCTTTTATTTAACAGACGCGTTGAATGAAACCATTTAACGGAAGCATCTAATATATCATCGAACGATCGCATCAAATATACGCATTTACATGGCGCTCGAATGAAAGTGTTTAGAGAGACAACGAACGGAAGGATCAAACAGACGATGCAACCCCACATCGAATGGATGGTTGCATGGATGGTTGCATCAAACATTTTAGTTTATTAAATTTATACAGTAAGAGCGATGTGCGCGACGAATTGGTACATCCGGACGGTTTCAGCTTGCGGATCTTAGGAACGTATCGAACAGACTCATCGAAACAACGCATCTATATTGCCGCATTTCCACTATCACGCAAATCTGTGCGAACTAGTGCAAATGCGAATGTGGAAACAATAAGCTCGCGTCAGTTCACAACTCTAGTCGAGGTTCGCGTAGCTTCACTTCGATGGCGGTTTATGGACGCGAATCAAAGGAATTCGCATTGAACATAAATGTAGTCTTTATGTATTCGTGTGCTACGCGAATGTCGACGAATACGATGGTGGAAACGCGGCATAATGAATGCATCCGTTGAACGCATCGAACGGAAACATTGAATTGACTCATCGTATCAAACTGACGCATTAAACAGAAGCGTCTAGTGAACGCATCGCATGAACGAATAGTAGGGACATATCAAACAATCGCATCGAACAAACGAAGTGAACGGACGCATCGTTAGGACGCATCTAACCGACACATCAAATTTAACGGATACATTGAACGCACCTATAACAAACTGACGTATTAACGAACGTATCGAATGGACGAATCGTGGCGAAATATCAAACGAACGCATCGAACAAACGTACTGGACGGACGCATGTTTAGGATGCATCTATAGGACATATCTAATAATAATTAATGGCGCAACAGCCCAAATTGGGCCTAGGCCTTGAAGTAATGCTAGAGTTACTTCATTACTAGACCAACGGAACGCTAGGAGGTGAAGTGGTCAGCCACACGCTTGCCCGTGATTATTACCCTGATTTAACTCAGGTACTCCTTTACAGCTGAGTGAACTGGCACCCAATCCCATTCTCGAACATTACTTGTCGCCAAGCAGATTCGAACCTGATACCAGGTGCACCGAAGGCAAGTGCTCTAGCCACTAAACCACCCAGGACACATCTAATGGATACATCGAATTGACGTATAGAACGTATATTGTGAACTGACCTATCCAACTGACGCATTAATAAACGCATCGTACTTACATATCAAATGATCGCATCCAAGGGACGCATCGAGCAGCTGACTCACCCTTACCGTAATGCATTCAAAAGGATGGACAATTGAAGTCCCTTAAAAGCATGTTCTGAACTGAATCTCCACTTTAAACTTAATTTTGAATGGAGTAGAATTTTTTCTCAAATCCTGATTAAACTTCTATTTCTATCGGACCTTTATTTCCTAAACGTTAAATATAACACAATTCAGTCGAGTGGAGTTACATTTATTCCATCGACTCCAATTTCAAACCGTCTTAAGCAGCACATCTTAAAATCCAGTCCAATTATCTTCACTTAATCCTTTAAATTCACCAATTAAAATATTCAAACTCCGTTTCTTCGGTAAATCCCCGAACTAAGTATTGTCCTCGTCGAAATCCTTCCAGTTCCGGTATATCCTTTTCCAGCACTTCATTTAAGCGATTAAACAAGGAAGTTGCCATTGAAAGATTACTGCCCCAGTCGTGTATCTAAGAAATTGACCAAACACTTATCCGGCACAAAATCGTTGTAAGCCGTTATGAAACACACGTGTAGCGTGTAGGAATCGGGCTGCGTCTTTTGTGCGACACGTAAAACCATTAAAGCTTGGTTAGTTCTAAATTTATTGAGCCAACAACATTGAGCCACATACACCCCAACCACCGACGATCCTACTAAGAGCTACACACGTCCATATGCGACATTTTCTCCGCACTAAATTTAGACGAGAATGTCCTCGATATGGGGAGCTGTTGTAGCGATTAAGGACACCCGAGTTAACTTGGGCTTTGCTCCAATTCTTCTTAACAGTTTGCTAGCCTTAAAGTGGTCAATTTATAGTTGATGAAAAGGGTTTATTCAGGTTTTAGGCTCCACGACTGTTTCTAATTGAGTTCTAACCACGTGACAAGTTTTAATTTCGGAAATTCATTCGTTTTTGGCTTAGGGGGATGATTTGTGGACGAGAGATGATTACATGTTGATTTGTAAAGAAAATTATCTTTATTTTATTTGTAGTATTCAAGAGCTGCGCCAAAAACAACTTGCTGTAGTCTTGAGCCTGCTATTGGGATACCCTATTTGGAAATAAGATTAGACAAACACTGGAAGCTCTCCAGAATGACCATTAGAATAACCTGAAACACCGCAAAAAATCAGAAGTGTTCCTAACTGGCCAACCTTCTAGAAAAACCAAGTTTATTCTAGAACTTAAACGAAGAGATCTTGCTAACATAGCTGCGATTATAGCAGGCCACTGTAGGCTGAACGAGAATCTATGCAGGATGACAATCTTAAGTTAATAGGGTGAGTTGGCGTAACACCTTTTGTTTGGATGCCCAGCTTTTTAACGAACGCGACTAGCCTCATTGAGCGCAACCTTCATGAGAAGTGAGGAAGTTATAGATCTTGATCTAGTCAAAGTGGTAAACTTCATCAAGAAGACGAACCTGCAGAAGAAAACTGAAAGGAGTCCTTAAATGGGAAACCAGCTAGAGGAAGGGGAAGCAACCGGATAGCAATTATGATTGCCTACTGAGAAAAATCTGGACTCAGTCGAAATACGGATTTAGAAAGAAACTTAACAGGAAAAAGCCTCATTCGTAGCTATTTTCATAATAAGAGAAAGTTTCATGGATCAGAACCTAGCTAAGATGTATACTTCTCTTAAAAGTTCAACCGACTTGGGGAAAAGTAAAGGAACTATGCTTAATTCTGATAAAGAAGGAGCCAACATATCAGGATCCAGTCAATGGGGATTAGGCTTAAAATAAGAACAGCCTTTAAGTTTCTTAAGGAAACAGTGTGGTGCAACGGGCGTCCTTATTGTTCTAAGTGCTGACAGCCATGCTACACTAATATTCGCACCTTTTTATTCTGCTGAGTTGAATTTTCAAAATAAGAAGTCGTTTCAGCATTAAATACGTTCCAGACTAATATCCCAAAAAGAATAAAGTTGTGCCCAGACTAGTGGCATCTTTTTTATTTGTTTATTTTATTATTTTCATTTTCAATATAAGCATGAAGGACAAAATGTTGACATAACCTCTTAGGTGTAAAATATCAAAAAATGCTGAATAAAGTTGTTTGGCGATTGTATAGAAAGCCCGTTAAAGTAATAAACAATTTGATATCTCACGAGACCGAAGAAATAAGTCGGAATTCGTAAAAATATACCATCATCCCCCCCCCCTCCCTCCGTGAGTTGAATATCGCAAAGACCAGAAATTAATTTTAAGGCGAATAAAAACAAAGCCCTATAGAAGTAAAAGCGAATTCGATAGAGATATCAAATTTGTTAATGAGAATTAGACCTAAAAGATTTGTCGGAATTCGTGAAAAGTTGAACAACACCTTACACAGCATAGGGTGTCGAAAAATGCTTAAATAGAAAAGTCGAAATACAGAGAAATGTTCACAACCTTGGAGGTTAAATATCGAAAAATTCGGAAAACAATTTTTAGGCGCTTATATAAATATGCCTCAGCAGACCTAAAATAAATAGCGAAATTCGTGGAAATGTATGAAAGCCCTTTTCACGGACAAATTTTTCGCCCCACCTCCGTACGCCAATGCATAAAATACACCTAAAACATATGGCGAAAATCTCAAAAAAGCATACAAGCTCCACACTTCCTCCTAGGGGCGGGAAAATATCGAGAAATCCTTAAATTAATCTTTAGGCGATTATATGAAAACCCCTAGGAAGTACTTGTATTTGAAATGTTAAGCCATTTTCATTAGTGAGTCAGCGGAAAGAGTCTGGATATAATTTTGTACAATTTAATTCATATTTTGTTATTACATTTTGTAACACGACTTCTACGGTAGACTCAGCACGGCAACACTCAACACCCATATTCACCACGCAGCAGACACATTATTTCCCCAGGACAACGTCTGCACCTGTTCACCACAGCGTGGGAACTAGTTCCGAGAAGGGCACTATAAATAGTGCAGCCGGTTCTTCTCGGAACTCAGATCAGCTTGAGCACTCTAGGGTCTCACACTGATCACATATATTGTAAACAACTAATAAGAAAGCCTCAATTATAATGGTTCCGATCCGATCCGATCCGGAAAACGGAGAGTGTTGAGTTTCTCCATCCGAAACACATCTAAAGGGAATTTCGGAACGCCTAGTCACAATCGTTCCGGTAATTAGCCGCGACACAAAACGGAGGGGTAAAGTTGACCAACTTTCAACTTCTATCCGTTCCGACGCTAAGAGGTGAATTATTGAATTTCACCACCTCCTTCGCCTCACTAAAAATCATAATTACACCTCGACAGTGTCACTTTCATGGATGTCGGAACGGAATCATTGTGCCTACAAATTTTTCCCCTCCGACGTTCCCGGATCGGATTGGAACCATTATAACTGAGGCTTAAACAATAAATATATTTTAGACTGCATTATAATTTAAATTTTTGTAGAGCAATACAACGTAAAACACAGTAAACCCGAGCTATGGAAGTTGTATTCAGAGTTGCAGACCAAGTTACTGACAGGGGTTGAAAATTGAAAAATCCAGTATTTGAGTTTTAGGTAATTACATAAAAATTCTGCGTAAATAAAAACCAATTGGGTACCAACCACCAAACCACAGAGATACGTCAGAAACCCCTTAAAATAGAACCCCCTTAGGGGATGAATCAAAAAATTATGAAATTGGTTTTTAGGCGACTATATAAAAATCCCGTGGAAGTAGCAAAGAATTGAAAATTTTGTCAGACCTAAGAAATATAGCGAAACTCAGGAAAACTTGTACAACCCTCTTAGGTTAGGTTAGGTTAGGTTGAGACGGCTGGACTGAAACACTGTGCCACAGTCCATCACGAGAGATTACTGCGGATCCATTGTGGTCCCCTCGTATGAACCGGGCTCTAGACTACTGATTCCAAATATTGCTCTTCCTTATGAAGAGAGTAGTTCTCCATAGAGGAATCATCGCAAGTTCTGATAGATCGGTCAAGGACGATTTGTCCAAGTTCCGATATCTGGTACGTGCCAGACTTTCATATTTACACACTAGATGCTCCAGTGTCGGTTCAACATTCTCATCACCACAGCGACACAGATCAGCTAGGGGTATTCCCAGTCTTTCTTCATGTCTTCCATAAGGACAGTGTCCCGTTAGGAACCCTATAAGTTGTCTGAAAATATCCCTGCCCAAAGACAAAATGAAGCTAGAGTTTCACCTATCAAGTTTTGGCCAGCAGATTCTTGCTTCCGGCATCCCGAGAGATTCACCCAGGCCCCCTCCGTTTGTCTTCCCTATCAATCATTCCCTTTACACGTTCAATGGGACATAGAACCGATTCATCGACCAGCTCTATGCTCATCTCCGATCCCCTTCTGGCGAGCTCGTCTGACTTTTCATTTCCAGGGAAGTCACTGTGACCAGGAATCCAACTAATCTTCATACAACCCCCTTACACTCCCAATGTGTTGAATATCAAAACATCTTGAAATTGATTTCTAGGCGATTGAAAGTCTACGGAAGTAAATATATTTCTGCCAGTACTCGTCCAAATTTTTTACAACCCCTTTCCACCGCCCTTAAGAGTTGGATATCAAAAAAAAATAATTTTAAGGCTATTATTTGTAAAGCCTGAGGAAGTGGAAACCAATAAGATATCCAATTAGAGCAAAAATATATGGCAAATTTCGGGAATACTTATTTATTAAGCCTGAAAACAATTTCTAGGTTGTTATTTTGAAGGAACTCGTGGAAGTAAAATTAACTCGATATATCAGAGACCTAAGAGATATGATGAAATTCGTGAAAAGGTATACACCCTCTTTTCAATACCCATTTATTTTGCACACTGGTGGTGTAACATATTACTTGTTTACTAAATCTTCACCCACACATATTGTACTAAGTTTGAACTTTCAAGCATAAGCCGTTCCGCAGATAGAAAACACTCCTACCTTTGTATCGCGCAAACCGTATCAAAAATAATATTTTGAAAACGTGCCACTGTTTTCGGCCTATATGAACAAGGAGAGCAAGAAGGCAGTTTGCCTCCACCAGTACTCCATTGATCCGAAAAATAATACATATTCATTGCCAGCCAAATGTGGCTCACTTATTTTACATATCAAGTTCACTATAAAATTTTCTATCATTCGTTCTGGCTCCCATAGGTCATTAATTCAAATCCGGCTCGACGGACCAACAAATTTTCAATTCCAATACAGATACAAATAGTTTTAAAAAAAGTAGAAGAAGTTTTTTGAAATTACAATGTATTTCTTGAATATATATTGCTTAGAAATAATTACCAAGATTCAACTTTTTCGCATGAACCGTGCAGAAGGTATAACATTTAGAATATCTCGATTCCAGCCGTCGATCTCTATATTTATATCGATCACTTTTTTCCAAATAGCTTCACTAACACAGTTCTATATAAATTTAAAGTTTCAACTTTTAAAAATAAACTGTTCCTTAGGTATGGGATCAACATTTTTCTGTATTTATTACTTTTTAATTTTTTAATAATAAAGTATTCTTCTCGCGTTTTTGGGGTCTTCTAGTCCTTAAGAGTGAAAAGAAATATTCTTGTTAGGCATTTTTTTTAGGTCGTGCGCTATTATTACAAATTATTTATTTGTCAGTTTTAGCAGCTAAACTTGAATACCTTTGTTTATTTGAAATGTGTTTGGACTAAAAAATTAAAATCTTTTTCTTTCATTTGAAAATAAATTTGTGGTTTTTTTCGTTGTATAAAAAGTACGAGAAATCCGAAGTTTTCACGGCTCTGCAATATTTTATGGCGTTCGAGTTAATGGCAATTGCATTAAATTTTATAAAACTTTAGGAAGTTCACTTGTATGGTATGTTGGTAAGAAATATTTTTTGTCGCTCCCGATCTTAGTGCCCTGTTGAAGAATACCTTTTGCACATATGGCAGACCCGGTTCCGGGTACACCACTTTTTTTTCACTTACCTGTTCGAAGCAATATCTCTCCGGCATGGTGGCCAATATTGTTAAAAATATTACAATAAAAAAATTGGTGGTAAAGAATGGCGCTGACAAGAAGTCTGGAATTGGTATTGTTACGCTAACCAAAAAGCATAGTAGAATGCACCATCCGAGTAAGTCCCTGTAACAAAATATCGTAATAATTTAATTGCGATGAAAGCTCCGAAACTTTATAATCTTATTTACTCACCTAGTTGAAATATAAGTCTCCAAAAGGATATAAAATGAAATTTGGACAATGGCCAAACTCCACGAAACTACCGGAATATATTTCCATGCTATCGAAGTCCATTTTCCCTCTTCCGCTACTTTAATAAAAAGTAGGATGCATAAGTTAAGAACAAAAACAGCCCCAGTTATGCCTGAAACAAACAGACATCCTTTCATTATCACACCGCCAAAAAGGACCCTTGGCCGGGTGGTCACAAGGATGAGAGGACACCGCTCGACGGATGTTAATTAAAATCTCATCGGTAGCCATCTGCGATATCCTTTCATCACCATTAACTTTCGATAACTTAATTACGAGTACTACCCTTACCAAATGCTACAATTGATTGTCCTTGTGGCACTAGAATTATCCAAATGTCGAATAGGATGGACGCGACTAGGAAACAGACGAGGCCAGGACGACGTTGTTTCATCAGATAGCTCTGATAAAGTTCCCGAAGGATTGTGTGCGAAGGGGACTCCTCTTCGGTTTGGGCAAAATAGTCCAGGGCTTCTAAATCGGTGGCATCATTTGCGCTCGAATTTTGTCCGTCTTCTACGGTTGCATCAGTTTTTCGGGAGGATTCCATTTTCAGGTCTGATTTTTCTTCGTTTTTCTTTACGACAGAATGGGAAGAAAATTACGTTGTATATGTGATTTAGTCGTCTTCGTGTCGACTTCTTTCCGATCCAATTTAGTTAATGCAGTTCTAATAGAATAACTTCCTCGGACTCGCTATTCAATTTCCTATTTATTTATTCAACACGAAAATAAATGGAATCCCCGATTGTATAGGTTGTGCATTTTACGTAGCTTTCTTGTTTACTAGTTTCTGGGTGGGTGGTCATTTCTAGGACATTTTTGGCACGTTTTTTTGTTTGGACGACCGCCATAGGTTATCGACTCTGGGCGACAAGAAATCTGGAAAGAAATTAAAGGAAAGCTGCTTTAATTCTTAAACGTGTAATAAAATATCGGTTTTCATAAATTCTTCATCACACAAACACCGTCAAAACTTCGGGGTAGGACACCGCACCACTCTTAGCGATCACCCACCTTACCTACCCTAACCTGACCTATACCAGCCTAGCGCATCGTTACTCCACCAGTATTCCAGCAGAGTTTAATATGAAAATCTCAAGTGGAACATTACCAGTACTGACCAAATTCTGCTAAACTTAATTCATTACTATTCCAGTATTCCAGCGCATCTTGTTTTCTCTCTGAAATACTGAAATATGCATGTCCCCATCGGAATGATTTCAGGACAGACTAAATTCTGGTAAAGTTAATTCATTCAGTACTGAATAAAGATACCGCATCAGAATTACGAATTCTGTATGTACTGCAATGAAAGGCGTTTGTGTATTTTTAAAGAAACTTTTTCTCATTTCTCTCTACCCACAAAGCGAATCGTTACTCTTTCTGTATTCCACCGGATCTGCTTTCTCTCTAAAATACTGAAATATGCATATCTCCAGCGAAACATTTTCAGGGCTGACTAAATTCTGGTAAACTAAATTCATTCAGTGCTGAACAAAGTTACCGCTTCAGAATTACAAATTCTGTAACTACTGTACTGATACCGTATAAATGGTGAAAAATTGCAGGAAATCTAAAGTTCCAATTCTTCTTTATATTTTTTGTTTCTTGGTTTTAATTACACATTTACTGTATCATGCATTTATAGCACAAAAGTGAGATCATCTCCAAAACTTGGCCAATTCCCAGTTTCATTAAGTCCTGTTGCAGTAAACTGATTTCTTAAGGAAGTGTAGCAATTCTGCTTCGGTACTGAAAAGCAGAACTGGTTGAGAACTATGATGATGCAATATTAATAAAAAAAAATCTCCCATAGAAAAAGATAAAAACAAATTAGGTTTCTTCTAATAGTATTCAGTATCAAAAATTTAAATTGACTCGAAAAAGTTCGAATTCAATTTACCGGAATTCTTTCTAGCACTTTTTAAAACTTAATTAATAACAATTAAAATTTTCCGTAATTTAAAGCCAGTACCTCAAAATGTTATGCGACTAAAAGTAAGGCGAAAATAGAAGTACCGAAAAATCTGGACAAGGACACTTCCATGCAAAGAACAGCTCGTCAGATCACCTCCGACACAGTGTGTACTACTGAGTTTATTACCTGAATACCCTATAAAAGTATGGCCAAAAACATAGAAATCGGAATTTGTCAGGAAGAAAATGTCGAAGTGCATTCCACATCACTTGGTCTATTTATTTTTTAAACTTATTCTCATTTGTGTTCCTATGAATGTACTATCGAAGTTATCGTCTGAATACCCAATATGCAAATATGGCATCAATACTTCTGGTGTGGAAAATCATACGTTTTAGTTCAGACCTCTAATTCCTTCTACTCAAATACAGTGTATTAAATTTGTTCATGTGTCTCGAATGCTAACTTCTACCATAAAATGGATTCATCCCTTACTTCACACGTCACACAAGATGGGTTGCGGTTATTGCATTAAAAGACATTACTGCGGAATATGTGGCCAGGATCTAATATTTTTCCGGAATTGCATACGTTGCCGTATACCGAGAAAGCTCACAACGGAGAATGGACCCGGGACGTCAATTAAAAAGTGATTTATTCAAGCAGCTTACGAAACTCTGAGGGATTCAACACGCTCATACTACGCCATATTCACATCATCCTTCATCCAACGCCGTATAGTTGAGCTCCTTCGAAGAACTCTAAGGATAGTAATAAAATAATACGCTAGGAGCCAAGGTTTTACCATAAATTCAGATCTAGATGCACTTCTGGGATTTCGAGCTACAGCACGGGAAAATTTTCATCACTTTTAGTAGAAGAAGGAATTGGTTTACAAAAGTCAGATACGTCTGAATGGTGAGATCTTTGGAACTTCTGAAAAAAGCGATTTAGATAGATTTTGTTCAAATGAGACAATTCCGATTAAAAATCAAAGTGAATAAGACCTATTTATCGAAGACGCGATGGTGTATGTATAACACTATAATATCTCTATAAACCTTTCTCAAAAATTTTTTAATAAAAAATGTAATTTTCGTAGAACCAGAGGATTTCGTTTTTCTTTCTTTTAAACACCAAAAAGACTCGAATACTGAGCTTGTTTAAAATAACTTATTCCATCTGAAATTTCCAGTTCAATAGGTGTAGCTATTTTCATCTTGCTAAACCGTTTCCATCATAGCACGAGGCCAAATTGAACTAAAAAATCTGCCAATGCACCGAGAGAAATTATCAGTTGGCATTAGGTAAATATTATTTGTCGCAAATGTGGTTTAATTATTGTAATCGCAATTTCAAAATAAGAAATATTCGTTCCTTCGGACAAACATTCGGTTCTAGCAATATTATATTCGATCACGATAACCTTCTCATATATATTTTCAAATTTTGTAAGAAATTTAACGGTTACATTGACATAATGGAATGACTTTAATGTCTAGCAAACAAATTTCGATCGCTACTAATGTTTGTTCGTAACTCCAACAGCACGTTGATCAACACAAACAAACCCTGTCATTATTCAGTTGCAGTAACTAAAGTTCTGTTGTTTCAACCAAAATTCTGTTGTCTCAACCGAAATTCATTTACTACCTTGACAGCATGCGATCGTTCTCGGTCATGGTATTGGAATCGAAGGGCTTCGTGGAATGGTTGTATGCATGAGTGGATGCGTGATCTGCCGATTTGGTTGAGTTTGGTTCAGTTGTTTTCGTGTCGTGTCGCGTGTCCCAGGCTGATTTTTATAACCAACTTAACCGTAAGGGCAAAAGAAGTTTAAAGTTTAAGTTTAAATCTATCAACGCAATCGAGACAATTGCAAACGAATGTATTTTTGCATTTTATGTACATATATTGCATTTTCGTTTGAAAAACGAGACGGGTGAGTTTCACTCAGTGTTTTTGTAGTGTAGTTTATGTGATATGTGCTTCTAAAGGCAACCACTTTGTAATTTGGGACTATTGACTATGTATAATATTTATTTGTATACGAAAATTTTTTTTTTTATAAAAAATAAAGATTGGAGATTCTAAAATAAACTGATTGTATTTCTTCTTCTTTTGGAACTTTAATTTAGGTACGAAATTTACGATTACGGGAATCGAAAATATCATCACATTCGTTCGAAGTAATGGAATGACTGGGGTTGTAACAACAAACCAATGCAGTTGTAACAACTGAAATTTTATTCCAGATGAACATCATTCGGTTTCTTTGACAAATCTTTCGATTGTACATATTAATCCGGCAATTGTAATAATAAATATTAGTTTCGAATAAATGCACATTGTTTCGAGTGACCGAAACTCCCGGTCAACACAAATGAATTCGTGCGTTTGCTGCAACCGGAATAATTCGGTAGGCATATAACTAAGTTGCAACAACCGAATTGTTCTCTCGGTGTGGTCTAGGTGAAACTTTATTATTTTCGGGTCAAAGTTCGGGAGCGGTCAAAGACGGAGTATATCATCAGTTGTTTTGTAAATTATGAGGTTTCTTGGAAAGTTAGTTTTGTTCTTAAAAAAAAAATATTTAAAATAGAAATTTTTAGCCGATTGAATATTAAAAAGCCCGTGTAGACTATTCGAATTTCGGTATATTATGTATACTAAAACCACATAGAAGTAAAAATGAATTTGCTATCTTATCAGACTTAAGAGATGTGACGAATTGTTAAAACGTATACAAACCCATTACTTCCACTTGGGGTTTGAATTTCGAAAAAATTGTGGAACAGGTTTTTTAACGATTTCATAAGAAGTAACTTGAAATATCTTGATGTATCATGTAAAATTTGTGAAAACGTAAGTAAGCAAAACCTGCACACCCCCTTGGTTTTTGAAATTCGGAAAATCGTGAAATTAGTTTTGAGGTCATTACATCAAATGCCGTAATAACCAATTTTATATCTCATCAGAACTGAGGGATGGCAAAAATTGTGATAACATATGCAAACCCTTGGGGGTTGAATATCGAAAAATTGAGAAATGGGTTTGTAGGTGATTATACAGGGTCCGGCAGTGAAACCTGACGGTTTTTGAAATGAAATGATTCAATAAATATTCAAGACATTTTGTTATAATTTTTTTTTATTTAAAAAAGAAAGAATGGAAGTTTAAGATGTATACAAAAAAAATCGAAAAAGCATTATGAAGCAAAAAAAACATCACTCAAATGATGCCCTCCATTTTCTCTGCACTGCTCAAGTCTGTTAGCAAAGTTAGTCATCACTTTTTCCAAGGTTTCGCAGTTCTGCCAAATTTTTAGGTTTATCAGGGCACGCTTTTCCCTTGAGGTAACCCAACATCATCATTAATCATTTCAGGGTCTTCATTCATCATCCCCAACATTGTTTCTGCAAAAGCTAACCTTCTTGGGAAATCTTGAAGCTGTAATTCTTGAACTACAGCAATTTTGTACGGGTGAAAATTCAAGTCTTCATGAAGTATTCGCTGAACGGTCCTATCGGACATCCCTAAAGCCTGAGCACGACGAATAGCTGATCGCCGGGGACTCCGTTGAAAAGCAACTCGTACAGCCTCGAGGCTTGCAGGTGACCTTTCCGTCCTGTGGGACCCCCCCTCTTGCTAATGTTGTTCCGAAAGCTGTATTGCAAAAGTTCCGAACCCACAAAAGAACAGTGTTCCGAGATGGAATCGGCGCACGAGGAGGAACATTAAAACATAAACGAAATTGCCGCTGTGTTAGGGTCACAAAATCGTTATTTCTGAAAAACGTCTCGACGACAAAGGCACGGTGTTCACTGGTCCAACGCTCCATTGTAACTAAACTTCCACATCAGGAGAAGGGAACGAGGCCGACCCCTAAAACCTGAGATCACCCCACCACTCACTAACCACGTTCAAAAACCGTCAGGTTGCACTGCCGGACCCTATATAAAAAGTCTGTGGAAAAGAAAAGCGATCTAATATCTCATCAAACCTAAGAAATATGTCGAAGCTTTGAAAAGCATACAACGCCCTTATACCCCTTGGGATTGAATATCTAAAAATACGGAAATTGACTTTTTGGCACTTATATAGGAAACTTTAGGAAGTAAAAATTGTTTCAATATATCATCAGATCTAAGCAATATGTAGCAATCTGTGAAAACATATGCAACCTCCTTACACCCACTTGGGGGTTGAATATCCAAAAATCCTGAAAGGAGTTAATAAATAAATATGAAGACAGCACGAGAAAGTAAAAACCAGTTCAATTTCTTATCACTTCTAAAAGATATGACGGAATTCATGAAAACGTGTTCAACCCTTTTATACCCTCTTAGGAGCTGAAAAAGGAAAAAATTTAAAAACCAGTTTTAGGCGATTATTACGCAAGCCCTTGAAAGTGAAAAGCTATTAGATATCTAATTAGACCAGAGGGATATGGCAGAATTCGTGAAAAAGTATAACAACCCCCTTTACCACCCAATTAGGAGTCGAATTTCAAAAAATCCTGAAAACACTTTCTAGGTATTTATAGGAAGAATCTGTGGAATAAAAATGAATGCAATATTTGAAAAGACCTAATAAATATGACGGAAATCGTGAAAATATATGCATTCCCTTTTCACTGTCAATTTTTTTCGCCCCCTTCCAAACGCCAATGGATATTTGAAATTTTTTTTAATCTAAATTACTTTTCTAAATAATTTACATATACATACCGAGTTTCAACTTTCTAGCATAAGCCGTTCTATAGATAGGAAAGACACCAACCACCACCGTACCATATTACCCCCGTAAAAAATTATAGTTTCAGTTTAAGCTTTATATCATTGTAGGTTCTCGAGATATAAAAATCAGAACCTTTTTTTTTTTATCCCTCCCCCACCCTTACCCTCTACACCCACCCCTTCAAAATTTTGTTTTCTGCCAGAGGTCTATTAGGCCTAATTCTGTTAAAAATTTTAAGTATCTATCTTACACGGTTCTTGAGATATGTGACGAGATTTTTTAGAAAAATTCGTATCCCCTCCACTTTCATGCTCTACCGCACCTTTAAAAAAAATTTTCTTTCAGCAAACTTCACTTGTCAACCTTTATAGAGAAACCGAATTTTATTTGTCTAGAGCAATTGGTTCGTGAGATATCGTAATCTAAAGTTTTCCAACCCCCACCCCCGTACGCCACTGCCCCCACTCAAAAATTTGTTTCCAATCTATTCTCCTAGTATACCTACAGATATTCATTAAGTTTCAATTTCGTGACGTTAGCCGTTTAGGAGGTATGGATTTTAGAATGCATTGATCTAGGCGTTTTTGCGTTTCGGACGCATTATTTTTCCCCCCACTCCCACACCCCTTCACCCATATTGACTATTTTTATGCAAATGGGTCCACTATCAAAGTTCTATATAAATTCCGAGTCAGCCTCCTAGCATACGTGGTTGCTGAGATCTAAAAACCAAAATGTTCTGTCTAAAACGTACCCCCCTCCTCCCAATCACACACCCACCACACAGAATTTTGGTCATTTCAAGGAGCCTACCCAGTCTATTCATAAAAAAAAATTCAATTTAATATCTCAAACCGTTTAAGAGCTACGAGCCTTCAAACGATTTTGCGTACAGCGGTCGACGTACGGCGTACGGCGGACAGACGGACTGCAGTTTTTTTTTGCTTTTTTCGTGTCTACTAGTCATGAAACGTGAAAAAAAGCAAATTTTTTTTTTAAAAAAATCGATCACAATACTGTATTATTAGAAAATAGTAAAGTAAAAAACGTTTGACACCAAGCTGCTTAAAATGACTATGCGATGCAATACATATTTTCGGACCATATCATTCAAAAGGACAAAATTTTCCGAATGCATTTTTTACCTTTTTATACTCTAGATGAAATCATATAGAGTATTACAAGTTTAACCCAGCCCAAAAGTTTGTAACGCATAGAACCAAGCCTCGGACGAAAAAGAAGTTATATATTATTTTTTGTTTATTTGTGGCCAAAAAACCTCAAATCCGCTTCACGCCCGTCCGTCCGTCCGTCCGTCCGTCCGTGTTCAAGAATATTGGTCGATAACTTCAGAAGGGTTTAAGCTACGACATTGAAATATTGTATGTGTTATTTTTCCAATAGTTGGAGCTAAATATATGATTATGAAGAAAATCCTATTAGTCCTTTGTGTAGCTGCCATACAAATATCCTGTTAAAATGTATTCACTTAATTTTCGAAACTCACTATAACTCAAGTAATCTTTTAGCTACGAATTCGAAATTTTGTACACGTTAATTTTTGAATGGTTCCAAGGAAGAGGATAAACATGTAAGAAATCGAGTGAGTCCTTCAAAAAGGAAAATTTTTTTCGGTGACTCACCCAGTTCAAGATATTAAATTAAGTACTGAATAGTTTCTTTTAGGTTTGAGTAGCAATCAAATGGGAGTCCTTAATAAAGGACATACAACATGCACACACGTAATTCTACTTTATTCGCAACTACAATATAAGTCGGATTTCAGTATTTCATCTAGAGTATCATACGATTGACTTGCAGCCGATCGTGACTGCTGTATGTTTTTCAATAAGGTTCTGTATAATCTAGGGATGTAAGGTCTTCATATGTAAGTATGTGGTCCATAGTAATAATCACAGAAACCACAAAGTTTGGATCTACCATACTAGACAGGTTTAAAAACAACAATTAGTTATTCACAAAAGTGGTGTATATTACAAGAATCAAGGAATGTAAAAAAAATGTCAATTCATAATTTTTAAAAAATTTCAGTACTCTACAGCGATACCTGTGATTTTTTTTATATAGTACAACAATGTAAAGGGTTGGTACAATAATGTAAAGGCTTGGTACAATAATCACATAGCACGTAATTGTATAAAGTGCATAAATTTCAGTACAGGTACAGTACCGACATTCGACGTTGTATCACTTCCTATTAACATAGTTCAGTCAAAACTTTATGGTAAACTGAACTGGTTCTTCATGTTTCAGTATTTGAAAACGAAAAAGTGATCCGCTCGAATTCCGCTAGAGTACCGATATGTCAAATCATACAAAATTAATAAAGCCGAAGCAATTTATTTTTATTGTGGCTATTAAAAGTACACATTCCTCCATATCCCTCCGTAATAAATTACTAGTTTGCATGATAGAATGGTATTGAATTCATATCGATTGACATTTGTACCATCCAATAACACAACCTTAACCCAATAAAAGGTTGTACAACATTTTTTCCCATTTAAACGATAGAAGGAAGTCCTTGGCTCCTTGGCATTTTGTTCGGTAGATAGCATAAAATTTAAATATACCAACACTTGGTTTTTTTCGTAATACAACATGTTGAACATCGAGTCTATTTTAAATTTTCAGTGGATTCTATAGAAAGCTGTCAGACTCACGGCATGAACTTTAAATTTGCGTGTTTATGTGAGTGGCTTGAAAGGTAAAATTTGAATAGGTAGGAATAAAATCACGACTGTGAAGAATTTCAAGGTGCGTACTTTCAAGAGTGTTTTATTCAAAATTTTTATTGAATAATTCATTGTACCTAATACTTCTTTTGAAGGAAGTTTTTAGTCCTTACTACATAGATTAAAAATGGATTTAGTTCTTTTGCAATTGCAATGGTTTTTTTTTGTCAAGACATCGTAATTATATTGTTCATTCCGATCAAATTAAGATTTCATGTTACAGACCTCTTTTCATTTCTCTTTCAGATTTCGACATCCCGAAAACGGAGATTCCTAAATGAAATATTAGACTGGTGCCTGTATACCTGTATGTATTACGGCTGAAAACAAGGAAAATTGCGCACAGTGTTACAAATTAGGAGCAATTTGCAATGCAGTGAATAATTAGGTTCATGTTTTTCTTAGCTCTGAATTATACATGTGGAAAATAACAGGGAACTTTAAAATTACCTGGACTATTGCATGATAACTCGAATGCAAATCATACAGGAAGGCATGAAAAATCAAACTCCAAAATGGGCGCCACTCGAAAAACCACGACCTCCTTTTTCAATTGAGTCTACTACACCACCAAGAAGGAATATCTATGTCAATCATATTCACCTTTCTGTATCCATCCCACCTGAAACTATTTTCATTTACTAACTAAGGCAACCATTTCAGTAAGTTTGAATAGCTGGCAGCTACTTAAGTAAATGAGAAAACCCATTAGGTAACGATCCTTTTCAACTATGCACTTCACCTTTGACATGTATTCCGGTAGCGTTTCATAGGTGATTTTGTGAAGGATCCTAGAATTTGTGCCAGATAAGAAGAACCATCGACGGTATTTCAGGAACTCTTGTAATGCTTACTGGCGTCAGTATTGATATTTTCTTACAATGTAACACCTGGGTTTGCCAGTTGCCTTTCTAACTTGGGTCTTGTAAACTATAAGGAAAAGCTTTGATATTTAGTGGAGAAAACAATTAGCTTTATGTCAACTAAAATTATGTCGAAATCTAATAAGACTTCGCAATACTTTATCAAAAGATCCACGGGTAACTCAATTGTTTTGAATGGTTTCGAACACACAATCAATAAAACTGGGGATTTTCTGCTACGTTACATGAAGTGAAAAGAACAGCATCATCTCAGTGATAAATTCGGAACATCAAAGTGTAATTGCCCAATTAACACTAGACAAATGTAAAAGCGATACATGAAAACCCACACTTTTACTCAAAAAATAATAAAGCCGAGTAGAGTAGAGTACTGCGCTAATATTTCTTTCAACATGACAAAGTATGTAAAAGAGTTCTTGAAATGTTTGCCGAGCGATATGATATTTGAGTCCCCTCCCCACCTGGTAGCAACAATATTTCTCACTTTTCAATATCCCAAATTTAAAGTTTCTAGCAGGCAAATTTAACCTTATTATTTTTTAATCATAAAGTTTAGTGATTGACCTGAAATTTACAAAAAAAGTCCTACCCTCAAATGTTGTCGTTTCAGGGCTAGTTTATTCAAACAAGTAATAAGAAGTCTATCTGTCCGCCATATAGAAATGTGTTTGAAGGCCTTTTTGAGTTATAGATTGGGTGGACCCAGTAACAAAAACCTGCAAACAGCCTGGGCGCAACTTTATTATTTTTTGGGTAGAAGTCCGAAACGTGTTTAATACTGAGGTGCGGTGTAGGTCACTATGTGACTGATAACGTAAAAAATAACGTTCTAAATAGCCTCCTGTTTAATCTTTAGGTTATCAGTCGCATAGTGACCTACACCGCATTACTCCAGCTTTGTACTTCGTATATCAATAAAATTATGACCTTTTTTTTCTCTTTAATTACTCCTGTAGTACTTCTACATATACATACTAAGTTTCAATTTTCTAGCATACGCTGTTTCTCTGATATGAAAAACCACCCCCACCCCCGTACCTTCCTACCCCTATCAAAAATTTTATTTTCTAGGAAACTTTTATAGTGACTCTAGATATTCGTCAATTTTTAGCTTTCTATGCTTTGCGGTTTTTGAGAAATAAAAATCAGAATTCTTTTCATTCCATCCCCTCCCACCGTCCCCCTCTTTGCCAGAACCACCAAAATTGTTTTTCCTTCTAGAAGTCTACTGGGCCTAACTTCTGTAAAACTTATAAGATGGTACGATTCTTGAGTTATAAAAATTAAATTTTTTTAAAAATGTTTATCCCACCACTTTCGTACTAGACCTTCCCTTTCAAAATTTTTACATTTACTTGTGATCTTACATACAGAAACCAAATTTCATCTTCGTGGTACAATTGGTTCGGAAGATATTGTAATCTAAAGTTTTTCACCCCCCCCCCCATACACACCACTTTCCCTCTTAAAAATTTTAGCTCTTGTCTACTCTCCTAGTATCCCTTAAGATAACTACAAAGTTTCACACTTCTGAGATCAACGGTTCAGGAGATATGGATTTTAAAATGCTTTAATCCCAGCTTTCGAACGTTTCGGACACACTGTTTTTCCCACCACTCCCACACCCCTCAACCCTTATCACCAATTTGCAAATAGGTCCACTATCATAGTACTACATAAGTTTCAAATTTCAGCCTCCTACCATAAGCAGTTTCTGAGATCTATAAACCAAAATTTTTCGTCTAAAACGCGCCCACATCCTCCCCCTTTACACCCTCACCACCCAAAAAGATACCAATCGTAGGGGTTCAATCTACCCACCATAAAAATTTTAATTTAATATCTCAACGGGTTTGTGAGCTATGCGCCTTTAAATGGTTTTGCGTACGGCGTACGGCGGACAGACGGACATTTTTTTTTGCTTTATTGGGGTCTACTAGTCCTAAAACGTGAAAATACAAAATTTCAGGGTAGCAAATTTTTCTGAAATTTCAGGTCGATCACAATACTTTATTATTAAAAAATAATAAAGTAAAAATTCAGATTGCATTGGCGTGAGGCAAGGAATTTGTCAATGAAAATGGGGTGCATACATTTTCACGAATTTCGTCATATCTCTTGGACCTCTCGAGATATCGATCTAATTCCACTTCTCGAAGTTTTATATGCCTAGGTTTCAGTTTCGGTATTTTTCAATATTCAACCTTTAAGGGGTTTAAAGTTCTTGTGTACTTTTTCACGAATTTCGACATATATCTTAGGTCTAATGAGATATCGGATTCGTTTTTACTTCTGTGAGCTTTCGCCTTAAAACTAATTTCAGCATTTTTTAATATTCAACCCCTAAGAGGGTGTAAGGCGTTTCTGCACATTTTCACGAAGTTCGCCAACACTTCTAGATTTGTTTAAATACCGCCTTAGTTTTTATAAAGATCGATTTCAGTATTTTTCGATATTGAACCCCTAAGGAGGTGTAAGGCGGTTAGATAGGTTTCTACGAATTTTATCTTAGGCCTGGTAAGTTATCGAATAGTTTTCTAGTTCAACAGGCATATATATACAAGGCCTCTTAATCTAGTAAACACCTCAAAATTGAAATTAAGATTTTTTGCTGGTCAACCCCTGGAGCTGGAAAGGGGTTGTATATGTTTTAACGAACTCCACTGTATCTCATAGGTTCGGTGAAATATCCTTTTAATTTTTAATTCCTCGTCCTTTTTATAAAATTTCCTAAAATTAATTTTAGGATTTTTTTATATTCAACTTCAAGGGAGTAAAAACGGATTTACTCCGAAATTCTTTACATATACGGGTTCTTTGTACAAACAAGTTATGTCGATATTTCACACCCTGCTACTTCCACCCTTAAAACAAGAATTCCCTTTTCGGTTAAAGCCTAGGACGCAGTCATAGTCGAAATGTAACACTAGTTAAGTTGTGGTAAACAAAACACCCTAAAAAATTAATGATTCCTGGTACATTTTTAAGAGTGCCAGTAAGAGTGTCTGCTTCAAAACAACTAGCGTAACATTAGAACCCGTTTTCGTACCGTTCTTAAATTTTAAGAATTTTTTGTCGTTTCTGCTCTTTATGTCAGTAACTTCCGACCCGTAATGCAACTTAAAAAATTACATCTTTGGAAAAAATACTTGACGCTTTAAAAAAATTATGTTTTGTGTAATCTTCATATAGACGAGAAAGCAGTGAAAATCATTGATTCAAAGTTATTTGGCTGAAAAAGTGATCCGTTTTCTTTCTGTATTTTAAAGGCCGATTTTGTCATGGGGTTGTAATTTAAACACTGTTGCTTAAACAGTTTTGAATTAATTTATTTTTACCTTAAACAATTTTAACAATAGAGCAATTTTTTTTATAATAAAGTGTAACTAAAAACCATGTTCACCACAACGTTCGATCCCCACAATGTGTGATACCCACACTCATGGGCAATATTACGTAGGGAGGTGCAGAACAATGGCTTATAAAAGGAGTTTACAATTTCGGGAGCTACATCTTGTGACGAATAGAATGAATGTGGATTTCACTCAGTTAAGAATCATTGAACCTTTTCTGCCACACCAAAAAAATATTTGCGTACCGGCAGATAGGGGCAAAATACAGAGAAGTTGAAATTTTACTTAGAATCCGTTAGTAAGTAAAATTGCCCAACTTCTTCAGGTACATCGCATACAAAATTCTTCAAAACAAGTGATGGCAGTTATGTTCTGGAATTAAAAAATTAAATATTGCAGGATCTGACAATATTGCGGTACTCTTTCAATTAGCTACCATATAAAAGTTCTTAGTAAAAATGGTTCCTATTTTTTCGCGAAGGAGCGATAACTACGGAACGAAATGTATTGGGCATAAACACTTTTTTGAGATTAAGTTAAGGCAAAATTCTCGAGGAGGGCGGTTATGTAGGCACACTTATTTTGAAAGAAGAAAAACTGGAAAACAGAGTAAAAAGACGATACTGTTTTAGGCTGCCATATAAAAGTCTTTAAACAAATTTGTGCCTCCTTTTGGGGAGTCAACTTGAAGACTTGGAATTAGTTGTAACCGTGTTCAAGCTGTTGTAAATGCTAAGAAGAAGTAAATTTATCGCTCTAGCTCAAAAACTTTCGCAGTTATTCACATTTAATTTTAGCCATTTCGTAATTGAGCAATTCTTTTTTTTTTAATAAAGTGCAACTGAAAACTGATAACCGTGGTTTAACAAAACGCTACGTACTAATGTTACTAACATCCTTCTAATCCTGCTACTTTAATCAACATACTGTAGAGGATTCAAATCTTAATCCATTCGTTGAATAATGTAAATTAACAGTTCTATGAATTGTAATCCATTCGTTAAATAATATAAATTAACAATTCTATGAATTGTAAAAACAAACTTTATTAAATTTAATGTAATAGATTTTAATTAACATTTGCATTGTTTAATTAATTTATTTTAAACTTGAATATTTCTTTTTATAAGTTATTGTGGTGAAAATCAAATTCAGACTGATTATTTTTCGTTTCAATTTTTTGACCTAAAGTCGTTATATACCTCGATCGATTAAATTTTACAGAAACAAGTTTTTTTTAAAACATACAAAACTGGTACTGCAAAACTCAATGTACCGTGCGACACCACAATACCTTAAGATTTTGCATGTTTGAAAACACTCTCTTTCCCAGCACAAAGTCGAAAGGATGTATAAAAAAACACTTTATTTCCTTATTTCATAAGTCATACCAAACTTCTATGAAGAAAAATTCAATAAAACAATGTCCATACCTTATTAATCTTAATTTTATTTGTCTACTTAAATTTGAATTACAATCCAATTTTTCTGCAGTAAGTAGCAAAATTTTTCACAAATAAAATTTCTTTAAATACAATTAAAAAGATGTTTTGAAAACAGTTTAACAAATTATGTGTAATAGAACAATTGAAAGGTCTTAATTACACTATATTAAAAAGAATTATTCAAGTGACGAAATGGTGTTTTTAAAATACTGGAAGGTAGAATACAGGTGGGGGGAATTGATCACACTTCAGATATCTTTCTGTTTCCGATACTTGGATCGCGGAACATACAAATTTTGCGCCTTAGGCAACATTCCTTTTCTAAATACGACGTTGAAGGATAGACACTATGGATGGTTTTAGCAGATCGACACCTCCTCCCACTCAACTATTGAAAGTAAGAGCCTCTAGTAGCCTTGGTTTTTTTCCTGTCCTCTTCATAAGTTTTAGAACATTTCTCAGATGAAAATATTCTAGATGTGAAATTTAATTATTTGTCAACCTTCTAAAAATAGTCAAGCGTCACCTTAGACCACGATCCCATTTTACTTTATTATTTTTATACTCTAGATGAAATCATATAGAGTATTATAAGTTTAATCCAGCCCAAAAGTTTGTAACGCATAGAACCGAGCCTCGGACGAAAAAAAGTTGTATATTATTTTTTGTTTATTTGTGGCCAAAAACCTCAAATCCGCCTGACGTCCGTCCGTCCGCCCGTCCGTCTGTCTGTCCGTGAACACGATAACTCAAGAACGCCTTCACCTAGGATCTTGTAATTTTGAATCTGGATGTTTGGTTGAATTTGTAAGGCTAAGTTCGTTAACGGGCAAAATCGTCCTACTCCTTCGGGTAGCTGCCATACAAAATGTCCTTAAAACACGTGTTCTAGAATATTGGTCGATAACTTCAGAAAGGTTTAAGCTACGACATTGAAATTTTGTATGTGTTATTTTTCCGATAGTTAGGGCTAAATATATGATTATGAAGAAAATCCTGTTAGTCCTTCGTGTAGCTGCCATACAAATATTCTGTCAAAATGTATTCACTTAATTTACGAAACTCACTATAACTCAAGTAATCTTTTAGCTACGAATTCGGAATTTTGTACAAGTTAGTTTTGAGTGAAAAGGAAGTTCGAGTTTAGTAATCAGCAAAATCCTTTTTCTCCTTCTGGTAGCTGCCATACAAAATGTCCTTAAAACACGTGTTCAAGAATGTTGGTCGATAACTTCAGAAGGGTTTAAGCTACGACATTGAAATTTTGTATGTGTTATTTTTCCAATAGTTGAAGCTAAATATATGATTATGAAGAAAATCATATTAGTCCTTCGTGTAGCTGCCATACAAATATCCTGTCAAAATGTATTCACTTAATTTACGAAACTCACTATAACTAAAGTAATCTTTTAGCTACGAATTCGGAATTTTGCACAAATTAGTTTTGAGTAAAAACGAAGTTCGAGTTTACTAATCAGCGAAATCCTTTTACTCCTTCTGGAAGCTGCCATACAAAATGTCCTTAAGACACGTGTTCAACAATATTTTTCGATAACTTTTGAACGCTTCAAGCTACGAATTTGAAATTTTGTACACGTTCATTTTTAAATGGTTCCAAGGAAAAGCATAAATATGTAAGAAATCGAGTGAGTCCTTCCTGCACCTCCCATGTGAAAGTCCTTCAAAAAGGACATTTTTTTTCGATGACTTACCCAGTTCAAGATATTAAATTAAACACTGAACATTGTCTTTTAGGTTTGAGTAGCAATCTTATGGCAGTCCTTAATAAAGGACATACAACATGCACACACGTAATTCTACTTCATCCCCAACTACAATATAGATCGGAGTTCAGTATCTAGAGTATTATACGATTGGCTTGCAGCCGATCGTGACTGCAGTATGTTTTAATATTAAAGTATTTTAGATAAATTACCCTGAACCAAAATTACTTCTCAGGAATGAACAAATCTTAGGAATGATCAAATCATTGAAAACACTAACCAGAGTGTTTTTAAAAGAAACAAAAAAATTTCCAATAGAAGGAAAAAAATATTTAATAAAAAAATTACGTGGTTATCACAAAAAAAATTTCAAAAATTGATTAATTAAATTTTGTTTTAAATGTACCACTTTCAGCTCACAGCCATATTGGTTCGTCCTCATTTTCGTACCTCGCAAACCATATTGCTCACTTCTGCAAATGTCTCCCCCTTCAGATTTATACAAATTCCTAAGCAGTTCCTGAGATAAATAAATCAAAATTGTTCGTCAAAAACCCTTTCCCTGTACACTCCGACCACCATACACCAAAAAGTTCATTCTTCATATCGCGGTACTCTTTGCCTAAATTGAAAGATCACCCACGGATACGTTGGACGCCGAAAGCAGTTTTTGGCAGACGGGGAAAACGGTGGACAGACGGATATTTTTTTTTTTTGGCTTTTTTATGGTCGTGAAAATACAAAATTTTCTTTTTAGTTTGAGATTTAAATGAAGTAAAATGCACTTAACTGAGACTACCAATATGAGACTCTTGCCGACTTAACTCACCCTTAACAAACACGAAAACCTCCCTCTATCTTTTGAATCAACACAAGAACCAAAATTAATTTCCCTCCTTCCTGACAATTTCCAACTGTTCTTCATCCATAAAAACTCGACACTCTGCCCGGGAAGGATTCAATGAAGCATCGAAAATTGAATTAAAATCAATTCTTTGAGAAATTTGAAACGAATGGAGCCACTTAACCTCATTAGAGGCGACGTGTAACTGCCTCCTTAAGGCACATTTTCGTCTGTTCTGAAGGACACTCAATCCTCGTTCTGGAGTACTTTCAATATGCAAATCCCTTTCGGGTACCGTTGTACACATACGCCCCTACGGGCAAAGATAGAAGGCTGTAATTATCGATTTCGATTCTAACCCGAGACATTATCACAATTCTGCAAAAGCACTTGTCTCCTTCTATCGATTTCGCAGGACTTTGATGAATTTACGAATTCTGAAAAGTCCTTGATAAGAAGCGTAAACGCTTCAATGATGAACGATTCGAAATACTTTCCTATAAAATGAAATTAACTTGACCCTTTTCAACCGCAGACTTTAGACTTCCCATCGAGTCCTTTTCGATGATCAAAATGCACGCCATTATTGATGAAAATTTCGGATATTTTATTTGATAGCATTATGAACCGAGAAAGGATTAGCATTGTGTATGGCAACCAGTTAGTCGTATTGTAACAATAAGAAGAGACGGGGTAATTATGTCGTTCTTCCATTAGTAGCCAGGATGATAGCTCGAATAGGCTATCGATTATTTCAAGCTGAAAATACTGGGACGGAATCTTAGTAAATTGGCAATGGGACTGTTGTGAACAATTTCAGCAAATAGACTTTAATCCACCAGGAGAACCACAAGGACGACATTTCGCACCTGTCCAGGAAAAATTCATTATGAACTGAAAGTTGTCGAAACCACAACATACTACCGAAATCGAAGTTTCTGCTTAAGTTAAGCCAGTGAACGTGAGGTTTGGCCTTAATGAATGAATCAGCTTTTCCGACTTAGCTCCGTAAAATGGAATTGTGGCATGGAAAATTCAGAAAACAGAGAGGTTATTTATCAAGAACCACAAAGTCCGAGGGTCTTATTCCGAGAATTTCATTAACAAAAGGATCTGTTGTTGACCTCCGTCAGGGATTATTTCAAGGAAGAGACTGTTTCTACAAATTGAGACGGTTGATTAAGAGCTATGTGTCGCTTCAGTAATGAAGGTCAATTAACCTTTTACATCTGCCCTATAATCAGATTAGAAATTTCAGTTAAATAATCTATTTGTCACTTTTTTTTCCGATGAAATTTCGTAGGCGATAAGGAGGTTCGGGTGTAGTTTAGTGTACAGATATTTCACACCATTATCCAATTCATGTCTTTAAGTCGATAGTCAGTGAAAAGTCGATAGTCAGTGGAAAGTCGATTCAGAATTAATCCCACATCGGCTTCACTACACCCTTTATTTTACAAAAAGAAACTATGGGGATGAATTACACTCCCGCTCGATATCGTGATTTGATTGATTTTATTGATTGCTTCGAATCCCAGAAAAAAAATCAATTTTAATTAAAAAATAAATTTTGAAAGTAAGGGTACATATCTTCAAAATAATACCATGTTTATCGAAAATTGTTTTCCAATTTTTGCCTTTTTCCCAGTTCAATTTCAAATCGTGCATATTGAAGGGTGAGTGAGTAAAAGCGTAGGAGAAACATGAAAGATACCAGAAATTTGCATTTGAAGTTTTAGGGGTAGTCAGCAGTGTGACCGTTTTGATATTTCTCAGGGTAGCATATTTGGGTAGCAATTTTTAGCTTGGGTAGCAAATATATTTTCTAATATTTATTTTAATTAAATGGGACTAATTACGTCATTACATGCTTATCTGTTACTCATAACACTGTATATCCACTACAAATTTAAAATGTTTAAGGAAAAAATAATATTTTAAAGTGTGAATATTTATTTAGGAAAATCAAAATTCACACAAAATGCATATTTTGCCCTTCGCTCAAACGAGTGATAGATTCGAAAAAGATGCGTAATTCGATTGCGATTATGTATGCGGCATGCGCTAGCACTATACTATATTTCTCAGTACAATAATATTAGACAGCTATCGATGGTACGCGATTTCGAATGCAAGATCAGAGGCGTGCATGAATTTTACATTTGATATGGTTTGTCAAAGTATCATATTTTTGGCATACACAAGTTTTATAACGGCTAATTTTACCAGGGTAGCAAATTTATTCATGTAGTAACGTAGTAGCGAGAAATTGTCCATATTAGCATTTTGCTACCTTCGTAGCACTTGTGGTCACACTGGTAGTCAGCCACTGAAAAGGAAAAAAAAGTCCGTCTGTTCGCCGTATACTTCCAATCACACAGAATTACCCGACTACTCCTGGATAAAAAGTGTATATTCAGTTGTGGCCAAAAACCCCATATATGTTTGCTGTCCGTCCGTCCATATGTCTGTCCGCCAACAACTGTCAACAAGAGCGTTGGCCAATAACTTTTGAGCGCTTCGAGCTAGTACATTGAAATTTTGTGGACATTAATTATACTCTAGATGAAATCATATAGAGTATTATAAGTTTAATCCAGCCCAAAAGTTTGTAACGCATAGAACCAAGCCTCGGACGAAAAAAAGCTATATATTATTTTTTGTTTATTTGTGCCCAAAAACCTCAAATCCGCTTGACGTCCGTCCGTCCGTCCGACCGTCCGACCGTCCGTCCGTCCGTCCGTCCGTCTGTCCGTGAACACGATAACTCAAGAACGCCTTCACCTAGGATCTTGAAATTTTGAATCTGGGTGTTTGGTTAAATTTGTAAGGCTAAGTTTGTTAACGGGCAAAATCGTCCTACTCCTTCGGGTAGCTGCCATACAAAATGTCCTTAAAACACGTGTTTAAGAATATTGGCCGATAACTTCAGAAGGGTTTAAGCTACGACATTGAAATTTTGTATGTGTTATTTTTCCAATAGTTGAAGCTAAATATATGATTATGAAGAAAATCATATTAGTCCTTCGTGTAGCTGCCATACAAATATCCTGTCAAAATGTATTCACTTAATTTACGAAACTCACTATAACTCAAGTAATCTTTTAGCTACGAATTCAAAATTTTGTACAAATTAGTTTTGAGTAAAAACGAAGTTCGAGTTTACTAATCAGCAAAATCCTTTTACTCCTTCTGGTAGCTGCCATACAAAATGTCCTTAAGACACGTGTTCAACAATATTTTTCGATAACTTTTGAACGCTTCAAGCTACGAATTTGAAATTTTGTACACGTTCATTTTTAAATGGTTTCAATGAAAAGGATAAATATGTAAGCAATCGAGTGAGTCCTTCCTGCACCTCCCATGTGAAAGTCCTTCAAAAAGGACATTTTTTTTCGATGACTTACCCAGTTCAAGATATGAAATTAAACACTGAATATTGTCTTTTAGTTTTGAGTAGCAATCTAATGGCAGTCCTTAATAAAGGACATACAACATGCACACACGTAATTCTACTTTATCCCTAACTACAACATAAATCGGAGTTCAGTATTCATCTAGAGTATTATACGATTGGCTTGCAGCCGATCGTGACTGCAGTATGTTTTTTTTAAATCGATCACAATACTGTATTATTAGGAAATAATAAAGTAAAAGGAGTTCGTCTGTTCGCCATATACTTCCAATCACACCCAATTACCCGACTACTCTTTGATAAAAAGTGTATATCCGGTTGTGGCTATATATGTTTGCTGTCCGTCCGTCCGTCCGTCCATCTGTCTGTCCGTCAACAACTGTCAACAAGAGCGTTGGCCAATAACTTTTGAGTGCTTCGAGTTTGTAAATTGAAATTTTGTGGACATTAATTTATAAATGGTTTCAAATGAATTGAAGATCGAGTAAGTCCTTCTTGCAGCCCTCAGGTAAAAGTACTTAAAAAGTGAAAATTTCATGAATATTTAAACGGGAGATATTATCACTTCCGAAGAACAACCAAACGAGAGTCTTTAAAAATTTATTATTTAGAGTATGATACAATGGGTATGTTTTTAACTAATTTTGGGTCGCTTAAAACGAACATGAAAATGAAAACTATTTTTAGTTGAATTTTTAGAAATACTTGAGCTATGTTCACTATGGACTTTTCACGATGGAGCGTTTCAAAGGGATACGTTTAAGGGTTAAACCTATTAATGCATTAAGTTTAAAAACTGAAACTAATTGAAACGTAAAGCATATTAAATAAGTCATTAACCAGCATTATTTAATTTGGGGAAAAGAATATAATTTCGCCTATTTTGTTGCATTTAAATTATCTTTTATTGTAATATTAAAACTAAGGTCATAAAAATGCAGAAAATGGGTTTTACTAAACGAGTTAAAGTCATCTAGTTAGTCATCTAAATATAAGAGTGTCCCTCTATGTGGGTATCAAGTTGGTGAACTATAATTACACAAATATTCCCATCACTAGAATAAAATGTACAATTTTTATGTTTGTTGGTCGGTGGACAAAACCTGGCCTCCACATGTATGATGCAATACATGTGGTTCGGGTATACGAAGATGGCCAAATATGTATATGCCATCGACATCAAAAGATCATGACTTTCCAGTTTCCACCCAGTGATCCACAAGTCACTTATGATAAGCAAATAAGAATAGAATGATCTGGTGAGAGGCAGCGCTGCCGAACTTGCTACTATAGTAGTATTTTACTACTATTTCAAGCCCGTACCACTTATACTACTCAAATTTCAATTATGCTACCCGGATGAAAAAAATTATTTATAATCACCCTTATTCTGCAACCCGGCGGCGGAACAGTGAACCTAATTTTAAATTATTGAAAACGCGTAAACGATTCACTTTCTCGCGTTTTTAAACTTTTTTCAGAAAGTAATTGGCGATAAACAAAGAGAAATTTAAGATGGTCCATCTCTCACATTTACCGCATTATAATTTTGGACAATTTTCTGCCTTAAAATATGGTTTCAAATGTCCGCAAAAGACGTTTTTAAAGTGTATCGATAATGCAGTTTTCAAAAGTTTTCAATAATCACAAGTGCCGTGAATGGGAATCGAATGTGAACAGCATAGTCGGCGAGAATAAAATATCCGCCGTTTTCCAGAATAAGCGTGAATTAAAACATAACGCAGTCACGATCGGCTGCAAGCCAATCCTATGATACTCTAGATGAAATACTGAACTCCGATTTATGTTTTAGTTGGGAATATATCAAAAGAATGAGGAGTGCACATACAATTATTGCATGACCTTTTATTTACAGGTAGAAACTATTGTATAGTGGCTACTCGATGGATGGTTAAACGATTTCTTGAGTTATTGTGAGTTCCATAAATTAAGTTGGGACATTTTTACAGAATTTTTGTATGGCAACTACATGAAGGAGTTACGGGATATTTTTCATATTAATACCTTCAGCTGCGATAATTATAAAATCAAAGTATACAAAATTTCAAGGTCGTAACTTAAAGCGTTCTAAAGTTATCGTTCAATATTGGTGAGCATGTGTTTTAAGAACTTTTGTATGACAGCTACCCGAAGGAGTCGATGGATTGCGCTAATTAATGAACTTGGTCTTGCTTTTGATATAAAACTAATTCCTGTAAAATTTTTAATACCTGCTTTAACTCGTACTAGAGTTATAGAGGATTCTGTAACTTGTATAAATTTTTGAAGGACTTTTGTAGGCTGCTACACGAAGGACTCTTTCGATTTGCATCATATTCAGAACTTTCGTTTCAAACATGGTAAACTTTAAGTATTCAAAATTTCAAGCTCGTAACTTGAAGCATTCGACCAATAATTGTGAATGCGTGTTTTAAGGACTCTTGAATTGGAGGTACCCGAAGGAGTGGAAGGATATCGCCCATTAACGAACTTAGCCTTACTTTTTCCATTTTACAGGTGGTGACCAAATTTCAACTTTCTAAGCCAACGCGTTCTTGAGTTATCGTGCAAACGGACGGACGGACAGACGGACGGACGGACAGCAAACGGTTTTTGGCCAAAACTAAACACAAAATAATATATAACTTTTTTTCGTCCTAGGCTCGGTTCTATGCGTTACAAAATTTTCGGGCTGGATTAAACTTATAATACTCTATATGATTTCATCTAGAGTATAAAAACTTATCATCTTTGATGTCATTATTCCCCAATTTAGTAGATGAAGCTAACGTAGAAATATTAGGTGAGGAATGGCGATCATTTCTTAATCAAACAGTGGTATCTACAGATTTGCCTTTTGAAGATTTCTACCAAAATATTTTTAATCAGAAAAACGCATTAAACTAAACTAAGTTTTCTAATATAAGACATTTTATCAGAACTATAATCGCTTTCCCCATAGCAGTGCAACTGCCGAAAGAAAGTTTTCTGAATTTAATTTAATTAAGGACAAGAAAGGAAATTCACTTCTCACTGGTACAGTGAATGCTGTTTTAATTGCCAAAGAACTTGCTAATAACAACTTTGCCGAAAAGTGGGAACCGTCGAAAACTTTGATTTTTAAGTACAAGAGGTAATAAGCATCACGGCTGTCTCATTTCAAAACCCAGTAAGCTCTTCTTAGAAAATTTTAAAGTATCTTAAAACTTATATTTACTCAACCTTCAAAAATAAATATTAATAATCCTATACATAGGGGTACTCTCAGATAAACTGGAAGAACTCCTAAAATATCGAAATACCAACATTTATTTCTGAGGACAGACAAAGTTTTTGGGTACTCCCATAATTTTTTTTAAAAAGCATTTACTATGTTTTGTAATGGAATAGCCAATTAAGTCAAGATAAGGTCTCATTTTTTTATATTCGAAATATGTAATTATTCAAAGATTTCATATCTTTATTTAGATTTTATTAAATATTTGATAATTTAAAGAATTTTTAGTTTTCTTAGGTAATTATAATTTATGTAAAATGAGAAGACTGATTTTTTTACGCCTTAACTTGATGGAATATGAATAGTTTTGTTTGTTTTATTTTTATGTTTAGCAAGTTACAATAGAACTGAGGCTGTTTTGAATACAACTGAATTTTTTTTTTTAATTTGAATTTTTTTTAATGAACGATTTTGTAGGTCTAAAAGATATTTTTATAAGTATAAAGATGAATACTGTTTTTTCTGATTTAATCATAATTTGTATGAATAATTTAATTTTATTTTGTTTAGTTATAACGAAACTGAGTCTGTTTTTATAATAATTTAATCACAAAAAATAAAAAACAAATAGTACAAACAAAATGTTGTATGTGTTTATGTATTTCAAAAGTTTTGACCGCTTCTACCCTTCGAATCCAAATATTACTCAAAACATGTAAATTTTGCTACCCTAAAAAACTACAAAGCGACAGCACTGGTAAGAGCCCTAGAGCTACTGAAGAATAAAGCTGAACTTCCTGGATCGATGTTGCAGCAGTCACGGCCAAACAGATTTAGATTAAATTTCGATTATGGGTAACCACTCTAGTTTAATACGTCTTCGCGTATTACGGTAAGGTTCCATCAATTTAAGCAATCTATGCAGACTACATATTACTAAATCAACGCACTCAACAATGAGTGCAGCGGAGAAGTGGTTTAACCAAGTGATGTAAAAATCGTTGAATTTAGCCAATAAAATAGCACAGGAACAGGAGCAGCAGTCTAATATCTACACTGAAAAAAATACTGTTCTTAAATATTAATGGATGCCTTTCAAAAGGAAATTCATCGGATTAATGAAAAAATCATTACAATAACGTAGAAAATCATCAAATATTTTTCATGATATACGAACCGTACATTAATACTATCAATCTCATTTCATTAAAAATATTTTGATCAATTTTCATATATAGAAAGGGCACATATACTCTCAAAAATCAACACCTATGAATTTTGATGCACGCCTTCATTATATTAGTTAAAAAGTTCTTATAAACAAGGCATCTTTGTTTGGTATTCGTAAAACATATTGATTACATACATAGTAAAAATGAACACATTCATTATATTGAAGAAAATGACCATCGCACAGCTCAAGATTTCGGATCCTCTGTTGGTTGCTATTTTTTGTTAAGGTTCCCACACACGACTAGATAATCGTTGGCACGTAATCAAATGGTGTCAATTGTTCCGCTAAGAAACTGTCGCAGCAGCAGCAAAACTTTCGCACAAGTGTCTGGGAACCTTTATTCGTTTTCATGTAGCTTAAAAGGCCGAAATTATATCCAGTTCTACGTTCATAATACTAATGTTAAAATTCATCATATTGATATCAATTTATGCATTAATATTATGAACGTAGTATTGATTACATTGACAGGATTAATCGCAAATATGAATTTATACTTTAATATGAGGAACAACATTAGTAACATTTATTACCCTTTTCATCAATATTATGAATTCGTTCATCATATTATTCTGAGAGTGACACAGTTAGTAGTAATAATGAATCAGTACTTTAATACGAATTACTGAATTCATCAATATTATGAACTCGTTCATTGTAACAATGAATTTTTACATCATTTCTGTTATTGTGTGTGTGTTCAAAGCAGACCGAATAATGATGAACGGTTCTGCATAATATTACTGAATGCTTGCATCGGCTCAAAAACAATAATTTTTTCATTATGATGATGTAGATTTTAATTGCTTGGATGTACCTTTTTGGTTCAGTCTAGTACAGAAAGAGATCTATGAGAAAAACAGAAAAATTTACTAGGATAACTAGTTTCAGTAAAAGCCACAATAGAAATTATTCCTACTTTTTTACAACTTTTTTGTAATAAAAATATCACCCAAAAATTTCTCACTTACTCGGCAAGCACTTTAAATGTTTATTTTTCAGGAAACATGTAAAACGTTCCAAATGCTTTTTCAAGTTGAAGAATCAACACTCAAACAAACGCTACCGCTCGTATCAAGACAATTGCAGATGACAATAATCGTATCACTTAAGATTCACTAGACGACTACTTTCTCACGCCACAAAAACCCACTTCCTATTTGCTGAGGTGCTTTTCTTACCGCAAAGGCGTGATAACAAAGCCATCACTGCGAAAAAAACACTATAGCAAGTTGTTTGTACTAATTAATGACACAAACACTTCAGGAACTATCTTAAAGCCGATACGTACACGCAATTCCGAATCGAGTCCTTAAAGATTCCTCCGGCCGAGGACGCCGACCGCGCTGAGCAAAAGAGGTCACCAACTAGCAAATCCAACCGACGGCGTAAATGCTATCTAATCGTAGAAGGGCTCTGCCCGGACGCACCGCAATTACTACAATAGTTAGGCCAGGCTGAAGGCAGGACAAAAAGGACTTAGAGTTTCCGTCGAAATTACGGTGATGTTCAGGTTGAAGGGACTCACTAGAACTGCAGGCTAATATTTCAGCTACTGTGGCATGAAACGGGAAAGCTTCTGGAAATTCATGACCAAGTTCTCTTCGCAAAGAAGCTTTTCAGGACGAAAAAGGATCTCTTAAATCGCTCAACCCTTAGCAGTTTTCTTATCGTACTCCTTGCTGCAAGTTGCTGGACACAATCTTCAGCCTTTTCGATATCGTTCCTGTTTCCGCTCGATTATTATCAACAATTTCAGCCTTCATCTATCCACCAGACTTTGTTATATTGTCCTTAATTTAGAAATGATTCATAAAGAAAGCCTTGCTTTCGTCAAGACATACGAGAAAGGTTTACCGCTAAGCTTTTCTTCATAAATTTTTATAACATGCTTAGGTCTTATGAACGTTTTGATGAGGCAATTAGTTAGCTTAAGTACACCCGCGGCATGGGAATAAAATATACTGCAAATTTTATTCGAAACGAAAATTGCGATAAATGGCATTAATTATTTTTTCTTAAGTTAAATACTTAAGTGTTATATTGTAGGTATATAGATTTGTGAATAACAATCAATCATTGATTGAAGATTGATCAGAGCACACAGCTATCTGATTACCCAATACTTTTTCGACAGCATCAGTGCAACTTCCTAACTATTCGTCTCCATGTCTTCCTTGGACGACCGAATCCACATCGAACTTGTGAATTTTGTTTTTTGTAGAATTTTTCTCTGAATTTATGTCACTAAATTGAATAACCCTTAGCTATTAGGTCGTTGCAGATGAAATGTCCTTTTTCACTATGAAGTGAAGTCAGTTGCGATTTTCATGTCTCAAACTACCGCCAGGTGGCACAAGTGGTATTGGGTATTAAAGTATAAAAACCCCTACATTTGCTCATGGAGTCATTTCAGATTTTGACTTCATTGAGATCGCACAGAAAAAAAAATCTGCCAACAGTCTGGGCGCAACTTTGTTATTTTTTGGGTAGAAGTCCGAAACGTGTTTAATACTGAGATGCGGTGTAGGTCACTATGCGACTGACAACCTAAAAAATAACGTTCCAAATAGCCTTCTGTTTAATCTTTAGGTTGTCAGTCGCATAGTGATCTACACCGCATTACTCCAGCTCTGTACATCATCAAATTTTGAACATTTTTTTTGCTTTAATTACTCCTGTAGTAGTTCTACATATATGTACATACTAAGTTTCAACTTTCTAGCATACGCTGTTTCTGAGATATGAAAAACCACCCCCCACCCCGTACCTTGCTACCCCTATTAAACATTTTATTTTTCTAGGATACTTCTACAGTGACTCTATATAGTCGTCAATTTTTAGCTTTCTATGCTTTGCGGTTTTCGAGAAATAAAAATCAGAATTCTTTTCGTTCCACCCTTTCCCACCCCCTCCCACCGTCACCCCCTTCACCAGCAACACCAACATTTTTTTTCCTGCTAGAAGTCTACTGGGCCTAACTCCTGTAAAACTTCTAAGATCATATCTGGTACGATTTTTGAAAAATTGTTATTCCCCCACTTTCGTACTTCACCTACCCTCTCAAAATTTTTACATTCAGTAGACTCCACTTATGATCTTATATACAGAAACCAAATTTTATCTTCGTGGTATACTTGGTTCGGAAGATATTGTAATCTAAAGTTTTTCACCCCCACCCCTACACTCCACTTCCCCTCTTAAAAATTTTAATCCTTGTCTAATCTCCTAGTATCCCTTAAGATAACTACAACTTTTCACACTTTTGAGATCAACGGTTCAGGAGATATAGATTTTATAATGCTTGAATCCCAGCTTTCGAACGTTTTGGACACATTGTTTTTCCCCTCCACTCCCACACCCCTCAACCCTTATCAATCATTTTTTTGCAAATAGGTCCACTATCATAGTACTACAAAACTTCCAAATTTCAGCTTCCTACCATAAACAGTTCCTGAGATCTAGAAACCAAAATTTTTCGTCTAAAACACGCCCTTCTCCTCCCCCCTTACACCCCCTCCCCTCAAGAAGATACCAATCATAGTAGTTCACCCAAACTACCCACCATAAAAATTTCAACTTAATATCTCAACGGGTGTATGAGCTATGCTCCTTCAAACGGTTTTTCGTACGGCGTCTACGGCGGACAGACGGACAATTTTTTTTCTTTGCTTTTTTGGGGTCTACTAGTCCTAAAACGTGAAAATACAAAATTTCAGGGTAGCAAATTTTTTTTAAATTTCAGGTCGATTACAATACTTTATTATTAAAAAATAATAAAGTAAAATGGATTCGAGTCAAAAACGGGTAATTTTCTTTTATGATTTTAAACTTGGCCACAGCGCAACGGAGGCAACCGAAAACATCAACAGGGCATTTGGAACTGATACGGTAAAGAAACGAACCACACAGCAATGGTTCGAAAAATTACAATCAGGAGATATGACCCTTCAAAGTGAGCCACGTGGTACCCAGGACTTTCGATCGGCAAGGACGAGCTGAATTTATTAGTGGAATCTGACTCACGCCAAACTGTAAGAGACATTGCAGAGAAATTGGGCGTACACAATTTGACAGTTTGTCGGCACTTGCAAAAGCTTAGAAAAATTAAAAAGCTTGATAAGTGGGTTCCGCATGAGCTTACTGAGCAAAACATTACGCGTCGACTGGAAGTTTGCAGTTCCCTGCTCTCCCGGAAGAGAAACGATCCGTTTTTGAAATTGTGATGAAAAGTGGATACTGTACGACAATCGTCGCCGATCGCCACAATGGTTGGATGCCTATGAGACCCCAAAACACATGCCGAAACAAGACCTTCATCCGAAGAAGATAATGGTGACTGTTTGGTGGTTGAAGCGTGGTGAAACCATTAATGCAGAGAAGTATTGTGCCCAACTCGATGAAATGCATCATTGAACGGACTACATTGGTCAACAGAGATGGAGTTATACCGCTTCATGACAACGCACGGCCTCATGTTTCAAGAACAACGGTCCAAAAATTAAACGAGTTGGAGTATGAGACTCTTCCTCATCCAGCATACTCACCAGACCTTTCGCCAACCGACCACCATTTTTTTCAACATGTGGATAATTTTTTGGCGAACGAACAATTCGATAATGAAGCAGCCATCAAAAGTGCCTTCGAGGACTTTCTTCGCTCTAGAAAGTCGGACTTCTACGAAACTGGCATAAATGCATTTGTATCTCGTTGGGAGAAGTGTATTGCATGGGCTGGTTCCAATTTTGATTAATAAAATTAAGTTTTATAAAGAGTTGCAGTTGTTTGAAATTGCACTACCAAAAACGATATTTCATCTGCAATAACCTTATTTACATAGAAAATTTAAATAGGTTCATAACCATTTTGTATTTAAATAAAACACAGAATAATTGTGATAATTTCCAAATGTTGCTCGTTCTTGAATTTCACCCTGACAGAAATGTAAACCTTGACGTTTTGGCATTGATAGACCAGCAAAAAAGTTTAAGGGTGCGTTTGCATTAAAATACAAAATTATTGTTTATTATTGTTATTAATTGTTAAACCCTTTAGTTGTTAAGATATTAAGTTATCTGTTCTCTTCATTATAAATTTTATTTTATTATTTTTTAATAATAAAGTGATCGAACACCTAAAGAATAATCAGGAGGTTATTTGGAACGTTATGTTTTAGGTTGTCAGTCGCATAGTAACCTACACCGCATTTCAGAATTAAACGCGTTCCGGCCTTCTACCCATAAAATAATAAAGTTACGCCCAAACTGTTGGCAGACTTTTACTTTATTATTTTTTAATAATAAAGTATTGTGATCGACCTGAAATTTCAAAAAAATTTGTTACCCTGAAATTTTGTATTTACACGTTTTAGGACTAATAAACCCCAAAAAGGAAAAAAAATGTCCGTCTGTCCGCCGACCGCCGTACGCTGTCCGCCGACCGCCGTACGCTGTCCGCCGACCGCCGTACGTAAAACCGTTTGAAGGTCCGTAGCTCACAAACCCCTTGAGATATTAAGTTGAAATTTGTATGGTGGGTAGATTAGGTGAACCCCTACGACTGGTATCTTTTGGAGGGGTCGGGGTATGAGGGCGGCGGAGAGGGGAGCGTTTTAGATGAAAAATGTTGGTTTCTAGATCTCAGGAACCACTTTTGGTAGAAGGCTGAAACTTGGAACTTATATAGTACTATGATAGTGGACTCAAAATGGTCGATAAGGGTTGAGGGGTGTGGAAGTGGGGAGGAAAACAATGAGGCCGAAAAGCTTGGAAGCCGGGATTGAAACATTCTAAAATCGATATCGCCTGAACAATTGATGTCAGAAAATTTAAACTTTGTGCTTATCCTTAGGGATACTTCAAGATTAAACGGGGGTTAAAAATGTTAAAGGAGGTGGTGGGGTGTGGGGGTATGGGGTGAAAACTTTGGATTACAATATCTTCCGAACCAATTACGAGTACACCAGGAAAATAAAATTTAGTTTCTGTATATGGGATCACAAGAGGAGTCTACTGAAATTAATTTTTTTTAGGGGGGAGGTGGAGCACAAAAGTGGGGAACAGCGATTTCTAAAAAAATTCCATTTTTATATCTCAAAAACCGTATCAGATATGATCTTGAAAATTTTACAGGATTTGGGGTCGGTAAACTTCTAGTAGGGAAAAAAATTTTGGGGGTGTGGGTGTAGGGGGTGATGGTGAAAGGAGGTAGAAAGGAAAAAAATTTTGGTTTTAATTTCTCGAAAAACGTAATGAATAGAAAGCTAAAGCTAAAAATAAAATGTTTGATAGGGGTAGCGAGGTACGGGGGTGAGGGGTGGTTTTTCATATCTCAGAAACGGCTTATGCTAGAAAGTTGAAACTTAGTACGTATATGTAGATGTGCTATTAGAGTAATTAAAGCAAAAAAAGTTCAGATTTTTATTGGCGTTCAGAGGTTGAGTAAAAAAAATGTCCGTGAATCCACATTTTCACGAATTTCGTTAAAACTTTAGACATGTCGAGCTATCAAAGCAATTTTACTTCTGCGGGTTATTTATAGTAGCGTCTAGAAAAAAATTTAAAATTTTTCGATATCCAACCGTGGTTGTGTACATATTCACGAATTCTGATATATTTCTTAGGTATATTGAGATTTAGAGTTCACTTTCACTTCTATAAGCTATGAACATAGTCTGGGAAAAACCGATTTAAGTATTTTTCCCTATTAAGCCTCCGGGGGAAAGTTTCAAATAGCCTCCTGGTTATTCCTTAAGTTGTAACCTACACCGCATCTCAGCATTAAACACGTTTCGGACTTCTACGCATAAAATAATAAAGTTGCGCCCAAATTGTTGGCAGATTTTTTAAAACGGTAAGCAATTGAACTGAAAAAAAAGAACTTGTAGATTATAATCCGGAGCTTTCTTGGATACATCTTACTTCGGTTTCCGCCAGGTATGACCAATCGTCTCTGAATACCAATGCCTATCTTAGTCTACCGAGCCGTCCTAAAATTAGTATAAAAAATTAGCTACCCCTTCAACCTTCTAGCGGCCTGAATTTTGATAAATAGTGAATTGGTTTTCAGGTCATTACATAATATGCCCGTAGAAGTTTTATATATCTCATCAGACCTAAGGTATGGCGAAAATTGTGAAAACGTATACAACCCTCTTACGCACCCTTGGGTATATTTCCAAAAATTCTGAAATTAATTCTTAGATGATTATGTGAAAAGCCCGAGGAAGTAAAAAACAAAAATAATATCTTATCAGATCTAAGAGATATGTTAGAATTCGTAAAGAAGTATGCAACCCCTTTACACGCCGTTGGGGGTTGAATATCAAAAAATTATGAAATGAGTTTGTGAGCTATTATATAAAAGTCCGAGGAAGTACACTGAACCAAAAAGGTACATCCAACCAAAAAAAATTCATTGTTACAATGAACGAGTTCATAATATTGATGAAATCAGTAATTTGCTTTAAAGTCCTGATTCATTTAGTAATGAAGTAATAATTTCGGCTTTTTATGCCATATGAAAACGAATAAAGATTCCATACACATATATACAAATTGATCGAAATATTTTTAATGAAATGAGATTAATAGTATTAATGTACGGTTCATATATCATGAAAAATATTTGATGTAGGAATTGTTGTTACGATTTTTTTATTAATCCCATGAATTTCCTTTTTTGAAAGGCATTCATTAATATTAAGAGCGGTATTTTTTTCAGTGCAAAAACCAATCTGATATCTCATCAAAGCTAAGAAATATGTTGAAAACTGTGAATAAGTATTCAACCCCCTTAAACCCCTTAGGGTGGAATGTCTAAAAATCTGGAAACTAACTTTTTGGCCATATAAAAAGCCTTGAGAAATATGAATCAATTCGATATCTCATCAGATCTAAGAAATATGAAAGAATTTGTGAAAATGTATACAACTCCTTGACACCACCTTACGGTTGAATATTAGAAAATCCTACAATTGTGTTGTAGGCGATTATATAAAAACTTATAGGTTTAAGTCAATTTAATATCTCATCAAACTTAAGAGATATGTCGAAAGTTGTAAAAAAGTATGCAACCCCCTTACATCAACTTAGTGGTTAAATATCCAAAAATCCTAAAAGATGTTTTTAGATGAATTTAGCCAGAGGAAGTTAATACCAATTCGATGTCTTATTATTCCCAAGAGATATGACGGTATTCGTGAAATCGTGTTCAACCCTTTTATACCCTCGTAAAGATTCAAAAGGAAAAACTCTTAAAAACAGATTTTAGGTGAAGTCCGTGAAAGTGAAAAGTTATTATATATCTAACCAGACCTGAGGGATATGCCTGAATTAGTGAAAATATATACAACCCCCTTACACCTTCTACTTCTTCGAATTTCAAAAAATCCTGAAAAGAATTTCTAGGCATTTATGTGAACAACCTGAATAAAAAATAATTCAATATTTTGAAAGACCTAAGAGATATGACAAAATTCGTGAAAATATATGCATCTTGTTTTTACTGATAATTTGTTGCCTCCTTCTGTGCGCTAATTGATATTTCAAAATTTTTTAATCTGAATTACTTTGCAGTAGATCTAGGTACATAAACTCACCAAGACTCAACTTTCTAGCATAGGCCGTTCTATAGATATTATAGTAAAAACACCTTTCACCACCGTACCATATCTCACTAGACGGCTACGTAGGTCTATCTAAATACAAAGTTTCATCTATCGATTAATATGGACTCTCAAGATATAAAATTCGGAACTTCCTCTTTTTGAAAATTTTTTTTAAAAAATATAATTTGTTAAGTAGCAGAGGACTCAAAACTTCTGTGAATGGGTACTACAAGTCAGAGTTCGCACTCTGATCCCATTTCGTCTTGGTGTTTTTTTCACGCAATTCAGCTCATCTGTTTCCCTATGTGTGTTCTATCAAAATGGTTGGTATCGATATTTCCTAAGGTAGGGCACCGGCAGACAAAGTGTAGCCCTTTTATTCCACAATATTTGTCTTTATAATTTTTTCAGACAATTCTGTTCTTCTGTAACCCCATGCATGTACTTCCGAAATAATACCTTGAATACCGTCTTTAAGTGTAAGAAATAAGATAACCATTTGAATTTCTGAGAATTTCGCCCCTGGTCTCTGAATTGATAGACTAAAATGCTCAGTAGAAGCAACCCTATCTTTCAAGTCCCATCGATACTAAGATTACGAATTGTTTCTTTCATTTCCGAAATACTTTCAGTCTTTTATCGGAAGCAATTAAACTGTACTATCGTGTTCAATAAAAACCTAGCCCCACCTGTTTTAAGTACAAAAAAAACAATACCAATTTTTTTTCTTCAAGTAATACAAATTTCACTTTTCCATCCCAACTTTAAGGACGCTCTGCTTTTATTTGGGACGTTTTCATTCCAGTTCACTGACAGGGAAAGTATTCTGATAAGAGCATTTCCTCACGAGGGAAATTTATGGAAAATGTTTTTTTTTTCGTCAGGATGAAAAAAAAAAACTGGGAAAAAATATACCAACTCATGTATGAAATGTGCCTCTTCAGGGTGCAAAAGATCGCAAATTTAAAGTCATGATATTAGCACCCTCTCGACGTGGCTTTGATGTCAAATGGTACGGGAACGGAGTACTTTGGTGAAGCATTTCTTAATTCGTTTCGATGATGGCGTTAAATTGCGATTTTGATACATGTTTTTTCCAATTTTTCAATAAAGGGATGTTTTAAGGATATCGTAGTGGAGCTAGTTATTTCAATCATCAATAAGTTGGAAGGAATCCTAGTAATAGTCAACAATGATCAAATTCATCTTTACCTTTAAATGAACCATGGTTACGCCATTCTCAAAGGATTGGAGAAATCAAGAAGCATATTAGAACCCCGGAATCCAAGTGTTCAATCCTACACAGGTCTCTACTAATTCAGAAGTGGGAGGTTGAGCTCCAACCCTGATCATGAATTTAACTTATGTGGGATTAAGAAACCACTATGGAATCAACAGAGATAGCTGGGCAAAGACGCATTATTATATTAATATTAATTGCTATTAATATTAATTGCTACCCTGAGAGTTTTTTTCACACAACCTTAATTTGGCAAAAAAAAATTTGTCCGTCTAACCGCCGTCCGTCGTAATCAAACTCGTTTGATGACTCAATCTCAGAGCTTAGAAGTTCATATTTTTGTGGCAAAGAGATTGGGTGGTAATTTTTGAGATGGTGAAAGTGTCAGGGGGAAGGTCAGGACACCGTTTTATATGAACAATTTTATTTGTCTCACAAACCGCTCGAGAAGCTTTACCTTCAGTTAATACCCTCTAAAGACCCCAGGGAAGCAAACTCCGTATGCTAATCCGAAAAGCAGTGGGACGATTATAAAAACAATTTATTGCCGCCAAAGTTTAAAAAAATACCAATGAAAATCCCATACGTGGATTAATTTAAACATAGACGACAGCCAAAGAATGATCGCGAGAACCTCTAAGAAGGCGACGAGTCGACAAATATGAAAGTTCTTGCTGGATTTTGGTGAACCGATATTAAGGGCGCCCATACAACAATTTATAGGTAGGGGCAAAGCTATAGCTTAAAAGGTGATGTAATGTGACGGATATTTATGGAACTTAGGACAAAGTTGTAATGATAGTTTCTTGACACTATACAACTACCGTTGTTTACAATTAAATTAAATCTCACTACTAACCTACTAAGGCCTTACTTTCGGAATGGTATAAAAATATCACTTGAGCCGTTCTTGCCAAAATTAATTTTTTTTTAAGATCAAAAATTTATTGGCCCGTCGAGCCGGATTTGAGCTAGTGAAAGTATGGACACCAGAAAAAGTAAAGTGAGTTGGAAGTCCGTCTGATTGCAAGTTACAATCCTCATTTTACAATATGTACCATTTTTCAGATTGGTGAAACATCCCACTCTAAGGTCGCTTTTAGCCGAGGTTGAGTTAGCGGAAGACCAAGAGGAAAAGGAGAATTCGCTTGGAGATTCAAGTGAAGGAGACCTTGAGAAGAATACGATTTTCAAACGTAAAATTAAACCAGATGAGATAGAAGTTGAAAAATCGGGCGAACATTGAGAGGCTTCACCAGAAGAAGTAAAGCGAACGCCAGGAGTGGAAGGCCAGCGAATGATCGCTCGGCTAGAAGTAAGTTAACATTTGCTTCTTTCCCTGGTGTACTCATTGTTTCGGCTTCTGTCTGGAGTTGTGTCGGAGAATACCCACGATGAACAAGTCCGGGAATACATCGTTACCATTTAGGAACAGTTTATCTTATTTAGAGGTTAGTTGATGCCTCTAATAATAAACTACTTGGCGAATTATCCTGAAAGGCGTTCCTGATTCCTGTCTTGTTCGGCTGGGCCAACCGGGGTTTAATTATTGCCGTCGCCTGGTAATCCTCTCCCGGAGGCAAACTCCTGGTGGAAAATACCCACGGCACAGGATAGGGTAATAAGTGGGGGGGACTTATAGTTTAGTAGATCTTAGAATTTTAACAACAGTAGGCAAATGGAACCCTATTAGCTATAAAAAGTTGTGGTTTAGAATAGGGCGGATGAGCGTAAGAGAGGGCGAAAAGTCAAGTATTTCGATTGGTTTATCCCGAGAGCCAGTAACGATAGAAAGTAGAATCTTTGTATTAGAAAATATAATCGTTGATAGGGAGTGTGTCTGGTTTTTCTATCTTTGCAACGGCTTACTTATTTTATATACATAAGAAGATATGTTGGGTAAACAAAATTTAAATTTGCTTTGACAAAAAGACTGATATTCGAAAATGGGTTGCATACATTTTCACGGATTTCATCATATCTCTTAGGTCTACTGAGATATCGGATTAATTATACCTCCACCACAGAATTTGTTTGATATCCAATACCTAAAAGAGTGTGTCAGGCTTGTATACGTTTTCAGGAAATCCGACATATCTCTTGGGTTTGATCAGGTATCCATTACGTTTTTACCTAGGTATATGAACTTTGGACTTGTTGACATTCAAGTCGGTGTAAAGGTCGGTAAATGTATAAAGGGATTGTATACGTTTTTAAGAATTCCATTATATCTCTTAGTTCTTATTAGATATGCATTTAATTTTTATATCTATGGACTGTTTATTTTACATTATTAGTTTTTAATACTAAAATCTTGTGATCGACCTGAAATTTAAAAATTAATTTTTAGGATTAATAGACTCAAAAAATGGAAAAACAAACTGTCGCCTGTCCGTCGAATATGTCGTACACGGAAAAAAGGGAATGCACATTGTATGTACATTTCACCAATGTAGCTGCAAATATGTGCCGGAAACATAAAATATGTATTCCTTACACGTAAATATGTTATCATTACTATTTTCTTACAAATTCTGATGTACCTAGGAACATTAAGAATTGTACTAATTTCCCAAAATACCAATGTAAATAATACACATAAATAGTTTTCTGGAATATGTAATTTGTATGTTACCATGGAAAAGTAATGCAAACTAAGAAAGTGTAGCAGACATATTTTTTGTGGTGTATGATATCAAATCAAATATCAAATCATGTGCACTGTACACATAATATGTAACGTTTCCCATAAAAATTGTAGCAGCAAAAAACAATCGACTTTCTTTGCTGTAGATTTGAATAAATCAGTTTCGAAGCGTCTTCTTTGTAAAATAGTCAAGTGACAAGTGTGTTAATAAATCAATTAAACTTATTAAATGGAGTTTGTTATTGAAAGTTTTAGTTCAAGTGTTACCAATTGGTGCGTGAAAATTAAAAACTTAATTAAAAACTGAGTATATTTACCAAAAATAACAATTATATAAAATTAATATAGAAACAAAATAATCAATAAAAAAAAAAAAATCAACTAAATAAAAGTTTTTTTTTGTTATATTTTTAATCGATCTCCCCAACATGACCATGTGCCATATTATACTCCAATAAAAAATATTTTTTTATAGGATTATACGAGTACCTATTGACAGCAAAAGTGGGACTTATTACTAATCGAAGGGTTATTAAAAACGCAACATATTTCTAGAACATTTTCGTTGCAATTAGTACTATTCTCTATTCATTCATGCTCGTTCCTACATTTTTAGAACTATGAAAATATTTCAAAGTTTACGCTACATAACAAATGTTCTCAAAACATTCCATATTGTAGTTTTACTTCAATATTTTTTAATAATAAAGTATTGTGATCGACCTGAAATTTCAAAAAAGTTTGCTACCCTGAAATTTTGTATTTCCACGTTTTAGAAAAGCGAAAAAAAAATAAAATGTCCGTCTGTCCGCCGTACGCAAAACCGTTTGAAGGTGCGTAGCTCAGAAACCCCTTGATATATTAAGTTGAAATTTTTATGGTATGTAGAGTGGGTCAACGCCTACGAGTGGTACCTTTTGGAGGGGTGGGGGTGTAAGGGGGAGGATGGGGGAGCGTTTTAAATGAAAAATTTTGGTTTCCAGATCTCAGGAACCACTTATGCTAGGAGGCTGAAAGTTAGAATTTATGAATTACTATGATAGTGGACACATTTGCAAAAAAATAGTCGATAGGGGTTGAGAGGTGTACGAGTAGGTGTACGAGTAGGTGAGGGGAAACAGTGCGTCCAAAACGCTTGAAAGCTGGGATTGATACATTCTAAAATCCATATCTCCTTAACGGTTGATGTTAGATGGCCGAAATTTTGTAGTTGTATTAAGGGATACTAGGAGATTAGAATAGGGTTAAAATGTTTAAGGGAAGTAGTGAGGGGGGGGTTGAGGGTGAAAACCTTTGAGTTATAGTATCTTCCGACTCAATTGTGCTAGGAAGAAAAATTTGGTTTCTGTATATAGAATTAGCAGTGAAGTCTACTGAATGTAAAATTTTTGACGGGGGGAGGTGAAGCGCTGAAGGTGGGGGACAGCCATTTTTCAAAATTTTTAATTTTTTATCTCATGAACCGTATCAGATATGATCTTGAAATTACAAGAGTTTGGACCAGTAGACCTCTAGCGGAGAAAAAAATTTTTGAGGGTGTGGGTGTAGTGAGTGATGGTGGAAGGGGGTGCAAATTAAAAAATTCTAATTTTAATTTCTCGAAAGCCACAAAAGATAGAAAGCTAAAAGTTGATAACTGTATAGGAGGTGCTATAGAGATATCCCAGAAAAAAATTTTTGATGGGAGTAGCAAGGTACGGGGGTGGTGGTGGTTTCCGTATCTCAGAAACGGCTTATGCTAGAAATTTGAAACTTAGTATGTATATGTAGAAGTACTACAGGAGTAGTTAAAGCAAAAAAAAAGTTTAACATTTTATTGATGTACAGAGCTATAGTAAAACAAATGTGCGTGAAAATGGGTTTTCCAACACTTTCATGAATTTCGTTATTTTAACCTAAAGAATAAGCAGGAGGCTATTGGGAACGTTATTTTTTAGGTAATCAGTCGCATAGTGACCTACACCGCATCTAAGTATTAAACACGTTTCGGACTTCTGCTCAAAAAATAATAAAGTTGCGCCCAGACTGTTGGCAGATTTTTTACATTTGTACTGTGTTGGTTTAACAAATTTTCATCATAGATATTACTATTTTTTTGTTACTGACATTTCTAATTGTATTGACCACTCTTTCGTTGTGAATTATACAAATTGCGAAATGTGATATGTACACAAAAATAGTAATAAATACAATTAAATTGTTCTTATCACATTTTAATAACAACATTTTATAGTGGTACTGAGAATTAAAAATGATGGTTAGCTGAAATTTCACCATCACAATTCTAACGAGAACCCTTGTCGTTGGCAGTCAAAACTATTTCTTTTTTTCCGTGTACGTAAACGTGTTTGACGCATCATAACTCAAGAACCTCAAAGATGTTTATTAAATATTTTCTCAGTGGTCAAAGGGGGTGGTCATTGTAAGGGATGAGCTCTTGGTGGGTAAAGGCTTAAAACTACAATTTGAGAACTGCATATTTCTGGAATGACTGAAGCTAGGAATCTGTAACATGTTGGGGAATATAGCAAGCATCCACAAAATAAATTGTTAAGGTGGGCAATTCGTTTTGAAAAACAAATTGTACCAAAAGCGCTATAGCTTTAATTTTCACTGTCTGTAAATTATATCCTCTGAATCGCTCATAGTAGAAAATTAAAATTTAAGATATTGTTGCGAGCTAGGGGTTCGCCGGGATTTCAAGTAAAACACAATTCGGTTAAAATAAAAATAAGTGATTATTTATTAATCGCACTTTAAATTCTATTCGCACAATAATTCGCACTGTATGGCAATACCGCCCGCTTATACCATAAATCGCTTGACTCGATCACTTTCGCTCTCTACCAACACGGTCGCGTATACACGCTGGCTGTCACAGTCGACGTAATAAAAATTACTGTGTCCTCGCTGAAAGCTTTATCTGCTTTTATACCAGTTGCCTGTAGTCGAGACTGTTCTTAAATCTTCGTTCAGTGGTGTGTAGAGGGTACCCGAAAGCTTGAGATCTTTCCATTTGACCCTCTACGCTGTTCAAGCGCATTCGAGCACATTCGATAAGAAGTGGGGTATAATCGTGTTGCTCCGCTCTCCTTATTTACTCAACTAGGCTTTTGATTGGGTTGCTTTGCAGCTTAGGTATTCGGTTGTTACTGTTTCCCTATTCGTAATCGATCGAGTTGCGCGGTGGCCAGGCTTACACGTAACAATATGTAAAAACTGTCAAGTATTACAGGTTTGAAATTTGGTACGTATTTATTAGAATTAAATGCAAATATTCCAAAAATATAATTTTTGGCAAGGGTACTGACATTGGAGAGAGGAGTGCCGGAAAGTTTATATCTTAGGTACTACTTATGCTGAGAATGTGAAAATTGGAATGAGTGCATAGTTATAAAGTTATAAGAATTTGTGGTTTTTATGTCACATAAACGGCTTTTCTTAAGGCGGCGAAATAGTTTGTCTGGTTATAGAGTCGTTTTCGCTAATATTTTTAAGAAAAACCTGCCAACAGTCTGGGCGCATCTTTATTTTTTTCGGGACAAAGTGCGTGATACGATTAAAGGCACTGCATATTCCCAGTTACGCTTTGGATCTGCCTGCTTAAAGGCAGGACAACTTAAAAGACACCTTAAAAAATTTAGCAGAAGGTTATTTGAAAAGTTAATTTTTAAGGTGACTACTTCGATACAACCAGTATTACATTCGACTTCTACCACGCCCCAGACTATTACCCAAAATAATAGTTGATATTTTAAGTATGGTGTCAGCTTCTCTACTATAGTCGCTTCCCGAACTTTTTTCCAAAAAATAATAAAATTGCACCGTTGGCAGATTATGTTACAACCTGTCCTCGTAGCCAGAAATAAATAAGCTTAACAATTTTCAACCATATTTACGATAAGCCTTCTGGAAAACGTTGTTTGTGGTACTTGATCATATCCAAAACACGAATGGGAACAATAGAGTGAAAAACCAAAATATCACTAATCTTTGTGAAATTTAAATCCGTCAAAATTGTTTGGAATTTCGAAAAATGAGTAGGTACTGTTATATTGTCAAACACACTGTGGAATATTACTCAGAAGGCGATTGTAACTCTTTGTATTATCAGAGATGCCATCTTCTGGCCATAACAATAAATTGAAGTTTTCTTATTAAATCGATTTTGAGCCTATCTCTATTCATCAAGGATTAAATGTCAAAAAAAATTATAAACACATAATTTTGCCAATGACACAAACTGCGTATTGCTATATGCATAACCTGGCATCCCTAAAAAGTTATCGATGACATCGAAGTTTTCTGAGAAAACTGCAATCTTCCAAAATCCAATTAGAACAGCACTACACACTTTCTGCACACACTTCTCTGAATATGCTGGAAAAATCTGGACTCAACATATGCTAAATATAAGCGAAGCAGGGCGTGTACATGGAATCAGATTTTCTACTACTAGAGCGAGGAAAAGATTAGTTTGACTGAAAAGTGCATGTGAAAGTTAATCATTGCTAATAGCTATTATCTAGTAAATGAAATGGGGAAAAATTGGCAATAGTGTGGTAATTTAATTGAATAAAGGGATTTAAAAAGCCGATTTTCCAGAAAAATCTTAATTTCTGATTATGGCTACTAGGTGGTAATTCCGATGGTCCATAACCTATATATTTAGAATTACAATAACAACAGAATAATTTTATACAGCTTTGTTTGTCAATATCTCACGATAAATTTTTCGGAACCTCCTAGGATTTTTATTTCTTTTAAGGCCGTAAGGACCTTGAGTGCCTTGGGCGCTACTTGTGATTTTGAGCCCAAGAACGGCAATATAAATAGGTAGGATTAGTTTCGAAATACAGTAAATATTAATCCGGAGCTCATGAAATCAAATCCAACCAAGACCCACTATCTAGAGGATGTGATTCTTCAAAAAATATTAGGCAGTGAAGAGAGGAATTAACCCTCGAAACTTCCAGTTCTGTTTCCAATCATTTGTATGGTTGACGTAATCATAATATGGGTTACGAGTATCATAACTCAAGGAGTGAAATACTGACGTTCATCACAACAAAAGTTACGAGAGCCTAAAATATGGATAAGCTAACTGCGCTACGCTACGCTAACTATAATTACAATTTTTATAATGAGATTGTAACTATTATTATGATTCATGAAATCATACTATGTTCAGAGGAACAAAGTAATATAGTTGATACAACCATACCTTCAGTTATTAGAACCATGTGAAATCTTGAAACATGGATCTCGTAACTATTAACTCAACCATAGTATGGTTATAGTTATTGAATCTATATTTTTCTTTGAGTGTAATGAAGAAAGGATACTTTCCTGAAATTATGACATTGGGATAGGATCTGGTGTTGCTCGTAGTTGGCACGCTTCTCTGATGCGTATATTCTCTGTAATCTAATGAAGTAATTAACAAGTCCGTAAGATGTCATAGTAGCTAAATGCTAATGAATCCATACTTATTTTGCCACCATCTCCAAATCCAGTGAATAACGGCCATTGAGCAGTAAAAACCATTAGCTCAAAATGTCCCTGCTGCGTGAAGGATAATTTGCTGACCGAGCAATTCAATCTTCTCGAGAAACAGGGAAAGAAAGAAAAATTCAATAACGACATCTCCATAATTAAGCAATTACCGGAGGATTCTCGACAGATGAGTCCTCGCTTCGCCGGAAAGGACATCTGCGCAAATGAAGTCCTAATGCAGTTTTCATGCTTCGGACTAAATACCTCAGTTCCTTATGCCCCTGGATATGGCTATCCTCATCAATATGCCGAGGGCTTATGTTTTTGCTGATTTATGTCGGAAGTTTACTAGCAAAGCTTTTACATCCCCAACACCGCAATCTCCCACCTCCCCAGATGTTGAACCACTCCAAGGAAGACCTATGGCTACGTTGTAGTGTTCTCGTCCTTTAACTACTACTACTACTAGTACTATTCAGGACGAAATGTGACGACATTCCATTTTACTAGCATCGAAGGGCGCATCCATATTCTGATGAAGGGTAGGGTCCTTCGCGTCGACTAGTTCAATCCTCTGGTAAACAGAATTTATGCCCGCGAATCCTGGAGTATACCCTTAAAATTTATGACCGTATCATTATTACGCGCTAAATAATTTTAAGTGCTTCGTTTATGGTGACGTAAAACCGATGCAGTTCCATTTTGAGTCAATTTGTTTGTTCGTCAATAATTCAAGAAGGATATTTTCATAAAGTAGAAACTGTAGACTGTACATTTAGCAGGAGTAAAATTAGAAAATCAATAAAATTAAAAACAAGTTTAAGTTACTACTTAAAAAATCTGCCAATGGTCTGGGCGAAACTTTATTATTTTTCGGGTCAAAGTTTGGGAGCGGTCAAAGTCGGAGTGTATCATGAGTTGCTTCGAGATTATTAGATTTCTTGGAAAATTATTTTTGTTCTTAATATAAAAATATTTAAAATAGAAATTTTTAGCCGATTAAACATTGAAGAAGTCCGTGTAGACTATTCGAATTTCAGTATATTGTGTACACTAAAAGCCCATATAAGCAAAAACGAATTTGTTGCCTTATCACAATTAAGAGATATGACGAATTGTTAAAAGTATACAAATCCATTACTTCCAATTGGGGTTTGAATTTCGAAAAAATTGTGAAACAGGTTTTTAGACGATTTCATAAGAAGCAACTTCATATCACATGAGACACGAGGGATTTTGAAAAATCCTTCCACGCACTTGGGGGTTGAATATCCAAAAATCCTGAAAGGAAGTAATAAATAAATATGAAGATAGCACGAGAAAGTAGGAACCAATTCAATTTCTTATCACTTCTAAAAGAAATGACGGAACTCGGGAAAACGTGTTCAACTCGTTTTTACCCACTTAAGGGCTGAAAAAGGAAAAAACGTAAAAACGAGTTTTAGGCGATTATTACGCAAGCACGTGAGTGAAAAGATATTCGATATCTGATAATACATGGGGATATAGTAGAATTCGTGAAAAAGTTTACAACCCCCTTTACATCCCCTTTGTGTCGAATTTTAAAAAATCCTGAAAACACTTTCTAGGTATTTATATGAAGAAACCGTAGAATAAAAATGAATTCAATATTTGGGAAGACCTGATAGATATGACGAAAACAGTGAAAATATATGTATTCCATTTTCACTGATTATTTTTTTTGCCCCCCCCCCTCCAAACGCCAATGGATATTTGAAATTTTTTTTTATCTAAATTAGTTTTCTAGTTGATTTACATAAATGTACTGAATTTCAACTTTGTAGCATAAGCCGTTCTATAGATAGGAAAAACATCCCCCACCCCTGTACCATACTACCCCTATAAAAAATTCTATTTTTCCAAGATGCTACTAATATAGCTCTATCCAAATACCAAGTTTCAGCTTTATATCATTATAGGTTGCCGAGATATTAAAATCGGAACTTTTTCCTTTTCACCCTCCCCCACCCTCACCCTCTACACCCACACTTCCAAAATTTTGTTTTCTGCTAGGGGTCTATTAGGCCTACTTCTGGTAATTTTAAGCATCTATCTTACACTGTTCTTGAGATATGAGATGTGATTTTTTAGAAAAATTCTTAACCCCTCCACTTTTATGCTCCACCGCCCCCCTGAAAAATTTTATTTTCAGCAAACTTCATTTGTCAACTTTTATACACAAACCAAATTTTATTTATCTAGTGCAATTGGTTCGTGAGATATCGTAATCTAAAGTTTTTTACCCCCCACCCCCGCACGCCACTGCCCCCACTCAAATTTTTGTTTCCGATCTATTTTCCTAGTACACCTACAGATATTCATTAAGTTTTAATTTTGTGGCATTGACCGTTTAGGAGATATGGATTTTAGAATGTGTCGATCTCACCTTTTTTGCGTTTTGAACGCATTATTTTTCCCCCCACTCCCAAACCCTTTCACCTATATCGGCAATTTTTTTGCAAATGGGTTTACTATTGAAGCTCTATATAAGTTCCAAATTTCAGCGTCCTAGCATAAGCGGTTGCTGAGATCTAGAAACCAAAATTTTTCATCTAAAACACTTCCCCCTCCTCCCCCCTCCCCCCTCACACCCCCACCCCTCCAAATTTGGCCACTTTAAGGGGCCTGCCCACTCTATTTATAAAAAAAAATTAAGCAAATTTTTTTTTTTTAAAAATCGATAATAGTAAAATAGTAAGTACGTAAAAACTGAATCAAACTTAATTTTTTGAATATTGAAATAAAAGGTAAAACAAACCTTATAAATTAAAGAAGAACTAAATAAACTTAATGTTAATTAAAAATAAATAAATCAAGAATGGAACAAATTGACAAACTGCCAATAGTCGGGGAGCAACCTTATTATTTTATGGGAGAAAAGGTTTAAAGTTTAGCTTCCGTGTAGGTTCCAACTTACTACCTAAAAAAGTAATCAAGTAGAATTTTTACGCTATTATATGAAAAGTCCGAGGAACTGAAATACATTACAATATCCCATCTGTACTAAAAAAAATTAAGGAATTCGGAAACCGCGTACAAACCGTTTATACCCCTTAAAGGTTGAATATCGGAAAGTCCTGAAATCTGTTTTTAGGCTATTATTTATTTATTTATTTTATTTTAAATAATAAAATAAATAGTTCGTGAAAGTGGAAATTTTTGTTATATCTAACCAAATATGGGAGATATGGCGAAATTCGTGAAAATGATACAACCCCCATTACATTTCCATACAGGCCGAATATGCGATAATTCTGAAACTATAACGAGAATGAAACCATAGAAGTCAAATTTTTAAGAATTTTTAGGTAGTTTTTCGGCATCAGATTCGTCTTATTTTTTTATCCTGAAATCGGTTTTGAGTCAAATCTATAAAAAGCTCGTTGAAGTGAAAATTAGTTCGATATCTCAATAGACCTAAGAGATTTAGCAAAATTCGTGAAAACGTGTGCAACTAATTTTCACTCCCTTGAGGGTTGAATAGAGAAAAAATTTGTAATTGATTTTTATGTGATTATATGGAAAGTACGCGGAAGTGAAAGCGAAATCGGCACTTTTTAAATCGATTTGTTTTCTTAAATTACTTTTACATCTATTACATCTACATACGATATATGTTACACCATGAGATACCGGGTTTACCCAGCTAAGCAAACTGCAAAGGTTGGCCTGTACAACTATCTCTGGGGCAATGCGAACCACTTCTACTGCAGCACTTGAGGTGATTCTAAATCTTTCACCTTTACACTTGTATGTGCAAAAAGAAGCCGGGCTCATGACGTACCGACTTCTAACTTCTGAGGATACGGAAGCAAAGAAAATAGCCTCCGCAGATCTTGTGAGAGAGCTTGAGAGCGACCCTATTCTCGGCAATCCGCTTTCGGATAATATCATACCCAGATACAACTTTGAGATACTATTCAAAGTAGTGTTCCCACCCCGAAAGGATTGGGAAACACATATGCCTGAATTTAAAAAGGGAGCACTAATCTGGTATACAGATGGCTCTAAGCCAAATGATGGAGTTGGAGCTGGAGTACATGGACACATACCAAGTGTCGACATATATGCCAGCCTCGACAAGTCAAATACGATCTTTCAAGCAGAGATTCATGCAATTGAACTATGCATCAGGGAAAACAGTAGAAGAGGATATAAGAGTCACAAGATCCAAATTCTCTCTGACAGCAGAGCAGCATTACTTACTCTACCAGCTTTTTGCTTTAGTTCCCACTTAGTGTGGGATTACATACAAGAACTTAAGAAACTAGCGAACTCGAATACAGTCATACTGTAATGGGTTCCTGGACATAGTGATATTGTAGGCAATGAGTCTGCGGACCAGTTAGCGAAAAAAGGAGCTGACTTAAAATTTACAGAACCAGTGCCTTTCTGTGGAATGCCAACAGCTGTGGCAAAAGAAACACTGTTGGACTGGATTAACATCCAAGCTGACCTCCACTGGACAGAGGTAGTGGGGTGCAGACAGTCCAAACTGTTCGTGGAAGGTCACTCCTCGAAACGAACCTCCGATTTGCTCAAATTAAGCAGGAATGAGGTTCGGCGCTTGATCGCGCTAATTACAGGACATTGTAAGCTTAAAAAGCATCTGCATACGATTGGACTGGTTTCAGACGATATTTGGAGATTGTGTGAAGAAGACGAGGAAACTGCAGAGCACGTTCTATGCCATTGCGAAGAACACAGAAGACTCAGACTTTTAGGACATTACTTCCTAGCACCATTGGAATGCATGTCTAACTCACTCAAGAGCATATTAAAATTTATTGATATAACCGCCCTGAGTGAGTTATAATAAGGGAGGACAATCACAATAGGCACATTGAGGCCGCAGTGAATCGGGATTTTTAGACCGTCCTCCACCATCTACAATTTACAATCTATATGTTACAAGTTTCAACGTTTTTGTATAAGCCGTTCCTGAGATCAAAATTCGACCTGCAACCCTTATCAAAAGTTCAATAAATAACTTTTATAACGTAGTGCTAAACAAATTGTTAAATTACTACTTCAAAACTAAATAAATGAAAAGTAAAAAAAATTGGCGGATCTCTCTGCAAACTTTAACTTCATTACTAATTAATTTTGTAGTTCGAGTTGATGTAAAATATATTTTTGTGGTGGAAGAGGTGGGGGTAGATAATTCTATAGCCCACGGTTGATGTTATCTCTCGGTTTCTTAGCTGATCATGACGACTCCAATCAATAATAATCAATAAACATACTGCAGTCACGATCGGCTGCAAGCCAATCGTATAATACTCTAGATGAATACTGAACTCCGATTTATATTGTAGTTGGGGATAAAGTAGAATTACGTGTGTGCATGTTGTATGTCCTTTATTAAGGACTGCCATTAGATTGCTACTCAAATCTAAAAGACAATATTCAGTGTTTAATTTCATATCTTGAACTGGGTAAGTCATCGAACAAAAATGTCCTTTCTGAAGGACTTTCACATGGGAGGTGCAGGAAGGACTCACTCGACATATTTATCCTTTTCCTTGGAACCATTTAAAAATGAACGTGTACAAAATTTCAAATTCGTAGCTTGAAGCGTTCAAAAGTTATCGAAAAATATTGTTGAACACGTGTCTTAAGGACATTTTGTATGGCAGCTTCCAGAAGGAGTAAAAGGATTTCGCTGATTAGTAAACTTGAACTTTGTCTTCACTCAAAACTAATTTGTACAAAATTTCCAATTCATAGCTAAAAGATTACTTGAGTTATAGTAAGTTCCGTAAATTAAGTGAAGACGTTTTGACAGGATATTTGTATGGCAGCTACACGAAGAACTAATAGAATTTTCTTCATAATCATACATTTAGCTCCAACTATTGATGAAATAACACATACAAAATTTCAAAGACGTAGCTTAAACTCTTCTGAAGTTATCGGCCAATATTCTTAAACACGTGTTTTAAGGACATTTTGCATGGCAGCTACCCGAAGGAGTAATAGGATTTTGCTGACAAGTAAAGTCGAACTTTCTTTTCACTCAAAACCAATTTGTACAAAATTCCGAATTCGTAGCTAAAAGATTAATTGAGTTATAGTGAGTTTCGTAAATTAAGTGAATACATTTTGACAGGATATTTGTATGGCAGCTAAACGAAGGACTAACAGGATTTTCTTCATAATCATATATTTAACTTCAACTATTGAAAAAATAACACGTACAAAATTTCAATGTCGTAGCTTAAAACCTTCTGAAGTTATCGACCAATATTCTTGAACACGTGTTTTAAGGACATTTTGTATGGCAGCTACCCGAAGGAGTAGGACGATTTTGCCCGTTAACGAACTTAGCCTTACAAATTTAACCAAACATCCACATTCAAAATTTCATGATTCTAGGTGAAGGCGTTCTTGAGTTATCGTGCTAATGGACAGACGGACGGACGGACGGACGGACGTCAGGCGGATTTGAGGTTTTTGGCCACAAATAAACAAAAAATAATATATAACTTTTTTTCGTCCGAGGCTTGGTTCTATGCGTTACAAACTTTTGGGCTGGATTAAACTTATAATACTCTATATGATTTCATCTAGAGTATAAAAAGTCTCAATGGTTCTGGTCCTGATCGTGATAGGTTCCAACGAAAATTGAACAAAATTTCCACTCCCACTACACTCTATATTCCAGATCTGTACAACGAAAATGAAAGAAAACATGAAACTATAAATACTCTTAAAACTTAAATGAACTTAATAATACAAAATTAATAACAATTTTAGCTTAAAGCAAAAGAAACAGAAACAATTCGAAGCAGCCCTAAAATTAAATGAATAAAAAGTACATATATTAAATTAATTATATTTAGAACTTAAGTTGTGCGGTTTTTCCAATTGCATTTCAATGTAAATATTTAGTTTTATAATTTCATTTCGAAAAGTAAGAATTCGGTCGATTTTTAAGCGCAATAACTTCAATTTAGACAAAAATATTCACTTACAATAAGTAAAACTCAAAATTAAATACAATTTAATCCTAAACAACACAAAATTAGAGCCTAATATGTAAAAAAGTTAAGTTATTCCAAGAGAAACAAAACTTGAAAACAAAATTAAACTTAAACCGACAAAAATTCAAACTTATTCAAATAAACTGTAAAAACTTAATAAAACTTTACTATACTCGTAATTAAAACAAACCTTAAAAAAACAGCTTAAACTAAATTCAAAAACCTCCAAAAAATAAATGAAAATACCTAATTTAAAAAAAATTAATTGGAATCTTAAATGTAAATAAGCAAAAATTTAGCGAAAAGAGTTTAAAATTTATGTTACTGTGTCTAAAATTTAAACATTTTTATAATAAGTTCGAATAGGTACCAAGTGTGTCAAATTCAGAATTAACAAATCATTTTATAAACGTCTCAAAATTACAGTAATCTACTAAAAGACAAGGAAACTAAAGGTGCCAATTAATTTTTGCTGTGAATGAATAGCTTAAAATTGGAAAGGTCGAAAATCAAAACCATTTAGCTACTTTCATAAAAAGAATACTCAATAAAAGTGATACCTGCCAAAGCTACGTATTCCATCTTTCATAATTTCGGGGGGGGGGCAGGAGGGGCCTGAACCCCCCAGGCCTCGGCTTGGACCCTCCCAGAAAAATAATTCTGGTCCCTTCCAGAAAAGTAATTCCTTCCTATCCGCAAAACTTTTTGTTGCCAATTGTTTTTTGTCAAATGTTTTTTAACAATACAAACAATATAAAAGGATCTTTTAAAATGAACGAAGCAAATCTCATCTGACTTTTGAAAATAACAAGACATTTTTGAATTTTACAATTATTGTTCTTTCGATCTGACGAGAGCTTTACAAGATTTTTTCAATTTAGCAAAATAAATTGGAAATTGTTTTTGAAAACATTAAGATTCTCATGAAAAATTTTGGAGTTTTACGAAATTGTAACAAGATTTTCTTCAAGTTTACAAACGTTTTTGAATGTAACCACCTTTTTTTGAGAATATCTTTGAATTTTACGAGAACTTTAGAAGATGTTTTCAATTTAACAAAGTAGAAATTGGTTTTAAACATAACGACATTTGCATTAAATATTTTTTGATGTTATGAGATCCTAGAATAAATAAATTATTTTTAAGTAGAATTTGTTTTTGAATATATCGGCAAAACCATCATTGGGCCATTTTTTTTCCGACAAAACGACATCGTTGGATGTTAGCACATTATGTCTGCACGCAAATACGTGAAAAAGGTCTGGATGGTTACTGGTTTCAAGAAGACGGTGCGCCATGCCACACTGCAAATGAAACAATTCTCAGCAAAAAGGGCACATTTTGCTGTGGCCAATAGAGGCAGCCACTTGATTGATGTTGTATTCAAAAACCAATCCAAATAAATTCTAAAGGACCAAATTGAATAAAAATGGCTAACATATAAAAAAATCTGCCAACAGTCTGGGCGCAACTTTATTATTTTATGGGTAGAAGTCCGAAACGTGTTTAATGATGAGATACGGTGTTGGGTACTATGCGACTGACAACCTAAAAAATAACGTTCCAAATAGCCTCCTGGTTATTTTTTAGGTTGTCAGTCTCATAGTACCCAACACCGTATCTCATCATTAAACACGTTTCGGACTTCTACCCATAAAATAATAAAGTTGCGCCCAGACTGTTGGCAGATTTTTTTTTATTCATTTACGTATTTTTTTATCAATAGAATAATTCATAGTAGTAAAAGCGAATTCGATCACATTAAACCTAAGAGATTTTCGGAATCAGTGATATCTTGAACAATACCCCCAGGGGGTTTAATAGAGAAAAATACTTAAATCGGGTTTTTCCCCGACTAGTTTAAAGCTTATAGAAGTAAAAGTGAATTCCAAATTTCAATATACCTTAGGAATATATCAGAATTCGTGAATATGTACACAACCACTTTACACCCCCTTAGGGGTTGGATATCAAAAAAATTTGAAGAACGTTACTAGGCGCTTATATGAATAGCCCGCAGAAGTAAAATTGCTTTGATAGTTTGACATGTCTAAGAGTTTTAACGAAATTCGTGAAAATGTGGATTCACGGACATTTTTTTTACTCAACCTCTGAACGCCAATAAAAATCTGAACTTTTTTTTTGCTTCAGTTACTCTAATAGGTCATCTACATATACGTACTAAGTTTCAACTTTCTAGCATGAGCCGTTTCTGAGATATGAAAAACCACCCCTCACCCCCGTACCTTGCAACCCCTATGAAAAATTTTATTTTTCTAGGATATCTCTATAATGGCTCTATATAATCCTAAATTTTTAGCTTTCCGCTCATTACGGTTTTCGAGAAATAAAAATCCAAATTTTTTTCCTTTCTACCCCTTTTCACCATCACCCCCTACATCCCCTCCAATAAATTTTTTTTCCCTACTAGAGGTCTACCGATCCCAACTTCTGTAAAATTTTCAAGATCATATCTGATACGGTTTCTGAGATATAAAAATTACATTTTTTGAGAAATTGCTATCACCCCACTTTTGTGCCCCACCTCCCCCCTAAAAAAAATTTACGTTCATTAGACTCCTCTTGTGATCCCAAATACAGATACAAAATTTTATCTTCCTGGTGCAATTGGTTCGTAAGATGTTGTAATCCAAAGTTTTTCACCCCCCACCCCTACACCCCTTTCTAGCGTTTTTGACTCATTGTTTTCCCCCCCCCACTTCCACACCCCTCATCCTTTATCGATAATTTTTTTGCAAATGAGTCCACTATCATAGTACTACATAAGTTCCAAATTTCAGCCTCCTAGCATAAGTGGTTTCTGAGATCTGGAAGCCAAAATTTTTCGTCTAAAACGCTCCCCCCTCATCCCCCCTTACACCACCACCTTCCGAAAAGATACCATCCGTAGGGGTTCACCCAATCTACCCACCATAAAAATTTCAACTTAATACCTCAACGGGTTTTGGAGCTACGCGCCTCCAAACGATTTTGCGTACGGCGGACGGCGTACGGCGTATACGGCGGACAGACGGACATTTTTTTTTTTTGCTTTTTTGGTGTTTACTAGTCATAAAACGTGTAAATACAAAATTTCAGGGTAGCAAATTTTTTTGAAATTTCAGGTCGATCACAATACTTTATTATTGAAAAATAATAAAGTAAAATCAGTTGTTTTTTTTTTCAAAGTTATTCAATGTTTACATACCGTTTACATACATACATTATTGATCGTTTTCGCACTAATTTTACTCTTCTCTTAACGAATCACCATTACATCCATTAAAATTGACTGTTTGGTGCGGTTTACACGCTGGCGGCATCATCGGTCCTTATTTCTTTCGAAATGAGGAAGGAGCTGCCGTTACGGTGAATGCGCTATCGAGCCATGCTGACTAAATTTTTGTTTCCAAAAATTAATCAGCTAAACATCGCCGATATTTGGTTCCAACAAGACGGCGCAACTTGCCATACAGCGCGCTTAACAATCGATTTATTGCAAAATCCATTTGGTGACAACTTGATTTCCAGAAGTGGTTCTGTTAACTGGCCCCCTCGTTCCTGCGATTTAACGCCTCTGGATTACTTTTTATGGAGCTATATTAAGTCATGCGTTTATACCGACAAACCAGCAACTCTTGAAGCATTGGAAGCCAATATTCAAGCCACTATTGACGCCATACGGCCAGATTTATTGGAAAAAGTAGTCAACAATTGGACTGATCGAATGGACCATGTAACTCGTAACCGCGGCGGACATATGACGGAAATCATATTTAAAAAATAAATGCCATGAAATTATCTACCAGAATATAATAAAAAAATTTCATTCCAACAGTATTTCTGTCTTGTATTATAATTTTAAGTTCCCATGCACCTAAAAAAACACCTTTTACAACTCCATACATACGTAAAATTTCAGGTTTCTATTCTTAGCGGTTTTCAAGATATAAAAATCGCAATTTTTTCATTTTCCACCCTCACCAACCTCACTGTTTGTTCGCAACAGCCTTCCGAGGCTCGCGTTTCAACGTCTGTCCATTAAAACTTGTACAAATACTTTTGTATTTTAAGTAACATAATGTTGCCAGCAGGCATCATATTTTCTACTGACTAGAAGTGATAGCTTTTATCAAAAAATAGACTTGAATTACAATTCAATTACTGTCCAAACGTGTACATGTACCATACCATTCCGTTATAAATTTTATATTTGAATTAAAAACTTGATAGGTCGTCATGTACAATCTACTCCAATTGTGATGATACGTCCTAGATCGTCAAGGACCTTTACTCTGATGGAATTTCACTGTTGTTTGAATAGAGAAATGTCTTTTTAGGGATAACAAGAGTATGTCAATTGTCAGCCAAAATTTAGCAGGTTCTCGCCACTGTTGCTCTTTTAGAACCAAGGAGATTCTTCAAGTTGAATTTTCCTTCCATACAGAATTTACTATTCATGCATAACTCAAGATCGCATTCTCCTTCAGAAAAAGGGTGCCATTATTTGTTTCCGCGATTTTATGTTGATCTTAAGTCTGATTTATACCAAGGTTTTTGAAAAATAAAAATGTAAACAAATCCCGGAAACCAACCCTAGATTTTCTTTGATCCGCAACCAGTTTGAGTTCTACTCCGACTAACAAAGAGAGATTTAGTTTTTTTTTTAGTCTTAAGAAGCTGCGAAGCGCTGAGCCACCGCGCACACTAGGCACCAAAAGGGCTCATAGCGATCCCTTCAGAACCTCGTAGGTCACTAAGCATCCCCTAAACAACCCAGATCCCTAACGAACTTGACTAGCTTATTATGCCCTATTGACCTCAGGTTCTCCAAATTCTCAAAGAAAAGACTGCCCAGCCACCTCAGTCGCCTCCTTGCAACCGCCTGACACTCGCACAAAATGTGGGTGATGTCCTCCTCAGCATATATGTCAAAGAGAGATTAAAGCCTCCAATAAGCAGCGAACAAAAATTCGAATGTTCTTTTAAAATGCGTACAAAAACCTTCTTAAAACCGACGTCAAGGCCATTAAGAATCTTTTTAAAAAAATAAATATTCCACTTTCTACCAAAAAAAATCCAATCTACAGCACGTGTGCTTAGTCATTACGACCCAGGGATAAAATCAGAATAAGGAAAATCGCTTCGTTTCATTTCTTCCAGTAGAACATGCAAATTTTCTTTCCTGATAAATAAATCACCCCCGAAATGTTCATCCCCGAAAATAATAACTGACAATAATTTATTTGCAAATAAATTATTATCGCTTTCATTTCACCATGGGAATGGTATTAAAATAAACCCTTCGAAAGGAAATCAGAACCAAAAAAAAACCCCGAGGAAAACAATCAGAAATTTACGACTTTCTCCACCGTTGTCGTTTTCTTCAACCCCCATCGCGGTGGGTAGAATCCTGCCAATAATGTCGGAGTTGATAGGAGTCAAAAGCAATCCAATGTTCGTTCAATTGTGTGCTGGGATACGGCTTGCATGAATCTAAGACGTGGATCGTAAGTTACGAGTGTCATCGGCATTTTTAGTATCCTTGAACCTAAAGGGTTTTACCTTTAGGCTATTTCCGTTGAAAAAAAAGCCGGGTAAACTTTTCAAGTACACTATCCTTCGATTTTCACGACTGATTTATTTCGAGAAAATCGACTAAATCTCAGTGACTTCGTTTCGTTGCATAAAATTATGGGGTCAATTGGTGAAATAAAATGAAATAAAAATTCTGAACGTAATAATTAATTACTGCAGTGTATCGGGTCCCTCATCTGACCCAAGCTATGCTAGAGAGAATGGTTATGTGATAGGCTAACAGCTTATCCCCGGAAAAATTTGAGAAGCTTCGTGAAAAGAATCAGATTGACCATCCGAATGGCTGAATGGTCGATTTCTTGGAGAATTCAATCAAATCCAATCACCTAATAAGGAAACTTTAATAAAAGTTATGTGCCGAGCTGGGGCGGAAAGCAAAAAAAAATAGGATTTTAATTTCCCGAGAACCTCGCTAAAGAGAGAAAGCTAACAGTTGTGGTCTGTATGGAGCCAGGCGGTAAAAATTTGTTTAGCAAGGTATGCACCTCAGAAACAGCTCAAGCTAAAACTTGCTATGAATATGTAGATTTACTAGAAAAGTAATTCAAGCCAACCCATTGGCGGATACAGGGGGAGGGGCGGAGGGGGCGGCCGCCCCTCCCCCCAAGAGCACTTCCGAATTTTCTAAACATACATACTTCAACCGTTCTCCGATTTTTTTTACTCCACTGCAATGTGGACTGTAATTAGCATTTACTGTAGTTCTGCGGTGCAATGCAAAGCACAGAACAGAACCATGATGGTGGATTTACCATACACTCAACGTTTGAGGCGCGCCTCTATTTCCACCATAAAATCAACCAATCAGATGGCTCGTGCAGTCGCAAGAGTCTAACACTCTTTAACTTTTTCTCCGACTCACGCTTCCATATGTGTACACACATCCAATGAACTGTGGTACCACACAATTCGCAGCTCATCGTATTTCTGTCGTTTCGCACTTATAGGCAAGTTGCGCCGCAAAGGCATGTTGAGTGTAAATTGCTTTCAACACAGCAATGAACACAGCCGACGAAAACCGGTTTGCAATAACCTGATGGGGGTAGAGGCGAGCCTCAAGGGTGAGTGTAAACGCACCATGATAAAAAGACTACAAGAAAATATATTTAAGAACTAGTGAAAAAAATAATTGAAATTCAATTTTTTGTTTCTATCTCATTTTTTTTGTTAGCTATAGTATGTTAAAGTTTTCGCAAAAATGGTGTCCGAGTCCTCTTTGAATAATAAAATATGGATTATTTTAAAGGGGAAGGTTGTCGCAATAAAAATTTTCCTTGAAATTTTTTGGATAATGATTTTGTCCTTTATCCTTGAATATCTCAAAACGGGTTTTTTTTTTATATTTTGTAGGTTTTACTGTTTTACTTTATTATTTTAATAATACGGTATTGTTTTCGATTTTTAAAAAAAAAAAATTTGCTACCCTGAAAATTTTTTTTTTTTACGTTTCATGACTAGTAGACACGAAAAAAGCAAAAAAAAATTTCAGTCCGTCTGTCCGCCGTACGCCGTACGTCTACCGGTGTACGCAAAATTGTTTGAAGGCTCATAGCACCCAAACCCTACAAGCTATTTAGTTGAATTTTTTTTGCGTGGGTAGAGTGGGTAGGCCCCTAAAGTGACCATATTTGGAGAGGTGGGGTGTGAGGGGGGAGGAGGGGGAAGTGTTTAAGACGGAAAATTTTGGTTTCTAGATCTCAGCAACCGCTTATGCTAGGAGGCTGAAATTTGAATTTATATAGAGCTTTAGTAGTGGACCCATTTGCAAAAAAATTGCCGATATAGGTGAAGGGGTTTGGGAGTGGGGGGAAAAATAATGCGTCCGAAACGCAAAAAAGGTGAGTTCGACACATTCTAAAATCCATATCTCCTAAACGGTTAATGTCACAAAATTGAAACTTAATGAATATATGTAGGTATACTAGGAGAATAGATCGGAAACAAAAATTTGAGTGGGGGCAGTGGAGTACGGGGGTGGGGGGTGAAAAACTTTAGATTACGATATCTTATGAACCAATTGCACTAGATAAATAAAATTTGGTTTGTGTATAAAGATTGACAAATGAAGTTTGCTGAAAGCCAAATTTTTCAAGGGGGCGGTGGAGCATGAAAGTGGAGGGGATAAGAATTTTTCAAAAAAATCACGTCTCATATCTCAAGAACAGTGTAAGATAGATGCTTAAAATTTTTACCAAAAGTAGGCGCAATAGACCCCTAGAAGAAAACAAAATTTAGGAAGTGTGGGTGTAGAGGGTGAAGGTGGGGGAGGGTGAAAAGGAAAAAGTTCCGATTTTAATATCTCGACAACCTATAATGATATAAAGCTGAAACTTGGTATTTGGATAGAACTATACTAGTAGCATCTTGGAAAAATAGAATTTTTTATAGGGGTAGTATGGTACAGGGGTGGGGGATGTTTTTCCTATCTATAGAACGGCTTATGCTACAAAGTTGAAACTCGGTATGTTTATGTAAATCAACTAGAAAACTAATTTAAATAAAAAAAAATTTCAAATTTCCATTGGCGTTCAGAGGGGGGGCAAAATAAATGAGCAGTGAAAATGGAAAGCATATATTTTCACGGTTTTCGTCATATCTATTAGGTCTTCCCAAATATTGAATTCATTCTTATTCTACGGTTTCTTCATATAAATACCTAAAAAGTATTTTCAGGATTTTTTAAAATTCGACCCCTAAGGGGGTGCGAAGGGGGTTGTAAACTTTTTCACGAATTCTACTATATCCCCACGTTTTATCAGATATCGAATATCTTTTCAGTTTCACGTGCTTGCGTAATAATCGCCTAAAACTTGTTTTTAAGTTTTTTCCTTTTTCAGCCCCTAAGAGGGTATAAACGGGTTGAACACGTTTTCACGAGTTCCGTCATTTCTTTTAGAAGTGATAAGAAATTGAATTGGTTCCTACTTTCTCGTGCTGTCTTCATATTTATTTATTAACTTCTTTCAGGATTTTTGGATATTCAACCCCCAAGTGGGTGTAAGGAGGTTGCATATCTGATGATATATCGAATTCATTTTCACTTCCTAAGGTTTCCTTTATAAAAAAGCCAAAAAGGCAATTTCAGTATTTTAGATATTCAATCCTAATGGGTGTAAGGGGGTTGTATGCTTTTCAAAGTTTCGACATATTTCTTAGGTTCGATGAGATATTAGATCGCTTTTCATTTCCACAGACTTTTTATATAATCGCCTACAAACCCATTTCTCAATTTTTCGATATTCAACCCCCAAGAGTTTGTATATGTTTTCACAATTTTTGCCATTCCTTAGTTCTGATGAGATATAAAATTGATTATTACGGCCAACCAATTCACGATTTTTCGAATTTCCAGAACCAAGGAGGTGTGAAGGGTTTGCTAACGTTTTCACAAATTTTTCAAAATCCGTCTTGTCTCATGAGATATCAAGTTGCTTCTTATGAAATCGTCTACAAACGTGTTTCACAATTTTTTCGAAATTCAAACCCCAAGTGGGTTTGTATACGTTTTAACAATTCCTCATATCTCTTAATTCTGATAAGGCATCAAATTCGTTTTTGCTTCTATGGGCTTTTAGTGTACATAATATACTGAAATTCGAATAGTCTACACGGACTTTTTCAATGTTTAATCGGCTAAAAATCTCTATTTTAAATATTTGTATATTAAGAACAAAAATAATTTTCCAAGAAATCTAATAATCTCGAAGCAACTCATGATACACTCCGACTTTGACCGCTCCCGAACTTTGACCCGAAAAATAATAAAGTTTCGCCCAGACCATTGGCAGATTTTTTTTTTTAGTTATTGTATGTTAAAGATTTCCCAAAAAAGTTGTCCGAGTCCTCTTTGAAAATTCATATCTCTGGTAATTTTTATCCTTGAATAATAAAGTAGGGCTTATTTTAAAGATTGTTGTTGTTTTTGTTAGTTAAAAAATGGAGATAGAAACACAAACTTAAATTTCAATTATTTTTTTCACTAGTTATTCAATTACAAACATTTTCAAATGAATCGGAAATGGTAAGGTCACAACTTTGGCGATTCTTGATGGAATGACCCATAATAAGATGAAAACAATATGATTCCGGTTTTGCTAAGTGCAGTCTATGTAGCTAAATTCACACAGAACTTGATCAAACAAAATAGTCAAACCAAAAAAATTTCCCTCCCCAACAGCAAAGTCTGGATCCACCACTGAGCCGACCTTATCCTCTTGACGAGGAAAAAAGACCTAGAATTCAGGCTCCCACGCTTAAATGGCGTTACCATCCCGCTCTCCCTTAGTATGAAGTACCTAGGAATCTATCTTTATCCTAGGTTGAACTGGAAACTCACGATTGACGACAGGATCAAGAAGGCATCGAATGCTTACTACGCTTGTCAGAAAATGGTAGGGAAAACCTGGGGCCTCAACTTGAGGATAGTCCACTAGCTTTACATCACGGTAGTTAAACCTGTCCTTACGTACGGGTCAATGGTATGGTGCCATGCGTTGGATGTCGGGACGAACAGGGTCGCCATGAGCAAAATTCAAAGAATGGCACTCATAGGGATCACTGGGGCCTTACGTACCACGGCCTCACAAGCTCGGAATTAGCTGTAAAATCAATAGCAGCAAAGGGTGCGTCTGCGTTAGGCACGCTATTGGTTGGGAGGCAGTGTGGGTCACACTAGGATCTTGTCAATTTCCCTGTGTTCCGCCATGCTGGAGCGCACCGACTACAGGACACCGTCCTCCGTTATAAGAGCGTCAGAGTTGAACGGTGCATGGTTTCCTGCAGTGCTTACCCGCTCCGACTCAACATGCGAGCTACCAGGAAAGTGGGTGTCCAGGAGGAGATCAGTGGTTTCCCTACTTGAGGTAGTCCAAGATCCGTCCGGTCTCCTCAAGTATCATGGTGTGGTTGGATTTATAGAGAAAATTTTACGGAGCCTGGATGCCTCGGAGGAATCTTCTATTTCACTACAGAAGAGTCCCTAGGCTTTGCGCTGCGCCTTTCTCAGTTCATATTTGTATTTACGAAGTGATCCTTTATAGGAGTCCCAGACGCAAACATCTTTGGTGCTTTTGGCTTTGTTGAACAGTAGATATACTTCGGACCAAGTTCCAAGTGCAGTTTTCCACCACGTTATACTCGCACTACCCTTTTACCGTCATCTCCAGTTAGTAAATACGTGCAATAGGCTTTAGAGACTGCTCTGGCACCGAAAGCATACCAAAAAATCAGAAAACTTTTCGAACATCTATAAAAATAAATCGCTGCGAAATATTTTAATGAATAATTTAATTAAACAATTCTTCAGACATTCAGCTATGTCGACTGCTTAACTTGAAAAATAAAACAAACTTTATTATTAAAATAATAAAGTAAAACATCCGATTCTTACCGATTGTGATTAAATTTCATTTCTCCTAAAATATAAATAAATAAAAATTTCAATGGAAAACCATTTCCAATTTGTCTACTATTTTTGATCAATAAATCCATCTTAATTCGAAAAGATTCTTTCGTCCGTGCACTTTATTTGAAGGACGAGACTCTAATCCAGACAGTCCGAACTCAACAACTTTTCAATTATTCTCAATACTTTTTAAAGGGTATTAAAGATGAGTTTTAATAAGGCATACGATATTTTCTCTTCTTTTTTACTAATAATGAATAAATTTGATATCAAGTACTAACAAATTTAATTTGGCGAAGTTTTAATTTGGCGTCATAATCGTTATACAGAAACAGCTTGATCTTGTTAATTTTTTCCAGTGATGACACTGGGTAGCCCTTGTCAAATGTGAATTTATTTTGCACAGGAGTAGCATTGGCAACGATATTCCTGGCACTGAACATCCACTTCATAATAAGCTACCAACTCATTATTTTCGCCGAACCTTTAAAGCTAACAATTTGCTGAAAGATTCTGTACCAAAAGTACGACACATGGAGATGTCGACTGTGCCCTTCGGGAACAAGACTGGACTCAGGCTGGACTCAGACTGGACTCAGACTGGACTCAGACTGGACTCAGACTGGACTCAGACTGGACTCAGACTGGACTCAGACTGGACTCAGACTGGACTCAGACTGGACTCAGACTGGACTCAGACTGGACTCAGACTGGACTCAGACTGGACTCAAACTGAACTCGGACTGAACTGAAACTTAACTGAAACTGGACTGAGACCGGACTAACACTGGAGTGGGACTGAACAGAATAATCGCTCCCTATTAATTTAACATCTCTTCTATATCTTCTATACCAGCTATATCAGAGCGAAATGATATTCTCAGATCCCGTATGCGACTTGTAATTAATTGACAGAAAGCCTGACAAAATTATCAGGATAAACTGAACAAAGGAGTCAACCTTTCGGGTGTGTAGTTATGTTGGTCTGCTAACCACTCAGCCTACAAATCTTTCCACACTCTCGATAAATTTGGAATGCAGCGAAACGTTCTACTTTGGATGCATTGCCAAGAAATGGAGGTAGCAGTTCGGTTTTCATTTCTAAATAAATTTTTAATTGATAAATTAAAAATTAAAATAAAATTTGAAAATATTTAAGTAGATAATAATCTTTTTATATAATTTTTTTGATAAGCCTTTAGTACAGTAACGTACCTACAGTCCAGAAAATAATGGACTGAGACTGAACTAAGACTGGACTGAGATTGATATTGGATCGAGACTGAAACTGGACATAGGCTGAACTCAAACTGGACTGAAGCTGAACTGAGACTTGACTCAAACTAGACTGAGACCGGACTGTGACTGGACTCAGAATTGACGGAGACTGGACCATGACTGGATTGAGGCTGAACGGAGACTGAACTGAGACCGGACTGAGCCAGTCTCTCACTGGGACTGAACTCTGACCGGATAAGACTCGACTGAGGCTGAATTAAAACTGAAGTAAGACTAAACTAAGACTAGAATGGGACTGGACTGAAAAACAAAGAAAGACCGGACTGTGACTAACTAAACTTAGATTGGAATAAGACTGGACTGAGACTGGACTGAGACTGGACTGAGACTGGACTGAGACTGGAATGAGACTGGACTGAGACTGGACTGAGACTGGACTGACACTGGACTGAGACTGGACTGAGACTGGACTGAGACTAGACTGAGACTAGACTGAGACTGGACTGAGACTGGACTAAGACTGGACTGACGCTGGACTAATACTGGATTGGACTGAGTCTGAATTGTGACTGGACTGAGACTGTATAGAGACTGAACTGCAACTGAACTGAGACTGAAAATAGAAATAAAATCCTCCGTGGAAAATCAACTACAACTAATCATCTCTACGAAAGCAATGAAACTTTACCGGTTAATCCAACATAAATCCGCACAAATTTACAGTCCTCGGCTTCTGTTAGCGATATCCTTGATCATTGGCTTCTCAAGGAAACTTTCGCTAGCTTACAAAACGAAAACCTCTTCTCCCGCAACGAATTTTCCTCGCTATTTTCACTATCACGTTTACCACTACCCCGAAATGTAACACTATCGCCTGCAGACGAGTCCTTCGAGCTCGCCTAGCCAAACCGATATCCTCGACAGCACTTCCTGTAACACTCCCGAACAGGAACACCAACACTTCTACGCGCCAATCGTTGTAGCTTTCTTCAAAAAAAAAATCTTCCGTATATTTTCACACACTTTTCCCCACTTATACAGCGGTAAACATTTGGAAAATGAATTTCGCTGTCATCCCTTTGGGATAAGCTCGAATATTACGGAAAATTCGTCCTTGCCATGGACTCGACGTAACGACGTTATTCCCGTTTTTCAATCGGAAAATCTCGAATTAGAACAATTCGAAAAATTTATTTCGATTTATTTATTACCAGAAATATCCTTCGGCGAAATCGGGAAATCGATTTTCCATGTGCGATTAGGACAGAAATTCTCACTGTACTCGGACGGGAAATATTTTCGCGGAACGATACAATTTCTTCGGTTCACTCTCAAGGACTAAAGTTTTCGGTCGGTTGCCTGGATTTACAGCAGTAAAAGGCTCGGTGTATTGGAGCTTTCGGGTGGTTTGTACCACCCCAATGAATTTGTGGTGGTTTGGGTGGCAGAGGAAGAGTTTTCCAGGACTCTCTCTTTTTATATGAACTCTTCGGAATGTTCGGTGTTTTCCTTTTGAAATAATTTTCAGGGAGGGATGGAACACTTTTCAAATATTACATTTGTTCACTAGATACTACAGCCGTAGAAGTAGATTCACAATATCCTTAAAGCTTGTAGAAATTTGGGGATGACTTCAACTATTTGCTTTTTCTATCTGAGAATCCTTAAGTGTGTGGTTTTCTTAATGATGGAGACGTTTGTGAATATATTAGAATAGTAAAGCCAACTGCTACATAAACCGATATTCCGAAATACCCTCCAATTTCCAGACGACTGAACTCTCATTTCCATTTCCTACGCCGGAAGGGCCACAGTAATTGCTCCTTCATAAATTATTCTTACATAGTAAATTGCACAGCAATGCAGAAATTGCATACATTAAAAAATGAATTTTTTAATTCCGAATATTTGAATTCTTATACAGCCCATATTCTTGGAGTTTGAGAATTACTTGAAGGATTTTCGTTGCATTCCTTCCTTCTTCTTCCGTCTTATAACAATTTGGACAATACTCTTTTTCAGTATCTCTGATGCAACTATTCAGTCTCGTTGTTCCTTTGTATTCACGTAGCAACTTCTTCTTTTTACTCTTTTTCCTATTCACCTTTTGTTCTTCCTCTAAGTTTACTTATTTCTCTTCTTGCCTTTATATATGATCCTGAGTTCAAGACTTGTTAAAGATTAAGGAAATAGTATAAAAACAATTATTTAATTAAATAAATAGTTAAAAAAAATTTAGTAGGTACTGTATAGGTATTGCAAAATTTATTCTGTAAATTTCAGTACAGGTGGAGTACTGATATTCCTGTTAAATCAATTCTTAATAACAGAGTTCAGTCAGTACTCTCAAAATGTTCATTCACTCGAAACAGAAATGAACTCCGCTCGAATTCCACTAAAGTACCGATTTTTACATGGGACATAAGTGCCGATACTGCATATTGGGTATCGATTTTTTTTAAGTCTTCATTGTTTACATAGATACTTAAAGAAGTTATTTAAGATCTCAAAATAATGTAAATTGCATACATATAAAAATCATTGCCGGAAACGCGATCCAAGGTAACCGTGCAAACAGTCGATTAGAAAGCACTTAAATTTGTATAGAAGCTAATACTCGATCGTGTAAAATTACAAACTATTCGGGTTCGGATTCTAGTCCTCAGGCGTTCTTGTTGTTTCTAATTTAATTTTACTTTATTATTTCAATAATACAGTATTGTGATCGATTTTTAAAAATAAAATTTGGTACCCTTAAAATTTTTTTTTTATGTTTCATGACTAGTAGACACGAAAAAAGCAAAAAAAAATTTCAGTCCGTCTGTCCGCCGTACGCCGTACGTCTACCGGTGTACGCAAAATTGTTTGAAGGCTCGCAGCAACCAAACTCTTAGAGCTATTCAGATGATTTTTTTTTCGTGGGTATACTGGGTATACCCCTTTAAGTGGACATCTTTTGAGGGGTGGGGATGTAAAGGGGGAGGTGGGGGAAGCTTCTTAGGCGGAAAATTTCGATTTCGAGATCTCAGCAACCGCTTATGCTAGGAAGCTGAAACTTGAAATTTATATAGAGCTTCAATAGTAGACCCACTTGCAAAAAAATTGCCGATATGGGTGAATGGGTGAAGGAGTGGGGCGAAAAATAATGCGTTCGAAACGCAAAAAAGCCGAGATAGAGACATTCTAAAATCCATATCTCCAAAACGGTTAATATCACGAACCATCTCTAGATGTACTAGGAGAATAGATCGGGGACAAATTTTTTAGTGGATGCAGTGGCGTACGGGGTGGAGGTGAAAATCTTTAGATTACGATATCTCACGAACCAATTGCAATAGATAAATAAAATTTGGTTTACGTATAAAAGTTGATAAATAAAGTTTGCTGAAAGTAAAATTTTTTAAAGGTGCGGTGGAGCATGGAATTGGAGGGGATAAGAATTTTTCTAAAAAATCACGTCTCATATCTCAAGAGCAGTGTAAGATAGATGCTTAAAATTTTTAACGGAAGCCTAATAAAACCCGAGCAGAAAAAAAGTTTTGTGGGTGAGGGTGTAGAGGGTGAGAGTGGGAAAGAGTGAAAAGGAAAAAGTTTAGATTTTTATATCTCAAGAACCTATTATGATAGAAATCTAAAACTTGGTATTTAGATAGAGCTGTAGTAGTAGCATATTGGAAAAATATAAAAACTGTTATACGAGTAATATAGTACGGGGGTGGGGGGTGTTTTTTCTATATATAGAACGGTTCATTCTACAAACTTGAAACTCGGTACGTATATCGCCGTGTCGGAAGAACAGTGACGCAACTGCAATTTTGAAAATTTTTTGTTTTCACATTTCAATATTTTGTGATTTTGCTATTCTTGCATAAAATCGTTCCCCGTTGTTTTAAACGAACGTGCTCTTGATCTAAGCTGTCTATAGTAACTATTTATAAGCTCGTATGGCTTGTGGGCAATTGTCAAAAATGATTTTGTTTCTCCGAAAAAAATTAGAATTTTTTGCAGTTGCGTCATTAACTAGAAAAGTAATTTAGATAAAAAAAATTTTCAAATATCCATTGGCGTTTGGAGGAGGGGGGGAGGGCAAAAAAAATTGTCAGTGAAAATGGAATGCATATATTTTCACGATTTTCGTCATATCTATTAGGTCTTTCCAAATATTGAATACATTTTTATTCTACGGCTTCTTCATATAATTACCTAGAAAGCGTTTTCAGGATTTTTTGAAATTCAACCCCTAAGGGGGTGTAAAGGGGTTTTATATACCCCCAGGTCCAATTGATATCGAATAACTTTTCAATTTCACGGGCTTGCGTAATAATCGCCTAAAATCCGTTTTTCGGTTTTTCCTTTTTCAGCCCCTAAGGGGGTATAAAAGAGTTGAACACGTTTTCACGAATTTCATCATATCTTTTAGAAGTGATAAGAAATTGAATTGGTTTTTATTTTCTCGTGCTGTGTTCATATTTATCTATTAACTCCTTTCAGTATTTTTGGATATTCAACCCCCAAGTGGGTGTAAGGAGGTTGCATATGTTTTCACAGATTCTTACATATTGCTGAGATCTGATGATCGAATTCATTTTTACTTCCTAAGGTTTCCTATATAAGCGCCAAAAAGTCAATTTCAGTATTTTTAGATATTCAATCCTAAGGGGTGTAAGAGGGTTGTATTCTTTTCAAAGCTTCGACATATTTCTTATGTTTGATGAGATATTAAATCGCTTTTCACTTCCACAGTCATTTCTCAATTTTTCGATATTCAACCCCTAAAGGGTTTGCATATGTTTTCACAATTTTTGCCATCCCTTAGTTCTAATGAGATATGAAATTGGTTTTTACGGCATTTAATGTAATGACCTAAAAATCAATTTCACGATTTTTTTGAATTTCATGAACCAAGTGGGTGTAAAGGGTTTGCTTACGTTTTCACAAATTTTTCAAAATCCCTCGTGTCTCATGAGATATTAAGTTGCTTCTTATGAAATCGTCTAAAAACGTGTTTCACAATTTTTTCGAAATTCAAACTCCAAGTGGAAGTAATGGATTTGTATACGTTTTAACAATTCGTCACATCTCTTAAGTCTGATAAGGCAACAAATTCGTTTTTACTTCTATGGGCTTTTAGTGTACATAATATTCCGAAATTCCTATAGGGGCTTTTAATGTTTATTCGGCTAAAAATCTCTATTTTAAATATTTTTATTTTAAGAACAAAATTAACTTTCCAAGAAACTTCATAATCTCGAAACAACTGATGATATACTTCGACTTTGAGTTTAAAAAAACTTTGACCCGAAAAATAATAAAGTTTCGCCCAGACCATTGGTAGATTTTTTTTTGTCATAGTTAATAAGTTTTAGATGAGATCAAAAAGATATAATTGACCACTAAAACGCTAATAATATGTTTGAAATTATATTTTTTTCAGAACATTTGCATGGTGAATACGCGGAGAAAAAAATTAATTTTCGTCATTTATTTCTTTGTACCTGCAACCATTATGAAAAATATAAAAAACTTCAGATTCCTACCGTAACACTTTTGCAGGGTCGGTTAAAATACTTTTGTATGATAACTACTCGAAAAATAGATGAATTTTACTAAACAATAAGTAGAAACTGCCTTGAATGTAGCCTAGTCAATTGAATAAATCTGCAAAGGGCTACGAAAAACTTTGTAGTCAAATACGTTTCATTTTGTTGCGTGGTAATGACAACTCTAAGTTTGAGATCGCGAAAAGTACCGGTTTTTTGTGAATATCTCGCTCCGATGGTACTTTAGAGCAAAAATAGATCTGTTCAAATTTGAGGAGAATAAAGTTTTCTTGAATTTAAATTTTGGTTGAACCTCGTAAGACTTCTATTTCCCGCGATACAATTTTTGTAAACATCATTCTTTTTGAAAACAGCTGTTTTATCGTATTTTTTTTAAATGCTGAACTTAGCTAGTAGTATATCGAGAAGACACTTAACAAAATTTTTTAGTGAAAGTGATACAACCCACGGTACCAAAAATATAATTTTGATGAGAATGCCAGCCGTCCTAAAAATATTAAACAAAGTTCAGAAGATTATTCGTAAGGAGCTCCAAAATAAATGACTAAATTACAATTTTTATAAATTTATTTTTATGAAAAACCCTTATTACTTATATTTGTGCTAGAAAAATTAACACTAGTCCAAATGGAAGGTCCAGATCTCAACAAAGATATCTAAATGAACAAAATCCTTACATTGAATTCTGTGTTTCTCTCGCTTGTAAACACCATTGCTTTGCTCCTTCCTACAAAATTTTGTTATGGTGCCCACCAAAACTTCTGGGTATACTGCAGGTACTGTATAGGTATCGCAAAATTTTTTTTGTACAGTATCAAATTTCTGTACAAGTAGAGTACTGATATTAATCAATGTTAAATGAATTCTTAATAACAAAACTCAGTCAGTACTCTCGAAATGTTCCGGCAGAGATCTGCATGTTTCAGTACTCGAAGAGAAAATGAGTTCCGCTGGAGTACCGATGTGTTATTTATATTTTTGAATTGTTTTTGTTAAGAAATTTGTCCTGCTGTCTCAATGCTTAGTAGAAAGTGGACTAGTTGGGAAAACTAGAGTACCTGTCCGCAAAAACTGAAGAAGTTGTGTACTGGGTAAAATAAGGAATAAAAAATCTGCCAATGGTCTGGACGAAACTTTATTATTTTCGGGTCAAAGTTCGGGAGCGGTCAAAGTCGGAGTATATCATCAGTTGTTCGAAATTATGAGGTTTCTTGGAAAGTTAGTTTTGTTCTTAAAAAAAAATTTTAAAATAGAGATTTTTAGCTGATTAAACATTGGAAAAGCCCGTATAGACTATTCGAATTTTGGTATATTATGTACACTAATAGCCAATAGAAGTAAAAACGAATTTGCTGCCTTATCAGAATTAAGAGATATGACGAATTGTTAAAATGTATACAAAGCCATTACTTCCAGTTGGAGTTTGAATTTTGAAAAAATTGTGAAACAGGTTTTTAGACGATTTCATAAGAAGCAACTTGATATCTCATGAGACACGAGCAATCTTGAAAAATTTGTGAAAACGTAAGCAAACCGAAAATTCACACCCACTTGGTTTTTGAAATTTGGAAATCGTGAAATTGGTTTTTAGGTCATTACATCAAATGCCGTAATAACCAATTTCATATCTCATCGGAACCAAGGGATGGCAAAAATTGTGAAAACATATGTAAACCCTTGGGGGTTGAATATCCAAAAATTGAAAAATGGATTTGTAGGCTATTATATAAAGAGTTTGTGGAAGAGAAAAGCGATCTAATATCTCATCCAACCTAAGAAATATGTCAAAGCTTTGAAAAGCATACAGCCCCCTTACACCCCTTAGGATTGAATAACTAAAAATACGGAAATTGACTTTTTGGCGCTTATTAGGAAACTTTAGGAAGTAAAAATTAATTCGATATATCATCAGATATGCAACCTCCTTACACCCAATTGGGGGTTGAATATCCAAAAATCCTGAAAGGAGTTAATAGATAAATATGAAGACAACACGAGAAAGTAGAAACCAATTCAAATTCTTATCACTTCCAAAAGATATGAGGGAATTCGTGAAACCGTGTTCAACTCTTTTATACCCTCTTAGGGGCTGGAAAAGGATAAAACTTAAAAACAGGTTTTAGGTGATTATTAGGCACGCCCTTGAAAGTGAAAAGATATTCGATATCTGATCAGACCTGAGGGATATGGCAGAATGCGTGAAAAAGTATACAATCCCCTTTCCACCCCCTTAGGGGTCGAATTTAAAAAAATCCTAAAAACACTTTCGCGGTATTTATATAAAGAATCCGTGGAATAAAAATGAATTTAATATTTGAAAAGACCTGATATATATGACGTGAAAATATATGCATTCCATTTTCACCGATAATTTATTTTGCCCCCCTTCCGAACGCCAATAAATATTTGAAAATTTTTTTAATCTCAATTACTTTTCTAGTTAATTTACATATACATACGGAGTTTCAACTTTGTAGCATAAGCCGGGAAAACACCATCCACCCTCGTACCATACTACCACTATGAAAAATTATATTTTTCCAAAATACTACTACTATAGCTCTATCTAAATACCAAATTTCAGCTTTATATCATTATAGGTTCTTGAGATATAAAAATCGGAACCTTTTCCTTTTCACCCTCCCCCACCCTCACCGGTAACATTTTTTTTTCTGCTAGGAGTCTATTAGGCCTACTTTCTAAATTCTAGGCATCTATCTTACACGGTTCTTGAGATATATGACGAGATTTTTTGGAAAAATTCGTATCCCCTCCACTCTCATACTCCACCACCCCTTTACAAATGTTTTCTTTCAGCAAACTTCATTTGTGAACCTTTATGCAGGACCCGAATTTAATTTGTCTAGTGCAATTGGTTCGTGAGATATAGCAATCTAAAGTTTTTCACTTCCCACCCCCGTACGCCACTGACCAACTCAAAAATTTGTTTCCGATCTATTCTCCTAGTATACCTACAGATATTCATTAAGTTTCAATTTTGTGAAGTTAACCGTTTAGGAGATATGGATTTTAGAATATGTCGATCTCGGCTTTTTTGCGCTTCGGACGTATTATTTTTTTCCCCACTCCCACACCCCTTCACCCATATAGACAATTTTATGCAAATGGGTCCACTATCAAATCTCTATATAAATTCCAAGTTTCAGCTTCCTAGCATAAGCGGTTGCTGAGATCTAAAAACCAAAACTTTTCGTCTAAAACGCTTCCCCTCCTCCCCCTCACACCACCACTCTCAGAATTTGGTCACTTCAAGGGGCCTACCCAGTCTATTCATAAAAAAAAATTCAACTTAATATCTCAAACCGTTTGGGAGCTACGAGCCTTCAAACGATTTTGCGTACGGCGGACGGCGTACGGCTCACAGACGGACTGAAATTTTGTTTTGCTTTTTTCGTGTCTACTAGTCATGAAACGTAAAAAAAAATTGTTCAGGGTAGCAAATTTTTTTTTTAAAAACTCGATCACAATACTGTATTATTAGAAAATAATAAAGTGAAATAATTGGTTGGAATTTACCATAGTTATTATTCACCACACTGCGGTAAAAGTCTTGGATAGTTTCCATGATTTTGTTGTGATGTAGGCGCAAAATTTTATCAAAGACACGAACCATTGAAACTTGGAAAGCTCTAAAATTTCGTTATTTTGCTTTGCATTTGAATTTTACGCTACAAACAAATTTTGTATTTTCCCGTTTTGCGCCAAAAAATGGAATAGAAATGTCTGTCCGGCTGTCCGACCTATACCCTCGTAGCTCGGAAATCCGTTCAGATATTAATTTCAAATTTTTTTTAAGAGTAGATTGGGTGAACTTCTTTAAGTGGCAATTTCGGATGGAGCAGCGTTTTAGATGAACAATTTTGGTTTTTATATCTCAGGAATCGCGTATTCTAGCAAGTTGAAACTTGGAATTTATATAGAGTAACTTACATTTGCTTAAACATGGTCGATATAGGGAGGGGTGTGTAAATAGGCGAAAAACAATTCAGCCGAAAAGCGTGGTATCGTGACATTATAAAATCCATATATCTCTATCTCCTGACCAGTTTATGCCAGAAGGTTAAAACTTTGTGATTGTTTGTACACTTTCCAAAAAATCTGTTTCTCTTCAACACCAGCCTCAAAACAAACATTTAACACCTCGGACTGCTAACTAAATCGCTTGTCGTTAAAATTCATTAACTCTTGAACGGAGTTCAATGAGCACTTCAATTGGAATTATCAATTTTATTTTTGAAACTCCGATATGGATTTAATGGCGCTCTAAATTTTGAGAAACAGAAGTTTTGCAAACTCCAGTAGGAGGTAATCCGCACTGAGTTAAGTTGCTACATTGGGAAATGAAAATGAAGGCCTTCTTTTCTAAGTGGAGTACGATAAACGGAAAATTTTTTAAAAGGCGGTGTAGTACGCTAGTGAAGTTTTGTTTTTTATATCTCGAGAACCGCTAAGGATAGTAAGTAAAGAGTTCACGTCTGTACAGAGTCACTATATGAATTGCTGGAAAAGCTTATGCTAGAAAGTTAGAAATTTCTATGCAAATTCAGATGAAAGTAATAGAAAAGCAATTTAAGCAAAAAATCAAATCAGTTGGAGCCAAAAAAATTATCTAGAGAAAAAAGTTCATGGATTTCGTCATAGCTTTTAGCTAGCGCCTACAAACTGTTTCCAAATTTTTGATATTCAACCTGTAAGAAGGCGTAAAGTAGTTGTGTATGTTTTCACGAATTCCGACATATTTCTTAAGTCTAATAAGATACTGATTTCGCTTTTACTTCCAAGCGGTTTAAATATAATCGCTTAAAAATTCATTTAGACATTTATGATATTTAACCCCAAAAGGACTGTAACTGTAAGGTAGTTGTCTACGTTTCCACGAATTCCTACCAATTTTTTAGGTCTAATGAAATATCGAATTGGCAACTATCTATGGGATAGTTCGATATTCAACTCCTAAGGAGGTGTAAAATGAGTCCAAACGTTTGCACGAATCTCTTAGGTCTTATAAGAGATCGATATGTTTGTCAACATAATTGCCTAAACCCGGACTGTAACCAAAAAATAATAATGTTGCGCCAGAACTATTGGCATATTTTGAAATTATTTTTATCAGCTTCTACAATATGTCAATTCGTTAGTGCTGTCAAATATTTAATGTATTATCTGCTATCTACTTCATTTTCGGCTTTACCAGCGGATTTAAAAAAAAATTATATTTGTAAAAAAAATTTAGAAATCACAGATCAAAACAATTAAATTTAAAGAAACACTGAAATATTACCTAATTTAATAAAGTTTTAATACTGCATAAAGCAAATTATGTAAAATAATTAAACCATAAACTTTTGAACGTTAGTGAAAATATTGAATCTTTCGAGTGAAACTGTTTAAATTTGACAATTTGATTTTGACTGAGAATTATCAAATATTTTGAATTTCTTAGAGTTACCACGACCTTTTTGAAATTCTCTGAACTTTAATCAGAAATGTCTTGAGCAGTGGCGGCTCGTGCCTTTCTTAGCAGATAAGGCTGAATTGGAATATTAAAACACGACTTTGTCGAACTAAAACTATATGAGTAAGGACGTCGGTTTACTGCGGAAAGTCATTAAGTAACATTTTCAAAACAAAAAATTACTAGTAACTTGATGACTTTTTCCTCTGTAAAATGGTGAGGCTCAACCTCACTAGCCTCCTGTGGCGAGTCGCCACTGGTCTTAAGATAGGTTTATACTTCATGCCATGCTGTCAAATATTTGATAAAAAAAATTTAATGAAAAGTTCATTAAAATTTTTTCTGTCCAAATGGAGCAGTCATATAAAATAATGCTGCAAACAAGAATTTGACGATTGCATTATCTGAATGTTTCTACCATGGGGATTAGTCAAGTATTTGTTTGACCAAGCGGTCAAATTGCAGTAATAAGCAATTCGAAAAAGCGAATTTTACCGAGCAGATACTGTGAGATTAATTTGAATTCGCTATTTCGCATAACTTTTAACTGCAATTTGACCACTTGGTCAAACAGTGTAATACTAGCTTTAGTAACTATATTGCAGGCATGTCATATTTTTTCATACTAAATAAATATTGTAAATAAAAGTTGAATAGGAAAAATCAGAATCAGATACTTCTTTTAACTAAAAATGTAATGAGTCCACAGAAATTAGGGAACATTTCATTTCAAATTATTGAGTTCTAAAATATTGTTACCCTGCCAACCCGAAGCACTTATCAATGGCATCCAGAGAAAACCACAGCCTTATAATATTCAATTAGAACTAAAATAGCGTAGAAAGCCCTACACACTTCTCTACACACTTTCTGAATGTTCCACACACTCAAACGAAAATGCTGGAAATCTCCCGACTCAACAGTGTATGGGCTCAGCAGAGCTTGTTCACGTGATCAGTTTATCTATTGCGAAAGCGAGACGACGATGAGTTTTATTGGAAAGGCACAGACTGATTTTTATTGACATCAGCGACTTGTACTAAATAAAATTGGGAAGAATTGCCAATAGTGTGATATTTGATTGCGATTAAATAAAGCGTTATTATTTTTAATTGTTTTTTACCTTTCCGACGAACCTTTAGCTCACAACAATATTGTATTTTTGGCGATTAATTTGCACACTTATGTGTGAATTTCCACATTATTAGTGATGCGTTTCAGCATAAGTAGTAAAAATCACAAGAGTGCGCAATGGAATTTGACGATAGTAATTTTACTGCTTTCAGACTAGGTACTAAATTGCCTACTCTGAGAGCAGTAAAAAAATTTTACTGTGTATACAAATCTTAAACAGCTTAAAGTCAATCTTGGGCACATACATACCTCCTTATCAATAGTTGCTGTTTTGTTAAATCAAATTGATATTTATATTTGAAATTTTATGACTTTCCATTGAAATATTTTAAATTTATAGTCTTGTTTTCGATTAGGAGACAAAAGAAGGATTAAAAAAAGACAAATCAGATTTAATTACATAGTAGATACAATATGCTTTTATGCTTTATTAACTGTATTATAATAGTCTCATATAATTTTACTTTATTATTTTTTAACAATTAAGTATTGTGATCGACCTGAAATTTCAAAAAAATTTGCTACCCTGATATTTTGTATTTTCACATTTTAGGACTAGTAGACCCCAAAAAAGCAAAAAAAAAATTGTCCGTCTGTCCGCCGTAGACGCCGTCCGCCGTACGAAAAATCGTTTGAAGGCGCATAGCTCACAAACCCGTTGAGATATTAAATTGAAATATTTATGGTGAGTAGATTGGGTGAACCCCTACGATTGGAATCTTTTTGATGGGTCGGGAGTGTACGGAGGGAGGAGGGGAGCGCGTTTTAGGCAAAAAATTTTGGTTTCTAGATCTCAGGAACTGCTTATGGTAGAAGGCTGAAATTTGGAACTTAAGTAGTACTATGATAGTGGACCTATTTGCAAAAAAATTGCTGATAAGGGTTGAGGGGTGTGGAAGTGGGGGGGAAAACAATGTGTCCGAAACGTTCGAAAGCTGGGATTAAAGCATTCTAAAATCCATATCTCCTGAACCGTTGATCTCAGAAGTGTGAAACTTTGTAGTTAACTTAAGAGATACTAGGAGAGCAGACAAGAGCTAAAAGGTTTAGAGTGGAAGTGAAGTGTAGGGGTGGGGGGTAAAAAAACTTTAGATTACAATATCTTCCGAACCAATTGTACCAGGAAGATGATATTTGGTTTCTGCATATAAGATCACAAGTGGAGTCTACCGAATGTAAACATTTTGAGAGGGGAGGTGGAGAAGGAAGTAGGGAAACATTTTTCAAAAAATTTAATTTTTATATCTCAAGAACCGTACCAGATATGATCTTAGAAGTTTTACAGGAGTTAGGCCCAGTAGACTTCTAGCAGGAAAAAAATGTTGGTGGTGTAAGCGAAGGGGGTGACTGTGGAGGGGGTGGAACGAAAAAAATTTGTTTTTGTTTCTCGAAAACCGCAAAGCATAGAAAGCTAAAAATTGATGACTATATAGAGTCATTGTAGAAGTATCCTAGAAAAATAAAACTTTTGATAGGGGTAGCAAGGTACGGGGGTGGGGGTGGTTTTTCATATCTCAGAAACAGCGTATGCTAGAAAGTTGAAACTTAGTATGTACATATATGTAGAAGTACTACAGGAGCAATTAAAGCAAAAAAAAAAAATTTTATTGATGTACAGAGCTGGAGTAATGCGGTGTAGGTCACTATACGACTGATAACCTAAAGATTAAACAGGAGGCTATTTGGAACGTTATTTTTAAGGTTATCAGTAGCATAGTGACCTAAAGCGCATCTCAGTATTAAACATGCTTCGGACTTCTACCCAAAAAATAATTAAGTTGCGCCCAGACTGTTGGCAGTTTTTTTATTCAAAGCATCCCTATCCCTATTACAGGTAGTGGACAAACATGTTTCTCAAGGAAGTCTAGTAAAAGGGGATGACCATTTGAAAGGACCAAAGCTGGGATACCACAGGTGCTGATCATCAGGACATCGGGACTTTTTAGTACACGTTTTTAGATCCCATGCACTTTACGCACTTCGTTGTAAACAAGAGTTAAAAAAACTTCACTTTGTCCAGAAATGAGAACGCAATGGCAAATATTTCGAAAATCTGCGATTTTTTAAGACTCTTCACTTCTCTGGGTATCCAAGCACCTGAAGCTCAAACGGCTTACCTTCTTTCGAGTTTTTCCAGTGCCGACAGAATAGCTTTTATCACATTCGTTTTTTAATCGCCGATATCGCGTAAGATTTGACCATAAAAATTTATAGTTTGGCGATTTTTGTCCAACACGCGTCCAGTTTAATTGAATAGCTGCAGGTTTTGTTTGGATCAATTAAAATCAGAGCGTTGGCAGTTTGCGTGGCTATTCGATTTCTTAACGATTAGATTATGCGAAAATTTGAACCTTTTGTGCTTTTAATTTTGAAATTCAAATTTTATTATATTTTTCAATTGGTTTATTAAAATTTCTGCACATGGGATTTAGACTGCAAGAGCCATCTCGGAACTATTGGGAATTTTATTGGCCTCAGGCAAAATTCTTAAGGATTTTAAGTTACCTGTTCGTCGAGCACCTGTTGAGTTCTTTTGTATGCGATCGCGGCACAGTATTAACACCAATAAAATAAAATTGAAAATTGATCGAGAGGTAATCGATCGAGTGGTTCAAAGAACTATACAAACTGATCATTTGGCAAACCTTGGATCTTGGCTGATATGCAGATGAGCAGTTTTAGAGCAACTTTGTCACCACTTTGTCATCAGTTGGTATGTTGCAAGTGCGAATAAATCAAAGGCATGTGACAATGCAACAATGCTGTTATTATTAAAAGTGTCGTGTGTTGCAACAACTCTTAATCCTAATGAGAATTACAAAACTACTGCCTTGAGGTGTTTCGTCGAGTTCGACTTATGCAAAGTTATGGCGATGAGTGCGCCAAAACAGCACCAGACCTGAGGGCCGACCGCCTGTGTAACCGATCGCGCACTTTTCTTAAAGGATCTTGCCATCGTGCGTGAATGCTTGCAAAAATTTAATTGAATGAAATCATACCGCCGGTCTCTTAAGACTCCCCAGGTATGTAATTGTGATCTTACGCAATTTTACGCAACATTTTAACGAGTAAGTCACCTCCGACGAGTGGTGGGCACTGAAAACCTGTTACCTGTCGATCGCTCGATTAACAAAGAAAGCCGGGCGCGGTAGCCGGAGTTTTCGATTGCAATTCGGTGACATATGCCCAGGTACTCGCGTATGTTACATACGCGATAGGTACTCAGGTAGGTATATGATTCGGGAGACCATTAAAATATCACAGAAAAAAAAACTATTTTAAAATTTCCGCCAGATCGGAGCGATCAATTCAACGATCCGAACAGTATGAGCGTTGAAATTTGTACAAGATCATGTGTGTAAGGTAGACGGCAGGTAAGTGGTAAGTACCTTTAGCAGGAGGTGGAGGGCTTGTTTGCAATTTTCGCTCAACAGATTTCAATTTTTCTTATGCAGTTTGTCTGTTTGTTTGTTGTTTTTTTTTTCGCGGCTCCCTCGTTTTGTTTGTTGCTAATCGTGACTGATGTTGTGTTGTGTCACTTTAAACAATTTCAGGTGGTACGCGCCCGTTTCTTGCACTTTACGAAATATCAAAAATGAATTTCATTTATAATGTAAGTTGCGCGTATACCTGGAAGGTAAAATAGCAAAGTTACGGGAATTTAATGAACATTAGAGGCGGTGAGGTAGTGGTGTGGCGACGAACTGGTACCGGGACATGTGTGTATAGTGTGACACAATGACGAAAACTCGATCTTTGGCGAAATAATCGCGACATATGTGGCGTTTGTGCGGTAGAGGCGGTCGCGCGAATGTCGAGATCGAGATTGAGACATTTGGACAATGATGGAAATTATCGGTGTCGATAATTAATGACACCGATGTATTCATTTCGTTTGGAAATTCAAATAAGGTTTACGTGGTCGTTAGTATTGAATAAAGGCAACAAATCCCGTCTGGGTGTCCGCCCTGGATGGGTCCTAGTAAACAACGAAAATGCCGAGATCAAAGGACTAACCCTCTAAAAGTATGGTGAATGGCAGACTGCAGATTTGCACAGCATTTGGAACTTACATTTTTTTCAGAATACCTACTCATCTGGAATTTGGAAGGGCACGTCTGGTTCGACTTCGGGACAGCAATGCTGATACCGTAGGCGGCCCCAAGCAGCCAAGTTAGGGGACCTCCACGTTGGTGATTCATGGGAAACGCTAATAGATCAACAAGTTTGCTGGCTTAATATTAGCAGGTCTCACAAGCACTCCCAAGCCAAGCTAAGCTAAGGAGCTACATGGCTGAGGGTGAGCTCAATTGCGAACGGTTTCAATAAGCCTTCCCATGGTAATGCGGTGTTCTGCCACGAGTGACCATCCCCTTCACGCTCCATTCGTGGGTCCGAGATGGACGTAAATACGGATGAAACAACAAAAACGACGATGGAGAACCTCCAGGAAGAAGTACTCGAGGGAAGTCTTGATGAACTCGACCTGAGGAGTCCTCAGCACACCATCATCGATGCTGAGATGGAGAAGAGACTGCTGGATCTGGCAATCTCTTCGGGATAGGCCAAAGGCGGGAACGGCGGGACTGTTATCGCCAAAGATGCGAAGCCGATGGAGTGTACCACACGACTGACTGAAGGCAACACATCCGGACAGAGGGAAGCCAATACCGGCAACATTGGGGAAAAGGATCCGGCTGAATACGCAGCATCTAACCCGATGCAGCTCCGAATTCCAGCGGTGACCGAGAAAAGGCCATCCCAAAAGACCGGCCAACGAAAGCCAGTACTAACAAAAGCACAAGGCGCGAAAATGGCGGCATCGATTGCAAGTATACTAACAATAGTACAATGCGCGGCGTCGGACATGTCGGTTTTGGGCAACCCATAGGCTGTCGCAATCGCTGAGTAAAAAGGGGATCGGAGCCGCACTGCCAGCTGGTGAAGTGCGAGTGCATGCGGAGAAATTGGTGGAGAACACCACAAGCAAGAGGCTCCGGTCCGAGAAGGATAGTCCTAGGGTCCCAAAAAAGCCGAGAACGATGTCAGTCGAAGAGGGCGACCGGCAGACACTCAGCTTAGTTTGTCAGGGAGCACCTCAAGGTGGCCGTCCAGAGTTTTCGAAGATAACTGGAAGCTAGTGTAGGCTACACTACGTAGCGGGTTGCTGAGCCGCTTCAGAAGCAAGCAGGGCCTACCAGCTCCGCAGTTTAACGCTACAGGATGGCACAGAAGGTTCAGGACGATTGAATGTCTAGATGAGCCCTCTCTGGACTTCGTGAAAGCGACAGTCAAATAATTGGTCAACCAGTGGCGAAACGCACAGTTAGATGTGATGCAACGGCAAAACATCCCCGATAGGCCAAAAGGCAGAATCTGGGTTCCAGCGCCAATTATGGTACAGCGGAATGTCTTGGACATGCTCCGGTACCAAAATCCAACGATCCCACCGGGTGACTTGGAGATATTCAAGGCGGAGGAGCCGACGGAGGAGGGCAAACCCTTCGTGCTGAGACTGGGGCCAGATGCCGTCTCCACCATCAAGGAGAACAGCGGGCGACTGCTATTCGCTATTGGGGTAGTGCCCGTCAAACTCTTTGTCTATAGTCTGATTACCATCCATCCTTATTAAATTCATACTGATTTTTTTTATAGAATTTAACAGATTCAAACAGCTGATGAACCTTCTCCACTCAAAGCTGTAAGAATTTCGAAAAGGCACGGCAACCTGAAAAAAATTTACTAACAGTGTTATTACCACTATTATCCTTAGACCGCACCCAAATGCCTTTAAACGTACTCATGGTGAAAATCGGGTTGATGGTAAGTGATCATCAGATACGACCGAAACTTCTCTTTTTTCCGGTGGACAGGGCAGGTGACACAAGCCTCGAGGCGAAAATAAATTAAAATCGTTTTCCTATTAAATAATCGCTATACGGATTACAACCTATTAGTTACAGAATAAAAAACAAATTTGTAGAACTCTCAAAATAAACATCAAAGGCAAGAAAAACGTTTTTTTTATATTTGGTTCTTACAAATTTACTACCAACAAGTGTGGGCCAAACTTCATTTACACCCACTTAGAGGATGAATTTCAAAAAATTTGAAAAACGCTTTCTAGGCATTTATGTCAAGAATTCACAGAATAAAAATTAATTAAATATTTCAGAACACCTAAGAGATATGACGAACTCCGTGAAAATATATGCATTCCATTTTCATCGATCATTTATTTTGGCCCCCTTCTGTACGCCATGTTTGAAATTTTTTCATCTTAATTACTTTTGTAGTAGATCTAGGTACATATACACACAGGACTCTTGTATGGGAGGTACCCGAAGGAGTAGAAGGATATCGCCCATTAACGAACTTAGCCTTACTTTTTCCTTTTTTCAGGTAGTGACAAAATTGCAACTTCCTAGGCCAACGCGTTCTTGAGTTATCGTGCAAACAGACGTACGGACAGACGGACGGACAGACGGACGGACGGACGGACAGACGGACGGACAGACGGACGGACAGCAAACGGATTTGGGGTTTTTGGCTACAACTATGCAAAATATAATAATATATAAATTTTTTCGTCCGAGGCTCGGTTCTATGCGTTACAAACTTTTCGGGCTAGATTAAACTTATAATACTCTATATGCAGGGGCAGAACTTCCATAGGAGCAAGTGGAGCAACTGCACCGGGCGCCAAATTTTTAGGGCGCGATACCTACTGTTCCAGCTACTTACACAATTGTTCGGTCATATAGATCCTGCTATTATCACTAAATTCACCGATTCTAAAATTCGGCATCCTACCTATACATCCAAATACAATTTAACAACATGTCGTACTCCCAAACGTTTGTTTCAATCGCCTAAATATACGGTTGCGGTTAGATCTTATCATATAAATACATGTTCATATCACGCTCTTCCAACTAGTTTACACAATTTTTTATGACCAATATCATTTTACTCCAACGATCCGAAATGTCTACATCATATTATTCGATCATACATGATCGAATCTATTGATTTATACTTTGACGCAAACATTTAATCTGTACCACTGTTCGACATCCAACACGCACGGTACTGTGACCTGTCAACACTTTTTATGCGCTACGGCATACGTTGTATTCCGCTGAGTGCATATGTATTCAGTTTATAAAAGTACTCCACAGTCCACAGTAATGAAATGGGTCCTCAGAGACCCAGGCGCATACGCGGTGCCAATGCTTCAGTTTTCGCCTTCTGCTTCAGGACATTCATTGTGCTTCAAAAATTTACAATTTAATGCATATTTCACTTCTTTGGTCACTAGAAAAGGGTTCCTCACAAATTGTGTCTTCAATATGAGATGCCGAATTTAGGGACGTCATTCGGGGGAGGGGGCAATTTCATAATTGAAGAGAACCGTGACTTTTTGATTTTTTTTAAGAAAGCCTATTTTCAACGGAGTTTAAAAAATGTACGTACTCCTTGAACTACCATATTTTTGCGCACATCTATACACTACATATTGTTACATGTAAACCTGGCAACCGCGCAACCGCGCAACTCGATCTATTACGAATAAGGGAAACAGTAGCAACCGAATACCTAGTTGCGAAATAACCCAATCAGAAACGTAGTATATAAGGAGAAGCAACACGAATATATTTCCCCTCTAATCGAATGCGATCGAATGTATTGGAACAGCCTAGAAGATCACATGGAATGCTCTCAAGCTTTCCAGCATATTCTACACACACCACCGAACGAAGATTCAAGAACAGTCTCGACCACAGACAAATGGTATAAAAGCGGATAAAGCTTTCAGCGAGGGATATAGTAATTTTTATTACGTCGACTGTGACAGCCAGCGTGTATACGCAACCGTGTTGGTAGAGAGCGAAAGTGATCGAGTCAAGCGATATGTGGAATAATCGGGCAGTGCTGCCATACAGTGCGAATTGTTGTGCGAATATAATTAATAGTGCGATTAAATAAATTATCACTTATTTTTATTTTAACCGAATTGCGTTTCACTTGACATCCCGGCGAACCCCTAGCTCGCAACAATATCTTAATATCGACCCACATGTATTTATATATAGTGAATAAGATCTTGCCCCATTAGTAAAACTGGAATGACATCCCTGATCGAATTGTATTCAGCCGAGAAGCCTCATTTTCACCACTTTCAGTACTTCTATCCGTGCTGAACTGTTCATCATCCTGTATCACAGCCACACTCTTGACCGCGGCTACGTTCCACTCCTTAAGATCTTTTGATATATTCTTCCATTGATTCTTATAAGATGCACCTTTAAAGGCAATCACAGATGTTGATGGAAAAAATGTTGAAAATCCTGCGGAAGCAAGTCGATCCTTCGGGCACTTCGGTCTTGTCATATGGTATATTTTTATCTGTTACAGGTACGCTTGCTGATATATAACACATACCATAAATGGTATTATGAATCATTACAAATAATTAGGTGCTCAATTTGACAGCAGGGGATTACATTACCACCTTTTCCTCTATTTGTATCATACTATATTTAAAAAAATCTGCCAATGTCTAGGCGAAACTTTATTATTTTTCGGGTCAAAGTTCGGGAGCGGTCAAAGTCGGAGTATATCATCAGTTGTTTCGAGATTATTAGCTTTCTTGAAAAGTTAATTTTGTTCTTAAAATAAAAATATTTAAAATAGAGATTTTTAGCCAATTAAACATTGAAAAAACCCCTGTAGACTATACGAATTTCGGTATATTATGTACACTAAAAGCCATAGAAGCAAAAACGAATTTGATGCCTTATCAGACTTAAGAGATATGACGAATTGTTAAAACGTATACAAACCCATTACATCCACTTGGGGTTTGAATTTCGAAAAAATTGTGAAACAGGTTTTTAGACGATTTCATAAGAAGCAACTTGTTATCTCATTAGACAAGACGGATTTTGAAAAATCTGTGAAAACGTAAGCAAACTGTTCACACCCCCTTGGTTCTTGAAATTCGAAAAATCGTGAAATTGGTTTTTAGGTCATTACATCAAATGCAGTAATAACCAATTTTATATATCATCAGAACTAAGGGATGGTAAAAATTGTGAAAACATATTCAATATCGAAAAATTGAGAAATGGGTTTGTAGGCGATTATATAAAAAGTCTGTGGAAGTGAAAAGCGATCTAATATCTCATCAAACCTAAGAAATATGTCGAACCTTTGAAAAGCATACAACCCCCTTACACCCCTTTGGATTGAAAATCTGAAAATACTGAAATTGACTTTTTGGTTCTTATATGGGAAACCTTAGGAAGTACTGGAGCATCTAGTGTGTGAATGTGATAGTCCGGCGCGCACCAGGCATCGGTACTTGGGGAAATTCTCCTTAACCGATCTATCAGAACTTGCGATGATTCCTTTATGGAGAACTACTCTCTTCATAAGGAAGAGCAATATTTGGAATCAGTAGTCTAGAGCCCGGTTTTTATACAAGGGGACCACAATGGATCCACAGTGATCTCTCGTGATGGACTGGGGCACATTGCTTTAGTCCACCCTTCTCAACCTAACCTAACCTAGGAAGTAAAACTGAATTCGATATATCATCAGATCTAAGCAATATGTAGGAGTCTGTGAAAACATATGCAACCTCCTTACACCCTCTTGGGGGTTGAATATCCAAAAATCCTGAAAGGAGTTAATAGATAAATATGAAAACAGCACGAGAAAGTAAAAACAATTGAATTACTTATCACTTCTAAAGTATATGACGGAATTTGTGAAAACTTGTTCAAACCTTTTATATCCTCTTAGGGGCTGAAAAAAGAAAAAACTTAAAAACAAGTTTTAGGCGATTATTACGCAAGCCCGTGAAAGTGAAAAGATATTCGATATTTGATCAGACCTGGGGGGATATGGCATAATTCGTGAGTAAGTATAGAATCCCTTTACACCCCCTTAGGGTTCGAATTTTAAAAAATCCTGTAAACACTTTCTAGGTATTTATATGAAGAAGCCGTAGAATAAAAATGAATTAAAGACCTAATAGATATGACGAAAATCGTGAAAATATATGCATTCCATTTTCACTGATACATTTTTTCACCCCCTTTTCCGAACGCCAATGGATATTTAAAATTTTTTCTTATTTAAAATACTTTTCTAGTTGATTTACATATATGGTACATACCGAGTTTCAACTTTGTAGCATAAGCCATTCTATAGATAGGAAAAACATCCCCCACCCGCGTACCATACTACCCTTATAAAAAATTATATTTTCCCAAGATGCTACTACTATAGTTCTATCTAAATACCAAGTTTCAGCTTTATATCATTTTCGGTTTTCGAGATATAAAAATCGGAACTTTTTCCTTTTCACCCTCACACCCAAAATTTCTGAAAGAGCTCTATTAGACCTACTTCCGGTAAAAATTCTAAGCATCTATCTTACACTGTTCTTGAGATATGAGACGTGATTTTTTAGAAAAATTCGCATCCCCTCCACTTTCATGATCCACCGCCCCCTTAAAAAGTTTTACTTTCAGCAAACTTCATTTGTCAACCTTTATACATAAACCGAATTTTATTGGTCTAGTGCAATTGGTTCGTAAGATATCATAATCTAAAGTTTTTTTTCCCCACCCTCGTACGCCACTGCCCCCACTCAAAAATTTGTTTGCAATCTATTCTCCTAGTATACCCACAGATCTTCATTAAGTTTCAATTTTGTAACTTTAACCGTTTAAGCCTAGTATCCAGATCGAGTGAAATCAAAAAACACATACAAAAAAAACCGAGCGAAATGCTAGTGAACAATTTTTTCGCTTTCATTTCGCTAGCTAGTATCCAGTTCAAGAGAAATTGCCAATTGCAAACAGATGGCGCTGAGCAAAGATTCCGCAGCGAAATGAGCGTGCATCGTAGTTTCACGGTGAAATTGTGACGTTTTGTCTCGTTTTGAAGTGCAAACGACAATGGAAAATTATATTACATGGCCTACTGCATTAGGAAATCCCTTATAGATTTTTTCATTTTGATGGACGTTCAGTGTTGTTTTCCAATAACAAATTAATCATACTGTCGTTCGAAATCCTTTTTCTCCATTCACTCTCGATAACTTTACCTTCGTCATCCAATTCATCAGCATAATTCGGTGTGAAATACCTACTCGATGTCATTTTCCGACATCAAAAAATTATGGACAAAACAGCACACAGCAACAATTTTTTGTGCCCTGTCTCGTCCACAAAACATTGTCCTTTTCACGTATTGCCATTTGGAACACATTATACCGAAAGCAAATATTGTGTTAGAATTTGTAAATTAAACTTTTGATAAATTATTTACATTGTAAAGTTTGAGCCAATTTATATGGTAGAACCCGACTACTGGCGACTTAACGGGTTGTAAATTAAGCAAATGCACCAAAATCTCATTTCAAAAACTTGCTTCGACCTTTTTCGCATTTCGACCGCCGGCAGGTAAACTTCCAACAAGCAATTTTACTAAACATTTATTAAATTATATCAATTTTATTAAATTGCCTTTTATTGCTATAATTTTCATACCGCAAAAACTCTTGCGAGAAACATATTGATTATTACTTATTTAAAATAAATTGATTTTAAATTTAAAATAAATTGTTGTTTTTGTTGTGTTTCATCAAACGACATCTTTCGGTAACGTTCACGAACTAATTTCACAGCGGAATGAGCGCAGTGAGAGGTAAGCGAAATTTCACTCGATCTGGATACTAGGCTTTAGGAGATATGGATTTTAGAATGTGTCGATCTCGGCCTTTTTGCGTTTTGGACGCAATTTTTTTCTCCCCACTCCCACACCCCTTCACCCATATTGACAATTTTTATGCAAATAGGTCCACTACCGAAGTTCTATATAGATTTCAAATTTCATCCTCCTAGCATAAGCGGTTGCTGAGATCTAAAAACCAAAATTTTCCGTCTAAAACGCTTCCCCCTGCTCCGCCCTCACACCTCCACCTCTCAGAATTTGGTCACTTCAAGGGGACTATCCAGTCTATTCATAAAAAAAATTCAATTTAATATCTCAAACCGTTTGGGAGCTACGAGCCTTCAAACGATTTTGCGTACGGCGTACGGCGGACAGACGGACTGACATTTTTTTTTGCTTTTTTCGTGTCTACGAGTCATGAAACGTGAAAAGAAAAATTTTCAGGGTAGCATTAGCATTAGAAAATAATAAAGTAAAATTATCCTTAATTCTTCGTAAACAAAATATAAAAAATGGAGCACCAAAACGTTGAAAGTGCGCGGGCGCCACAACAATCAGCACCGCCACTGTCTATATGATTTCATCTAGAGTATAATTAATATGTACAAAATTTCAAATTTTTAGGTTAAAGCGTTCAAAAGTTATCGAAAAATATTGAACACGTGCCTGAAGGACTTTTTGTATGAGAGCTACCGGAACGAGTAAAAGGATTTTGCTGTCTAGTAAACTCGAACTTTGTTTTCACTCAAAACTAATTTCCACAAAATTCTGAATTCGCGCCTGAACGATTACTTGAGTTATAGTTAGTTCCGTAAATTAAGTGAAGATATTTTGACAGGATATTTGTATGGCAGCTACACGAAGGACAAATGGGATTTTCTTCATAATCATACATTTACCTCCTACTACTGAAAAACTAATAAGTACAAAATTTCAAAGTCGTAGCTTAAACCTTTCTGAAGTTATCGGCCATTATTCTTTAGCACGTGTTTTAAGGACTTTTTGTATTGGAGCTACCCGAAGGAGTAAAGGAATTTCGGTGATTAATGAACCCAAACTTCATTTTCAAAATTTCAACTTCGTAGCTAAACGATTTCTTGTGTTATAGTGAGTTTCGTAAATTGAGTGAGGACATTTTTGCAGAATTTTTGTATGGCAGCTACTCGAAGGACTAACGGAATTTTTTTCATATTCATACCTTTATCTGCAACTACTGCAAAACTAACTTATACAAAATTTGAAAGTCGTAGCTTAAGGCGTTCCGAAGTTATTGGCCAATATTCTTGAACACATGTTTTAAGGACTTTTGTATGGCAGCTACCCGAAGGAGTAGAACGTTTTTGCCCGTTAATGAACTTAGCCTTACAAATTCGACCAAACATCCAGATTCAAAATTTCACGATCCTAGATGAAGGCATTCTTGAGTTATCGTGCGTACGTACAGACAGGCGTCAAGCGGATTTGGAGTTTTTAGCCACAAATAAACAAAAAATAATATCTAACTTTTTTTCGTTCGAGGCTCGATTCTATGCGTTACAAACTTTTGGACTGAATTAAACTTAAAATACTCTCAGATTTCATTTAGAGTGTAAAAACCGTTCGCGAAGACAGCAAACAAAGCCACACTACAATTCGCCTTCATTCCAGTAAATTACTAATTTACATTAATTGCGAAAACTACGCATATTTTTATTTAAAAATAAATAAAACGAATAATTTGAATTATTATGAAAGAACTTGAAAAAAAAAATTAAAAAAAAAAGATAGCAGAGCGTAGTTTCGATCTACGGACCTCTGGGTTATGGGCCCAGCACGCTTCCACTGCGCCACTCTGCTCTATGGATTCTCTTCGCTCTGTCCCGTATAACCGACTAAAGTGTGTGTGTATTGTGATGAAATCATCAATAAAAGTTTTATCCGGTATTCTACTCACCAACTAAATGACGTCACTTTGTGTATTTTTATAAAAATACGACGTCAAGCTGCAATAGCATTCGTCATAAAAAGAAAGTATTTTAATATTTTGGTTAGCCAGCAATTTTTGTGGTTGGCTAGATAAGAAAGCGAAGAACTGACCGAGATAGAAATTAGAATCAGTTTTTCTATAATCACTTTTCCTTTATTTTTGCACCGTGGAGACAATTGACGGAAAACCATACCAGGGAATCAAAACTGTTTTCGAGGAGGAGTTAAAATGTACGAGTTCCAAACACTAATTAAAAATTGATTTTACTTTATTATTTTCTAATAATACAGTATTGTGATCGATTTTTAAAAAAAAAAAATTCGCTACCCAGAAAAATTTTTTTTTTGCGTTTCATGACTCGTAGACACGAAAAAAACCAAAAAAAAATTTCAGACATTCTGCCCGCCGTCCGCCGTACGCAAAATCGTTTGAAGGCTCGTAGCTCCCAAACGGTTTGAGATATTAAATTGAATTTTTTTATATGAATAGAGTGGGTAGGCCCCTTGAAGTGACCAAATTCTGAGGGGTGGGGGTGTGAGGGGGAGGAGGGGAAGCGTTTTAGACGGAAAATTTTGGTTTTTAGCTCTCAGCAACCGCTTATGTTAGGAGGCTGAAATTTTGAATTTATAGAGAACTTCGGTAGTGGACCCATTTGCATAAAAATTGTCAATATGGGTGAAGGGGTGTGGGAGTGGGGGGAAAAATAATGCGTCCGAAACGCAAAAAAGCCGAGATTGACACATTCTAAAATCCATATCTCCTAACCAGTTAAAGTTACAAAATTGAAACTTAATGAATATCTGTAGGTAGGAGAATAGATCCCAAACAAATTTTTGAGTGGGGGCAGTGCCGTACGAGGGTGGGGGGTAAAAAACTTTAGATTACGATATCTCACGAACCAATTTCACTAGACAAATAAAATTCGGTTTGTGTATAAAGGTTGACAAATGAAGTTTGCTGAAAGTAAAATTTTTTAAGGGGGCGGTGGATCATGAAAGTGGAGGGGATGCGAATTTTTCTAAAAAATCACATCTCATATCTCAAGAACAATGTAAGGTAGATGCTTAAAATTTTTACCAGAAGTAGGCCTAATGGACCCCTATCAGAAAAAAATTTTGGGTGTGATGGTGTAGAGGGTGAATACGGGGGAGGGTGAAAAGGAAAAAGTTCCGATTTTTATATCTCGAAAACCTATAATGATATAAAGCTGAAACATGGAATTTAGATAGAGCTATTGTAGTAGAATCTTGGAATAATATAATTTTTTATAAGGGTAGTATAATACGGGGGTGGGCGATGTTTTTCCTATCTATAGAACGGCTTATGCTACAAAGTTGAAACTTGGTATGTATATGTAAATCAACTAGAAAAGTAATTTAGATAAAAAAAAATTTCAAATATCCATAGACGTTCGGAAGGGGGGGCGAAAAAATGTATCAGTGAAAATGGAATGCATATATTTTCACAATTTTCGTCATATCTATTAGGTCTTCCCAAATATTCCATTCATTTTTATTCTACGGCTTCTTCATATAAATACCTAGAAAGTGTTTTCAGGATTTTTTGAAATTCGACCCCTAAGGTGGTTGTAAAGGGTTCTATACTTATTCACGAATTATGCCATATCCTCCAGGTCTGATCAAATATCGAATATCTTTTCACTTTCGCCTAAAACTTGTTTTTAAGTTTTTTCCTTTTTCAGCCCCTAAGAGGATATAAAAGGGTTGAAAAAGTTTTCACAAATTCCGTCATATCCTTTAGAAGTGATAAGTAACTCAATTGTTTTTACTTTCTCGTGCTGTCTTCATATTTATCTATTAACTGCTTTCAGGATTTTTGGATATTCAACCCCCAAGTGGGTGTAAGGAGGTTGCATATGTCTTCACAGATTCCGACATATTGCTAAGATCTGATGATATATGGAATTCATTTTTACTTCCTAAGGTTTCCCATATAAGAACCAAAAAGTCAATTTCAGTATGTATGCTTTTCAAATGTTCGACATATTTCTTATGTTTGATGAGATATTAGATCGCTTTCCACAGACTTTTTATATAATCGCCTACAAACCCATTTCTCAATTTTTCGATATTCAACCCCCAAGGGTTTGCATATGTTTTCACAATTTTTGCCATCCCTTAGTTCTGATGAGATATAAAATTGGTTATTACGGCATTTGATGTAATGACCTAAAAACTAATTTCACGATTTTTCGAATTTCAAGAACCAAGGGGGTGTGAAGAGTTTGCTTACATTTTCATAAATTTTTCAAAATCCCTCGTGTCAAATTGCTTCTTATGAAATCGTCTAAAAACCTGTTTCACAATTTTTTTGAAATTCAAACCCCAAGTGGAAGTAATGGGTTTGTATACGTTTTAACAATTCGTCATATCTCTTAAGTCTGATAAGGCAACAAATTCGTTTTTACTTCTATGGGCTTTTAGCGTAGATAATATACCGAAATTCGTATAGTCTACAGGGGCTTTTTCAATGTTTTATCGGCAAAAAATCTCTATTTTAAATATTTTTATTTTAAGAACAAAATTAACTTTCCAAGAAACTTCATAATCTCGAAACAACTGATGATATACTCCGACTTAGACCGCTCCCGAACTTTGACCCGAAAAATAATAAAGTTTCGCCGAGACCATTGGCAGATTTTTTCGCTGATTTTTAAAATGCACAAGTTTTGATTGGCCAACTTTATGTCCAATGAAACTTCCGTCCTTTAAATCAATTTCAAATTAGTTTTAAAGTAGATCTATTGACATCATTTTTCAAAAACTGATAATGAACTGAAGTCTATATTCCAACATAGAATTTCTAAAAATTGCGGTTATAGGGATTCCCCTAATGCTTTGGATTCCATGCAATATTTCAGAAGGCATGATTTCGTAGTAAGTGGAAGATGATGGTAAACTAATTTTTCTTTGATTCTGACGTTAAAATCATTTGTTTTTCGTCTTCAATGCAATACAATTTAATAAAGTCGCGGCGTCTGTTTTGTTCTGTGTGGTTATAATCGTGAAACGTGAAGGCAGTACAGTGATAAATCGGGTCAGTTTATCATTTTATAGCTAAATGTTTTATTATAATAAGTACGTAGAATCGCTTGTAGTATGAATTGTGTGTGTTAAGAATGTCCAAGATTAATAAGAAATCGCAAATAAAAGCGGGTGTGAGCAAGCGTCATTTTAGAAGACTTGTCCAAAACGAAATACAAGATTAATAAAAAACGAATATAGAGTTATGGATAAAATCATTTCTGTACGATCATTGTTTTGGAAGTTTAAAAATTTTTGTTATACCAGTTTTTGAACCAGAATAAACTCTCAAACACATTTATTTCTGTGCCAGTTATTCAAATATTTTGATGTATCTCTACGGGCGGAGGGGGCGGCCGCCCCCCCTAAGAGCAAATCCGAATTTTCTAAACATACATACCTACTTCAACCGTTCTCCGATTTTTTTTACTCCACTGCAATGTGGACTGTAATTAGCATTTACTGTAGTTCTGCGGAGCAATGCAAAGCACAGAACAGAACCACGATGGTGGATTCATTCACTCAACGTTTGAGGCGCGCCTCTATCCCCACCATAAAATCAACCAATCAGATGGCTCGTGTAGTCGCAACAGTCTAACATTCTTTTCTTCTTTTTCTCCGACGCACGCTTCCATATGTATATACACATACAATGAACTGTGGTACCACACAATTCGCAGCTCATCGTATTTCTGTGGTTTCGCACTTATAGGTAAGTTGCGCCGCAAAGGCATGTTGAGTGTAAATTGCTTTCAACACAGCAAAGAACACAGCCGACGAAAACCGGTTTGCAATGACCTGATGGGGGTAGAGGCTCGCCTCGAGGTGAGCCTCAAGGGTGAGTGTAAACGCATCATGATAAAAAATCTACAAGACAAGATATTGCGTTGGTAATAGGGTCATTCCATCAAGAACCGCCAAAAATGACGAAATTTGTGACCTTGCCATCTCCGATTCTTTTGAAAATTTTTGTACTTTTAGAACTAGTTAAAAAAATAATTGAAATTCAATATTCTGTTTCTAATTCAATTTTTTTGTTAGTTATAGTATGTTAAAGTTTTCGCAAAAATGGTGTCCGAGTCCTCTTTGAAAATTAATATCTCTGGTAATTTTTATCCTGGAATAATAAAATATGTCTTATTTTAAAGGGAAAGGTTGTCGCAATAAAAATTACCCTTGACATTTTTTTCAAGGATAATAATTTTGTCCTTTATCCCTGAATATCTCAAAACGGTTTTTTTTTTATTTTTTTATATTTTTTAGGCTTTACTGTTTTTCAAAACATATCAAAAAATTAACTTGGGATCTCAATGAGATCGGGGTAAAAAAATCGAAGAACATTATAGTGGTTCTCAATTATTTTATAGAAAAAGGGTCATTTAATCAAGAATCGCCAAAAGTGTGACGTTATCATCGCCGATTCTTTTGAAAATTTGTGTACTCGAAGAATTAGTGAAAAAAAAATATGATTTCAAGTTTTTGTTTCTATTTCATTTTTTTTTAGTTATAGTATGTGAAAGATTTCCCAAAAATGATGTCCGAGTCCTCTTTGAAAATTCATATCTCTGATAATTTTTATCCTTGAATAATAAAGTAGGGCTTAGTTTAAAGATTGTTGTTGTTTTTGTTAGTTAAAAAATGAGATAGAAACAAAAAATTGAATTTCAATTAATTTTTCCACTAGTTCTTCAAGTGCAAACATTTTCAAAAGAATCAGAAATGGTAAGGTCACAACTTTGGCGATTCATGATGGGATGACCCATAATAAGATGAAAACAATATGATCCCGTTTTTGCTAAGTGCAGTCTATGTAGCTAAATTCACACAGAACTTGATCAAACAAAATAGCCAAATTAAGAAAATTTCCGCCCCACCCAACAGCATGGTCTGGATCCGCCACTGCATTGTGGAGAAACCGGCAAAGGAAGTTACTCCCGGTCTAAATTATGCGACGGTCGCTGGTACATCAGTCAGCGAGAACTCGAGAGACAATAATTGTGCCTTTCAACCGGCGGTTGTTGTCGCTGGTGAAAACAACTATAATGACGTCACAGTCATTCATAATTCTAAAGGAAATCTACCTGCTAGTGAAATATCATCTGGACTCATTGCGGCGAAGATGCCTCGATGGATATACGTTTCTCGCTGTGACGTTTCAACTCAGCCCGAAGCGGTGGTAAAATACATCAAAAGTAAATTCGAAGCAATTACTAGTGAGATTCCTTGCTATCGCCTTACGAAGGCTGGAGAGGATGTTGTTAATTTAACATATGTGTCCTTTAAAGTTCGTGTACCTTATGACATGATTTCCAAGATCTTGAAACCTACGTTTTGGCCGAAAGGTCTCATCGTTAAAGAATTCGACTCGAGATCAATAAGTAACATTAATAAAAATTTTCGTTCTGCGGTCACCAAGGAGCGCCTAACTTAACGTCAGCATTGGTTTTATCGACTTCCACTGTTAAAAAACACATTAGTATTTTTTATCAAAATGTAAGAGGTTTGAAAACTAAGGCAACAACATTTAGAAACTCTATTTTATCAAATTCTTTCGATGTTATCTGCATTACGGAAACTTGGCTAAACAAATCAATTTTCGATTCTGAGCTAGTCCCTAGATCTTATAATGTGTATCGTCGTGATCGCGATCTTCTGTCCTCCAGTAAAAGTGATGGTGGTGGTGTCATGATAGCTGTTGATAATAGGTTATTTTCCGAATTATGTACTGAATCCCTTTGCAACTTCGAATGCATTGCTGTTAAGATCAAATGTGATAGATCTTCGTTGTTCGTTTTGACTTGTTACATACTGTGTAGCTTATCTGCAACTAACCTCTCTGAACTCTTTGAAGAACTTTCACTTTTTATAAATCAGTGTGGCCCTGGTTCGAAATTTCTGATATGTGGAGATTTCAATATGCCCTATGTAACGTGGAATAGTGATGCATCCTCATGTTTGCCCACCTTCGCCCAGCATTACTTTCATTTGCAATCTTTTATGGAGCTCTGTGACCTTTGCCAATTTAACCTAATGCCAAATAAAAACAACAGAATACTTGACCTGATTTTTTCTAATACTAATGCCAATGGGACAATAATTATTTCTTCTCCCCTTGGACTTGTCCCAATTGACTCACATCACCCCGCAATTGAAATTTCGCTTAACCTATATCCTCTCACCTCCTTGCTGCCTATTAATCGTCCGAAACGCAATTTTTATAAATGTAATTATGAGGAACTTTCTGATGTATTAGGAAACATTAACTGGCAGACAGCTCTGAGTACAGAATCTGCCAATATTGCTGTTGAAGAATTCTACGGAATTTTAAACGCAATCATTGCCGAAAACATTCCGTTGTCTTCAAAGAAAGGGAGCTGTTATCCTCATTGGTTTAATGCCAAAATCATTCACTTACTACACGAAAAAAATCGTGCTAGGCGCCGTTATCTAAGAGAACGCAACCATAACAATGCATCGAATTATGGTAACCTCAGGAAACAGCTAAAGAAGGAATTAAAGATAAGTTTTCGCCTTTATGTGGAAAACCTTAATTCTTCGCTTCTCATTGGTAATGATAAACCCTTCTGGAAATATATCAATGCTTCTCGTGCTACACGGACAACTCCTTTAAGCATAACATACTCGGGAGCTACTGCATCCACCCCTAGTGACATTGTGGAGCTATTCTCTCAATACTTCCAATCTGTTTATATGTCTTCGTTAACTCCTAGCCTTCCTAATAGAATAGCACATCAGAACAATGTGATGCCAGTATTCAGCGTGCAGGATGTCATCATTGCCATCAATTCTTTAGACAGTAATGGCAGCGCTGGTCCGGATAATATTCCCAATATCTTTGTGAAAAAGTTGGGCCATGTTCTTGCCGAACCATTGTCAAATCTTTACACGTCTTCCATTCGTGAAGGCATTTTTCCCAGTGTTTGGAAAAATTCGCATGTCATTCCCATTTTTAAAAAAGGAGAGAAACATAAAGCCGAAAACTATCGACCAATATGTATTATTAACTGTTTTTCAAAAGTTTTTACGAAACTTATTCATGAACATGTCTTTTCTCAAGTTCGTGACTGTGTATCAATTAACCAGCATGGATTTTTTAAAGGCCGTTCTACTGAAACAAATTTGGTGTCTTTCACCAACTCTGTAGCTCACTCCCTGGAGAACCATTATGATGTTCACAAAATTTATACAGATTTCTCAAAGGCATTTGATACTGTTGATCACTCCATTCTTCTACGGAAACTGAATTCTTTTGGCCTAAGTACAGGGCTTCTTATCTGGTTCCAATCATATTTAAATGATCGTAAGCAAATGGTCATCTTCAGTGGATCTATTTCAACGCCCTACCTGGCTCCATCTGGTGTTCCTCAGGGTTCTACTTTGGGTCCACTTTTGTTTATACTATTTGTTAATGATCTTCTTTCTGAATTTCAGTCAAAGCATTTAATGTATGCTGATGACTTAAAAGTTTTTCTGGAAATAAAATCACAATCTGATTGCCTCCTCCTACAAAATGACCTCAAGAAACTTTTATCCTGGTGTACTATGAATAAATTGTCATTAAATACGCAGAAATGCTTTATGATGATCTACACCAATAAAATCTCACACATTCAGTTTGACTATTCCATCGACAATTCTCTTCTATTGGAAGTCCCCAACATCAAAGATTTAGGTGTAATTTTCGACGCTAAATTAAAATTCGATTTGCACATAACCGAAGTTTGTAAACGGGCATACAGGCTATGTGGTTTTATATTGCGTTCTGCGCACCCTTTTTGTAATGCAACTCTATATTTAAATCTCTTCAATAGTCTGGTCCGATGTCATCTTGAATACTGTTCAGTAGTATGGAATCCCTATCTTACATATCTCGTGACTGCCTTGGAAACAGTTCAACGTCGTTTCACTAAATCACTTTTTTGTAAACTTGGCTTTCATGATATATCTTATGAAACTCGTCTCGAATTACTTGGCATATCTTGCATGAAGGACAGAAGACTATACTTGGATATGGTATTTTTGTATAAAGTTGTTTTTGTTTTCAGTACGAATCTCAAGAATACACTCAGACTGCGAAATATTGACTACAATACTAGATGTCACGACATTTTTACAGTACCTCAAGCCAATATTAATTGCTTCTATTACTCTCCTCTAATTCGATTACCTCGCTCCTTTAATTTGTATTGCCTTAGTTTTCATAGCTTTACCTTAAACTCATTCAAAGTATACTTAAAGGCCACTCTTTTTCGTTCTTCTGATGCATAATTAATTATTTTAATTTCTTATACATACTTCTTTCATTGTCGTTATTATAGTATATTAGTACTTTTATATATACATTTTTTTTTTTTTTGGTTTTTCCTTTTTTTAATTTGTATTTTATTTTATTTACATGTAAAATATTTTGTTTATAATTCGTGGCAATTGTATAATTGGAAAAATTTTCTGTTCAATTGTTATTGTTCTAAATAAATAAATAAATAAATAAATACTGTAGAAGAAGCTGCTTCTATTCATTCACCGAGTAGCGTTCCTCTTAATCAGATAACGAATACTGAAAAGTCCAATCAATGTTGCGGCTGCCAAAATAGTAAAATGAAGATATTTTATAAAATTTTATTCATCATTTGTTAATGAGTTAATTTTGTTGTTGTAGTGGAAAAACAGGAGAAAATTCTGGCTCAGCAAAGTGTTACAATCAAAAGGTTATCGAGCTATCTACTTCCGGAAAAAAAGATTCAATAAGTCTGCCTTTTCATCTACCGATTACTGATCAAGAGTTCCTGGACAATGTAAAGGGTGTTTTTTAGGTGCATGAGAAATTAAAATTATAATACAAGACAGAAATATTGTTGGAATGAATTTTACTTTATTATTTTTTAATAATAAAGTATTGTTATCGACCTGAAATTTCAAAAAAATTTGCTACCCTGAAATTTTGTATTTTCACGTTTTAGGACTAGTAGACCCCAAAAAAGCAACAAAAAAAATGTCCGTCTGTCCGCCGTAGACGCCGTACGCCGTACGCTGTCCGCCGTACGCCGTACGCAAAACCGTTTGAAGGTGCGTAGCTCACAAACCCTTTGAGATATTAAATTGAAATTTTTATGGTGGGTAGATTGAGTGAACCCCTACGACTGGTATATTTTCGAGGGGTGGGGGTATAAGGGGAGAGGAGAGGGGAGCGTCTTAGACGAAAAATTTTGGTTTCTAGATCTCAGGAACCACTTATGCTAGGAGGCTGAACCTTGGAACTTATGTAGTACTATGATAATGGACTCAATTGCAAAAAAATGGTCGATATTGGTTAAGGGGTGTGGAAGTGGGGGGGGAAAGCAATGAGTCTTTAACGCATGAAAGACGGGATTGAAACATTCTAAAATCGATATCTCCCGAACAATTGATAACAAAAGATTGAAACTTTGTTGTTGTTCTTAGAGATACTTCAAGATTAGACAAAGGCTAAATTTTTTAAGAGGGGAGGTGGGGTGTGGGGGTGGGGGGTGAAAAACTTTGGATTACAATATCTTCCTAACCAATTACATCAGGAAGATAAAATTTAGTTTCTGTATATGGGATCACAAGAGGAGTCTACCAAAACTAAATTTTTTGAGGGTGGAACACAAAAGTGGGGGACAGCAATTTTTCAAAAAATTTAATTTTTATATCTCAGAAACCGTATCAGATATGATCTTGAAAATTTTACAGGAGTTGGGGTCGGTAAACTTCTAGTAGGGAAAAAAATGTTGGTGGTGTAGGTGTTGGGGGTTATGGTGAAAGGGGGTGGAAAGGAAAAAATTATGATTTTTATTTCTCGAAAACCATAATGAATAGAAAGCTAACAATTTAGGATTATATAGAGCCACTATGGAGACATCCTCGAAAAATAAATTTTTTGATTGCGGTGTCAAGGTACGGGGGAGAGGGGTGGTTTTTTATATCTCAGAAACGGCTTATGCTAGAAAGTTGAAACTTAGTACGTATATGTAGATGTAAAAAATGTTCAGATTTTTATTGGCATTCAGAGGTTAAGTAAAAAAAATTTCCGTGAATCCATATTTTCACAAACTTTGTTAAAACTTTTAGACATGTCGAGCTATCAAAGCAATTTTACTTCTGCGGGCTATTTATATAAGCGCCTAGTAACCATCTTCAAAATTTTACGATATCCAACCCCTAAGGGGGTGTAAAGTGGTTGTGTACATATTCACGAATTCTGATATATTTCTAAGGTGTATTGAGATTTGGAATTCACTTTTACTTCTATAAGCTTTAAACATAGTCGGGGAAAAACCGATTTAAGTATTTTTCTCCCTGGGGGTATTGTTCAAGTTTTCACTGATTCCGAAAATCTCTTAGGTTTAATGTGATCGAATTCGCTTTTACTACTATGAATTATTCTATTGATAAAAAAATACGTAAGTAAATAAAAAAAATCTGCCAACAGTCTGGGCGCAACTTTATTATTTTATGGGTAGAAGTCCGAAACGTGTTTAATGATGAGACGCGGTGTAGGTTACTATGCGACTGACAACCTAAGAAATAACCAGGAGGCTATTTGGAACGTTATTTTTTAGGTTGTCAGTCGCATAGTAACCTACACCGCATCTCATCATTAAATACGTTTCGGACTTCTACCCATAAAATAATAAAGTTGCGTCCAGACTGTTGGCAGATTTTTTTTTATTATATTCTGGTAGATAATTTCATGGCATTTATTTTTTAAATATGATTTCCGTCATATGTCCGCCGCGGCTACGAGTTACATGGTCCATTCGATCAGTCCAATTTTTGACTACTTTTTCCAATAAATCTGGCCGTATGGCGTCAATAGTGGCTTGAATATTGGCTTCCAATGCTTCAAGAGTTGCTGGTTTGTCGGTATAAACTCATGACTTAATATAGCTCCATAAAAAGTAATCCAGAGGCGTTAAATCGCACGAACGAGGGGGCCAGTTAACAGAACCACTTCTGGAAATCAAGTTGTCACCAAATTAATTTTGCAATAAATCGATTGTTAAGCGCGCTGTATGGCAAGTTGCGACGTCTTGTTGGAACCAAATGTCGGCGATGTTTAGCTGATTAATTTTTAGAAACAAAAATTCAGTCAGCATAGCTCGATAGCGCTAGCCATTCACCATAGACGAAGTGCTCTATGAACTTCGCGAACAGATTTATTTTTTTCAAAGTAAATTTCCACAATTTGGAAGCGTTGTTCTGGCGTTAAACGATTCATGATGACTTGCCAAATCTTACTGAACAGAAATGTCAACACAGTTTGACATTCTCAGCTGTCAAACCACAGTTATCGATATCGATAGTTCTCGTGCACCTAAAAAACCACCCTATACTTAACTTCAGTTTTATGCACGAAAAAAATGAGTAAAAATAGCGTAGTTTTAGCCGTCCCATTTGTATGTAACGCCTTAATGGAATTACCAGAATTTCTAACCATTTAACTCGGAAGTATCCTATCCAGCATTTCCGAAAGAGCTATAGCGTCACAATAGGCCCAACTGAGACTACTAAGCTAGTTCCCAAACGAAACTTTTACAGGGACAGAGAAAAAAGGTTGGATTTCAAGTTATTGGTGAACCCGAAGTTCGAACGATCTAATCGTTCTGTACCCCACACTTGATTTATAGGAACAATAGATAACCCCTTAGCCCGAAGTGCCGGCTAAATTTCCTCAAGTTACATAAGATTCGGTTTCATCTTAAAACTTAAGGTTCGACATTTTATTCAAACTATCGCCTTATCGAAAGAGCTTGTAAATTTCATCTTCTTCGTCTAAATTAAATTTTTTGCTTTTATTTTTTTTTTCTTGAACAGCAATTACCTTCGCTTTTCCTTTCACAAGAGCCACCAACGTCGTTACATAACCTCACCCTTAAATATTGAATTGATTGCTATCGACAATATCGTCATCCCGTAACGACTAAATCGACAAGATGATCGCGCCTAATCGGTTGCACAACGGACAAGGAAATCTCTCGGCGGCTAAATGGCATTCCAATTTCCAAACGGTGGCGTATTCTATAAGTCGCGGAATTGCCGTAATCGCTTAGCCGCAACCAGAGTTCCATTGCAATTTCTCTCAACTTTCTTCGCAGATCGGTGTAGCGTCTTAAGCGTAATTTCGTTGCTGCAATTCGAATCTGGTATCTGGGGGCCTATATCTTGATCGCGAATCAATTCGCCTAGCGATTTACACTGGATCGTTGGCACGCTGCATACTATTGCCGCTGTTCGAATGCAGGAAGAGTTTTCCATTTCCTTCTTTGAAACGTTGCAACTAGCCTGCAGGCGATTCAATTTTCCCTAGCTTCGATTATATAAAGCCCCCTCCTCCATTCCCCCGTAGATTGCCAACGAAAGAACGAGACGAGACCCGCTGACATAATGGAACGTTCGACACGAATATTATGCACGATCGTTGATCTTTCTTCGACTTATTAAGGGTCTTATGGGTATCGAAGGGTCTTGTTCGAACGGTGCACCGATATAACGTGAAAGAAAAGCGGAAAGCGGTTTTGTCTACCGGTACCTTGTACTTGTTACTCGGCGGTAGGTACTTTACCTTCCACTCTCAGGTGGATCTCGATCACCTTTGCACGTAACGTGGCTTACGATATGGTGAAACCGATCTTACAATGTCAGACGAGCTGCTGCAAGCTTCATGACTTATGAGGTGGCCATCGCTATGGTGGATGTAGCTGAGGCTTGGAGGTTCTACGAACAATAGGCATGCGGAAGTGGGTACCTTCGGTTGTTGCTATCTAGCGTTATCTAAGGTCTAAAGGTGTGTTTCGAAAGAATTTCTATCTTCCCGGTTGTAGATATTTTTGCAACGAGATGGATTTCTTATATTGGGAGCAGGAAATACTAGTTTGCTCTTTTAGTGTCGTGAGAAAGTTTCTTTATATTTTCTATAAAATTGTTATCGAAATTTTGAACTGAATGATCCCATAGGCGATCATTACGGTAGTCATAGATGTGGAATGTAGGGGGAGTCCGGGAGACTTGACCATATGGGAGAGATGAACTACTTCAAATATCCCATTCAAATTTCCCTTCGGGATGGGGGATTAAAGTCCACGCGATACGGAGCATTGGTTACTTGCATGTCATGGAAAAAGATGACGATCGGCAATTTGTTTCGGTAAAAATAAAATTTGTTGTTTATATAATCGCCATTCTTTTATCCATCAAGATTTGTACAGAAATTCGATCTTAATTGCACCATGAATTATTGCAGTTTGAGGCAGTTAAAGTTTTATTATTCTATTGTTTATATTTTATCGCGAAACTGCATTAAAATCGGAAAAATGCTGGGCGGGAGATTTGACCCACTCGGTATAGGGAGAGATGATCAGTGGGTCAACTCTCCCTATTTTTATTCAGAAGGAACAAAACGCGTTGCTCTTACATATTTAATCTTAATTTTTAGGGAGACATGTCGTTCCAGTACAAACCGAGGGAAGGAACTACCCAAAGAAGTGGATTTAGTAAGCAGATTTTTGAAAATGCATTGGAGGAAATAGACAGTGGCGTTTCTATAAGGAAAACTGCAACTAAATATGGCATAGACCGGACAACCAGGGGCGGAGGTTCCATAGGAGCAAGTGGAGCAACTGCGCCGGGCGACAAATTTTTAGGGCGCCGCACCTACTGTTCCATCCAACTACACAATTGTTCGGTCATGTATTATACAATCATGCAATTATCACTAAATTCACTGATTGAAAATTTTGCAATTCTAAAACACGGCATCCTACCTACATATATTATACCTATCCATCCGAATACAATTTAACAACACGTCGTACACCGAAACATTTGTTTCATTTACCGGTTGCGGTTTGATCTTATTATAAGTATAAATATACACGTTCATATCACCCTCATCAAACAAGTTAACACAGTTTTGTATGATCAACATGATTTTCCTACACTGATCCGACACGTGTCATCGTATTGTTCGATCATACATGTGCAAATCTATTGACTTACTCATTGGCGCAAACATTTAATCCGCACCATTGTTCGACATACAACACAGTCAATACAGTGAACGTTTAACGTTTTTATGCGCAACGGCATACGTTGTATTCCGCTGAATGCATATGTATTCATGGTATCTGGCGCAGTTTATAAAAGTGCGCCATATGAATGAAATGGGACCTCAGAGACCCCAGCTTCAGTTCTTTATGCCCATTATTTTTCCATATCAATTCCGATGGGCTTTTCAATTTTTTCTAGCTATGTTTTTTTTAAATATATAGAGAATTCAACTCATATGACGTGATCACCACTACCATATACGAATGCAATTAAGAAGTGTTATCTAATAATTGAACGAAAATACCGATACATTTGTTCTAATGTTATCGAGAAAATTGAAATATTTAGAATTTTCACGAGTTGGAAACACTGTTTGAAAACCAAAGAAAATGTGATATTTTTCTTGCTTTAATGTGGAAAAAAGTGCTTATAGGTTTGTTCTTTTTGCCTACACTTTCTACACTTTTTACACTTTTCCTGTTCGTTTTGACGAGTGATGTCAGAGGCCGCTGTTCTTTTTGTCGAGTGTAGATTGCACTTTCTACACTCGCTCGAGAGCAGGTGTAATTTCTTACACTTTAGTGTAGCTTACCATCTGTCAAACTTGATGGTTGCATGCAGATGCAGATAAAATTGACTATTAGTATTTATGGACATTCTGTTTTCAATGAATACATGCAAGAATATTTATGGCAATAAATTTGAATTGATATAAGTGAAAGAATAAAGCAAATGAAAAAGTTCAAAATTTTAGCTATCACGTTTCTACACTAACGCGTTCTTTTTGCGCGATCTACACTCTACACTTTCGTAGATTGTATTACACTTAAAGTGTAGGCTACATTAAAGTGTACACTTAACCTGGCAAAAAACAAACCAAATATCTAATACGTTTCAAAGGCTACTTTAAAATGTTTCGTTATGTCGATTCAACCTTCAAACTTAATTACTTAAAATACATTTAAAATAGGATTAAAGTCTCACAGTTTCTAAAAATTATTTAAATTCAAAAATTCTTGCATACGGCTATCATTGAAAATGTGTGGATAATATAGCACCGGAGAGCCAAATAAATGTGTGCATAAAACCATAGGGGAAATAGCTAAAAAATTCAATATTATTGGCAAAAATCGCCTTCTGCTCCAGGACATTCATTGTGCTCCAAAATATCACAATTGATATGTATATTTTACTTCTTTAATCACTAGGAAAGGATCCTTAACAATTTGTGTGACGTAATTTGGGGTGGAGGGTCAATTCCAGAATTGAAGTGAACCGTGACTTTTTGATTTTTTCACGTCCCTGGTCGAATTGTATTCAGTCGAAGAAACCTCATTTTCGCCACTTTCAGTACTGGTCTTTTCATCATCCTGTATCACATCCGCACTCTTGACCGCGGTTACGTTACGCTCATTGAGATCTTTTGATATCTTTCATTGATTCTTACAGGATGCACCTTTGAACACAATTACAGATGTTGATGGAATAAATTTTGCATATAATGCGGAAGCAAGGCGATCCGTAGTATGAATAAGCAATCCACTTCGGATTTGTTCTATGGTGTTTAGCTGTTAGATATTAGAAAGCCAGATATGTAACACAAACCATAAATGGTATTATGAATCATTAAAAATAATTAGGGGGCCAAATTAACAGCAGGGGACACTTAACCTCCTTCTATTCTCTTTATATCATGCAAAATCTTGAAAATCACCTATTACGAAAACAAAATATAAAATTTTGGGCATCAAAACATAGAAAGTGCGCCGGGCGCCAAAACTATCAGCACCGCCACTGCGGACAACATTGCGAAGGTATAAACAGGATAGGCTTAAACTTATTAAAATGGAAGTTAAGAGAAGTCAGTACAAGGACTCACAGATTTTTACGATCGAAGAAGAAAAATTGCTGGTCAAGTATTTATTGACCTGCAGTAAAATGAATTATGGTTTGACTAGGAAGGCTGCTATTAAGTTCGCATACAAGTTTGCACAGGCTAACATAAAGAAGATACCACCGAGCTGGTCGGCTAATAACTCCGCTGGTAAGGACTGGTTTCGTGGGTTCCTAAACCGGAATTCTGAAATTAGTTTGAGAACACCAGAAGCTACAAGTCTGTCTAGAGCTACCAGTTCAATAAAAAAAATGTTAACGATTTTTTTGAATATTTGAGGGAGGTTAAGGAACAATTCCAATTTGAACCACAAAACATTTATAACTGTGACGAGACTGGGTGTACTATACTACAGTACATGATTGTCCCAAGGTTCTTGCTTGCAAGCAATCCCGTCAGGTTGGACAAGTCACTTCTGCCGACAGAGGTACTCTTGTTACAGTTTGTTTTGCTGTAAATGCGATTGGTAATACCGTGCCACCATTTTTCATATTTCCACGAGTAAAGTACAATGAAGCATTTATATCCGGTGATCCTGAAGGGTCAGATGGCGATGCCTATCCTAGCGGTTGGATGACTGTTAAGAGTTTCCTGAAATTCATGGCGCACTTTTTTAAGCATTCCCGTTCTTCTAATGATAATCCCACACAACAATCACGAGAGTCATGTTAGTGTTGAAGGGATTGATTTTGCAAGGAAAAATGGGATTACGTTACTAACTCTTCCACCGCACTGTAGCAATAAACTCCAACCACTAGATATTACCGTATACTCATCCTTTAAGGCAAGATATAACACTGCCATGAGTAACTGGATGCTGTCAAACCTTGGGAAGACAATCACAATTTACAACATTCCTGATTTTGTACGGAAGGTAATGTCACAATCTATCAATCAAGCTAACATTTTGAGTGGCTTTAGGAAGTCGGGAATACATCCATTCAATCCTGAAATATTCAGATTTTTTGTGCTCTGCAGTCACAGACAGAGAAATATCTCATTGTGAAATCTCATCTGCAACAATGTCATCACGATCAGTAACATAAACTTTTGACCCAAATCCAGCTGTACCTGTTACTTCACCAATGCCGTCCACTTCTAAAGCAAACCTGCATGATAACATTGCAATCATCACGCCGGAAATGATTAAACCCTATCCTAAAGCTGGGCCGCGAAAATCTACACGAAGAGGTCGCCAGCCTGGAAAAACCAAGATATTAACAAAATCACCAGAGAAGGATAGCATTCAAAACCTTGAACAACCAGAAGAACCAAAGATAAAGATGATCAGAGCTCAAAGGGTTAAGAAAATTTTAAAATATTAGTTTCATTTTGCATTGTTTCTTTACAATGAAAGCATAACTTTACAATTAAATTGCGATATAATGTATTGAATTTTTAAATTTTGTGTTATCTTAGTATAAAATAAAAATAAACTTGTGTGAATTGTTATATTTATTATTTGTTCATGAATTGTCCCCGAATGGTCAAATCTCCCGACATGGTGGATCATACAGTGACTACCAAAACTGTTCATAAAAAGTTATTGAAATTGATTTTTGGGAAAATCTACATACAGTTGCGGCCAAAAATAGCACTGTAAAAGTCCTCTGATTGCTTTTGACGATTTTGTTTTTGCATGGACACTTTTAGTGTCCGTCACTTTAAAATACCGTTAGACAAGTGTTATTCTCTCAGAGCGAACATCAATTCATTCAAATCGACCACGATTACTTTTGATTTTGTTGGTCTTTTATAAATAAGTGGAATTTAGCGCAGTCATAAAAATAGCACCGTTGAAAGTTATCATTGAAAACACAAACGATTATTCAAACGGATGTCAAAATATTGTTGTGAAAGGTTAAATTGACATATTTACATCGTAATTATATTAAATTTATAACAATTTTAGAGGAAGTGAAGTGAATATGGGACGTGGAAAACATTGCAACGAACAATTATTAAACAGATGATATCAGGAGGCAAAACGTACACCGAAATTAGAAAAACCCTGAATTGTTCAAATAAAATGATTAGAAATGCAAAATCATTTGAGCAAAAAACCGAAACGCAAGAAAAGTTCCTCTCTGAACTGCTAAAAACGTTGCACGGCGCATACGTTTTGCTAAAACTGGGAAGTGGAGAAATATACTTTGGTCTGACGAAAGTAAAATTGTGCTATACGGTGGTAAAGGATCTCGTAGTTATGTTAGAAGACCCCCTCATGCAGAATACGACCCAAGGTTCACTACAAAAACCATAAAACATGGAGGTACTAGCATCATGGTATGGGGATGCTTCTCTTATTACGGTGTTGGCCCAAAAACATCATGGATCAAACCGTTTATGTTGATATACTGCAGAATGTGATGCTGCCGTATTCTTCAGAAGAAATGCCGCTCAGATGGGTCTTCCAACAGGACAATGATCCGAAGCATACCAGCAAAAAAGCGAAAAAATGGTTTGAGGACAACTGCATAACTTTATTGGAGTGGCCTGCACAGTCACCTGACCTCAACCCAATTGAAAATCTTTGGGCGGATATTAAGAAAAGTATTTCAATTCGCAAACCAACATACAAAAATGATCTTTGGACAGCAATTGAAGATTCCTGGAATGCAATATCTGTTGAGAGGTGCCAGCGATTAGTTGATTGCATGCAAAGGCGCTGTGCAGCAGTTATTGCTAACAAAGGACGTGCAACCAAATATTAATTTTAATGAAATTTAGTTCTATAATTATAATTTCTATCATTTAACACAGTAATGCCAAAAAGATTGTGAAATTTTTAAGTTTTTATATTGATTAGTGTTTATGGTGCTATTATTTTGAACGGCCAAATCCTGATGTTTCTTTACAAAATATATTTTAATTTTTAAAGGATTGAATTAAAAAAATTTTGATTTGCATGTTTTCGAAGGAGAGTACTTTTACTTGAAAAATCTGAAGTGGTTATGTGAATTATTATATTATGAATTACATTTTTTCAAACATGAACATTTCCAGGAGTTTCAGTGCTATTTTTTTGACCGCAGCTGTATGTATTTATAACAAATTAAAAGTTTTCACAAAATAAAATTACTTCAGAAAATAGATTATATTGTGGAGAATCAAAACTTAAAAATGACAGCAATAATTTTTTCTAAAATTAAAAAAAAAAAACTTGTTTTGTGAACACTTTTGCATCTCTCCTGTGACTAATTAAATAGTCCAGTTTCTTGTTTATTTATTTAATATTTAGTGTGCCCGCCTTTGGCACGAATTACATCCTTTACTCTTTTTGGCATACTTCCTAACAAGTTCTCCAAATATTGTGGATCAATCTCATTCCACGCTTGTTGAGCACGTACCCAAAGTTCTTCACAGTCTTTTGGAACATTGTTGCCTGCAATTACCCTTCTTTTCAAATAACCCCACACATTCTCTATAGGATTGAGATCCGGCGATTGTTTGGGTCATTTTAGAGTTTCAATATTATGATCTTGCAGCCATTTGGCCGTCATGCTAGCAGTATGTTTCGGATCGTTGTCTTGCATAAATAACCTATCTCCAGGTTCGCAGCCGAATCTATCAAGACTTGGTAGATATGAGTCCTCTAATATATAGGGTGTTTTTTTAGGTTCATGAGAACTTTCGATATCGATAACTGTGGTTTGACAGCTGAAAATGTCAAACTGTGTTGACATTTCTGTTCAGTAAGGTTTGGCAAGTCATCATGAATCGTTTAACGCCAGAACAACGCTTCCAAATTGTGGAAATTTACTTTGAAAAAAATAAATCTGTTCGCGAAGTTCATAGAGTACTTCGTCCATTTTACGGTCAACATAATCGGCCTAGTGAGAATCACCATTACATCCATTAAAATTGACTGTTTGGTGCGGTTTACACGCTGGCGGCATCATCGGTCCTTATTTCATTCGAAATGAAGAAGGAGCTGCCGTTACGGTGAATGGCCAGCGCTATCGAGCCATGCTGACTGAATTTTTGTTTCCAAAAATTAATCAGCTAAACATCGCCGATATTTGGTTCGCTTAACAATCGATTTATTGCAAAATCAATTTGGTGACAACTTGATTTCCAGAAGTGGTTCTGTTAACTGGCCCCCTCGTTCGTGCGATTTAACGCCTCTGGATTACTTTTTTGGGGCTATATTAAGTTATCCGTTTATACCGACAAACCAGTAACTCTTGAAGCATTGGAAGCCAATATTCAAGCCACTATTGAAGCCATACGGCCAGATTTTTTGGAAAAAGTAATCAAAAATTGGATTGATCGAATGGACCATGTAACTCGTAGCCGCGGCAGATATATGACGGAAATCATATTTAAAAAATAAATGCCATGAAATTATCTACCAGAATATAATAAAAAACTTTCATTCCAACAATATTTCTGTCTTGTATTATAATTTTAAGTTCTCATGCACCTAAAAAAACACCCTATATTAATATAGTCAGTTGCTCGCATAATACCGTTTATACGTCTTAAAGTTCCAACTTGGTTACCTTTGAAACATCCCCAAACCATTAATGAGCCACCTCCAAATTTGAGGGTTTTTTGAATATTACGTTACGGACTTGTTCACCCATGTCCAATGCCGCCCATCTGAACATAACCTGTTTATTTTTGACTTGTCAGACCATGTAACCAACTTCCATTGTTCTGGCGTCCAGTCTTTGTATTTTCTGGTAAATTGAAGCCTCGCCTTTTTATGGCGGTCGGTTAAAAGTGGTTTTTATACTCTAGATGAAATCATATAGAGTATTATAAGTTTAATCCAGCCCAAAAATTTGTAACGCATAGAACCAAGCCTCGGATGAAAAAAAGTTATATATTATTTTTTGTTTATTTGTGGCCAAAAACCTCAAATCCGCCTGAAGTCCGTCCGTCCGTCCGTCCGTCCGTCTGTCCGTTAGCACGATAACTCAAGAACGCCTTCACCTAGGATCTTGAAATTTTGAATCTGGATGTTTGGTTGAACTTGTAAGGCTAAGTTCGTTAACGGGCAAAATCGTCCTACTCCTTCGGGTAGCTGCCATACAAAATGTCCTTAAAACATGTGTTCAAGAATATTGGCCGATAACTTCAGAAGGGTTTAAGCTACGACTTTGAAATTTTGTATATGTTATTTTCTCAATAGTTGGAGCTAAATATATGATTATGAAGAAAATCCTGTTAGTCCTTCGTGTAGCTGCCATACAAATATCCTGTCAAAACGTCTTCACTTAATTTACGGAACTTACTATAACTCAAGTAATCTTTTAGCTATGAATTGGAAATTTTGTACAAATTAGTTTTGAGTAAAAACGAAGTTTGAGTTTACTAATCAGCGAAATCCTTTTACTCCTTCTGTTAGCTGCCATACAAAATGTCCTTAAGACACGTGTTCAACAATATTTTCCGATAACTTTTGAACGCTTCAAGCTACGGATTTGAAATTTTGCACACGTTCAGTTTTAAATGGTTCCAAGGAAAAGGATAAATATGTAAGAAATCGAGTGAGTCCTTCCTGCACCTCCCATGTGAAAGTCCTTCAAAAAGGACATTTTTTTTCGATGATTTACCCAGTTCAAGATATGAAATTAAACACTGAATATTGTCTTTTAGTTTTGAGTAGCAATCTAATGGCAGTCCTTAATAAAGGACATACAACATGCACACACGTAATTCTACTTTATCCCCAACTACAATATAGATGGGAGTTCAGTATTCATCTAGAGTATTATACGATTGGCTTGCAGCCGATCGTGACTGCAGTATGTTTTTACTTTTGCTTTTGCTTTAAAATTTGGTTTAAGGCATCTTCGAACAGTATCATTGGAAACTGTAACATTTAAAGTGGTGCGGATTACCTCGTTTGCTTGGACAGCTGTATCTACCGCTTCAGTCATAATCAATCTTTTGATACAACGTTTTGTCTCTGCGGATAGCACCCACCCTCACCCACCAGGGTTCGTTTCGCGCAAATCCTCTACCGTTTTTCTTATTTTGCTTACGAATCCTGTAGATACAGAGTACTTTTCAGCAATTTTTGGAACTGAGTACTTCTTTTGAAGGTCAAGAACAATTGCTGCCTTCACGTTCTTTTTGATAGCTTTTGGCATTTTTCCTTTAGGTTAACTTTCGTTTCTATTAGATTAATTTAAACTATTTCCTTTTGTTATAACATAATAATTTACTAACTCACCGAAATATCAACCAAAAAATTTCTTCTCTCTCTTTGCAACCAAACAACTGTAAACAACTGTACTCTTTGCAACACTATTTGCACAAAATTCCTATGAAATATCGCGCTACATGATTTACAGTGTCTTAGAAAACGCAGTTGTTTTGCTTTTACATAAAAAACGTGGAATTTTTAATTTTTATGAATAGTTTTGCGAGTCACTGTATCTCCCTGCTCTTGAGGAGAAATGAGCCTAATCTGATTTTAATAAAAAAAAATGTTTGGTGCTTCCGTTTATTAACTTGTTGAAATGGTAGAGAGTTAAAATAGTAGTCAGGTAAGATGACTATTTGTAACACAAAAGTTGAATCGGTAAATCGTATACACTCTGATCTTATGGACCTTCAAATAAAACTTGGTTCAACTCTCCCGGACTCCCCCTACTTGCAAAGACCAGGGCTCTGAAAGTGTTAATGTCCATCACTAAAATTATTACAATCCCTATGTAACTACTTGTTGGGGAAAGGGAATCGCCGTCCTGTACAGATCTTATATTCCTACCCTATAATTTTCTACTGTCGTCTTGAAGAGACTACTTCCAATTTTCTACTGTCGTCTTGAAGAGACTACCCCCTGATAAAGCACTTGAAGAGACTACCCTCTTCTCGTATTCGATATGAAAAAATCAATCATAACGAGATTTTCTAGTAAATTTACAACAAATATGAAATTCATCTGCTCTTTTTCGATCGTTAACAAAACAAGCAAATTTTAAAAGCATCCCTTCCTTATCCCATTAAAATCTGTTATTCTCGTAAAATTTTATTCAAATTCGAGTTTCAAGTGAAACATCACCTGCTGCACGATCCATCTTTAAATGCATAAAAACCTTCCGAATTGGGAAGCATAACTGCAAGACGGCTTGACCATAAACCGACCTACTAAAATAAGAACAGAGAAGAAAACCTTCAGAAATGTCCATAGGGCCAAAAACGATCGTTGGAACCTAACCTCATATGCAGAAGGAAAATAAATCAACCGAAACAACACATACGAAAAAGGGAACCGATCAACCAGAAACACCTGCCCTAATTTTCAGGTTCCATCCAACGGCTGTATTATTCGTCTCAGTTTTTTCTTTTCTTCGATCATGTTACGAAGATCGGGACAACGCTACGATCGAATTGTTAGAAAAATTTCGGACTTCGGATATCGAAGAGAAACATGCGTAGAAAGGAGCTGGTCAGTAGCCCAAGGTGGTGATTATATTGCCGGAGTATAGGAACAAGACAATGGAAGCACAATAAGAAGAAAATTGAGGATCGGCTGCTGCTGCTGCTGCTGATCGTGCAGATGCTGACCGGGATCAAAGAAAGGAATAACATTCACCTGTCGCGTTGGTCTAGTCTGCTGGTCTGCAGATCTGCGGGACAGTAATTAGCGTTGATAATGGCCCCGATCCTCGACAGAAGAAGAGATCTTGTCCGTTGAGCGGTCAAAATTCAAAAAATGGCAAGATCGTTAAAATTTTGAGAAGTGTACAAGTTTTATTGGCTTTGTGGCTCTTGGTGGAAAGCCTCAATCGCTTCCAAACCAAGATCTCTGACATGAATGAGTGCATACTTTGAATATTAATCACAAGTTGAGCCGGTTATGATTAAATATGAAATGCACACGACTCGCGGTTTCTGTCTTTGAGAAAATTCACGTACTGCCGTCATTTTTCAATGTCTTTGCCTTCGTATTTTTTTTTAGGTTTCTCTAGCTCGGTATCTTGAAGTGAAGATCAGTCGGCTTCTAGTAGATTTGAATATATCCGTCGTACCGACAAGGTCAATTTCACAGCTCGACTTTTAATTTGATTTCCAGCGATGCAAAATTCTAGTGATCTTATTGTCGCGATCATCGCAATCTGAAATAAAATCAATGAAAATAAAAACAAATATGAAACAAATAAATTCAATGGTTTGTGTATTTAATTTATGTCTTCAGTACAGTAGATTTTTGTTTTGTTGGTTTTTTATTTATGTAATAATTTTAAATATCGAACTCTGGAACGCACTGATCCGTTGGCGATATATTTGCTCTGCTGTTTGCTTCAGAGTTCATATCACAGGTCATCCACGGATGATATAAGATATCATCGGATGTCAGTCTTTTTTTCGGATCCTGAATCAAAAGTGAACGAATCATACAGCGTGCTGCTGGTGATACCGTTTCGGGTATTGAAAATTCTCCACGGGAAATTTTTGCAAATAGTCCGGTGTGTTTCTGATCGTTGAAAGGATATCTGAAAGAAAAACCACAAATTATTAATTACTTTTTTCATCTATGCTTAAGGATGTAGAATTAAAGAAGCCCATTCGCAGAATCATCGACAACATAAGAGTCCCTACTTCTGAGTCCCTTCCCCCAAATATAAAATAGGTGACCCGCAAATGAGTCTGAGAAAATTTCTGATGAATTTTATCCAGAATAAGATAGTGAGATCAAAATCAAAGGAGATTTTTTTCTCGCGCAGGTTCACCAACGTATACAAGTCATTGTGATACTAAATTGATGAAAGAAAAAGACAAAAAACGAAGTTATCAAACGGCAGGCAGAAATCCTCGTCTTTGGTCCTCCACGTGGGCGCCTGCTGGAAATGCTTTTAGTCGCAAAGACCTGGGTCTTCCCGACTTTAGCAGCTAAGACTTACACGCATGTGTTTCTCCTGTGCTGTCCTCCTAATACCTCTCCCGCTCCTATGCGTCCTGTCTAGGGTCAAATCCAGGGTTGTGAGCGCTGTACCGTGCCCAGGGATTAATTGGTTGGGGCCCGCAAATCTCTTCCAATCGCTAACGGTGGCCTGCGGGGTAAAATTGGGCACCCCCCCGCAGTACCCTTGTCTTATCTTGACATGCCGCTAGATGGACCAACCCCTTCCGAGCATACTCGTGGGACCAAAAATGAACCTAAACCAAAACAAAAAAAACAAAAACAATACCAAAACCATAACTGATGCTCAGCTCGACATCGATACTTCGTCCGAGGACGAACTTCTTGCCTCCAGTCAGGAGACAACTATCAGACCAGGCAACGCAGCGCATGCGAGTACAAGTCAGAGTACACCCGTGCAGCCTCAACCATCAACATCCGGTCTACAACATCAGAAGGAGAATGCCAGCCATGGCATTCGGAAGCAGATCAAAAAGCGGAAGTCCGTCGGGGTCGCGAAGAAATGTCGGTTCTTGAAGGCTCTTTTCATTTTAAGCAAGATTGCTAAAAATGAGGAAGCGGTTAACGAGCGCGATGCGGCGGACAAAGCTTCCTACCAGGCGATTGTAGAGGAGCACAACAAACGCCTTAGAGAGGAACCGCCGAAAGAACGGGCATCTGGGAAGCATAACAGATCCCAGGATGAGGTGGATCATGCTACTAGGAGAAGCAAGATTCCCAAGCCCAGCACACTTCATAACGTACGTGCTGGAAACGCACTTCAGCCAGCGGGGTTCAAGCGAAGAAAACCTTCAGCGAAACTGCAAGAAGCCACCTTGAGGTTGCATTGGTAGATGAGTTATCTGCTGGTAAACCTACCGCTGAGGCGTGGCGCAACGTGGAAGCAGAGCTTTCGGAGTCGATACTGGCCCACCAGAAAAAGCACAGAGGACCTGTGCTTGGCTTTGGCTCCGGTAAACTCGTGAGAGGATATCGCGTAATCAGATGCGCGGACAGCTACTTGAAGGATTTTCTCGGTGAATGTGTCGCGAAGATTAGAGACGCTTGGGACGGCATAAGACTCAAGCTTATTCCAGCTGAGGAGATTCCTAAAAGACCGAGAGCCCGCATCTGGATATGAGTTATGAAAATGGACAGCGAGAAACTCCTTTGCGGTCTACGCCTACAGAATCCGTCGATTCCCATGGATGACTGGACGGTCATCAAGGCAGAGGAACCGCAACGAAACAGCCTCACCTACCTCCTCCTGATTAACGAGGAGTACCTGAGGGCACTCGAGGAAGCAGATTTTAAACTGCGTTTTGGCATCAGGCATGCTAAAGTGAAAGTCTTTCACTCCTCAGGTCCAGACGACGAGATAGACTTTGTCGACAAAGCTAACGAGTTGTTAGAGGAAATGAGTATCGCAGGGAAAGAGACAGCCACTGACAGCAAGGAAGTCGGGAAGGAAACAGCCATTCAAAATGTTGAAGGTCGTACAGGTTAACCTGAGGCACTCGAAGTGCGCCTCGGATAACTTATTGGTCCTCCTTGGGGAAGAGAACATCGACATCGGCCTAATACAGGAGGCATGGGTAAACGACTTTACCGTAAAGGGGCTCCAAAACACTTATTACAACCTTTTCTACAATCACAAGCAAGGTAAGCCCAGAACATTCATCTTAGTTAATAAACAGATAAATGCCTTTATGTGTCCAAACTATAGCTCTGACGATTTAACAGTTGTTAAACTGGAGGTTGGGGGGACCTATACATCTATATATGGTTCACGACCAACCAGCGCCACCCGAGGAACTGCATCATCTTACCGCCAGTATTTCATCCAAGAGGGGCAATCTTCTAGTGGGATGCGACGCCAACGCACGACATACGCTTTGGGGCAGCTCGGAGACCAACGAACGAGGTGAGTCCTTATTTGACTTCATTATAAACAGTAACTTCTCTATATGTAACAGTGGTGACACCCCAACCTTCATTTTTCCGAGTACGGAAAATTTTCAAGGTTGGAAGGAAGTTCTGGATATTACTTTACTAACAGAAAATAACATTTATAGGATTGAGAATTGGAGAGTATCCAACTTGCAATCCTTCTCTGTTCACAGGTGGATCTTCTTCAACGTGAATCTCATGCCGGAGACTCAAAAGCCTTTTAAGAACCCTAAAAGAATTGACTGGAAGAAATTCGGTCAGGTCGCTAAATCGAAACTATCCAAAACAACCAATCCTAACATCAAAACTATAGAAGATCTGGACGACAAGGTGGGGAAATTCGAACGAGCCATAAAGGTCGCGTTTAACGCCTCATGTCCTTTGAAATATAGTAAGAAAACGCTCCCTTTATTGTGGAGTGAAGACCTGTCTAGATTAAGGAAAATAACTAGAGAGGTTTTTAACATCTGTTATAGGCGCAAGTCTTGGCAACCTTACAAGGAATGAATCAAGATCTACAAGAAACGCATTAGAACGGCCAAAAGGCAGGCTTGGACTGATCACTGTCAATCCATTGAGAGTGTCCGGGATTCGGCGAGGCTCAGCAAGATTCTATGCAAGCAACACACGAACCTGTCGTTCGTGAAAAAGTCGGACGGGACCTGGACTGATTCCTCCGGCGAAATTTTGGAACTCTTGATGAACACTCACTTTCCTGGGTGTCAAAACAGCGGGATGGAGATGTGAAGCATTCAGGGTGTACAGTGTATACTGGAGGAAGACATCAATTCCGTTATCAATGAAGAAAGAATTTCCTGGTCTATTAACAGTTTCTCTCCTTACAAATTCCCTGGCATGGACGACATACTTCCAATTATGCTGCAGAAACTACAAGATGTAGTAGCTTGTGGAAATTTTCAGAAGTTGCATCCTACTAAATCATGTGCCCTATGCCTGGAGAAGTGTCCGGGTAGTGTTTATTCCGAAGGTTGCAAGAGAGGTCACGAACTCGCGAAGGATTTCAGGCCCATTAGCCTAACATCATTCGTGCTGAAAACACTGGAGCGCATTATAGATATACATGTGAGGCAGACCCTGGAAAGGTCACCGCTATCCAAATCTCAGCATGCTTACCTCAGGGGGAGATCCACGGAGACGGCTCTCCAGGAAGTGGTGCGCACGATTGAGCATACAATAAACTACAAGCAATACACTCTAGCAGCCTTTCTAGATATAGAAGGGGCTTTCAACAACGTCCACACCGAAGCTATCCAAGAATCTCTCACCGAACTGGGTGTGACTGAAAGCTTCAGCAATTGGATAATATCCATGCTACGGACCAGAATTATCCATTCAAACCTAGGAAAGAGCCATTTGACCAAGCACGTGCGTAGGGGAACACCACAGGGCGGTGTTATCTCACCTCTACTCTGGCTATTGGTCATGAATAAAATCCTAGTAAGACTGTCTAGACAGGGAGGGAATCGAAGTGATTGCGTACGCGGATGATCTGGTGATTTTGGTCTCAGGATTATTTCCTTCTGTAATCAGTGAGATCATGGACGGCGCTCTGGGTAAGGTAAGCACCTGGGCTACCGGCTGTGGCCTCGGTGTAAATCCGGATAAAACTGAGTTGGTGCCATTCACCAGGAAAACCAAGATACCAGACTTTAACCTTCCCCGCCTGAACGGCCAACCGCTCCAGCTCTCCTCCAGCGCAAAGTATCTTGGTGTTATCCTTGATTCAAAGCTGAGCTGGAAACTCAACATAGAAAACCGGATGGAGAAAGCCCGTCTGGCCTTCTACGTCTGCAAAAGAACCTTCGGTAAGAAGTGGGGACTCAAACCAAGGATGGTTTTGTGGCTGTACACTGCTGTAATACGTCCAATTCTCAACTACGGGTCACTAGTCTGGTGGCCCGCTCTGAGTAAGGACTATAACATAACTAAACTCAGTCGAGTTCAACGAAGTGCGGCAATGATCTAAACGTGCAACTCTACCTCCTACCATTCGACCTTTATATAAAAAACAACGCATCAAACAATGCCGCGAAGCCATACGGGCATAGTAATATCCTGGGACAGTTACCAAAGGAATTGGTTACGTCACCGACTGACTACATCACTCCCAAACTGAGCTTCACGAAACGATTTTCTGTTGGTTTCCCAACTAGAGAGGAGTGGAAGAACGGTGCGGTGGAAGCAGACTTCGACACGATAATATTTACTGACGGTTCGAAAATGGACTGCGGGGTCGGGGCAGGAATATTCTCAGATACACATAATATCGCTAAGTCCTACCGCCTCCCTGACCACGTTAGCGTCTTTCAGGCAGAGATACTGGGGATCCGGGAGGCTTGTCGTACAATAAAACACGACTCATCGCCAAAACACAACATCGTCATTTTCACCGACAGCCAAGCCGCAATCAAAGCACTAGATTCGGCAACCACCTCCTATAAACTAGTTCAGCAATGCCGTAACGAACTAGCCGGTTTGGCGGAACGGCTCAAAGTCACTGTGCTCTGGGTCCCGGGGCATAGAGACATAATGGGAAATGAGCGGGCTGATGAACTGGCTAGGGAGGGCTCCGCTCTTCCCGGCTCTCTTGCGGAACTAGTCCACGTTCCTTTAGGAGTTGTAAAGAGGATCATACTCTCACACTTCCAGACAGCGGCTAACTCCAGATGGAAAAGCCTAACCACCTGCGCCATATCTAGGAAGATGTGGCCATCTTACAACCGAGCCAAGTCAGACGAACTCCAGACGTCTCCAGAATCACGGCGATCAGTACAGGTCACTGGCCAATTGGGGATCACGCATCCAAATTGGGCATTCCGTTTAATGTACACTGCCGCAGCTGCCAGGACACTAATGAGCGAGAGTCGCTCGTTTATTTCCTTTGCGAGTGTCCGGCTCTAGCTAGAGCCTGAGAGCGAGCGCTAGGCAAACCCTTCTACAGGGACCTGATGGAGATTTCAGGGAAGAAAATTGGAGAGTTATTACTTTTCCTGAACAGCACAGGGTGGTTATAGCGATTCAATTTTTCTCACATTCATCTTCCGTATTCCCCAGTATCAACAACCCTTAATATCCGAGTTTAACACGAGTTTGTGATTCCAAAACGGCCTCTGAGCTATTTGAGCTGCCTGGGTGACAGGGCTGCCACTTAAACCAACCAACCAACCAAGTGCTGGTGCATCATCAGATTTATTTCTTTAATTAAAAATCCCCACTAAAAGTGCTGCACTTCAGCCTTTTACATCTTCTTGTTTCCAATTATCTCTTGAATAACCACCTGTACCTGAATTCAAGATCCAAAAACAAAACGAATCAGGAATATTTCAGGTCGTCAATTACTTGGCCAAACTGCAGCAAAATAAAACCCAATCCACGACTTCGATAATCTCGGTTTCACTTAAAAATCATCTCATCGTCCCAGGGGTCTTGCTTAAAGTGCCATTTTCTCATCAAAATAAAACACAGCGGACCAAAATGTTCATTTTTGCCATATGTTGCTTCTTGGCTAAGACCTTTTCAGTGAACAACAAGAAAAACCTGAACCAGAATTACACCCAGGACCCATGCAAAAAAAGACACGCTGAGCAAAAGACATGCTGGGCTTAAAAGACCAACAGCAGGTGAAAGACAAAAACGTACTTAAAGAGGGTCACCAGCCAGTAGGCTCTACAGCTCAAAACCGGGAGCTAGAGCCCTCAAAATTCACTTGTGTCTCGCTTAAAAGGATGTCCCACCGAGATGAATTAACTTGAGCCATGTCCGGACTGCGGATATGCAATAATTACCAATTTCTGAATGGCAGTGTGCAATAAAAATTGCATTTCCGATCTGCACAGGACAGGAAGCTACCGATTTACATCTTATACAATTTTAACGCAGAATGGGTTCTTTTCTAAAAAATAAAAATAGTTCTTTAAACTTACCTTCCGACAAGCATTGTATAGAGGATCACACCTAATGACCACATATCCGCTGCCTTTCCATAGTACGTTTCACTGGGTCTTAATATTTCCGGTGCAACGTAAACGGGACAGCCTCTTTTCTCTCGCAATAAATCGTCCGAAGGATCCTTTAAAATGACAGCATCCATTAGTAATTCGAGTTTTAAGATTTTACTGGAAAAAAAGAGAAAAATAAATGAGATTTTAATTATATCGCTAGTTGTGGGAAATTCATAATAGGAAGTGATCACAAAAAAAGGCTGGCTAAAAGAACCGAATTGCCAAAAAGGGGCCGAAAAATGAGAAAAGGATCGATTTCAATAGCTCAACGAATCAAAAGGATAGTAAAAATATCACTTGATTCATAATTAACATGATTGTTCTATTTAAACCGATCGTTCTTTTATTGATCTCTGTTTAGTTTTAGAAAGGGGTGCAGCCCTTAGCCACTACGCACTGAATGCTTAATTCCATAAAATACCTTTATTTACTTCTTAATCTTTAAAAAAAAAATTGTTTTGTCATCTAACGAAGAACTGGCTCAAAACTTACACGATTTTGAGTTTAAATAAAAATTTGCTATAAATTTTTTTAAACGATTTTTTGGTATTATTAAAAGTTAAATTTGAAGGGACAAGTGATCTGAGTAGCAGAACCAGAAGGATATCAGTAGTATGGGTATGAAACGTTTGGCTGGTCGTGGTTTTTCCTTCTTACACTTTGAAAAAAGAAAGAATTGCTCAACTATGAAAACACTTTAGCTGAAAGGTGAATAACTTCGAAAGTTCTTCAACCAGAGCAATAAATTAATCCTCGTATAAAAGGTGACAAAATAAGAGTTTATAATATCGGGAGAAAAAATAAGATCAACGATCCTGTATTGCAGTTAAGTGGCTACAAACAGAATTTTTTCTCCAGAATGTAAGAAAAACTGCTATAAATCGACTATCTCGTCACGCAAAACAATAATCAAGAACATTTTTAGTACCTTTAAGTATTTTTCCTAGAACGATTATTGTAGCATTACCAGTTCGGCAGTTACTGATATAAATAGAAGAAATGACAAGAGACATCTCGAAAACGATCAGAAGACGGGCACATGTTTGTCTGGATGTTTTACACAACTTTTTCGGCTTGCAAACTTATGTTCCGCTCCTCAATTTATAACAAGGGTATATTGTACTTTATTTTTATAACGAAAAAATATATTGTTACATGCAACCCGAAGAACTCACTTATCAATGACATCAAAGTTTTCCACAACCTCCCATCTAGAATTTCGCACATAGTTCTACATATATACTTCTTGCATTTTCTAGACACTTCTCGCTAGGCTTGTGTAGTTCGCGAACGAACTAGTTCAAAAGAGCGTTTCCAGAAGAGAAATGAACGAACTAGTTCGCAGTCAGTTCCGATCCTAGTTCGTTTATATTCATTCATTGCCGTTTGTAAGTCAGTGGTATAATATACTTGTAAGCGGATGCTAATTTTTTGTTTTAGCTCATCACATTCAGACGATCTTTTCTATTTCTATAGTGACGACCGTTTTTTAGGTCATCACATTGTACCTGAGGACCTTTTTTTTGTTTTAGGTCATCACATTGTACCTAAGGACATCACTCTCATCACTGAACTTGAAGTTCGTTCTTTTAGTTCAATAAGTTCGCGAGCTACTTCGTTCTTTAGTTCTTTCAAGTTCGCGGCTGAACTCCCACGAACTATTGAACTAAAAGAACGAACTAGTTCGCGAGGGTTCACGAACTAGAAATGATCGCTCCTTTTAGTGAACTAAAATGCGCAAGTCTACTTCTCGCATATATTGGATAATTCTTGCGCGTTTTACACACACAGCTGAATATGCTGGAAACCTCTCAACACAACGCATGCAGTATATAAGCACCGCAGACCTAGTATACTGGATGAGTTTTTATATTGAGAGTGAGACGACGATCAATTCTACGTGAAAGTGAAATTGTTATTTTCATCAATAGAAAAGTGACTGTAATCGAAAAACTGTGTCAATACTGTGATCATTGAATGCGACAAATAAAGTGATTTGTTTTTTTTATTAATTTTAATCGAATTGTGTTTTATTTAAAATCCCGGTGAACCTCGCAACAATATGTACACAAAATGCACTCTAAAGTATTTTTCTTAAAAATTTTTAGTAAAGCAATGAATTTTACAATTTCTGCGCTAGCAAAGTGAGTTTTTCCATGACTATGCGATGCAATCGGTCTTGTTTTATAATAATCAATGGCACAACAGCCCAAATTGGGCCTAGGCCTTGAATTAATGCTAGAGTTACTTCCTTACTAGACCAAAGGACCACTAGGGGGTGAAGTGGTCAGCCACACGCTCGTCCGTGATAATTACTCCGATTTTAACTCAGGTACTCATTTACAGCTGAGTGAACTGGTAGTCCGGCACCCAATCCCATTCTCGAAAATTACTTGTCACCAAGCAGATTCGAACCTGGTACCAGGTGCACCGAAGGCAAGTGCTCTATCCACTAAGCCACCCAGACTACGGGTCTTGTTTTATGTCGTCGTTTTATTTGTTAGGGCTTGACTTTCTGATATGTAACACAAATCATAGATGTCAGTATAAATTATTAGAAATATTTAGTGCTACTAAATTAATAGGTGGTGACATATTATCTCCTTCTAATCTATTAATTTTTATTTTTTCTTTAACGATATATAATAAAAAAAACTTATTAAAAATACAAATTATTATTAATAGGCTTTCTTTAATTTTATTTTTTTACACAATTTTTTTTTCTAATTTTATCTTTTTATTATTATTTTTGTATATCAATTTTTAATAAAGTAAAAATGAACTTACAGAAAATATAAACGAATAAAAAACATAAAAAACGAAGAATTGTTTTATTTTTAATATATTTTTTTTCATATTTACTTTAATAGTATTTAATTATTTAATTTTTTTATTTTAGTTTTATGCCATTATATTGTTTTTTTATTTTGTTTTCTTTCCTTGTTTTTTATTTTCATTTTAATAATATTTTTGGCAGTTTGCACTGTATGCTATGCTATCAAATATTTGACAAAAAAAAAATAAAATGTTAAATTTTTTCCGTCAAAATAGGACTCTGTGTAGAGCAAATAAAACACCGTTTGTTCGAAATAAAAATACATCACGTTTTGATACGGCGGACAGACGGATATTTTTTTGTTTTTGCATTTTTTGGCGTCTACTAGCACTGGCACGTGAAAGACAACTCAAACGATCAGCATATTTGAATGGAAACAGTTTTTTCAAAATAAAAACATTTCGAGTTTTTGATACGGCGCAGAGACGGACATTTTTATGTTTTTCGTTTTTCATTTTGGGGTCTACTAGCTTTGAAACGTGAAAGACAACTTAACGATCAGCATTTTTCAGTAGAAACCGTTTATTCGAAATAAAAACACTTCGCGTTTTTGATACGAGGGACAGACGGACATATTTTTGTTTTTTGCTTTTTTAGGGTCTACTAGCACTGGAACGTGAAGGACAAGTACTACGTTTACATGGAGGATCGAAAGATCGAAAGATCCAAATTTGAATCGCGTATATGACTACACCGGATCGAAAGATCGAAACATGTGAAGATCGAAATGAGATCGAAATGACAAGTAACATAACCTGAAATATTTCTTTAATCGTACAAGTTCGAAGTGCAGTGCATAAAAATGACAAATTCAGCAGTTTTTGTGCTAATACTATGAAAATGATAGAAAATCAATTTTTATTGTTAATGAATTTGCGACGATCGAACTTTCGATCTTTCGATCCGCGTTTACATGAGAAGTGCGATCCGATTTCGACTCGATCCAGGTCGAGAAGTTCGTTCGGATCGAGTCGATCTCATTCCAATCCGATCTGCGTTTACATGAGATTTTAGAGGATTGAATCCGGATTCAATCCTCCATGTAAACGTGCAAACGTAGTAAAGTATTGAACTCAAACAATCAGCATTTTTCAATGGAAACCGTTTATTCAAAATAAAAATAATTCGGGTTTTTGATACGGCGGACAGACGGCCTTTTTTTCATTTTTTGGGTCTACTACCTTTGAAACGTGAAGGACAAGTACTGAACTGAAACAATCAGCATTTTTCAATACAAACCGTTTATTCGAAATAAAATTAATTCGGGTTTTTGATACGGCGGACAGACGGAAATTTTTTTGGTTTTTTAACTTTTTGAGTCTACTAGCTTTGAAACGTGAAAGACAAGTATTGAACTCAAACGATCAGCATTTCAGCGTTTATTCGAATCAAAAATACTTCAAAATTATCTATAAAAAAAAAATATGGATCGATTCGAGCTACTAAAAAGAAATGATCAATTTCCTACAAAGATCCAAAATAGTTTTGATCGTTAAAATATCAAAATGTGATCGCAACATATTTTTCTCTGCTCGGATCATTCTTCACATTTCCATCGGGGGGGCATTTGGTTGCTAGTCGAAAAAAACCCCATTACATATATTCCCGGCCGCCACATATCGTATATATTCAATTAACTCAACTAAAATCAACTTAAATCATTTATGAAATGCATGCAATGTAAGAACCCTAATCAGGGAATCAGCAGCCAATTACAGTTCAATGAAATAGCTGCATGCTATAAATTACAAACTGCACTATAGTAGCGAAATTCTTATTCGATTGGTACACCAATTCCTCATTGTAATGAACGTATTTTGCACTATATTATCCGCTAGAGACACGGGATTATAATGTGCAAAGACTGGGGTACAGTCGAGTCGATATACGAAACAGGTACGTAACACATGAAATACTATCGGTTAGATATCGCCTAGCTACTTGGTTAGTGCTCCCGAACTGAATTATAAGTTGCCAACAATTTCGACGAGAAGAAGATCATCAGAAATCAGTCGGAGATAATAAATAAGAAAAATACAAGCTCTTTTCGGGTAGTTACCTGTGAGTATGTGGATATAATTTAAAGGAAAAAAATCAAATCAAATAAAACGCGACCCATGCATACCAATCGCAACGTATAAGTGTTGTGACCGAAATTGCTCAAGATAATGCTGCATTTCAATATCCCGGGGTGACACAGAGATTGCAAGTGTGTATTATATCGAAATCATTTCGGTGCATTAATCACCTGTAAGTTACCGTTAATATGTTCTGCAATAACCCGAGTAGTATTTAGTTGAAAGATTGCATGTGGAAAGAAAGAGAATGTGCAGAGGTTTTAGGCGTGATTTAAACGTATTCGCCGAAACGCACCCGTCTACCAATTATTTTATATGGCATGTCTGGTTTATATGTGCGACACTTTTTATTGACAACAATGATGTGTGTTACGCAACTGGTTTTCTATCACACCCTCGCACATATCCAACAAATGAATCTAGAGCAAATTAATCGACAGCCAATTTTAATTTATTATGTCAATAGTTAATAAAGTATTTAAAATTCAGTTGCCTAGGGCTTATGAATTTAACCACATATTTACTAATTATTACTAATGAGATGGATATGAATAAATTTTAAGTACTTCCCTCCCGTACAACAACAAAAAAAGAATAAGTAAAAATTAAAAAAAAAATATACTCGTATATATAAAGGAAAAGAAACCCAGAAATATTATTTAAGGTACTTGTATTCACATTTTCCGTTTCTTATTTCAATAATAAAGTATTGTGACCAGTAGAATGCAAAAAAGGAACTTTAAAACGATGCCTGCACAGATTTATCTGAGCAGGACATGATTATAAATAAATAAATAAATAAATATTATTTTTCAATAAATGAAGCCCTTGGTGTAATAAGGGGTCAACTCTTTTTTTTTAATAGCATGAGAGTGCTTCTTCGTTCTGACTTCTTAGTGCATTCGAATGAAATTCTGCTGATGCAGTTAACTCCTTATGATTTAATAATATCCTTAATAATTTTAATAAAATCATAAAAAATCAATAAAATAATTTGAATGCAATAAAAGGCTACAAAAATCAAGTTTTCTCTGTTGTTGGAAAAATGAGTTGACCTCTTGTTGTTCCAAGTGCTTCAATTATTGTTCTATTCGCTATTTAATTATTTTTTATTACTCATAACTACTTCAATTACTTCTTTATTTATTTATATTTTCATTTACAATTAATTTTTTTCAATTCAATTTTACTTAACTTAATCACAAACATTAATTTTTTTTATCATTTATGAATTTATCTTAGTTCTAATATGACTCCTTCTGCGACAACAGTAACAGCGCTCTGGATAATAAGCCCATGGCTAGGGGAAATTCGAAGCTACAACTTAAGAGGGTTGTTTATTTTTAGGCGTAAGATATTCGGGTTTCCCATTCCAAAACCTAGTACAGTACATAATTGCTTTTTAGACAGTTTTAAAGAAAGGCCTGAAAACTAATTTTTATTCAGCCCTCAAAAATGAAGTATTAATAATGCGACATATAGAAGTCCTCTCATTTCCTGGGGAAACCCCAACATGTCGAGATAGCAACATTTATTTACGAGGGCTGACTAATATGAAGTTTTTGGGCACCCCTTTAAAATTTTCAAGGAAGCACTTACAAACGGGTCAACCATATCGCTCTAATGTTTAATATTTAAATTTTTCCATTGTTTTTTTTTATTACAACCTGTGAACGTATTACCTCATTTTTTTAAATCTATAGGCAGTCATCCGATATTCATTAACCGGTAGCCGTCTATTATTTAAAAAAAATCTAAATGAAACGCTATTGTCAAGACTTAGAATATAGACTATTGAAGCGTCGCGCTCACTTACCTTTACGGGGTGTAAAGTTTTTGTGTACTTTTTAACGAATTTCGACATATTTCTAAGATCTAATGAGATATGGAATTCGCGTTTACTTTTAAAGGCTTTAAAAATAAATAATAAAACCCCAAATAAATAATAAAACCCCAAATAAATAATAAAACCCCAAAAAAATAATAAAACCCCAAATAAATAATAAAACCCCAAATAAACTCTAAAACCCCAAATAAACATTTTTAGATGTAACTTCGGGGGTGTAAGGTTTTATTCAAGTTTTCACAACTTCCGACAAATCTTTTAGGTCTAATGAGATATCGAATTAGCTTTTATTTCGACGGGCTGTACACTCTCCTAAATATTAATTTCAGGATTTTGCGATATTTAATCCATAAGTGATTGTCTATCTTTTTACGTATTCCGACAGAAATTTTCAGAAATATTATAAATAGAAAACTAAAAGCAGTATGTTAGAAAGATAAAAAAATTAATTTTTTGGGTGGAAGTCTGAAACGCCTTTATTGCTGAGATGCAGTGCAGGTTTACTATAGCGCTGATAACTTAAAAAAACAATAAACAACCTTCCCCCGCCCCATAACCAGGATGTTATTCATTACGTTGTCAGCCTCATAATAACCTACACAGTATATCAGCATTAAACTCGTTCCGGACTTCTACCCAAAATTTGACAAATTTGTTTTTCACTTTTTTATTAATTTCCGGATTTTATTTTTTTGGAGAATAAAAATTTTATTATTTATACTTTATGAATATTGCAGTTATTTTTTAGTTCTATTAATTTGTTAACCCCTTGACGGAAATAGTTCTTATGAATTTGGCATTTTATACAATTAATTTTTTGAAATAAGTTCTATAGTATTGAGATTTAATTTTTTTTATTTCTTAAGCCAGTATTAGACTGTAAATCTTGCAGACTTGTGGTCAGATAGTGTAATTGTTAAATTGTTGTTTTCCAAATTGTTAGTCTATTTTACATAAAAAATTTAACTTAATTTTTTGGTCAGATATTTTACATTTTTAGACCCAGTCTAAAATAACCTTAAGTTATAACATTATTTTTAATTTTGTATTTTTATGATCTTATTTTGCAATTAATTTTGTATTTCTTCGGTTTTTTAATGTTTATTGCACAATTACTTTTTTTATAACCAAATTTATTAAAACTTTCTTGTTAAAGGTAATTAAAAAATTTAAAAAAAAATCGCGAAAGCCTCTACTACACTTGTTGTCAAATATTTGATTATTCTTGCTGGAAAATGCAGTCAGATAGTGTAATCATCAAATTTTTGTTAGCCACAGATTTTTCAGACGCTTGGGTGAGAGTCCACGATTGTGACTAGTCGTTCCGAAATTCCCTTTAGATGTGTGTCGGATGGAGAAACTCAACACTGTCCGTTTTCCGGATCGGATCGGAAACGTCACACAAAATAAAATAAACAGTATTAAACCCGGAAAACTTGTGTTTTCACGAAAAACTTGTTTCTAAAAACCAGCTGAGCTTAAGTAGAGTCTTTACAACTAATGCTGCCAATCGTATCTCTCTCCCATACTACGTTGGCGTGGAATTCAAAAAGCCCTGGAACTTCTTGATCACCCCTTGTATTCAGCAGTGTGAGACACAATAACGAGATAAACGTATTTTACTGCCGGCAGCGCATTCCGCCATACAGTGGAGAATAGAGTAACTAAATTACGTTTTTAATTTACGTCAGATACTGTCAGTCAGTAAATATGAGCTGCAAGGAACAAACGTCAATTAAAATCGGAAATAATAAGAACACCAAACAATGAAGACACGTTTCGGTGAAGAATGGGGAAAAAAACTGCAATACCAACCCACTCCACCACATGAAGCGGGCTACAAGTCGTGCCATAAAATATTAAAAACTGGAAGTCGAACTACCAGGTTTACAGAGGGTTGTATCGAGTGGTGATTTTGGTGACGACAAGGAACCAAAATCTGAACCTTCAATAAATCTAATGAGGAAAGCGATGTAGTTCAGATTGATAAAAGGGATGAACCTTTTTTTGAAAGGTATAGATGAATCGTCGAAAGAGGTCGAATCCAAGGCCAGCAACTCTGAACTCCAGAGGATTAAGAAAAATCCACGCGAATATGAGGAACCGCGACCTCGAGATTAACCAAAAAGAAGAAATGGTGTCTAAGGATAGAAGATGAAACTAAGGAAAGGTTGTTGTTGTTTGATGCGGGGGAATACACGCAGTACAGCAGTGCTTCTTGAGCACTCAGGCAAAGATGGTCCATTGTACTCGAGTCGACCAGTCTATTTTATTTCCTCTACCCAAGTGTACTTTGCCGAAAAAAATTTTACCGAACTTTTCGTCAAATTTTTGACGTCTAATACAAGTTTAATGAATTCGATTTTATTATTGGCTAGATCTACGCCTATCGTGACTGCAGTTCGTCTAAAATAATTTAACTAAATAATGAAGTATTTTTCGACGATAATTCCACAGAAGACCTTAAAACATACGTCGAGATGGCGCCCAACGTAGGGCAGACATGAATAATATGAAAATAGAGGTTGCATAATGTACCCACATAATTGTCCACGTTAGTGGTATGTAAAATGCATCATACGTTCTTTTCACCTTTCTGTTCGAGCGAAAACCGTTGTAGATACCGATGGCGCTCGCAGTATGGGAAAAAAATTTGGAGACACTTCTGCTCATCTAACCCATGTATGTACTACGCAATAATACCATTACCGCTATTTAAAAGTATAGGAAACACCATAGATATCAAAATTTTAGGATTAGGACACCGACAGTTAGAGCCTTTAGTTCCTATATGACCTCTTCTGGGGCATAGAGCAACAGCAGCGTTCTTTTGAACCAAATATCATTTCATATTTAGGACATACACGAATAGTCTGCTTCGCCTACGTCTAGTTAAAACAGTGTACGACATCAGGCGTAGGTGATTTATGTCCTAATTGAATTTTGGTTGGCGTCTTGGCTTAGCTGGACTTTTTTTTAAAACAGCTGACAAAGCCAACCAGAGTAGACTACAATTTTTTTTATTGAATAAACACGAAAAACATTTTAAATAATTTTCTCTAGGGTCTTTTCATGCAAATTTGGATGATATTCGCCAAAATCTAGCTACGGAGGAATTCTCTCATCTACGTCTAGTTATAACAGTTTATGACGCTGGCTAGTGTCTTGGCTAAGCTGGATTTGCTTCTAAAGAACTGGTGAAGTCAAGGAGAGACTAGACATAACAATCTTGAGTGAAGTACAATCAAAGTCAAAATCTATCTAAGATTTGCTTTAGTACATTTCCACTATGACTTTGAAGTCTGATTATGAAGTAAGAAATTGACTACTTGAACTGGTTAGCGGACTGGATCGAATATATTCTAAAAATACGGGCAAAAAGTTCATGGCTAGCGCAGTTCATTCTATACACCAATGTTCTTAATGTCACAAAGCAAAATGCAACGAAAAATGTTTAGATTAAATTAATTATTATTTTTTTAACTTCTAGCATAGAAGCTAACTTTAAGATTGTTGTGCCTATTTCGGAGTTAGAGCAATCTTTCAGGACCAACATATGTGATTCCCGACTCTGATATATCGCTACTTTGGGCTAGTCCTAATCAATGTGAAAGTAAGCCAGTGAGTATAACAGAAACACTTTCAATGAAAAGAGAAGTTTAAAAAAACTGAGTCAACCGTTTTTTCGAAATTGTCGTTTCATTTTTTTTTAAGTTTAAATTTAATATTTGTTTACTTTTGGTTTTTTCTGTGCCCTTTTAAATCTATTATTCTAGAAATATCTGTTTTATTCGGTTATTTGGACAGAAATAAATGCTCAATGCCAAAATTTTAAGGACAACGCTAAAATAAAGACTATGTACCCAGTCAGAGACAAGACAAAGGTTTAGGTTGTAAAAAGTCACAAAAAGTTTATGTTTGCTAAATTTTGTTTTGAAGACGCCAAGTTTTCGAAGTCGGTAAAACGCCGGTCGAACAACCATTTTTAAAAAAAAAAATGATAGCAAAAACCTCTAAACATTTTTTTTCTTGATTTTTTATTCCGTATTTCATCTCATGGCTCATACCATGGCTGACTATTCATGGTGTATAATTAAAAAAAATATTGTCGTTGGATTTGACGAGAATGACGTACTTATTTGGTGGAAATGGTTCGTCCTACACAAAAAATGGTTAAAATCAAATAAAGTTAAAGTTATAATGGAAATCGGATTAGTAGATTACCCACTTCCCCTAAGATACAAGTTTAGCCAATGTTGTGATCTTAAGACAATCATCCAGTGCGACCACGAATAGCCAACAATATCCAACATTTCATGCTCTCAACTCACCGCACAGGTGAGGTTGATAATTAATTTTGTTGTAAAACATACAATTGTTATTATAAAATAAAGAACTGCGCTAACTTTTCATTCACGATCGGCGATCGCGCATTACAAAACACAAGTTAAAAGTGAACATTATCGGGTGGCCTTTAGCACCACCCAAGACTCCCCAGAGCTCCCCATGCTGCAAAACTATACAATATGATTGCGACAATGACTCCTTCTGTATATCGATCGTGCGAAAATCGCTGCGAAATTGATCGCAAGACTTTCCCGGCTGAACAGATCGTCTGGATACTGACTTGTGTCTCAACACTAGCAACAACTCAAAATTCAAACAGCAGCCACTAAAAAGTTGCACAAGCCACGACACACCATACACTCAACATCGTCGTCATTTCTACAAGAGATTTCCGTTGGAATTCACCTTTATGAAGCGGGTGATCGATTGAGGTCATTTTTGAATTCATAGCTCACATCTAAGTACTGCCAGTACCCGGGCTATAAGCGTGAAAAACTGCACCGATCGTGTCATAGACGCCAATTCAAAGTCATCTTGAATCTTCCGAAAAAAGTTACGATTGCGCGTTATGAGCGTGTAACTAAATAGCTGCTGCGCCGCTGTGCGATCTCTGACGCAAAAAAAAAAATTTTGCAATACGAAAAATTTGAAATGATTAAACGTTCGGATGGATGATGGAGCAAGTGCAATGGTAATCAGCGTACAGCGTGACTATTTACGAGTATGTTGCACTTTTGCCACGATTTGGTGGAAATCAGGTAAGCAGCCTTGGCTCGAAATGTAATTGGAGAATTAAACGATCGATTGAGTAAAAGGTATATAAAGTGGATCGTGTTTTATTGGACTCGCCTGTACCCTCTGTAAACTCTGCGTACAGGTAAAACAACCACAGGTAGGATACAGTCACACCGAACACGATGATGACTTGTTTCTTTCGATATTATGGGTGTGCACTTGACATGAAATTTATGGGATCGTAGACGTTGTTGATGGAAATCATGACTTTAGATAATAGTCGCCGCGATCACTAAGAATCGCAATTCGACGCGATCACTGATCCTCACATTCATTAAAGTTAGTATTTTTGCGAGATCAAGAAGGTCTTTGACTTGAGTCGAACTCGCGCGAAATAAGACGTGAAGATTTTTTTAAGATCCTCATCAACTAAGACGCCTGCCTGCCTGGCTTGAGCAAACTGTAGCGTAGTATTTAGTACGAAGTTGCGTAATGTCCAAGCGCGTTGTCCGTCTTTTTTCATTCAAATTTTGATTTTCACTTACGATTCCTGATGGTATTTGTGATGAGTACGAGAGCAAATGAGGTGAATGAATTCCATAATAGTGGACATGAAGCCCGGTACAAAAAGATTGGGTGTGCTTTCACGTGGCTATTTCTCACGATTTCGACAACACCTTGGACAGGAGAAATGTGTTGATCGGTTTTTATTCGCCACGATTTTTTTTTTTGATCAACAGGTCTTTGAACTAGAGGATGGTAATGTTATGGTGGAATGCCAGCGTTAAACATGGTCCGGAAATTTATAAGTTATTGTATTTTTGGCCGGTCACGATCGCAAACGTGGACGAACCCATCGTTGAAAGTTATGGAAAGTAGTTGGGAACAAATCGAACGATTGACGCAAGTACGCAAGCTAAAAAGTAACAAGAGTACTTACTCTTGATCACTTTCAAATCAAGCGATCGGTAACATAGTTTTTTTGGCAGTCTACCTGTCTGGCTTTGGCTATTATGTTACAATCTTTCAATTCACGATCGCTTTTGGCGAGATTTTTTTGAACGGGTCAACGATCTTGTAAAAGTTTGAGAGGCATTTTTTTGTATGGCAAATAGGAAAAATTTAATATTTTGTAGTTGTGGCACATCATAATAAATTGTTACGTAACTTAATTGAAGCCGATCTCTACGTATTTCTTGAATTCGACAAATTGAGTGGACCCTTATATTTTTAAAACGCGATCTAAGCTGATGGTCTTTGTAGCTAGTGCTTAAGAATAATTGTGTGTATTTATATACCTCTTATTAAAATATAATAATAATAATAATAAAACGCGATCGATGATTCTTGTATATCAAAACAGGACATTGATAATAAGTGCAACTATTATCACTTTAACAATTACAACTTCATTCATCACTTGGTTTTTTGTTTTTTTACATTTTTTCCCTTTATTTTAATTGTCCATAGTATTTTTAATTATTGTTGGTGTGAATACACAAAAACAACGCAGCCCAACGAACAAAAGTGAGAAGATTAAAAAACTAAAATTAAAAAATGTTACAAAAGAAAAGTTAAATAAATTCAATTATATGAAATGGAAGAAAAAAAGAAATAATAAAGAAGAACAAAATACATAAGGAATGAAATTAAAAAAGAGACAAAATAACAAAAATAAAAAGGGGTAAAAAAAACCCAAAAAAAAAAAAGATAGTTTATAAAAATTAAACAAAATACAAAAAAAAAATAAAGGAAAAAAAATGTTGAAAAAAGAAAATAAAACAAAAGAAAATAGAAAACAGGGAATAGGAAATAAAAAAAAGAAAAAGGAAAAACAAAATATAAATAATAAGAGAAAAAGAAATAAAACAAAACAAAACAGGTAAAATAGATGCAAAATAACAACAAAAATATAAATTAAAAAATACCAAAAAAGCCTAATACAATAAATAAAACAAAATTTTAAAAAAATTTTAAACATAAAGAAATTAAAAAAAAGAATTAAAAAAAAATAAAAAAAAAATTAAAAAAAAAAATAAAATTACAAGAAATAAAGAAACGAAAATACAAAATATAAATAATTAGAGAAAAAGAAATAAAACAAAATATAAATAATAAGAGAAAAAGAAATAAAACAAAAAAAAAAGGAAAAATAAATACAAAAAAAAATGTCCCACCAGTCTGGGCGAAACTTTATTATTTTTCGGGTTAAAGTTCGGAAAGCGATTAAAATGGGGTCGCGCTAGAATGCTAACGCCACTGCCACACATAACATAGGAATTACGTAATTTGGTCATACTTCGGAACACGGTCAAACTCGTAGTGTAATATCAGTTGTTTCGAGATTAGGAGGTTTTTCAGATAGTTAAAAGTAAAGTAAAGTTGTCCGTAGAATAGTAGTGAAATATCTATATCTATTTATCGCTATCTAAAATATAGATTTTTAACCGATTAATCAAATAAAACTGCCGTGTACCCGAATTTAAGATATGAGCCGTTTTTTTTTGAAAGTGGTATATGTCAACTTTTGGAAAAAAAAAATGAGTTAATGGAAATTTTAGTAAGATATAGATATCCTCTTTTCATATTTATAATCAAACATTCAATGAAACACGATTTTTTGACTTAGTAATCAAATTAATTTTAGCTATAAAATGTTATGGCAAAAATATTTTTTTTTGAAAGTGGAATAAGTTCATTTTAATAACGATAGTTGTTCTAAATTTTCAAATTGCAATTATTATTGATTTTGATTGATTATTAATTGATTTAAGTGTGCATTGCCCTTTAGCAGATATTAGCTAGTGCCTTAAAAACGGTACCGTAAATAAGATTACGGTATTATAGTGTAGTGAGAAGTAATTTCACTGATTTTGTTTAGTATTATTTCGCAAGTTTGATTATTTGGTGTTCCTTGTACTAATAGATTGCAGCGTGAGTATTAATATATAATATTGTTATTAAAACACAGAATCAAAGATTTCTGGTTTCACCTCGGGGTCACCAGTGTGATAGGGCTTCGTAATAGCAAACTACTTGTTTCACGGTAAAATTCACAAGAGTTCAAATTTATTTCTGCTTGAGTCTATATAAAAATAATAACGGCTATAGTTCAATAGTTAAAACGTTAAGCGTACAAAAGTGTTATCAGATGAATTAAAATGTAATAATAAAATTGAATTGAATTTAATTGAATTGAAAATATTTAGCGTCGCTACAGATATATATTATACTATTTTATACAGTTATTACAATGAGCTCACATAACTATCAAAAAGACGACAATATCTCAATTTTGTCTAATAGTGATGTTAGTAAGTAAGAGTAATAAATTTTGTCGCGGGAATATTGGAGTTTTTTTTTATAGAAATAAGACCCATGAATATCAGGAATAGACGACATTTTGATGCATATGATGATAGCGTTTTCACCAATATTAATTCAAGATTGTTCCAAACTAAGAACAGGATTACAATTTTACAATTGACAGATTCAAGCACTAAGCACTGACGAAGATGACGTTACTAATTTTCAATCATATCATGAAACTAATGATCAGAAGACTAGGAAAGTCAAAAGAAATAGAGGCGAATAATATTATATGTGCAGTCTTGGTGGCTTAGTGGCTAGAGCACTTTCCTTCGGTGCACCTGGTACCAGGTTCGAATCTGCTTGACGACAAGTAATTTTCGAGAATGGGATTGGGTGCCGGACTACCAGTTCACTCAGCTGTAAATGAGAACCTGAGTTAAAATCGGAGTAATAATCACGGACGATCGTGTGGCTGACCACTTCACCTCCTAGTGTTCCGTTGGTCTAGTAATGAAGTAACTCTAGCATTACTACAAGGCATAGGCCCAATTTGGGCTGTTGTGCCATTGATTATTATTAATATTATATGTACAAAAACTGGAAATATTATTCCTTCAAACAAATTCAAAAATAAGGATTGTAAATGTGTGAAAGTGTGAAAAAATCGTGTTACAGAGGAAGATCGGATATCCCTCTTTAATTTTTTTTTGGAAAATGGGGGATTTTGAGAAACAAAATACAAAAAATGAAAGGATCTTGCAGAAAGAGTGATGAAGAATTAGTGGATGTCTTAAAAAATCACATACAAAGTTTTCCACGCGTTCTCAAAATCCAGACAGAAAATACTTGAGTAAAGGAGAACTAGATTTAAAATATATTTTCTTTTATTTTTAGTTATCTTAACGAAGTAATTACATATTAGAGTTCTTTTTTTTACATCTCCTTTTCTAATATAACTGAAATTAATTCTTAATAAACTTGATTTAATTTAATTATTATTTTTTACATTAAAAAATCCATTTTTATAGAGTCAATATAAATAAAAATGTGGACTTAAATTTCCTCTGGTTTTTATTTCTTATAATATGTTATTTTTGAAAGTTGTATAAGTCCATTTGGAGCTAAAAAATCGTTTATTTTCTTTAACAATTTTAATAATTATTATTGCATAATAAAATTTAACAGGTTTATAGTGTTAAAACGTTACCTGAATTATATTAACGTTTACCAATATTTTTAAATTATTTCAAACGTAAAACCTTAAATATCTCAATGTATGAATTAATGGACATATACCACTTTCAAATATAACGGCTCATATGATGAATTGTGAAAACATATAATTACATCCATTTGGGGGTTGAATATCAAAATTGTGAAATAAGTTTTTAGGCGATTACGTAAAAAACAATTTACTATCTCATCATACACCAGAAATTTTTAAAAATTTGTGAAAACGTAAGCAACCTCTTTATAGGTCGCGAAAATGTTTTTTAGGCCATTACATGAAATCGTGAAATGGCTTTGTAGACTATTATATAAAAAGTTTGTGGAAATGAAAAGCAATTTGATATATCATCAAACCTAAGAAATACGTCGAAAGCTATGAAAAATCAGCTACCCCCTTAGTGTTCAATATCTAAAAATCCTGAAGTCAACTTTTTAATAATTATGTATGATTATGTTTTCACGATTATCTCACCAGATCAAAGAAATATGTAGAAATTTGTGAAAACATATGCAACCCCCTAAGGCGCTGTACACATTGCACACGACCGAACGAATGTTCCGATACGATTTTTCGTTTTCCGACCTATTGTGTAATTTTTAGTTATTGAAAAATTGGTTATAATCGTAAATTATAACATTTTCAAAAATATCATGAAGAAAAATCTCTAGGGATTTGATAATAAAAAGAAAAATGAATCCGTCGTACGACTAAAAATATTCGTACCGACAGACGGACTTTTTTTTAATATTATCAATCAAAATCCAAATTCCTAGAAATTGTCCCTTATAATATTCTTGAAAATATTATTCAACCAATTTTCTAATAACTGAAAATTTGACAATAAGCAGAAAAACGAAAATTCGTATCGGAAAATTCGTTCGGTCATGTGCAATGTGTACAGCGCCTTAGGGTTGAATATTCAAAAATCCTGAAAGCAGTTTTTAGATAAATATAAAGAAACCCCGAGGAAGCAAAAACAATTCGATGTCTTCTCACTTCTAAGAGATATGACGGAATTTGTGAAAACATATTCAACACCCTCTTAGGCGTTGAAAAAGGAAAAAACTTGAAAACGAGCCTGTGGAAGTGAAAAGTTATTCGATATCTAATCAGATCTGAGGAATACGGCTGAATTCGTGAAAATATATACAGCTTCTTGAAATCGCGTTAGGGTTCGAATTACAAAAAATCCTAAAAACACTTTCTAGGAATTTATCTCATGAATACGTGGAATTAAAATGGATTCATAATTTTAGAAGACCTAAGAGATATGACAAAATTCGTGAAAATAATGCATTTCGTGTTCACCGATAATTGACGCCATTCCGTACACCAAGCGATACTTCAAAAAAAATGTTTATCTAAATTACTTTTCTAGTAGATCGACATATACTTTCAACTTTCTAGTATAAGCCGTTCTATAGATAAGAACAACCCCCCCCCCCCCCCCCTCCCATCACCGTACGATACTATCATTATACAAAATTATATTTTTCAACATGTCACTACTATAGTTTAATCTAAATGTCAAGTTTCAGCTCTTTCTCGAAAAGGGTTCTCGATATATAAAAATCGGAACATTTTAATTTTCACCATCCCTCACCCAAACCCCCAAAATATTTGTTTTCGCTCGGACTGTATTGGGCCTACATCGCGTGAAAATTCTAAGCGTCTATTTTAAACTGTTCTTGAGATATGAGACGTAATTTTTTAGAAAAATTCGTATAGCCCACTTCCATGCTGCACCGCACGCTTAAAAACTCTAAAATTTAAAGGAAATTTAATAAAATACCAAAAAAAAGACTAATTAAAAATAATAAAATTAAAATTTAAAAAAATAATAATAATGTAAAGTGGTTGTGTACATTTTCACGAATTCCGATATATTTCTTAGGTCTAATGAGATATCGAATTCACTTTCACTTGTAAAGGCTTTAAAGAATATAAACGCGAAAACCCCGATTTAAGCATTTTTTAATATTAAACCCCTGGGGGTGTAAGATATTGTTAAAGTTTTCACGAATTCCGAAAACCTTTTAGGTTTAATGATATCGAATTCGCTTTTAATTCTATTGAAAAAAATACGAAAAGAATAATAATTTAATAACGCAACTTTTTTTGGGTAGAAGTCTGGAACGCGTTTAATGCTGAGATGTGGTGTAGGTTACTATGCGACTGACAACCTAAAGAATAACCAGCAGGCTATTTGGAACGTTATTTTTTAGGTTGTCCTCTCATCATTAAGCGCGTTCCGGACTTCTACCCAAAAAATAATAAAGTTGCGTCTAGACTATTGGCAGATTTTTTCTTCAGCCGTCTATAGAATAGAGTAAAAACGAAAGAAATTTACTTTCAAATAAGAAAGTTGATTGATTCCCTTCGGCTGTTGTGTTAAATCGCTAAACATTTAACCCTGCATCACCAGACCAAAATCATGCCTCCTTTTGCAATCAGTTGCGCACTTTGGTCTTTTCTTCTTCAATATCAAAGCAAACTTCATCTAAATTTATGCTAATTAAAATTCGGTAGCATTTCCTTCGTAAACGAAATTCATTCACGCAATTTCATTTCAGCGCTATTTTATTAATTTCTCATTATAGCAAACTTCAAACATATACTAAAAAAAACGCTATTATACCTGGATAGAAAAAATTACCTAACACATTCAATTGAATTTATTACACACTTCCACCGCCACTTTGTCAAGTACTGCGAGAAGTTCTTGTGAAACAAATTGGGCCCATTGAAACTCATCCATAAGTAAACTGACCGAAGCTCTGCAATCCTCCTCCGAGCGTTTAATAGTGGCTCAATTTCAAGTGTTTAAAAACAACAAATTGCATGTGTCATAAGCGAGTTTCGAACGATGTGCATGTGATGATAATGCAATCAAAACAAGATTGCCAACGATATCCGATACCGTCTGACCTTTGTGGTGTGACTACTAGCCGATCACCTTAAGTGATACGCGACTTATAGCTTTACCTGGCCAAAGGTTCTTTCGTCATAAAAATAATTATAATATTATAAATATTACCAGGCACCACAAATAGCATCCATTATGGCAAAAGGCTAGTTGATTGCCACTGTCGCTATACCGGTCGCGATCGGTGATCGTGTTACCTTTGTATATCCAATGTACGCGATCTAATTGCATAATTACTGCGATCAGTGGTGTTGGTGGGCTCGACTTGAGTCATATATTAGGAAATTTTATCGCTGTCCTGAAATTCTACAATTCTGATTCTCGTGTGTTGGTTAACGAGTTAGCCAAGTCGTTCTTGCGCTCACTAGCGATAACCTAAGTTCTGAACCAGGGGGAGGAGGCGGCCAATGCTAAGTCTACAACAGAAATTGAAGGCGACCTTAAAGCTGGCCGGCGAACGAAGGTACTACAACGCCGAAGGAGGCAATTTCAAGATGACGATGGAGAAAAATAAAAGTAGTAACGTTGCGGACACATAGTCTAAGCTGCCAGCCGAGGGCATCTTTCGCAAGGTATGAGACACGAGTACAGACCATTGGATTGGTGAGCTGCTAATATATCGCTAATGTGGACTAGTAGTTTAACAAGCTGTAGCCAGTTGTGTCGATCGTTGGCCCCAGCTTATAGCGCCCAGCCGAACGATCGAGCAGCCAAAGTGTTAACATTTATTACAAAATCATCCAAGACCAGCACCACCTCCACTCCACCACCTTCTCCACCGTCCCCTCATCGCTGTCGCCATCATCTCGGAAACGTTCAATGAAACAATTTTTCGCGTTTTGTAATCATCGAATAGCAAACGAGTTAATTGAATGTGTATGCCTGCCCTCTTCGGCGCGATCGTTTAATTTGAACTTTGCGCCGCGCAAGTACGAGGTACTTGGTAAGAAGTTTCAAAGCTGGCGAAGGTTTTCTTCGCGGCCGCGCTATTAGCGCCTAGAATAGATTTGAATGCGGCCTGGGACTGTGGTGATCGTGTTCGATCCAGCCTGGTCTAAAATGCCGGGCAAAATAATTTCAGCGATTATTGCATAAAAACGAAAAGAATAATTTTATTGCCATATTTATGCTGACCGAACGTATGATCGATCGAACGATCGCGTATCAACGATCATTGGACCCGTTTCGTTGTTTACTTTAACCGAGCGTTTTGCAACGATCGTAGGTAATAATATCGAATATATGCGATATCGTATCGATCGCAATTGCAATATTGCTTGACATTGGATGGGTGGGTGACGGCTTTTATACTGATTTGTTTATATGACATTCGATTTGTGATGTGATATTGGGATTAATAAGGCAATCAAATTTATTATTGGAGCTGTGCAGTTTCAAGCCTGTCTTGGACAGGGTTTATCAGAGTTATGAGACCAACAACTAATGTGTTTTCTTAGAATTTTCGGTTAGCTGGCGATTTCAATTGAATCACCAAATTCGAAAAGGGCTCATGTTGGTTTTTTCAAATTTTTCAGGAAACACAAAATGCTTAATTTCTGCCAAACTCTATGGAATTTAAGAGCGCAAATTTTTTTTAAAGTGCTAACCGTCGGACTACATCATAACATACTGAAATGGTGCCGAAAAACAGATGTTATAGTTTTTAGAGATCAGTCCTTTTCGAAATTGATCCAAGAACTCAGGTGGTTTTAGTAATAAAATGGTATAATAATATCAGAAAACAGTCAATTCATTTATTTTTCTTTTTTGTAAATTGTCAGTATTAAAAGATATCAAAAAAGCCTTTTTCGAATTTGGTAATTCAATTGTAAAAGAAACGAAAAATAAGAGAATATAGAATTGTATTGTATTAAAAAACTGATTGAAGATTGAAAGAAAGAAAACCAGAAAAAGACAAATTATGGCATAGGTGCGTAAAATTAGAGATGCGCGTATGCCATACATAATTACATTGAAGACAACAGTACTGTTTATAATCAGTGATGCCAATTTAGTGCTTTCAGCGTTAAATTTGGTGCTCAAAATTTCCTCTCAGCGGACAAAAAATAGTGTTACCACTTGCGCATTATTTGAATATTCTTGCGATTGATATATATCGTTTTTAATTTTTTTGTCACGTGTCGAATGGAACTGCAGCTCACCAAAATGAGTGAGTTACTTCACTCACTCACTTCAATGAAGTGTTCTTTTGGAACAGTTCACTCGTGAACGACCCATCTCTACGTACAATAAACAAAAATATAAGAACACATATAAAACAATACAAAGAAATTAATAATACAGCAATAAATAATTAAAACCCCACAAAAATAATAAAAAAATATTATAATAAAAAAATATTATAATAAAAAAATGTTATAATAAAAAAATACTATAATAACAAAATATTATAATAAAATAATTTTATAATAAAAAAATATTATGTAATACTCAAAAAAAATTATGTAATACTCAAAAAATATTATATAATACTCAAAAAATATTATATAATACTCAAAAAGTATTATATAATACTCAAAAAATATTATATAATACTCAAAAAATATTATATAATACTCAAAAAATATTATACAATACTCAAAAAATATTATATAATACTCAAAAAATATTATATAATACTCAAAAAATATTATATAATACTCAAAAAATATTATATAATACTCAAAAAATATTATATAATACTCAAAAAATATTATATAATACTCAAAAAATATTATATAATACTCAAAAAATATTATATAATACTTAAAAAATATTATATAATACTCAAAAAATATTATATAATACTCAAAAAATATTATATAATACTCAAAAAATATTATAGTAAAAAAATAATAATAAATTATTATTATTATCTTTATTTGCCTTGACTCAATTTTTGACTCAACGCTAATATATTATATTTAAGAGATCAGTCTTTTCAATTGACTATACAGCTTTTGATAATAATTTCAGTACAAGAAAACTTGAGTAATAAATCGAAAAATTAGTTAAAGGAAAAATGGCGAAAAAACCCTCTTAAAAAATAATAATAAAGAAAGAACAAAAATATAGGAAATAATAACCAGACCTAATACTCGTAAACGTGGCAAAATTCGTCAACTAGCGCTTGAATCAGTAATTAAAAAAAATAAAATTCTAACCCATATGAAAATAAATAATAAAATCCCAACAAAAATAATAATAATAAAAAATAAAAATATTATAAAATAAATAAAAATATTATAAAAAAAAAATAAAAATTTTATAAAAAAAATAAAAATAATTTTAAAAAAAAATAAAAATATTATAAAAAAAAATAATTATAAAAAAAATATTATAAAAAAATTTTAAAAAATAAAGAAAGAAAAATTAAATAATAAAAAAGAAAGAAAAAATATATAATAAAAAAGAAAGAAAAAATAAATAATAAAAAAAAGAAAAAATAAATAATAAAAAAAAAGAAAAAATAAATAATAAAAAAAGAAAGAAAAAATAAATAATAAAACAGAAAGAAAAAATAAAAGAAATAAAAACCAATTCGATATCTGACCAGACCTAATGAACGTAGCAAAATTCGTGAACCCTTGTGGTTGAATCAGTAATTCAAAAAATTACGATTATTTAAAAACTCATTCGATATCGCATCAGATCTAAGAGGTATGACGAAATTCGTGAAAACGTATAAAACGTATTATAGTAAAAAATTGTGAAACTGTTTGTTGAAAGTAAGAACTTATTCGATATCTAATTTGACCTAAGTGATATGACGGAATTCGTGAAAATGAGTAGGGGGAAAAGCGGGGCAAAGAAAGGATTGTACCGAGATTCTATAAAATGGGTACTAGTTACAAACTCTTTTTCTCGCAAAATCAATGGAATTTTGAAGAAATTTTTGACAATCTTTACGCAAGAGCTGTTTTTCTTATTAGTAGTAAAACTGCATGTTCCAAAATTTTTTCAAATACCAATAAATAGTTTTCTCAATTATGGAAAGCAAATTTTCGGTAACGGTGGAGGAGTTTTTCAGAAAAAACTGTATTTTCTTCGTTTTGATTCTATCACTTTCACCTCTAGAAAATTAAGATGTCGATGTTATAAAAAGAATATACGAAAATGGACACTTATCTTAAAAATTAATAGACAAGTTCTGAACTTTTTTTAAACGAAAATCGGCATTTGAAAATCGAGAGTACAAACCGCAAGGTTTGAAAATATTTCACACCAAAAATTATGCTCTATGATTTCTCTATATTATAAAAATATTCTTCACGCACTTTAAATGAATGGTGAGGTGGGTAATCACCACACATAGTGCCCACGTCATGAGATAGACGTGGAATTTATTTTGTTTTGTTTAAGGAAGATTACTTCGAAAGTGGATAAGGTACAGTAATAAAAGTATCCTTGTACAGAGGCTGATGAAAATAATAATAACAATAATAATAACAAAGAAGTTTTTTAATTCCAGAAAAAAATGAGTCAACGGTGCTGTTAAATGAGTCAAAAACTGCTACAAATTACCGTTATATAAAATAATAATAAAGAGCTTTTTTAAAAGATCAGTACAAGAAAAAATATTTTATTAACATAAATGCTTCGGAAGTGATTGGCATAAATCGCGAAAACGGTACGAAAACGGGCAATGTGAAATAAAATTTAATAAAAAAATTGTAAAATAAAATATAATAAAAAAATTGTAAAATAATAATAACTTATAATACAAAAAATGTGCTAAAAAAAGATATGTAAAAAAGGATAAATAAATAAAACACAAAAAATGTAGAACTCATATTGGGAAGAGTGAATTTCAAATAGATGCTACAAGATGGAGCTAATGCTGGAAGCACTGCCAAAAGAAATGAAAATAGAAAATTGAAGAATTTTTATTATTTTTTGGGTCGAAATCGGGAACTCGTTTGATATTTAGTTGCGGTATAGATTACAACCCCTCCCCCTCGCATACATATTACCATTTAACTACAAAGTTTCAGATTGCTACGAATTCCTCCGTCAAATTTGGGTTGAACTTTTTGTGGATGAGGATGGAGGCGCTCATCCACAGAAGGTGGCCGGGTGTAGTCCAGTGGTAGTGTACTAGGTCTTGAAAACATTGCTTCTGCGATGTCGTGGGTTCAATTCCCACTCAGCGCATACATTATTTATAAAAATTTTTAAGTTGCTATTGGCTTCGAAATATTAATATAATTAGTAAACAGTGCGGAATGTTTAATAGAGATAGGATTTAACACTGAGCAGATCAGTTCTGTTTACATTCTTATCACATTCACAAACACCATCAGAGCTACCAGACAGTAGTTTATTTGTTATAGGCAACATTGCTGTTCTGGTAGATCATATCACCGCCAAACAGCACTAAAAAAAATTATTAACACCAACTAGAACACTGACATACCCGGCCCGATTTCTGACCTCCCATCCCTAAGCTGACTGGACTGTACACTACAGTGTATTAAAGGCTAACCTCCTAAGTCCAGTTCGGTATCCATAAAAAAAATAGGGCTCGAGCAGCTCCACCCAAATGCGAAAGAAAATTTGAACCCCATGTCACCGCGAGGGTTCTTCAATTATGGGTCGGCGAAAATACGTTTGCGTACGGTGTATACGGCAGACGGACGGACTTTTTCTGCTTGGTAATAGGGATCCAACCCGTCCACCCTCTGTGAAAACTTGAAGCTTATAGTTCTGGGGGTTCTTGAATTATGAGGCACAGAATGCGCTTGGGTACCTACGGCGTATACGGTGGACGGTCGGACTTTTTGTGCTTTTTACTATCTACTGTCCCTAAATCGTGAAAAAAGACAATTTGAGGGTAGTTAATTTCTCTGGCCAATAAGCTAACGTTTGGTTTTGATTTCGGAGATTGGAGACAAAACATAGAACAGATAATTAAGAGGATTATCTCACAAGAGGCAGCGGAGGCTGCAGGCCATTTAAGAAGAGAGTCCTAGACATCGAGTAATTTCGGTCCAACGATATTCAGGATCACGTCTTATAGAGGATCGTTGCTAATTACGACCAAGGCGATGTAAATAATTAATATCATGCCTGCGGCCTAACCATTTAGTTCTGCTTTAAATACTTCTAACCTCAAATTTCAAGATATTATAATTCTGGCAAAAATTAAATAAAAAAAGCAGACAAATAGTTGTCCGACCCACACCTTAATCGAAAACTATAATCTCACTGCACACTAAATCTCTATCATCCAATTAATTTATTATCTAATAAATAAGTCTCTTTGAATATAAATAATTTCTTGATGTTGCATAATAAAGAAGGCGCCCGCTGTCCGAAATTTTCGTTTATATTTTATATGTGATTTTCTTTTATGGGATTAATAATATCTTCTTGACGTGCCAAGAACTTGTTTTTTTGAACTTAGAAAACAAAAAAATTGTTTTGAAAAAGTGCAGCAATCTATAGGTCCATCACCTTTTCGATTTTTTAAATATTTGAGTATAAAATCCTTTAAGACGCGATTGACTTCGAACCGGAATTCGACAAATTGATGACCATAAAAAGATCGCATTTCGGATAAAATAAAATCGTTGGCTTATCAAATCTATTGAAAATTTTGATTCGATAAAAAAATTCTTATAGTTAAGAATAGGAGTCTAGGTGGTTCAACCTTAGGTTTTTTTGCAAGAAGGCGAGCGTATAAATACCTGATTCGATGCAGATGAAAATTTAAATTAGTTATACTAGCTGGCGCCCAAGGGGTCCTAGATTGCGGATTTTGTCGCAATTATTGCAAAATGGTATTCTCATGATGAAAGCGGATTCGTTGCCTAAAACTTGCTTCGAGTTCGGATGAAGTTTTTGCAATCTACGACAAAATATAAACGGCTTTTAAAACGTTCGACCACTAAATAACAGTGTAAGATGTCGATCAGCGTGATCAAAGGCGTTGCACTGGTCTTGCTTAGAACCCCTTACGTAAAAAGGGGTTGAATATATTTCACGAATTCCGTCATACCGTTTGATGAGATATCAAATAGGTTTTCATTGCAACGGTCTTTTTATACAATCGCCTAAACGTCGGGTTCAGGGTTTTTAGATATTCAACCCAGCGGGTGTGAAAAGAGGTTATATATATAATATTTTCACGAATTCCGATACATCTTTCAGGTTTTGAATTGAATTGAATTGAATTACTCCATGACCTAAGAATCACTTTCAGCAATTTTCAATATTGAACCCCTTGCTGTACAAATTGAATTGAATTGAATTGAATTGAATTGAATTACTCCATGACCTAGGAATCACTTTCAACAATTTTCAATATTGAACCCCCTAACTGCAAAAAGGGGTTCAATATTTTTCACGAATTCAACCGTATGTTTCAGTTGGGATGTGATGTTGAATTTAACTCCACGGGACTTACATACAATCGACCAAATAAACACTCTTCCCGAATTTTATTTTCAACCCTCCGGCTATGAAAAAAGGTTGAATATGTTTTCATGAATTCCACCATATCTCTTAGATCTGTTAAAATAATGAATTGGGTTTTACTTTTACGGTCTCATCGTGAAATAAAAATTTATTTCAGGTTTTTCTGATATTCAACCCCCTTGGTGTGAAAACGGGTTGAATATGTTTTCACGAATTCTGTAATATCTCGTAAGCCCTCTATATTAAATTAGTTTTGAACTTTAGAGGCTGCTGAACGAGATTTTGAGAACATTGTGAGCAGGTGCATCTCTACCAGTGAGGAACTCAGCTGGACGATTGACAAATGAAAATATCTATAAAGTTTATGGTGGCAGCCATCGAAACTATGGATCGTCTCACTTAGACCATTCGGTTGGTAAATATCTATAAAGGAGAGCGATTTAATCGATATTGAGTCGATACTCTAAAGAATCAATAGTAATTACATGAACATAATTGAACTGATCACTGAACTATGATCACAGAACAGATCATTTTTATTAGTTCGTACTATAAAAAAGCGATCTTGATTGCGGTCGGAACAATACAATGACATGATATTGCACAAATTGATGACGAAATGTCCCACGGGATCATATAATGCGATTACCCAATATGTACACAACGTTCGTGTGCTCTATTCTAAATACGGTCATACCTGGTGATTACCATACATGTTCCAGTTTAATAGTCCATCAGGCCGGGGTCATTGGTGCCCGAAATGCTATCTAGCTTCATACCTATTGTAAATTGTGCTAAAATATATCCAAGTGGCGGCAATGTGGATGAGCTAATCCATTGGGTACGTTGTTCGCTGTCCATTTCCGAAATTGCTTTGGCGCAGCCAGTCGTCGGTTTCCTAACCTTTTCGAAGGTTATTTCGAAATGCGCTGGTTGTAGTTGATTTTAATTTATTTCTTTTTAAAAGTTTTATCGTTATAGTCCATTCGGTGTGCACCTTTTTCCGATCTAACCCATTTGTTTCTGCCTCGTTCGTACGTTAGACGAACGCAAAAGCTTCTTGGCGCACAGGTAGGTTATAAGGTGTACTTTATGCGTTTTGATTTGCGTGTCAATACACTCAACTCTTTAATCAACAATTTCGTGTTGTATTAAATACACACGGTTGTTTTTTTTTCGACAGCTCAAATTACCACATGAGCATAATTTTATTGAGTCCATGAACATTTTCTGTAATGTTGAATGGTCTTTCTTTGGGTGTATGTAAGTTTACGTGGCGATATGCTAATTAGTGGGAATAAAAACGCAAAATTACCTCCACCTCCACATGTGGTTTGGAGCTTTAAGGTAATATCGCGTCTGTCTATACATTCACAGGTAGGTTTTCAGACGTGTGATCTATCTACCTGTGTGTGATGTTTATGCCATAAAGCCAAGCGTTTCGATTATATCAAGTTAGAGATCTCGAGAATGAGGTGATCGTGAAAGATTGCAAGATCAGCGGTGAAAACCTTCTATGGGTCGAGGCTGAGCTGAATGTACAAGGAGAGAGTGGTATAATGAGGTGTAATATTTTTTGTAAAGATAAGGGTCATGTGTATTGTATACGCAGTGAGATGGGTTCTTATCGTTCAAGGCGATCGCATGGGTCCGATTGTTGTTTTGCCTTCTCGTTGTTGATTAAAAATGGAATATTTTATGAAGGTAGATACACACGTCTCTAGGCAATTTTAATGTTTCAAATTGAAGAGAACCACCCATTCGATTAATCCAAATTTTTATGATTTCTACTTTGTTTCAACATTCAATTCCATCGCGGAATTCTTACGTTCCCAAAAAAGAATCGGAAAGAAAAAGGGTTCTGATTAGGCTTGTGTAGTTCGCGAACTAGTTCAGAAGAGCCTTCCCAGAAGAGAAATGAACGAACTAGTTCGCGGTCAGTCCCACTCCTAGTTCGTTTGAATTCATTCATTGCCGTTTGTAAGTCAGTGGTAGAATATACTTGAACGCGGATGGCCTTTTTTTTGTAGCTCATCACATTCTATCAGGCGACCTTTTCTACTTCTACAGTGACGACCTTTTCTTTTAGATCATCACATTGTACCTGAGGACCTTTTTTTTTCTTTAGGTCATCACATTGTACCTGTGGACCTGGTTTTTTTTTTAAGTCATCACATTGTACCTAAGGACCTCATCACTCAGCTTGAAGTTCATTCTTTTAGTTCAATAAGTTCGCGAACTACTTCGTTCTTTAGTTCAATAAGTTCGCGAACTACTTCATTCTATACTTATTTCTAGTTCGCGGCTGAACTCCCGCGAAAAGAACGAACTAGTTCGCGAACTAGAAATGATCGCTCCTTTCGGTGAACTAAAATGCGCAAGCCTAGTTCTGATTCACCATCTCTACCCAACATATATTGGTTACATAGTTTCGAGAATTGATGTCCAACCCGAACTACTGTAGGTCGGTCATCGAAGAGTCCAGAGCCTGAAAATAGGCCGCGTGAAAAAAATAGTTACCTTCGTATACTTATTTCGACTACCCTTGTTTTTGGGTATTCACCCATAAAAAATTATCATCAAGCTGTTCTCGTTTTCTTCCAGCGATAGAACAAAGCTTTGTGTTTTCGAGGCATTGAATTCGACTTTGTTTTGTTGCGATTAAGGAACCTGCTGATGTTGGAATGCAATAAATTAATGGATGTCTACCTAGGTTCAATGAATCCAGATATTTGCAAGAATCTTAACTGAGCGGCTGTCCCATCTAAAAACTTTATAAGAGCTTTTTAGAAAATTTTCAGAAGAGTCTGAAAACCAATTTTACTTTATTATTTCTTAATAATAAAGTATTGTGATCGACCTGAAATTTCAAAAAAAATTTGATACCCTGAAATTTTGTATTTACACGTTTTAGGACTAGTAAACACCAAAAAAGCAAAAAAAAAAAAAAATGTCTGTCTGTCCGCCGTACGCCGTCTGCAAAACCGCTTGAAGGTGCGTAGCTCACAAGCCCCTTGAGATATTAAGTTGAAATTTTTACGGTAGGTAGAGTGGGTGAGCGTCTACGAGTGGTATCTTTTGGAGGGGTGGGAGTGTAAGGGGGGAGGAGGGGGGAGCGTTTTAGATGAAAAATTTTGGTTTCTGGATCTCAGGAACCGCTTATGCTAGGAAGCTGAAAGTTGGAACTTATGAAGTACTATGATAGTGGACCCATTTGCAAAAAAATAGTCGATAGGGGTTGAGAGGTGTGCGAGTGGGGGGGGGAACAATGCGTCCAAAACGCTTGAAAGCTGGGATTGATACATTCTAAAATTCATATCTCCTGAACGATTGATGTCAGATGGCCGAAATTTTTTAGTTCTATTAAGGGATACTAGGAGATTAGAAAGGAGTTAAAAATTTTAAGGGAAGTAGTGAGGTATGGGGGTGGGGGGTGAAAAACTTTAAATTACAATATCTTTCGACTCAATTATGCTAGGAAGATAAAACTTGGTTTCTGTGTATATAATTACCAGTGGAGTCTACTGAATGTAAATTTTTTTTCATATCTCAGAAACGGCTTAGGCTACAAAGTTGAAACAGGAGTAGTTAAAGCAAAAAAAAGTTTAAAATTTTATTGATGTACAGAGCTGGAGTAAAAGAAATGTGTGTGAAAAGGGGGTTTTCCAACATTTTCATGAATTTCGTTATTTTAACCTAAAGAATAACCAGGAGGCTATTTGCAACGTGATTTTTAAGGTTATCAAAAAATAATAAAGTTGCGCCCAGACTGTTGGCTTGATTTTTTACTCAGCGTTCAAAAATAAAAATTGATAATGCGAAATGTAGAGGTACTCCAAAATAACCAGGAGAACTCCTGACATATTCGGATATCAGCATTTATTTATGAGGGCTGACTAATAGGAAGTTTTTGTGCACCCCTTTCAAATTTTCTAGAAAGCACTTACAAGGTTTTGAAATGGGCAGCCGTGGGTCTTACAAACCAATTCGTATTCAATGCATCGAAAACACTAGAAGGTGTATTTGTATCTGCCATTGTCTGTTTCTTAGACGCAAAAACAAATAGGTAAGAAATGAACTGTGCAATGACAAATATAAAGTGTAAAGCTAGTATTAGACTGAATGACACGTTCTCAAATATTCGACAAACAAAATTTGACAAGAAAAAATTAAGTCCAATATCTGTTCGACACTTTAACTTGGGTCATTCCACCAAGAATCGTCAAAAATGACGAAATTTGTCACCTTACCATATCCGATTCTTTTGAAAATTTATGTACTCGAAGAATTAGTGAACAAAATTACGATTTCAATTTTTTGTTTCTATCTAATTTTTTTTGTTAGTTATAGTATATATTAAAGTTTAAAGTATAACAATTTTGTCCTTTATCCTTGAATATCTCAAAATTTTTTTTTTATTTTTTTATATTTTATTGGTTATACTGTTTTACAAAGCATACCCAAAAATTAACTTGGGATCTGAATGGGATCGGGGTCAAAAAAATCGAAGAAAATCAGTGCTTCTCAATTACTTTATAGAAAAAGGGTCATTCCATCAAGAATCGCCAAAAGTGTGACCTTACCATCGCCGATTCTTTTGAAACTTTATGTACTCGAAGAATTAGTGAAAAAAAATATGAATTCAATTTTTTTGTTTCTATCTCATTTTTTTTGTTAGTTATATTATGTTAAAGATTTCGCAAAAAAGGTCTACAAGTCCTTTTTGAAAATTCATATCTCTGGTAATTTTTATCCTAGAATAATAAAGTATGACTTATTTTAAAGATTGTTGTTAAAAAATTGTCGCAATATAAAAAAAATTAGAATAAAAATTATCCTTGAAATTTTTTTTCAAAGGATAACGATTTTGTTCTTTATCCTTGAATATCTCAAAATCAGTTTTTTTTTATTTTTTTTTATATTTTGTAGGTTATACTGTTTTACAAAGCATACCAAAAAATTAACTTGGGCTCTCAATGGGATCGGGGTCAATAAAATCGAAGAACATCAATGCTTCTCAATTATGTTATAATTGTAATTTTTCTATAACATAATTGAAAAGCACTGATTTTCTTAAATTTTTTTTTGATCCCGATCCCATTGAAATCCAAAGTTAATTTTTTGGTATGTTTTGTAAAACAGTATAACCTATAAAATATAAAAAAAAATAAAAAATAAAAAAACCGCATTTTGAGATTTTCAAGGATAAAAGACAAAATCGTTATACTTTGAAAAAAAATTGAAAGAATAATTTTTATTCGTACTTTTTTTATATTGCAACAATTTCTTAACAACAATCTTTAAAATAAGTCCTACTTTATTATTCTAGTATAAAAATTACCAGAGATATGAATTTTCAAAGAGGACTCGGACACGATTTTTGCGAAAACTTTAACATACTATAACTAACAAAAAAAATTAGATAGAAACAAAAAAATTTAAATAGTATTTTTTTTTCCCTAATTCTTCGAGTACATAAATTTTCAAAAGAATCGGCGATGGTAAGGGTCACACTTTTGGCGATTCTTGAAGGAATGTATTGATTGCACTCAAGGCCAATGCTATCAAACAATTTTGGCAAAAAAATCTGTCAAATTTTCCAGGCAAAATAATTCTACTGTAGGGTCAGTTGACAAAGAAAAATTTGACTGAATTTGGTAGTGAAAATTGTCAAATATTTGACGCGATGGCATACAATCTAAAGTTTGTATTACTCTGTATGCCACCATGACAAATATTTGACTATTCTCGCTAACAAATGCAGTCAGATAGTCCAATCGTCAAATTTTTTTGTTTGCCATATTGATCGATTTGTTTATTTATTTATTATTTCATCTACTGAACATATATATTCTACAGACTAAAAAAGAAATAACAATACTAATAATAATGCCATTTAATCACACCGTTTTAGGCCATCAATTACTGCCTTCTTAAAGATAGATCTACTGTCAGTATGGTCGATCATGTTAGAGATAGAGTTAAAGTGAAGCACACACCTAGATATCGGTTCATTAGATCCGTACCTAGTACGATGTGGATCCACGTAAAGAAGAGATCTAGGCCTTAAAATTTTAGAAGGTATATAGAGCTTGTAAAGAAATAAAAGTTCTGGTGAATTTATGCTGTAAGTTAAACAGTCCCTGACAAACATAATGCTTAAGAAAGTTCTGCGCGACCTTAATGTCATTATATCTAGTAATTGGCATCTAGCCTCATAGGCAGGTAAAGCCGAAGCCCAGTTCAATCTACGTAGAGCAAATCTCGTAAACTTCCTTTGGATCTTTTCAATCCGACTAATGTGGACCTCATATGATGGATCCCAAACCACGACGCAATATTCCAAAATAGGACGCACTAGTAATACAAAGAGTGATTTGAAAGTATAAGGGTCATGAAAATCCGCAGAGGATCGATTAATGAAACCCAACATTGAGTTGGCTTTAGATACGACATAATCAACATGAGAATTGAATGATAGTTTTTCATCAAATATGACACCAAGATCTTTAACTTCATTCGTTCTACCCAACAGTGAATCATCCATCCTGTAATCAAATAAGAGTGGAGAAGAAGTTCTAAATGCCGAAAAAATTATACATTTTGGAATACTGAGTCGTAATGAATTTGAAATACACCATAAATTGAATTCGTCTAAATCATTCTGAAGCCCTTGACAGTCCTCCAGGCAAGATATCTTCCAAAAAATTTTCACATCATCAGCATACATAAGACACTGTGAGTGCTTTAAGATTAAGGAAATATCGTTAACAAAAATTAAGAACAATAGCGGTCCTAAATGACTACTCTGTGGTACACCAGATACTACATCAATGAACGATGAAGTAACGTTACCTATTTTTACTAACTGTTTCCTGCTATAGAGATACGAAGTAATCCACTCGAAAAAGTTTGAATGGAAACCAAGCGATTCCATTTTTTTGACCAGTAAACCATGGTGAACCCTGTCAAAAGCTTTTTGAAAGTCCGTGAACACAGCGCCCACTTGACAACCATTTTCAATAGAGTTTAAGCAGAAATTAGTAAAAATGGATAAGTTAGATGAGGTTGATCTACCCTTAATGAATCCATGTTGATAATTAGTAATTTTTTCTCTAATGGAAAAATACAACTTATATTTGACGATGCTTTCAAAAAGTTTCGGAATGGATGAGATCTTAGAGATTGGTCAGTAATTTTCAACCGAGTTCTTTTTACCTGACTTAAAAATATTTGCTTTAGACAAGGTCTATTTTGCCGGAAAAATGTAACTGAACTTCTCGCAAATGTTTTTAGTCAAACATGGCACAGAATACAGTCATACAAGGAGAAGCTTAGAACGATAATAAAACTATACTATTTATGGGTCCTGGTCCTAGGAGGTTTGCTCGCGGTCAAGCTTTATCGCTTGTGAGTGAAGAACTGAGTTTAGATATAAGATTTTTAATGAAAATAAATTGAATTGACGATGAATCGGCATTGTAAGATCCAAATGGTAAAATTCCAAAAATAAGTTTCCAAAACTCAGGCCCGAATTTCAAAATCGCAAAAAAAAAAAAATAGAATCCGATACAAAAAAACCCTGAATTTGAAATCAGAAACGTATTTCAAAACAGCAAAAAAAAAAGCCTGCCGAAACATAAAATCGAAATAAAAAATATAGTTTAGTCCCGAAACTTTCTGAATCTTAATATTCCGAAACAAGAAATCAAAACTCAACGTACCTAAAGCAGATGCTAGGAATAGTTCTGGAAGTTTAGCATCGATGTGCATCTGATTATTGCAAACTTTAAGTGAAAGCACGAAATGAACAAAGATCGTCTAAACTACAAGACTAAAACGAATTGGAAATCAAATTACGAGACGAATTGACTTAAAAAATCTGCCAACAGTTTGGGCGCAACTTTATTATTTTATGGGTAGAAGTCCGAAACGTGTTTAATGATGAGATGCGGTGTAGGTTACTATGCGACTGACAACCTAAAAAATAACGTTCCGAATAGCCTCCTGGTTATTTCTTAGGTTGTCAGTCAGTTTCCCTACTAGAAGTTTACCGACCCCAACTCCTGTAAAATTTTCAAGATCATATCTGATACGGTTTCTGAGATATAAAAATTACATTTTTTGAAAAATTGTTGCCTCCCCACTTTCGTGCTCCACCTCCCCACTCAAAAAATTTTGTTTCGGTAGACTCCTCTTGTGATCCCATATACAGAAACTAAATGTTATCTTCCTGGTGTAATTGGTTCGGAAGATATTGTAATCCAAAGTTTTTCACCCCCCACACCCCACAACCCCTCTTAAAAATTTTAGCCCTTGTCTAATCTTGAAGTATCCCTAAGGACAACAACAAAGTTTCAATCTTCTGACATCAATTGTTCAGGAGATATCGATTTTAGAATGTTTCTATCCCGTCTTTCATGCGTTAAAGACTCATTGTTTTCCACCCCACTTCCACATCCCTTAACCAATATCGACCATTTTTTGCAATTGAGTCCATTATCATAGTACTACATAAGTTCCAAGTTTCAGCCTCCTAGCATAAGTGGTTCCTGAGATCTAGAAACCAAAATTTTTCGTCTAAAACGCTCCTCTCTCCTCTCCCCTTGTACCCCCACCCTTCGAAAATATACCAGTTGTAGGGGTTCCCCCAATCTACCCACCATAAAAATTTCAATTTAATATCTCAACGGGTTTGGGAGCTACGCGCCTTCAAACGATTTTGCGTACGGCAGACGGCGTACGGCGTCTACGGCGGACAGACGGATATTTTTCTTTTTTGCTTTTTTAGGGCTTACTAGTCCTAAAACGTGAAAATACAAAATTTCAGGATAGCAAATTTTTTTGAAATTTCAGGTCGATCACAATACTTTATTATTAAAAAATAATAAAGTACAAATGCACCCAAGTTCTGATCCTGATTGAATTTTTTTGACTTGAGATCCGAATGATAACAATTATTCAATATTTTGACCGAAATTCTGCGAATTTTTCCTAGACGTGCACCAGATTTTTATGAAGAAAAATTCTAAAAATATGATCCAATGAATAAACGAGATTTTCCTTTCTTTTTATATTTTCCTCGTACCTTGAATAAGTAATATGTTTTACGTCTTGAATAGCCCAATTAAGGCTAATAAAAAGTTTTGACACCCTTAAAAACGGACACTTCTTTCTACGATATCAGTTCGGGAAACGAGAAAAAAAAACTATTCAACCGTTAAAAGTTTCATTAATTCGATTTATAGCTCACTTACAATGCAAATTTGTTCAATAAAATTTTACAGCTGGACTCCCTTTTCCCGAAGTTTTGTTTTTAAAAACAATTTAACAACTTCAAACCACGATTACTAATTAAAACGCACCATTTTATAGGCGTGTAATTGCATTTTTATGTACTGAATGAGGACAATTCGAAATTGTCCTTTCCTTATCCTGGAAAAAAAAACGCCACTCCGAACCATCTGCCTCGAAAAACTCTTACAAGTCAGTTTCAATCCTGTACAGAAATTTGCCTGAATTCCGCTGCATTAAAATGCATAAGATTTCCTTGAATGCCTCCTTCACATTAATTCCGAATCAGGAAACTCTTTCATTTTCCTTTTTTTTTTCGTAATCAAAAATTCCATCATGATTGCATTATCGAGGACGATAACATAAAGCAGTCTGTTGCATTGTTCCCAAGATCTACTTAAATCTTAAGAAAGGCCAACCTGGGACATGACAAAAACAGTGTTCAACAGCTTCGCGTAAGTTTCGTTCAAGACGAATATTCCCTGTCTGCATGCAAGACAGATGTTTGACGGGAAAAAAAAATCTAACGACTTTTCCGAGGTAAAAACTACAACGACTTTACCGTGAAATGTGCGTAGCGTCAACCTACGAACGTTTAAAAATTCAATGCAATTCGGTTACAAAAGGTGTAGGCTACCCTCCCAGGGGCATCATACCGCGATCATGGGAATCGTCGAAAATCTCTACCCTTAATGCTCCCACACACACGCATGATTACAGGTAACCTTCGCATATCCACCATATAGAGTCCTCCTGTCGTTCGTTCTATCAACCGGCTGTGCAAACAAACAAATTGCTTCAGAGACGCATCAACCAGGTGAAAGAAGGATCTCGGTTTGTTTTTTTTCGCACGAAGGCTTTACCTTTAGCCAACAACTTGCATACGCGTTTTTATAGGTATGCCATATGTTGCGCTACGTGAAAGGAGATTTCTACCTGAAGACGGAGTTAAAGGTGGTTGGAATCTGATTCACATGTCGCTTAATAAAGTACTCCTTGAGGTAGTTGATGGCGGAGGTACGGATGAGGGAGGCTAAAAGAAAGGTTGCGTATAGGCAGTTATCAATCATTGCAAATCTGTTTGGGGTGTTTTTCATTGAATTTGCAAGATTTGGCCATACAAAGAGATTTAACATGTTGGTGATTTCGTTCGAGATGCCTTATACCAAAAACTGTGAGAAAATTTTCACAAAATCAACAGAACAGCGGTACGATGACTTTATAATCCGATACTAGGCATTTCTCTCATTATGCAGAGTTCTAAAGTATGTTTGCGATTTACACATGTTTGGGGGTGGGTACAGAGACCGTGGAAAAATTAAATGCACGCGTTTATTAGAACAATAGAAATATGAAAATACCGAAAATAGACTCGATTTTACATGTCTCTAAAAAGACGACCGCTAAAACCCTAGCTCAGCCTTCTTACTACAATCTCCAAAATGGAGCTGTCTTTTGAAAATCGTAAAGCCCTAAACTGACTTTTTGCATTGTGAATTTAATTGGAGCAGCCGGTATTTTTTTAACCAAAAATTCTGGGCCCAAACAGCTATGCAAATTTTCTGACGCTAGAGCTCAATCAATGTTCGAGAGTTGTTGAGTTAAGATATTCTTCTTTTCTGATTTATAAATTGCATTTGAATTTAAACAAGTCTTTTTAATTTTTGGACCTTGCGTTTTGTGGTACTCAATTTTGCGGTCTTTTTCAACAATTGTTTACTACAAAAATTCTTACAACCTGATTTAATGATGGTTTCTTATTTTTAACAAGAAATATTCATTGTGGCCATAATTTCTTAATGTATTCAATGAGAGAGTCGGAAATTTATTACTGTTTTGAACAAATTTTCCTATTATATCTTTTTACCTTTTTTGTTTTATAATTTTACCAATGCTTTTACTACATTATTCTTATTTTTCTTCTTCAAATTTTTATTTACAATGCTTATAGGTAGAGGAGAAGGTGGTAATGTGGCCCCCCAGGTTCATTTTTTACAATAAAAAAAACTTCATTCACTTAGGAAGTGGATAGAATAAAATATTAATCATTTCATTGGTTTCAATTGTTATAATCTGAATTAAATTAAATGGCAAAAAATTTGGAGATAAATTATATTATTCATCAAGACTCCAATATAACAATTTCAGATAATGTGTTGGTAATTTGGTCCCCTGATGGCCATAATAAAAGTAAGATGTCAAACAACTTGTTAACTGCTTCGCGATTAAACCCATGGACATGTGTATACGAGAATGATGTTCCCATCGGTTTTCTTACTGACAATTTGTCCTTATGCCTATTAAGAAAATCATTAAGCTAAGCTCAGCCCGCTACTTCATTTCTAAACTGGCTAGAAATGCTGTTTTTTACTGCAAGGTGATAAGCCTTTCGTCTAATGTCTATTCGCGTTAAACCATTATATATGGCTTCCATAAATCTGTGGTAAAAAGCGATAACAGCTTAAGTCGAAAAAAAAATTAGGCGATTACGTGTTTCAAAATTGATAATTACACTAATAAAAAATATATTAGAAGATCTTATTTTATTTAATTTAATAATACAACCTAATAATAATATATTATTTGAGATAAAAATCTATCAAATAATGGCAATTTTTTTTAACAATGCAATCGAAAACTTGAAAAATGATTTTTTCTTATCTCGACATAAGCTGTTATCGTTTTTTACCACAGAAATAATAGATATTCTACCAATTTCCAAAATTGGTGGCAGTATAGGCTTCCTACCTAATTTTGTTTAACCGAAACGTCTAAAGTAGGTATGGAATACATTTTTACAGCTTACTTCCAACCTACTATTTTGCTTCTGACCGACTATTTTGCTCTGGATCCCACTTTTTTTCTTTTATCTCTAGGTCAGGTTATATTACAGCGGGGCATCTGCAAATGTACTAAGTGAAAAACATAAAATATAAAAATATTCGTTTCAAGTCATATATATCCAATATGGCCACCCTAGGCCATAATACATGCAGTAAGAGGGGGCCACATTGAAAACTACGTGTTGTTTACAGAACAAATCAAAACAAATAAAAAAAAACCGGAATGTCGTGGATTTACCTTTCAAATATTGAAAATGTGATTTAGTTTTTATTTATTTGAACACACAACGGACTACCTAAAACTGTTTTTTTTTAACAAATGTCATGAAAATTTCAGACCGTCTAATAAGTTTTGAACTTACACGCACCATTAAATCGCGAGCAATGGCAAATGAATTGTCAAGTAGAGACATCTAGTGGATTTTAATTGTAGTTGATCTATGCTCTAATGAACTTGCTAAAGAAAACTACAGATAGGGTAGTAATGTGGGAAATACAAAGGGGGCCAATATATCAGCAGGGGCCACATTACCACCTTCTACTCTATTTTATATAAACCAAAAATAAACAAAATAACAATAGGCAAAAAATAAAAGGAATGAAGATTTATAATAAAGAAAATTTTTCAAAAATTAATTAAAACAGACAATAAAAGAAAAGTATAATAATCAAACAAAAACAAACACAATAAAAAAAATAAAATAAAAAAAAAGATAATAGGCAATTATAAACAAAATTAATTAAATAAAATATGAAAAATACGAATAATGATGAATTAAATAAATAAAAACTAACATTAAAAAAAATATATCACCGGCTTACAAGGAAAGACACTGAAGTTTTTGGTAAGACGCGTTTTCAGTTTTTGGTTTTGTAAGGTATCTTGAATATTCTCAATGTGCTATAACTCACATTTGAGAAAACCGGACTTAGTACCAATTTCCTGTAAACCGACGATATTTTACAAAAATAATCAATAATAACAAATCAAAAACGTAAAAAACAAACAAACAAAAAAAAACGGAAAAAACGAAAAAAAAACAAAAACAAGAAAAAAAAAACAAAAAGAAAAAAAAAACAAAAGAAAAAAGAAAAAACAAGAAATAACAAAAAGAAAAAACAAGAAATAACAAAAAGAAAAAACAGGAAATAACCAAATGAAAAAACAAGAATTAACAAAAAGAAAAAACAAGAAATAATATAAAGAAAAAACAAAAAATAACAAAAAGAAAAAACAAAATATTAGGAAAAAAAATACAAAAAGAACTTTTTAAAAAAGAATAAATCAGGAAAAGAAAATATAATTCTTTTTTACAAATAAAAAGAATAAAGAAAATTAAAAATAAATAATAAAATGAAAACATAAAAAAATGTAATACAAGAAGTTAAAATAAAACTAAAACAAGAAATAAAAAGAAAATGAAAAGGGTAAAAATAAAAAAAAAGTGATAAATAAGACAAATTTAAAAAATAAGGAGAAATTAACTAGGTTATTAAATTAATTAAAAAAAATATATATAAACTCATGATTTGTATAAAAAAATTACAATTCCTGAGAGTATATTGGTAAATTTAACATTCTCAGAATGGAAAGCTCATAAGTATGTATTTTAGTAAGCCTCTGCGAAACAGACTGTAGGCCCCAAATTTGTTAAGCACTTGAATTTAAATGCCTAAGGTTAAGAGCAAAATTATGTTAAAAACTTGTTAAGCACAAGATTCTTGGTCGAATTCTATCTTTAACGTGATTTTTTCGATAGGTTTGTGAAGGTAACAATATTTTCGTAAAATTAAAGTTCGTTCATTTTTTTAGAGATATTTTCAGAAAAATAATTTGCTGATCGAATTAACATTATGTTTAGCCTTCATTGCGATTTCTGAACTCAAAAGGCTATCGACTAACATCAATGGCTCTGCATTTTAAAAACAAATAAATCAATTTTGTTTACAACCTTGACAATCAAAAATTATTGCTACAATTTCCATCAAATGTTGCGAAAAAAGACCCGAAAAACTCAATTATAACCAATAAACACCTAGGCTATAATAATAATCACCCACTTCAAAAAAAAAAAAAAAACGAAAACTCACGTAATACATGGCGATGGCCCAGAATTACTTCATTGCGGCGGTGTATACTCGAATTATTGCTAAATTGTGTTGATTTTTTTTCCGAAGAAAAATTTTTCGCGTGTATTTTTATGCCCAACAGCCTGCCATTGTAAATGGCGTAATGTTACAATTTTCGTCGATTTTTGTACGTGGGCCTGATAGTTTTTTCTTTTTAAACGGCCCGGGATAATGGAAATTGCCTGACACAAGTATACGACCTAACGAGCTAACAAATTGTCTAGTTGAGAACATGATTTCGAAGATAAAGACATAAAGTGTGAAATGACAGGGCTCCCAGGTAGACACATTTAGCAACCCGCCTTCCCAGTTGACAAAGACAAAAAACTAAGAAAATCAAAATGGGATAAGAAAAAAATTAAATCTATTTAGCTAAAATTTTAGACAGTCTTTAGCGGCACACGGTCTTGTTTTATGTATTCGATCAAAAATTTGCGAAATATTTTGAAGGCAGAAAAAAACAAATCGTACGCAAGGTGTGGGAAATTGCAACAAATTGTTAGGCACAAACATTACGAGATACTAAAGTGCACAATATGTAGAAATTTATTTATTTATATTTTACTCATTAATTTTTTTTTTGTAATATTGCTTCTGGATATTAAAAAGTGATGAATTATGACTCAGACTGTGGTGTGTCTAATGATTGCATCTTTGTCGTGATTTACCAGAAAATGTTTTTTTTTTGTTGTATACAGGTAAATCGCTGCGGTCGGTGATTTTTGGTTTATCCAATTAGTGGCCAGGTTGAAGGTTGGGCGTTTAATTTTTAGAATTATTTCCAGTTACATATCGAGATGAGCTTTGGTTGTGGTGTAATTTGTGGTTAAGTGAATAAGCGTTTGAGCTATTTTTGAGGATTAATTGAAGGCTTTAATGTGACAAGGTTGGAAGGTATGGAGTTTAGTTTAGACGGTTGAACGGAGATGGCTTTCAAACTTTAAGGTTGAGGGTAATTTGGTTATGTTGAAATTTTTGGGTTAATATAGTGATGATTGCTGTTTTATATACTTGGGTAATTTGCAGCAAGGGGCATCTGTATTTTATTCAATGTCGTTCTCTATAGTTTAAATTTTTTTTCAATTATTCCTGCACCAGAGCGCTAAGTGCCAAAAACGGATTACAAAAAAAAAATTAAAAAAGTTTAAAAAATAAATGATTAAGGAAAATTAATAGCTCACAAAACAATAAATAAGTATTAAAAAAAAAAAAACAAATAATAAAAAAATAAAACAAATAATAAAAAAATGAAATAAATAACAAAAAAAATAAAATATATATGATAATAAAAAAATAAATAAAAAAAAAATAACAACAAAAAATAATAATAAAAAAAATAATAATAAAAAAAATAATAATTAAAAAAATAATAATAAAAAAAATAATAATAAAAAAATAATAATAAAAAAAATAATAATAAAAAAAATAATAATAAAAAAAAAATAATAAAAAAAAATAATAAAAAAAAAAATAATAATAAAAAAAATAATAATAAAAAAAAAATAATATAACAAAGAAAGGAATTAAAAAATAGACACAAACAAATAAATAAAATTCAGAAAAAATAAATAAAATGCAGAAAAAATAAATAAAATGCAGAAAAAAACAGAAAAAATGCATAAAAGAAATAAAAACAAAACAAAAACTTAAATTAAAAAAACAATGAAAAAGTAAAAAAATAAATAAAATAAAGAGGATAAATATTTGTTTTTATTTATTTATTAGATGAGGCATTGGGGGCAAAAAGAGAGCCCATTGAAATTTCGGCCAAGCCTACAAGGGCATATGGCACATCGCAAAGAGGATAAATAAAAATTATAAAATAAGCATAAATAAAAAATAATAATACGCCCAAAAAAAGTAGGTACAAATAAATATAAAAAAAATAAAAAAATTATGTAAAAATAAAAATTTATAAAAAAAAAATAAAAAAATTATATAAAAATAAAAATTTATAAAAAAAAAAATAAAAAAATTATGTAAAAATAAAAAAATTATGTAAAAATAAAAAAATTATGTAAAAATAAAAAAATTATGTAAAAATAAAAAAATTATGTAAAAATAAAAAAATTATGTAAAAATAAAAAAAGTATGTAAAAATAAAAATTTATAAAAAAAAAAAAAATTAAGTAAAAATAAAAATTTATAAAAAAAAAAAAAATTATTTAAAAATAAAAATTTATAAAAAAAAATACAAATAATATAAAGAAAAAAATATTATATAAATAATATAAAAAATATATATATGAACATGTAAAAAATTTAAAATAAAATAATTGTATAAAAATGATGTATAAAATAAAATAAAATAATTATGATTTATGACTATAAATGATTTATAAAAAAAAAGAATTAAATTAAAAAAAAAAAACAAATAAAATGTAATAAAATAAGTACAAGCCAAGATAAAAAAATAAGTAAAAGTAAACAAAATTTAAATACAGATGAATAAAAACAAAAGACATATTTAATAAAGTTTTGATTAAAAAAATTAAATGTAATAAAAAAAAATTATAAACCAAAATTCAACAACATTGATTTATAGATTTCAAAAATAAATAAACCTAAATAGTAATTACACATGAATGTGCTAACAGTCATAATCCTACATAATTTCATCTCTGTTTCGGCAATATAGGGACTCAATTTAATCTTCATTATATATTTTTGATTTTGAGTTTTGATTTTATCAATGCCTGAGAGTTTGGATTAAATCCCGCAGTATAACGAAATTGCAGAAAGGGTGAACAGCAAATTTTGGTTTACACCGTTTCTCAAATGATGTCTGTTCAAAATTTCGACCGAAAAGGAGTAAGAAATTGACAAGTTAATCTAAATAATTACCGTGAAGGAAATGAAGTATTTGAATTTTTTCTTATGTCAACTGTAGTGTATAGACGGTCAGTTATTTGCAGAATAAAATTGGAACCATAACAACTTGATAGTTTGATTTTACGAGCAATTCGTGAGAGGAGTTCCTTTTTTTCGGTTGCAGACGCAATAGCCAGAGTGAGCCAGCGGTTGTACAATGGCCGCAGAATAAAATTATTAATTTTTGGTTTGCTTCTTGTTCGAGTTTATTGCTATGGTTTATGTTTTTGGAAAGGTTTTTTTTGTGTATGGTACATAGTTTTGTTTTATTTTTGTATGGTAAAAAAAAAATATTGCAGTTTTTTCATTTTTTGTTTTTAAATCTTCTTTAGTGTTTTTGTTTTTTTTTGCGTTTCTTGGCACAACAAAATAATAAAAAATAGTAACTAAGAAAACCAAAAAATTAAAATATCACATAAAAAATCGAAAAAATTTCTAAGTTTTCGTATGTCTTCTGGTGGAAGAAGAATCTGGTGGCCTCGAATACAATAAACTTAAACATGATGGGCTCAAATTTGCAATCATTGAACAATTATCTTATTCAGTTGACAACTTTTCAAAAATAAAGATATTGCCAAAGCGATAGCAACTCCCAGCATTTATATGTTACGCGTGCATTATTCATCCCACAATAAGACAAATTGTAACAAAACTGAGGAAATTTTGCACTGAGTTGTGCGGCAACGTATGCACATAGGATTTTATTTTTACACGAATTATTGTGTAAATTACTCAAACGGAATGAATTGTTAACAATTTCGTTACGGCCCACACTAAATATGCAATAGACAAAAATCTGTACCTCGATAGATTGGACCGTGTGCGCGTTTTACACAACCGCAAAATGCGCTAGTTCATATGCGCTTAATTTTTTTTTTTTGCAATCGGCCTTTTATTCGACCAACGAACTGATTAAGTCACCGCAAAACCAGATATCGCTTTTTACCACAATTTCTTTTAAAAAGCGGAGAAAGTACGACGACGTGTCTTGTGTGTTATGTGCAAAATTCACTCACTTACAATACAAGTTCGTTGACTTCGTCTTCATTTCGCGATATAATTACGTGTCTAAAACGATCGGTGATCATTGCGGCAACATTTACTTACCTGACTTACACAAAACTGTCGCCATTTTTACTCGTTTTCGTTTTATTATTGGGCAAATAAGTGCCAGAATATCGGAAACATTTCGTAAGGTGAATTACGAGTTCACAATGTTACTTTAAGGTGACAATGTTTGAGTGACAAACTAATTCCCATCCATAATACGTTAAGTCACTTGAAATTGATTGCATAATTCTGGATGATGGTGAATTTTTGTTTAAACAATTCGATCCGATCACTCCGAAGAATTGTTCTGATGGCATTTTGTATTTGTGCAAATTTTAAAATAAAAGCCTCAATATTTGAACAAATGATGAAATTTATTTAGTTCAGCAACAAAACAGATTTATGAGGTTTCTTATTCGATGCAGTCATTTGGTAGGTAGATGAAATTTTCAGCTGGTCGCTGGGACTTTTGCAATTTATTGTACGCGGGTTGTGAATGAATTCAATTTATAAATCAACTGTCTGTAAGCTGAGCAATTATATCGAGATACGTACTTATATCTATACAATAAATGGATATCGGAATTGCGTCAGCTTAGCCATACAAGGATTTCATCTATCCGTGGCAAAAATGTGTCGTTATTAGCTGAATTTTTAATTTAGTTTGATGTGTAGTGCAAACATATTGAGGGCAAGTTTTCATAAATGGATTTAAAAAGATTTTAATCGTTGATAGTTTTTTTGCCAATCAGTTTTTTCTGGCCGCATTTTCTTTTTGTGCAATTATCAACTGAAATACGAGTCACTAATTGATTTGTTGTTAGACAACTTTGTTTCTCTGGTAGATCATATCGAACTGAAGACGAGTTGAATTTCGGCTAATAGACTCGAATGAACTGATCAACCCTTTCACTCCGACTTAATTGTTTTTAACAAACAAATAAAAATATATAAGTAAATGGGAAAACGAACAATAAGCAAATATGTACCAAAAAGAAGCAGCACTTTTGGGAGATAATTTAAATTTATTAAAATAAAAGCGAAAAAAAGGATTAATAAATAAATATAAAGTCTTGGTTATTTTTAACGGTTTACCGAACTTTGCCCCGAAAAGTGATAAAGTTACGTCCAGACTGTTGGCAGATTCTTATTTATTTATTTATTTTCTAAATTTAAATAAAAACAATGGGAATAAAAATCGACATAGACCCTTAGAGGTTAAATATCAAAAAATTCTGAAACCGATTTTGAGGCGAATATATAAAAAGTCCGTTAAAGTAAAAAACGATTCTATATCTCACCGGGCCTAAGAAATATGTCGGAATTCATAAAAACGTATACAATCATTTTATACCCTGTTGTGAGTTGAATATCGCACAATTCTGGAATTAATTTTTAAGCGATTACATAAAAAGACCATAGAAGTAAAAGCGAATTCGACATCTTAAAGATTTGTCGGCATTCGTGAAAACTTGCACAACCACTTTACCCCACCTTGAGGGTAGAATATAGAAAAATGCTGAAATTGATTTTACGGTGCTTATATTTAAAGCCCTTAGAAGTAAAAGCAAATTCGATATCAAATTAGACCTAATAAATATGTCGGAATTCGTGAAAACGTACACAAATAATTTCAACCTAAGGGTTCAATATCGAAAAATCTTGAAAACAGTTTCTAGGCGCAGAATTAAAATCATTCGGTGCCACGACAGACCTAAAAAATCTGCCAAGAGTCAAGGGCGCAACTTTATTATTTTATGGGTAGAAGTCCGAAACGTGTTTAATGCTGAGATGCGGTGTAGGTTACTATGCGACTGACAACCTAAAAAATAACGTTCCAAATAGCCTCCTGGTTTTTCCTGGTTATTTTTTTTATTAAAGTATTTTTTTATCAATAGAATATTCCATAGAAGTAAAAGCGAATTCGATCACATTAAACCTAAGAGATTTTCGGAATCAGTGCAAACTTGACCAATACTTCCCGGAGGTTTAATAAGGAAAAATACTTAAATTGGGTTTTTTCCCCGACTATGTTTAAAGCTTATAGAAGTAAAAGTGAATTCCAAATCTCAATATACCTAAGAAATATAATTCATGAATATGTACACAACCACTTTACACCCCCTTAGGGGTTGGATATCGACAAATTTTGAAGAACATTCTAGGCGCTTATACAAATAGCCCGCAGAAGTAAAATTGCTTTGATAGCTCGACATGTCTAAAAGATTTAACGAAATTCGTGAAAATGTGGATTCATAGACATTTTTTTACTTAACCTCTGAACGCCAATAAAAATCTGAACTTTTTTTTGCTTTAATTACTCTAATAGCATATCTACATATACGTTTCAACTTTCTAGCATAAGCCGTTTCTGAGATATAAAAAACCACCCCTCACCCCCGTACCTTGCTACCACTATCAACAATTTTATTTTTCTAGGATGTCTCTATAGTGGCTCTATATAATCCTAAATGTTTAGCTTTCTATTCATTACGGTTTTCGAGAACTAAAAATCAGAATTTTTTTCCTTTCTACCCCCTTTCACCATCACCGAGCTCTACCGACCGCAACTTCTGTAAAATTTTGAAGATCATATCTGGTTCGACTTTTAAGATATAAAAATGACATTTTTTGAAAAATTGCTGTGCCCCCACTTTCGTGCTCCACCTCCCCCCTCAAAAAATTTATTTTCAGTAGACTCCTCTTGTGATCCCATATACAGAAACTAAATTTTATTTTCCTGGTGTAATTGGTTCGAAACATATTGTAATCCAAGGTTTTTCACCACCCACCCCCACTATTAAAAATGTTAGCCCTTGTCTAATCTTGAAGTATCAATAAGGACAACCACAGAGTTTCAATCTTCTGACATCAAGTGTTCAGGAGATATTGATTTTAGAATGTTTCAATCCCGGCTTTCAAGCGTTTCGGACTCATTGTTTTCCTTCCCACTTCCACAACCCTCAACTCCTTTCGACCATTTTTTTGCAAATGAGTCCACTGTCATAGTACTACATAAGTTCCAAGTTTCAGCCACCTAGCATAAGTGGTTCCTAAGATCTAGAAACCAAAATTTCTTTCGTCTAAAACGCTCCCCTCTCCTCCCCCCTCATACCACCGTAGTCGTAGGGGTTCACCCAGGTGGCTGTAATTACCGTATATCTCCACAGAAACTTATACCATTTCATTTCCTCATATTCTTATTCGTAATTTCATCTTAATATCTCAACGGGTTTGGGAGCTACGCGCCTTCAAACGATTTTACGTACGGCGTACACGGCGGACAGACGGACATTTTTTTTTCCTTTTTTGGGGTTTACTAGTTCTAAAACGTGAAAATGCAAAATTTCAGGGTATTAAATTTTTTGGAAATTTCAGGTCGATCACAATACTTTATTATTCAAAAATAATAAAGTAAAATTACTTCTGTAGTATATATACATATGTAAAGTTTCAACTTTCTAGTATTAACCGCTTCTGATACAAAAAACACATGCACTCCCGTGCCTTGGTTCCTTTTATTTTTTTAAGGTTCTATAGTGGCTCAATACTGATATCATCAGTTCTATGCCTTCAATCCCTAGCGCGTCTCGAGAAATAAAAATTAGAATTTTTGCGTTCCACCATCTCATAGCCTCACCCCCTACACCCACATCCACAAAATTGTTTTTTTTTTTCCAAAAGTAAAAATCCAGTCAAGACCATATCTTCGGCTTACAAGGAAAGGGCACTAAATCAGAAATCACATTTTTGGTAAACCCAATTTTTGGTTTCTGTTTTTGGAATCTGCAAATCTCTAGTATGTAGTGAAAATACATGGTATTCGAGTGATAAACGCTGACTTCGTGAATTTTCCCGAAAGAAAACTGTGGGAAATATTCTCAATGTGGTATTAACTCAAATTTGATAAAACCAGACTTAGTGCCCGTGACAATATCTAAAAAGGTTCTTAGCATATAGGTAAACATATATAAAAAATTAAATTTCGCTCGAGATGTCAAAACCTTTTGCTTCATCTAAAATACCCTTTTCTCTACGGTGCACATTTTTCGAGGGTTATTTTTATATATTTACGGAAATTTTTTTTTTAAATATTGAACAATGTTTTTTCCCTCATTTGTTTAAATATGTAAGTAAAAATGTTGTAAAATTTTGATTAATTTCAAGTATAACTCTAATTTTAACTGAAGGTTTTTTATTTATTTAATGGTAACTATTAAATTCCAAATGATAGTATTTTTCCATATTTCAAATAAGTTGAAAAGTACGTATACGAAGCTAAAAGACCAACTTTTTGTGTGAAAAAAATATTGTTAACTTTTTAATTATTGAAAAAACGGAAAAAATCTGAATATAAAATGTTGATAGTTTTTAACTTTTTTAATTGATTCTGCAGTCGAATATATAAAAAATAAATTAAAAATAATTACAGCATAGGGGCAACCCGTGTACCTATGGACGGTTGTACCTGTGGACAGCTTAAGTATTGCCCAAATTCAAGTACTTAGAGAAATTAAGAAAACGTATTTAGGGATCTTATTTCATATGTGGTAACCCTCACTAAGTGTCGTTTCGCATTCTTCAACGGTTCCATTTTTCTAGGCTTATAGAAGAAATTCTCGATAAAAGTAAATTTCTGAGTTCTTTTACTCAATGTATTTTAAGCTTTAAAACTCGATTTCGTTACTAATCTTTATGCTGTGTGAAGTTTATTAAATATTATTTTCATTATATCTGTATCGGGAGACCTTTTTGTTAAATAGATAAAATGCTATGAAGGGTTTTGTTCAGAGTGTCGTAAATTGTACCTGTGGACAATATTTTACTTGTACTTTTGGACTGTAGGTACACACATTGTCCATAAGTTTTAAATCTGTTATTATTTGTTTTAAAAAAAGATTTTACTTTTATTTTTGTAATAAATAATTTTGTTAATTTCTGTTAAAAATGTGTTTCATTCAAACTGTCTACAATTACAAGCGCGTCCATAGATACATTGCACAGCGTGTACCAGTGGACGAAAGCTCCAATTCTTAAAACATTCTATAGCTAAAAATCTTGTACCAGAAAATAGTAACTAACAACTTCTAGAAGAACTAGTATCTTCCTAGACACTAAAAAAAAATTAAAATTAAAACAAATTAAAGCAAATTAAAGATAGAGCAGTTCCTATGGGGAAAAAATGACAATTGTCCACAGCTACACGGGTTGCCTCTACTCTCGAAATAGTGCCTCTACTTACACGGATTCGGTCAATATTTTAGAAAACACTATATCAAAGTTTATTTTTAATGACAATTTGCGGCGAAAGACTAAAAACAGAACAATGCAGTGACGTGCTAAACTCATGCAAAAGTAGTTGCCTGAAAACAAAGGTAAGTCTTTTCGCAACGGTCACTATTTCAAGTAATAAAATTTGTTATCGAATCAAAATCAAATGGCCACTATGTCGTGCGGTGACTATTTCGCGAGTCTTCTCTATGTTCAGATATTGAGCACCTTTAAAAAAAAGTATTTAAAAACACCATACCATAGAAAGAAGAATTTCATGTTGATTGTAACGGTACATTTACGATCACTTATCTTGACCAGTTGTTTTAAAATAAAATTATAAAAAGAAAAAAAATTATAAAAAAAAATAAAAAAAATAAAATAAAAAGAACAATAAAAAAAATAAAATAAAAAGAACAATAAAAAAAAATAAAATAAAAAGAACAATAAAAAAAATAAAATGAAAAGAACAATGAAAAAAAGAACAATAAAAAAATAAAATAAAAAGAACAATAAAAAAAATAAAATAAAAAGAACAATAAAAAAAATAAAATAAAAAGAACAATAAAAAAAAATAAAATAAAAAGAACAATAAAAAAAAATTTTTTTAATATTAACAATTAACAAAAAATAGGAAAAAGGGAATTTAAAAAAAACGAAAAAAGTTTAATACAAAATAGAAAAACATTAAAGACAAAAAAATAAATGCAAACAAGCAAATACAAAAAAAATAATAAAAAAAAAAATAAATAAATAAAAAAAAAAAATAAAAATAAAAAAAAAAAAAATAAATAAAAATAAATAAACAAAAATAAATAAAAAATTAAATAAAAAAAATTAAATACAAATAAATAAAAAAAAATTAATAAAAAAAATAAATAAAAATTTTATAAAAAATGTAATACAAATAAGAAAGAAAAAATTTAAAAAAAGAAGATGAAAATAATTAAAAGAAGATGAAAATAATTAAAAGAAGATGAAAATAATTAAAAGAAGATGAAAATAATTAAAAGAAGATGAAAATAATTAAAAGAAGATGAAAATAATTAAAAGAAGATGAAAATAATTAAAAGAAGATGAAAATAATTAAAAGAAGATGAAAATAATTAAAAGAAGATGAAAATAATTAAAAGAAGATGAAAATAATTAAAAGAAGATGAAAATAATTAAAAGAAGATGAAAATAATTAAAAGAAATAAAAATATTGAAAAATAAGTGTGTACCTTGCACCTACAAAATGTGGCAGATTCAAGTTTTCAAAATTGAATAAAGTGTATCGAATTTAATGTTTATATTTAATACTATCGTATAGAGTTTTCTAAAAGAAATTCGTCAGTATTTTACAATAGAAGTGACAATTTACTAAATTACTACGTGGAACAGACCCCGGTTTAAATGGACTCGATGCGACCGTCAATATTTGTCAACCGCACAGTTTCCATTTTACACGAAGTTATTTATTCTTTAGCATTTGATTCGGGATATTGCAAACAGTCAATTATAAACGAATGTCCATTAAAAGCTAAGATACTAAACATATTAGAGTATGTATAATGAATCGTTCGTTATACATTTCATTTTTGTCTTATAAATAAAATCGGACAAGGATCTCACTTTGGAGAGTGATCGGAAGAGGTAAGATACTCTTCTATGTCAAAGGCAATGACGATGCCTACTTTGACGTTGGCGCCCAACGTGGAGCACGACACCGACATGAACAATGAAATATACTTCGATACAAGATGTAAAAATCTTTTAGCTATGGCGTTATCAACGTATTAACTAACTCAAAGTCACGTTGTACTTATCACAATAACCAATCCAAAAAAAAACCTGACATAATTACTCAACACATGAAAAATATCATCAATAATTAAGTAATACGTCGCGGTTATTGCCTATAACTTTTAATCCATGACGAATGCCAGAATTTAGCTCAATACCAAACTCTAACTTTGACACTGAATTAAGCAACAGTTGCAACAAGAGAGGTGACCTTCATCTAAAAAAAAAACTCACCATCAATGAAATCACGACAGACATTTCACAGCATATTACTACCGCCCACAGACAGCATATCCACAAATATATCGCGCATATATCAAATGTGTTATTAAAACTACTGACTGATCACCGTACAATACAAAAATTCGATCGCAAGTATGTTTTTTAAAGAAAAGAAGAGAAAAAAAACCGATCGTGTCTTGCCAAATTTCTTAGCTCGAAACTCAATGAATTCATTTTCCAGTCAAATTATAATATAGTGTAGCATAAGATTGGATGCGATCGAAATTTTTTAAACCAGCAAATGATCGGTTTGAATACAAAAAAAAAAAAATTATAATAAAATACACAACCGATCGAACGATCGATTGATCCGACCCAAGACCCCCCCTAAAATACCCTTGACCTAGATCGATGTTGAGAATTTGCAATGCGATATTTTTACACCGATCGACCATATTCTGTCCATGAGCTCCATAAGATGGCCAATTCGAGTAGATTTTATATGCCTATAGTACGAGATCCCATTGATCCGTACAAAAGAAACACTTCAGAAGAAGACCACTCCGTCCATGTCGTTGCTTCTTGAAGAAAACTCCACATATTGCTCGTATGTGTGAAGAAAAATGCACTTTATGCGGTCGCGATCGTTTCATTTTCAATATATGGCCGATCTTCATCACTTCTATTAGCTGCGATCGTTGTCCTTAACACAAATCGCTATTACCAAAGTTTGAAGAAAAGGTGTTTTATATGACAGCGTTAAGTTTACAGAAGATCTTTTTTTTTAATGATCGCATTACACACGTTTTTTTTTTAACAGATCGTGCCCTCTAGCATTAGTCTTATCCCATCGAAGAAAAAAAAAACTACCTAGCAAATGATCTAGCCACTTTGACTTAAAAATTTAATTTCGTCATTCATAAGGCCTGAACTTGTGTATGGCACACACAATTGATCTTCACAACGAAAAATGTACGTGAAGATCACTAAACAAAAAAAAATTTGTTTATGCTTGTTCGGAACTATGCCAGAAACGCTAGTAGGTATCCAGCTAGCTCGAATAGCTGGAAGTACACAGCAGCTCTCAGCATATCCAATAATACGATTGTTGGCAAATTTTCAATAGATGGAGCCGGTACGATCGGGGAATGGTATTGATCGTGACGCGTCATCAAACGCTAGATGGCCCTGATCTTTTCAAGGTTCGAATTTTGTGATCGTGTGCGAGTTAAACGCGCGCACGCGAGCTGCTTTACCTGACAAATACGACTACAGCGAGCAAATTAAGCTTTCAAGGTGGTATAGCTCGGCTTTGACTATGCTTGAGAGCTATTTTGGCATAGTGAAATACACTGGGCTCGCCGAGAGAAATCGAACTAATGTTGAACTTATTTTGATGCTGTTGTAATCAGTTTTAATAAAAACGAGAGAAATAACGATTGCGAGAGGGAGCGAGAGAAAGAGAAACGTAGTTACAATTTTTCAACTGGTAGTTCAAGGTGTGGACTTAATATAGACTTATATCGTTTTTTTTTAATTTTTGTTATTAAAAACTGCTCCGAACATACTTCGAGCTAGCGACAAGTTGTGTCAATTTTTTTTTTTAACAAATCCTCGACTTTGCTTGCCTTCGGAATTATAAGAGCGTTTTAATCGTTTAATTGACTTTTGAATATACATAATTGTTTTTTTTTTTATAATGTTGCAATCGAGAATTTCATGCGGGAACGTCGGAATTTGCAACATAACACCGAACAATATTACAATTGTTAGTGAACTATTGGTACTTAGCGTACTCATACTTACAGCCATAGGTAAACGAGATTCGCGGCGGTACGGCGGCAATAGAAGAAAAAAAGCTTGCGATATTTTAATGAGCGCGATTTGCTAATAAAATTGTTGCACATTTTAAAGGTGTACGGAACGTTTTTAGAATGTTTAGGGTCACAGGAAATGACTTTTTGGCTTAGCAAAGTATTTACACGGGGCGCCTTGAAGATTACGAGACAATGGAAACTTTAAAAAAAAAAGATTGAGGAATTTGATAGACAAAATAAGAATGTTCATGTGTTTGCATGCAGCTATGGAAGATCACGAAACATGGTTTAAGATTTTATAAAAATTCAATATGTTATTCACCTGTAGAGAGTCTCGATTAAACTCACAGCTCTTTAGCCACAAAAATATCACTCTTTAAATTCAATTGTAACAGCCGTAAGACGCTGATTCCATTTTTTAACATTTTCGAGCACAGAATATTGCACAGCTTTTCGATTAAATGTCTGTTCAACATCTGTCACCTGTCCCTTTTTCTGTGCAACACTGAATCCAACCCCTGACATTTTCGATCTAATATCTCTCGCTTTGTTCTGCTTTGTAAAACACTACAACTATCCCCCAACATTTACGAGCATAGATTGTTGCACAGCTTTTTGATTGAATTTCAGTTCAGTTCTTGTCACCCTTCTGTCTTTCGTCACTTACAGATTAATTTAAACATATGGCCGTCAAGATGGACAAAAACCAAAATGATTTTCTAGATGAAATACTGAATTCATATTCATATTACAAAAAAAAAACGAAGGAAACGACTCAATAGTCGGATGTACAATGGCTACTTGAAGATGAAGGACAACCCTCAATTAAGTACCTACCTGGAACTGTAATGAAACCATCGTTGCAGAATTTCGAAACACTCTCTTATCATATTCTGAAGTTATTATGTCAAGGATTTGACACCATGCTTCAGAGACTTTTGTATGGAAGAAGTGATTTTACTCATAAATAGGTACTCAACATCAGTTTTTGTCCCAAACTGAATCATAAAAAAGTTCGGACGAGTGCCAAGAACCCTGCTTTAAGAACGTTTGTACGGTAAGTTTTTGAAGAATACACCCTTTTTGAAAAAAATTTTGAATTCCCAACTTGATGGGTTCTTTGGCAATCGTGCAACATGCGCAACTACAAGATGTAGCAATTTTGAAAGGAAAACAGTTCGAATAAAGTTTCTAGTCTCTGTATGAAGGATTTATTGAACTAAAGTGGATTACAGAAGATGCAGGCACGCAGTGTTCAAGAACTCTTGTATGGAGGCTACATGAAGGAATTACTCTTACTTATTTTTCTCCCTATATACTGTTACATGTAAACCTGGCAACCGCTCAATTCGAATGTTTCGCATAATGGAAACAGCAACAACCGAATACCTAGCTACGAAGTAACCCAATCAGAAACCTAGTTGAAGTATATAAGGGGGCGGAGCAACACGATTGTACCTCCCTTCTAATCGAATGTTCTCATATGTACCAGAACAGCGTAGAAGATCAAATCGAATGCTCTCAAGCTTTCGAGTACCATCCACCGAGTGAAGATTCAAGAATAGTCTAGACTACCGCCAACTAGTATAAAAGCAAGTGAAGCTTTCAGCGAGGGACATAGTAATTTTTATTACGTGGACTGTGACAGTCAACTAGTACGCGAACGTATTAGTGAAAAGCGATTGATATAGCTTGTGATCGAGTCAAGCGATATATAAGCGGGCGGTATTGCCATACAGTGCGAATAGAATTAAAGTGCGAAATAATAAATTAACACTTGTTTTGATTTTAAACGAATTGTGTTTTACTTGAAATCCAGGCGAACCCCTAGCTCGCAATACCCATTTTTTTAAGTACCTTTATATGGTAGCTGCTCGAAACAGTATGTCTGTGTTATAATGGGTAGCCACGCGTAACTACCTACCTACCTAACTACTAAAAGAAAGGGATGCATTGATTTAACACGTTTTGTTTATGAACTTTAAAATGGGGACAAAATTGAATATGAAAAGTATAAAGATGTTATTTAAACAAATTTTTCATTGGAGAGTTGGATCACTAACGAACCCGATTTCATTTGAACATGAGTTTTAAGGACTTTTATATCGGAGCTATCCGCATGAGATGGAAGATTCCGCATGTTAACATTACAACTTCGATTTAATGGATGGATGGAAATTTGGGATCTATGCACCATCCCAGACCCAAAAAGTACAACCTATTCAAATTAATACTGATTACCGGGTAATGCGATTGGTAACTTTTCATGAAGTGAAAATTGCCAAGCAAGCAAGCGCTTCGTAGGTAATGCATAAAGTAATGACTCAAAACGTTTCGTTCCACAGGTTATCTAGTGTGGTTGTTGTTGTTGTTGTTTGAAGCGGGGGAAAATACGCAGCAAGGCCGCGCATTTTGAGCACTCAGACAATTATTGCCCACTGCACTCGAGTCCCCCAGTCTCTACCCGAACTTTTTCGTCCTCCTCACGAATTTCAAGAGCTCAGGTAGGGAACGAGGACGGAGTTCTCCCATCCTCATAACATCGACGCCGTATACGTGCATTCTCGCAAAAGAATAAGCTGGACACTCGAGAAGGAAATGTTCCGTTGTGTCGTCGCTCTCGTCGCAAGCAGTGCTCATGGGGTCGTCAATGATTCTCAATCTGACCATGTGTAGGCCACACAAGTTATGCCCTGTGAGGACACCAACCATACTACTACATTCTTTCCTTCTCAATTTGAGAAGAAAAGAAGCGGTTCGTCCACTTGGTCCGTCTACAAGGTTTCTGGTCTGCCGCATTCCCGGAAAAAGCCGCCATCTCTGGTGGTAGCCCTAACAGAGGCAACCGGCACACCGAAAACTGGTTCTGGTCCGACCATGGCTGACTCCGATCCTGCCTTTGCTAATGCATCAGCTATTTCATTGCCAGTTATACCCTGGTGGCCTGGAACCCATATGAGCTTCAAGTCATTGAATCTGCCAACAGAATTCAACCGTTCTTTACACTCACGTACCATCTTCGAAAAGACGATTGGATTATCTAGGGATTGTAGAGCAGCCTGACTGTCGCTGCAAATGCAGATCATCCTGCCTCTCCATCTTCCCTCTATAATCCATTCTACTGCCTTAAGGATTGCATAAACTTCAGCTTGAAATACCGAAGAATGTGTTCCTAGGGCGAAAGAGTACCTGAGATCTTCAGTCTGCAGATACATTCCAGCTCCCGACCCGTCTTCAGTCATTGAGCCGTCCGTGTAGAATATAGCAGTGAATCCGCTAAGCAATGCGGACTGGTTTTCCCACTCCACCCTACTCGGGATCTCCACCTGATATTTTCTATTGAGCATAGAGATCGGAGTCATAGCTTCCGCAGGCATATCGAAGATGGGTTCCCAGACAACCTTCGAGCCATTTCTCCATGACCCGTGCAATGCTCTTTCCTCCACAGGCCTAATCTCATTAGTCTGTGTAGCTCTCATTGCTTCCGGTGTGGTGCAAGGCACCTGTTACACCGATGCAGACTGTCCTCTGTAGTTTAGCGAGACTAGCTCTAATGTATGCACACTCGGACTTAGTCCACCAAACCACTGATGCATAGATTAGGATGGGTCTTATAATGGCCGTATATAGCCAATACACCATTGAAGGCCTAAGACCCCATGTTCATCCAAAAGCTCTCCGGCACTGCCAGAATGTTACTAGCGCACGGTTTGCCTTTGTATCTACATGTTCCTTCCAGAGAAGCTTGCTATCCAGGATAATTCCAAGATACTTAACTTTCTCCGAGAGCTGAATAGTTTCACCCTTCAGCATAGGCAACACTAAACCTTCTGTTTTTCTTTTCCTAGTAAACAAAACTAGTGCGGTTTTGCTAGGACTCACAGAAAGTCCGTGTCTTTCACACCAGCCATCTATAACCCATAGGACTCTCTGCATTTTGTCACAGACATCCCTGAGCGATAGCCCAACAGCTAGTGCAGCCACGTCATCAGCGTAAGCTTGTACGTGAATATTCAGATCCTGCAGTTCGAGAAGCAGAGAGTCGATGAGCATACTCCACAACAATGGCGAAAGGACCCCGCCTTGAGCACAGCCCTTACTGACCCCCGTTGTAGCATATTGCCCAAATTCACTTGACTAAAATGTCATCCACACCATGTCTTTTGGCAGCATCACACAGTGATTCGAAGGGCTCACTATCAAAAGCACCCTCAATGTCCACAAAAAGGCCCAGCGCGTACTTTTTCCGGTCCAGCGCCCCTTCTGTTCTGGATACCAGAGAGTGGAGCGCTGAATCACAAGACTTTCCGCTCTGATACGCATGTTGTTCCGAACAAAGAGGATGCGCTCTGAGAGCCACTTCCCTAATGTGCTTCTCTACCAGTCGTTCCAGACTTTTCAGAACAAACGATTTTATGCTGATTGGCCTAAAACTTTTGGGCAAAGTATAGTCGTCTCTCCCTGGCTTCGGGATGAACGCTACTCTGACCGGTTGCCATGAAGATGGTACGTATCCATGCGCCAAGCATGCAGAAAATATCTTTCTGAGGATCGACACTAGAACAACTGCTCCCTCTTTTAGCATTATCGGATAGACACCGTCCACTCCTGGTGACTTGTAGCTGTCAAACGATGAAATTGCAAATTTCACCCTCTCAGCAGTCACTACAGCGGACGCCTTATACCAACTACGCCTGGGCGCTCTGTCCTTGGTCGGACAGAGTGTCTGAACCACGCATTGATCGCTTTCAATCACCTGATTTCCTGGAAAATGGGTCTCAAAGAGGGTTCTTAGTGACTCCGTTTTCGAAGTGGTATACGTACCATCAGGTTTCAACAGGGAGTCAAGCCTGGCCGTGTTGTCTTTCTGAAAGACTTTGTGCAACCTAGCTATTTCCCTGGTTCCTTCCAGACTCTCGCAGTAGTTCCTAAAAGAGGCTAGTTTTGATGTCTTAACCAGCTTCTTATATTCCCTCTGCGCTGTCCGGTAGTAATCCCAGTCGGTCTCTGAACCACTCTTAAGTGCGTGATTCAGAAGCCTTCTGGTGGTTTTTCTGAGCTTCTGCAGGTCCCTAGTCCACCAGGGGACTGTGGTTCCGCATCGACTCTTGCTGACAGGACACGATTCCGCAAAACATTGACTTAAGGTTAGACTTAGACAAGAAGTCACTTCCTCAATCATATCAGGCGTCCTCATCTTTCGTGGTATTTGAGACCTCTCCTTTAATAGAGATCTGAACAAAGTCCAGTCTGCATTCCTGGGATTTCGTATAGCCGGTATGACGGGTTTGTCAGCCGCCAGTCGAAATTCCAGATATCTGTGATCCGACAGAGTTTCCTCTTCCAGGACGCGCCAATCTATTATGGATTCCGCAATCCTAGAAGACGACAACGTCATTCTATCACTTCCGTCGTAACAAACGTTGGCTTGTTGCCTCTGTTGTTTACTACAAGGCACGACGCCATAATGAACTGCAATAACCGCTCACCCCTAGGATTGCATTTGCTGCTGCCCCAAATCTAGTGAGTAACAACTACTTTAATCCCATCGCGATGCAAGTAAATATTTTTGAAGGCATGAATTAGGTGCTTACTTGTAATGCGAAGAGTAAGCACTTACCTGAACTGAGATCAGTAAGTATCAGCCAGTACAGGACATCTTCATGTAAAAATAATCGATGATAAAGAAAGCAATATATAGGACTTACAAATAGCACCTACGGTATCGATTCGGTAATCATTACAGTTACTACGGGGGCGTGCATGATTTCTCTCATCTTTCAACCAATTCCAAAACAATTTCTACTCGATTATTTACTTGCGGAGGCCTAGAGATATTATTTGCACGACTTAGTTTTGGACTTGTTTGAAAGATTTCCAAGGTGGGTTCTGATTGTCTGCAACTAATCAACCCAGGGGTAAAACAAACAATAATCTTGCACTAATTTCGAATAGTGTTTGTCTTTCGAAGAGTTTTCACCTTAAATTGACCTAATTAAGTCGATCACTACATCTTAATTTGCAATTCAAAACGTAAAACGCGCCGAAATAGAGCCAAAGGTTCCGATAATTTCATTCAAAAATTATTATCGAACTTGTAGTCAACAAGTCCTTGAAATGCCCAAAAAATACTCAAAAATTCTTTGCAATGCTCTTCGGGGGACACTCGAAACTGAAGATGCCTGAAAGATTTTTATCTTCACCGAAATGTTGTGATGCGGCATCAATAAATTTTCCCATTCACTTTGGTTTCGAGAATCTCATTTTGCCTTCGCGATTCTTCCAAGTATCTCGAATAGCGCTTAAAAGCAGGCCTAAACTATTTTTTATTAAATATACGAGAATCACGTGTATATACATTAAAACATTTCAATTTAATATTGTTACTAAAAATTCCACGGCCAAAGAAGGCCAAAACCTACTTAACCTCAGCGGCTAGTTCACATTTGCGTTTTGTTGGCATTGAAAATCCGAACGAAAAATTTCGCCATAATTTGGAATCGAAATTTTTCTTTGATAGTGGGGCCGCTTGTTGAAAACTGAATTTAGCCACCTCTGAGCACACGATTTTTAATACAGAGGACAAAAATTAACAACGAACAAAATCAAAAAGTAAGTTTAATACGTAGCCAATAGCTCACACAACATTTTATAATTTAATAAAAAAATATATATAAATAATCCGCATGTGAAGATTAACACCTTGGATAATCGTGCGTTGCGGTGCCGAAATCTGGTGACCTTTTCGTACCAACTTTGGGTCGGCCGGGGAGTTAAACAAGTCCGATTTGATCTGATTTTCGCCAACAAGTTTTACGATTTTTCTTATTAAACGAGAGCATTTTTACGGACCAGTAGTGCACTCTGCCCCGGCTCAAAATCCCCAAAAAAGGTTGGATAATGCCAGCAAAATTTTCCAAGGTGGTGTGCTGGTTTTTCGGAGGTCAGTAAATTTTTCGGCCAAGCCGTTTAGCAGGTTTGCACAAACAAAACTGGTAGCAAGTTCGCCGTTTTTTATTTTCTGGCCAAAAGATAAACACTATGCGATTAGTTGATTGATTTCATATCTAATAAAATCAACCAGGTAACTTATGAGAATGACGACGGTAAAATTCAGTTCAGATTATGGTTCAATTTTCCGATTAAATGACCAAAAGAAAAGGCTAATGTTTGTCAAACAAACCGCACCCTGACTAGCCGATGATCAAAATCTGGGTAGGGTTCTGCTTTTGAATCGTATGTGAACATAAAGGGTGCGGAATTATTCGCACTGATACACATATGCGATTTAAGCCACCAGATTTCAGTGCATTTTGGAATGATAGGTGTGCATTTCCAGGTGATTAGAGCCTATTAAGCCGATGGCGGTCTACGTGATCCATGTGGCATTTCGTCAATTCGTACGACATGCGCTATTTTTGCCGGGTTTTTTTTAAAATTTTATTGGCCTTTTTTTAAGTTGGATTAAACTTGCATAATCGAATTTCGTGTTCAGAATTTATGACACAAACCTGCATAAAAAGTCACTCGTTCATTTTAAGAAACACGATTCTATGTAGTTGTAGAATAAGAGGGTAGATATAAAAATTTAATTGTTTATTTATAGACATCAATAAGACTAAAACAGGGTGTTTCTACTGTTGAGGACTTTAACTGGACGAAGAGGGTTTTGACAAATATTTTACGACTCTATAGATTGGATTTTTTTTAAACCTTTTGCAGATATGTGCATAGAGATCCAAAAAATATAGAACAAGTCTAACTGCACCCCAAAAATCTTAGCGAAGACATCATTCCCGAAAATGAAAAATTGTCAACTTCAATTCGTCTTAGGAGGAGCAAGAACTGAGATAAATTGATAAGTTTTTAGATCCTTTACTCCCAGCTAATTTTACAGCAATTCTTTTTTTTCCAAAAGAGAGAACTTCTTCTTACAAGCTTTGCTTAAATTCAAACGTGAACAGAATAACTTACTTACGTTTCCGCGTACAAATGTTTGAAAAAAGTACTCAATTAGAACGAATTGAAAAAGTATATAAATTTTTGAAAATACCCAAAAATCATTAAATATAATTATGAAATCAGATTGAATTGAATAACAAACAAATTAAATTAGATTTGGCGAATTTTTTCACAAAACGTTTTAAAATTGCAAAATAAAACAAATTTTACTGGTAAAATACTTTACTATTTCAACAATAAAATGTTGTGATCGACTAAAAAAAATTGTATGATACAAGGGTGGAGAAGGGTGTTTTCCATGGTCAGTGAAAATAAGGTTAATATATTTTCATGAGTTTCGTCATATCTCTTAAATCTTCTGAAATATAAAATTAATTTTACTTCTGGGTTTTTAAGGTAAATGCCTGGAAATCGTTTTCAGGATTTTCGTAAATTCAACCCCTTAGGTGGTGTAAAGACGTTGTACATATTTCACCATTTCCGCTATACCCCTTAGATCTGATTAGATATCGAATTGATTTTAACTTCCACAGGCTTTTAAAACAACTGCCACGAACCCGTTTTAAGGAATTTAGAAACAAATTTCAAGATTTTTTAATATCCAACTCCTAAGTGTACAGCTATGGCATACGTTTTACCGAATTCCGACATATCTTTTAGGTGATGATTAATTTTTATATAATCGCAGGGGGTGTACTCCCTAGGTGGTGCACTCCCAAGGTGGTGCACTCCCAAGGTGGTGCACTCTCAATGTGGAATGTGAAGGGGTTGAATACGTTTTTACGAATTTCGACATATTTTTTAGGTGTGATGAGGATATCGAAAAGGTTTTTACTTCCACATGATTTTTATGTAATTGCCTAAAAATTAATTTGAGTAGTTTTTGATATTGAACGCCTAACAGGGTGTAAGGGAGTTGTATATTGTTCGATATTCATCATTTAAAGGGGCCCTGTTCCATAAGATTTTTTTCCAAGCAACAACCATCTTATATCAAAACAATCAGTGTTACATTTCAACTTTGACCGCGTCCAGCTATGACCCAAAATTGTGGTTGGTTTGTAAAGGGAGTCAGTAGCGTCGGCACTTCTATCGTACCTAGGCAACAGCTTTCCAGACTTTTTAAAGAAAAATAAGAAAATTGCGCCCCGATTATTGGCAGATTTTTTATTTGTGTTACACAAATCTAAAGTACTTTACCCGGGAAATTTTTTTTTTACTTTTCACATGAGTATACGATAAATTAGAAATCTTGACAAAAAAAGAAAAATAAAATACAAAAAGTACTGAAATTAAGAAATAAATAAAAAAAAAAAAAATTTTAAGAGTAAAAAGTAAACCAAAAAATAGTAAGAAAAATGTAATATTAAATTTAACAAATAACAAATCTGTCAAAAAACAACTAAACATAAAAAAATCAGAAATAAAAATCAAACAAGAATAAAATATTGACATTGTATTATTAGACTGAATGTTACTTCGTCAAACATTTCACTATTTTCCCTGGCAAATGCTGTCAAATCGAGTGAAAGTCAAATTTTTTTTTTTGGCGAAACCAATTTAACTTAATTTAGAAAGACTCAAATGGTCTGAAGTATTTGTCAAATGTTTTTAATAACAAAAATGACAGCGAGACGTACACCTTAAAGCCTTATTAAACAGTATGCCACTTTGCCAAATATTTGACAATATGAGCTGACAAATGCCTTGAGATAGTGTAATCGTAAATTGTAAAATTTAGTCCGTCAAAACGTTTTATTTTCTCAACATTAAGTATAGTTGGCGCGAAAAATTTCACTTAATTCGTTGGGGAGAAAGACATAAGTGGTCTGAAAAATAGGACGTTTTTACTTTGATTTTTTCTTATCAAAAATTTGACAATAAGACAAACAACTTAAAGCCTGTACGCCGCTTTTTGTCAATTTTTACTTTATTATTTTTTAATAATAAAGTATTGTTATCGACCTAAAATTTCAAAAAAATTTGCTACCCTGAAATTTTGTATTTTCACGTTTTAGGAACCACAAAACCACAAAAAAACAAAAAAAAAATGTCTGTCTGTCCGCCGTACGGAAAACCGTTTGAAGGTGCGTAGTTCACAAACCCCTTAAGAGATTAAGTTGAAATTTTTATGATAGGTAGAATGTTTGAACCCCTACGAGTAATATTTTTTGGAGGGGTGGGGATGTAAGGTGGGAGGAGGGGGGAGCGTTTTAGATGAAAAATTTTGGTTTCTAGATCTCAGGAACCGCTTATGCTAGGAGGCTGAAAGTTGGAACTTATGTAGTACAATGAAAGTGAACCCATTTGCAAAAAAAATGGTCGATAGGGGTGGAGGGTTGTTCGAGTGGGGGAGAAAACAATGCGTCCAAAACGCTTGAAAGCTGGGATTGAAACAATCAACGAACGATTGATGTCAGATGGCTGAAACTTTGTAGTTGTCTTAAGAGATACTAGGAGATTAGAAAAGCGTTAACATTTTGAAAGGGGGTGGTGAGGTATTGGGTGAGGGGTGAAAAACTTTGATTTACAATATCTTTCGACTCAATTGTGCCAGGAAGAATTACCAGTGGAGTTTACTGAATGTAAAATTTTTGACGGGGGAGGTAAAGCGCTTAGGATGGGGGGACAGTAATTTCTAAAAAAAATTAAATTTTTATATCTCAAGAACCATATCCAGATATGATCTTGAAAATTTTACAGGAGTTAGGACCAGTAGCCTTCTAGCGGAGAAAAAAATTTTGGGGGTATGGGTGTAAGGAGTGGGTGGGAGGGGGTGGGAATGAAAAAAATCTTATTTTAATTTCTCGAAAGCCGCAAAGGATAGAAAGCTAAAAATTTAAAATTATATAGAGCTACTACGGAGACATCCTAGAAAAATAAATTGTTGATCGGGGTAGCGAGGTACGGGGTGGGAGGTGGTTTTTCATATCTTAGAAACGGCTTATGCTAGAAAGTTGAAACTTAGTACCTATGTATATGTAGATGTGCCACTAGAGTAATTAAAACTTAAAAAAAAATCGGCTAACAGTCTGGGAGCAAATTTATTATTTTATGGTAGAAGTCCGAAACGTGTTTAATGCTGAGATGTGGTGTAAGTAACTATAGAACTGACAACCTAAGGAGCCTATATGGAACGTTTTTTTTAGGTTGTCAGTCGCATAGTAACCTGCACCGCATATCAGCATTAAACACGTTTCGGACTTCTACCCATAAAATAATAAAGTTGCGCCCAGACTATTGGCCGATTTTTATATTTGATATACACAAGGCCTAGTGTACCTTAATTTTTGTAAAAAAAATTCTGTTCAAACATTTCGCAGCAGTCTAATACCAGCTAAATTTATGAAATATCAATCAAAAATTAAATTAATAAATGTTATAAAAATGTTGTTTCTTGTAAAATTACAATCGAGTTTCTTCGAAGAAAAAAATTGGCGCGCATAGCTCAAACACATTGTTAAGTTTTTAACGAAATGGAGTCCACATACTTGTAAAACAATTAAGAGGAAGCACAGAAAAGCCTTCAATAAACCTAAGACAACATTGTTTCCAGATTCAACCAAAAAGTTAATTTCCATTTTGTTTAGATTTTTTTCCAATAATAATTTTTTTCCCCTTCTCTAAACTTTGAGACATCTTTACACCAATCGTGTAATTTTACTAACCAAATATAATTGAAATAAGCATTTGCTTGTAAGACTACAATGGTGTTTAATTGAATACAACAATTTGCATTTTCTTGAAACTTAACTTTGTGGGTACCAGCCATCATACCAAGCAAATAAATTTGTAACATAAGAAAACTGAGAATATTTCAACTTTCGAATACGAATTTAATTAAAAAAAAGTTTATATTTTGTGTAGTGGAAAAACCATTCATTTATTTATTTATTCTTTTTTTTTTCAAGATTTGAATATACATTTACGCAATGAAACTTGTACAACACTCATGTAATTTTACCAAAGTTAATTGGAATGTAAAATTACATTGAATAAGAAAAGCGTAAAACTACACTATTCTTATTCAGTGTAAAATTACACTATTCTTATTCCCAGCATATTGGTTTGGTAATGATAAATGTTGTGTAATTAGGTTTGTTCTTTTTGGCTACACTTTCTACAGTTTTCTGCACTAACTCTTGAGCGAGTGCAGAAAAGTGTAGAAAGTGAATGAAAAAATAACAAACCTAATAAACCTAATAGATTTGTTCTTTTTTCATTCACTTTCTACACTTGTCTGCACTCTCTCAAGAGTTAGTGCAGAAAAGTGTAGAAAAGTGTAGCCAAAAAGAACAAACCTATTAAGTTGTGAAACGTAATGTACACTTTTGCGGTTGTGCGTAATTTTTATATAATAAATTCTTTTACTGAAAGAAAGACTGGCTATTTTATACTTTTTTCTTCATTTCCTCAATATTTTGAATTACGTTTCACAACCTTATAAAATATTGTTTTTTTTTGCACCCAAAAAATTTCATCCTTAATGACGAAACAATTTTGGTAACAGGATTCGCTCAATTTCAAATTTCGTAACGAGTAGAACCAACCATGTTCCAAACGCTACATTCACTGATACTTTATGAAACACTCGATAAAAAACTATCAGAATAAGGAGGGATTTCATCGAAGATCGAATTTCTTTGTAGCTCATGGTATCACGGAAACATGAAGAGAACTCACAACATGTTAAAGGTCAGTCAAGAAGAAAAAAATTAAGAAAAACATTTCACAAGTTCATGAACCTTGTTTCGACCGCAAATCTTCAACATCGTTGGCTAGCTATCACCCTGTGTCCGGCAATAAAAACACTCTACTGCATCTACAAAACTAGTTTCTGGCGATTTATTTTCTTTATACTAACGATGTATCTAAATGTAGCCAAGCTACTTTATAAGATGCAAAAAGGCAATGAACGATTGAATGTAGCAGAACCACAAGATCTTCACGTGAGAGTGTAATCTTCATCCAACTTTTTGGCTAAAAATTCACAGAGGAAATGATTTTTCAGAAATTAAATAAAAAAGAAGACGCGATTTAGATATCGTGGCTTACAAAAAAAAGAAGAATGGTTTTGCAGTTGAACGACCACAGAGTCAAGTTACACACTAAAGAAAATTATTTTTGCTATGATCGCAAGAAGGAAATAAAAGTTCAAGTACAACCGAATAAAATATGGTTGTCGTTTTTTTTAAGAGATTGTTTTTTAATGAGTAAATTCGCGTAGTTGGTGGTTTTACGCGCATAATTCTTTGTGTAATTCAAGGTGCTTTTTATGGTCACCTTTCTTAGCGTTTTAATGCTTGACGGCGTTTCAAGGAAATCTGAGTGTGGATAAGTAGGAAATAAATGTTGTGAGAAGCACTAAGTAGTTATCGTAATATCGCGAAATTAAGGATAGGTGCGTCATGTGGAAGTGGTGCCGTTTAAAGATATTTTACTACTGCATAAAGTATAAAGTTAGTCTCTGTGATGATTTTCCTCTAATCACCCTGGTTGTAAGAAAAAACCACCAACAATAAAAATTAAATAAATGAAAAACATAAATAATTAAAGAAAAAACAAACGATTTTTGTATTGTATGTCTTTTTCTCAATTTTTCACCGATAAAAAAAAGGAAAAAAAAGGTGTAAAAGTAAAACAAAAAGAAAGGTAAAAATGTAAAAAAGGTAAAAAAAAAAAGAAAAGAAAAAGGTAAAAAAAAAAGAAAAGAAAAAGGTAAAAAATATGATATAAAAAAAAGGTAAGAAATATAAAAATAAAGTAAAAAATTTAAAAAAAAAAAGGTGAAAAATGTAAAAAAAAAAAAAAAGGTAAAAATTGTAAAAAAAAAAAAAAAAAGCCAAAAACAGTAAAAAAAAAAAAAGGCAAAAACAGTAAAAAAAAAAAAAAAAATAAAATGGACTAATATAATATCCGTTAAAAGGGTTTTTACACAATTTCCATGAATTTTGTTGAGTCTTTTGAACATGTTGATTTATCAAATTAGTTTTACTTCCACGGGCTCTTAAGGGGAGCTTGTAGAGTAAAACAAAAAAGAATCAATTTTTGGTTTTCGACTGATTATTAAAACTTATATTTTTCCTGATAAAACAAGAGCAAAATCGCGACATTTGGGGGGCGGAAAGTGTATAAAAATAAATTTTTTAAATTAAAATGGAAAAATTAAAAAAAAATTTCAAGTTAATCGAAGCTATAATACTCGTATCATTTGATGATTCTATTGTCAAATGATAAAAATCAGTGTTGCCACAGTTATTTTACAAGATATAAAAAAGACTAGAAAAACTACGAAAATTTATTAACATAAGATTCTCAAAGAAATAACGCACAGCCGACATGCAGCTGACTCACTGTAGTCGTAAACAAAATGGTTTCGTAAAAAAATATGTTTTTTGAAGCGTTTGCCCCGTTTTCGCGCTAACCTCTTATCAGAATTCTTCAATATTTTTTTTTTGTTTGTTTTGGATAAAAGAATTAGTTGATCGAAGATTATCAAATTTAAATAACGTAGTATCGACCTGTAGGACATAAAGAAATATTCAAAAAGCAGCAATCTTTAAACAGCTGTTATAAAAAAAATCAAGCGATTTTTTAAAAATGCTTCGATCAAGTAGTAATAAAACAAAAATTTTGAGTGATACGATTGGCGGTTTAAGAGAAATTGGGTCTCAAAAATGATCAGTTTTGCACTCCCTATAAGCTGTTGTTGTGTACATTTTTACGAATTCCGATATATTTCTTAGGTCTAATGAAACATTTTTACGAATTCCGATATATTTCTTAGATCTAATGAAATATCGTATTCGCTTTCACTTCTGAAAGCTTTAAATATAATCGGAGAAAACCCGATTAGCGCATTTTTCGATATTCAACGACCTAGGGGATGTAAAGTATTGTTCAAGTCTTCACGAATTCCGAAAAAACTTTTAGATTTAATGAGACCGAATTCGCTTTTACTCCTATGGACTTTATATATGGCACCCCTATAAAAACAGTGTCACAACTCAAAAATCAGCTGTTTTGTGTTGAACGGCTGTGAGATTGTCTTACCATCAGATCTATTCAGTGGAACAACGAGAACAACTTTACCTTCGAAAAGTTGGTAGTAAAAACACATTTTTATGTTTACAGCAGGTACACTTATTTGAGTTGGTTGCCCTTACTTTATTTGATTAATATAATTTTGTATGTCAAAATGGTGTGTATATAAACAGTTTATTAATAACAGCCCTTTTTATTGTTTATGTACCTGCATGTGATTTATTTTAAATTAAAATAGAATTTTTATTTATAATAATTTTGACATTACTTTTGAAAAAGGTGTTTGAAACAACCACATTTTTATGTTTGAAGTAATTATTTTAATTGGTTGGCCTTACATGTTTTGTTTAAATACATTTTTCTATGTTCAAATGTTGTGGTCAAGTGTATTAATAACAGCCCTTTTGTTATTTTAGGGTGACATAATTCAGGCAATATGAATATGCAGTAACTAGAACAGTGACACAACTCAAAATTAATTTTGATTTTACAATTTTGATGCAAAATGTCGATCTTAAACTACGTGATGATTTTTGGATAACCCGCCATAATTTGATTTTTTTCCCGCCACAAAACTATAACATATTCTAGATTTGCAATCAAAATCAATTTTGTCTTTCTAATTTTTTAAAAAAAAAAATTGTTTTTGAGTTGTTCTAGGGGTGTGATATACTGGTCTATTCTGTGTACAGTCACAAGTCACAATTTTAGCGAAAAGTTGCAATTTTAGTAAATCTGAGGAACGCAAGTAACTCATTTTCGACAATACATTTGATAGTTATACCCTGTACAGACTATGCGTTTTAAACGCGTTTAAGTAGGCAAAATGAACGAGTTAAAAAAGTAGTGTTCACACTTATTTTGCTGCAAGACAGCTTGACGTTATTTGTTTTGACAAGTAGATATTCAGCTGTGTTTCATTAGCAATTTATGGTTTCTAAATTATTTGAAACACAAGTGATTGTATAGCAGCAATGAAAAGTGAATTAATTAGCTAATGCAGTCGTTGCACAAGCACAAAATTCAGTTTCTGCAGCATTAAATAGTTTCTTTTTAAGTTTACTTTGATTTCCGCGAGGGTCGCAGTACACGTTTTCGGTTAAACGCGTTGTAGCTACGTGTTTTCGTAAACGCGTTCGGGAAGTGTTTTCAACGCGTTTAACTCGATTTACACGCGTTAATCTCATAGTCTAACATAGTATTACTTGGGACTTCTACGTTTTGATATTGACTAAGGCATAGAGCTTTGCATTATAAACATGCAAAGGCCGAATTGACCACTGACCCTAAAATCACATAATCATTTCCACATGTCGCCAACTATGTGGAGAAATTATTGTGACTTTCTTGTGACTGCTGCGCTAGAGTGCCAAAAATACTATTCGATCACAAGCGCAATCACAAAATTTTAATCACATCAGGTGGTGACCTGTGATAGGTCACAATTTCAGAATAGGGCCAGTAATGATCTAAAAATGTCAGTATTTTGCGATAGTCAACCCCTAAGAAAGTTTAAAATGATTTTGTACGTTTTAACGAATTCCGACATATCACTTAGGTCAGATGAGATATCGCCTAAAAATCGGTTTCACGATTTTTTGATATGCAACCCCTAAGAGACTATGACAATCTTTTATAACGTATATTTATATTTAAATTGAAAATAAAATTAGTAAATAAATAAAAAATCTGCCAACAGACTGCACAGACTGGGGGCACCTTCATAATTTTTTGGGTGGAAGTCCGGGAAGCGTTTAATGGTGTGAAGATGCGGTGTAGGTTACTATATGACTGACAACTTAAAGGCTATTTGGAACGTTATTTTGTGGTTGTCAGTCACATAGTAACCTACACCGCATCTCTGCATTAAACGCGTTCTAGACTTCTACCCAAAAAATAATAAGAGTTGCAGACTGTCTGTTTTTCAATTATTTATGATTTTGTTTTTTAATTATTTTATTTTTATTGTTGGTTGTTGTTTTTTCTCACAACCAAGATGATAAGAGAAAAATTATTGCAGACGTATGGCACAAACTTTAAGCTTCAGAGCAGTAGAACAATGGGTAGCAATATTTACTAATAAAGAAAACAGAAATATTTAAAAAAAAAAAAAAAAAACTAAACAGGACAAAAAAAATAAAATATAAATATATTATATATATGTATATATATAAATAAAAACAAAAATATAAAAATAAAAATAAAAATAAAAATAAAAAAATAAAAACAAAAATATAAGTATAAAAATAAAAACAAAAACCAAAATATAAAAATAAAAACAAAAACAAAAATATAAAAATAAAAACAAAAATATAAAAACTAAAATAAAATCAAAAATATAAAATAAAAATAAGAACAAAAATATAAAAATAAAACCATAAATATACAAAATAAAAACAAAAATATAAAAATAAAAATATAAAATAAATATAAAACAAAACTATACGGCATACCGATTTGCCGCCAAAAATTAGTTCAAATTATTATTACATATTTGGAGTTAACATTGGGCGTGCTATTTTGTGCCATTCATCCAGAGCTAAGTAGGGTACAAAATTTCAAAATAAAATAACAGTGGTAAACAATTTCCGCATTACAGTGGTGGAAAATGTTCAAAAAGTGCTCTAATGTAGCCTACTATCTACGGGAAAAAAGTTGTAAAAAATCTCAAAACAGCAGTGCTTTTGTTGTTTTATACCTTAGATAAGGTAACTAAGGATAGGACACTCCGGTGTAAAAGCACGTAAAAAATAGAGACCAAAATTATTTTGACAGTACCATGCGATCCAAGGATGCTTGTGATGCACGTGAAATAATTATGAAGGAATATTTTGTTGATTGTTTTTACTGGTTGCCATGATAACCAGAACGTCTAGGATCTTGGATCCAATGGTGTAGCAAAATAACGTTATATTTGGGGCCATCCAAAAGCGTTACAAAGGTGAACATTTCGAACATGCAACTGTACTTAGAAAATAAATATTTATTAAAATATCCTTTTCTGTACAAATGCTTTGCATCGAAAGAAATCTTGATGACTAGTCTCCGTTGAGTTCACAACAATATAGCCTTCTCATTAAATTAGTAATAAAAAAATGGTTGCATTATTGTTAAAAATAAGTCTGACGAAATATCGAAATTTGGTGTTTATCAAAAAACACATTTGAAAAGGCTACTCGATTCTGGTGTTTCGCCGAGATTTCAGTTACAGAATCGTACCAGATCATAAGTAGATTTGTACATATATGATAAAATAACATGCATCTGTAAAGCATACATCCATAGATTACAAAGATAGAGATAGTTTTATACTCTAGATGAAATCAGAGAGTTTAATCCAGCCCAAAAGTTTGTAACGCTTAGAACAAAGCCTCAGAACACAAAAAAAGTTAAATTTTTTTTTATGTTTATTTGGGCCAAAACGTCCGTCCGCCCGTCCGTCTGTCCGTTAGCATAATAACTCAAGAACGCCTTGACCTAGGATCTTGAAATTTTGATCTGGGCGAATTTTTAAGGCTAAGTTCGTTAAGGGGCAAAATCGTCCTCATCTAGAGTATCATACGATTGGCTTGCAGCTGATCGCGACTGCAGTATGTTTATGCAATATATTTTATATATGCAAAAAAAAACTTTTAAAATGCGAGCTAAAATATTTGCCCCTAAAATAAATAAAATCAGTTTTGTACGCCCATGCAGCTTTTACTTCGACATGCGCATATAACAACTTGGCTCTTTTTTATGGTGGCATGTCCAATCCTTTTATATAATCTAAGTTTTATACGGAAATATTCTACCCCACCTACTTTGGATGAATGACGCAAAAATCACGCATGCTATTGCCACAAAATTTGGTGTGAGTTTTTGAAGGTTTTTGAATTTTGACTTTTAAATTTTCGTTTATATTTCTATTTTTTTTATATTTTCATACTGTTACATGTAAACCTGGCAACCGCGCAACCGTGCAACTCGATCGTTTCACATAATGAAAACAACAACAACCGAATACCTAGTTGCAAAATAACCCAATCAGAAACCTAGCTGAAGATAAGGCGAAACAACACGATTGTATCTCCCTTCTTATCGAATGCTCTCCAATATACTAGAACCCTGTGCATACACCACTGAACGAAGAGAATCGAAAGCTCTAAAGCTTTCGAGAAGATTCCACACTGAGCGAACATTCAAGTACATCCTAGACTGCAACCGGATAGTATATAAGCAGGTGAAGCTTTCAGCGAGGGGATAGTAATTTTGATTACGTCGACTGTGACAGACAGCGTATATACGCGACCGTGTTGGTAGAGAGCGAAAGTGATCGAGTCTAGCGATATATGGTATAAGCGGGCGGTATTGCCATACAGTGCGAATTATTGTGCGAATAGAATTTAAAGTGCGATTAATAAATAATCACTTATTTTTATTTTAACCGAATTGTGTTTTACTTGAAATCCCGGCGAACCCCTAGCTCACAACAATACATTTTTACATTATTTAATTTTACTTTTTTAATTTAATTATAATGTCCAACTTATGCTTTTATATGAAAAAATACTATTGTAATTTTATTAAGTTTTCGTTTTTTTTTGCTAATTGTTTTACTTTACTTTATTTTTGTAGTAGTAGTAGTAGTTTGTTTTGTTTTTTTACAAAAATAAAGTTAAGACGCCAAATAAAAAAAGGAAACCAAATTCAATGTCTAAAACATTTAGAAATAAAAAAAATTAAATTTTAAAGTTGTTGTTGTTTTTGTTGTTTTTGTTGTTTATATTATAAAAATATAAACATAACCATAAAATCAAATATTAAGAGAATTTAAAAAAGAATAAACAGAATAATTATTAAAAGTACACATATTTAATTTTTTTTTAGGTTTTAATTTTAAAAATATAAATAATAAAAATAAATAAAGTTAAATAGACAAAAAATTAATAAAATTAATGAAACAAAATAAGCAAATAAAAATATTTAATAAAGAAATAAAAAAAATAAAAATCAGTAAGAGAAATATAAAATAAAGCGAAAACATAAATTACTGTAATAAGTAAAAATATATTAATAAAGTAAAGTAAAACAACTAACAAAAGTAAAAACCAATAGAAATGCTTGCAATCAGAAGAAAGTGTAGTAGCGTATCGTCCAATGTTAAGACTGTTTTCACATTTGAATTTTTATAATGCAGTGGAATTTTGAACCGACAATTTTATGTTTTTAAGAAAGCATCACAATTTCTTAAAAACATCAAATTGTCGGTTCAAAATTCCCTAAACGGCTGACTCTATAAATTTAACTAAAAACAATGGACGAAAACGAAGTGTGTTTATTAAAGGAAACATCCTGCGGATATGATTCAGTAGTTCTGTTCCAAATTTATACCGACGAATTGTCGTCATTATCGGTCGGTCAGTGCTGCCTGCCCAAAATAGACTACATAAAATTTAAAAAAAAATGAAATAACTTTAAAATCCCGCCTACGAAATATTTTTTCGCAAAAATTAACTTTTTTCGCTTTATAAAGACTGCAAAGACAGATAAAAAGTGATAAATTTAGTTGGCCAACTCAAAGATCTATAAATAATTTTCGATATTAAAAGATCGCACACAGTAATTTCGGTTATTTTGCGCACATCAACAGACGACGAATGGCAGAATCATTTTGTGTGGTCGATCTTAATTGGGACGGGGAGGAAGTATTGGGCATGAGATTGTGGTATTTATGCAATCCTAAATACCGAAAATACTTTGTGATAAGAATCTTTTTCATCTTATCTAGGAGGATGGTGTTATCAACGACCTTCAGAACATTTGCATGATTAGCGAATAGCAACAACATGTGTTCTGGTTTCATTCTTATTTATTTACGTTTTTTTTTCGGGTTTTGTTTTTGTTGTCGAAATTGAGCACAATCTTATCTGAAATTAAAGTTGCCTTCCTGATTGTTGCCGATATATCGTATGTTTTATACACGCGCGCAATTAACACTTCTGTAAACTTTTCGCGTGTCATTTCGTAAGAAAACTTGTTACGAAATAATTTGAAATTGATTGTAACAACGAGCGGCATGAGTAAATATGAATATCTTATCGTATCGCTCATATTGCCCAAGAAGGTGTACCGTGACATTGCCAAGTCGTCAGAATTGAGTTTCTAGAGAAAATCTTAAGTAGGATCAGGCCCGTGCGCAGGATTTTGTCAAGGGGGGGGTTTCAAATATGTCAAAGCTTGATCTTCAACAACAACCATTTTCTACGAGATCTGAATCTCATGAATGTGACGGTCAATCCAGTACGTCATTATCCCTGAAAGAAAGCGCTACCTTAATTCACTATCTTACACCCATCCAGCTTCGGAAAAAATTTTAGGTGATGTTCTGCATCATACGATTTTCCCATAGGTATGCAGCGTGGTTAATTTAGTAGTATTACAGGTAATTTAGTAGTCAACTATCGGATATCGGTAACGAGGAGTGAAAAAGACTGCAATATTGAAGGAAAGAGGTGGAGAATCACACGCATGTACACTGATACGAAGTATAAAAGTGGATTTTGTCTCGAGGTGAATATGTTTTAACTGAAAGATTAACCGTGAATGATACTATCTAGATACTATCTACGATCTAACACAAATTTTTGATTGGTTCCACACAGAACAAAGACGACTTCGATGTTTTGGATCATTGTCCTCTAGTAGTATCCAATTTGAATTTTTCTTATAAACCATCTTTGACCTTATAGTGTATTTTGACCATTTTGGAAGCGTTAAAATTGTTTTGCAACATACTGCAGTCACGATCGGCTGCTGAGTTCCATAAATTAAGTGAAGACATTTTGATAGGATATTTGTATGGCAGCTACACGAAGGACTCAGAGCACTTTCTTCATAATCATACATTTAGCTCCAACTATTAGAAAATCAACACATACAAAATTTCAAAGTCGTAGCTTAAACCCTTCTGAAGTTATCGGCCAGTATTCTTGAACACGTGTTTTAAGGACATTTTGTATGGAACCTACCCGAAGGAGTAGGACGATTTTGCCCGTTAACGAATTTAGCCTTACAAATTGGACCAAAGATCCAGATTCAAAATTTCAAGGTCCTAGGTGAAGGTGTTCTTGAGCTATCGTGCTATCGGACAGACGGACGGACGGACGGACGGACGGACGGACGTCAGGTGGATTTGGAGTTTTTCGCCCCAAATAAACAAGAAATATCATATAACTTTTTTTCGTCCGAGGCTCGGTTCTATGCGCTACAAACTTTTGGCCTGGATTAAACTTTAAGATTTCATCTAGAGTTTAAAAAATCTGCCAACAGTCTGGGCCCAACTTTATTATTTTTTGGGTAGAAGTCCGAAACGTGTTTAATACTGAGATGCGGTGTAGGTCACTATGCGACTGATAACCTAAAAAATAACGTTCCAAATCGGCTCCTGTTTATACTTTAGGTTATTAGTCGCATAGTGACCTACACCGCATTGCTCCAGCTCTGTACATCAATACAATTTTGAACTTTTTTTTGCTTTAATTACTCCTGTAGTACTTCTACATATACCAACCACCTCCCACCCTCGTACTACGCTACCCCTATCAACAATTTTATTTTTCTAGGATACCTCTTCAGTGACTCTATATACTAGTCAATTTTTAGCTTTCTATGCTTTGCGGTTTTCGAGAAATAAAAATCAGAATTCTTTTCGTTCCACCCCTTCCCACCGTCACCCCCTTCGCCAGCACTACCAAAATTTTTCTGCTAGAAGTCTACTGGACCTAACTCCTGTAAAACTTCTAATATCATATCTAGTACGGTTCTTGAGATATAAAAATAAAATTTTTTGAAAAATGGTTATCCCCCACTTCCGTACTCCACCTCCCTTCTCAAAATTTTTACATTCAGTAGACGCCACTTGTGATCTTATATACAGAAACCAAATTTCATCTTCCTGGTACAATTGGTTTGGAACATATTGTAATCTAAAGTTTGTCACCCCCCATCCCTACACTCCAGTTCCCCTCTAAAAATTTTAGCTCTTGTCTACTCTCCTAGTATCCCTTTAGATAACTACAAAGTTTCACACTTCTGAGGAGATATGTATGTACTACATACGTTCCAAATTTCAGCCTCCTACCATAAACAGTTCCTGAGATCTAGAAACCAAAATTTTTCGTCTAAAACGCGCCCCCCCCCCCTTTACACCCCCACCCGATACCAATTGTAGGGGTTCACCCAATCTACCCACCATAAAAATTTCAATTTAATATCTCAACGGGTTTGTGAGCTATGCGCCTTCAAACGGTTTTGCGTACGGCGTACGGCGTCTACGGCGGACAGACAGACATTTTTTTTTTTGCTTTTTTGGGGTCTACTAGTCCTAAAACGTGAAAATACAAAATTTCAGGGTAGCAAATTTTTTTAAAATTTCAGGTCGATCACAATACTTTATTATTAAAAAATAATAAAGTAAATGTATAAATTAGTGTCAAATCTCCGTTCTGAAAAAGAGCCCTAGACGTGTGACATTACCAAATATTTAGTAGTCCGTAGAATGAGTGTTGTGTACAGGAAGAAAGGTCGCGTGTACAGGAAGAAAGGTCGCACAGAAAAGAAGCTTCGACTTAAAAAACTACGTTCTTCCAAGCAAGTCTTTTTACTTTCTTATGAACAGTAGTGGTTTCTGCACTGTCCTTTAATATTTTACATCATAAATTTCACGTATTCGAATAGTATTACAAGACACAATTAGACCTTTATTGCGAAATATTATTTGCCCTTCGCTTTCGTAGTATTTCGAATAAGACCACGATGGATGAAGGTCGAACAAAAAGTGACACTCTCTATACAAAGCGTCATTGGAAAAGAGTCACGTTACCTACATACGTTTGAATCTAACATCTACCGGTTTTCAGGAAGCAAGAGAGTTAGACCAAAAGTTGCACATGATTGTCCTCTTCGAGAATATACAATAAATTTTTTTTTCAAATATACCAATGGGTGGGGGAGGGGTTCTCAAATGGGTTGGTTTCTTTTCGTACTTATTTTTTTAGGGCAATCCTGTAGACTGCATTAATTCAACGTTTAAAGGCGACCCTACAATGGAATGATATTCTCACTTCAAGCTTGACCCCACTTAACAATTGTATTGAAAACATTCTAAAGTCATAGCAGTGAATGGGAGACTCTCTTTGCGAATTATTGCTTCACACGTAAATTCACTTTTTGAATTAATCCAACGGAATCACATAAACTTTGCGCAGATAATTCGGATCGACGGACCACGAATGGAATATAAATAGTGTAAAGATGCATAATAGTACTTCTCTGAATTTTATACACCCTTATTTAACTAAAAGACAACAATTCATATGTTCATATGCATGGAGGCTCTCAGTTAGTTGGCTATGTGAAATTTGGAAAAATTGTATTATATTGTTACGTGCAAGCCTGGCAACCGCGCAACTCGATCGTTTCGCATAATGGAAACATCAACAACCGAATACCTAGCTACAAAGTAACCCAATCAGAAACCTAGTTGAAGTATATAAGGGGAGCGGAGCAATACGATTATATTTCCCCTCTAATCGAATATACTCGAATGTACTAGAACAGCGTAGAAGATCAAATGGCATGCTCTCAAACTTTCCAGTACCCTCTACACACACCACCGACCGAAGATTCAAGAACAGTCTCGACTACAGACAAGTAGTATAAAAGCAGATGAAGCTTTCGGCGAGGGAGATAGTAATTTTTATTACGTCGACTGTGACAGGCAGCGTGTATACGCGATCGTGTTGGTAGAAAGCGAAAGTGATCGAGTCAAGCGAAATACATATAAGCGGGCGGTACTGGCGGCACTGTATGGCAATACAGTGCGAATTATTGTGCGAAGAATTAATAAACACTTATTTTGATTTTAAACGAATTGTGTTTTACTTGAAATCCCGGCGAACCCCTAGCTCGCAACAATATATAAAAATATTAGCACTTGTGTCGCCTACATTCTAATTTAAAAAAGTATGGAAAGTTTTGCTTGATTTTTTCCCCTGCCAATCCTTTAAGCTGCTACCATAGACAAACTAAATTTATAATAAGTTATACTGCGATTCGATTTCTACTCTTTTATATTATTTTTCATTGTTATATTTTTTTTTATTGTTATATTATTTTTTATTGTTCTTTTATATCTACCTATTGCGTTTAACGATATTTTAAATTTTTCTCGTTAACTGAGTATTATTTTCGCCACTGTCAATTTAACTATTATTTTCAGACGACTTTGTGGATTTGTTTTAGTTTCAATCGAAGTCGTCAGCGAATTCGTTCAAAATAAAATGAATTCGATTTTTCTTCAGTACAAAACTATCAGTTAAATGAATTAAAGCTTGAAAATTAATCAATCGATTATTAATTATTTTAAAAAAAAATAAGATTCATAAATAATTTTGAATAACTCTTTCAACATTAAAATTTTTATCAGTTTATATTTTTTTGGAGAAATTTAGCTTTTTATAAAATTAAATAGAATTTAATTTTCAAAGTTATGTGCAATTCAAATAATATATTTATCAAATGTTGTTAAAAAAATCAAAATATAATTTTAATTTAATTTCAATTTAATTGATACGGGTTTATTTAATTATTGGTTCTATGAATAATAATTAAATGTCTAGAAGAAATTAAGAAGAGGTTATATACGACAAGATCTTTTATTATTTTTTTTATTTTAGTCTTTTATTAAAATAAAATGTTATATAAACTAAATTACGCTTCAAAAATATTTAAAATTAAAAAATAATAATACGAAACTGTTAAAAAAATTAAATTGCACATTTTCTTCTTTTATGTCGTTTAATTAGTTTAGTAAAAACAAAAATAAAATACTATATATCACAAAAAATTAAAAACAAAAAAAACACTAACATTTGACAATAAAAGAGTATATTAGGTATGTTTTTTTGCGCACTTATTCAGAACAGAGCAGGTTAGAAAATTTATATACAAAATAACAACGACATTGCTGTTTTTATGATTCTTTATTAACTTTTTTTTCATTGATAGTAGGCTAGATTAGAGAATTAATCGCGAATAGCAGCCCCAGTGAGCTCACTGGAAAGCAATAAAAATAACAAGAACAGCAATATTAATGGTGTTTTCAATGTAAATTTTAATCACTACTCTGATCTGGATAAATGCGCAAAAAAACACACCTATTATTAATTTTATATTTTTCTTTTTTTTATTTATTAAAAAAATATGAATTAAAAAATTAAATTAATTATGAAATCAATAAAAATGATGAAAATAGAATAAAAAGTATAAATAAACGAAAAAATATAATAAAATGCAATTAAAATCAAAATTAAATAAATAATAAAGTTTAAAAAATAGAACAAAAAGCCTTGGTGTAATAAGGGGGTAAACTCATTTTTCCAACAACATGAGAAAACTTGAATTTTCTGACCCCTTAAATACATTAAAATTATTTTATTGATTTTTTTATGATTTTATTAAAATTATTAAGGTTATTATTAAATCATAAGGAGTTAACTGCATCAGCTGTATTTCATCCGAATGCAATGAGGGGTTGGAAAAATTAAGCCCTCTCATGCTTTTAAAAAAAGAGTTGACTCCTTGTTACACCAAGGGCTTCAATTGTAAATTTTCTTCTTTTATTCTGTTTCATTAGATTTTAATAAAAAAAAACACTTCTATTTCTTTAAAAAAAAAATTAAAACATGAATTTAAAAAAAAAATTCATTACAAATTTTAAAAATACAAAAAACAATAAAATGCAATTAAAAACGAAATTAAAGCAATAAAAAACAATAAAATGCAATGAAAAACGAAATTAAAGCAATAAAAATTAAAAGAAATGATATGGAAAAAATATTTCAAAATAAAAACAAAATATTTTTTCAAATATTCCTAATTTTTCTATTAAATTTTTATTTACGTACACAGTTTAATAATATAGTAATAACTAAATTTTTTTAATTAAACCTTTCTAATTTTTTCTGTAAGTTATTTTATTTCTTTATATTTTTTAAATTTTCCATGCCAAAGAAACCTAAAAAACTTTGAAATCTAAGTCTTAAAATTTTAGACTTCCGAACCAACGAGTTGACCGTATTTTTTAATGTGTTACGCCGACATTTAACCTCAGACTTTTTATGACGATTATATTTAAGTAGTCCAGAGCATCTTGGGCAATATTAGATAGCTTCTGCTTCGGGTTCGATAATCCGTTTATAATACATTTTACAAAAAAAAATATTCGATTCTCGTTTATTACCTGTTTTACTGTAAACTGATCGCACGATCTTTCATCGATCATTGGCAAATCAACGTAGCTTATTATAATTATTATTTTATAACCTCATAATTTACTGGCATTTATCAAAATTGACATGTTTCAAATACGATCGATTGTTCAAAAAGATCAATCTGTCGGGGCAATCAACGACCACTCCCCAACTATATTCGCAATGCATCTGTAATATGAGCGAAAAATTACGCCATCTAATTCGTATCTAAATTGCTTACATCCTTTCGAAATAAGACTAGCTCGGCATTTTTCTATTGTCTTCCCTTCCCCGACTTAAATCTAGAATCTCAATCGAATTTCTCATATCTAATCGTAGATCGTAGCAATTTATAGCTCGCGGCAACCTTTGGCCGCCCCGATCATGTTAACTAGATCGATCCAATTTAGACGAAATTGACCAACATTACCTCCATACTGCGATGAATTGCCAAATGTTCTATTTGTTATTTCACATGCTTATAGAACTAGATTTGTCAATATCCTCCTCTTTCATAAAATAAAAATCCGTCTTTCTTGACTGACGAAATTCCGTCTCGACGTCAAAAAATGACGACCCCAAGAAGAAGACGCGCGCAAACCGAATCTTTCACAATATCAGAAAGAAAACGAAATTCTAGCCCAAGAATTTAGCAAGACTTTTAAACGAGTTAAAATACTATGTGTCTATCTATACAGCGTGTACTTGAGAATGTACACACACGGCTTTTGTTGCTTTGCGACGTTTAAACAATAAAAGCCCGAGACTCGACCCCGTCGACCGTAGTACACTGTGTTATATTTTCATACTTTTGATTGAGTAATTTCCATACGCATGCGTATTTTGCGCAAAATGTAAAAATGTTGCAAATTATATTTCGACAAAAAAGATTGGCCAACTCAAAATAAAATAAATAAAAAAAAAAAAAAGACATCAGCAACTTAAATTTACTGCCAGAATGTCGAAAAAAAAAATTAAACAAAAAATAATTTCTATTTCAAGAGTTTTCGCTTTTGTTCTAAATTTGGACGAGTGTGCGGCGGTTGACTAATTTCGAATACTTGGCAATACGGCAGGGAAACATATTTCTAAATTACTACACAAGTCAAGCAGGAGATATTTTTATATTATTAGTTTAGGTATGAGTTTCCCGAAAGTAGCCATATGTGGCAAGGAACATGATGAGCGATGTGATGCATCGAATTTTTGATGATGCGAATGATTCATTGGAGTATGGAGCAAGTTTTTTTTTTGTTCAAATATCAATCAGTTCTTGAGAAATAGTACCACAATACAGGACAGAAAGACACATTTTCAGAGCTTCGATATAGGCTGAGCTCCAATGGAAAAGAGGCTTGTTCACAGAGATTTGTGCATCACACTTTCTATAGATTATTGGACAATGAACAGTCTTGCAATGATCATAACTATCCTAAAGATTAGTCGTTCCCTCTGTTTGAACGGCACCCAGTGTGGGCACCAAGAACAGAACGCTAGATCCCAGTAGTCAGATATGGGGGTGTAGACAATCCAGTGGTGATCACACATTCCCCAAAAGTCGCAAGCTTCTTTTGTGGAAATAGCGCCCAGCGTGGGGCACCAATAACACTTTATCATAAGAGTCCAGTCGGGCTATGGACATTCTTGCGGCGATTACCAGTTACTTAAAAGTCACCAGTTACTTTTGTGCAAACGGCGCCCAGCGTGGGGCAAAATGATCACTTCATAAGGAGCGCAGTCGGGCTATGGACAATCTTGCAGCGATCACAAATTACTTAAAGGTCGCCAGTTCCATCTGTGCAAACGGCGTCCAGCGTGGGGCACCATGATCACTTCATAAGGAGCGCAATGGGACTATGGACAATCTTGCAGCGATCACAAATTACTTAAAAGTCGCCAGTTCCTTCTGTGCAAACGGCGCACAGCGTGGGGCACCATGATCACTTTATAAGGAGCTCAATCGGGATATGGACAATCTTGTGACGATCACAGGTCCCTTAAAGTTCCTCCAGTATGACTCGGTGGAACGATTAAATAAATAATGTGCGTTCCAAACAGGTTGCGCACATGAGCTAAAGAACGGAAATAGATAGGAAGACCTTTAAAAAATGTGTTCAGCTTTGAAGCAAATCTTATTACTTTTGAGTTGAAATTTTTGTGTTCAGCAATTTTCACTGAACGTTGTAGAAATTCGAGAGAAATCTCAGCTCACACAGAGGGATGAAGATTTCCCGAAGAGGATTGGATGAAAATCATCGAAAACTCGATGCGCCATGGCAGAAGGTAGCGACTGGGTTGTAAAAGATTCGGCTACTTTCCGAGATGTTCAAAATAATTTTTCACAGTGAGAACGGAAAATAACAGTAGCCAATTTTTTTTCGGGTATCAAATTCCACAATTGACATCCGTAGCGACATATCGAAACTGAAAAATATTTCTGCTACTGTATAAATAAAAATGGCTTACAACTCCTTCACCGAGATGTCAAAAATGATTTTTCACAGTAAGAGAGGAAAATCTTAGTAGCCGTAATTTTTCTACAGTAATAAAAATATTTCTTTGTTTCGATTTATCGGTCTTTTGTTACTGTATCAGAGAAGCAGAATACACTGAGAGAAATAATTTCTTGGCAAGAGATTGCTTCAATAAAATTTTCATTGCAGCAATCGAAGTTCATTTATGTTAATAAGAATTAGTTAGGATCAATAGATATTCGGTTCTTCAAAAAAATATTCGTTTAAGGGAATAAACACGTAATACGTGCAATAGAACCATTCTGTCCAGACAATCAACTTACGTTGTTTGCGCGATTATGTTGAGAGAACTGAACAGAAATATGTCTAGCAACTTAATTTTGATTGCCGCAATATAATGTTGGTTCTTATAATAGAATATTGTTCATCACAAACGATTTTCGGCATCTTTCTGCTGTGGTAATCAGCAGCAAGCAATAAATCTGTTCTCCCAGTGTAGATACAGTAGATAATACATTGAATTGATTTTTGCAAAAAATATCAACTGTCTTATTTGAAAAGATCCAACACTTCTCATCTCTTCAATTTTGTACTTGCGCTACTGCCAAGTTAAAGTTAATTACCAGCTTTGCCGGACAGTCCTAAAAATGAGTTAAGTCAGGGGACATACATATATTGACTTCGGTTGTAATTTCACACCATCGTCGAAGTTTCTTAGTATCCCAAATTTGAATTGATCTTCATTGAACTCGGAATATCAAACTTCTCGATTGGGTAAAAAGGACTGAAGTCAAATTCAATGCATCAAAAACACAAAGCAGCCTTATATCTGCACCAGTTGTTTTTTTTTAAGGCAATAATTGCACCTGAATTCCTCCATGAATTTCAGAAATTAAAAATTAATATTCGACGACATCGACAAAGGATTTGATTTATTAAAATTTTTCAACGTATCGAAGAAAACGTGAAGCATTTAATTTGAAACAGTTTGATCACAATATGCCAAAATGGTTTGTGTTAATTTTTACGCACTTTTGATACACAATTTCATCTAAAATTGCATTTGTGCTGCTCTACACCATCGAAATATTTCTAATTAATTATTCTCCAAATTTAAGAACTGGATTTAATATATACAATTAGGATACAGAATGTCTCAAACACAAACATTAACTTTCTTATTTATTTTGATTTTAAACGTATTTGGGGACATGCTAATCTACTAAAACCGAGATCTAGGATCGAGAGGTTCGGATCATATCTAGTCATCGATTTACCACCAAAACTACATTAAAAACAGCAACAGTGCTCCAAAAAAGAGCGATCTCACTATCCAATCTGACACTAGGATCCATATAAGATTTCAAATCATGAACATATTCCGTAAAAGCCATAAAAATGCATCTTCTAGTCGCAATCTTAAAGCAACAATTCCATTTCATTACCATTTAAGCAACTCGATTCAGTAATAACTGCAAGATTTTTGTCAATGTCTCAATTACAAATTATAGGGCACCATTTAAATTTGATATACTCGTCTCAAAGACATAAGAAAAAAAAACAAATAATATTATGCAAAGAAAATCGCGTCTACTATTTCATCGTGACTCAATGAAGGTCAAGATATCTTAGCACTTAAATACCTGTGATATTAAATTACCTACAACCACTCGGTTTGATTATGATCTACACACACAGAGAGCAAGTAAACAATGTCTTGGCATGACACTGATCTACTATTCGAGTTCCATTTCTTTTATAATATAATAAAAAAAAAAGACATTTACTCTGATTACTGAAGAAACAATGCCAAAACGATAAACCTGGTGCTCTAAATTTTTCAACGGTCAAAATACCGCAACAAGAACTTAGGTTAACTTTTTTCGACTTTCACCAAATTCATAGAAAAAGAACCGGAAAATTTAAGACGTTTTATTATATCTAAGTAAGACAAAATGCATGTGCCTTGGCCTTTATACAATACCATAAAAGGAAACTGGCCCAACCTTCCGATTTGCTCAAGAAGGGCTGCAAGTGTTACAGAGATCAGGAATTAGCACACATTACGTCATTTAGTTCATACTATTTTATTCTTTAATATTGTTGTATTATTTATGTAAAATTTTTAACTTTGAAAAATTTGTGTACTTGCATTTTTCTTACCCAAACGGTGCTCATAATTTCTTAATTGATAAAAGTAGCACGACGTGTTTGTAAGGACCATACGGCACGTGTCTTATCTGTAAATTAATGGGGACATTAACTTTAAGTTTTACTGTTTCCCATTCCTTAACTTAACATATATTTTCTGAATACTAGATTTTTCGAATTAATAACACCAAACACTAAACGAAAAATGGTTTAAAACTAAGTTTCGGTACCATGCAGTTTTGATGGCTAATTTATTTCTTCATCCTTTTTTGCCTGGCAAAACCTGGATGTGTCTAAAGCAATAGAAATATATAAAAAAAAATCTGGCAATGGTCTGGGTGAAACTTTATTATTTTCGGGTCAAAGTCGGAGTATATCATCAGTCGTTTCGAAATTATGCGGTTTCTTGGAAAGTTGGTTTTATTCTTAAAATAATAATATTTAAAATATAGATTTTTAGCCGATTAAACATTAAAAGGCCCCTGTAAAGTATTCGGATTTCGATATATTATGTACACTAAAAGCCCATAGAAGTAAAAACTAATTTGTTGCCTTAAGAGATATGACGAATTGTTAAAACGTATACAAACCATTACAACCACTTGGGGTTCGAAAAAATTGTGAAACAGGGTTTTAGACGATTTCATAAGCAGCATCTTGATATGTCATGAGACACGAGGGATTTTGGAAAACTTTTGAAAACGTAAGCAAACCCTTCACACCCGCTTAATTTTTGAAATTCGAAAAATCGTGAAATTGGTTTTTAGGTGTAATAACCGATTTTATATCTCATCAGAACTAAGGGATGGCAAAAATTGTGAAGACATATGCAAACCCTTGGGGGTTGAATATCCAAAAATTGGGAAATGGGTTTGTAGGCGATTTTATAAAATGTTCGTGAAAGCGAAAAGAGATCTAATATCTCATCAAACCTAAGAAATATGTCCGAGCTTTGAAAAGCATACAACCTCCTTATACCTCTTAGGATTAAATATCGAAAAATACTGAAATTGACTTTTTGGCGTTTATATAAATATATATAAAACCTTAAACTCAGAAAAATAATTGTCATTAAAACAAACGATTTATTTCTTTGTTTTAAGAACATATTATTATCCACTGATCAAACAAAATTTTACTCTGTTCAAATGTTCAGAAAAACGATTGGTTTCAATTCAAATACAAATTTTTCTTCATTTTGAGTAAGTAATGGGTTTGTTCATGTTATAATTTTCTTTGTTTCAATTACAACTGTCTTCGCTTCTGAGTCTAAAAAAATGAACGACGTTCAACTATTTATTTCTCAAGTTAAATCATGTCGGACTAAAGGACAAATTTCCTCTTTTTTAAGAAAAATTTGTTTAAGTTGCCGGCCGGTTCGAATAAAATTGCGGTTTTAATCGAGTTGCTAGGTTACTTCAAATAATAGTACCTCGCGCGTTATTAATTGATAGACAGTGCATATCTTTGATTTTTTAATCATGGATGGTGAGTTCTTAATTTTAGACAATAGTGATATTGTATATTTAAACCAAAATTATGAATTTTTGAATATTCAATTATGGAAATGGAAAATGGAAATTTATCTCCTTCTTTACAGTTACATCATTTGAAAAGATTTAACTTGAAGCTATCTGCTAGAGAAATGTTAACTTTTGCGCATTTTTTTCCTTTAATAATTGGAGATGTAATTCAAGAAGAACGATAAATTGTGGCATTTCGTTATTAACAACAGGGAGTATACAACATTTTTTTCTACAACGCTAAAACCAAAACATCATTTTTTAAATCATTATTGCAGAATCATAAAACAATCGGGTCCTCTTAAATATTTGTGGACTTTCTCTTTTGAATCTAAACACAGACAATTGAAATCATACACAAAGAATATAAGTTCTAGAAAAAATGTGGCACTTTCCTTATCTTTAAAGTATTCTCTAGTTTTTTCTGAATTCATTATAAATTTTAAACATGGATCTTATATTTTCAGTAAAAAAGAGTGGAGTGTACAATGCCCAACATTTTATAATGAATTAAAAGAAAAAATAAATGATGAGGAATTACAATCATATTCATGTCATTTGAGTCTTAAAAAAAATTGTGGTACACTGTATAAAAAAGACTACATAATTTATATTTACGATCCAACTTTCAGGGCATTTGAAATTAAAGAAATATTGAAAAATCATGAAAAATTACTAATACTATGCCTAGAACTCCAAGTTTTGTACTTTAAAAAACATTATTTGTCTTATGTAATCGAAAAAGAGCGAAGCAATTTGGTTTTATTGAATGTGAACGACATCAAATTTCCTCCAGTACATTTGTATAAAGTATAAATAATCAAACATTTTTAAGACCGATGTTTTTTTTTTGAAAACAAGTACACCCAATATGTCTAACAATAAACTAAAATCAAATTGTAAACAAGAAAAAGTATTTTCTTTTTATTTATCATCTTGTGAAAACCTTTATTTTTTCATTACAATTTAGTAAGACCATTAAATTTGTATTTAATTTATTTGAAATGAAAAATTTAAATAAAAATGCATTCGGAAAATTTTATTTTTATATTAAAAGGTCTCTCTATAATGCAAAGAACGAATTTCTTCATTCAGTAGAAATTTTACTCCATTCAAATTAATGGTCACTGGAATACTGAAAAGAATTTCCTTTATTTGTAGAAATGAAGTACGTCTTTGTCATTGATCTTTGGAAATAATTTCTTTGTAATAAGTAATCATTTTCCTACAATGACGAAAATTTTACGCAAATGCAGTACAATTTAATTTCTTTGAATTGAAGTAATTCCATTCTACTCGTAGAGTATAAATTTCTTTGGCGCCAAATCATTATCAATTTTCTTTGATTAAATGGCTACTTTTCTTACAGATAGGGATATATTTTTCTGAGTGTAGGAAGTAAAAATGAATTCGATATATCATCAGATCTAAGCAATATGTAGGAACCTATTAAAACATATACAACCTCCTTACACCCACTTGGGGTTGAATATCCAAAAATCCTGAAAGGAGTTAATAGATAAATATAAAGACAGAACGAGAAAGTAAAAACCAATTCAATTTTGTATCACTTCTAAAATATATGACGGAATTCGTGAAAACGTGTTCAACTCTTTTATACCCTCTAAGGGGCTGAAAAAGGAAAAAACTTAAAAACAGGTTTTAGGCGATTATTACGCAAGCCCATGAAAGTGAAAACATATTCGATATCGATCAGACCTGGGGATACGGCAGAGTTCATGAAAAAGTATACAACCACTTTACACCCTCTTAGGGGTCGAATTTCATAAAATCCTGAAAACACTTTCTTGGTAATTATATGAAGAATCTGTAGAATAAAAATGAATTCAATATTTGGGAAGACCTAATAGACATGACGAAAATCGTGAAAAGATATGCATGCCATTTTCACTGATAATTTTTTTCGCCACCCTTCCGAACACCAATAGATATTTGAAATTTTTATTTATCTAAATTACTTTTCTAGTTGATTTACATATACATATCGAGTTTCAACTTTGTAGTATAAGCCGTTCTATAGATATAAAAAACACCCCCCGCCCCCGTACCATACAACCCCTATAAATAAATATTAATTGTATTTTTCCAACATGCTACTACTATAGCTCTATCCAAATACTGAGTTTTAGCTTTAGATCATTATAGGTTCTCGAGATATAAAAATTTAAATCTTTTCCTTTTCACCCTCCCTAACCAACCCTCAAAATTTTTTTTTTCTGTTGGGGATCTATTAGGCCTACTTCTGGTAAAAATTGTTGACATCTATCTTACACCGTTCTTGACATATGAGACGTGATTTTCTAGAAAAATACGTATCGCCTCCACTTTCATGCTCCACGGCCCCCTTAAAAAATGTTACTTTCAGAAAACTTTACTTATCAACCTTTATACACAAACTGAATTTTATTTATCTAGTGCAATTGGTTAGTGAGATATCGTAATCTAAAGTTTTTCACCCCCTCCCCTCGTACGCCACTGCCACCACTCAAAAATTTGTTGTAGCTACAGATATGAATTAAGTTTCAATTTTGTGACGTTAACCGTTTAGGAGATATGGATTTTAGAATATCTCGACCTCGGCTTTTTTGCATTTCGGACGAATTATTTTTCCCCCCACGCCCACACCCCTTCACCCATATTGACAAATGAGACCACTATCAAAGTTCTATATAACTTCCAAGCTTCAGCCTCCTAGCATAAGCGGTTGCTGAGATCTAGAAACCATCTAAAACACACCCCCCTCCTCCCCCCTCAAACCCCCACCCATCAGAATTTGGTCACTTCAAGGGGCCTACCCAGTCTATTCGCAATTCAATTTAATATCTCAAATCGTTTGGGAGCTACGAGCCTTCAAACGATTTTGCGTACAGCGGACGGCGTACGGCGGACAGACAGACTGAAATTTTTTTTTGCTTTTTTCGTGTCTTCTAGTCAAAATTTTTCATAGTACCAATTTTTTTTTTTTTTTTTTAAATCGATCACATTATTGTATTATTAGAAAATAATAAAATAAAATGGTTTAAAAATAAGTTTCGGTAGCATGCAATTTTCATGGCTAATTTATTTCTTCATCCTTTTTTGCCTGGCAAATATACTTAGCTCCGATTTATATTGTAGCTGGGCATACAGTGGAATAACGAGTGCGCATGTATTTTGCTCTTTATTAAGGACTCTCGTTTGCTTGCTACTCGAAAGTGAAAGACAGTATCATCAGTGTTCAATGTCATATCTGGAACTACGTAATTGACCAAAAGTAAAATTTTCCTTTTTCCAAGGACTTTTACTTCGAGCTACCCGAAGAAGTAGAAGGATTTCGCTGGCTAGTAAACCTGAACTTTGTTTTAACTCAAAACTGATTTGAACAAAATTGCGAATTCGTGGTAGAACGATTTGAGTTGAATTTACAGGATTTTTGTATGACAACTACTCGAAGGACTCATAGAAACTTTTTCATAATCCTACATTTAGCTGCAACTATTGGAAAACCAACGTATTCAAAATTTCAAAGTCGTAGCTAAAGGCGTTCCGAAGTTATTCGCCAATATTCTTGAACATGTGTTTTAAGGACTTTTTGTATGGCAGCTAGGAGTAGGTCGATTTTGCCAGTTAACGAAATTAGCCTTACAAATTCGATCACACATCTAGATTCAAAACTTCAAGATCCTAGGGCAATGCCATGGGTTCTTGAGTTATCGTGCGCACGGACAGATAGATGGACAAACAAATGGACGGACAGAGGTACGAACAGCAAGCGGATTTGAAGTTTTTGCCACCAAATAAACAAAAAATTATATTCAACTTTTTTTCATCCGAGGATCAGTTGTATGCGTTACAAACTTTTGGACTGGGTTAAACTTATAGTACTCTCAGAATTCATCTAGAGTATAAAAACTATGGTGAATTGGCCCCGCCTTCCGAAATGATAATATTTGAATTTTCAGATACTCCTAAATTTAAGCGAAAACCGAAGTCTCAATTTCTTTTTTTGATTGAATGGTCAACTTAACTATTTTCAGCTCGTCACATCGTTCGCTCGCAAGTTATCAAATCGAAAAAATTTTGAATCACTGTTCAAAAATTTCGACAAAAATTTTCTTAATTTTGACAACAATTTTCCTAATTTTGACAAAAATTTTCTACAGTAGCAGAAATATTTTTTCAGTTTGATTGATTGGGGTACTGTGAATTGTGATTTAATGAAAATTCTAGACACAGTGAAAAGAAATCACAATAGCCAGATTTATTATACTATACTTTTCTACTAGCATTACTTGGATTCGATGGACGGTAAAGGCTGTATTAAACAAAACTTTAAGTTAAATTAATAATAAAAAAAAATATATATTCAAAAATTTGCTAATATTAACTTCCAATATATAGATTCAAAATATAAAAATAAATGTTTCTTTCCGTTAAAATTACCAAATATTAAAAAATATAATGAAACGATTTCATTATATTTTTTAAAATTTTGGAATCAATTGTACAATCCAGTGCAGATGCAGGTAATTTGGTCCAAGTTTAAAATCTTGAACCAAAAAATTAATTTTAAATTTCCAAAAATTAGGATGATCAATTAAGTAGCTCTATTTTGTGTATCAAGGTAATTTATATATAGAAAATAGGGGAAATATCAAAGAAAAGTTTTAAGTACTCACAATCTTAAGTCGTTAAAAACGAATTTTCGCATCTTGAGATCACGCAAAACGATGCCATTTTCATGGCAAGATTTCACAATGATGCAAATCTGACGAAACAAGTAGCGAGCAAGTTGTTCACTTATTGTTTTCGTTTTCCGCACATACGACAGTAAATCGTCCTGAAATGAAAGAAAAATGAAGAAAAGAAAATTAACCAAGGTGAAATAAAAGTTACCTGCCCTTCGTGCAAAAAAATAAGGGATGGATTTTTTTTCTTTCGATTTTTTGAACAAGGGGTTGTTGCAATATCGTCGAGGATCACTGATTGTCAAGTAGTCGCATGGCCATTGTTACGCAATAAAAAAGTCGGGTAGAAGAAAATCGGGGAAAGTTCGTTGAACTAATGCGAAGAAAGTCGAGGGGGTTGAAGAAAATTTCAATTCATTTTCGCATAAGGACAATGAAAAAAAAAATTGGGGTTTTTTTTTCGAAATTTAATTTCGGCGCATATTACTTTAAGGACATGGGGTGGTTCGGGGTAGGTTTTGCTGTCGTTATTTTCCGATTTAGGCTTAGCGCTTCGGAAATTTGAATAGCACCCAATATTAAGTCGTTTTCATTGAGTACGGCGTTGACAATGAGTTGTTCTTATAAACGGCCACTGTGGCGGCATTTTCGGGGTTTATATGATCCTTAGACGTCTTTTGTACGATTTTCTTTAAGAAATGCACCGATGGATGGTGTTGCGCAGTATTGTTCGCCTCGAAGTGCAGTTTAATGACAAAAACGGCTGTTTTTTGAATATAAAAGAATTCAAAGTTCTTTTTAATAAAGAAAAATCGGTATTCCTATTATATTTTAAGCGGTTCAGGTATTGTCCGTTCATTGTTTACACAGTAAGGTGGGAAAATCGTTTCGAAGAAAACGGACTTAGGACGAGTATTTATGTCCAGACACCCTTGTTTGTTTTTCTTAACGGATTGGGCGCTGTATAAGAAATAATCCTTGTTCGGTTTCTTTATTAGTAATTTGCTAATATGGTTCCATTAATCAAAGTAATTACTCAAAGTGGATTTGTAGCCTCGTGTCGGTCGACACAAACATAGGGTGAACAAATTAAGTCATCTTATTTCACGATGAAATGAAAATTGAGACATTAGAAAGGCTACATCGACATCATAGAGGACGTAATTTAGTAGATTTAGATAAGAACAGAGTTAACCTCATTTGGATTCCGCGACACAGCGGCTATGATGGTAATGAAATGGCCGACTTAATGGCTAGGAAAGGTTCAGAAGCTGACTTCATGGGACCATATCCATTCTGTGGGATACCATTAACATACAGCCAGAATGAACATCCGAATGTGGCAAAAATCGCAAAGTGCCATTCACTGGGACTTGGCATCGGGCAAAAGGCACTCAAAGCTTTTTATGCCAAAGCATTCGGAAAAAAAAGAACATCTGATTATCTGAAATTAAGCAGCCATCAGACGCGAACCCTATTGGGAGCTCTGACTGGACATTGTCACATGAGGAAGCATCTCAATAGGATTGGTCTCTCTGAGACTAAAATTTGCAGAATATGCAATGACGAAGACGAAACGCCAGAGCATATCCTCTGTGAATGTGAGGGTTTAGCTCACTTCGGTCAGGGTTTCATGGACCCATCGAAATTCCTGACCATTCTCTTCGCAAAATACTAAGCTTCATTGAAAGCGAGGGATTGAAGAGGAATCATAGTCAGTCCGGGGGGCCGTCACAATAGTCCCAGCTGTGGCTGCAGTGACAGAGGTTAACCATACCAACCCCTATATCCAATCTATCTATCTAATTTAGTAGACTTCGGTGTAATCGGCAAAACATCACGACAACATCAACTTCCAACTGCTGATATTGACATCGATTACTGGGCAATCGAAAAGGTAAAAGGTAACAATAAAATAGTAGTAAGCGCTTACTGGGTAATGCATAAGGCTGCTTTTTGTAATGTTTTTTATTTTAGAAAGATAGTGGGCAATTTGCTTCAAAAATTATATTCGTCAGATCAATTTCAAAGCAATGCAAGTGTTTTTTTTTTGGCATGATTTACGTGCTTACTGGTAATACAAAAATGAAGCACTTATCTATTGCGAGATCAATAAGTATCCGCCGGCATAAGGGACATCCGCCAGCAAAAGTAATGAGGGAAGCAATGAATTGGACTTACAAATAGCCATTAAGGAATCAATTTTGATCTTACTTTGAAAGTATAGAGATTTAACAACCTATTCATGGAACGAGTTCTTAGCAAATTTTTTAAACCCATCAAAAATTGTACTCTCTAAAAATTAATAGCTTGTGATATTTTGTTATATGACGATAATGTAGAGACTGTTTAAAACAATTTGCACAAGAAAGAAAGAAGAAAGCTACTATACTTCTTTTTTTCAAGAATCTAGGCCCAATCTTACAACGCATCCGACTTTACAAAAATTTACTTGGTCCCTTGAATATAGTTGAAATTTAGGTCAAATGATAGAAATCAATCGGTTTATCCCAGTTTTAGAAGCTAACTGACAGTTCCAATTTATTTGGCTAATGCAATTTCAGAATAAAAATAACATATACCAGGTTTCAACTTGCTTGACTGGCTTGTTGCTGGATTGAAGAACGCAAAAAATCACGAAAATAGTAGCCTAAGTTTCAACTTTCTTGGCTAATCCTTTGCTGAGATTGAAACCACTTTTCAAAAAAAAAGTTTATCTTCCGTTTTCCCCCTCATATCCCAAAACCTAAACAAAATTAGCCCAGGGAGGGATCCAATTTAAAAATTTCGAAAAATTAATTTAACTGCTTTCAACTTTCTTGAAATAAAACGGCGCTCTTAGAAAAATATTGGTTTTTCCATCTAAGCTTATATTTCATGTTTTTCCTCATTTTCCAAATCCAACGAAAATTAAGACCGGGCGGGAATGAAGCCAATTTAAACATACATTTATCAGGTTTCAACCTTTTTGGATAATCCGCTGCTGAGATTAAAAAACCCAAAAACGAAATGGTAGCCCAGGTTTCAAGTTTTTTGGCTTATCCTTTGCTGAGATTGGAACCCCTTATAAAATAAAAATTATTTTTCCGTCTGAGCTCCTCTTTCATCTCATATCCCACAAAAAAACCTGGGAGGGATCCTAAAAATTCCAAAAAATTAATTTAAAAGGTTTCAACGTTTTAGGGTAAAACGTTGTTGAGATTGGAATCGTTCCTACAAAAGCGTAGTTTCTACAAAAAAAATTATTTTTTTTCCATCTAAGCTCATCTTTCTCCTCATATCCCAAAACACAAAAAAATAGTCTTAGGAGGGAACCAATTGATAATTTTTTTTTAAATTCACAACAGGTTTCAACTTTCTTGGCTAATCCGCTGTTGCGATTAAAAAAACTCAAAAAATCACCAAAATGGTGGCAGGTTTCAATTTCAACTTTTTTGCTTATACTTAGCTGAGATTGGAACCCATCAAAACTTCTAAAAAACTAATTTTTCCGTCGGAGCTCCTCTTTCATCTTTCTCCTTATATCCCCAAAACGCACTACCCTGGGAGGATTCCAATTTAAAAATTCCGAAAAACTATAATAATTTAACTGGTTTCAACGTTCTTGGATAAGCGTTGCTGCGATTGGAACCCACCGCATCTCCTACCAAAAAGTGAATTTTTCAATCTAAGCACATCTTTCATCTGCCTCCTCAACCCAAAATCCAAAAAAAATGTATCCCTGAGGGGGAATCCAATTTAAAAATTCATTTAACAGGTTTCAACTTTCTTGACTGATCTGTTCCTAAATTTGAAAAACCCACGAAAATCTTAGCACCGGTCATAAATTTCTTGACTAATCCGTTGCTGAGAAGAAAACCCGAAGCCGTCTCTTACATAAAAAAATTTATTTTTCCGTCTAATCTCATCTTTCGTCTGCCTCTTTAAATGCCAAAACCCTCAAAAAATTTAGCTGTAGGATCTAATTTAAAAATTCCCAAAATTCATTTGCCAGATTTAAACTTTCGTGGCTAATATGTTGCTGAAATTGGAACCGTCCTGCGACTATAGTAAAATATTCCGCCAAAAGCCCACCTCTCAACTTCCTCCTAATAACAAACATTTTTGATCAAATTTTAAATTTAAGCCCTGAAAGAGATCCGATTTGAAGATTTCTAAAATTGATTTACTTTAATTGGTTTAAACTTTCTTGGATAATCTGTTCCTCAGATTCGAGTCCACGAAACAAAAGTAACAGTCCAGAAAAATACCTTGTTCGAAAATTCTCAAAATTAATTTATTAGATTTGGGCCATTGAAAAGCCTAGTCAATCCATGGGGAAAATAAAGATTTGCCATCGAAAACAATTTTGTTCGGAATACCCCAAAAATATTAGGTCTGAAAGGGGTCCAATTTGAAAATTTATATGACAAGGCCTGCAAGCAGGAGCTATGGGGGAGTAAAATTAATTTGTATTCCGACAGGCAAACATATTTCTTCAAATTTTTAGAGAACCGTGAAAACTGAGGAAAATTATGGGTTGCATTTGTTTTCACTTATATCCGATATGAACCGCAATGGTTTTCTTTTCATTTGAAAAATATAAACATCTCCCGATGCCTTTCACAAAAAAAATTATTTTAAAAAAGGTTTTAGACGATAATTTTGGTAGTACACACATAAAGTCATTGACGAGCACAAATAAGTGACAAAAATAAAAAGGCAAAGTATTTTGGAATCATGGACCTGAACTCTGACTGCCGGTGTCCTACCCCTAAAAATTGATATTCGTCAGACTTTGAGATGAAATTCTGGCGGTAATTCGGTTGTTACATACATGGGTCCAAAGATGGGCAGGAGTATCTAGAAAAAATCTGGTACAAGTTTAAGCACCAGTTTATTATTTTTTTGGGTTGAAGTTCAAGACACGTTTAAAGTTTACTCGCGGTGAAGTTCCAAAAAACTTCATGGTTATTTTTTTTCAACATCAAACCCTTCACGGACTTAGGTACCCCCAAAAAATAATGAAATTACGCCAAACTGTTGGCAGATTTTTTTACACATTCCGGTATTCCCCATATGAGGTTTCCTTGTTTTGCCGCTCTAGAACAAGTATTTTCAGTGACATAAAGGTCAAAAATTTAGGGGTTCTGAAGGCTCTCTCATGGGTAGTGTACTACTGCTTGACATCTACATAATCAACCAGAAGACAAACTTGAGAGTCCCAAAAATATAGGGCGTAGTGCCCAAAATAGACGAAACCACACAAACAAATACAAAAAAATTGTATCCAAAAAATACAATTCCAAAGTTACGCATATGTTCCTGAATTTCAGATTTTTTGGGAATGTTGTTCCTTTGATTTCAAAAAGTTCACTTTTTGGCGCCTCTCTTCCGTCTCTAAAAATTTAATACTTTCAATAAACGCCTATAATACGTCCCAAACTTCAAATCTATAGCTTTAGCCATTTTTGAGATAATGTATCAAAAATTTTACGTTGATATATCAAAGAGTTCACCAGATATGAAGCCTATTTTTCGTGATACATATCTCGTTTTGTGCAACGAAACTACTTCAAAATATATTTTTGGAGTACACCTTTGATAAACTCTACATAATTTGACAAATTTCAATAGTCTATCTTAAGCGGTTCCTGAGATATGGAAAGTTAAAGCTTTTGGCACCCTCGCCCAGCCGACCTCAGATTCCAAAAAAAGTGTCCAAAAGTGTTACAGTTTCAATATTCCATCATGAGCGATCCTGGAGATATAATTTTCAGAATAAGAACCTTTCATCTATCAAGCTATTGGTACAATTTGTTATCCCAATCACCCTCAACATTTTGACTGCCAAATTTTTTGCCAAAAATTTTGCCAATGCTATTTAAAGGGGTTAACATTTTAGTTGGACGCGGAGCCGCGGCGCAGACACTGAACGTGTTAACCACAACCATTTTTTATTTATTTTTTGGATGCTCACTAATATATTTTATGAATCCACAAAGTTTTGAATTCCAACTTTAAAATTATCAAATTTTCTATTTAATTACTCCCTACTTTCCACTCTTTATACCGCAGCCCACAATAGGGGACCATTCAATTGAACCCATTGTCAAAATTTGAATCGCATAGCTCCTTGAGACGAAGACGTTTGTGTACGGAGTATACTACGTACTGTGGGGCTTCTTTTTTATGCCTTTTACTAATTACTTTGATACTACCCCCATTTTTTTAAAATATCTGCACTCTGACTGAGGTCCCAGAAAGTGTATTAGAAATCGTGGGCAAAGCATGAACAAGACTACATACAATATTCACAAGTTAAAATCATGAAAACCATTTATCACATTCATGACTTCCAAAAAAAACCAGTCATTAAAATTTCTCTGACGCATCACCGACCCACGAACATGATTTTAAAGTTTTGTTCAAATTTTACGATTAATAAAACCGCAGTCGCAGTTGTTCGAAATCAACCCTTATCATGCGAATTTTTCATAAAAAAAATCACCGAAAATTTAATTTATTTAGTCATACAATTTAATAGTTTTGACAAACATAATGCAAAACACATTTCCTCACAATTCCTAATCGAAAGTTTTGACATTTTTTTGGAACATAGTTAAAAAAACGAAATATCTTACCTGTGGCATTGGCGAAAAAATAAACGTCTTATCACCTCTCCGGATAATTTCATGAATTTTGTTTATAAACGGATGCGAGCTTAGACGAAAATGTGATTCAATAATGTCCGCACATGAACTTCGAAAAACCTGCAATTGGAAAAATTTTCACAAATTAAAGATAAGGTTTTTTTTCTTTGGTACAATTTAAATACTAAGTCGAATGATTCATAAACTAGGAAAAAAATTAGCCAGCTAAGTGAATCATTCATCGGGTCTTTTACACGTTGCAATTGTTCAATTAGTCAAATGTATCGTTCGGACATTTCAACTGAGTAATCGCTTGACTAATTTTGCGATAATTTTAGTTGAGCAAATGCCAAAAAAATGCGTCTACAGGTTCTAGATCTTGAGAAAGGATTACCTCTTGTTGGGTTTAAGTGATTCTTAAGTTTGATTGTGAATCAGGGGCTTGGTGACTAGTTAAGAACGAATCGTTTAAGAACATGGTATAAAAATAAAAATAAATTTCAGATAGGACTTTATGACTGTTCGCGATAATCAAGACCCTGGTTTATTGAGGGTTCTGAATATTTTACAAACGAAAAAACCAAGCCGTTGTTTGCTGATTAAGTTGTGTGCCTCATGTTTATACCATCTCTTAGTCATATTTTGAGTACCCGCAGATAAGAGATTTTTAATCGGGTGATAGTTTAGTTGAATGGCTAATGACTGGAAGCGCGCACACCGATCGTTTCAATTCGTCAAAACTAAATAGTTGAATATGCAAGACGATTCCCTTCGGTCAAAGTCCGATTAAAATGTCGGGCTAGACCTCTATATGCACAGCATCTGATGGAAATGCGCACCCGCACTTAATTAAAAATGGCTTGAAAGCGGTAAGCATTTGGTCGTGTCTTGTGTGTAACATGTAAATAGATCTGTCTGGTGTGACGCAGGATTAATACTCTGCCACCGGTGGTGATAGGTTGATACGAATATGATTGTAACTATCGGCCGAGTGGTTTGAGCAATGTGCACATGGTCATCTACTTGATAGTTTGGTCGGGCAGATAAGGGTGTGCGCAGCTCGATGCGATTAAAAAGTTGTCCAACTGTTCAGTCTCCAATTTAATGTCACAGAAATTAGACATAGTTCTGGTCGCTATCGAGATGAATATGGGGGTGATGGCGGACGTTACTTTTAAAACATTGAACAATAAAGTGGTCAGGGAACGCAAATGATGGGATATACATTCCATAATTGTTCAAGGATTGGAGGATTGTCCATTTCTTTTCAAATCTCCTTTTGTGCCTGAAGAGAGGAGATAGATGGTGTTGTGGAATTTGAGAATTGAGATGGAAGTGACGGTGAATGTTCAGTCTGAATCGCTGCAAATTGTTACATCAGGGAATGCAAGGGTGGACAGTGCTTTAAATAGTTCGGTTAAGAAACGTATTACTGAATTTCACAGTACGTCTGAAAGAGGGCTGTAGAACAAACACGTGTGGTCGTGGTTGCCGAACGAGTATTGAGAAGAAAGTAGAGCCGTGTTCAAAAGATCAAAAAGCCAGTTGGAACAGTCGCCATGAAAATAACGATAGAATTCCAAGCGGAGATTCAGCAGTGCTCCAGGCAGGTAACATCATGTTGATGGAGGGGATATTCAGTCGGGATATTTCACTCTACATTGACAGCCAGGCGGCTTTGAATGCATTGGAATCGGGGACTATTAAATCTCAGCTAGTAAAGCGCTGTCGAGAAGTGCTCAAGGTACTTTGTAGTCAGAATAGAGTACGACTATGCTGGGTACCAGGGCATAGTGACGTACCAGACAACGAACGGGCCGATGAGCTGGCGAGACTACGATCGGCGTCAGAAGGGATGGTAGAGGAGGTGGTTAGTCCACCATTAAACGGAATTAAAGCACTATCAGGGATTGTGCCGCGGACGCAGCGAACTCTAGATGGGAGGCGCTAACGAGCTGTAGGACTTCTAGGGCACTTTGGCCAAGGTTGGACAGACGGAAGACTAGAGAGATATTGACATGGAGTAGAGGAAGTCTGCGGCTACTCGTTGGAATACTGACAGGGAACTGCTTGCTAGAGAAGCATGCTATGTGTATGGGGATCGCTGACTGTGACGTGTGCAGGTATTGCCTTGACCTATATGCTGAGGAGGACATCACCCACATTTTGTGTGAGTGTCAGGCGGTTGCAAGGAGGCGACTGAGGTAGCTGGGCAGTCTTTTCTTTGAAAATTTGGAGAACCTGAGGTCGATAGGGCAAGATAAGCTAGTCAAGTTCTTTAGGGATCTGGGTTGTTTAGGGGATGTTTAGTGACCTACGAGTCTCTGAAGAGATCGCTATGGGCCCTTTTAGTGCCCAGTGTGCGCGGTGGCTCAGCGCTTCGCCCCTTCTTAAAACAAAAACTAAACTAAACGATAGAATTAAAGAACTAACGACAATTTCATAGCCCTGGACTGGGCGCAATTTGGATAAGAGAGATGTCTTTGTAGCTCATACCTACTAAACTTTAGCCTTGTTTCAACGTCCATGAAAAGATAGATTGATCAGTCCCGCAGACATTACACCGTCGAGTGTAACCTAAGAACAACGTCAGTGATAGAGTGCGATCAAAATCAAAACAAATCTATCAATACCAACAGAAAAACTTTCTATAGAACACACGTTGTTTTGGTGTAGGCACGAACAATCTGATAGAACAAGATAGAAAACAACAACTTACAATGTAAGAGTACATCACCCCAGCACACATGCTACAGCTGTGGCTTATTAATTTTGTCTGTGACCATTAGAAAAAATCTGCCAACAGTCTGGGCGCAAATTTATTATGTTATGGGTAGGAGCCCGAAACGTGTTTAATGCTGAGATGCGGTGCAGGTTACTACGCGATTGACAACCTAAAAAATAACGTTCCAAATTGCCTCCTGGCTATTCCAGATACCAAGATACCAGTCGTAGGGGTTCATCCAATCTACCCACCATCAAAATTTTAACTTAATATCTCAACGGGTTTGGGAGCTACGTGCCTTCAAACGATTTTCGGCGGACAGACGGAAATTTTTTTTTTTTGCTTCTTTGGTGTATACTAGTCCTAAAACGTGAAAATACAAAATTTCAGGGTAGCAAATTTTTTTGAAATTTCAGGTCGATCACAATACTTTATTATTAAAAAAAAAATAAAGTAAAAGACGTACGTGCAACCAAAAATTGCACAGGTTGCCATCAGCGGAGGATTTGTATATTATTTTAGGGGCGTAAGAAAAATTGGGATTTTGAAGATCGAAATACTGTTTTAATTTAACCGAGATATCAAAAGAGTAATCCTGATGAAATATCGCTAAAGGTTAAAAAATTAAACAATTTAAAAAAGGTAGATTCAAAAGAATTTTCATTTTCAAAATTATCACCAAAATTCAGTTACGTTGTCATTCTACCGCCACTATAATTAAAATTTTTAGTTTTCTCATTAATTCCTAAAGAAATTTTAATTACAATTTGAATTAAATATTTAATAATTTAAATTTTTTTTTTTTTATTTTTTTTTTTTTTATTTTTTTTTTTATTTTATTATTTATTTATCTTTTCTTTCTTTTCTATTTTTTATTTCTTCTATTTATAATTCTATTTCTTTCCATTTTTTACTGTTAGTTATTATTTTTATAGAAATGGTAAAACATTATCTTCTGAAAGTTTTGCAATTTTGACAATTTTGACACAATTTTTTATGCATAAAAAAATCGCCATATCTTCGTAAAAACGTGTGTAACCCCGTAACACATCCTTCGGGGATGAATATCGAAAAATTATAAAATTAGTTTTTAGGCGATTACATAAAAAGCCAGCAGAAGTAAGAACCAAATTGTAACCTCATTTGACCTAAGACATATGACGAAATTCGTAAAAAGGTATACAACCCTATTACATCCACTTAGGGGTTGAATGCCTAAAAATCGTGAAATAAGTTTTTAGACTATTGCATAAAAAGGGTGGAAAAGATAAAACCAATTTCATATCTCATCAGACCTAAGAGATGGCGAAAATTGTGGAAAGATAGGCAATCTCCTTACACCCACTTGGTAACCCCCAGTTATTTAAAATTTAAAAAAAATTCTAAATTTGGTTTGTAAGCGAATACATGAAATGTCTGCGGAGGTGAAAACCAATTTTATATCTCATCAGTCCAAAGAGATGATGGCGAAAGTTCTACGCCACTAAACATTTACTTGGATCAATTAAGGTTTGATACCTAACACCATAGAAATATACTCGTAAATACTGGAGACGACAAGACGCCGTTTTTGTATGAAGCACTTTGAAGCATTTTGAAGCCAGATTGAACGTTTTTGTATGGAGCGTTTGATGCCAGGTGGTAGTAAAATGCAAATAGTAGCCTATGTAAAGGTGCTCTAGCACGAGCGATAAAAAATTGCTCAATTTGCGGCAATTCCAGACAATTTTGACGTCATGAAAACATACAGCAACATCAGCAATTGACGATATGGATCAATTAGTGTTCAACTGGTTGCTCAGCAGTGACTAGCGATATGGAGCAATACTCAGCAATTTGGCAATGATATCATACACGAACAATCCAGTCTATGAATAGCACGAAAGCAAACTTGACAAACAAATCTAAAACTTAAAATAAAACTTGGAAATATCATTAAAACACGAAACTTGCGAAATAAATGTAAAACTCAAACAAAACTTGACAACTGAATCACCGAACGAGGACAATTGCTCGGAATTTTCCAAGCTAGTGGAAATACAGCAGCTATAGAGCGAGCAATACCAGCAATTTGTGAAAACATTGTCACATTGCCACAACTAGCATGATATTACCCTGTATTGCTCCATTAATCGCTCCACTAGTTTTGGCAATAGTCGTCGGGCAATCAATTGCTTGAAAAATTGCTCGTGTAAGAGCACCTTTAGTATTCAAATGTATGGCGTTTTTCGTGTTCAAGACCGGAGTATAATATAAATGTGAGTAAGAAGCTCTTACAAATAAGACGGAAACCGTTACCCACCTGCTTTGAGAGTGTCCAGCCCTAGCTAGAGTCAGACTTCGCGCACTAGGCAAACCCTTCTTTAATAACCTTGATGAGATCTTGAAAAATAAGATTGGAGAACTGATTACCTTCTTGAACAGCTCTGGATGGATATGACAATCCATTCAAGCCGCAGGTCTCTGTAAAACTATATATCTACTTCATAAGCCCTCAACGACCAGGTTAAACGAATTGTGGTATCAAAACGGCACTTCCTGTGCTAATTGAGCCCTGTTTTCGGCAGACAGGCCACCACGTAAACCAACCAACCAACCTATATGCTAATAGTAGCATAGTGTTTATTGCCGGTCTTTTGCGTGGAATCGACCGGCTTTAAAACAGTCGCTGCTCCTCATCTCCAGTACATATATCTCTATGCCTAACACTTAGGTAAAGTCGCGCCTCAACGTGTTCGGTGTAAATTCAGCATGGCGGAAAAGTGTGTGACGAAAAAAAGAGCGGTTCAGGAGACCAGGGCCCGATTTGGGCTGTCGCGCCATTGATGACAGAAATGAGCGGGTAATGGAAATTTATCTTTATGCTGGGCCATACTTGCGTCTAACGTGACGCGATTTTAGTTTAAACGCAGATATAGCCACTGCTTAACGCGCTTATTTCAACGCATCGTTTTACCAGCATTATAAGACCCGACTGGCGATCTTTTTGACACATTCGTGCGTTTGTGAGGCCACATTCATATTATAAAGTTCGAGTTGCAAATTTGACAGTTTAATTGAATTAATTAAACTTTTTGAAATAAATTTTTGAAACGAATCAATTTTGATTTCAATCATTTCGTTCCTCCTTCATGTTTCATCGGCTTTGAAATATTTTTAATGTTTTAAGGCAATATATTGCAAATGTTTTCAGGCAATATATTGAAAATGTTTTAAGGCAATATGTTGAAAAACGATTCCAATAAATTTAGTACAAAGTGTGAAAAACTTTCACTGGAGGAGCCAGTTGAAAATTGTGTTGGACTTGGTCCAAAAAAGCTGTAATAATATCATTTATTTTATATTTTTTTTATTACTACATGATTAGACCCAATACTTGTATAAACGCAATTTTTTAAAAAATTATCGCAGAGAACATTTAATTTTAGTTTTATTACTGTTTTTTCTTTATTTATCTATTTTTTTATTTATCTATTTTTTCATTTCTTTTATTTTTGTATTTATTTTCCATATACGTTTTTGATTATTATTAAATTAAATTATTTTATAATTTTCTCCATTTTTTAAATCTTTTTTTCTTTATTTTATTTTAAATTTATTTCAGTCTCCTTTTTTTAATTTATTTTTTGATTTTATTTTGTTTTTTTTTAAAGCCCAAAACATGACAGAAAAATGAAATATTTCTGTTTTCCGAAACGATGACTTTGAAAACATAGACAGTATTTTTGAGCATTTTGCAATCCAAATCACTTCGACCAAATCAAACAGATGAAATAATTTCAAAAAATTTTGAAATTTCAAAATTGTCAAAATTATAAAAAAGGGGGGAAAAAAAACCAAGAATACTTACTCGACACATGATACGTTTCTTCGTCTTAATATCCTTGCAAAGAAACAGTCCCGTATTGACCTCCTTCAGAAACGCGTAACGTTGTGCTAAAAACGGTACACGTGGCACAGGAGCATCAGCGCGATCGGTATTCAATTTTTGCAAAAGTAAACTTTTTACGGCATTTTCATTAGTCCGATTTTTCGTTTGATACGACTTTTTAACGCAATTAACTGCAAATTTGCGAAAAATATTTAGTTGGCGGGCACATTCTGGTCGCGGGGTCATTTGAAAACGATGCGGGTGGGGGTGGTTTTTGTTTTTGTTAACTTTAAATTATATCTTTTAAGATTTAATAATAAAATTCGAATGAATCACTTTAGTTTATTTTTGGAATTGAGATCACTTAGTTTTGAGACTTCATTTGGTACAAAGTGCGTTTTTATTGGAGAGAAAGTTCTTGTAGATCAAATGTTGGTTTTTTTACCTGAAAAAGAAAGGAAGTAATTAATTAATTTTGTTTTAATTTGACTCCTAGACTTCTTATATTGTTTAGGAATAATTTATTACAGTGTCGTTTTTAATTAAATCGTACTTAATTACGTATCTATATTTAATAAATATTTAAAAACTTAAAAGGACTGATTCCTTTTAATCAATCCTGTTAGCAAATAATTAATTGCTAGGCAAGAAAATAAAATTTTTTGTACTTATCGTATTCTTGTTTCTTACAATTATCCATCCTTAGACCTTAAATATGAAGTAGACAATAAGTAACAAAATAATAAATAAAAAAACAGGAAAAATACAGGAAAATGCAAACTCGGACTTACCGTCCAGTTAAGCGAAAATCATAAGGCTTAAAGAAAGAGGCAGCTTGTAAATGTTTTAAAATAAAAGAAAAATCTAATAAAAATAATTATAAGTATATTTTATTTATATCAATAAATTGATAACAAAATACATAGCGATTAATTTTTTTGATTAAAACTAAAACTTTATTTATACAAATTTCTTAAGCCATCTGCTGCGACAAAATCGAACAACATGACCAAAACTATCAATAGAATTTGGTTCAAGTTACAAATATTGAACCATAAAATAATCTTGACAGCATAAATTCAGAGAGAGAAAACGAGAAAATAGGCACGTGTGGGCCACATTAATTTTACTTTATTATTTTCTAATAATACAGTATTGTGATCGATTTTTAAAAAAAAAAATTTCCTAACCTAAAATTTTATTTTTTTCGGGTTTTATGACTCGTAGATACGAAAAAAGCAAAACAAAAATTTCAGTCCGTCTGTCCGCCGTACGCCGTACTCAAAATCGTTTGAAGGCTCGTAGCTCACAAACGGTTTGAGATATTAAATTGAATTTTTTTCTATGAATAGACTGGGTATGTCCCTTGAAGTGACCAAATTCTGTGGGAAGGGGGTGTGAGGGGAGAGGAGGGGGAAGCGTTTTAGACGGAAAATTTTGGTTTTTAGATCTCAGCAACCGCTTATGCTAGGAGGCTGAAATTTGGAATTTATATAGAACTTCGGTAGTGGACCCATTTGCATAAAAATTGTCAATATGGGTGAAGGGATGTGGAAGTGGGGGGAAAAATAATGCGCCCGAAACGCAAACAAGCCGAGACACATTCTAAAATCCATATCTTCTAAACGGTTAAAGTTACAACATTGAAACTTAATGAATATCTGTAGGTATACTAGGAGAATAGATCGCAAAATTTTTGAGTGCGAGGTACGAGGGTGGGGGTAAACAACTTTAGATTATGATATCTCACGAACCAATTGTACTAGACAAATAAAATTCGGTTTGTGTATAAAGGTTGACAAATGAAGTTTGCTGAAAGTAAAAATTTTTAAGGGGGCGGTGGATCATGAAAGTGGAGTGGATGCGAATTTTTCTAAAAAATCACGTCTCATAACTCAAGAACAGAGTGAGGTAGATGCTTAAAATTTTTACCAGAAGTAGGTCTAATAGACACCCATCAGTAAAAACAATTTTGGGTGTGAGGGTGTAGAGGGTGAGGGTGGGGTAGGGTGAAAAGGAAAAAGTTCAGATTTTTATATCTCGAAAACCTATAATGATATAAAACTGAAACATGGTATTTAGATAGAGCTATAATAGTAGCATCTTGGAAAAACATAATTTTTTATAAGGGGGTGGAGGGTGTTTTTCCTATCTATAGAACGGCTTATGCTACAAAGTTGAAACTTGGTATGTATATGTAAATCAACTAGAAAAGTAATTTAGATAAAATAAAAATTCAAATATCTATTGGCGTTCGGAAGAAAATGTATTAGTGAAAATGGAATGCATATATTTTCACGATTTCCGTCATATCTATTAGGTCTTCCCAAATATTTAATTCATTCTACGGCTTCTTCATATAAATACCTAGAAAGGATTTTCAGGATTTTTTGAAATTCGACCCCTAAGAGGGTTTGTATACTTATTCACGAATTATGCCGTATCTCCCAGGTCTGATCAAATATCGAATATATTTTCACTTTCACGGGCTTGCGTAATAATCGCCTAAAACTTGTTTTTCAGTTTTTTCCTTTTTCAGCCCCTAAGAGGATATAAAAGGGTTGAACAAGTTTTCACAAATTCCGTCATATCCTTTACAAATGATAAGTGATTCAATTGTTTTTACTTTCTCGTGCTTTCAGGATTTTTGGATATTCAACCCCCAATTGGGTGTAAGGAGGTTGCATATGTTTTCACAGATTCCTACATATTGCTTAGATCTGATGATATATCGAATTCATTTTTACTTCCTAAGGTTTCCCATATAAGAACCAAAAAGTCAATTTCAGTATTTTCAATCCTAAGGGGTGTAAGGGGGTTGTATGCTTTTCAAATGTTCGACATATTTCTTAGGTTTGATAAGATATTAGATTGCTTTTCATTTCCACAGACTTTTTATATAATCGCCTACAAACCCATTTCTCAATTTATGGATATTCAGCCCCCAAGTTGCATATGTTTTCACAAATATTTCCATCCCTTAGTTCTGATGAGATATAAAATTGGTTATTACGGCATTTGATGTAATGACCTAAAAACTAATTTCACAATTTTTCGAATTTCAAGAACCAAGGGGGTGTGAAGAGTTTTCTTACGTTTTCACAAATTTTTCAAAATCCCTCGTGTCTCATGAGATATGAATTTGCTTCTTATGAAATCGTTTAAAAACCTGTTTCACAATTTTTTCGAAATTCAAACCCGAAATGGAAGTAATGGGTTTGTATACGTTTTAACAATTCGTCTTATCTCTTAAGTCTGATAAGGCAACAAATTCGTTTTTACTTCTATGGGCTTTTAGTGTACATAATATACCAAAATTCGGATAGTCTACAGGGGCTTTTTCAATGTTTAATTGGCTAAAAATCTCTATTTTAAATATTTTTATTTTAAGAACAAAATTAACTTTCCAAGAAACTTCATAATCTCGAAACAACTGATGATATGCTCCGACTTTGACCGCTCCCGAACTTTGACCCGAAAAATAATAAAGTTTCGCCCAGATCATTGGCAGATTTTTCTCTTATATTGTTGATGAATGCTATAATGTATGAACATAGGTATGAACTGATTTATAACTTGGACCCGTTTTCTTTTCGCATGAAAATCACGTAGCCGAGTACAGTAAAAGACAGAAGACTACCATACGTAATACCCGACTAGAATAGAACGCTACTATGGCTAGTGCTGAACAAAGCGACTAAGTCATGGTGGGTATGGCAATTGAAAAGTTTTCACTGGAAAGACCAGATTGAATTATAAATTTTAACTTTAAAAAAAATTGAGCGATATAAAAATCAAGGCACTTTTCAATTACCTTACCTGGTCCTTTGAGATGCAATGGTTTCCATTTTATGCCTTAACTCGTTCAGTGCCAGCGACGCGGCTTTGCGTCCAACGACCCCTTTAAATAGCATTGTCAAAACTTTTGGCAGTCAAAGTGTTAAGACAGTGATAAGCTTAAGATGTGAGTAGATTTAATCCCATGACCTCAGATTTCACAGACCAGTGTGTCTAATTTGTTATTCCAAATATTCCAACAAACAAAATTGCACAAAAACTCCAAATATAATCAGTCCAAAAATTATCCTTGAAACAGATTCCATTCGTATTTTTAGAAACAAGACAATCTCAACAAGAATTTGCACATCTTCTATAAAATTTGTACTAAATTAAATCCATACGTCATTCTTCTCTCCAAATTATCGTAAAAACATTTGTCTGCATTACATCACTCGGACGGTTCGTTTAGATTCGGAATTATATTCCTGCCAACAAATAAAAATCCCACCGATATTTTCAATTCCGCGATAAATTCGATCGTGATACTTTTGAAATAAATTTTTTTGGCACAAATTAGCCAATTTCCTCATCGGATTTGAATGCGAAGCGACTAAAATTTTTTGGCATTGGCAATTTATTTAGTTCGAAATGTTGTTAATGTTGACATAAACCTATGTCAAACGTATCATCAACTTTATTTAGGCATGTAAATGCTAACTAAGTATTTTCAAATATTCAAAAATAAACGCGGAATAAACGTCGAAATTAAATTGACTACTGGGCAGAATATCAAAACGACAAACACTAGTCGCCGCGACCTTATATTCGAGCAAACAAACTCTTTTACATTTGAATTTCTGCCAGAATGCCAAAACAGATAAGAAAAAACAAACTAAACAAATTACTTTCACAAGAATTAGAAGTTATTTTTTTTATGATTACCACTTTAATATTTGACCAACTCTTAAGCTCACTTTACACTATCGATTTTTTTTTTTTTGTCGTTTTGAATATTTAAAACTTTTCATCGAATAAATTGATTTTCACAAATTGAAATATTCGATGCAATGAAAAATTCTGTACGAAATTCGATCGTTTAAAGCGCTTTAAACAATCGAGTTTCTCATCGAATTTTCGATCATATCGAATATTCTAAAAAAACAAATTTTTTATCGATACTTTGAATTTGACGGTCTCATAAACGAAAAATTCGATGCGAAATTCGACCAGAATTAACCTAACATTTCGAAATAGAAAAACGCTAGACATCTTCTAATCGAACGAACAAGTGGCAATTTGGAAATGATGAATTGCTAGCCCGATTTCAATACGCTTATCAGCTATACCCAACTAGCCTAATCATCGTTAATTTCACAAGTCAGTTTCACGCGAAATATAATCAGCAGCTATTTTTCTAATATCATATTTTAGTACGTACTAGCGAATTCTAGGTAACTTGTACTTTCGTCATAGCGAACCGATTAAGATAGCATTCAAACGCGTTGGCGCTATCTAACTCGAACAATATTCCACGATGATTTGTTGTAGCTACGAACTTACATCATCCATCGGATTTACGTAATCTGACCTTCATAAAAAAAATGCGGCGTGCGATGGAAAAGCACGTGAAACTTCTTGGAATAAATTGAATTCAACATTTTGGAAAATTTTTTTGAACATAATGAACAAATTTTGAATGTTTTGACAAATGTGTCAAAACACCGTCAAATTTTTATTTTGTCCAAAACACCGTCCAATTTTTATTTTGTCCAAAACACAGTCGTGTATATACAGGTCTGAAAACTTGTGGGGGTGGACACCTAGCGATTGGTTGCGCAAGGGTCGAGGGTCAACGCCGGAGTAAAGTAAAGGATTTTGAAAAGGAAGCCAAAGCGGAATCTTTGGGGTACACAGCCGCGGCTAGTGCTGCTCCATCGAAGTATAAAGCGGAGGTAGGTAGGTAGGTAGGTAGGTACGCGTGGCTGCCCGTGAGAACACGGACACACTTAGACCTAAAAAGGTCCGTTGTGTTACCACAGGATCATCGATCCAGTCCTACTCGTCGAACCATTTAGAGCTTGCAATGAAGCGTTGGATTCTCGCGACCTCCATTGCGACAAGATCACCAAGCCAGTTGAAGAAGTAAGCTCCAAGATGAGCTTTCCTTCTGGCTGATAGAACTGGACAGGTACAGAGAAAGTGAAGGACTGTCTCCTCCTCCTCCTCATTCAGGCAGCTTCTACAGAGGTCGTTTGAGAAGAGGCCGAGTCTTTTAGCATGTCGACCTATAAGACAGTGTCCGGTCAGGACACCGACTGTGGTGCTGATATTCAAAACAAAGTCAGCCTTTTAAAGCGTTTTAGATCCAGATTCGGCCAGATCTGTCTCGCAGTGTGACATGTAACACCGTCTGCCCATCTTGATTCGGTTTTCTCAATTGAGTCCAATCCCAGTAGCAGTTTACATGTAGAAAGAGGCACACCCAGATTGCGATGTTCCGGCATAATCTGAAGAGTGGTACCGCCGAGCGAGTTCGTCAGCCATGCAGTTCCCTGGAATAACGCTGTATCCTGCCACCCAGCACAGAAGAATATTGAATATTGAAAGCGGAGGTAACGAGTGAGGACTTTGGGTTTAATCAGATCAGATGAAAAACCAGTGTCTTCAGATCGAGGGCAAAACCTGCGATGCGTTGCAGTATCAGTTGGAGGTTCTATATCTGGAGCTGTAGTTCATTGGTGCTGGTTGGGATATTGACATAAAGTTATCGCGTGTGGGATAACGAAGCCTCCAAAGACCTTATCTCGAGGAAGATTGCCGAATCGGACGAAATTTGGGAGGGTATCAGACTCAACGTAGTTTCTCCGGCGGCATCGACGTAGTACGTTGTGCCGGAGGCCTAGATTTGGATACGAAGGACACTGCTAGACGAGGAAAGAGTTCTGGACCTCATTAGATTCCAGAACAAAGAATCGAAGGCGGATAATTCTAGGTAGGTGCAAGAGCTTGGTCAACACTACGTCTTCGCGCTCAGCAGGGGTTCACTTCTATACCTGGAGGTAAACAAGGCTTTGCATGATTAAATGTTAGTTGTTTTCCGGCGTCAGTAGGGTTTCTGGTGTGAAACCCCAACACGAAATCCCCGACTGTTGATTAATCGCTGTCCTTGAGGACATGACAGTTGGAAAACCTTCACTGGATACGCCAGTTTCATAAGATTGTGTTGGACTAGGTCCGAAGGAGCTGTTTCGTCATCGGAGGGCATAGACTCGTCAGAGGGTGTATCATGCCTACTATCCGAAACACCCTTACAGCTGGTGGAATTGCTGAGCATAATTTCTATATAGCGCACTCGAAATCAAATTTACGATCCGCGACTTTTAAACTTTAGCTAACTTCCCGCCATCGCAACCCTATACTAAAGGAGGTGGCGCTGAAGATCACCTAATATTTCAACCAATTTGGTGGAATTTTTGGTTGGACGCCAGGATACATAGAGCTAAACGCTAAGAGCGCGACATCGAAACCCGCCAACAGCAATTTTATTTATTCGCTAATTTTAAGAATGGAATTTTTCATGGTAAGCTACCATAGAAGCAAATTTGATTAAATGTTAGTAGTTTTCCGGCGTCAGTAAGGTTTCCGGTGTGGCTTTGCATTTTAGACTGGCAGGGTGACGCGGAAGCCATCACAGCAGCAGAAGGGTGTTAAGGAGGTGTTTCCAACTGATGTTGTAGGTCACTTTCACCCCAGTAAGGTGGCGACCGGTTTCTTGTTGGTGGCCTACGTGGCTGCCTAGGGATTCATGGTGGCCCTGATTCAAGAGCCTTGGGAAACATGAAGAGCGGTATCCAGGGCGGGAAGTATTGGATATAACCCTTGCCACAAACTCTTGAACATTAAGAGGAATGGAACATTTCTGACAAACCTTCGAGCAAGTGAGAATACAACGGATAAGGAACCCTGAAACTGCTAAGGAAGGGTATGATCAATTGGGCCATAGGCACTTTTATTGCCTTCAAATCACTAGGTCCAGATGGCATCAGGTCAATTATGCCGCAGAGAGTCTCTGAGGCAATCCGTCGTAGATGATTGAGCACTATTTTCAGGACCTGAGTGATGGAATGACACGTCCCATGTACTTGGCGTGATGCGAGTGTCGTTATTATTCCGAAAGCTGGCAGATCCAGTCACACAACGACAAAGAACATTCGACCCATTGTCCTCTATGCTTAAGGTACTGGAGTGACTCGTGGAGATGTACAGTCGGATTATATGTGAAAACAGGATGTCAGGTGCAAAGCATACCTACAAAAGAGAGAAATCTCTAGACACAGCCCTTCATGAGGTTGAAAATCAAGTCAGGAGAGCAAATAATCAAGGAGGTTTTAAATGGCATAGGTCTGACGAGCTGGTTGACAACCTTGTTGGAGACTAGAATCGAGGGTGCAGAAATGGGCAAGGAAAGGTTATAAGGCAGGCCTCGAGGGGAACGTTTCAGGAGAGTCATATCTCCCCTTGTGTGCGACTAAAAACACATCTTTCGAAAGGAGGTTAGGGCTAGGCTAACAATCTAAAATCAATAAACAAAACTAAAATAAATAAAAAACATGTCACAGAACTTCTACAAGGGGAACCTTATTAAAGACCTAAGATCAAAAAATAATTAGCGGAACATTTAATGCAGATATTCACTACACAGAAAATAATCAAAGAAATTTTATTAATTTGAACGTGTCAAAACATTTTTGACAAATTTTTCACAACATTTCCAAAATTATTCCGAAACTTAAAACATGCCACAAAACTTCAGAACTTTTGGACAAAAGGAGAAAAATGTCCAAGTATGAACATGGGGTCCAAGATTAAAAAATAAGCAGCGGAACACTTAGTACCGATATTCACTCCACGGCAAATATTCATAGAAATTCCTTTAATTTGAATGTGTCAAAAAAAATTATGACAAAATTTTGAAACAACTGAATCCACATAAAATTCATAATTGTTTATAAAAACTCTTTACTCTTTTCTTGCTCTACACTGCACTTCACATATTATCACTTCTGTAAAAAAGGGGGAAAAAATAAAAACAAACATGCCACAAAACTTCAGAACTTTTGGACAAAAGGATCCAAGTAAGAACATAGGCCTAAGATCAAAAAATAATCAGCGGAACACTTAGTACCAATATTCACTTCACAGTAAACATTCAAAGAAACTCCTTTCATTTGAACGTGTCAAAAAAATTTTTTTAAGATTTTCAAAATTATTCAAAAACTTAAAACCACCGAATCTACACAACTGTATATAACGAAACTTTACAAGAACTTACTCTTTTTAAGATCTACACTACACGTCAAGTATTATCTATCACTTCTGCATATAGTCGAAAAAAAAGAAAATATTATCACGAAACTAACCTAAAATACACTTTAAAAAAGCCAAAATTATCTTAATAAATTATTATTTAATGCGAGAAATGTCAAACGATCCGAACTATGTAAACTTATTCTACAATTTTAATAATACGGTAGCTATTCATCTATCGTCACCATTTCTTTATCAATTGTCATTCTTCAACAATTTCACCACTGCACGTATTTAGATCCATTGTTCAATTACAAAAGTACTGACAGAGTCCCCATTGTGACGCAATTTTATGAAATTTATGCGCCCAACAATGCATTTTTTGAACCGACGAATTTTTTTTATATTTTACTGTGTGAGTCAAAACCGTAAAAAGAGGGTTTCTTAGTACATGACGCTGTATTGGTGGTGCAAATTCCAATACGGGAGAGCAGTATTCAAGAAATGTTCATATAGAAAATCGCTAAAGGGTGCTCCTCCAAGGAAATACTAGCGAAATAACCATAAGAACACCCACTTTGAATCAAGGCATCAATATGTTGTGTCAAAATTTTTATGGGAGAGTAAGGTTATTGGGCATTGCGATCCAATTTTAATTTTCCCCACCATTTTACGGGCATATATGCCTTCATCTGATCGAAGCACTGCTTGTACACCCTTTCACTCGTCTATTAACTCGTTTCATGTACTAACGAACTCACTGAAATAATGCCCCCTCTGTAAATTCACGCATAAATATTTCGACACCAAAAAAAGAAAATTTAAAATATTTTCATTGTGCCAACTCGGAGGAAAAGAAGAGAAACTCTGTCAAAAATGGAAGATTTTTTGCAGAAATTGTTCACAAGTTTTAAGGACTTTTGTAAGGCAACCAACCGGAGTGTTTAGGCGATGCATTTTCCCTTTTGACAGACTTGAAATTAGTTTTTCGGACAAATCAAATTTTTTTAAAATTTTGACAAAATTTTGAAACAACCGAATTCACATAAAATTCATAATTGTTTACAACAAAACTATAAGAATTTACTCTTTTCTTGCTCTACACTGCACTTCACATATTATCTATCTCTTCTGTAAAAAAAGAGGGGAAAAAATAAAAAGAAACATGCCACAAAACTTCAGAACTTTTGGACTAAAAGGTTCAAGTAAGAACATAGGCCTAAGATCAAAAAATAATCAGCGGAAGGAACACTTAGTACCAATATTCACTTCACAGTAAACATTCAAAGAAATTCCTTTCATTTGAACGTGTCAAAAAAATTTTGTTAAGATTTTCAAAATTATTCAAAAACTTAAAACCACCGAATCCACACAACTGTATATAACAAAACTTTACAAGAACTTACTCTTTTTAAAATCTACACTACACGTCAAGTATTATCTATCACTTCTTCATATAGTCGAAAAAAAAAGAAAATATAATATTATCACGAAACTAACCTAAAATACACATTAAAAAAGCCAAAATTATCTTAATAAATTCCGAACTATGTAAACTTATTCTACAATGATACGGTAGCTATTCAACAATCATCTATCGTCACCATTTCTTTATCAGTTGTCATTCTTCAACAATTTCACCACTGCACGTATTTAGTTCCATTGTTCAATTACAAAAGTACTGACAGAGTCACCATTGTGACGCAATTTTTTGAAATTTGCGCCCAACAATGCATTTCTTGAACCGACGGATTTTTTTTTATATTTTACTGTGTCAGTCAAAATCGTAAAAAGGGGGTTTCTTAGTACATGACGCTGTATTGGTGGTGCGAATTCCAATACGGGAGAGCAGTATTCAAGAAATGTTCATTTAGAAAATCGCTTAACATTTCACAATCGAATGAAATGATTACAGTCACGTACAAAATGATAGCGTTAGTTATCTTTAAGTAATGATTTTTAGACTCACAGGGTGATATAAAATATGGGGCAAAAATTGCAGAGAAGAGCATGGACCTGGCGAATTTAGGCAAATATTATTGTATTTTTCACAACTTTCAGTTGTCTTTAACTCGAAGAATGTACTGGTAAAAAGATTGTATGAATGCCCTCTTCAAAGCCACGTATTACAATTTTTCGGGTTCGGATACGGACAATTCGAATTCGGTCAAATGTTCTTGAAAAAAGATGCTCCTCCAAGGATATACTAGCGAAATAACCACTTCAAATCAAGGCTTCAATATATTGTGTCAAAAATTTTATGAGATAATAAGGTCAGGAATAAGGTTGCAATCCAATTTAAATTTTTTCCCACCATTTTACGGTCAAATATGCCTTTATCAAACCGAAACAAAAATTTTTAATGTCAAAATTTATAGGGGAAACGAAAGTTGTTGCGAATTCGAAAAAAAATCTATGTTTTCCCTTTTTTGCACACCCTTTTACTCGTCAATTAACTCATTTCATGTACTAACCAACTCACTGAAATAATGCCCCCCTCTCTAAATTCACGCATAAATATTTTGACACCAAAAAAAGAAAATTTAAAATATTTTAATTGTGCCAAAAGAAGAGAAACTTTGTCCAAAGTAGAAGATTTTTGCTGTCAGAAATTGTTCCCGAGTTTTAAGAACTTTTGTAAGGCAGCCACCCGGAGTGTTTAGGCGATGAATTTTCCCTTTTGACAGACTTGAATTTAGTTTTTCGGATAAATCAAATTCGTATAAAAATCGGATAAATCAAATTCGTATAAAAATCGGATAAATCAAATTCGTAGAAATTTTAAGTGCTGAGGTAGCAACCTCTTTCAAAAAGACAGGTAACCAGACCAGAGAAAAAAAGAGAAAACCAAAATTTTTTAAAGTTTTTGGTCATCACTGACCAAAAAATTAAATAAATTTTGATTTCGTCCTGAACCAACCCTCTTTCTTCTATAGCAAAAACTTCTGGGCTTTGCATAAACTTACAGAGGTTAATTAATTACTAAATGTAATTTTAATAATTTGCATTATTAAATGCAGATTATTGAAATAATACTCGAGATAAGATAAATACTAAAGCGTGCTAATTTATTACTTACCAAAAACTAATATTGTTAACTTATTCAAATGTACAAAGCGAACAATTTAAAGATTCCGTGCCGTTACAATCTAGAGACGATGAACAAATGAACTGAAATTCAAATCGTATGCCCCTTTTATGAATGACCCAAGCAAACCAAAATGAATCATTCATTCGAATGGAAGATTTCATCGTAAACACGATTAAACTTGAACATTGAAACACCCTGTTAATTTCCCAACTATGGAAAAATAGAATTTCACAGTTCAATTTATTTCACAACGGACACGTGAGCTTCAACGTGTGCAAAATTCAGACATTGTGAAATTATAGGAATCACGATGGAATTAAAAAGCATACCTAGTTCGATTAGTAGGTGAAAGAAAGGCATGTTGCGTGTCGGTAATAAGAAGGTATGTCGCGACAAAAATCATAAGTGACGTCATTTTGGAAATAATTTCTTTCACAGCAACCGAATTATGCGGCACTTTTATTGATTTCATAATGAACGTGATCCGGAAGTAATTCAAAATCTAATCGTAGTAAAATTTTAAACGTTTAAAGAAAATCAACAGGTTGTTTACTAACATAAAGGTACGACACGTATGACTCAGCCGAAGATTGTAAATATTTTTGTTATTGTTTTTGGTTGTAGTATGGAAATTACTCGATTGTTTACGTAGAGATACGGTGTGAGGGTGCTATCTTCTGGCATCTTGTTGTTCTTTCGACTGGTTTGCTAAGATTTGGTCGTTTATTATCTCATTATTTTCGATGACGTACGAATTTTCTAGACGTTTCTAGATATGAATGAAAATTTCTGGCTAAATTTTTTTGATTGGATGGAATTGGCGCGAAAACTTGTTAACTTCGTCATCGGCCTGAAATTAATAAAAAATATGTGCAATTCAGAGAATCTCCTATTTTCAATTTTAGGTGCAGTGTAGACAGCCTAAAAAAACATACCGAAGTGGTATGATACTTTAGATGAAATGCTGTACTACGATTTAAACGGAAGTTGTGGATAATACAAGGTTGCGGAGGTGACTGTCTTTTGCAGAGAGGTAAATAATCTGATTAAGTTATAGTTCAACGCATTCCTGTTACGAATATTTGTATGGTAGTTACCCGAAGAAGTTTCCTGATTTTCCTCTGTTTTTGTTCCTGTGCACGCCATTGCTGCAATATTACAGAGTGCATAATATTAAATTAATAGCATTTCTGGCGTTACACATAATTTAAGGACTTTTGTACGGTAACTTACTACCCGCAGGAATATATAGGTTCTTTTATTCAACTACGAACTCGGCCTTACATCACTTTACTCGGAACTGTTGCGTGTACGATTTCAATTTACAGTTTATTGAGTTATAGTTCGTCTCTGACGATGACTGCACACAATTTCCAAGGACTTTTGTTTGGAAGATATGAGTTTCTCCACATCTGAGACACCAAATTACTTTATTATTTCAATAATACAGTATTGTGATCGATTTTTAAAAAAAAAAAATGTTCCTACCCTTAAATTTTTTTTTTACGTTTCATGACTAGTAGACACGAAAAAAGCAAAAAAAAAATGCAGTCCGTCTGTCCGCCGTACTCCGTACGCAAGATCGTTTGAAGGCTCGTAGCTCCCGAACTCTTTGAGCTATTAAATTGAAATTTTTTTTTATGAATAGACTGGGTAGGGCCCTTGAAGTGACCAAATTTTGAAGGGTGGGTGTGGGAGGGGGCTACCGTTTTAGACGAAAAATTTTGATTTCTAGATCTCAGCAACCGCTTACACTAGGAGGCTGAAACTTAGAATTTATATAGAGCTTCGATAGCGGACCTATTTGCAAAAAAAATGGCCGATATTGGTGAAGGGATGTGGGAGTGGGGAGTGCGTCCGAAACGCTCGAAAGCCGAGTTCGACACATTATCAAATCTATATCTCCTAAACGATTAATACCACGAAATTAAAACTTAATGAATATCTGTAGGTATACTTGGAGAATAGATCGGAAACAAATTTTTGAGTGGAGTCAGTTGCGTACGGGGGTGGGGAGTGAAAAAGTTTATATTATGATATCTCACGAACCAATTGCACTAGACAAATAAAATTCGGTTTGTGTATAAAAGTTGACAAATGAGGTTTGATGAAAGTAAAATTTTTTAAGGGGCAACGAAACATGAAGTGGAGGGGATAAGAATTTTTCTAAAAAATTACGTCTCATACATCAAGAAGAGTGTAAGATAGATACTTAAGTACAAGTAAGTACAAGTAGGCCTATTGGACCCCTAGCAGAAAAATGTTTGGGGGTGAGGATGTAAAGGGTGAGAGTAAGAGTTCTGATTTTTATATCTCCAGAACCTATATTGATATAAAGTTGAAACTTGATATTTAGATAGAGCTATAGTAGTAGCATGTTGGAAAAATATAATTTTTTATGGGGGTAGTATGGTACGAGGGTGGGGGGTGTTTTTCCTATCTATAAAACGGCTTATGCTACAAAGTTGAAACTCGGTATGTATATATGTAAATTAACTAGAAAAGTAATATAGATAAACAAATTTTCAAATATCCATTGTCGTTTGGAAGGGGCGAAAAAAATGATCAGAGAAAATGGAATGCATATATTTTCACGATTTTCGTCATATCCTATTATGTTTCCCAAATATTGAACTAATTTTTATTCTACGGCTTCTTCATATAAATACCTAGAAAGTATTTTCAGGATTTTTTTAAATTCTACCCCTAAGGGGGTGTAAAGGGGTTGTCTACTTTTTCACGAATTCTGCCATATCCCCCGGGTCTGATCAGATATCGAATACCTTTTCATTTTCACGGGCTTGCGTAATAATCGCCTAAAATTTGTTTTTAAGTTTTTTTCCTTTTTCAGCCCCTAAGAGGGTATAAAAGAGTACGTTTTCACGAATTCCGTCATATCTTTTAGAAGTGATAAGAAATTGAATTGGTTTTTACTTTCTCGTGCTGTCTTCATATTTATCCATTGACTCCTTTCAGGATTTTTGGATATTGAACCACCAAGTGGGTGTAAGGAGGTTGCATATCTGATAATATATCGAATTCATTCTTACTTCCTAAGGTTTAATATATAAGCGCCAAAAACTCAATTTCCGTATTTTTAGATACTCATTCCTAGGTGGTGTAAAGGGGTTGTATGCTTTTCAAAGCTTCGACATATTGCTTAGCTTTCATGAGATATTAGATCGCTTTTCACTTCGACAGACTTTTTATATAATCGCCTACAAATGCATTTCTCAATTTTTGGATATTCAACCCCCAAGGGTTTGCATATGTTTACACAATTTTTGCCATCCCTTAGTTCTGATGAGATATAAAATTGGTTATTACATTCATTTGATGTAATGATCTAAAAACCAATTTCACGATTTTCCGAATTTCAAAAACCAAGGGGGTGTGAAGGGTTTGCTTACGTTTTCACAAATATTTCAAAATCCCTAGTGTCTCATGAGATATGAAGTTGCTTCTTATGAAATCGTCTAAAAACCTGTTTTACAATTTTTTCGAAATTCAAACCCCAAGTGGAAGTAATGGGTTTGTATACGTTTTAACAATTCGTCATATCTCTTAATTCTGATAGGGCAGCAAATTCGTTTTTACTTCTATGGGCTTTTAGTGTACATAATATACCGAAATTCGAATAGTCTACACGGGGTTTTCCAATGTTTAATCGGCTAAAAATCTATATTTTAAATATTTTTTTTTTTAAGAACAAAATTAACTTTCCAAGAAACCTCATAATTTCGAACAACTGATGATATACTCCGACTTTGACCGCTCCCGAACTTTGACCCGAAAAATAATAAAGTTTCGCCCAGACCATTGGCAGATTTTTTTTTAAATGGTTGATAGTACGTGGTACAGTAATCTCATTAGAATTGGAGTAAATGTTTACTGATTTCCGTTTAATAGACTTTTATGTCATTTTGTAATTGTTTTTTATTTCTATATATATTGTTGTATCCGCGGTTTTTGTGCGTTAGTAATGTTCATATGGCATATTTCACGTTACGTACTCACAAAAATACATATAAGATTAATAAGTTCTCTCACCAGACATAATAAGAAATATTTATATCGGTTTTTATTTAAATCTGGTCTAATTCCTGCGAGTTTATTTCATGGACGGAATAGTGTGGTAGTATCCGGTGTGAACACGAATAAGATTTAAGCCCTATCCAATATTTTACTAATATATTCATAAATTTCAATCATGCTCGTATATGCAAACAGAAATTTTATTTTCTTATGCATATGAGTATTAAAACGTGGTATAAAAAACACGTTTTTTTTTCATTTTTGTGAACTTCTTCTTTTAAAATTACACGTATTTTCACCAGTGTAACCAACTACCTATATTAGTTCATTTTTATTATTGTCTTATGTAAGATATTATAATAAAACAAATATAATAGATATGTATCCATATCTCATTATTTTTGCTCTTCACTAACCTTTAATTATTATAAATTCATACATTCATTTAATAAGGCACTCGCCATTAGTACCTATATACCTACGTATTTTGTTTGTTCGTCATTAACATTCGTCATATTTAAATGTTCCTTAAGAAAAACAAGCCTGAATTTACTTCATCATTTTGACTTCCTGTATCCTGTTAGCGAATTCTGTAACAGTAATTTTTCGTTCCATTTGCCTGATATTTTGTTTTTTAAGTGCAAATATTGAAACATTAATGTGCGCATAATGTTAAGCTCCTAACTTGAAGAATCGATAATACGTGTTTTAAGGACTTTGGTATAAGAGGTACTGGAAGGAGTGAAATGATATCGCCCCTTAACGAACTTAGTCTTACAAACCGTATTTGATCGTGAAAAAATGTGACCGTCATCGCTCCTGTGCTATCCTGCTAACAAACGAACGGACAAGCGTTTTTGGAGTTTTTGGTCATAGCTGAACGAAAAATAATAATTACCTTTTTTTTATCTGTGGCTCCATGATTTGCGTTATATGCCTACCGTTCGGGCCTGAACAATTTTTTTATATATTTTTTTTAAAACGGCTCCACAGTCAAAAATCTACATAAGTTCCAAGTTTTAACTTCCTTTTGTAAGCGGTTGCTCATTTTCCCTCCTCTTTACTCCATCTTATCCGCAGTCTCCAAAAAGTCACCACTCTACCCTGTCTACCCACTTAAAAAATTTCAATTCAATAGATCAAAGGGCTTGTGAGATACTCGCATTCGAACACGCATGGCGGCAAAATTTGAGGTCTAGTAGTCGTTAAACGAAAATTTAAAATATCAGGCTAGGAGAATCGTTCGCATTGAAGAAAGCTTTCAAGTACGAAAACAGTAACCTCCTTACACTTCCCCAAAGTCGCTTTCATTGCCCACAAGTAACGGATCAGACAATGTTAGAGAGTTCTCTCTCTATTAGTACTTACTCTATGCCACAATTATCGACCTTTCTGGCTTGATAAAAAAAAGTAAAAAAAAAATCCTACGTAGCGAAGTTGAAAACCTATCTAAAAATATTGTGTGAAATTTTGCAAGCAATCGGTCAAGCCGTTTTCCGAAGATTTTGGGAACCGTCTTTGAATAGTAAAAGGTGTTTTTTTAGGTGCATGAGAACTATCGATATCGATAACTGTGGTTTGACAACTGAGAATGTCAAACTGTGTTGACATTTCTGTTCAGTAAGGTTTGGCAAGTCTTCACGAATCGTATAACGCCAGAACAACGCTTCCAAATTGTGGAAATTTACTTTGAAAAAAATAAATCTGTTCGCGAAGTTCATAGAGCACTTCGTCCATTTTACGGTCAACATAATCGGCCTAGTGAGCAAGCAATTCGTGCAGTTATTGATAGTTTTTGCACTAATTTTACTCTTCTCGATTCAAAACCATCAACAAGACAAAGAAATGTGCAGTTTACACGCTGGCGGCATCATCGGTCCTTATTTCTTTCGAAATGAGGAAGGAGCTGCCGTTACGGTGAATGGCCAGCGCTATCGAGCCATGCTGATTGAATTTTTGTTTCCAAAAATTAATCAGCTAAACATCGCCGACATTTGGTTCCAACAAGACGGCGCAACTTGCCATACAGCGCGCTTAACAATCGATTTATTGCAAAATCAATTTAGTGACAACTTGATTTCCAGAAGTGGTTCTGTTAACTGGCCCCCTCGTTCGTGCGATTTAACGCCTCTGGATTACTTTTTATGGGGCTATATTAAGTCATGCGTTTATACCGACAAACCAGCAACTCTTGAAGCATTGGAAGCCAATATTCAAGCCACTATTGACGGCCAGATTTATTGGAAAAAGTAGTCAAAAATTGGACTGATCGAATGGACCCTGTAACTCGTAGCCGCGGCGGACATTGAAGGAAATCATATTTAAAAAATAAATACCAGAATATAATAAAAAAAATTCATTCCAACAATATATATTTATTTATTATCATTTCATCTACTGAACATATATATTCTATAGACTAAAAAAGAAATAACAATACTAATAATAATGCCATTTAATCACACCGTTTTAGTCCATCAATTACTGCCTTCTTAAAGATAGATCTACTGTCAGTATGGTCGATCATGTTAGAGATAGAGTTAAAGTGAAGCACACACCTAGAGATCGGTTCATTAGATCCGTACCTAGTACGATGTGGATCCACGTAAAGAAGAGATCTAGGCCTTAAAATTTTAGAAGGAATATAGAGCTTATAAAGAGATAAAAGTTCTGGTGAATTTATGCTGTAAGTTAAACAGTCCCTGACAAACATAATGCTTAAGAAAGTTCTGCGCGACCTTAACGTCATTATATCTAGTAATTGGCATCTAGCCTCATAGGCAGGTAAAGCCGAAGCCCAGTTCAATCTACGTAGAGCAAATCTCGTAAGCCTCCTTTGGATCTTTTCAATCCGACTAATGTGGACCTCATATGATGGATCCCAAACCACGACGCAATATTCCAAAATAGGACGCACTAGAGATACGAAGAGTGATTTGAAAGTATGTATAAGGGTCATGAAAATCCGCAGAGGATCGATTAATGGAACCCAACATTGAGTTGGCTTTGGCTGTGACATAATCAACATGAGAATTGAATTCTACCCAAAAGTGAATCATCCATCCTGTAATCAAATAAGAGTGGAGAAGAAGTTCTAAATGCCGAAAAAATTTTGCATTTTGGAATACTGAGTCGTAATGAATTTGAAATACACCATAAATTGAATTCATCTAAATCATTTTGAAGCCCTTGACAGTCCTCCAGGCAAGATATCTTCGAAAAAATTTTCACATCATCAGCATACATAAGACACTGTGAGTGCTGCAAGATTAAGGGAATATCGTTAACAAAAATTAAGAACAATAGCGGTCCTAAATGACTACCCTGTGGTACTCCAGATACTACATCAATGAATGAAGAAATAACGTTACCTATTTTTACTAACTGTTTCCTGCTATGGAGATACGAAGTAATCCACTCGAGAAAGTTTGAATGGAAACCAAGCGATTCCATTTTTTTTAACCAGTAAACCATGGTGAACCCTGTCAAAAGCTTTTTGAAAGTCCGTGAACACAGCGTCCACTTGACAACCATTTTCAATAGAGTTAAGGCAGAAATTAGTAAAAATGGATAAGTTAGATGAGGTTGATCCACCCTTAATGAATCCATGTTGATAATTAGTAATTTTTTCTCTAATGGAGAAATACAACTTATCTTTGACGATGCTTTCAAAAAATTTCGGAATGGATGAAATCTTAGAGATAGGTCTGTAATTTTCAACCGAGTTCTTTTTACCTGACTTAAAAATAGGTGTCACGTATGAAATTTTCCATTCATCCAAAAATCTTCCGGAAGTAAGCGACTTATTGAATAAAATTGTGAGGGGATAATGAAGTGATAGTGCACAGCATTTCAAAAAGGCTGCAGGAATTAAGTCAGAACCAGCCACTTTACCAGCGTCGAGACTTAACAACGCAGACAACACATCATCGTTGGACAAGTGGATAGCACCAAGGTCAGTTAATGGTACCAAATGATCAAAATTAGGACTACTCTGCCCGCTAAGTACAGACCCGTCTAAATTATACACAGACTTGAAAAAATCAGCAAAAAACTGACAAGATTCCTTCGTACTGCTCGACAATTTTCCCTCGTACTCGACACGATCAGGAATTGCTGAGTCTTTCCGTCTTGAATTAATAAAAGTCCAGAACGCTTTGATATCCTTCTTTATGCGGCTTTCCGTTGATAAGATATATTGCCTATGCAAGAAACGATTTAAAAAATCAAATTCCTTCCTTAGTCTAATAAATTGGTTTCTATCGACGTAGTTTTGGGATGCTTTGAAACGTTTGAAAGCCTTATTTTTAGCATTTTTTATATTGTAAAGCCTAGAATTGTACCATGGTAAGTTACGCCTATACCTCTTTCTCACTATAGGAATAAACGATTTAAAAGCTATATCAAGATAATATTTAAAAAATCTGCCAATGGTCTGGGCGAAACTTTATTATTTTTCGGGTCAAAGTTCGGGAGCGGTCAAAATCGGAGTGTATCATGAGTTGCTTCGAGATTATTAGATTTCTTGGAAAATTATTTTTGTTCTTAATATAAAAATATTTAAAATAGAGATTTTTAGCCGATTAAACATTGAAAAAGTCCGTGTAGACTATTCGAATTTCAGTATATTATGTACACTATAAGCCCATAGAAGTAAAGACGAATTTGTTGCCTTATCAGAATTAGATAGTCGAGTTGTTAAAACGTATACAAATCCATTACTTCCACTTGGGGTTTGAATTTCAAAAAAATTGTGAAACAGGTTTTTAGACGATTTCATAAGAAGCAACTTGATATCTCATGAGACAAGAAGGATATTGAAAAATTTGTGAAAACGTAAGCAAACTCTTCACACCCCCTTGGTTCTTGAAATTCGAAAAATGGTGAAATTGGTTTTAAGGTCATTACATCAAATGCCGTAATAACCAATTTTATATCTCATCAGAACTAAGGGATGGCAAAATTTGTGAAAACATATGCAAACCCTTGGGGGCTAAATATCCAAAAATCGAGAAATGGGTTTGTAGGCGATTATATAAAAAGTCTGTGGAAATGAAAAGCGATCTAATATCTCATCAAACCTAAGAAATATGTCGAAACTTTGAAAAGCATACTACCCCCTTACACCCATTAGGATTGAATATCTAAAATACTGAAATTGACTTTTTGGCTTTTTTATATAGGAAACCTTGGGAAGTAAAAATGAATTCGATATATTATCAGATATTTAACCTCCTTACACTCACTTGGGGGTTGAATATCCAAAAGTCTTGAAAGGAGTTAATAAATAAATATGAAGACAGCACGAGAAACTAGGAACCAATTCAATTTCTTATCACTTCTAAAAGAAATGACGGAACTCGTGAAAACGTGTTCAACCCGTTTATACCCTCTTAGAGGCTGAAAAAACTTAAAAACAAGTTTTAGGCGATTATTACGCAAGCACGTGAAAGTGAAAAGATATTCCATATCTGATAAGACGTGGGGATATAGTAGAATTCGTGAAAAATTTTACAACCCCCTTTGCACCCCCTTAGGGGTCGAATTTTAAAAAATCCTGAAAACACTTTCTAGGTATTTATATGAAAAAGTCGTAGAATAAAAATGAATTCAATATTTGGGAAGACCTAATAGATATGACGAAACCCGTGAAAATATATGCATACCATTTTCACTGATAATTTTTTTTGCCCCCCCCCCCCCCCCTCTGAACGCCATTGGAAATTTGAAATTTTTTTTTATTTAAATTAGTTTTCTAGTTGATTTACATAAACGTACCAAGTTTCAACTTTGTAGCATAAGCCGTTCTATAGATAGGAAAAACACCCCCCACCCCTGTACCATACTACCCCTATACAAAATTATATTTTTCCAAGATGCTACTAATATAGCTCTATCCAAATACCAAGTTTCAGCTTTATATCATTATAGGTTGTCGAGATATTAAAATCGGAACTTTTTCCTTTTCACCCTCCCCCACCCTCACCCTCTACACCCACACATCCTAAATTTTGTTTTCCGCTAGGGGTCTATTAGGCCTACTTCTGGTAAAAATTGTAAGCATCTATCTTACACTGTTCTTGAAATATGATACGTGATTTTTTTGAAAAATTCTTATCCCCTCCACTTTCATGCTCCACCACCCCCTTAAAAAATTTTACTTTCATCAAACTTTATTTGTCAACCTTTATACACAAACCAAATTTTATTTATCCAGCACAATTGGTTCATGAGATATTGTAATCTAAAGTTTTTCACCCCCCACCCCCGTACGCCACTTCCCCCACTTAAATTTTTGGTTCCGATCTATTCTCCTAGTATACCTACAGATATTCATTAAGTTTCAATTTTGTGACATTAACCGTTTAGGAGATATGGAATTTAGAATGTGTCGATCTCACCTTTTTTGCGTTTCTGACGCATTATTTTTCCCCCCACTCCCGAACCCCTTCACCTATATCGGCAATTTTTTTGCAAATGGGTCCACTACCGAAGCTTTATATAAATTCCAAATTTCAGCCTCCTAGCATAAGCAGTTGCTGAGATCTAGAAACCAAAATTTTCCGTCTAAAACGCTTCCCCCTCCTCCCCCCTTACACCCCCACCCTTCCAAATTTGGTCACTTTAGGGGGCCTACCCACTCTACCCACGAAAAAAAAATCAATTAAATAGCTCATAGGGTTTGGGTGCTACGAGCCTTCAAACAATTTTGCGTACACCGGTAGACGTACGGCGTACGGCGGACAGACGGACTGAAATTTTTTTTTGCTTTTTTCGTGTCTACTCGTCATGAAACGTGAAAAAAAAAATTTTGAGGGTAGCAAATTTTTTTTTTTTAAAAATCGATAACAATACTGTATTATTGAAATAATAAAGTAAAAAGGCATATGCTTCACTTAAATCCAAATTCAAGAATATTGAGTTCCAGTCTATGGAAAGAAAGTATTGATTTAACGCAACATAATCGGCCCTGACAAAATCGTAATGCAATACATTTTCATTTACTGAATTCGAGATAAAATTATAAAATTCAACATTGAGAACAAGAGCCTTATGATTAAGGCTATTATTTAACATAGGCAATTCTACTTCCATCAACTTAGTCATGAAATCATTATTTGTAAACACTAAATCCAAAATTCTATATTCTATAGACTATTTCTTATGGTGTTGATCTGAAAAAGGTCCATAGAGTATAGCGAATCAGTGACAAGAAATTCACATTCTGATCTAATATTAAATGGAACCAACTTCATTAGATCTTCATCAAAGATCCATCTGTCTTGTATTATAATTTTAAGTTCTCATGCACCAAAAAAAACAACCTTTATGTTTCGAGATAATCGCGTTTGACTGACGCTTTATATAGAGAATTCACCAAGGGCCCATTCCGGTTAATTGCCTATAACTTTCACAATTATTGGAATTTCAATATAAAATATACACAGAATAGTCAATAGTCAAACTTTAAAATAAGCGAAAAAAAAAATTTCTACTCGGATGTTCCCCCTTAAGTAACAGACTCGTATCATGGAAAAATCTATAAGAATTCCATTCTATAAATTCTAACTTGCCTAGAAAAATTTTAAGAACTTTCTTATCGAATTCGGACACATTTTGCAGCCGCAGATTTCAACCGCCGCTTAAATTGGACGCCTTTGTGCGACACACAACATGCACAGCTATTTTCGACGCTCCTAATAACTGATGTCATCACGTGCGATTTTCGGTATGCAAATGATTTGATATCGAGATGAAAACAAAAACTGTTCCGTTATCTGGAAGGACCCTATCATTCGCCAAAAACTAGTGCATCCGCCAGTGCAAGTGCAAAAAATCAGTCAAGCGTGGGCTGTAGAATTTTTATCAGTTTGAAATGAATCGCAGTCAGTTCTTTCGAATTTACGATACGAACTGACCGCAAATTGTTGTGGCCAAGCTCACAACAGTCTTTTATGCGATACAAGACGATTGTGCGCCGCTGTGATGAATCGATCGCAGCTTTTATCCACGATTAGTAAGTAATTTGTCATCGTACTTACCAAGAATCTATCTGAGCTGGAAGGAAATTATTAATTAGAACTTCTGAATACTACAAGATAGGAGGATACTTAAATATTATCGTTACCAACTAGTTTTAAACGTACGGATAGATATATATGTACTAAATGCTAATAAGTAGACAAATGGGGCTTACGTAAGCGAAAATTCATTGTGCCCGACGGTCTAGAGTTCAGTTATCGGATAAGACACCAATGGAGGACTCTAGACCGTCGAACGGACAGTAAGTAGAGCTGATCAGACTGTTCCATTGTCACGAATTTCTGATGTAAGGAGTCGCAGGAATTGCTCGTTGGATTGAGGCGACTGCTAGGTTGGATTGCGCAGAAACACCCCCATTCGAGCAGCCGTCTGGCACGATGATGAGTTCAAGTCCTGCTTGATTCGCCTAAAGGATCAAAAATTGCAATTTTTTGTACATTAGAAAGTGGATAAGGTTGTGGATTTAAGGGAGACGATCTGAGGGTGGGACTTGTAACGGACACGTCTGTTCCGCTTTCTAACGCCAACATGATGAAATTGCAATTTCGTATTGCTTCCAACATGTGGCAATAGTTTTACCGGATTAATCACTTTCCTGGAAGGAAGCAACGAATTGCAAAAATAACCGAAATCCGCTACATCCGGTTGGCGATTGACGTTTCGCGACACTTTACTAAAGGCGCACTTGGCACTTGGCATGTGCGCGGCGCACCATTTTTGTAAACATAAACAAAATTTTGCACTACGCAGAAAATTGACCAGATAAACAGACGGCGACTTCGTGGATTTGGGTCGGGGGCCGTGCGGCGAACGATTTTCGCTTCCGACCGACTCGACCCTGGCCAGGCGTCCCTGGTTTTCTGTCAATTTTTTGTGATACCAATATTTTCTTTGGCCTGGTTTATTTTTATAAATTGAGGCCGAGACTTTACAACGTCACTGCTTTACTAATTTACCTGTTTACGAGATTGTTCTAATTTCTGGACAACACTTTAGGCTTTAAATCTATCAAGTTTTCTTTTAAATTTTAACTACGCACTCACTGAATGAACGAGGGAGGGGTGTGTAGCGAAAAAAAATGGACACCTAAAAAAATTTTCTTCACGACAGTCGAGAAACGACAGCGGCACTTTTATTGGGCCATTTTATACACCGGAAAATGAACGTGAGATAGAAAAAACGAAACGGAAACTCCTTACGATCGATTTGATGGGAAAACGAACCGAAAAGCGGCGATATGAATACCGAAAAATCAACGAAATCGAAAAACTTTGACACAAGTCGCGCAAATGTCAAACGAACTGACAGTAGTCGAACGAAAAACGAGAAACGTCGGAATAGAGGGTGCTACTGACTGAAGACCAACAACAAAACAAAGAAGTGCGCGGTACGACCGGGAAACTCGACGCGGCGAACAGTCGGAGCGATGGTGTAGAAAAGAACGAGTGTCGATAGAGTGGATGGCGGGAACATCAAGTCTGCGACTTTTAAAACTTTCGGAACGATTTAGCGATACGAGCACCGCACACCAATACAAAAACGCGTTTTGCCGCGTACGAACTTCGGGTGCTCGAGCACTCGACTTTTCATGCGCGACACCCGACCAGACGATGTGGAAGCTTTTCATTCGCCGCGATGCGAAAAGGCCACGACACTGCGTCGTGTCTTGTGTCATGCTCGCTGTTCGGATTTTCGGTTTACGCGGCATTGGGCAAAATTGTGAAATTAAAACGCTCGGGCGAACACATGTCGCTGCTTGCCGCGTCCCTGAGTAGCTCGCACGTTGCACAGTTTTACTTAATTTTTCGCTGATAAATTTTTCCAGCTCGACGGTAAACAAAGCAACAGGTTGATAGCGATAATTCCCAGTTCCCCGGTAAACAGGTGGATGGATATCATCTTTTCTTTCGTTACTTTGGAAATATTTGAATTAATTTGGCGACCTTCCGCTGATAAAGCGTGTAAACTATCAGCGCGTTGTGCGTGCCCGCACTCACCTCGCTGAATGTTTCAGAACATTTTTACCGCGAGGTCGTTACAAACTGGCGTCGGCATGACGCAAGCCAATCGGAACTGAATGTCAGCATTCTGCAATAAAACGACCGATTTCGACATTTTCAATTAGTGGCAGTAATCGCACACGACACAGGTTGGAGTCGTTAAAGTTGTAGTTTGAAATTATCCTAGTTCCAGCCTTGTCGTCCATGAACGCTTATATTATATTATTTCGTAGGGAGGGGCAGAACTATGGCTATGGCTATGGAGGCGCGACTCAACCAAAGACCCGAATAACTATTGTCCAATCACATTGATCAGCTCGATAAGCAAAATCTTCGAAAAAGTTATAAACGGCAGAATATTAAAATTTGTGAAAGAAAACTTTGGATTTGACGAGAACCAACCCTACTAGACAAAACTCATCAGTTCACATATACTATTAAACAGGGACGTCATTTGTGGGGGGCAGGGGGGGCATTTGCCCCCCCCCCCCCCCCCCGGGAACTATGTATTTTTATAGATTATATATAACATCCGATATATATAATACTTCTGGAGTACCTCAGGGAGCCATTTGGGTCCGCTTTTATTTATCCTTTTCATTAATGACGTGAGTTCGGTTCTCTCCCACTCTAAAATTTTAATGTATGCTGACGATGCAAAGATTTTTCGTAATGTAACCAATGCGGCTGATTGTTCTCTTCTTCAGAGTGACCTGCAACGGTTTTATGACTGGTGTACACTAAATTGTATGCCTTTGAATATTAGTAAGTGTATCACTGTATCGTTCTCTAGAAAGAAAACTCCAGTTACATTTGATTATAGTTTAGAAGGAAACCCATTATGTAGAACTGACAAAGTGAACGATTTAGGTGTATATTTTAATAACGAAGTTACTTTTAATGACCATTTTGATTATGTTGTCAGTAAGGCTAACTCCGTCTGGGGCTTTGTGCGAAGATGGTGCAAGGATTTCAATGATCCGCATGTTACAACAATGTTGTACTGCACATTTGTCCGTTCTATTTTGGAATATGCCTGCCCGGTATGGGCTCCATACTATGAGGTTCATAAAAATAGAATTGAGTCGGTTCAGAGAAGATTCTTGCGATTCGCACTTAAAGGTCTTCCTTGGCATGATCCACTGAATCTGCCTCCTTACCATGAGCGTCTTAAACTCCTGCCGATGGAGTCGTTGGTTGATAGACGAGATGTCCTTAGAGCTGTTTTTGCTTTCAAGGTAATTTCTGGTGATATTAACTCCCCGTCATTGCTGGTAGCCGTTACTTTCAAAGTTCCATTTCGATCCTTGAGAGACTATGTGTTGCTGGATATTCCTCACCATCGGACAAATTACGGCCAACACAAACCAATCACATCTCTTTCACGCATTTTTAATTATAATTACAGTCAAATTGACTTTAACATTTCTGTTCAACAGTTAAAATCGGCTTTATCAAATAAATAATGTAATATTATATTTAGGCATTCATAATACTGATGTATTTTTGTACTTATTTTGTTGTACTTATTTTTTATTTTTTCTAATTATTTTATATTTTGTAATTTTTGTTATAAGTAATCAGTATTTGATGAATTTGAATAATAAATAAATAAATAAATTCAACATATGTATATTTTTATATAAAAATATATACAAACATAACAAGCAAGCCCCCCCTGGAAAAAACTGAAATGACGTCCCTGCTATTAAATCGAGAGACGCAAACATCCACATCAAAAATCTCCGGCTTCAATATAAATAATATACTATTTGGAAAATACTTTTCTATTGATGAGTCTGTCGATGATGATATGATGAGTTTGCCGCTTACACACAATGTACGAGTACTATATGGAAAATACTAATTCTATCAATGAGTCCGTCGATGATTATATGAGTTTTCTTGTTATACTTGCAATGAGTGCTCATCCCTATTACTTTTGTTCTGGACCTGGACTATGTAAAATTTCCTTTGTTTTCATCATGAAGCATTTGATTCCCTTGCATTGTTCATTTTAGCGCGTTGCCTATAATTGAGTGAGTGTCTTTTTATACTCTAGATGAAATCATATAGAGTATTATAAGTTTAATCCAGCCCAAAAGTTTGTAACGCATAGAACCGAGCCTCGGACGAAAAAAAAGTTATATATTATTTTTTGTTTATTTGTGACCAAAAACCTCAAATCCGCCTGACGTCCGTCCATCCGTCCGTCCGTCTGTCCGTGAACACGATAACTCAAGAACGCCTTCACCTAGGATCTTGAAATTTTGAATCTGGATGTTTGGTTGAATTTGTAAGGCTAAGTTCGTTAACGGGCAAAATCGTCCAATCCTTCGGGTAGCTGCCATACAAAATGTCCTCAAAACACGTGTTCAAGAATATTGGTCGATAACTTAAGAAGGGTTTAAGCTACGACTTTGAAATTTTGTATGTGATATTTTCCCAATAGTTGGAGCTAAATATATGATTATGAAGAAAATCCTGTTAGTCCTTCGTGTAGCTGCCATACAAATATCCTGTCAAAATGTATTCACTTAATTTACGAAACTCACTATAACTCAAGTAATCTTTTAGCTACGAATTCGGAATTTTGTACAAGTTAGTTTTGAGTGAAAAGGAAGTTCGAGTTTACTAATCAGCGAAATCCTTTTTCTCCTTCTGGTAGCTGCCATACAAAATGTCCTTAAAACGCGTGTGCAAGAATATTGCCGATAACTTCAGAAGGGTATAAGCTACGTCTTTGAAATTTAGTATGTGTTATTTTTCCAATAGTTGGAGCTGAATGTATGATTATGAAGAAAATCCTATAAGTCCTTCGTGTAGCTGCCATACAAATATCCTGTCAAAAAGTCTTCACTTAATTTACGGAACTCACTATAACTCAAGTAATCTTTTAGCTATGAACTCGAAATTTTGTACAAATTAGTTTTGAGTGAAAACAAAGTTCAAGTTTACTAGTCAGCAAAATCCTTTTACTCCTTCTGGTAGCTGCCATACAAAATATCCTTAAGACACGTGTTCAACAATATTTTTCGATAACTTTTGAACGCTTCAAGCTACGAATTTGAAATTTTGTACACGTTCATTTTTGAATGGTTCCAAGGAAAAAGATATATATGTAAGAAATCGAGTGAGTCCTTCCTGCACCTCCCATGCGAAAGTCCTTCAAAAAGGAAATTTTTTTTCGATGACTTACCCAGTTTAAGATATGAAGTTGAACACTGAATATTGTCTTTTAGGTTTGAGGACCAATCTAATGGCAGTCCTTAATAAAGGACATACAACATGCACACATGTAATTCTACTTTATCCCCAACTACAATATAAATCGGAGTTCAGTATTCATCTAGAGTATTATACGATTGGCTTGCAGCCGATCGTGACTGCAGTATGTTTATTTATTTATTTATTTAACTGGTAGAGCCTAAAGAAGCCTCACTACTTCTCGAACTGCGACCTAAGAGGTCTTTTGTTCCTGGCTCTTAACCACTCCCTAAGCCATATCGATTCCTTTGAGAAAGGAGATGATTTTACTCAGGGGAGTCTTCGACAGATCTTCATAGGTGAGAGTTAATCCACCGAGAATCTGCCTTCTTGATCTGGCCACTGCATCACAATGACACAGAATGTGTGCTGTGGTTTCAGATGTGATATCACAGAATCGACATGTATCTAGTGATACTTTACCGATGATCTTAAGGTGATAATTAAGGAAATAATGTCCGGAAAAATATCCAATTATAACCCGTGCGTTATACCTGCTTAAGGAAAGGAATTCCGATGCTCTCCTACTTGAGAAAGTCAGGGATTTCTTTGACTGTCTAAGTCCTGAAAGTGAGTTCCAATAATCTTCCACCTGAAGATTTATTCACTTAAAAATAACATCCTTAATGAAGCATTTACCTACTCCACAGAATGGTTCCGGGCCAATCATTGGTGAGTTGGCTCCCCGCTTAGCTAGCTGGTCAGCCGATTCATTACCCGGAATACCCTCATGTCCTGGCACCCACATCAGGGTTAGACTATTATGATGTGCCAGCTCTTTAAGAAGAGTATGACAGTCCCACACAAGCCTAGAACGGAAACAATAAGATTTCAGGGCTAGCAGTGCCGCTTGGCTGTCAGATAGGATAATAACTGTAGCGCCTTTTGGTTTATTCAGTAGAAGTTTACCTGCGCACAGCTCTATGGCATGTACCTCAGCCTGAAACATAGTGGCTGTTTGTCCCATTGCCGTCCATATTTTACAATTGGGTCCAAATACGCCCGCTCCAGTTCCACTATAGGTCTTAGAGCCGTCCGTGTACCAGACTGAAGCACCTTCCCCAAAATCTGGTAGACCAGATTGCCATGATACACGATCTCCCAGAGTCACCGTATATGGTTTCTCAAAATCATATACCTTTGGCATGTTATCGTTTACTGAGTCGGTTAGGTCCTTCTGATTAAATTCCTGTAGAATTTTAAGGTGACCGACAAGGTCTCCTGCCTTGAATTTATTGTACTGCTGTAGCCTTATGGCCTCTCTCAGAGCCTCCTTCTTTATCTCTAAGTGTAATGGGGCCATGTCTATCATGGCTTCCATTGCAGCAGTGGGACAAGATTTAAGTCCCCCAGTAATGCTAAGAACGGCACGCCTCTGAATTTTTTGCAGGGCCTTCTGTGCTGTGATTTGTTCAACCTTTGGCAACCACATCATAGCGGCATATGTGATCATTGGTATTATAATAGACTTGTAGGTCCAGTATACCATATTTGGTCTGAGACCCCAAGTGGTACCACAGAGCCTTCGACACGCCATAAAAGACAATGTTACTCGTGTGGAGATGTTTTTAAGATGTAAATTCCAAGTCAGACACTTGTCCAAGGTAATTCCCAAGTATTTGACATCGGACGAGAATTCAATTGTAGTTCCTCTCACAATCGGGGGCCTTAAGTTTACCTTCCGTCTTCTAGTGAATGGCACTATAATTGTTTTACTTGGATTTATACTTAATCCCTGTTGGATGCACCGGTGATCTACTATCTCTAGGGCCTCTTTCATGCGGTCCGAAATGACACAGTCATGTTTACCTCTTACAGTGATCACCAAGTCATCAGCTACCATACAAAAATTTTCAATAAAAAATCTACCAATGGTCTGGCCGAAACTTTATTATTTTTCGGGTCAAAGTTCGGGAGCGGTCAAAGTCGGAGTGTATCATGAGTTGCTTCGAGATTATTAGATTTCTTGGAAATTTTATTTTGTTCTTAAAATAAAAATATTTAAAATAGCGATTTTTAGCCGATTAAACATTGGAAAAGCCCATGTAGACTATTCGAATTTCGGTATATTATGTACACTAAAAGCCCACGAATTTGTTGCCTTTTCAAACTTAAAGAGATATTACGAATTGTTAAAACGTATACAAACCCATTACTTCCACTTGGGGTTTGAATTTCGAAAAAATTGTGAAACAGGTTTTTAGACGATTTCATAAGAAGCAACTTGAGACACGAGGGATTTTGAAAAATTTGTGTAAACGTAAGCAAACTCTTGCAACCAAGCAAACCAAGGGGGTGTGGTTCAGGAAATTCGAAAAATCGCGAATTGGTTGGCCGTAATAATCAATTTTATATCTCATCAGAACTAAGGGATGGCAAAAATTGTGAAAACATATGCAAACCCTTGGGGGTTGAATATCGAAAAATTGAGAAATGAGTTTGTAGGCGATTATATAAAAAGTTTGTGGAAGTGAAAAGCGATCTAATATCTCATCAAACCTAAAAAATATGTCGAAGCTTTGAAAAGCATACAACCCCCCTTACACCCGTTAGGATTGAATATCTAAAATACTGAAATTGACTTTTTGTCTTTTTTATATAGGAAACCTTAGGAAGTAGAAATGAATTCGATATATCATCAGATATGCAGCCTTCTTACACCCACTTGGGGGTTGAATATCCAAAAATCCTGAAAGGGGTTAATAAATAAATATGAAGATAGCACGAGAAAGTAGGAACCAATTCAATTTCTTATCACTTCTAAAAGAAATGACGGAATTCGTGAAAACGTGTTCAACCCGTTTATACCCTCTTAGGGGCTGAAAAGGGAAAAAACTTAAAAACAAGTTTTAGGCGATTATTACGCAAGCACGTAAACGTGAAAAGATATTCGATATCTGATAAGACGTGGGGATATAGTAGAATTCGTGAAAAAGTTTACAACCCCATTTGCACCTTCTTAGGGGTCGAATTACAAAAAATCCTCAAAACGCTTTCTAGGTATTTATATGAAGAAGCCGTAGAATAAAAATGAATTAAATATTTGGGAAGACCTAATAGATTTGACGAAAACCGTGAAAATATATGTATTCCATTTTCACTGATAATTTTTTTTGCCTCCCCTTCCGAACGCCAATGGATATTTGAAATTTTTTTTTATCTAAATTAGTTTTCTAGTTGATTTGCATAAACATACCGAGTTTCAACTTTGTAGCATAAGCCGTTCTATAGATAGGAAAAACACCCCCCACCCCCGTACCATACTGCCCCTATACAAATTATATTTTTGCAACATGCTACTAATATAGGTCTATCTAAATACCAAGTTTCAGCTTTATGTCATTATAGGTTGTTAACATATAAAAATCGGAACTTTTTCCTTTTCACCCTCCCCCACCCTCATCCTCTACATCCACACTTCCAAAATTTTGTTTTCTGCTAGGAGTCCATTAGGCCTACTTCTGGTAAAAATTTTAAGTATCTATCTTGTACTGTACTTGAGATATGAGACGTGTTATTTTAGAAAAATTCTTATCCCCTCCAATTTCATGCCTCACCGCTCCATTCAAAAATTTTGCTTTCAGCAAACTTCATTTGTCAACCTTTATACACAAACCAAATTTCATTTGTCTAGTGCAATTGTTTCGTGAGATAACGTAATCCAAAGTTTTTCACCCCCCCCCCTCGTACGCAACTGCTCCCACTCAAAAATTTGTTTCCGATCTATTCTCCTAGTATACCTACAGATATTCATTAAGTTTAAATTTTGTTACATTGACCGTTTAGTTGATATGGATTTTAGAATGTGTCGATCACGCCTTTTTGCGTTTCGGACGCATTATTTTTTCCCCACTCCCAAACCCCTTCACCTATATCGGCAATTTTTTTGCAACCGAAGGTCTATATAAATTCCAAATTTCAGCCTCCTAGCATAAGCATTTGCTGAGACCTAGAAACCAAAATTTTCCGTCTAAAACACTTCACCCTCCTCCCCCCTCACACCCCCACCACTCCAAATTTGATCACTTCAAGGGACCTACCCAGTCTATTCATAAAAAAAATTTCAATTTAATAACTCAGAGGGTTTGGAAACTACGAGCCTTCAAACGATTTTGCGTTCAGCGGTCGACGTACGGCGTACGGTGGACTGACGGACTGAAATTTTTTTTTGCTTTTTTCGTGTCTACTCGTCATGAAACGTGAAAAAAAAATTTTGAGAGTAGCAAATTTTTTTTTTTTAAAAATTGATAACAATACTTTATTATTGTTATAATAAAGTAAAATGGTTCCTTTTTTTGCCGAAGGAGCGATAACTACAGAACGCCCAAAAGTTTGTAACGCATAGAACCAAGCCTCGGACGAAAAAAAGTTATATATTAGTTTTTGTTTATTTGTGGCCAAAAACCTCAAATCCGCTTGACGTCCGTCTGTCCGTTAACACGATAACTCAAGAACGCCTTCACCTAGGATCATGAAATTTTGAATCTGGATGTTTGGTTGAATTTGTAAGGCTAAGTTCGTTAACGGGCAAAATCATCCTACTCCTTCAGGTAGTTGCCATACAAAATGTCCTTAAAACACGTGTTCAATATTGGTCGATAACTTCAGAAGGGTTTAAGCTACGACTTTGAAATTTTGTATGTGTTGATTTTCCAATAGTTGGAGCTAAATTGGACGGTAATTAGAGAATATATCGGCAAAAGCGATAATTACGAAGTTAAAAAAAAGGGAATTGATGAGTTAGATTCCCGAGATGGTCTGATTAAAGATCATGCATTAATCGCCAATGATTTAAATGAACACTTCAGAACGATTAGCTTCTTGCGGAGAATCTAATAAACCATAGTAATACGCAGAATTTTCAAAGGTTCTGCTGTCCTTCAATAACAGAGGCTATGTTTCTTTTTCCAACAGATTATATTGAAATTGAAAATATTATAGAGGAACTCAAATCCAACATAGCCCCAGGTATCGATGGCATTTCAACAAATGATCCGAAGACACTTAAGACAATCATCTCTTCACCACTAAGCACTGCCATAAATAACCATCTAAGCTGTGGTACCCCCTTGTTTGAAAACAGCACTGATTTCTCCCATTCACAAAGGAGGCTCAATAAAAGATCCTAATAACTATCGACCAATAACTTTAACTAGCGCAGTTAGCAAAATATTCGAAAAAGTAATAAACAGGAGGTTACTGAATTTTATAAAGAACCATATTGGTTTTGATAAACAGCAATACGGATTTCAGGAAGGCTGCAATACGACATCAGCCTTATTGGATGCAATGAAGTTTATAAATGAAAGCCTCGACAAGAGCTCTTATGTCGCTGCGATTTTTGTGAACTTAAAAAAAGCTTTCGACACAGTAAACCATATATTGTTGCTCGATTTCGACGAACCAAGCTCTCCTATGACAGTCAGTATAGGAGTCCCTCATGGTTCGATTCTCGGACCTACTTTGTATTTGCTATATATACACAACCTACAGTTCGCGGGCCTTAAAGCAATATATATTACCTTTGCTGACGACACGTTACTTCTTTATAAAGGTATATACCCTGATCAACTGGAGTTGTTGATTATTAATTCTGATCTGAAACTATTTCAACATTGGGTCTTAGGTAATATGTTGACATTAAATACATTGAAGACAAATTATATGATCTTTAGACAAATTAACAAACTGGATATTGACTTGAAACTAGAAATAGATGGAATTCAACTAACCAGAGCACATGAAACAATATATTTAGGGCTGATAATTGACGATAAACTTACTTGGACTACTCACATTAATTACTAAACTTAGAAACAAAATTGCCCCCATTATTGGAGTAATAAGGCGTAACGACTATCTACACGTACCAATAAAGAATATGATCTATAATGCATTTATTCTATCCAATATAAGTTATGGACTTCTTTTATGGTGCCAAACCTCGAAAAGAAACCTAGACAAAATTGCGAGACTTATGAATAGGGGCATTAAAGCCATTCATAATTTACCCTATTTAATACCATCGAAGGAACTTTATTATACTTATGGAAAACTTACTTTACAACAGCACATAAGCCTGGAACGTATTAAACTTATGTATAATATTAAGAACAATAGACTAAAGTTCTCAATCAAATTGATCCACAATCACGATATACACAACTTTAACACATGAAGTGCAGATTTTATTAGACAACAAGGTTGGAGGCTATTTGGAACTATATTTTTTACCTACACCGCATCTCAGCATTAAACAGGTTTCGGACTTCTACCCATAAAATAATAAAGTTGCGCCCAGGTTGTTGGTCGATTTTTTTTAAGTTTTAAATACTCTAGTAGCACATGTACATATAGGTACTAAGTTCCTAACTTTCTAGCATAAGCCGTTTCTAAGATATGACTTTGTTACCCCTATCAAACATTTATTTTTCTGAGATGTCTCTATAGTAGCTCTATACAGATTTCAATTTCTAGCTTTCTATCCTTTGCGGCTTTCGAAAAATTAAAATCAGAATTTTTTCATACCCACCCATCCCACCATCACTCTCTACACCCACATCCTCAAAACCTCCGCTAGAGGTCTACTGGTCCTAACTCCTGTAAAATGTTCAAGATCATATCTGATATGGCTCTTGAGACATAAAAATTAAATTTTTTGAAAAATGACTGTCCCCCCACTTCCGCGCTTCACCTCCTCCCTCAAAAATGTTTAACCCTTTTCTAATCTAGTATCTCTTAAGACAACTACAAATTTTCAGCCGTCTGACATCAATCGTTCAGGAGATATGGATTTTAGAATGTTTCATTCCCAGCTTTCAAGCGTTTTGGACGCATTGTTTCCCTCCCCACCCACTCGCACACTCCTCAACCCCTATCGCCCATTTTTTGGCAAATGGTTCCACTATCATAGTTCTACATAAGTTCCAACTTTCAGCCTTCTAGCATAAGTAGTTCCTGAGATCTAGAAACCAAAATTTTTCATCTAAAACGCTCCCCCACCTCTCACACCCTTCCAAAAGATACCACTCGTAGGGGTTTATCCATTCTACCTACCATAAAAATTTCAAATTAATATCTCAAGGGGTTTGAGAGCTACTCACCTTCAAACAGTTTTGCGTCTACGGCGGACAGACGGACATTTTTTTTTTTGCTTTTTTCGGGTTTACTAGTCCTAAAACGTGAAGATACAAAATTTCAGGGTAGCAAATTTTTTTGAAATTTCAGGTCGATTACAATACTTTCTTATTAAAAAATAATAAAGCAAAATAATAAAGTAAAAGGCCAGACTAAGGTCAACTATTCTGGCATTGGGGTATTGTTTGCCGCTTTTCACACCGTTCCACTGTGGGAGACGACTCACAAGTATATCGAAGGGAAATGGTCGTAAGAATGCCGCCTTCAGATTCATCTAATGATTTTGCATTCATAATTTTCAAAGCGCTGCTTTTTATCTAAAACATCCCTTTAATGAGCGTGTGCGACTTGTTCACATCTTGCAAATGTCCTCTCGTCAAGCGACTGCTCCACTTAAGAACCTTACAACTCTTCCACACCAACACCGGGCTTCGAACCTCTTCAATCGGACTTTGGTTGTTTGTACAATTTTTTTTCCCCTTTTCCTGTATGCGATGCCTGGGATGTTTGACGGAAACGTCTAAGTGCCTACGCATCTGCTTCCGATGATACGCACGGCAAATAAGAAAAGGCGACTATCGTTCTGAAGATATTTGAGACGTTCTTCAAACTACTGTTTTCGGAGTATTCGGGCCGACCAACACCTGCCCTTTTTTTTCTTCAGTCCTGTCTAGTCAAATTTTATTTGATTTCTTGCTCGACTTTTGTTAGCTCTTCAGCTGTAAGGATTTTGTGATTAAGAAATTTTATTCGTACCTACTAAAGTATGAAGACGAAACTTTCTTCAGGACTCTATTGAACAGGCAATTGGAGGGTCACCGCTGTTCCGTTTGATTAACTCGAGACCACGCCGAAGACCCGAAAGGACACTGATCGTTGGAATTTTACGATACGTTATAAGGAAAACGGTCTGCGGTTAAAAAATAGAACTGCAATCTGTTTTCAAGAGGGACCCCTACTGATTCAGTTCTCCATTTTGCCCAAATGCATGGGATGATCTTTTTGGTGTCAAGATCAAGATACTTTTACGTCGACTGCTTAAACTGAGTATGATGTAGGTCCACACTTTCCTATATCCACAAAAATCTTAAGCCGCGCATAATTTTACACATGTCCACTTCTTCGAATTTGCATATGAATTTTTCCCTTCGGACTCGATCAGCACTGAAAGTGTCAACTACTTAGACCAACCTTGACTTCGAGTGTATGCAGTCGACACTTTTCAGTATGGACAAAGAAAGATTAACTGTGCACAACTCCATTGGGACTTTCTCCCTTCTAATAATCTGCATACTGAAAGTCTTTACATACTCACATGTCGAGACAGCAAAAACTCTCGAATGCTGAACGATTTCAGTCTGAAATGGTCCGCATTGTCGATCTTAACGACAAATCGAACAGAAGAAATTGTAATGAACATTACCGAAAAAATCTGGCTACAGTGATTTAATTTCACTGCGAAAAAAATATTTTTTATTTTCTAAATATGAAAAACCATTGCTCTCAGGGAAAACTGTTAGCAGTAGTCAAAATTTTGGTGTAGAAAGTGTTTTTTTTTTTTGGGCTCAAAGCTGTTGTAGTATTAGTATCAACTTGGAATAGGTATTCGTAAGATACAACTTTCAACGTTCATTAATGGTTCTTCAAATATGCTTGCTTTGTATTTTTACGTGTCAAGAAAAAGTCTGTCTGTCCGCCGTACGCAAATTGCTTTGGTGCTCCTTAACTCGAGAATTGCTGGAGATATGTTCTTCCAATTTTCACAAAATGTAGACTGGATGGCACCCTATGAAAGCTAAACATTTAAGCGATTGTACGTAGGAGATATGAGGGTGAACCGGAAGGTTTAAGATGAAAACTTTTGGACCCTATATCGGAGGAACAGCTTATGCTAAGAAGTTGTAACCTTAGAATTTATAGTGGATTTTGTATGTGTTATTTTTCCAATAGTTGGAGATAAATATATGATTATGAAGAAAATCCTGTTAGTCCTTCGTGTAGCTGCCATACAAATATCCTGTCAAAATGTATCCACTTAATTTACGAAACTCACTATAACTCAAGTAATCTTTTAGCTATGAATTGGAAATTTTGTACAAATTAGTTTTGAGTAAAAACAAAGTTCGAGTTTACTAATCAGCGAAATCCTTTTACCCCTTCTGGTAGCTGCCATACAAAATGTCCTTAAGACACGTGTTCAACAATATTTTTCGATAACTTTTGAACGCTTCAAGCTACGAATTTGAAATTTTGATCACATTAATTTTTGAATAGCTCCAAGGAAAAGGATAAATATGTAAGAAATCGAGTGAGTCCTTCCTGCACCTCCCATGTGAAAGTCCTTCAAAAAGCAAATTTTTTTTCGATGACTTAGCCAGTTCAAGATATGAAATTAAACACTGAATATTGTCTTTTAGTTTTGAGTAGCAATCTAATGGCAGTCCTTAATAAAGGACATGCAACATGCACACACGTAATTCTACTTTATCCCCAACTACAATATAAATCGGAGTTCAGTATTCATCTAGAGTATTATACTATTGGCTTGCAGCCGATCGTGACTGCAGTATGTTTTATAATTACTATCCTACAGTCATGCACTAAAAATATAACGTAGTTGTACAGATATTTGTCTAATCTCTAAAACAAGTCATACATGTAATCCCTAAAAATTATTCCTGGCAATAAAAAAATTTGAATTTGAATTTGAAAATGAAGGTGGCCATTTTGAACATTTATTATAATAAAAAAAATTTAAATGAAACATAAAAACCATTATTAAATTCTTTCAGTTCAAGCAAGTAGTGTAGATCAACATGCACATGCACTGACTTTTAATATTTAATTTTACTTTATTATTTTTTAATAATAAAGTATTGTTATCGACCTGAAATTTCAAAAAAGTTTGCTACCCTGAAATTTTGTATTTACACGTTTTAGGACTAGTAAACCCCAAAAAAGCAAAAAAAAAAAAAATGTCCGTCTGTCCGCCGTAGACGCCGTACGCCGTACGCCGTCCGCCGTACGCCGTACGCCGTACGCCGTACGCAAAATTGTTTGAAGGCGCGTAGCTCCCAAACCCGTTGAGATATTAAATTGAAATTTTTATGGTGGGTAGAATGGGTGAACCCCTACGACTGGTATATTTTTGAGGGGTGGGGGTACAAGGGGAGAGGAGAGGGGAGCGTTTTAGACGAAAAATTTTGGTTTCTAGATCTCAGGAACCACTTACGCTAGGAGGCTGAAACTTGGAACTTATATAGTACTATAATAATGGACTCAATTGTAAAAAAATGGTCGATATTGGTTAAGGGGTGTGGAAGTGGGGGGGAAAACAATGAGTCTTTAACGCATGAAAGCCGGGATTGAAACATTCTAAAATCGATATCTCCTGAACAATTGATGTCAGAAGATTGGAACTTTGTTGTTGTCCTAAGGGATACTTCCAGATTAGACAAGAGCTAAAATTTTTAAGAGGGGTGGTGGGGTGTGGGGGTGGGGGGTGAAAAACTTTGGATTACAATATCTTCCGAACTAATTACACCAGGAAGATAAAATTTAGTTTCTGTATATGGGCTTACAAGAGGAGTCTACCAAAACTAAATTTTTTGAGGGGCGAGGTGGAGCACGAAAGTGGGGGGATAGCAATTTCTCAAAAAATTTAATTTTTATATCTCAGAAACCGTATCAGATATGATCTTGAAAATTTTACAGGAGTTGGGGTCGATAAATTTCTAGTAGGGAAAAAAATTTTGGTGGTGTGGGTGTAGGGGGTGGTGGTGAAAGGGGGTAGAAAGGAAAACATTCTGATTTTTATTTCTCAAAAACCATAATGAATAGAAAGCTAAAAATTTAGGATTATATAGAACCACTAAGGAGACATCCTAGAAAAATAAAATTTTTGATAGGGGTATCAAGGTACGGGGGAGAGGAGTGGTTTTTTATATCTCAGAAACGGCTTATGCTAGAAAATTGAAACTTAGTACGTATATGTAGATGTGCTATTAGAGTAATTAAAGCAAAAAAAAAGTTCAGATTTTTATTGGCGTTCAGAGGTTGAGTCAAAAAAATGTCCGTGAATCCACATTTTCACGAATTTCGTTAAAACTTTTAGACATGTCAAACTATCAAAGCAATTTTACTTCTGCGGGCTATTTATATAAGCGCCTAGTAACGGTCTTCAAAATTTTTCGATATCCAACCCCTAAGGGGGAGTAAATTGGTTGTGTACATATTCACGAATTCTGATATATTCCTAAGGTATATTGAGATTTGGAGTTCACTTGTACTTCTATAAGCTTTAAACGTAGTCGGGAAAAAACCGATTTAAGTATTTTTCTCAATTAAACCCCCTGGGGGTATTGTTTAAGATTTCACTGATTCCGAAAATCTCTTAGGTTTAATGTGATCGAATTCGCTTTTACTACTATGAATTATTCTATTGATAAAAAAAATACGTAAATAAAAAAAAAAATCTGCCAACAGTCTGGGCGCAACTTTATTATTTTATGGGTAGAAGTCCGAAACGTGTTTAATGATGAGATACGGTGTTGGGTACTATGCGACTGACAACCTAAAAAATAACCATTAAGCTATTTGGAACGTTATTTTTTAGGTTGTCAGTCGCATAGTACCCAACACCGTATCTCATCATTAAACACGTTTCGGACTTCTACCCATAAAATAATAAAGTTGCGCCCAGACTGTTGGCAGATTTTTTATTCTATATTTATTTTTACCTATTACTTCCAAAATGTTAATCGTATCTCATACATATGTATGCAGCTTTTGTAGGTAATAATACGGTTCATAAAAAAATAAAATTAAAATGACATTTTTATAATGGGGTTTTCTGAGAAAAACTACAGTGATCACTGAATTTTTAGGGTTGACGTAGCAAAAATTTGTGTTTTCGAGTAAATATCTCAAGATTGGGTGCAGTTACAATTTAGACTATTACATCAAATGAAAAGTAATTCGATTGCCTAAAAAACGAGTTATAACATTTTGCCTTGTGATTATTGGTTTTCAAGATATAACGTTTTAAGTGAGTGAGGGTACCGGCCAAAAACACGTTTCTTAACCACCCAGTTTCTCCACTGATATTGAAAATTAACCCACCCTCGAGAACAATTTGTTTCTCCAAATATATCAAGGAATTACTCCTTACAAGGTGGCGGACGGAGTGCCAAACACCCTGTATAGTCGTCAATTTTTAGCTTTCGATCGTTTACGGTTTCTGGGAAATAAAAATCAGGTTTTTTTTCCCTTCCATCCCCTTTCACCATCACACCCGACAAATCTCCAAAATTTTATTTCTGCTAAAGCTCTACTGGACCTAAATTTTGTAAATTTTTTTAAATTATATCTGGTACGGTTCTCGAATTATAAAAACTTCCACTTCCGTGCTCCACATCCCCCCTTAAAAATTGTTCATTAAATGGACTCCACCTCAAATCTTATATACAGAAACCAAATTTTATCTCTATGGTACTATTGGGCTATTGGTTCGGAAGATACTGTAATTCAAAGTTCTTCAAAACTTTTCGTCTAAAACGCTTATCCCACCTACTCCCTCACAACACCACTCACCAAAAGATTCCACTCGCAGGGGTTCATCAAATCTACAAACAAAACAAATTTCAACTTAATATCTCAACGGGTTTAAGAGCTACGCGCCTTCAAACTCTTTTGCGGACAGCTGGACATTATTTTTACTTTTTTGGGGTTCACTAGTCCTAAAACGTAAAAATACAAAATTTCAGGATAGCAAATTTTTTTTAAATTTCAAAAAATAATAAAGCAAAATGAGTCGGAAACGCTCGAAAGTTGGAATTGAAAGATTCTAAAACGGTTTATGTCATAAAGCTGAAACATGGTGTTTGTCCTACCTCAGGAACGGCTTTCGCTAAAAAGTATATGCTATTGTGCTAAAAAAGAATTAAAACAAAACTATTTCCGGATTTGCATTGGCATACGGCGGTAAGGAAAAAAACAAATGGTCGATCAAAATGCGGTGCGTTATTTTTACGAATTTCGTCATATCTCTTCGGTTTTCTAATTCTACGAACTTTCAACATTTTTTGATTTTCAATTACTAAGGGATTTTCACGAATTCCGCCATATCTCCGTGGTCTGATGAAATATCGAATTGGTTTTTTGTTTGTTTAAAAACTATGATGGTGAAAGGGATACAGGTTTTCAAATTTCGCCATATCTTTTAGGTCTGACAATACGTCAAAAAATCTGCCAACAGTCTAAATATATTTTTCGATTCTCACTGAATACCGGCTGCGCCAATTGAGCGAAACCGAATTGAATATACATCGGAGTTCGGACACATCGACAAAAAATTCATATATGAAGAAGGAACGATGATGACCTAGAACAGATTTGAGATAAGTCATCCAGGATGCAAAGGTCCGATTTGGGGAGTAGCTATAGATACATTAACATTTCAAGTATAATGCATTATTAATTCATCAATTGATGAAAATATTTAGGAATATTTGTAGGCGAAGTTCCAGAATAGAGTCAGGGATTGTTATTTTTAACCCTTCGTGGCCACACGGGGGTAGACTCGACCCGACGACAAACTTTAGGCGTAAAATGGACCCTCTTCATTATGTCGGAATAAATAGCATTTTTGGAACGCGCATTATGCTACTATTTTATTATTTTCCAGAAGCAGCATATCTAAGAAGTGAAGCTCGAAAATTTTATAAAAAAATATTGAACATTGATGAAGCTATAATTTTTTTTAACGAAAAAGTGTCGTTTTTACGTTTTCACCTCTTCATGAATTTTTTTTAACAGGTCACCATTTTATTTCTTATAAATAAATTTCTCGTACATAATCTAGAACATTCAGAGCATGTTCCGTAATTTTTTTAATCACTTCGGACGTATATTTTGGTCACAATACTGTTTTGAACTTTTTGACTGGGTAGAATCGACCCAGTGTGACCACTGAGATGGAATACAGAGGTGTAACTACGAAGGGTTAAAGAAACAATATTTAATTTTAATATGTAAATAAAGAACATACAAAATGTCTGGCTTGTATTTCATGACGCTCTCGAGTATTCGTACGGACATATGCATAAATCCAACGATGGCGTTTAGATGGGTGTGCTTTTCATTAAGTCACATTCTTGTTCCAGCAATTATTTAGAAATTAACACAAATAATAAACTTTTTTATATTGTTTATAATGCCCGGTGTGACGGAAGTGCTTACGCCACTAAAACATAAGCTAGGTCTTTGGGTCATAGTCCGGGATACGATTAAATCCGGCATGTAACATCGATAATGTCGCTCCAGTCATCCTAAAAAATTAAGGTTTCAAACAATCGCCTGCTTTAATTTTAAGGAAAAATTTCATAAATCGACATGACTGCTGGTGCATACAAAAATGTAACAAAAATGCAAAAATTCTACCTCTCACTTCGCAAGCATTTTTATTGTCGGAAAATATTTCAACTTCAAGAAGCATTGATACCGAGATCACATAATTTTATACTGTACGAGTGCCTTGCCTGTTTCTGCTGTCGGCGTTGAGCCTGGCTGTTGGCTGCCCGTTTTTCGAATTAATTGCGTTTAATGTGAAGTATTGTTCCCGCTATAATTGACCTTATCCATTTAATTGTTGATTTACGTTCAGCCAGTTGAAGGCTAATTGTTGTCGACTGTGTGTGTGGTAAGTCCGTTAGGACCGGCGAAAATATAAATAGTCACCCCATTAAGAATCGCCAAGAGTGTGACCTTACCATCGCCGTTTGTTTTGAAAATTTATGTAGGTACTCGAAGAATTAGTGAAAAAATATACAATTTCAATTTTTTGTTTCTATCTCATTTTTTTTGTTAAAGGTGTCCGTGTCCTCTTTGAAAATTCATATCTCTGGTAATTTTTATCCTAGAATAATAAAGTATGGTTTATTTTAAAGACTGTTATTTAAAAATTGACGAAATATAAAAAAATACGAATAAAAATTATCCTTGAAAGTTTTTTCAAGGTTAACGATTTTGCCCTTTAACCTTGAATATCTCAAAATGCATATCTTGAATTTTTTTTAAATTTTTTATGTATTGTATATTATACTGTTTTTCAAAACATATCAAAAAAATCTGCCAATGGTCTGGGCGAAACTTTATTATTTTTCGGGTCAAAGTTCGGGAGCGGTCAAAGTCGGAGTGTATCATAAGTTGCTTCGAGATTATTAGATTTCTTGGAAAATTATTTTTGTTCTTAATATAAAAATATTTAAAATAGAGATTTTTAGCCGATTAAACATTGAAAAAGTCCGTGTAGACTATTCGAATTTCAGTATATTATGTACACTAAAAGCCCATAGAAGTAAAAACGAATTTGTTGCCTTATTAGAATTAGATAGTCGAATTGTTAAAACGTATACAAATCCATTACTTCCACTTGGGGTTTGAATTTCAAAAAAATTGTGAAACAGGTTTTTAGACGATTTCATAAGAAGCAAGTTGATATCTCATGAGACAAGACGGATATTGAAAAATTTGTGAAAACGTAAGCAAACTCTTCACACCCCCTTGGTTCTTGAAATTCGAAAAATGGTGAAATTGGTTTTAAGGTCATTACATCAAATGCCGTAATAACCAATTTTATATCTCATCAAAACTAAGGGATGGCAAAATTTGTGAAAACATATGCAAACCCTTGGGGGCTGAATATCTAAAAATCGAGAAATGGGTTTGTAGGCGATTATATAAAAAGTCTGTGGAAATGAAAAGCGATCTAATATCTCATCGAACCTAAGAAATATGTCGAAACTTTGAAAAGCATACTACCCCCTTACACCCATTAGGATTGAACATCTAAAATATTGAAATTGACTTTTTGGCTTTTTTATATAGGAAACCTTGGGAAGTAAAAATAAATTCGATATATTATCAGATATGCAACATCCTTACACTCACTTGGGGGTTGAATATCCAAAAATCCTGAAAGGAGTTAATAAATAAATATGAAGACAGCACGAGAAAGTAGGAACCAATTCAATTTCTTATCACTTCTAAAAGAAATGACGGAACTCCTGAAAACGTATTCAACCCGTTTATACCCTCTTAGGGGCTGAAAAAACTTAAAAACAAGTTTTAGGCGATTATTACGCAAGCCCGTGAAAGTGAAAAGATATTCCATGCCAATGGAAATTTGAAATTTTTTTTTATTTAAATTAGTTTTCTAGTTGATTTACATAAGCGTACCGAGTTTCAACTTTGTAGCATAAGCCGTTATATAGATAGGAAAAACACCCCCCACCCCTGTACCATACTACCCCTATAAAAAATTATATTTTTCCAAGATGCTACTAATATAGCTCTATTCAAATACCAAGTTTCAGTTTTATATCAATATAGGTTGTCGAGATATTAAAATCGGAACTTTTTGCTTTTCACCCTCCCCCACCCTCACCACACTTCCTAAATTTTGTTTTCCGCTAGGGGTCTATTAGGCCTACTTCTGGTAAAAATTTTACTTCTATCTTACACTGTTCTTGAAATATGATACGTGATTTTTTTGAAAAATTCTTATCCCCTCCGCTTTCATGCTCCACCGCCCCCTTGAAAAATTTTACTTTCATCAAACTTCATTTGTCAACCTTCATACACAAACCAAATTTTATTTATCTAGGACAATTGGTTCATGAGATATCGTAATCTAAAGTTTTTCACCCCCCACCCCCGTACGCCACTTCCCCCACTCAAATTTTTGGTTCAGATCTATTTTCCTAGTATACCTACAGATATTTATTAAGTTTCAATTTTGTGACATTGACCGTGGATTTTAGAATGTGTCGATCTCACCTTTTTTGCGTTTCGGACGCATTATTTTCCCCCCCACTCCCAAACCCCTTCACCTATATCGGCAATTTTTCTGCAAATGGGTCCACTACCGAAGTTCTATATAAATTCCAAATTTCAGCCTCCTAGCATAAACGGTTGCTGAGATCTAGAAACAAAATTTTCCGTCTAAAACGCTCCCCCTCCTCCCCCCTCACACCCCCACCCCTCCAAATTTGGTCACTTTAGGGGCCTACCCACTCTACCCACGAAAAAAAATTCAATTAAATAGCTCATAGGGTTTGGGTGCTACGAGCCTTCAAACAATTTTGCGTACAACGGTAGACGTACGGCGTACGGCGGACAGACGGACTGACATTTTTTTTTGCTTTTTTCGTGTCTACTCGTCATGAAACGTGAAAAAAAAAATGTTGAGGGTAGCAAATTTTTTTTTTTAAAAATCGATAACAATACTGTATTATTGAAATAATAAAGTAAAATTAACTTGGGATCTCAAGTAGATCGGGGTCAAAAAAATCGAAGAATATCAGTGGTTCTCAATTAAGAATAGTTTCGTTCTATAATAATTTAATTCGATTTTTTTGACCCCGATCCCCTTGAGATCCCAAGTTAATTATACTCTAGATGAAATCATATAGAGTATTATAAGTTTAATCCAGCCCAAAAGTTTGTAACGCATAGAACCGAGCCTCGGACGAAAAAAAGTTTTATATTATTTTGTGTTTAGTTGTGGCCAAAAACCCCAAATCCGTTTGCTGTCCGTCCGTCCGTCCATTTACACGATAACTCAAGAACCCGTTGGCCTAGGAAGTTGAAATTTTGTCAGCACCTGTAAAATGAAAAAAGTAAGGCCAAGTTCGTTAATGGGCGATATCCTTCCACTCCTTCGGGTACCTCCCATACAAGAGTCCTTAAAACACGTATTCACAATTATTGCTCGAATGCTTCAAGTTAGGAGCTTGAAATTTTGAATACTTAAAGTTTACAACAAAAACAAAAGTTCCGAATATGATGCAAATCGAATGAGTCCTTCGTGTAGCAGCTTACAAAAGTCCTTCAAAAATTTATACAAGTTACAGAATCCACTATAACTCTAGTACAAGTTAAAGCAGGGATTCAAAATTTTACAGGAATTAATTGTATATCAAAAGCAAGACTCATTTCATTAATTAGTGCAATCCATCAACTCCTTCGGGTAGCTATCATACAAAAGTTCTTAAAACACGTGTTCACCAATATTGAACGATAACTTTAGAACGCTTTAAGTTACGACTTTGAGATTTTATATACGTTGATTTTATAATAGTCGCAGCTGAAGGTATTAATATGAAAAATATCTCGTAAGTCCTTCATGTAGTTGCCATACAAAAATTCTGTAAAAATGTCCCAACTTAATTTTTGGAACTCACTATAACTCAAGAAATCGTTTAACCATCCATCGAGTAGCCACTATACAATAGTTTCTACCTGTAAATAAAAGGTCATGCAATAATTGTATGTGCACTCCTCATGCTTTTGATATAATCCCAACTAAAATATAAATCGGAGTTCAGTATTTCATCTAGAGTATCATACGATTGGCTTGCAGCCGATCGTGACTGCGTTATGTTTTTTACTTTATTATTTCAATAATACAGTATTGTGATCGATTTATAAAAAAAAAAAATTTGCTACCCTCAAAATTTTTTTTTTCACGTTTCATGACTAGTAGACACGAAAAAGGCAATAAAAAATTTCAGTCCGTCTGTCCGCCGTACACCGTACGTTTACCGCTGTACGCAAAATTGTTTGAAGGCTCGTAGCACCCAAATCCTATGAGCTATTTAGTTGAATTTTTTTTCGTGGATAGAGTGCGTAGGCACACTAAAATGACCAAATTTTGAGGGGTGGGGGTGTAAGTGGGGAGGTAGGGGAAGCGTTCTAGACGGAAAATTTTGGTTTCTAGATCTCAGCAACCACTTATGCTACGAAGCTGAAACTTGGAATTTATATAGAGCTTTAATAGTGGACCCATTTGTTGATATGGGTGAAGGGGTGTGGGAGTTTGGGGAAAAATAATGCGTCCGAAACGCAAAAAACAAGAGATCGACACATTCTAAAATCCATATCTCCTAAACGGTTAATGTCACAAAATTAAAACTTAATAATAATCTGTAGGTATACTAGGAAAATAGATCGGAAGCAAATTTTTGAGTGAGGGCAGTGGCGTACGGGAGTGGGGGGCAAAAAACTTTAGATTACGATATCTCAAGAACCAATTGCACTAGACAAATAAAATTCGGTTTCTGTATAAAGGTTGGCAAATGAAGTTTGATGAAAGTAAAATTTTTTAAGGTGGCGGTGAAGCATGAAAGTGGAGGGGATACGAATTTTTTTAAAAAATCACGTCTCATATCTCAAGAACAGTGTAAGATAGAAGTAAAAATTTTACCAGAAGTAGGCCTAATAGACCCCTAGTAGAAAAAAATTTTTTTGGGGTGAAAAGAAAAAGGTTCTGATTTCTATATCTCGTGAACGTATAATGATATAAAGCTGAAACTTAGTATTTGGATAGAGCTATAGTAGCAGCATCTTGGAAAAATATAATTTTTTGTAGGGGTAGTATGGTACGGGGGTGAGGGGTGTTTTTCCTATCTATAGAACGGCTTATGCTACAAAGTTGAAACTTGGTATGTATATGTAAATCAACTAGAAAAGTAATTTAGATAAAAAAAATTTCAAATTTCCATTGGTGTTCGGAAGGGGAGCAAAAAAAATTATCTGTGAAAATGAAGTGCATATATTTTCACGGTTTTCGTCCTATCTATTAGGTCTTCCCAAATATTCCATTCATTTTTATTCCACGGCTTCTTCATATAAATAGCTAGAAATTGTTTTCAGGATTTTTTGAAATTCGACCCCTAAGGGGGTGTAAAGGAATTGTATACTTATTCACGAATTATGACATATCCTCCAGGTCTGATCAAATATCGAATATCTTTTAACTTTCACGGGCTTGCGTAATAATCGCCTAAAACTTGTTTTTAAGTTTTTTCCTTTTTCAGCCCCTAAGAGGATATAAAAGGGTTGAACAAGCTTTCACAAATTCCGTCATATCCTTTAGAAGTGACAAGTAATTCAATTGTTTTTACTTTCTCGTGCTGTCTTCATATTTATCTATTAACTCTTAACTTTTCACAGATTCCTACATATTGCTTAGATCTGATAATATATCGAATTCATTTTTACTTCCTAAGGTTTCCCATATAAGAACCAAAAAGTAAATTTCAGTATTTTCAGATTTTCAATCCCAAGGGGTGTAAGGGGGTTGTATGCTTTTCAAAGGTTCGACATATTTCTTAGGTTTAATGAGATATTAGATCGTTTTTCATTTCCACAGACTTTTTATATAATCGCCTACAAACCCATTTCTAATTTTTGGATATTCAACCCCCAGAGGTTTGCATATGTTTTGACAAATTTTGCCATCCCTTAGTTCTGATGAGATATAAAATTGGTTATTACGACATTTGATGTAATGACTTAAAAACCAATTTCACGATTTTTCGAATTTCAAAAACCAAGTGGGTGTGAAGGGTTTGCTTACGTTTTCACAAATTTTTCAAAATCCCTCGTGTCTCATGAGATGTGAAGTTGGTTCTTATGAAATCGTTTCCGAAATTCAAACCCAAGTGGAAGTAATGGGTTTGTATACGTTTTAACAATTCGTCATATCTCTTAAGTCTGATAAGGCAGCAAATTCGTTTTTACTTCTATGGGCTTTTAGTGTACATAATATACCGAAATTCGTATAGTCTACAAGGGCTTTTTCAATATTTAATTGGCTAAAAATCTTTATTTTAAATATTTTTATTTTAAGAACAAAATTAACTTTCCAAGAAACTTCATAATCTCGAAACAACTGATGATATGCTCCGACTTTGAGCGCTCCCGAACTTTGACCCGAAAAATAATAAAGTTTCGCCCAGACCATTGGCAGATTTATGATATGTTTTGAAAAACAGTATAATATACAAAATATTAAAAAATTAAAAAATTTAAGATATGCATAAAGGACAAAATCGTTATCCTTGAAAAAAAATTTCAAAAATAATTTATATTCGTATTTTTTTATATTGCTGCAATCGTCCCCTTTAAAATAAGCCCTATTTTATTGTTCTAGGATAAAAATTACCAGAGATATGAATTTTCAAAGAGGACTCGGATACAATTTTTGCGAAAACTTTAACATACTATAACTAACAAAAAAAATTAGATAGAAATAAAAAACTGAATTTCAATTAGTTTTTTCACTAGTTCTTCAAGTGCAAAAATTTTCAAAAGAATCGGAGATGGTAAGGTCACAAATTTCGTCATTTTTGGCGATTCTTAATGAAATGACCCTAAAGTTAGGTTGATGTTACGCAACTGAGGAGAACCAAATCGTTTCACTATAGAAAGAAATTTAATCATATTGCCCATATAAAGTCCATCCGAATGTTCTTTGCGGTCTTAATCACGAATGATTTGATGAGTTCTTCAAAATTTGGCTAGGCTTAGTCCCAAAGAAATATCACATTACCTTTGTCTCCAGTTCATTCACAATGCTTTTTCGGGCCTTTTCAAGATCCTGCTGCTGTTTCCATCTCGTCGACCACGAGTGGTTCCCGCATGACCTGCCAAGGGATTCAAATCTATGACCCTCGAATTAGTAGACTAAGCCACTAGGGTATCGGATTATACTCACCCTCACTAGTTCCTTTCCAAACAAATCAAAACACAAAAATTTCATCTTAAAAACAAAATAATCTTCTTTTCTTTTATTAAAGCTTTATCACAATGTCTGATGTATGTATATAAAATTTTACACTCTTTTCATAATTACTTTTTTCCTTAACAAAAAATATTACATTAAAAAAAAGGCATACAACTTGATCAACAAATTCTATAAGAAAATACAAGTCACGATAAAATAGTAGAAATATGATATTAAAAAAAATTAATATTGTCTCTGATTTGTGTGACAGATTTAATAACATGATGGCCACATTAAGGTAAACTATATAAATATAATAAAATCCATATTTTTTTTATGTTGTGAAAGGAAAAAAAGGACACAATACTTCAACTATCACACTTCTAGCAAGAACAATTTCTCGTACGATCGCGGCATAATGACAACGACAATTACAATTCGTTTCATTCCATTTTGGCAAGGATCAAACAGGAGCGATCTTAAGTCCGGCGAATCCTTACGTCGAGAAACACTGACGAAGAAAAAAACACTGTGACGACAACAACGACTTGACAATATTTTTTTTTTTTTGATTTTTTAAATATTAAGATATGCCTTTCGATGGACACACAGCTATGTTTCCATTACATATGCCGTTTTACACGTGCATCATGTTTTTTCGCACGCGTGCAATTCACGTGAAATCCATTGAATCGAGTTCGGGAACACGTTGATCGTCGGGCGATAGATCATTAATCCAATTATTGTTCAGTTGATTAAGATGACCTGTCGCGATCGTGTCGTCGTCCTCTTCGAGAAGCCAGGGATGATAGAGAACATCGTCGGACGATAGACGATGTTTAGGAACTTTTTGCAGAAGCGATTTGATTAAACAGCGAGCTTTCGATGAGAGGTAATCCGGAATGGTAAATTGGCAACGGGCAATTTTTGCGAAGAGTGATGCATGTTCGGGATCGTTGAATGGATATCTGGAAAGAAAAAATTAGAAAAATTTAGTCCAAAGTTTCTCTAGTAATTAGTTGTACTAGTTCTAAGAAGACGGAAACTTGTAGTGAAGCACGACGGGGTCTGGGATTTGAACACATCGGTACTCCAACGGAATTCGAGCGGAACTCTTTTTTTCCCCTTCGAATACTGAAACATGGCATATTTTCAGTAGATACACTCTAAAAAATCCGCTGAATATTATTGCATTTTTACAGCAAAATTAATGGTAAAACTGAAGAAAATCAGTTGCCGGTAGGAAAAATGCACAACTGCTGAAGTAAATCAAAAAATTATGTAGTAATAATCGTATTTACTACCAAAGCGCTTTATTTTTACTTCCAAATTTTTAAATTTACTGGTACAAAAGATCGTTAAGTATCGTTTAGAAAACGATTTTATATGTATTAATTTTACTGTGAAGCAGAGTCACTTTACTTTACAATAGAGTGACTTTACTTCACAGCAGAAAACTATTTCACAACGTGACGCAAATTGTGCAATTGAAAGAATTTCTTTTGGAGGAACAGTCGTGTCGGGCATTAATAAAATGTTTAAGTGGAATAAAAAATAATGTGGAATTTATGTGTCCCATACAGAGTTGCAAAAAGACTTTCAAACATTATAATACTTATAAAGTGCATTGGTGGAGGCATAATAATGAAAAATTTTTAATTCAATGTGAACAAAAGACATTAGTTTCTCATATGTCAATGTGAATAAGTGTTCCTTCCAATCTTCAAGTTTCCGCGAAATATGTAGCCATGAAGCAAACCATCTATCTATCTATCTTTTCCAAAAAGAGAAAACTAGAATCGTCGGAACTTTGAAAAGATCAAATATTAAAGGGCTGAAAGATATTTTGGCTCAAGGTACGGACGACGAAAATGTACTGAATGAAATTTTTATGTACTTCAAGGAAGATTCTAATTACATTTTTCAACGTTTTGAGGTAAAAGCTTTGCAACATACTTCTATACTACATTGTATTATATTTTATGTTCCTTTTCCTGTTTTTTAGTTTGGATGCACTTTGGACATAATAGAAGCATCCAATCCAACTAATACTCCCTGGGCAGCAGTAAAAGGTATGTTGCTATTTGAAAACGTTTATATTATATTGGTGCTTATCTATAAATTTTTCTCAGGTACCGGGGACGGTAACTCAGCAGCCTACATTTTCATCGAAAAAGAATTGGTTGCAAAATATGATCAATGCAATATTATGGACCTGATTGCTGAAAATATTTGCTAATTTTTGCTTTTAATATGATTTATCCGAAGTCCATATCACTTACTATGGATTTCTTAGTACGATATATTCATAAACATTACACTGAAAGCGCCAGAGGAATAAAAAAAAATATAAATAATATATGTAAGTAAAATTAATAGGTTCATTTCGAATATCAGTAATTATAAAGATAACTAAGTTCTTTAAGACTTACAAAAACAAAAAAAAAGAATTGAATTCAATATTGTGTAATGTGATTTATTTTAAAATTGTGTTTAACTTCACTAATTACGTTCTATTTATTATTTCTTTTAAATAATTTAACTTAACTTTATGAATACCAATGAATGAAAACTTATTAATTTCTATTTAATTTTTATTTAATTCTATTGATTTGTATCTTTATTTTGCTTGAAACGTTGTTTCATTTATTATTATAAAATACATGTACTTTATTCAAAAGAAAAACTGAAAATCTACTTCTTTTTTTTATTTAGTCCTTTTAGGTCTATTCGGGTATTTTTTAAATAATTTTATGAAATTATTCTCTAGCAAAAATTACTTATGCTTTGGAGTAAGTTGCGGAGTAAAATTACACATTTTTACGTATTAGTATACAGAAAATTGCTCTAAACTTATAGTGAATTTAGCTTGAAATTGAGTAAGAAAACTACTATATTAAGGGCTCACATACCCCTGACATTTTCAAAAAATATATTTTTTTTTTTTACAGATTTTTATTTTTTATACTTTTAAGAATTAAAAAAAAATAGAATTTAGAAAATTCCACTCCATTACAAAGTTATAGCAATAAATGTCACCAGACATCGGTTTGGAACGGCTTCCTGGCTAATTGCCGCGCCACTCTCAACAGCAGCGTTTAGCATTTATTTTTTCGTAAAAGCTGGGTTTCATAAAAAACAAGGTCATTTATAGGACCATCTGTGAAAAACACGAAGATACAAGAGGAAGAAGGTGTACAGTACGAAGCTGGAATGGGAGACTAGCCGTAAGTTCATATTGTACCTATCAAAAACTTTAAACGCATTTTTCTCGAAACTATGTTTTTAGACATGATCGGCACGATAACTCAGTCAATTTTTAATATTTTTCAACTTTTTTTTTTTATAATTTTGATAACTATATTCTCTATAGTCTATCGAGAGGTTTTTTTAATTTTTTGCTTGGAAATTTTTTTATAAATTATTAAACGCAAATTTTTTTTTAAAAAACTGATTACCAAAGTTCGAAATACTGTAACTTATTTATTTTTGAAAAAAAAAAAAATTCCCTCCGTGAGACTATAACTACTACATTATTCTACAAGATTCTTTTTTATTTTGCAAATTGAATTATTTTTGGTGAAGTTATGATGCCGACCAGGAGGCGCCATGGTTTTTATAAGTAGTCCATTTAAACCCGTAAAACACAATGTTAATATTAAAAAAAAAATAATTTTTTTTTTTATAGTTAAATAGTTAATAAGATATGTGAACTCAACAATTCAATTTTTTTTTCACCATATAACCTTTATAATAATTTTTAAAATTTACTCGGTTTTCAGCGCGTTCAGGGGTATATGAGCCCTTAAGAGAGTAAAAAAGAAAATTAGAATCTAGGTGAATTTTGCTATGATTATAAGAGGTAACCTATTGCCTATAAAAATTATAGCAAATTTCAACCAAAATTTTTTAGAGTGTAGATAGATTGGAAATAGGGGTTGATATGGTTAACCTCTGTCACTGCAGCTACAGTTGGGACTATTATGACGTCCCCCCGGTTTGACTATGATTCCTCTTCAATCCCTGCGCTTTCAATGAAGTCTAGTATTTTGCGAAGAGGAATTCCGATGGTTCCATGAAACCCTGACCGAAGTGACGAAGTCTTTTGTGAGCTAAACCTTCACATTCACAGAGGATATGCTCTGGTGTTTCGTCTTCGTCATTGCATATTCTGCAAATTTTAGTCCCAGAGAGACCAATCCTATTGAGATGCTTCCTCATGTGACAATGTCCAGGTAGAGCTCCCACTAGGGTTCGGGTCTGATATCTGCTTAATTTTAGATAATCAGATGTTCTTTTTTTCCGACTGTTTTGGCATAAAAAGCGTTGAGTGCCTGTTGCCCGGTGCCAAGTCCCAGTGAATGGCACTTTGCGATTTTTGCCACATTCGGATTTCAGTACTGACTACATTATATAATCGGGTAGTGATTTACCATTGAATGGCGGTATTCCACCGGAACTAATATTTAGTATTGTATAGAAGAAATACAATGCCGATAGGTATAGTTTTTTTTTATTTCAAAACGATCGGAAAACGACACATTCTTAACAATATCTCTAGCATAAAATTGTTACCTCGAAAACGTCACAAATTCCAGTCCTGTCGCAGTACTCATTTCTCAAGTACTTACTATCACTTTCTATCTATAGTTCTACTTCGGTACTGGAAAACAGAATTGATTCCGTACTGAAAGACAGAATTGCGTCGGAACTGAACTCGCAATACTGATGCAATTCCGACACAACTGGAAGACGAGTATCTAAAAATCTTACACGGACCAAGTTCAAAACATTGAACTGGCTTTTCCAGTGCTGCGTTTGCATATCGAATCATCGAACAAGTGCCGCAATATGGGGTCTGAGAAATGGTTGAATATGCCATTCAAATTCGTTTGAGGAAAGAAAATACAGCAATTGGTAACTAACCGAAACACGGTAATTGCGACTGTGAAGTGTGGGACTATTGATTGATAGGAGAATAATTGATGATTCGATATGCATCTAGTCCAGAAAGACCGTGAAATGAGTTTTTACAATCCGTTATAGTCTTCATCGTTACGTAACCTATGTTATTCCCTTGGGTGCCACCCAACCTCTGGATATGTTTCAATCTCGGATAGCCTCCCACATATTTCACAAGCATTTCTATCCAATAATAAATCTCAACAACTAAATACACCTGTCACTGCAACTTTGGAAATTGCGGCTACTGTGAATTGTACTCACTATAAAAATATTTATTTATTCGTTTCGATTAATCGCGGACACTCAGAATGGGGACAACGTAGCCAAATTGATGTTTTGACCTAAAAATTTTATACAGAATATGCTTTGAAAATTTCAGGACAATCGAACTCAGAGCTTAGTGTTATTTCAACCCAAATCTAGTTATGAAATATGGCAGTTAATAATGCTTGAAGCCAAAGACTGTGTCAGTTCTAGTACAATTTATCTCAGAACTAATTCTAAATAACTTTTTGATTCGACTTACCTTCCAACTAACATTGTATAAAGGACAACTCCAAGTGACCAGAGATCAGCTGCTTTACCCGAAAAATCCGAATTTGGTTTAAGAATTTCGGGCGCAACATAAGCTGGACATCCGATCTTTTCCTTGAGAATATCATCGTCTGGATCCTCTAGAACCACGGCATCTTCGAGAGATTCAAATTTTAAATGCGTCCTGGAAAATAATTAGGAATTTTGTGATTAGTTAGGTTCGTAGGTGGTTTTGTTTAAGTTTTTCAAAAATGTTGATGCTACTGGTTTGAGTTTAAAGTTGGACAATGGTGTTAGGGGTACAGAGTTTCAATTTCACCAAAATCGAGGAACGCAGTTACTGACTTATCCAGTTCTTAAGGTTCTGTCCAGCTCAGTGTTTCCAGCAAATACACTGTTCTTCGTTTGCAGACCCCTTATTTCCAGAGCCCATACCTTTCATGAGGAATAAAAATCAGAAGCTTTTATTTCGAACCCTTTTCCCCCCTTATACAAAAATGAGTCCTGAAAGGAATGTACCCATTGTACCATCTGTAGAAGGAGCTAGATTTCAAAAGACTATAACAAGATAATTTCCAAAATGGATTTTTTGTTTGCCAAATTTCGAGCCAAGTTTCAACTTTCTAGCATAAACTTGTCTTGAATAAATATTTTATTTTTGTTTTTTTTTTTATAAAAGGGTTAAATTATATACGACCATCTGCCTAATATTTCTGGGCGTCACTGCTTCTCAACACAAGTTTTAACTCTCTAGCACAAACAATTTCCGTAATATTAAAAACAAAAATTTTACTCAGAAATTTCGTGTCCTTGTAGGAGTTCTAGTGTAGAATTTGGAATATGTCTTCAGAGAACCTCAGACAAAATTAAGAGAAGAGACTTCCGACAGGAAATCACGTGAAATACCACTACACTTTTGAAAAGTAGATTTCGGAAGTACTTTCGGTTCATTAGTAGCAAAAAAAGGATTAACGCGCTAAAGACAAGACATTTTTGGATCAAGCTTAAAAATTGGCTGCCATGAGCTGTTCCAAATTTCGTGCGAAGTGATGCACAATATCGTCTTGGTTTTCAGAAAATACAAGACCCAAATCACATGCACGTTGGCAATATCGAGATTAAGACGCGAATAATACAATACCATTGATCACTTGGAATTGCACACCTCAGATTAAGGCCAAGATTGCAATGTACAAGACGGTTTTGTTCTAAATTTTCCAGCTAGCTCTGCGCTACAGAACAAGACGACATACGAATCGAACAGTTGAGCGTGGCTTAAAACGGTGTCGATTTTTTAAAATTTAATTTAAATCAGAACTGAAATAGCGATTTTTCAAAAGACACATATTTATGTAATCTAAGAAATTCGATTTTAAATTTTGATTTAAATTAATTTTGGGCTATTTACACGCTTCCTCAACAATTTTACTTTTTGGAGTAAGCAGTTTAACAATCTTAGCCGAAGATATGAGAAGTAAAAGATCGAATGTCACATTTAATGAAATTTTCATAATTTGAAAAAATTAACGTGTGGATTTCTGATCGATTATTTCTACAAAATAACTCACGATCTTGCAAAATTGTGTAAATTCGTAAACGCATATTTGTACAGTAAGAAAAGTCATAAAAAATTAATAATTAGTTCTAATATTTTGTAGAAAAAATGAACCTTGACCTTTTACTTTGTGCGGAGATGTTTTGCAGCCCAAGACTTCATGAACATTGGTGACCCCGACGAATCAGCACGAAATTTGATCGCGGTAGACTGCTGGCCAGCCTTTATTTAGTGGTGGTGTTGGGAGATGTTTTGCACCGGCAGACGTCCTAAACCACTTCCCATGTACAAAAATTAAATATAACAATTTCTTTTAATAATGGTTGAAAATATTTCCAATGTTTCATTCAATAACTTTCTACGGATGTAAACGAGTTTAGAAAGTAATGGGACTTTAATTAGAGCGGATACTAGACAATAAGCTTACTAGAATTAATGAAACTTCCACTCTTTTAATAAGATCTTCATACTATTGTTTTTATTATCAAAAATAGTATTCTTGTAGAGTTCTTTTTATGAGATTTTAACTCTAAAAGATTAATGCTCTCAAATAAAATCTAATCTAAGAATCATAGTGTGATGATAACTACATAAAAAATCTGCCAATGGTCTGGGCGAAACTTTAATATTTTTCGGGTCAAAGTTTGGAAGCGCTCAAAGTCGGAGTATATCATCAGTTGTTTCGAGATTATTAGATTTCTTGGAAAGTTAATTTTGTTCTTAAAATAAAAATATTTAAAACAGAGATGTTTAGCCGATTAAACATTAAAAAGGCCGTGTAGACTATTCGAATTTCGGTATATTATGTACACTAAAAGCCCATAAAAGCAAAAACGAATTTGTTGCCTTATCAGAATTAAGAGATATGACGAATTCTTAAAACGCATACAAACCCATTACTTCCACTTGGGGTTTGAATTTCGAAAAAATTGTGAAACAGGTTTTTAGACGATTTCATAAGAAGCAACTTGATATCTCATGAGACAAGACGGATTTTGAAAAATTTGTGAAAACATAAGCAAACCCTTCACACCTCCTTGGTTCTGGAAATTCGAAAAATCCTGAATTGGTTGGCCGTAATAATCAATTTTATATCTTATCAGAACTAAGGAATGGCAAAAATTGTGAAAACATATACAAACCCTTGGGAGTTGAATATCGAAACATTGAGAAATGGGTTTGTAGGCGTTTATATAAAAAGTCTGTGGAAATGAAAAGCAATCTAATATCTCATCAAACCTAAGAAATATGTAGAAACTTTGAAAATCATACAACCCCTATTAGGATTGAATATCTAAAATACTGAAATTGACTTTTTGGCTTTTTTATATAGGAAACCTTAGGAAGTAAAAGCGAAATCGATATATCATAATATATGCAACCTCCTTACACCCACTTGGGGGTTGAATATCCAAAAATCCTGACAGGAGTTAATAAATAAATATGAAGAGAGCACGAGAAAGTAGGAACCAATTCAATTTCTTATCACTTCTAAAAGAAATGACGGAACTCGTGAAAACGTGTTCAACCGGTTTATACCCTCTTAGGGGCTGAAAAAGGAAAAAACTTCAAAACAAGTTTTAGGCGATTATTACGCAAGCACGTGAAAGTGAAAAGATATTCGATATCTGATAAGACGTGGGGATATAGTAGAATTCGTGAAAAAGTTTACAACCCCCTTTGCACCCCCTTAGGGGTCGAATTTTAAAAAATCCTGAAAACACTTTCTAGGTATTTATATGAAGAGGCTGTAGAATAAAAATGAATTCAATATTTGGGAAGACCTAATAGATATGACGAAAACCGTGAAAATATATGCATTCCATTTTCACTGATCTTTTTTTTTGCCCCCCCTACGAACGCCAATGGATATTTGAAATTTTTTTTTATCTAAATTAGTTTTCTAGTTGATTTACATATACATACCGAGTTTCAACTTTATAGCATAAGCCGTTTTATAGATAGGAAAAACACCCCCCACCCCCGTACCATACTACCCCTATAAAAAATTATATTTTTCCAAGATGCTACTGATATAGCTCTATCTAAATACCAAGTTTCAGCTTTCTATCATTATAGGTTGTCGAGATATTAAAATCGGAACTTTTTCCACCCTATACACCCTCACTTCCAACATTTTGTTTTCTGCTAGGGGTCTATTAGGCCTACTTCTGGTAAAAATTTTAAGCATCTATCTTACACTGTTCTTGAGATATGAGACGTGATTTTTTTGAAAAATTCTTATCTTAATTTTTTGACCCCCACCTCCGTACGCCATTGCCATGCATCTCAAAAATTTGTTTCCGATCTATTCTCCTAGTATACCCACAGATGTTCATCAAGTTTTAATTTCGTGACATTAACCGTTTAGGAGATATGGATTTTAAAATGTCTCGATCTCGGCTTTCGAGGTTTTCGGACGCATTAGTATTCCCCCCACTCCTCACACCCCTTCACCCATAACAGCAATATTTTTGCAAATCGCTCCACTATCGAAGCTCTATATAAATTCCAAGTTTCAGCTTCCTAGCATAAACGGTTGCTGAGATCTAGAAACTAAAATTTTTCGTCTAAAACGCGTCCCCGACCTCCCCCCTTACACCCCCATCCCTCAGTATTTGGTCATTTTAGGGGGCCTACGCACTCTACCCACGAAAAAAAAATTCAACTAAATAGCTCATAGGGTTTGGGTGCTACGAGCCTTCAAACAATTTTGCGTACACCGGTAGACGTACGGCGGACAGACGGACTTTGCTTTTTTCGTGTCTACTAGTCATGAAATGTAAAAAAAAAATGTTCAGGGTAGCAAATTTTTTTTTTTTAAAAATCGATCAGAATACTGTATTATTGAAATAATAAAGTAAAAGGATGGTGATGGCACTAGACTTTCATTCTTCAGAAGTCCACAAGAGGAGGCTTCGGTCTGTTTTTGATTCTTAAGTAATTCCCGAACCTGTTCAATTTTTTTTTCCGAATTCCAGTTTGCTTTCGAGTAGTACACGCCATTGCCAAACCGACTTTCTATGCCCTCCCTTAACCAATTAATTCTAATTCGAATAAATTTTAATGCAATAAGTGACTATGTCATACACCTGGAAGCCAACAGTACGATCTCTTTTCGCACAAAATGTTAACTTACAAAAGCGTAACTGCTGCATAAGCCCTCGTTGCAAAAGTACTCGCAACGCCGACTTCTGGTCATGAACATTTCCAAGAAAATTAAATTATACAGCGGCCAAATCGAATTAAGATCCACACTAATTAAATATGCGGGTGTTAGGCACAATTCAGAGACGTCGACTCCGATTCTTCCCATACACCCACCCAGTCGCCCTTCCACCCATTCAGCAAGAGATAATTTAATAATTCGATTGAAGGGTAATCTCTTTGGGCTGGATGACCAGGGTGCACACACCTAGTGGTTGAACTGTTCGGGGTGTCCGGAATTCCGGAATCCAGACCGCACCACCACCCCAAAAAAAAACCCCAACCCCAGCCTACGCTAGATGGTCTAAATCAAATTTGACAAATTGGCTTTTCATAAGCGCATATAAGCTGCAAGGGACAATTTAATTAAATCGAATTAGCGGAGAAAACAGCAGTAAGAAGTGCGAGCAAGGGATGTTGTAACTTAGTTAGTAAAAGTTTCCGTTCGAGAAAAAGTTAGCAATACTTGAAAGAGTCGTTGCCCGATTGTGCAACAAACGCCACAACATCATCAAGCCAACATAAACACATCGCCCCGCGCATTCGACTCCAAAGAAGCAACCAAAGTACACAAACAACACGAAAAAAATAGATAAACACTTTCAGATCTCGATTACCTGATAGCAAGGTAAGTAAGCCCCCTAGAGTCATCTAGCTAACGAATTGCATAGCTTTTACCACGGAATTGCTTCAGAGAAATTTCGAATGTTTGTCCTCGTTCGGTATTCGCTCACCGTCGTCGCTACAATCGCAAGATCGTTCGTTTGAAGCGCGGTTGCGCGCAACGCTCATTTTTTTCTTCCGTGAACTCGATATACACGTTAATTATCCGGAGAAATTACCGATAGAAAGGTGATCGACCCAGTCACAGATGCCCAAGTGAAAGAGATTGCGGAATTAAGTAATGCGCGGTGTATAGCTTGGGAATAGTTGTACCGGCTGCGCCAATTTTCACTTTGATGATTATATTGAAGTGATAGTTTTAGATACCTGGGGGGGAAAAAAACAAGACGGTTTGGTTCAATCACCTTTTCAAATCGGAGAAAGTGAAATTGAGAAATTTTCCTGGGAGTTTTTTTTTCGATTGTACACCGTCCGGACACTGACTGAGCGCGGATTGTGCAAACAAAACTCTATGGAATATAACGTGCATGTTTTGTTGGTTTAAATTGTATTGTGGGTTTTGTGTTCCGCTTTGGAGCTACTAAACTCGTGTTTTGGCGTTTTATGTGCTAGTGCGATTCGCATCGTCATAGAGCGTCTTGAGCGGCTAAAAACTATTAAAGAAAAAAGAAGTTAAGGTCGACGATCCCGGGTGTTATTTTTGATTTTACCACGAGTGGAGAGGAGGGCTTTCGATTTTTTTTGTAAACTAGTGCGCAACGTGACACTCTAGAGCACAGTAGCATCTAAGTCTGGCTTGATGTTGGTTTGCGCAATCTTAAAAAAAAATCAAGATAAAGATAAAATACTACACATCTTAGATATTGCAGCTGGTTAGTGAATAGATTGTCGGAATGCACGAGGAATTTCATGGTAGGGTGCGAAGAAATGCGAAGCAGACTTGAGGTGATTGAACCAACTATTTCTTCGGTGTTAAGTAGCGAGTGATAGTTTTTCTTTTTGATTTCTTTACGTAAAAAAGATATGCACGATATTGTGAAATTTTATTTCCATTTTGCCGGATTCCGATTTGTAACAGAAGTGAAATTTTTTGATGTAGACGATTGTTAAGCGGTCATTGAATGCATTTTGGAATAGTCTATTAGATAGGGACGGGCGCTAAGGTAAGTTATGGGTTTTTTTTAAAACAGAAAAAATATTGCAAATATGGAACCTGAGTTTTGAAAGACTTTCAATTTAAGCAATGAAAGTTAAAAGTGTTCTGGGATTTCGTAATTCATGGAATAACTTATTGCACAATGTTGTACTTTAGTTGGGAGAAAGTTAATAATTTTTATATATTTGTAGGGTTTTGTTTTTTCAACTTCAGTGAAGAGGATGCTTGCTGAACTTTGTTCGGCCAAATTTAAGATGTTTCCAAAGAAATTAATCAATTTTTTTACGAGTTTGTTGAAAGAAATACTCTCCCGTAGCTCACAAGGAGACGCGCTTCTGAGACCAACTATTGGAGAGAAGTGACGACGTAAAATTTAAATACTTTATTATTAAAAAATAATAAAGTAAGAATGTATGAGTTAGAAGTATAACTAACAAAACGAACGACAAAAATTGGCTAAAAACATGAATAACACATGTAGGTATGTATAGGGTGTTTTTTTAGGTGCATGAGAACTTAAAATTATAATACAAGACAGAAATATTGTTGGAATGAAATTTTTTGATTATATTCTGGTAGATAATTTCATGACATTTATTTTTTTAAATGTGATTTCCGTCATATGTCCGCCGCGGCTACGAGTTACATGGTCCATTCGATCAGTCCAATTTTTGACTACTTTTTCCAAAAAATCTGGCCGTATGGCGTCAATAGTCGCTTGAATATTGGCTTCCAATGCTTCAAGAGTTACTGGTTTGTCGGTATAAACGCATGACTTAATATACTATAGCACCATAAAAAGTAATCCAGAGGCGTTAAATCGCACGAACGCAGTTAACAGAACCACTTCTGGAAATCAAGTTGTCACCAAATTGTTTTTGCAATAAATCGATTGTTAAGCGCGCTGTATGGCAAGTTGCGTCGTCTTGATGGAACCAAATGTCGGCGATGTTTAGCTGATTAATTTTTGGAAACAAAAATTCAGTCAGCATGGCCGATTATGTTGACCGTAAAATGGACGAAGTGCTATATGAACTTCGCGAACAGATTTATTTTTTTCAAAGTAAATTTCCACAATTTGGAAGCGTTGTTCTGGCGTTAAACGATTCATGATGACTTGCCAAACCTTACTGAACAGAAATGTCAACACAGTTTGACATTATCAGCTGTCAAAACACAGTTATCGATATCGATAGTTCTCATGCACCTAAAAAAACACCCTATATAACTAACAAAACGAAAGACAAAAATTGGCTAAAAACATAAATAACACATGTAGGTATGTCTTTTAGTGCTGTTTAACTTCGCCAAAGCAAACAATATACGTTTTTAATATTATTTTAAATAAACATTTCCACTGCTCCAATATGGCTACAGCTTCTGAGCCTCTTAATTTAAGAGAAAAAAAAATTAAAAAAATATGACAGGCAACTAAAATAACCTCAAAATAAAGGAGACGAATAAAACTATGGAAGATAAGTAGACAAAAGCAAGAAGAAAGAAAGGAAAACAAGGTAGAAAATTTTAAAAGAAAATATATTATACAAATACGGAATAAAAGCAGAAAAAAGGAAAAAAATGCATTCAACGAGACAAAAGAAAAATATGGTATATAGTAGAAAAGAATTAATTAGAAATCGAAAAGCAAAGGAGACAAAGTTTAAAATAGTAACAACGAAAAACGGGGAAAAAGTTTAAAAAAAAAGTCAGAGGAAAAACCAGCTAAAAAGAGAGAGAAAAACCGAAAAATAAAGGAGAGAAAGGAAATGATTTTTTTCCAAAAAAGGAAAAACAAAATGAGCTGAAAAAATAAAGATGAAACTGAAAAAACAATAATACGAACGAGAAGAAATAGAAATAATCAAATGAAACTTCCTTATTCGGAAGAAGATGAAAAAAACGACTACAAAAATGAGCTCAAAACGATAAAAGCAAAAAAGAAATTTAAAACTGAATTTAAAATTAAAGACAGAAATAAGCTAAAAACGTGACAAATACAAAAATTAGGGATAAACTTGGAAAAAAACACCAAAAATTAAAATATACAAATTAAACAGAAAAATTAAAGACAGAAATTAGTGAAAAATGTGAAAAATTTTGAAGAAAAATGGAAACAAAATCGCAAAATAGTGTGAAAAAGGCAAAAATGAACTAAATCGAGGAATGCAAGATTGGACAAAAGAGAATCTATTTATTATACATTTATTTATAATTAAAAAAATCTATAATCAATGAGACGAAAGGCAGAAATGAGTAAAAACCGCGAAAATGATAAAAACGAGTGAGAAACATACTGCAGTCACGATCGGCTGCAAGCCAATCGTATAATACTCTAGATGAATACTGAACTCCGATTTATATTGTAGTTGTGTATTGTGTACCAATATTCTTGTATGGCAGCTACCCGAAGGAGTAGGAGTTATCGTGTTCACGGACAGACGGACGGACGGACGTCAAGCGGATTTGAGGTTTTTGGCCACAAATAAACAAAAAATAATATATAACTTTTTTTCGTCCGACGCTTGGTTCTATGCGTTACAAACTTTTGGGCTGGATTAAACTTATAATACTCTATATGATTTCATCTAGAGTATAAAAAGACCGTATAAAAGCCAGTTTTAGGGTACGATGTCCGAGGTCGCTTGGTACAGCACTAGATGTAGAATATTTACGGTGAATCTACGTATAATATTTTTGGTGCTTATACGTAACATACGTATGTTCTTTGTACGTACAAAATTCACTCCACATCTACGTGTGGTGCAACGTATTTGCTCGCGCATTTTTTTCATTTCCGCCATTTACGTAAAGAGAAATTAAGGATTTGAAATTTGACTTCTGGAGTCCTGACGCTGAACTAGATGCCAAATGTCCAATCTTTCTTTTCTAAATGTAAGACAGAATTGTGTAAATAATGCACCTGAAATGTGACCTCAAAAATACTATCCTAACTCAAAACCTTTGCATTCCTACTAGGGAAGTACCTTAAACCGGATATTTTCCTAAATGAATTTGGAAAAATCAAGCTTAAATACAAATTAAGCTTAGAAACATTGTGTGCAATTCTATGAATTAGAACACGATTTCAGTTAACCGGTCTATGTTGTAAAGATTTTTCAGTCACGAAGGAGATGTTAGGTTTATTTAACAACAGCAAATATCAAAATCAAACTTCCGAGGACATAGAACAGGAATTATTTATACAAGAGTTCCTAGAAGAAACATCAGAGTTTCGATTTTCGTAATTTTGTTCTTACTTTTTGATTTTAATGAATTGTTATATAGGGTGTTTCAATAGCAACGCTCGAAATTTGCTAGATTATAGCGACCATGTTTTTAAAGCAACATCCGTCGAATTGGTTGTGAATTATTCAGTAGTGAATGGCAAATCACCATGGAAAGTTATAGCGTTGGTCAACGAGTGCAAATCATCAAATTTTTTATTCATAATCAGGGCTTCGTTCGAAAAACATTCCGTGCATTGCGTGATTTTTAACGACGAGGCCCATTTCTTTAAAAATGGATGTGTGAACAACCAAAATTGTCGGATTTGGGACGATAGCATCCCGAGAAAGTCACTGTTTGGTGCGGATTCTGGTCTGGCGAAATCATCGGTCCGTACTTTTTCCAAAACGAAATTGACATTACCTTAACCATCAAACTTTTTGTGGCCTAAACTGATTGATATGGATACCGACGACATGTGGTTCCAACAGGACGGCGCTACGTGCCACACAGCGCATGTCACGATGGACATTCTGCACGAGCGATTTGAGGGCATCGTTAACGGCATAAAATATTATTTCAAATAAAACAAGAATTGGGTGGATATCTCACAGACAACTTGTTTTATTTACATTTAAAAATTGAACGTCCTTACTGAAAGATCCTATATTTAGTTTGCTTTTTTGCTTAGTTTTATCGATATTAATGAAAATTCGATTTTATTATTTTATTTGAAATTGGCGATTTTTGGGCTACTCGGGGTTTGAAAATTGGCTACTCCGTCTCTTGAAAACCTGGCAACCCTGCTCAGAAGAGCGTGCAGGGCCTCTTGATCTTGCACACTTTGAGTCTTGGGCTTGAAATTCCTGCAAGAATTTGTTCCTAACCTAATCTAATCTTCAAATCGAGAAAAAGATCAAAACCTACCTATAAACGCCCAAAAAAGTAAGACATAGCTTTGTTTTCATTAAGTAAGACGCTCTATTCAACAGGTTGATTACGTGGTGCGATTGATCTACTCATCGTCATGTGCTGAGTGATTTACTCGTCAGGTGGTATCCGAAATTAAACCTCAGGTGTCAGGTGAATTTATTTATACATGACTAGAACACAACTAGTCACTTATTCAATAATGAACCTAAGCTCTAAAAACTCTCAATAGCATGATTTAATTTAGCTACGATTTTTTTTTTATCACTGCCAATTTTCCTAATATGATTTTACCGCACCAAAAATTCCATGTCAGATATCACACCCACAAAAGATTAGCACTTCGGGGTTTTTTTTTCATGAAATTGTTTATGAAAAATTCTGTGATAACTATGCACATGACTTTAGCCATATACACATACTGAAGATCATGCGAATTTTAATTAGCATTTGATGGATGATTTTTGTTGTTGCGTTTTTGGGTCGTGACTTGAGAAACGTATCTATGGAATTTTCTGTGCGTTTTGATTTTATTATGCGTATTTTTCTCCACCTTCTTAAAAGATAACGCACGCTGATAGCGAGTGACCTGACAAATGGCAAGTAAACATTTTCAGTTCGGTGATTTTTTTTCTTCAATTTGTTGATAATGTCGATGCGTGCGAATTGGCACAAAATATGACTCAGTTTAATATTGTGGTACAATCTGGTCATAGAATCTAAATTAAGATGGTTTTCTATTGCTTGTTTTGGTTGCCACCTTTCGGTTCTTTTTAATTTATTATTTTCTAATAAAACAGTATTGTGATCGATTCTTAAAAAAATAAATTTGCTACCCTGAAAATTTTTTCTTTCACGTTTCATGACTAGTAGACACGAAAAAAGCAAAAAAAAATTTCAGTCCGTCTGTCCGCCGTACGCAAAATCATTTGAAGACTCGTAGCTCCCAAACGGTTTGAGATATTAAATTGAATTTTTTTTTATGAATAGAATGGGTAGACCCCTTAAAGTGACCAAATTCTGAGGGGTGGGGGTGTCAGGGGAAGCGTTTTAGACGGAAAATTTTGGTTTTTAGATCTCAGCAACTGCTTATGCTAGGAGGCTGAAATTTGGAATTTATATAGAGCTTCGGTAGTGGACCCATTTGCATAAAAATTGTCAATATGGGTAAAGGGGTGTGGGAGTGGGGGGAAAAATAATGCGTCCGAAACGCAAAAAACTTCTCTAACTATAGAACGGCTTATGCTAGAAAGTTGAAACTCGGTATGTATATGTAAGTCAACTAGAAAAGTAATTATGATTAAAAAAAAAATCAAATATCCGTTGGCGTACAGAAGTGGGGCAAAAAAAATTATCAGTGAAAATAGAATGCATATATTTTCAAGATTTTCGTCATATCTATTAGGTCTTTTGAAATATTGTATTCATTTGATTCCACGGATTTTTCATATAAATATCTAGAAAGTGTTTTCAGGATTTTTTGAAATTCGACCCCCACGATGGCGTAAAGGGGTTGTATACATTTTCACGAATTCAGCCATATCCCTCCGGTCTGATTAGAATATACAGGGTGGTCCAAATACAAGTTTCTTTTTAAAAATGCAATAAAATGAACAAAATTAAATTTGTAAGAGTAAACATTCCCATTAATGATGGAACACATCTTCGTTCAAGTGGCTGCCTCTGCTGGCTGCGCAGTAGCGCATTCTGTCACTCCAATTTTTCAAGACCTTGTTGATGGTTTCGGGCTGTAGCTCACGGATTGCTTGGATGATATTGGCCTTAAGTGCTTGAACCGTTTCTGGATTGTTGGCATAACATCGGTCCTTCACGGTGCCCCACAAAAAAAAATCCAAAGGGGTCAAATCGCAGCTCCGAGGCGGCCAATTGACATCGCCAAGGCGGCTGATAACACGATTTGGGAATTTGGTGCGTAAAAGATCGATTGTGGCATGGGCTGTGTGGCATGGCGCACCATCCTGCATGAACCAGAGGTCGTCCAAATCCATGTCTTCAATTTCAGTAAAAAAAAAGTCGGATAACATGGCTCCGTAACGTTCACCGTTGACCGAAACGTTGTTCCCAGCCTCATTTTCAAAGAAAAATGGTCCAATGATGCCACCACTCCACAATCCGCACCAAACTGTCACTCTCTGTGGATGCATTGGCTTCTCGACAATAACGTGCGGGTTCTCCGAGCCCCAGATGCGGCAATTTTGTTTGTTAACGTAGCCGCCGAGATGATAATGCGCCTCGTCAGAAAAGATGATTTTTCGCCCAAAATCGTTGTCCAATTCAAGCTGCTCTAAGGCCCAAATTGCGAAGCGATAACGAAGCGGATGGTCGTGCGCCTTCAATTGCTGAGTCAATTGGACCTTGTAAGCGAATAATCCGAGATTTTTGTGCAGAATTCTCCTCAGGCTAGTGCGTGAAATGTTGAGCTGTTGAGATCGACGGCGAGTTGATGTTCGTGGAGTGAGTCTCACACTCTCGGCTACAGCAGCCACATTCTCGTCTGTGCGCATCGTACGACGACGGGGGCCATGAATGTTGTCCACTAGCATGCCAGTCTCACGAACTTTTTGCACAAACTTGCGTACAGCAGGCGCGGTGGGTGCTTCATTTCGGTCAAAACTTCTTTTCAAAAAACGCACTGTTTGGGCTACACAGCACTCACTTTGGAAATAAGTTTTCAATATTTCCCAACGTTGTTCAAGCGTAAAGTGACTCATTTCGTTCCGCGGAGGTATGATACTGACTTTCTGTCAAGATTTCGAACAGGAAACAGCTTTCAGTGTCAAAATAACCTATGATTTAAAAAGAAACCACTAGATGGCCCACCCTGTATAATTGATATGTTATATGTGGCAGCGGCGTAAGTATTCTAGCGCAACCCCATTCTAACCGCTTACCGAAATTTTTTTTAGGTTTTCAGTCACATAGTAACCTACACCGCGTCTCAGAATTGAACGCATTCCGAACTTCTACCGAAAAAATAATAAAGTTGCGCCCAGACTGTTTGCAGATTTTTTCATTGCTCACGAATTCACCATTTCGATTCCCCCAAGATATTCATTTACTCATATGTTCTTAATATGGTACCAGTTAATTCTGAAATTCAGTTCAGAGTGTACATTAAAACATGTCACCTTCACCTACTACATGGTAAGTAGATGATATCAAGGCCCTGAAGCTGTAGACTCAGAAATTTAAGTGAGATGTTCATCGTTATTCACCTTCCAAGTCTGTCACTTCAAGCTCTGAAGTCATGTCTCCTGCAAGCTATGGCAATCCTGCCCACTTAAACATGGCTTTTAGGCGTTTAGGCTTGGACGGTACCAAAAAGTTGACTATTCGAAGTGACAAGGGTCAACATTACTGAAGCCAGGCGAATACCAACCCAAAACTGCCATATTTTTAGTCATGCTGTGGCTCTACAAATGTAGTACAACTGAGGTTACGGAGTATCCTACCTAGTCGCTTATCAATCGACACTCAGGAGAGCAGCCAATAACACAGATTGGATCTTATGACTGATTCTATTCCATGTGAACAAATTCACACAGGAAATGTTCGACAAAGGTTCAAAAGTTCACAATTATTCCACATTTGGCTATGATTGGTCGACCTCGACTCATCTTCAAAAGAACCTACACAAAAACCTGTGTTCGGCGGACTAAAGATGACCGGTAAAGTGTCATAAAGACTCCCGCATCATATTGCGACCATTGAACTTAAGGCTTTTTATTTAGTGTCCATTTCTTGACCACTGATGATCTTAAAGACGAGAGTCAGCTATGTGCATCCCACGCTGGAACCAGCTGCAGATAACGCCCACTTTGCAGTAGCCTATGTTTCTTTTATGTTTCAAAGCTTAGTCTTGAGATGGATTTCAAGGCGATGCAAATTTGGGCATTGAAACCAGGGCCGCGGGAATGATATCACCATGCATGGAAATGTGAGCCCTGAGCTCAGATCGGGTTTCCTTTAATTGTTTTTCTTTCATTTTTTGGATCGAGTAGGAAATGCCATTAAGCTGCTACTGATCGTGGCTCAAGCAAAAACCCGTTGTCTTAATTAGTTAAAGTGTGAACTTCGGAACGATCTCTTGTTTGAGATATTTATGACCCTATTTATGTATGCCACGATCACAACATTGGAGAACCGCTGAATAACGATCACCTTACTAGCCACGAACAAGGTCAAAATCGCCGAAGACAATATAAAATCCAGTAGCCTAACAAGAAAAACTGTAAACTTATTCACATAAAACTAAAATTATAATAATAATCCAAATCCAAAGAAACTTACCTGTTACGGTCACTGAACACAAACTTCCGAAGCTTAATATCACGCAAGACAATTCCTTGATCATGGCACGATTTTACGGTTTGGCAGATTTGCCGGAATAGTAAGCGGGCTTCCGATTCGCGTAGTCGTTTCCGTTCGCGTACGAACGAATGCAGATCGCCAAATTGCGATGGCGGTAAGAAAATGTACGTTTGATCGGAAACTTGAAGTAGTTTATGTAACGGTTTGACATGTTGATCGCCATCCAATCGGAAATATGCCGAGAGAATTTTTGAATAGGAACTTCCGATTGCCTGCGAAAAAAAAGAGGAAAATCGATTAGAATTTTTGAAGTGATCAAAGTGTTCGAAATTCGATTGAATTGAGCTTTATCCTAGCGACAAGATCACGGGAAATTGCAAATCAACGATGAAAGCATTGAATGTCGGGGTCACCAATCCATTAATCGCTTATAATTCATAATGTCCTTGTAGTGTGTGATCGTTGATCTCAAAAAACCTCGAAAAGGACAAAAACGATCACTTAAGAAAAATGAATGCTGTATATTATAATACAAAAACAGGTTGGGGTCATCAATGCAGTTAACACTTTTTATGTTTATAATGGAAACATTAAAAGTTTACACGATCACCTGAGAAGGGACATCGACACTGTTAGGTGCACGATGTGAAAGTCATCGATGAGGAACATTTAGAGAATCTAAGGGAAGAGAAATTTGAGCAGAGTTCATCAATGTTGTAACCACTTTTTATATTCATATTCCAGGCCGTGATCATTGACTCTGATAAGCCTCGAAAAGAACACCACACTATCACTCGAAAAGAATAAATGTTGCATATTCAAAATTTAAGTCAGGGTCACCAATGTATAAAGCATTTTTTATATTTATAATGCCCTAGAAGGAAAAATTCTCGACGAGAATATAAAACGCCCGCACGATCACTTGAAACGGAATATAACACGTCATCATTGATCATGAAAATCCACGATTATAAGGACTGTCGTATTAAACTCGCTTCGGGGTCACCAATGTTGTAATCAGTTATATTTATAGTGGCTAAGCGCGGCATGATCATTGATCGTGAAAATCCTCGAAAATAACACGTAAAAGATCGCATGATAGCTTGCGTATTAAAATACCGTTGGGGTCACCAATGTAGCATTTCAGCGCATGGTTACACCTACAGAGCAAATCATGGACAATGAATGCAGCACATCCTTTACGGGCCAATCACATCGATCTTATGAATTGAACAACGATCATAAGACAAACAAGAGGAGAAATGGATGGAAGAACGCTTGGCCACTTAGAAGTTACGTGGAGAAAAAAAATTTGGGAGGGTTGTGAAGGCATCGGTAACATTTAGTGATTAAGATACATTTTATATGAATGTCAGGCGGTTGCATGGAGGCGATTGAAGTGGTTCGACAATTTGGAGGATCTGAGGTTGATAGGGCATGACAAGCGGGTCTAGCAAGGAAACTGGGATGTTTTGGGGATCGATTAGTTTTTCTACGAGGTTCTGAGGAAATCGCTATGAAATGAACCCTCTTTTGGTGGCTAGTGTGCGCCGGGGCTTAGCGTTCCGCCTTTTCCTAAAACTAAAACAAGTGATTAAAATCAACATCCACCTCCTCCAAAAATGTTATTAACACTCGAAAGGTACGGTGGCCCAGCCGAAATAGAAGGTACGGTCGGGTCGGATCCGACCCATTATCATTTTATCATTGGAACAGGGTTTTTAATTTTTTGTTGTTATTAATAAATCATTAAGCATGTTTCAATATAATATGTTGTTGATTTTTTAACAATAATTGAACAATTTTTTTATTAACATTTAACATTCTCAATTTTTGGATATTCAACCTATAAACCTATCACCCTTTTACATTGAGCAAATAAATTATCTCTTGAATAGACTGAGGTACTTGACTCGGATCCGACCCACACCGTACCTCTCGAAGGTTAAGAGCATAGCTTCTCGAAAAACCCCAATTCATGAGTCAAGATCCCTCACTTTTCAAATCCTTTCAATTCAGTAAAACCTCAGATTTATCTCAACCTCGTCACGTAAAACTCTGTCTACCACCAAGTACCTCGATCAGCGATTTAAGACATAAACTTGAACGTCTCTTGTTGACTCCTTTGAAACAGAAGAAAGGAACTGAATTGGGGTACGTTTATACCATCCCCTGTTCTAACATTATCAAAGAAAAAACTTAATACAAATCGCAAGTCTTTAGACCCTCTGTTTAAAATCGCGAACACAATATCCAAGTTCTCAAAATCCTGTTAAAAACAACCGCCCTCCTTTTCGCCTTCAACCTATGGCTGCGCATAGAACTAAGTTTTGTATGACGCTACGGAGCTCTAGATATTAAAATCAAATTCTTCAATTTTTGGTCGCTCAGAAAACTTTAGAGACACACCAGAAGGATTAATAATTACAAGAAAAATACTAAAATTCTTATCAAAGTCAGTTTACAATTTTTTATAATCCTCCACCACTATCCCATTCTCTTCTTGGTGATGTGATAAGAGCAAAATGATAAAATTTTGCAGCCCCAGATTTATCTATTTTTCCACCGCGCGCAAGGCAAGAGACCTCTACGTAGCTGAACAACTGAAGAGTTTTGAGATTTTCAAATTAACCATACAGGAGGCAAATTGTCAAGAAACCGAGCCTATTAAGGGGTGATCATGCAAACGATCACAACTTTAGGTTTAGCGACATGGAATAATCCTAGCTCCACTCACTATTCAGCTATTACTATGTCTGCCTTTTGTCACTCAGCTACAAACACTAGCTTTGCCATTTTTTTTAAAAAAAAAAAATTCCATTACCCTACTAGCAAACCACCGTCCATGGCCTTAACGAAGCTATTTTCCTACCTCGAAGCCTCCGTAAGGCCTTATGGAGGGTAATATAGTTGAAACCGCAGAAGAGATGAAGACATTGCCAAAGTACCCCATTACATGACGAGATCCACCAACCCTGACTATTGCGTTTTTGATGCATTGCGGTATTGCGCTAAAATTCTAAAATCGGGCTTCGTAGCGTATCGTTGTTGAGGCCTTTTCTAAGGACGTTTCAGTGGAATGGATAAATGGAATATTTTCCGTGTTTTTGGAGCATTGAATTTTTGCGCTATTCAACAAATTATTTGAGCATTTTCTCGAAGCAGCACAACGTTGTTGATAAGGTCGCTAGATTGGGATATTTCCCGCAATTTGGGCTATGTAAATGTTCAATTCGCGGGTACGAATTTCAAAAAGCTACTTATAGCTTTTTGGGCTATTCGGCCAACGCACATAGGGTTGTTTTGCTAGTTTACAACAGACCCGATTTACGAGGAAAAAATAAAAATAGTAAAATTAGAAAACTGAATTTCAGTCGTCTCTTGAGTTAAATCTGCTAAAATACAACGCTCAAATACAACGTTTGCAAACTACGTCATATCACAAATCCTTTTGCCACTAAATTTCTGTTCTCCAGTCATAATATTGAAAAATAATAGTTCACACGATATCTATCTGGTATTTGCAAACCAAAATTAATTTAGAATCGGTTCATTATTTGTGGACTTTCTATACAAATGAACCACTTTCTTTGAAGACATCCGTAGAAATATAACATACAAGAGACAATAGATTTACCAATATTGATGACTGTCATAGAGTTCCTTTATTTTTTGAACAATGTATTAATTATTATAATTTTTACTGGATTGGCAGGTTACAGACACGTGTTGCAAAAATTTCATTCCCTCTAAAGTTATTGTTACATATGTACTCTGAAAACCCGAACAACTCACTTGTTATTGATATTAAAGTTTCCAGAGAAAAACAACAACTCTAAAGAGCTCTATATACTTCTCGCGTGTTCTAGACACTTCTCGCATGTAATAAACCTGCACGTTCCACACAAACAACCAAATATATGCTGGAAATTTCTCGACTCAACACATGCAGTATATAAACGCTGCAGAGCCAGGGGATAAGTTTTTCTACTGCAAGACTGAAACGACGGTCTACGCGAAAGAGTATTTTTAAAGTGATTTTCATCGATAAAAGCGTAAATGAAATCGAACTATTTTTTACTTGAAAACCAGGCGAAATTATTTGTCAATTATAATTTTACCTTTAATTTGCACCTAATATGCTTTTCTAATAAGATTTTTAAAATAGTGATAAATACGAATTTATGTATTCACAAAATATTTATATACATTATACGAATTCTGGAACACAGTTCGTAGTCGAAATCGCAATTGCGTTCAACACGTTTAAGTAGGTCTATTAAAATTGCAAAGTTGAGCGCGGTATTTGGGTTACAAGTCTTCATGCGGGTTTTGGGCTATTTCATAAGCTCACTCGGCGGGTTCTGCAGCCAACTATCTGGCAACCCTGGTTGTTGAGGCCTTTTCTATGGGCGTGTGACTGACTGAACGATAAGAGGAATGTTTTCCGTGTTTTGGATGCATTGATTTTTTTTGCATTAAAATTCAAAGGTCGTTTCGAAAGTTGCGTAACATTGTAATGGATTTTTCTATGGACGTGTTTTACTTTATTATTTCAATAATACAGTATTGTGATCGATTTTTAAAAAAAAAAAATTTGCTACCCTCAAAAAAAAATTTCAGTCCGTCTGTCCGCCGTACGTCTACCGGTATACGGAAAATTGTTTCAAGGCTCTTAGCACCGAAACCCTTTGAGCTATTTAGTTGCATTTTTTTTTCGTAGGTAGACTGGGTATACCCCTTTAAGTCGACATTTTTTTGAGGGGTGGGGTGGTGAAGGGGGAGGTGGGGGAAGCGTTTTAGATGAAAAATTTTGGTTTCTAGATCTCAGCAACCGCTTATGCTAGGATGCTGAAACTTGGAATTTATATAGAGCTTCAATAGTAGACCCATTTGCAAAAAAATTGCCGATAAGAGTGAAAGGGTGAAGGAGTGGGGGGGGGGGGGAAATAATGCGTCCGAAACGCAAAAAAGCCGCAATTGAGACATTCTAAAATCCATATGTCCTAAACGGTTAATGTCACGAAGTTAAAACTTAAGAAACATCTCTAGATATACTAGGAGAATAGATCAGGAACAAATTTTTCAGTGGGGGCAGTGGCGTACCGGGGTGGGGGGTGAAAAACTTTAGATAATGATATCTTAAGAACCAATTGCACTAGACAAATAAAATTCGGTTTACGTATAAAGATTGACAAATTAAGTTTGCTGAATATAAAATTTTTTAAGGGGGGCGATACATGTAAAATTTTCAAAAATTCGAGTTTCTTTTTTTGCATAAATAGTTAAATTAACATCTAAAAAATATGTTTGTAAAGTTTTAGAATGAAATTCGCATTATTTATCGATTAAAAACTCATTTAAGTGCTCCGCCTCAACTTGACGCTCGAGCGCTATTGAGTCCGTACTGGAGCGCTCGACTCTCGCTACCTGCTTCTCGACAACTAAAAAAGCTTGTCAAGCATGTCAAGAAGAGCTGAGAAAAAAAAGAGTACTATGAACGTACTGAAGGACTTCTGTATGAGCCTGGAATCGCTGATTGTAATCATAGAGTTTCTGTGTGTCAAAACTTTAAACGCGTTTTTCTCGAGACGACTTTTTTTAAATTGGCGGGCAAGATAACTCAAAAAGTTCTCAACCGATTCTTATGAAACTTGGCACACGTTTTCTCTATAGAATAAGCTTCTAATTGAACCTCAAAAATGCCAAAAAAATTTTCAAAATTTAGCGTTTTTGACCCAAAAACTGTCAAAAAAAAAGGGTCAAAAATCGTACTTTTTTTTATGAGGCGTGCTAATTTACGATTTGGTTCAACTAGAAGATACATGTTTAATAAACACACTCCAACCATTTTTTTGATTTAACTGATGTAAAAAATCCCGCCGATTGATGCCTTTCGCCGCGAGGGTCTCAGGAGATTGGTTACTACGGCGGCCATTTTGAAAAAAAAAAATTAAATAAAATCAGATTATTGTATTTTAATGTGTAATGAATAAACATGATCACTTTCAAAACGATTCATTTATTCCTTCTATTTTAAATAAGCCTCTGAAAAACGGTCTAAATTCAGGCGTTTACATGTATCGCCCCCCTTAAGAAACATCTCTAGATATACTAGGAGAATAGATCGAAAACAAATTTTTCAGTAGGGGCAGTGGCGTACGTGGGTGGGGGTTGATATCTCACGAACCGATTGCACTATACAAATAAAATTCGGTTTTTGTAGAAAAGTTGATAAATGAAGTTTGATGAAAGTAAAATTTTTTAAGGGGGCGGTGGAGCATGACAGTGGAGGGGATAAGAATTTTTCTAATAAATCACGTCTCATATCTCAAGAACAGTGTAATATAAATGGTTCAAATTTTTACCAGAAGTGGGCCTAATAAAACCCTGGCCGAAAAAAAAGTTTTGGTGGTGAGGGTGAGGGTGGGGGAGGGTGAAAAGGAAAAAGTTTAGATTTTTATATCTCGAGAACTTATAATGATAGAAATCTGAAACTTGGTATCTAGATAGAGATATAGTAGTAGCATATTGGAAAAATATAATTTTTTAAAGTGGTAGTATGGTACAAGAGTGGGGGTGTTTTTTCTATCTATAGAACGGCCTTTTCTACAAAGTTGAAACTTGGTACGTATATGTAAATTAACAAGAAAAGTAATTTAGATAAAAAAAACTTTCAAATATCCATTGGTGTTTGAAAGGGGGGCGAAAAAAATGATCAGTGAAAATGGAATGAATATATTTTCACGATTTTCGTCATATCTATTAGGTCTTCCCAAATATTGAATTCATTTTTATTCCACGGCTTCTCCATATAAATACCTAGAAAGTGTTTTCAGGATTTTTTGAAATTCCACCCCTAAGGGGGTGTAAAGGGGTTGTATACTTTTTCACGAATTATGCCATATACCCCAGGTCTGATCAAATATCGAATATCTTATCACTTTCACGGGCTTGCGTAATAATCGCCTAAAACTTGTTTTTAAGTTTTTTCTTTTTTCAGCCCCTAAGGGGATATAGAAGGGTTGAACAAGTTTTCACAAATTCCGTCATATCCTTTAGAAGTGATAAGTAATTCAATTGTTTTTACTTTCTCGTGCTGTCTTCAAATTTACCTATTAACTCCTTTCAGGATTTTTGGATATTCAACCCCCAAGTGGGTGTAAGGAGGTTGCATATATTTTCACAGTTTCCTACATATTGCTTAGATCTGATGATATATCGAATTCATTTTTACTTCCTAAGGTTTCCCATATAAGAACCAAAAAGTAAATTTCAGTATTTTTAGATATTCAATCTTAAGGGGTGTAAGGGGATTGTATGCTTTTCAAATGTTCGACATATTTCTTAGGTTTGATGAGATATTATATTGCTTTGCACTTCCACGGACTTTTTATATAATTGCCTACAAACTCATTTCTCAATTTTTCGATATTCAACCCCCAACGGTTTGCATATGTTTTCACAATTTTTGCCATCCCTTAGTTCTGATGAGATATAAAATTGGTTATTACGGCATTTGATGTAATGACTTAAAAACTAATTTCACGATTTTTCGAATTTCAAGAACCAAGGTGGTGTGAAGAGTTTGCTTACGTTTTCACAAATTTTTCAAAATCCGTCTTGTCTCATGAGATATCAAGTTGCTTCTTATGAAATAGCCTAAAAACCTGTTTCACAATTTTTTTAAATTCAAACCCCAAGTGGAAGTAATGGGTTTATATACGTTTTAACAATTCGTCATATCTCTTAATTCTGATAAGGCAACAAATTCGTTTTTACTTCTATGGGCTCATAGTTTTCATAATATACCGAAATTCTAATAGTCAACACTGGCTTTTCCAATGTTTAATCGGCTAAAAATCTCTATTTTAAATATTTTTATTTTAAGAACAAAATTAACTTTCCAAGAAACGTCATAATCTCAAAACAACTGATGATATGCTCCGACTTTGACCGCTCCCGAACTTTGATCCGAAAAATAATAAAGTTTCGCCCAGACCATTGGCAGATTTTTTGTCTAGTGCCTAAAGCCACCCTCTACAGAAGTTTGCACCCTAGAGACGAATTCCATTTTCCACGATTTAAAACTGAGAACTTTGATTTTATTCAGATCCTGTTTCCTTTGACTCTGTGACATGAGGCCAGCAACTGTGCTCTTTTCGAGGCACTGAAGCTGCTGTATCCCATGATTCTATGTGGTTGGTAAAGTTTTGGTTTCTAGAGTCAGCGATTTTTTTTTTTGAAATCAAATATTGCGCGGCTGATGCGGTGTTAACTTTGGAGCTTGAAGGATATTTAGACCGACTTTGAGGACGTCAAACTCGGCGTCAATAAAACATTTTTCAGCCGCAATACGCAGAACGCTTTCGTACCAAAATCCAACAAATTCACCACCCCAACCGCCGACCAAGACAAGGTCGATCGCGGCAAGATCAATCAACCGTCCACCCCCGAATTTATCGTTTGGATTGGAATCGCTTTTGCTTACCTTGCATACAAGTGGTTCGCCCGTACGCACGTCGACACACTCGTAGAACGAACTTCCGGCGATCTGATTGAGCAGAAGGTAACGTTCGGCCAAAAATTGCACACTATTCGATAGGAGGTCGGCGTCACTGAGAACACTCGGTACACGATCATTTCCGGCACTGACACTTGCACTGGCGACGCCGACGCCACTGCCGACGTTCGACGCGTTCGGCGTCAACGTCGAACTTTGTAGATTCTGACGCTTCTGATGCACAACGCGCAATGAATTGCTCAACTGATTGCCGTGGATTGCAACTGGTGAGTTTAGCACCGATTTGATGCCAGCTAGTCCAGTGCTGGATAGTGTGGTTGTTGTTGTTATGGTACTGCTACTGTTGACGTAGTTTCCTCCCGATTGCGATAAATCCATTTTGGTAATTTCACTGCAGTTAAAACGCGCGGTTTAGGAGTTTCGAACTTTTTTTCTTTATTTCTATCACAGAATAAATTTTATTTATTTATTTTTTTAATAAATCTTCACTTTCATCTATTCGCGGACGCTTCACAAGGAACTGCACTAGTGCCACTTTGTAAACGCCTTGGACAACGAAAACAACAATATGATGCGAAACCAGAGTTCAGAAGACTCGTATCTCACGTGCCGCAATATTCGCGCAAAGGACGATTTGCGGAACGAACTTATCGAGTCGACGGTATGAACGCAACTGAAACCGAAACATTCAATTCAAAAATAATTGCGGCTGGGCGTCGCGTCGTCGTATCAGCTTCAGCTTTTACGTTTGGTTTTACGTCTTGTCTATAGCGTGCCTAGCGTTACTACAAAAAACGCCATGCCAATCCCGTTTTTCGTAGTCAAAGCAACACAGAGCAATTGCCCTCCTCGCACATAATCACACAATTCACCGACGTTGACGTCGGTCATTGCGCAGGCATTCCTTCACGTACCACGTCCACTTGGCAACCCTAACGAAATCAATCGCAACATACAGTCACGCTCCTTCCGCCAACGGAAAATGTGGCTTGGCCAGAAGAAAACAGGAAACCATGCGCTTGGCGATATGGTGGTAGTGCCATCACACACCACTCTGTACTTTATTTTGCGACTTCAACGTATGACGCTTGACGCCGCTGCACACTGTTTTGTTGATGGATCGCGGAATACCGATGCCACTGGTGATGACGCTGCTTGTATTTCCCCTGCGTGTTTTTCGCTGCTATCTTCAGGTGTGAGAAGATCATCAGTTTTTTTCCGTTACAAGAAGGTTCAAATTTGAAAAGAAGAATGCGGCAGTTTTTCGCGACGCTGCTAGTGCTGCAAAATGCAGACCGATTGGCCCAAAGAACTGAAAAATTTGCCAACAAAACTTAAAACACGATCGGCGTCATTACGAAGTGATCGTTGCAAAGTGCAGCCAAATTTGTTCCCCTGAAGATTGGCGACGTCATAACCGGTTTCTTACAGGCAATGCGTTTGTGTTTTGTAGGCGTACGAACGCGTTTTATTTATTTTTGTCCGAGATGCGCCTGGGGGTGGAGGTGGAGGCCCTCTGTGTACTATAAAAGCCAGAGCGTCACGAGTTTTGCAGCCGTGACGCAACGAATAAATTCTTATTGCGCATGAGTTGGATTTATTTTTGCGGAACAATGCAACGGCTCTCAAAATGTTTTGCTATGGCTTTTTAACCCTTCAGTAGTGAAGTCTCTTGAATGAATTAGTAATTTTGTCGGAGATTGCAGTTGAACTAATGTAGAGTACTGAACTGCTATTTATATTTTAGTTGTAGTTGGAGATAAGGCAGAATAGGGGATGCGCAAGTTGTTGTTTGAGTTTTACTTTATTATTTCAATAATAAAGTATTGTTATCGATTTTTAAAAAAAAAAAATTTGCTGACCTGACCTCACGTTTCATGATTAGTAGACACGAAAAAATCAGAAAAAAAAGTTCAGTCCGTCTGTACGCCGTACGTCGGCCGCTGTACGCAAAATCGTTAACTCCCAAACCCTTCGAGCTATTAAATTGAACTTTTTTTTATGAATAGACTGGGTAGACCCCTTGAAGTCACCACAATTTTAAGGGTTGGGGGTGTAAGGGGGGAAGCGATTTAGACGAAAAATTTTGGTTTCTAGATCTCAGCAACCGCTTATGCTAGGAGGCTGAAATTTGGAATTTATATAGGGCTTCGGTAGTGGACCCATTTGCAAAAATATTGCTAATATGGCTGAAGGGGTGTGGGAGTGGGGGGAAAAATAATGCGTCCGAAACGCAAAAAAGGCGAGATCGACACATTCTAAAATCCATATCTCCTAAACAGTTAACGTTACAAAACTGAAACTTGATGAATATCTGTAGGTATACTAGAAGAATAGATCGAATATAAATTTTTGAGTCGGGGCAGTGGCGTATTGTGGTGGGGGGTAAAAAACTTTAGATTAAGATATCTCACGAACCAATTGCACTAGACAAATAAAATTCGGTTTGTGCATAAAGGGTGACAAATGAAGTTTGATGAAAGTACAATTTTTTAAGGGGGCGGTGGAGCATGAAAGTGGAGGGGATAAGAATTTTTCTAAAAAATCTCGTCTCATATCTCAAGAACAGTGTAAGATAGATGCTTAAAATTTTTACCAGAAGTAGACCTAATAGACCCCTAGTAGGATAAAAAATTTTAGGAGTTAGGGTGTAGATGGTGGGGGTGGGGGAATGTGAAAAGGAAACAGTTCCGATTTTTATATCTCGAGAACCTATAATGATATAAAGCTGAAACTTGGTATTTAGATAGAGCTATAGTAGTAGCATGTTGGAAAAATATAATTTTTTATAGGGGTAGTATCAGGGCCGGATTTCCCATAGGACTAAAAGGTTCTGTAGCACAGGGCCCCCAACAAATTTCACTGGGGCCCAAAATTTTCATATATTGAATACAATAGAATTAAATCCTGTTGAGTTGCCGCTGGGCGAGATTTGTATTCCCTGCTGATCGTTGCGAGTGCATACAGAAGTCAGCACTTCGCTGACATTTGAGCGCACCCGCAACTGCCGCAAATCTAACACCGGACGCGGGAGGACCGTTAGGTGATAGAAGCCGCCGTGGGTTTTTGAGATTATGACAACTCTTAGTAATTTGGCATGTGATAGCACCCAAAATCAGATAACCAAAAATGAAGCAAATGGCATTCTGAATAAAATGAAAGAATTCGATACTGGTGTCATGGTTATTTTTTGGAACAAAATTTTAAAACGCTTCCATGCAATTAGCGAATCGCTTCAGAGCGCTGATATTACTGACTGTATGTCAACTATATAGGTCTCTGTCAGGTTTTCTGAATAAATATCGAGATTGTTTTAATAATATAGAGGCCGAAGCAAAGCAACTTGTGGATGATCATCAATATAGAGAATATAATAGAACAACAAGAAAACGAACACGTTTTTTTGATGAAGGCGACGCAATAGAAACGGAATTTTCTGCACGTAAAAAATTTCGCGTAGAAACCTTTCTGCCGATAATCGACTGTCTGTATCAGGAATTAGAGAAGAGAAGCGCAGCGTACAACAGCATTGAAAATTTATTTGGATTTTTAATGAATTATCTGTAAAGCTCTAATAAGTGCATATCCCAATGATTTGAAGATTAGTTTCGTTTATGAATTCTTACAATTTTCTGAAATTGTTAAGAACGAAAAGATTGCAAAAACTAAGCTCGCACGTATGAGCGAATTACTTGAGGACGGTAGTTCAATTCTTCGCACGTTTCCAAACGTAAGGATTTCATTGCGAATGTATTTAACTATACCTGCAACAAATTGTGAAGCGGAAAGATCCTTCTCTACTTTAGCAAGGATTAAAAACTATTTGCGTAATACAATTGGCGAAAATCGCTTGAACTCACTTTTTCTAATGTCAATAGAGTTTAAAAATACTAAAATCGATTGACTTTGATGAAATATTAAAAGATTTCGCTAAAAGTAAAGCACGAAATATTCCCATATAAATGAGCATATTTTTAAAAGGAGCTAAGATGAGTAAGCAATTAAGGAATTGATAAATATTTCAAACTTTTCAAAATTCTTTACCATAGTCTTCATGACTTGAGATCATCTGGTTCAGTTCAAAATCCACTTTTATCATATAAGGCTGCCCTGATGATACACTTCCCGAAAACTAAATAAAATCCGTTTTGATCTCCACTTCGAAAAAAAGAAGCAGTGAGAAGTTACCATTCAATCCACCAATGATAATCGTGAGAGAGAAGGTGATATTTTGATGTTTATTGAAATAAGTTCGCTGCCAGTGAAATAATTGAAGATCTTTTGATTTAGAAAAATTCAATGGATCCAAAGCTTTCTGAAATTTATAGTGCAGTACCAGCATCGGTTAAGTTGCTGGTTTAGGTTTAAACCTAAACCTAAGCCAGCAACTTAACCGACAAACAACATTAAGGCCAGGTACGTATTTTATATTGTCATAGTTATAATAGAATCCTTGAAAAAAAATTAATTATTGAAAATAGTGGGATCCTCTAAAAAATAATGAAGTATGTGAAATAAATGAGAGCAAAGTTTTTGCAGTTGTGGTATTGGCACGCAATGGAAGAAAGCTGATATCTTTGGTGAACAAAATTTTTTTTCGGCATTATGTGATACAAACACAGAAACAATTTTTCAAATATTTTTCCGATTAGGAAAAAAATTAAAAAAAATCATAAGCCTTAGTTGTTAGGGGCCCCCAAAAGTAAAATAGCCCCGGGCCCCTTCATAGGTAAATCCGGCCCTGGGTAGTATGGTGTTTTTCCTATCAATAGAACGGCTTATGCTTCAAAGTTAAAACTCGGTAAGTATGTGTAAAACAACTAGGAAAGTTATTTAGATAAAAAAAAAATTCAAATATCCATTGGCGTTCCGAAGGGGGCGCAAACAAAATGATCAGTGAAAATGAAATGCATATATTTCACGGTTTTCGTCATATCTATGAGATCTTTCCAAATATTGAATTCACTTTTATTCTGCGGCTTCTTCATGTAAACACCTAGAAAGCGTTTTCAGGATTTTTTGAAATTCGACCTCTAAGGGGGTGGAAAGGGGGTTGTATACTTTTTCACGAATTCCGCTATATCCCTAAGATTTGAGCAGATATCGAATATCTTTTCACTTTCAAGGGCTTGCGTAATAATCGCCTAAAACCTGTTTTTAAGTTTTTTCCTTTTTCAACCCCTAAGAGGTTATAAAAGGGTTGAACACGTTTTCACGAATTCCGTCATATCTTTTAGAAGTAATAAGTAACTGAATAGGTTTTTACTTTCTCGTGCTGTCTTCATATTTGTCTATTAACTCCTTTTAGGATTTTTAGATATGCAACCCCCAAGGGGGTGTAAGGAGGTTGCATATCTGATGATATCTTGAAATCATTTTTACTTCCTAAGGTTTCCTATATAAGCGCCAAAAAATCAATTTCAGTATTTTTAGATAATCAGTCCTAAGGGGTGTAAGGGGGTTGTATGCTTTTCAAAGCTTCGACATATTTCTTAGGTTTGATGAGATATTAGATCGCTTTTCATCTCCACAGACTTTTTATATAATCACCTACAAACCCATTTCTCAATCTTTCGATATTCAACCCCCAAGGGTTTGTATATGTTTTGACAATTTTTGCCATCCCTTAGTTCTGATGATATGTACTTGTAAAATTGATTATTACGGCATTTGATGAAAAAATTTTCACGACTTTTCGAATTTCAAGAACCAAGGAGGTGTGAAGAGTTTGCTTACGTTTTCACAAATTTTTCAAAATCCCTCGTGTCGCATGAGATATCAAGTTGCTCCTTATGAAATCGTCTAAAAATTGTTTCACAATTTTTTCGGAATTCAAACCGCAAGTGGATATAATGCACAGAGAGCAATATGTTGTTTTAAATCAAAACGTGTTTACGGAGAATACTGTTTTGTTGAAAACAATACATTTTTATTGGAATCAGACGTAATTTAGATAGATAGATATATTTATTTCTTAAATTTAAATACAGTTCGATATTTCAATTACTTTTCATTCAGAGTTTAGACGTAATGTCTTTACAGCTTTGGTGAAAACAGTAAGCACTAAGCAGATAAAAATTATATGTACACATAAAAATTATATGAATACATAATATAATAGTTTCCAGGGAAAAGTTAATAAAAAACCCTTTGATAGATTAAAAACTAAACTAAAAACTAAAACTAAAAACTAAACTAAGAACTATAACTAAAAAAATAAAAAATAAAAGTTAAAATAACAATAATTCATTAATTCATTTGTTTATAAATGGAAGCTATCGTGGGGATGTCGCAATTTTCACATCGGTTTTTAAATTTTTTTACTATTTCTTTAATAATCGGATTTATTAATTTCAAGTTTGCTTTTTCGTGTAAAAGACGAGTAGACATGTGCCAGGGTTCATTTAAAATAATCTTCAGACACTTGTTTTGAATTATTTGCAATTTTTTGCGATGAACTTCAGCACAACTTGCCCAAACCGGAGCGGCATATGTGAGGATTGGTAGAAAAACTGACTTGTACAATAGCAGTTTATTTTCTTGGGACAACTGGGATTTTCTATTAATTAATGGGTACATAACTCGAATGTTTTTAGATATAGTGGAGATAGTTTGATCAATGTGGTGATAAAAAGTTAATTTAAAGTCAAAATGAATACCCAGGTACTTTACTGTTTTTGACCAGTTTATTGGCTCGCCAAAGATGTTGAGATATGGAGCTGGTAAGAATCGAGGAGCTCGTCTTTTTGTTAGAAATATGCATTGTGTTTTCGATGCATTTAATTTAATTTTCCACTTCGCATAATAATCGGATATTTTTTCCAGTTGGCCTTGTAAGTTATTTATTATTACAAGTGGGTCCGAGCCAGCAGAAAGTATGGCTGTATCATCAGCATATGCGGCAAGTTCACATTGTTGAAGTTTTGGGACATCGGAGGTATAAATATTGTACAAGGTTGGGCTGAGGCATGATCCCTGTGGCACACCCGCCGGGATAAATCTAGGTTTAGAAAGTTTTCCTTTAACTTTTACTGAGAAACTTCTATTTGCTAAGAATGATTTTATAATATTGCAAATGTATGTTGGAAAGGAGAAGTTTATAAGTTTGGATACCAGACCATCGTGCCAAACGGAATCGAAAGCTTTTTCGATATCTAAAATTACCAGACCTACGGACTTTTTGGAGTGTACAGCTTTGCGGATCACAGACTTCACTCTGAGAAGCTGATGAGTAGTGGAATGCTTCGCGCGAAATCCAAATTGAAAATTAGGAATTATGTTGGAGTACTCGCTCGTACTAATTATGCGTTTCACTATGATTTTCTCAAATATTTTTCCTAGGATTGGGAGCAGGCTAATTGGCCGATAGCTTTGCGCTTGAGTGTGATCTTTCCCTGGTTTGGGGATAGGTGATACTGTTGCCACTTTCCAGGCCACTGGGAAATAACCGATCTTTAAGCAGCAATTATAAATAAAATTCAAGTATATGATTGAAATCGGTGGAAGGTTTTTGATCATGCATGCTAGTACGCCGTCGAAACCAGGTGCTTTCTTGGTTTTAATATTTCTTAGGATATTTTTAATTTCACTGGGTTTACAGAGCACTGACTGAATAGATTCAAGTGAATTGAACGTTACCGAATTTTCTAAAGTTTCTTTTACTATTCTATCTGTGTCTAAATCTCCCATACCTTGCGAAGTTAAGTGATATTTAGAAAAGTTATCCGCAAACAGTTCGGCTTTTTCTTTGTCTTCGCAAATAACTGTGTTATTACTTTTTAAAGGTGGCATGTAACTACGACCCTTTCTAAATAGTTTATTTAGTTGCCAAAGTTTTTTAGAACCCTTATCCAGATTTAAGACGTAATTTGCTTTATAATAAATAAATCGCATGTCAGTGTAAACCTAATAATAATAATAATATTTATTCGGTGATGATTTCGAGTATAAACTTATGTTATCAATAATCAGAGATTAGACAATAGTTTTTACATCTTTACTTTTGCGGGGTATTTTTTACATACAAGTATTTCGAATTCTTTTGAAATTGGTGTAACATTGTGATAGGAAAATTTAGACAAAAACCTATTTCTATTCACTTAGTGTAAACCTACAGTTTCCACTTATTTCAATCCATATTTTCTTGATTTCAGAATTGTAATAGAAGTTACTACTTTTCAACTAATCAAAATTTGTTTGAACTCCACTAGCCCGTTTATTAGGTTGACAATTGAAATTAGCTGAAAGTAAAATTTTTTAAGAGGGCGGTGGAGCATGAAAGTGGAGGGGATAAGAATTTTTCTAAAAAATCACGTCTCATATCTCAAGAACAGTGTAAGATAGATGCTTAAAATTTTTACCAGAAGTAGGCCTAATAGACCCCTAGCAGAAAACAAATTTTAGAAGTGTGGGTGTAGAGGAGAAAGTTCCGATTTTTATATCTCGAGAACCTATAATGATATGAAGCTGAAACTTGGTATTTAAATAGAGCTATATTAGTAAAATGTTGGAAAAATATAAGTTTTCATAGTGGCAGTATGGTACGGGAGTGGTGGGTATTTTTCCTATCTATAGAACGGCTTATGCTACAAAGTTGAAACTCGGTATGTTTATGTAGATCAACTAGAAAAGTAATTTAGATTAAAAAAAATTTCAAATATCCATTGGCGTTCGGAGGGGGGGGGGGCAAAAAAAAAATGATCAGTGAAAATGGAATGCATATATTTTCGCGGTTTTCGTCATATCTATTAGGTTTTCCCAAATATTGAATTCATTTTTATTTTACGTCTTCTTCATATAAATACCTAGAAAGTGTTTTCAGAATTTTTTAAAATTCGACACCTAAGGGGGTGCAAAGGGGGTTGTTTCTTTCACGAGATCTACTATATCCCCAGGTCTGATCAGATATCGAATATCTTTTCACTTTCACGTACTTGCGTAATAATTGCCTAAAACTCGTTTTTAAGTTTTTTCCTTTTTCAGCTCCTAAGAGGGTATAAACGGGTTGAACACGTTTTCACGAATTCCGTCATTTATTTAGAAGTGATAAGAAATTGAATTGGTTCCTACTTTCTCGTGCTGTCTTCATATTTATTTATTAACTGTTTCACAATTTTTTCGAAATTCAAACCCCAAGTGGAAGTAATGGGTTTGTATACGTTTTAACAAATCGTCATATCTCTTATATCTGATAAGGCAACAAATTCGTTTTTACTTCTATGGGCTTTTAGTGTACATAATATACCGAAATTCGAATAGTCTACACGGGCTTTTCCAATGTTTAATTGGCTAAAAATCTCTATTTTAAATATTTTTATTTTAAGAACAAAATTAATTTTGAAATAAATCTAATAACCTCAAAAGAACTCATGATACACTCCGACTTTGACCGCTCCCGAACTTTGACCCGAAAAATAATAAAGTTTCGCCCACACCATTGGCAGATTTTTACTTTTGTGGACCTTATCATTATTTTCTCAAAATTAATTTAATAAAAGTTAATTATCTGCTTCGTGTTTGATTCATTTGAATAGTAGTTTTCCATTATTTTCTTAATATCAATCATATTAAGATTGATTCCCCTCGACGTTTTTGCTTGATTCAAATCGTAATTGCTAATATCTAGAAAAAATTTTCTTACCTTCATCTTAGAAAATAAAAATAATTTCTGATATTAAGAAAATATGTATTGATTGGCTTAATTTGAACAAAAGTTTTTTCTGATATCCAACAATATTTATGTGATATATACAACACAATTTCTAAAATCATGCACATAATTTATTGAAAATAAATAATGAAATTCTAGATATCAGTAAAATTTATTTGTCTAAAATCAAAAAAATGTTTGTTGATAATAATAACAGATTTGTTTGATGCAAAATCAATCCTAAATTTCTTGGATATAATGCGAATTTTACTGTATATTAATGATAAATTCTCTCCGTGATGGGTTTTTATACGTTTTAACAATTCGTCATACCTATTAAGTCTGATAAGGCAACAAATTCATTTTTACTTCTATGGGTTTTTAGTGTACATAATATACCGAAATTCGAATAGTCTACCATGCACGGACCAATGTTTAATCGGCTAACAATCTCTATTTTAAATATTTTTTTTTTAAGAACAAAACTAACTTTCCAAGAAACCTCATAATTTCGAAAGAACTGATGATATACTCCGACTTTGACCGCTCCTAAAGTTTGACCGGAAAATAATAAAGTTTCGCCCAGATTTTTGGCAGATTTTTTTAATCTTTGCCTGCAACCGTCTGGTTTCTCGTACCCAAACCAGTTTTAAGGCTCGTATCTCTCAAACCCTTATAAGTATAAAATTATATTTTTTTGTGAATAGATTGGATGAACGCCTTTTAATTGCCCGGCAAAAAACGTTGGATACCTACATGCCTATCCTAAGTCGCATCCCCTATTCCAGTGATGAAATGTTAAGAAGAGGGCATGCAAAAAAGACAGAAATTTCGAAGGTATTTTGCCTACCTACGGTACCCTCCAGTTTAACGCACCCTCAGATCGTAACGGTTACATAAGGTGGGTACGGAGGGGAGTACATTGGTTATAAATGTACATTTCTCGTCCAAAATCCTTTCGCACCACCCTCTACACAACCCAATCACCGTCCAAATTTGAACTTAATAGATCCAGGGGTCTATAAACCGGCCGAAGTCATAAATTATCAGTTTTTGTACAAAACGTCCGAAAAACAAACGCAATTTTTAATTTATTAAAACGTTTAATCGTTTTTGAAATTTTATTTTGATATCAGAAAACAATTCAAAACTTATGGGAGTCACTGTATATACCTATACAGTACTTCTCAAACTGTTTCGTTTCCATCGTTCCAGTTTGCGATCTGCTATTTCCCCTCCGTTAAGAAACGAGAATGCAGCTTGCCTATCACGAACGCCGATCCCCTGATGTGCAGGCTGCCGTCTGCAAGCTGCACAACTTCGTACAAAGTCGCATCTTCGACTTGAACTTGGAATTTTTGCGTCGACACGTTTCGCGATCGTTCAGAGGCAACTGTACACGCTGATCGCGGATGACGAGACGGTACTTTGTTGCGAAGGGGAGTGTTGTTGTTGTTGCCCGGAGGGAGAGTATTAGCGCGATCGCTAAAATTCACAAGGTTGTTTGAAGCTGGAAGATGAGCTGAGCTGTGCCCTGTCTGATCGTAAGGATCGTGCGACGTCTCTCTCTCTCTCGGGGTTTTATTTAAAAAATTTCGTTCAGAATGAAAAGAAAAACGCGCCAACTTTTAACTTCCGATTGCCGCGATAAAGAGGCGCAAAAGACTCGGAATCATGAAGACACGATCGTGACGCATGACGCTACTCTTCTTCACCTACTGGTTTTCAGCGAAGATCTTTTTAACGATTTTTACGCATCGTTTAAATTTCAAATTCAAGGACACAACAAATTCTCGTAGCTGTGATTGGTCGAGCCAGGCTGTGACGTTTATTTTTGGTCAGTTAGAATTTGCGATATCCACAAGAAAAAGGTAAGATTTACCTGTACACGCTGTCCACGTGAGAACAACTTTATTTTGAATGGAATTTTATTGATCTCATGATCGTGGTGGCGGTGACGGCACATACCTGTGCTTCTGTAGAACATTTTTTCCCGCCCCGGCACAAATTAGTCATACCGTAGGCCGACTTGTTTCGATTTTTACCAAATTTGGAGTAACGATGTTGCGAAATGGGCGGCCTGATCGGAACGCCTGAGACTCGCTGGACCGTTACTTTTTTGAATTTGAATGGAAGATGTTTGGACCAAGCATGAAAACTACCTTATCCTTCGCATTGTACCGCCACGATCACTTTTAGTGTGGGATTATCTCTCTGGTTCTTGAAGGTCGTTTCGTTTTCTTTATATTACGAAAAAAAGTTGTTTTACGACACCAGGAGAGTCTCTGATTTTTTGCAGATAGGTACCTAGACATCGTCACACTTCATATTGCGAATTATGCGCCTTAGAGTCGGATTTAAGTATACGGTACAGAGCATATCTAAAAATCTGCCAATGGTCTGGGCGAAACTTTATTATTTTTCGTGTCAAAGTTCGGGAGCGGTCAAAGTCGGAGTGTATCATGAGTTGCTTCGAGATTATTAGATTTCTTGGAAATTTTATTTTGTTCTTAAAATAAAAATATTTAGAATAGAGATTTTTAGCCAATTGAACATTGGAAAAGCCCGTGTAGACTATTCGAATTTCGGTATATTATGTATACTAAAACCACATAGAAGTAAAAATGAATTTGCTACCTTATCAGACTTAAGAGATGTGACGAATTGTTAAAACGTATACAGACCCATTACTTCCACTTGGGGTTTGAATTTCGAAAAAAACAGGTTTTTAGGCGATTCCATAAGACGCAACTCATGAGACACGAGAGATTTTGAAAAATTTGTGATAGCATAAGCAAACCCTTTACAACCTCTTGGTTCTTGAAATTCGAAAAATCGTGAAATCGGTTTTTAGGTTATTACATCAAATGCCGTAATAACCAATTTTATATCTCATTAGAACTAAGGGATGGCAAAAATTGTGAAAACATATACAAACCCTTGGGGGTTGAATATCCAAAAATTAAGAAATGGGTTTGTAGGCGATTATATAAAAAGTATGTGGAAGTGAAGAGCGATCTAATATCTCATCAAACCTAAGAAATATGTCGAAGCATACTACCCCCTTACACCTCTTAGGATTGAACATCTGAGAATACTGAAATTGACTTTTTGGCTCTTATATGGGAAACCTTAGGAAGTAAAAATGAATTCGATATATCATCAGATATGCATATGCAACCTCCTTACACCCACTTGGGATTTGAAAATCCAAAAATCCTGAAAGGAGTTAATAGATAAATATGAAGACAGCACGAGAAAGTGAAAACTAATTCAATTACTTATCACTTCTAAAGGATATGACGGAGTTCGTGAAAACTTGTTCAACCCTTTTATACCCTCTTAGGGGCTGAAAAAGGCAAACACTTAAAAACAAGTTTCAGGCGATTATTACGCAAGCCCGTGGAAGTGAAAAGATATTCAATATTTGATCAGACCTGGAGGATATGGCAGAATTCGTGAAAAAGTATACAACCCCTTTACCCAAATTTCAAAAAATCCTGAAAACCCTTTCTAGGTATTTATATGAAGAAGCCGTAGAATAAAAATGAATTAAATATTTGGGAAGACCTAATAGATATGACGAAAATAGTGAAATTATGCTAGGAGGACAGCGGACAGACGGACTGAACATTTTTTTTGCTTTTTTCGTATCTACTAGTTATGAAACGTGAAAAAAAAATTTTGAAGGTAGCAAATTTTTTTTTTTAAAAATCGATCACATGTAAAATCCATTGAGTTTTACATTTTTTGGATAGTAGGCTGTTCAAGTAAATATACATTTACATTGGGATGTAGTAGTCAATTTGCATGTAATTTTCAATTTTCGGTCAGAAAATTTTAATTTGCAATCAGTAAATTTTAACTTCGAAAGCAGAAAATTCGATGCGAACGTCGCGACATTCGTTACATCATACGGCCCCTGGTTTTGCTGCGTAGGTTTGACGCGCGTAGCCACTGCGCCACCGAAGGCGTTTCATTTTCATTTCAGTAGAAAACAAAATCGAACGAAGCGTCCAACTTCGTGGTTTATATGAAAAAGAACGTAATTTTCAATTCATATATAAATATTATCAGAACGTTCAGTCGAATGTGATTGTCGGGTTCAATAAAACCCCAAGAACCGACTACATATCTTTACTGCAGCCAACTCACATGGACACGGCTGCTCTATCTGTATGCTGCGTACATGAGAGTTTTCTAAAAGCTCGCCATACATTTCACGCATGTGTATGCGTGAAAACTAGCAAAAGCTCAGATGAATTTTTATAAAATTTATATAAAATGACGTCACTTTGAGAACTGAAATCTCCGTTGGAAATTACACCGATAGATGGTAGTACACGCGTTTGCGTGAAAACTGGCAATTGCCAGTAAAGCTGAGCTTTAAAGCTCAGATGAATTTAATTTCTTATTAGGGGTGTTATTTTCAACTGGATTAGATCACAATTGAAAAACATACTGCAGTCACGATCGGCTGTAAGCCAATCGTATAATACTCTAGATGAATACTGAACTCCGATTTATATTGTAGTTGGGGATAAAGTAGAATTACGTGTGTGCATGTTGTATGTCCTTTATTAAGGACTCCCATTAGATTGCTACTCAAAACTAAAAGACAATATTCAGTGTTTAATTTCATATCTTGAACTGGGTAAGTCATCGAAAAAAAATATCCTTTTTGAAGGACTTTCACATAGGAGGTGCAGGAAGGACTCACTCGATTTCTTGCATATTTGTCCTATTCCTTGGAACCATTTAAAAATGAACGTGTACAAAATTTCAAATTCGTAGCTTGAAGCGTTCAACAGTTATCGAAAAATATTGTTGAACACGTGTCTGAAGGACATTTTGTATGGCAGCTACCAGAAGGAGTAAAAGGATTTCGCTGATTAGTAAACTCGAACTTCGTTTTTACTCAAAACTAATTTGTACAAAATTTCCAATTCATAGCTAAAAGATTAATTGAGTTATAGTGAGTTCCGTAAATTAAGTGAAGACGTTTTGACAGGATATTTGTATGGCAGCTACACGAAGGACTAATAGGATTTTCTTCATAATCATACATTTAGCTCCAACTATTAGAAAAATAACACATACAAAATTTCAAAGTCGTAGCTTAAACCCTTCTGAAGTTATCGACCAATATTGCTGAACACGTGTTTCAAGGACATTTTGTATGGCAGCTACCAGAAGGAGTAAAAGGATTTCGCTAACTAGTAAACCTGAACTTCGTTTTTACTCAAAACTAATTTCTACAAAATTCCGAATTCATAGCTAAAAGATTACTTGAGTTATAGTGAGTTTCGTAAATTAAGTGAATACATTTTGACAGAATATTTGTATGGCAGCTACACGAAGGACTAATAGGATTTTCTTCATAATCATACATTTAGCTCCAACTATTGAAAAAGTAATACATACAAAATTTCAAAGTCGTAGCTTTAGGCGTTCCGAAGTTATTGGTCAATATTATTGAACACGTGTTTTAAGGACATTTTGTATGGCAGCTACCCGAAGGAGTAGGACGATTTTGCCCGTTAACGAACTTAGCCTTACAAATTCAACCAAACACCCAGATTCAAAATTTCAAGATCCTAGGTGAAGGCGTTCTTGAGTTATCGTGTTCACGTACAGACGGACGGACGGACGGACGGACGGACGGACGGACGGACGGACGGACGGACGGACGGACGGACGTCAAGCGGATTTGAAGTTTTTGGCCCCAAATAAACAAAAAATACTATATAACTTTTTTTCGTCCGTGGCTTGGTTCTATGCGTTATAAACTTTTGGGCTGGATTAAACTTATAATACTCTATATGATTTCATCTAGAGTATAAAAACGATGTATCTTTACGGATCTTCGCGGTTCGCGGATCTCGACGGCTCGGCAGATCTTTACGGATCTTTGTGGTTTGCAGATCTTCACGGCAGATCTTGCGGTTCGCGGATCATCACGGCTCGTGGATCTTAAAGGTTTGCGAATTTTTGAGATGATGTAGATAGAAGATGGAAAATGGATGGTGGAGGATGGAAGATTCAGGATGGAGGATAGAAGATGAAAAATGGAAGATGGAGGATGGAGGATTCAAGATGGAGGATTCACGATGGAAGATTCAGGATTGAGGATGGACGATGGATAATGGAGGATGGACGATGGATGATGCATGATGGAGGATGGACGATGGATGATAGACGATGTAGGATGGACAATGGAGGATGGACGATGGACAATGGACGATGGAGGATGGAGGATGGATGATGGACGATGAAGGATGGAGGATGGAGGATAGAGGATAGAGGATAGAGGATGGAGGATGGATGATGGATGATGGAGGATGGAGGATAGAGAATAGAGGATAGAGCATAGAGGATGGAGGATGATGGAGGATGGAGGATGGATGATGGAGGATGGAGGGTGGATAATGGAGGATGGTCGATGGACGATGGAGGATGGAGGATGGAGAATGAAGGATGGAGGATGGAGGATAGAGGATAGAGGATAGAGGATGGAGGATAGAGGATGGAGGATGGATGATGGAGGATGGAGGATGGAGGATAGAGGATGGAGGGTGGATGATGGAGGATGATCGATGGACGATGGAGGATGGAGGATGAAGGATAGAGGATGAAGAACGAAGTATGGAGGATAAAGGAAGGAAGATGCAGAACGAAGTATGGAGGATAAAGGATGGAGGATGAAGAATAGAGGATATAAGATAGAGGGTGAAGAATGGTGGATTTAGATTAAAGATTAAAGGTTAAAGATTAAAGATTAAAGATTAAAGATGATTAAAGATAATACATAAAAGATAAAAGATAAAAAATAAAAGATAAGAGATAAAAGATAAAGGATAAAGGATAAAAGATTAAACATTAAACATTAAAGATTTAAGATTAAAAATTAAAAATTAAAGATTAAAGATTAAATATTAACCCCGCAGTGCTGCGCAAAAGGTAGTTGAAGCGTAGCGCGCGTCAGCCAAATATGAACGCGAAACGGAGTTTTAATCCCTTTAACCCTGCAAATTTTTACATAACGATATCTATTAATTTCAGATCGAGCGGGGAATGAAACAAATTGATATTGGCTTAAAAGTTGAAATACCACAAATGAAAAATGTAAATTTTTTTTTTAGTGTACAGTAATACTTTTTCCTAAATCTATAGCAACAAAAAGAAATGATATATATATAAAAAAACATTTTAAAAATGTAAAAAGAAGGTGTCGGGTTCAACAAAAAGGGATGATATTCACAGTCGGTTTTCTTTTTATTAATATTTCCACTTACACTTGTATACAAATTTGTGATATTCATTTTTCCAAGAAACCCGACAATCGCTCGGAAAAATATCCCCCCCCCCCCCAAATTTTCTAGATTAAAAGCAACCAAAAAGTAAACTTTGCACATCATCTTTTTGCCACGACGAGCGATTGTAGAGTTTCTTGGAAAAATGAATATCACAAATTTGTATACAAGTGTAAGTGGAAATATTAATAAAAAGAAAACCGACTGTGAATATCATCCCTTTTTGTTGAACCCGACACCTTCTTTTTACATTTTTAAAATGTTTTTTTTATATTTAATTTTACACGAAATGTTGCGTAATTTTGTGAGATTTTTCATGTAAATTGTACGGTTCAGTTGAAAAGTACATGAAGAATTTACTAATACCAGTAATTTTGTGTAAAAGTGCTTGAAATGAGTACTTTTACTTGAAAAAATGAAATGTACTGGAAATTTCAAGTAAAAATTGGCTTGAAAATTCAGTTTTTTTTAAAACAGTTTAGGAGGCTATTTGGAACGGTGTTTTTCAGGTGGTCCGTCGCATCTCAGCACTAAACGCGTCCCGAACTTCTGCCCATAAAATAATAAAGTTACCTTGGCAGATTTTTTACTGCCACTCCTTGCCTTCGCTGGACACATTTCAGGCTATTTTAATGGCAACTTTAAGAATGAAATTCTAGTGTTTATTTTTTTATTTATTTTAAAATTTTCAGATATTCGACAAGAAAGCTTTTAACTAATTTCTTGCTTAAACTAATCAAAATTGCAATCAACTGCAGCGCTGTCAGTTTAATCGGGCGTGTCATTACTTAAAAGAATTTAATTCAAAAAAAAAGACAAACTTGTACAGTTTAAAAAAAAAATGCAAAATAAAATCTTCTTAAACATTAGGGTATTTGTTTTTAAAAAATAAAATTGTATCATCCAAAAACGACCTTACATTTTTCTTTAACTGCTTCAATTTTCTTTTTTATTTCTTCGTCTTTATCTTGAGGATTTACTTCCGGTTTCTTTTTTGAACCGATTGATTCACATAAAACTGTCAAACATGCTACCTCTTCGTCCTTTTGCCTTTTCGCTGAATTGATGAGAGTCTCGTACTTTCTATTTGATGCGTTCAAAGTGTCCTCCAGCGCCTTGTTGTAATCTTTGCATAGTTTGGACTTTTTCTCCTGCAATTTCCTTTTTTGTTCCAGACATTTTTTCAATTCGTCGATAATTTTTGTGATTTCGATTTCGATTGTCGTTATAAAGGGAATCAGACTGTTTGCAGATGGCGTTGGATCGGTTGCTTCTACCGGTTTTTCAGGTGGAGGCTTCTCCACTTCTTCATCTTCTTTCCCATCGTCAGGAGGCTTCTCCACTTCTTCATCTTCTTTCCCATCGTCAGGATGTTTCCAAACTTCATCATCTTTAGGAACATCCCAGGTCACTTTGATACCTTTGACAGTATCATATTGGCCAATGCTATTGGTCAAAAAGAAGTAATTCAGGTAGGTTCGGTACATCCAGCCAAAATTAAAACAAAGGTAAGGAGTGAAATTTTGGTAAGGGATTGCTTCATAATTTGGTGAACGATTTCCTTCTAGCAACTCTTCCGCCCATTCTGACGGCCATGCCATCCGTTTCGGCTTTTTCTTTAGCTTAGTTTCTGCCCTGACCCAAGGCTGGTTATTATGTGGATCTTGAAATACGAAAGTTAAATCAACACGAAAGCAATCCTTCATAGGAATTGTCGTCCATTTAAAACCTGCATTAGATCCAACAGTATGAGCAGAAAAATATTGTTGTCTATACTCAAACACTGCTTCGTACTGATAGAATCTATGGGGGTACTCCCCAGACCATTTAGAATCCCCGGTCTCTGTCTTATTCCAAAATTGGTTGACATAGGCTATAAGTTTTTTATCAAATCTGAAATTGTCCGAAATTGTTTATTAACTCTCCTGCTGTTGTATTTCTTAGGACTGAACAAAAAACTTACTCGTCCATTTTTGGTTTTTTAAAATAAAAAAAATAAAACACAAAAATTTGTAATCGAATTTGCTGGGTTTGACTTCCAATACTAAATTAAAGCAAGAAAATTAATTGTCGATTATAGATCTCAAAGGTAAAGTGATTAAAACAATTTGTATTAATTAAATACTGAATCACGAAGTAGTTCAAGCCAATGGCGTACTCCACCAATCCGAAAAATAATTGATAATCTAAATTGAAAGGGTGTTTAATTTTTCAACCAAATTTGACTTAACTGTAATATTATTGCTCACTTCTTCTGGTTAACAAAGGTGCAAATCTGGCTCGATGGGCTGATCAATGTTCAACTATCGACTAAATAAAATTTTAAAGGGATTAAATTAATTATTATTAATTCAATTATTGTTATTATTATTAATTTTCTTCGAGAATCAATTTCCACTGTAATATTTAAGTAGCAATTTTGAGAAAATTTTTTTCGATGAATTTGCAGCTCCCGTTTTTAGTGCTCTGTGAAATTTTTGAGATATCGAGACAGGTGTCTTCACTTAAAATTAATAATGAACAAGATTATTGAAAGTAAAATATCAAAAAATTAAAATTTCTCAGGTTATGTTATCTTAAAAAGGTCTGTCTGGAGTTGAACGTTTTTTACGGAGAATATTTGAATATTTGGTTGCCATTCGCGCAAGGGTTCCAATTCGGTTGGAGGTAGCTACAGTGACTACTATTCGATCCATCCAGTCTTTAAGGTCGACTGAATTCTTTGTTCATCTTTGTTTCATCTTTGTTCTGTGTTGTCTAGATGAATCACATGACTTGCGAATCGAAATCCAACCCATGAACAATCGAAGAGCTACACTTCCAATAAAAGTTTAAAATGTATTTGTTCGACAATTCGAACTTCTGGCGAATCGTGATAAACAGATCCACTAAACCAAATGATTCGGAAATGAATCACTAAAGAGGTTTCATCTAGGTGAAAAACAATCTTCACTAATGAATTGTCAGAATTAGTACAACCAGTGCACGTCAAAAATTCGTTCGTGTAACAATATTCAAAACTAATACAAAATGGCCTTGAGTTTGGAAGGAAATTTGAGTTCGGGGGAGGGTTGAACCCAATATCCCCTTCTGCTGCAAATCCGGGTTTGTCGTAAGCGAGTCACAAAGGCTAGACAAAACTGCAAGAGAAGTTACCTCCGATTTCTTTAAAAATTTACATACAGGCCATCCGGACAGTAAAAAATATTCGCTTATAAACTCGCTTGAAATTCAGTCAACGAACGTAAAACAAGCCAAACTACAGCGTTGTAAATTATTCTCATAATATTCAATTTTGCTTCCCCTGCTGCGAATATTATATTTATGCTTATTACTGTTTATTTTTTGTTTAATTTCGGTTCATCTTCAATGAATCTTCATCACTATATTTGTCAGATTTGTTCTAAATCTATCAGAAAACGTATCGCAAAAGCATCACAAGCGATTCACCTAGATGAAATATATGTTCACATGTGAATTCACTTATGGTTCTCACGTACACTGATCGTTCTAATTGGTTACTCGTAATTAAATCACACAGGTAATTCGTAACTGAATCGACCAAAATGATCGCAAGTGAGTCGTTTGGATGGGCTATAAAGGCATAATTTTTTACTAGACTGGATGCGAACAGATTTGATTTGATTTGTGCTCTCCAAACTAGTGTTGCTTAAACATCGATAGTGTCGGATTTCGATAGTATCGATATTTTTTCACTAAACCATCGATACTATCAAAAGTGTAGTAGAGTGCTCCTTAATCATAGATTATATAGAATTTCAACAGTACGGTCATTTTATTTTAAACAATACGAAAATAATAACAAAGGCATGAAAAATCTGCCAATGGTCTGGGCGAAACTTTATTATTTTTCGGATCAAAGTTCGGGTGCATCAAATACCGTAATAACCAATTTTATATCTCATCAGAACGAAGGGATGGCAAAAAATGTGAAAACATTGTGAAAACAAACCCTTGGGTGTTGAATATCGAACAATTGAGAAATGGGTTTGTAGGTGATTATATAAAAATCGGCCAACAGTGTGGGCGCAACTTTATTATTTTATGGTTAGAAGTTCCAAAATGTCGTGTACGTTAGATAGATAGATTGGAAATAGGGGTTGGTATGGTTAACCTCTGTCACTGCAGCCACAGTTGGGCCTATTGTGACGTCACCCCGGTGTGACTATGATTCCTCTTCAATCCCTGCGCTTTCAATGAAGCCTAGTATTATGCGAAAAGGAATGGTCAGGAATTCCGATAGGTCCATTAAACCCTGACCGAAGTGACGAAGTCTTTTGTGAGTTAAACCTTCACATTCACAGAGGATATGCTCTGGTGTTTCGTCTTCGTCATTGCATATTCTGCAAATTTTAGTCTCAGAGAGACCAATCCTATTGAGATGCTTCCTCATGTGACAATGTCCAGTCAGAGCTCCCACTAGGGTTCGGGTCTGATATCTGCTTAATTTTAGATAATCCGATGTTCTTTTTTCCGAATGTTTTGGCATAAAAAGCTTTGAGTACCTGTTGCCCGGTGCCAAGTCCCAGTGAATGGCACTTTGCGATTTTTGCCACATTCGGATGTTCATTCTGGCTGTGCTGAATGGTATCACACATGGATATGGTCCCATGAAGTCGGCTTCTGAACCTTTCCTAGCCATTAAGTCGGCCATTTCATTACCTTCATAGCCACTGTGTCCCGCAATCTAAATGAGATTAACTCTGTTCTTATTTCCGAGTTCAATCGGGCATTGGAGGCAATTCCAAACAAGTTTGGAGTAGATTTGAACGGACTGAAGTGTCATTATTGCTGCCTTGCTGTCCGAGAGAATATATATTTTTTGGTTTTTGTAGCCCCGTTTGATATTTTCTCTAATGCATAGTTCAATAGTATGAGTCTCCGCCTGAAAAACAGTGGATGTTATGTGCATGCTACAGTAGAATTTGACATTTGGGCACACTCCATAAACTCCTGCTCCTACACCTTGATCCGTTTTAGATCCGTCTGCCGTGTAGGTTACTATGCGACTGACAACCTAAACAATAACGTTCCAAATAGCCTCTTGGTTATTCCTTAGGTTGTCAGTCGCATAGTAACCTACACCGCATCTCAGCATTAAACATGTTTCGGACTTCTACCCATAAAATAATAAAGTTGCGCCCAGACTGTTGGCCGATTTTTTTTTTAGTTTTAATAACTCTAGTAGCACATCTACATATGGCTTCTAAGTTTCAACTTTCTAGCATAAGCCGTTTCTGAAATATGAAGAACCAAACACCACCCCCGTACCTTGCTACCCCTATCAAAATGCATTTTTCTGGGATGTCTCTATATTAGGTCTATCAGTTTTCAATTTTTGGCTTTCTATCCTTTGCGGCTTTCGAGAAATTAAAATAAGAATTTTTTTATTTCCACTCCCTCCCTTCATCACTCCCTACACCCAAACCCTTAAAATTTCCTAAAAAAAACCTTTTTTCTCCGCTAGAGGTCTACTGTTCCTAACTCCTGTAAAATTTTCAAGATCATATCTGATACAGTTCTTGAGATATAAAAATTAAATTTTTTGAAAAAGGACTGTCCCCCCCACTTCAGCGCTTCGCCTCCCCCTCAAAAATTTTATATCCAGTAGACTCCACTGGTAATTCTATATACATAAATCAAATTTTATCTTCCTGACACAATTGAGTCGGAAGATTTTGTAATTCAAAGTTTTTCACCTCCCACCCCATTCCTCAACACCCCCCTTAAAATGTTTAGCCCATTTTCTAATCTCCTAGTATCTCTTAAGACAACTACAAAGTTTAAGCCATCTGACATCAATCGTTCAGGAGATATGGATTTTAGAATGTTTCAATCCCGGCTTTCAAGCGTTTCGGTTTACCCCCCCCCCCCCCCCACACTTCTACACCCCTCAAGCCCTATCTACCATTTTTTTGAAAATGGATCCAATATCATAGTACTACATAAGTTCCAACTTTCAGCCTCCTAGCATAAGCGGTTCCTGAGATCTAGGAACCAACATTTTTCATCTAAAACGCTCCCCTCTCACACCCCCACTAGTAGGGGTTCACTCATTCTACCTACCATAAAAATTTCAACGTAATATCTCAAGGAGTTTGTGAGCTACGCTACGCACCTTCAAACGGTTTTGCGTACGGCGGACAGACGGACATTTTTTTTTTGCTTCTTTGGGGTTTACTAGTCCTAAAACGTGAAAATACAAAATTTTAGGGTAGCAAATTTTTTTGAAATTTCAGGTCGATAAGAATACTTTATTATTAAATAATAATAAAGTAAAATTATTGCAAGCATATTATTTATTAGTTACATGTAGGAAAAATTGATAGTTTTCAAAAATAAGAAATTCAATCAAACATTACTTATGTTTCGGTTTTGGAAAAGCAAGGTACCTATTTAGATTTTACTTTATTATTTTAATAATACAGTATTGTTTTCGATTTTTAAAAAAAAAAAATTTGACACCCTGAAATTTTTTTTTTTCACGTTTCATGACTAGTAGACACGAAAAAAGCAAAAAAAATTTTCAGTCCGTCTGTCCGCCGTACGTCGTACGCCGTACGTCGACCGGTGTACGCAAAATTGTTTGAAGGCTCGTAGCACCCAAACCCTTTAAGCTATTTAGTTGAATTTTTTTTCCTAGATAGACTGGGTAGGTATGGGTGTAAGGGGGGAGGTGGGGAAGCGTTTTAGACGAAAAATTTTGGTTTCTAGATCTCAGCAACCGCTTATGCTAGGTGGCTGAAACTTGAAACTTATATAGAGCTTTGATAGTGGACCCATTTGCAAAAAAATTGCCGATATGGGTGAAGGGGTGAAGGAGTGGGGGGAAAAATAATGCGTTCGAGACGCTCGAAAGCCGAGATCAACACATTCTAAAATCCGTATCTCCTAAACGGTTAATGTCACATAAATGAAACTTAATGGACATCTGTAAGTATACTAGGAGAATAGATCGGATGTAAATTTTTGAGTGTATGCAGTGGCATACGGAGGGGGGGGGTAAAAAACTTTAGATTACGATATCTCACGAACCAATTGCACTAGACAAATAAAATTCGGTTTTTGTATAAAGGTTGACAAATGAAGTTTGCTGAAAGTATTATGAAAGTGGAGGGGATACGAATTATTCTAAAAAATCACGTCTTATATCTCAAGAACCGTGTAAGGTAGATGCTTCATATTTTTACCAGAGGTAGGCCCAATAGACCCCTAGCAGAAAAATATTTTTTTGGGGTGTGGGTGGGGGAGGGTGAAAAGGAAAAATTACTGATTTTTATATCTCGAGAACCTATAACGATATAAAGCTGAAAGTTGGTATTTAGGTAGAGCTATATTAGTAGCATGTTGGAAAAATATAATTTTTTATAGTATGGTACGGGGGGGGGGGTATTTTTCCCATCTATAGAACGGCTTATGCTACAAAGTTGAAACTCGACATGTGTGTGTAAATTAACTAGAAAAGTAATTTAGATTAAAAAAATTTTCAAATATCTATTGGCGTTCGGAAGGGGGCAAAAAAAATGATCAGTGAAAATGGAATGCATATATTTTCACGGTTTTCGTCATATCTATTAGGTCTTTCCAAATATTAAATTCATTTTTATTCCACGGATTCTTCATATAAATACCTAGAAAGTCTTTTCAGGATTTTTTTAAATTCGACCCCTAAGGAGGTGAAAAGGGATTGTACACTTTTTTACGAATTCTGCCATATCCCTCAGGTCTGACCGGATATCGAATATCTTTTCACTTTCATGGGCTTGCGTTATAATCGCCTAAAATTCGTTTTTAAGTTTTTTCCTTTTTCAGCCCCTAAGGGGGTATAAAAGGGTTGAACAAGTTTTCACGAATTCCGTCATATCCTTTAAAAGTGATAAGTAATTGAATTGGTTTTTACTTTCTCATGCTGTCTTCATATTTATCTATTAACTCCCTTCGGGATTTTTGGATATTCAACCCCCAAGTCGGGGTAAAGAGGTTGCATATGTTTTCACAGATTCCTACATATTGCTTAGATCTGATGATATATCGAATTCATTTTTACTTCCTAAGGTTTCCCATATAAGAGCCAAAAAGTCAATTTCAGTATTTTCAGATATTCAATCCTAAGGGGTGTAAGGGGGTAGTATGCTTCGACATATTTCTTAGGTTTGATGAGATATTAGATCGCTTTTCACTTCCACAGACCCATTTCTCAATTTTTGGATATTCAACCCCCAAGGGTTTGCATATGTTTTCACAAATTCTGCCATCCCTTAGTTCTGATGAGATATAAAATTAATTAATACGGCATTTGATGTAATGACCTAAAACCCAATTTCACGATTTTTCGAATTTCAAGAACCAAGGGCGTGTGAAGAGTTTGCTTACGTTTTCACAAATTTTTTAAAATCCCTCGTGTCTCATGAGATATCAAATTGCTTCTTATGAAATCGTCTAAAAACCTCTTTCACAAATTTTACGAAATTCAAACCCTAATGGTAATGGGTTTGTATACGTTTTAACAATTCGTCATATCTCTTAAGTCTGATAGGGCAACAAATTCATTTTTACTTCTATGGGCTTTTAGTGTACATGATACACCGAAATTCGAATAGTCTATTTTAAATATTTTTATTTTAAGAACAAAACTAACTTTCCAAGAAAAGTCATAATCACGAAACAACTGATGATATACTCCGACTTTGACCGCTCCTGAACTTTGACCCGAAAAATAATAAAGTTTCGCCCAGACCATTGGCAGATTTTTTACTATTGAACTATTCCTGTAAATCCAGTTTTTATGAAAAAATTAAATTTGTTGACATCTCAGTGATCAAATAACATATAACAATAACTTTTTCACAGTGCGTGTAAGCCTTGGGAGATGACCACAGTACACTTATCTCATTTTACTATTTTTCGACTTACCAAGCTATTTCCTGTGACCACAGAATTTATGTTAAGGGGAAAATATCAAAAAGATCTGTGAATATCAAAATATCTTAAAAAGAGTGTATAGGCGTCTCATCAGACCTAAGAGATATGGCAAAAATCGTTGAAACGTATGCAACCCCCATATGAACAACCAAAAATCCTGAAAAAGCTTTTTAGGTGATTACATGGAAAGCCTGAAGAAGGAAAAAGCAATTCAATATCTAATCAGTCCTAAGGTATATGGCGGAATTCATGAAAATGTATGCTATTCCTTTACATCCCCTTAGGCGTTGAATTTAAAATAATTTGAAAAGCTTTCTAGGCATTTATCTGAAGAACCTGTAGAAATAAAATTAGTACAATATATTACAAAACCTTAAATATATAACGAATTTCCTGAAAATGTACACATCACATTTTTACTGACAATTTTTTTCCCAATGTCAATTTTTTTTTTGTACACCTACTTATACTCATCAAGTTTCAAAATTCTAGCGTAAACCGTTCCAGACATTGGAAGAATACTCCCCACTTCTATACCACACCATTACTGTTAAATATTTTAACTTATTTCTGGAATGTGCCACCACTATAGCTCTGTTTGTATTCTAAGTTTAAGCTTTCTATCTTTGGCGGTTCTCTAGATATAAAAATCGGAATGTTTTCTTTTCACCCTCCAGAATTTCACCTCTTACACTGCTACCCACAAAATTTTTTCTGCTAGGGGTCTAACAGGTCTAACTCTCATATCAATTCAAGCCTAGTTCCCATATGAATTTTAAGATCCTGAACAGTTAAATTTTTCTCAAGTTATGAGACTTGATTTTTTAGAAAACTTCTTATTCGTCCACAACCCTTCGCTGATCCCTGCAAAATTAATAGTTCAATCGGTTCGAGAGAAACCAGCCCTGATTGTGTCCGAATTTCACTGCCGGCCAGTGGCGGTCATATTGCCTTTCCAAGGAGGGGGGCCATTGAAGTTCAGTAGATACTGTATAGAAAATTGGTGCAGTTGCCGTTAATTCAGCGTGGATGGAAATTGTACAAATACTATATATGGTCGCTGCGGTTGGTACTTACTGCTTAAAAATAACAACTTTTCATTTCCGCATCTAAATCGCCAGATTTTGGCAACCGAATTTCAGAAAATTAAAAAGCATTAACATAGCTCTGAAGGAATTTCTTTAAAATCGTTCAATTTATCAGCTGATTGTATGATATCGAAAATTTGAACCTGTGTTGTATGATTTTAGGTCTTTTGGTAATAGAAAATTGAATAGCAGGAACTAGAAAATAAAATTAATTGTTTCCAAAGCTTGGTGAACATAAGTAGAAGTTCAGTAGAAGTCGATGTCGGTTTTGATTTCGACAAAATTTAGAAGCCCAAACAGACAGAGATCTCTCACATGTATGAGAAATCTAGTAGATTTTGAGAGTTTTGTTAGAATTTCGAGATTTCACCAAATCCAGATTGAAATCTTTGGATGTAAATTAGCTGTTTTTTGAGACCACTAGAAAAGTAGTATATTTAGATAGATAGATAGATATATTTATTTCTTAAATTTAAATACAGTTCGATATTTCAGTATATATTTAGTATATTTAATTTTTATTAGTTCTACTATCATACATGAAACTGAATATTGGGCATTAAGATCCGAATCCTATATCTCATAATCTAAAGACTTCAGGCCCGACGAAGAAGTGATCACCCCAGTTATTAAGTTATCCTACAATACTTAAAATCTACAAAATAATATTTTATGTCAATGTAATTTATTTGGTATATATACATATTCACATAGTCTCCTTATTGAATCGATCTATAGTTTAGATGACTGCCACCATAACCTAACCTAACCTACTCCCCTAATTTAAAAATTTTAAAAGCAAAAGTCGGAAATTCTCTAAAACTATCTACCTTATACCTGATTTAAATCGTAAAATTTTGGCAAGTAGATTTTGAACGCTCTGAAAACATTTGTTTTACAACGACTATGGTGATAAAATTTCTAATTTATTTTGTAAGAGTTAACTTTTGGAAAGGAGGAAATTTAAATTGAATGAACAAGAGTCGAAAGCTTGCATTCTCATGCAATTTTAAATTTTTTAATATTTTATACAGGTAGTTGTGGTGACAGATAATTTCAAAGCTTTCTTTGTATTGAAAAAATTTTTCCCAGAGATTTTTTCCGCGGTACCTCTTATCTTGGGTAGGAAACTTGGACTCCTACTGGAGACTGTGGTCCTAATTAGTGTAAAAAATATATGTTTTTAGTTTCACCCCGATCAGAAAAAAAAACAAATTTGAGATTCCGAAAAATGGGTCGCGATGTATTGACAAAATGGCCAAATAATATTATTCTGGGGATGATTGTTATTCTAAATGGATAGGTTATGTACCATCGGAAATACCATCTAGTGGTCGTAATGAGAAAGTGAAGTTTTTTATATTTAATCGGTTTCGACCGTATTTTGATAATGGTTAATAATACGAAGTTCGTGTCGTCGGCAAAAATATCTGATTTCTAACGCTCAATATTATTTTATAGAAAGACAAAACGGCTCAGAAAGTCTTTCACCAAGTACGAAATAAAAACTATTACGGATTAGTGATTAAATGTCAAAAATCATCTTTTTCGGCCTTGCTGAAGGACTTTTTTCACACTAACTTCGCATTGTTTACCGTTACAAAGTTACGCTTAAAAATTAATTTTTTAAGAAAAACTTCAATTGCTGAATTTAAGCACACCAACACCAACCACCTATATATTTAGAATTATACTATATAGGCCCTATGTCGATATCTTGGGAGTTTACGGAATCTTACACAATTTTGGTTTCTTTAAGGCTCTTGAGGCACGTATTCCCCATTATCGAGATCAAACATAAAATGTATTTTTTTAAACTAGTTCGAGCCATTGCGATGGGAGCTGTGAAAAAAATTAAAAATTTTTAAATTGAGTGATTAGCTTTGATTACGGTTTGAACTACTCTTTTTAGCAGAGTAGATTTCAAATTCATCCAAATATGGGAAAATTATTAGAACACATAATGAAAATTGTCCAAGCATAATCCAAATCCAAATTTTTCAAAATTAGTTTCAAACAGTAAAAGTTACATCCTTAACATAACCCAAAGATCAATTATATATATGGATTTACATTCGAAATTTTATAACTTTCCGATTGAAATATTAAAGATTAAAGAAAGACATAAGAGGAAATCATATTTAATTGCATTATGCTTTATTGAGCGCATTATACTTTATTAAGTGTATCTATTAATCTAATAGTCTGATATAATTTTTCTTTAAAGCAGACGTGATAAAGTAATCATGGGTGACGAATCTGTTAGGGGGGGGGCCATGGCCCCCATGGCCCCCCCCCCCCCCCCCCCCTATGACCGCCACGGCTGCCGGCTACTGTTAACATGTTTAAAAATAAAAACTCTTATACCCTGTACAGACTATGCATTTTAAACGCATTTAAGTAGGTAAATTTAACATGTTAAAAAAGTAGTGTTCAGACTAGGCAACTCGTTTTATTTTGATACATGATAGCTTGATGTGATTTGTTTTGACAAGTAGATATTCAGCTGTGTTTCATTAGCAAATTTATGCTTTCTAAATAGCAGTAATGAAAACGGAATTTATTAGCTAATGTAGTCGTTGCACAAGCACAAAATGGAGTTTCTGCAGCATTAAATAGTTTCTTCCAAAGTTTACTTCGATTTCCGCGAGGGTCGCAGTACATGTTTTCGGTTAAACGCGTAGTAGCTACGTGTTTTCGTAAACGCGTCCGGGAAGTGTTTTCAGCGCATTTAACTCGATTTAAACGCATTAATCTCGTAGTCTGAACATAGTATTATCCAATGCACTTGGTTCGCAACAAGTGTCCTGCAACATGCTTCGCTTGTCCGCAACAGTTTGCCGCGTCGTCGAATTTTCGTGCTTTTTGCTCGAAAAACGGTTCGAAAGTGCAGGAAAATTGTGGAAAATAATTCGCACGGTGGCGTGCGCTGATAAATCATTGGAATTCAATCGTTGCAAGCGCTAGCGCACGATTATTCGGTTGCGTTTCGGGAAAATTTTGTTGTTGTTGTTCTTGTTTAAATGTCAAAAATTGTTGCAGTGAACGGCGTGTGAGAGTTTTGTTGCATTGGGATCTTAGAAATTTTTCGCGATTTTCATCTTGTTAGGAAGCCAAGTAAGTCGATTTTTTTAGAAAAGCTTTTTTTCACGTACAAGCGAAAAAGTAATGTAAGAGATTTTTCATATTTCACATTAACGTTCCAAATGAAACTTTGGTATGTTTTAGGATGTGGTCAATAAAAATTTTTGACATCCGGGACGTAAAACAATGAATAAAAACGTTTTAAAATTTTTGATTTCATCCAGCCAGTACAGTTCGAGACGCCATTATGGCAGTTTTGGCTGACGCGCGCTACGCTCCAACTACCTTCCGTGCAGCCCTGCGGGGCTCAGGGATTAAAACTCCCTTTTCGCGTTCATGTTTGGCTGTCGCGCGCTAAGCTCCAACTACCTTCCGCCCTGCGGGGCTGAAGGGATTAAAACGCGTCCATGTGTGACGAGAAACGTCAAACGGAACCGTCATGATGGTTCGAATAAAATGTACTGGGTGAGCAAAATTAAAAATTTCAAATCGGTTTTTTGTATAGTTTTACGTCCCGGATGTCAAAAATTTTTATTGATCACATCCTAAAACATACCAAAGTTTCATTTGTAATGTTAATGTAAAATATGAAAAATCTCTTACATTACTTTTTCGCTTGTGCATTATAGAGAATCTTTACTATTTTTTTGAATAAGTTTTTTTTTAATTACATTTAAGCGACTTGTTCAGGAGAAAAAGTTGAAAATTATTTTGTCGCTCGATGGGGTTGAAAATAATTTTGTAGGTCGAATGGAAAATTAGTCTGTTGTCATTGGGGGTGTTAAGTTTTAAGTGAATATTTTTTTTTAAGAAAACGACCGGCCCTAGAAACTTCATGGCTGTTTCCGGTTCGGTTTTTTTTTCTCGGGAAAACCCTTATTTTCTATTTTTATTTGTTTATTTTTTGGTTTACTGCCAAATAAACAGAACAGCCAGTTGGGCGCCCTGTAGACTATGTTCATGGGGGCTGCCTGTTGATCCCATATGCTTGGCAGGAGCAGCGTGTCGTCTTTATCCCGAAATCCGTCACACGACGAAAAAGGACTTTGAACCCATTAGTCTATCGTCGTTTGCGCTCAAGGAACTGGAGAGGCTTGTGGAAACGTTCGAAGTCTTTGTGGAAACATGGTGCTCTCAGGTGCACATCATGCTTACCGGAGGAGGACATCTGTAGACACAGCCCTCCATGAGGTAGTGAGGTCTGGATTGTAAGGAATTTGCATTAGCGGCATTCGTGGAGATTGAAGGGGCCTTCAACAATGTGACAGTGGAAGCAATTAGGGAAGCGTTGTATAGCATAGGATTAGAGGAGGCATTGACAAGCTGGTTGGCAACTCTGTTGAATACCAGAATCGTGAGTGCAGATATGGGGTAAGGCAAGATTATAAGGCAGAACTCGATGGGGGAGTGATATCGCCCCTTCTTTGGCCTCTCGTTGTAGATGGGGTTCTCCTGGAAATTGAAAAAAACAAGGAATAAAGGTCGTGGCATACGCAGACGAAATTACGGTATTCATCAAGGGTAAATTTTTTAATACGCTGACGAGCATTTTGTAATCTGCACTTCGTACAGTCAGCCAGTTGGCTGGGAGGTGCGGCTTGGGGGTGAACGCTTCTAAAACTGAATTGGTGTTTTTACAATGATTCCGGCGTTTAGGCTACCTATGCTTGAAGCCTTAGACTATCGGAACAAGCCAAATATCTGTGTCTAATTCTGGATAGGAAGCTCAGGAACTTAGTTTACGTGCAAGCAGACCGTGAACTAAAGTTGTGATCTCTAACTGAATATACATCAGTTGTGAGACATATTCTGACTTATGGGTCAATGGTGTGATGGAAAGCCATGAACAAAAGTACACTCTGAGGGAAGTAGGTGGTGTGCAATGGACTGCCTGTGTAATGATCACGGGAGCCCTCCGCACAGCACCTACTGCTGCGTTGGAGGTATTAATGCATCTATTGCCATTGAATACCTATGTGAGACAAGTTGCAGCAAATACAGCTGTGACCTCTTCTGGCAGAGCTATTCTTGGCGAATTTCTGGAAGACCAGTTGATCCCAGGGATATATTTTGTGACGCCCTACGTAATTATATATCCAAATAGAGTGGACTTGGAGAACAATAGGGGAATACGTGAGGAGGAAATCTCTGTATATTCGGATGGAACGTAAATGGAATGCGGCACTGGCGTAGCAACTGAGCAACTGAGTGTAGAGAAGTCGTTGAAGCTGCCAGGCCAGATGCTTGCAGTGTTTTCCAAGCGGAGATTCTGGCTATGCTACAGACCTTTTTAGGAGAGAGATATGCAGTCAGGATATCTCACTTTACATTGACAGCCTGGCGGTCATAAGGGCGCTGGACTTGGTAACTATTAAATCCCAGCTAGTAAAGCGCTGTCGAAAAGTGCTGAAGGTACTTTCTAGTCCCACCAGAGTACTGATTTGCTTTATTTCGGGACATAGTAATATACTAGGACACGAAATGGCAGATGGGCTAGTGAGAGCGGGATTGGCACCAAACGATTGGGTTGAGGAGGATGTCTGCCAACCGATATGCGGCATCAAAGCGCTAATTGACGAACGTTCTATAGAAGCGGCCAGCTCTAGGTGGACAGGGCTGATAAGCTACAGGAGGAAAATGGTTGCCCGTCGAAGCACTGACTGGTCACTGTATGCTGAGGAAGCATATCATGCGTTAAGGGTTAGCTGAGACCGACGTACTGTACGCTGTAGAGGGCATCACTCACATCTAGTGTGAATGAGGTCGCTAGGCCATGATAAACTGGTTAGGTTCTGCATGGATATATAGTGTTTTTGGATTAGTGGCCGACGAGGCTTTGAATCGATCGCTATGGATGGTGCCTAGTGAGCGTGGCGGTTCTTAGCGCTACGCCCCTTCCTGGACTGATGTTCATGGGGCTCTGATTTACACAGGCGCTTTTAAATAATTCTATTAAGTTTGTATTGATAACTCTATGCACCAAATTTCAAGTTTTTACGAAGTTCTTTGATGTAAGGTGTGTTTTTATATGGATTTTGAGGTGCTGATCAAGGATGGCATCAGTGAAATTTAATCTGGGTGTAACTTATATTATATTTTGGACAGAAGTCCGGGACGTGTTTCATGCTGAGATACGGTGAGATGTCTCCTTCTTCAGGTCTTTTATTTATAAATTGAATTTAAGTAAGATAATTTGTCTTTGGTGCAACAACCTGTTCAACTCCCTCTGGTTTTTGCTTTCGCTCGAACACGCAATAGCTGGAGAACGTACTGAGTTATGTTACAAAACTTTAATTGATAATTACGCTTAGATTGAAAACACAGATTCGGTGAATTCAGTACCATAATCCTTCTATTCCTTCGGTTAGCTTCAACACAAAAGTCCTTAAAACACATGGTTACACTTATTGAACGATTGCCGGAAAATTTTAAATTTTGCACACAACAGTTTTTCTTAATTTTCAAGTATACGGCAACAAAAATAGGATTGGATTGGATTGGATTGGATTCAACTTATATTCCTGCTCTACGATGAAGTGATCAAAGACTGGGGTAAAAAAAAAATAGACAAGTTTACTTCTCATCAACATGATTTGTATTTTACTACGCAACCCGTATACATTTGTATCTCTTCTTAAAGCATTCCACCGTGACGATAAGTCAGTGCTGATCAGCAACATATTGGATCAGTCCCGATCGATTCCTTCGACGATTTCGTTGTCACAAAGGCCATCATTGGATCCAGTTTTGATTCGAATTCTCCAATTAAATTTTGATCAATTCGTTTCATGTTAGCTCCAAAAATTCACTTTCCAAACCCAAATCCGGGACACAATGATCATCAATCGATAATTCACTTGTTCCGATCTCGTTATCATTGCAATTATCCTGAAACCACGGATGATAGAATATATCTTCGGCCGTTAGACGTTCTTCCGGTTGTCGACGTAGTAGCGATCGTAGAAGACATTTCGCTTTACTGGAAATTCCGTTCGGGATATATAAATTGCAAGATAGAATTTTCGTGAATAGAGTTTGTCCGTCCATATCGATAAAAGGATATTTTCCGATCAGCATTGTATAGAGGATCACTCCCAGTGCCCATATATCGGCTGCCTTTCCGCCATAATTCGAAGTGGTTGTGATCAGTTCGGGTGCAACGTAGAGTGGACATCCGATTTTATCGTTCAGCTTATCGTCATTGGGATTGTTCAGGATCACTGATCCTTCAAGCGATTCGTATTGAAGAGTTTTTCTGAAAATGAGAAGAAAATTATGTTTAGATTGGTTGGCAAAAATTTTATTTAAAGAAAAAACTAAAATACATCTATCATCCAATGGAATCTTCTTTATGACTGAACGAGCTCTGAAGTGGATATGCAGAATAACGAAAACGAACTAGCCATTCTAATCAGGGGGAGGCTTACAGAAACAGAACAGGATTGAAAGAACGTTCTGCATAAGGGGCAACTAGTAGATGAACCAAAGCAGAGAAAAAGGAGGCGCAAGTAAACACCTACTCTTGTTTGGGACCCTCAAATACTTAATTGATGGAAGTTCTCGAAAGGACCTCAAGGACACTTCTCGGACTAGGTATTGTTCCTCTCCACCGGAGAGTACAGAACAAAGCAGGGAATATACTTCTCACTATTAAGGCCACGACAGAACGCAAAATTGCTTCATCATGTCTATCTTAAGTAGGCTTGTGTAGTTCGCGAACGAACTAGTTCAGAAGAGCGTTCCCATAATTGAAATGAACGAACTAGAAGCGTGTAGAAGCGGGCGTGTCCGCGGATTTTAGAAAAATGGAAAAAGAGCAATATTGGTCGGTGATTCGATTCTTCTTTTTGGAAGGGAAATCGCGCAGCGAAATCAAAGAGCGCTTGGATGCTGTGTACGGTGACTCTTCTCCTTCGATGGCGACCGTCAAAAATTGGTTTAACAAGTTTCAACGTGGTCGCATGTCGGTTTTTGATGAGCCACGCCCAGGTGCCCTGAAAACGGCTACCACGGAGGATAACGTGACAAAAATCCACGATCTCGTATTGGCAGACCGCCGATTGAAGGTGCGCGAGATAGCTGAGACAGTAGGCATCTCAAAAGACCGCATGGGTCATATCTTGCATGGGCATGAGAAAGCTGTCGGCGCGATGGGTGCCGCGTTTGCTCACTTCGGACAACAAGCGCAACCGTGAGACCACTTTAGAGCACTGTTTGACGCTGTTTAAGCGCAATCCGAAGGAGTTTTTGCGTCGTTTCGTGACCGTCAACGAAACATGGATCCACTGCTACACACCAGAGACCAAGGAACAGTCGAAACAGTGGACTTCACCCGGCGAACATGCTCCGAAGAAGGCGAAGACTGTCCTATCGGCCGGAAAGGTGATGGCCACCGTTTTCCGGGATTCACAAGGTGGGATCTACATCGACTACCTAGAGAAGGGCAAAACGGTCACAGGGCTCTACTATGCCGAATTATTGGGCGGATTCGACGCCGAATTGCAGAAAAACGGCCCCATTTGGCGAAGAAAAAAGTGCTCTTCCACCATGACAACGCACCGGCTCACACCTCCGCCAAATTGGTCGAATTGGGCTACGAACTGCTGCCCCAGATTTGGCGCCGTGCGACTTCATTTTGTTTCCAAACTTGAAAAGGTCACTCGCCGGGCAGAAATTTGAGTCGAATGAGGATGTCATCGCCGCCACGGAGGCCTACTTTGCAGACCTCGAGAAACCGTATTTTTCAGACGGGTTAAAGAAGTTGGAGCATCGCTGGGTCAAGTGTATCGAGCTAAAAGGAAACTATGTTGAGAAATAAATCGCCACTTTTCCAAAATTTTCGTATTTCTTTTATAGACTACTTTGCTCAAAAGGGCGAATATCAGCACCACAGTCGGTGTCCTGACCGAACACTGTCTTATAGGTCGACATGCTAAAAGACTCGGTCTCTTCTCAAACGACTTCTGTAGAAGCTGCCTGGATGAGGAGGAGGAGGAGACAGTCCTTCACCTTCTCTGTACCTGTCCAGCTCTATCAGCCAGAAGGAAAGCTCATCTTGGAGCTTACTTCTTCAACTGTCTCGGTGACCTTTCCTCAATGGAGGTCGCGAGAATCCAACGCTTCATTGCAAGCTCTAAATGGTTCGACGAGTAGGACCGGATTCGATGATCCTGTGGTAACACAACGGACCTTTTAGGTCTAAGTGTGTCCGTGTTCTCATGGACAGCCACGCGTACCTACCTAAGTACTTGTCGGACCGCCCTCGTATGACGAAAATCGTGAAAATATATGCATTCCATTTTCACTGATACATTTTTTCGCCCCCCCCTTCTGAACGCCAATAGATATTTGAAATTTTTTTTTATCTAAATTACTTTTCAAGTTGATTTACATCTACATAACAAGTTCCAACTTTGTAGCATAAGCCGTTCTATAGATAGGAAAAACATCCCCCACCCCCGTACCATACTACCCTTATAAAAAATTATATTTTTCCAACATGCTACTACTATAGCTCTATCTAAATACCATGTTTCAGCTTTCTATGATTATAGGTTTTCGAGATATAAAAATCGGAACATTTTCCTTTTCACCCTCCCCCACCCTCACCCTCTACACCCACACACCCAAAATTTTTTTTTCTGATAGGGGTCTATTAGGCCTACTTCTGGTAAATTTTAAGCATCTACCTCACACTGTTCTTGAGATATGAGACGTGATTTTTTAGAAAACATCGCATCCCCTCCACTTTCATGATCCACCGCCCCCTTGAAAAATTTTACCTTCAGCAAACTTCATTTATCAACATAGATCGAATTTTATTTGTCTAGTGCAATTGGTTCGTGAGATATCATAATCTAAAGTTTTTTACCCCCCCCCCCTCCCTCGTACGCCACTGCCCCTACCCAAAAATTTATTTTCGATCTATTCTGCTAGTATACCTACAGATATTCATTAAGTTTCAATTTTGTAACTTTAACCGTTTAGGAGATATGGATTTTAGAATGTTTCAACCTCGGCTTTTTTGCGTTTCGGACGCAATTTTTTTCCCCCACTCCCACACCCCTTCATCCATATTGATAATTTTTATGCAAATGGGTCTACTACCAAAGTTCTATATAGATTCCAAATATCAGCCTCCTAGCATAAGCGGTTGCTGACCTACAAGCCAAAATGTTCCGTCTAAAACGCCTCCCCCCCTCACACCCCCACCCCTCAGAATTTGGTCACTTCAAGGGTCCTACCCAGTCTATTCATAAAAAAAAATTCAATTTAATATCTCAAACCGTTTGGGAGCTAGGAGCCTTCAAACGATTTTGCGTACGGCGTACGGCGGACAGACGGACTAAATTTTTTTTTAATGAAATGCGAAAAAAAAATTTTTCAGGGTAGCAAATTTTTTTTTTTTTTTTAAATCGATCACAATACTGTATTATTAGAAAATAATAAAGTAATAACTATGTTGAGGAATTTTGAAAAAAATTGCTCGGACAAAAGGACGTAACATTCCATCCAGATTTTGGATGTCACAGTTTATTTCCAAAATCTACAAGCTATTACAATTTTTGTTTTTTTATTAATAAAATTGTTCAAACAGTTGTTGAGACGTTGACATTAAATTGTTGTCCAGTAGCTTCTAATTTATGCATATGCCATTTAGTTCTGCCATTTCCAAGCGAATTCGGTACTAAAATTGATTGTGGCTTATCACCTTAATGTAATAAAGCCCTTTAATTTCGAACCAAACTTCCAACATATCAAAGCCACAACATTCCCCGATTTGTAACTTCGGATTTCAAAAGTTCTGTTGCCATTTGAAATACCGACGATCGTTATGATGTCACAATCCGATCGCTAATCGGCGCCACTTAGCATACGATTTCAAATATTCATTCCACTAAGAATTACTAAACATTACCGAAAACACCTTGGCTCTATAAATCATATGTCCTCGACCGGCTCAATGAAATTGAGTGTTTTTTTTCTTCAAAAGCTAAAAACAAAAATATGTTTTAAGTTGACGAAATTATCTGATCATTACCCAAGATCATACAGAAAAAAAGTGACAAATTAAATACATAAAAAAAAATTGAAATTGTGTATACAACTGCGAAAGATACCGAGATGAAATCAAAAACTTAAAATAAATATATTTCACTACATTACACCAACACCAATGAAAGTGCCGAAATAAAAACCTCGTTTTGACCCTGATCGTGTAATTTGTAATATTTCAGTGGCGAAACTCACCGCCGATTCACAAGTATTGTGCAAAATTCACTTGAGAATTTCAACAACATATTGTCCACATTAGGTTGTGTGTCTTGTATTAGGGTTCCTACTACTTCGTTAGTGAAAAAAATCAGCAGTTTTCGATCGATCTAATACCTAACGCAAGAAGCTAGCCCAGACGGTAGAGCACAAATTGATAGCTTGTTTGAAGTAACGCACCAAAACCACGCTGACCTCAGCCGTTACATTATTAGCTAACGTCTAGCGTTGTCTAGATCACTAGGTCTAGCTGGCGCTTGATTACTCAAAACTAGTAATGGCATAGCGACTATAGTGAATTGCTCAAGTCATGATTCTCCTCCAAAAGGTGGGTGTTTGGTGCTTCATCCAAGTCTGTCTCCGACCTCCCCCCCACTACTCGTTCTCGCTAGTCGCTTCTATTCAGTTGTAGTATTGTTAGCATCGAAATATTTCTTAACAAGAAAAAAAACCTACCTGTCACGATCGGTAAAGAAAAATTTCCGTAGTTTAAGATCGCGTAGTACGATCCCATTGTGATGACATATTTCAACGGTTTCGCAGATCTGCCGGAACATCACTTTCGCTTCGGCTTCTCGTAATCGTCGAGAATCTCGAATGTACGTATGAAGATTGCCGAAATGCGTTGACGCCAATAGAAGATATGTTCGATCTTGTGAAACCGGTATAATATCTTTAACTGATCGTATCTTTTGATCCAAGTTGTTTTTCTTCGTCGTACATTCGAAGTAGGCTCGTTGTACTTTGTCGTACGGTTCGGCTATGATCTGTTGATGAAACGGAAAAAAAAACCAAATTGTTATTAACTATACTATTTAAATTGGGATGTGTGATCATGCCGATCATGCAGTAAAAAAAATTTCAAATCACCTTGCACAAATATTGTTCATCGGTTTCGATATCGATACACTTGTATTCCGGATTGCTGTTGCCGATCTCACCGACACTCGACAGTAAGTAACGATCTTTCAAGATCACCAAGTTCTTATTGTCCGGATCCGTTAAATTCTGACGATACGAAAACTTAGTTGTTTTCTTATAGTTTTGAATTTCACTGTTTGTCGTTATCTCGTTGTCATGGTGTAGTGAGTTCTTCAATAATGCTGCTAAATCCGATTTACAGTCACGATCACTACTTGATTCCATTTTTTTTTTCGGCTAACTAAAACTTCTTTATTACAACGACACGATCACTTTTCTTATCAACTGGCACGGCTTCTTCACTAAAGTTCTTTATTTAGACACTAAAATCACACGTGACTCGCTAAAAAAACCGAACTTTGTTCGAGGAAACCTCACCGATCAGTTACTAAATTCAAACTGATCTTACATTTTGGAATATTTCAAATATGTAAACTTCAACGCGATCGGTAAAATTCAAAATTTTACGTACACTACACCACGAATCACTAATACTATAAGAGCGCCGTGTGTATACATGGCTTTGCAGATTGCAGAGACCACGCGATCACTTAGCAGCCTACGAATTAAACTTAATAAAAACGATCGTGTCGTAAGATCTATGAGTGTAACAAGGACAGATCGTTTGAACATATTAAGGTTACCTGTTTTTACCTGGCGAAATAAGCGGGGAAAATAGGGTGGGGACAGTTTGAGCAAGGCTTATTGCTTACACAAAACACAAGCTGTTTACACCCGTTCGAGAGAGAAGGACGGCGTTTCGATAAGGCTGCAAAAGATTTGGAAAAAAAAGAGACAATGGATTGTTTTGCTCTCTGGCTCTGTGGGGTAAAGTTGGTACATTCGCTATGCAAAGAAATACTTGATCGTTCTTGCAATGAATTGAATGTGGAAACACCTACGAGTCATTTTGTTCGAGGTGAGTAAAAAATTGCGGAACGGATGATATACAGTAAACTGGAAAGATAAATTTGTCAGAAATGTGAAACAATTTACTTTAAAAACACAAGTAAGACCCCTGCTGATTCACACTACCCTTGTTAAGGCACTATTTCTACTTTTAATTCGAAGACTTTTTCTTAAAAGCCCAGGTGATAAGCTGCACGTGATTTCTCACCTCACCCTTAGTTTCGTAGCCTAGTGTCCAGTAGTCTACGAAAACAGAGGTCCGAGATTCTAATCAAACCGAGGACTTGCCGTCAAGGTTTGCTGCTCTATTTTGCTCAAGATTTCTGTACCTTATAGGTAAAATACCGTAACTTATTTTACTTATTTTAGACCAAGATATATGCTGTCGAAACGGCTTTCAACTTATCCTGCCCGGAAAGGTCCAGAGCAAGTAACAGGAAAGTAGCTTGGTGGAACCCAGGACTAATCGAGCTTAGATCTTTAACAAGAAAGCTTTTCAATAGGGCCAAAAAACTGGTAAGTGGGTGGGAATCGTACAAAAGGGTTCTAACAGAGTACAACTACGAAATTAGACGAGCGAAGAGGAAAAACTGTTCTGTCAGGATATAAACGATTTATCCAGCAACGCAAGAGTACACAAAATACTATCTAAAGAACACACTAACAAAATGGGCTTATTAGAGAAACCCGATGGCTCGATTACTGAAAATGGGAAACAAACGTTGGAACTTTTAGCTCAAAATTATTTCCCAGGATCTTCAACCACAGAACCAGGCAATGAAGAACGGTACACTGTCCCAAAGACGAGTAGACCCAATATATCGGACTGGAAAAAGTCGGCCAAGATCTTCACTGCTAACCAGGTTTAATGGTCTATACGTAGTTTTAAACTATTTAAATCCGCTGGAGAAGACAGGATATTTCCCGCCGTACTGCAAAGAGGAATGCACCATCTTCTACCAACACTATTATCCATATTAACAATAAGTCACGCATGGGGTTAAAAATAATGCGTCCGAGACGCTTAAAAGTCGAGATTGACACATTCTAAAATCCATATCTCCTAAACGGTTAATGTCACGAAATTAAAACTCAATGAACATCTGTAGGTGTACTAGGAGAATAGATCGCAAACAAATTTTTAAGGTGGGGGCAGTGGCGTACGGCGGTGGGGGGTGAAAAACTTTAGGTTACGATATCTCTCGAACCAATTGCACTAGAAAAATAAAATACGGTTTCTGTATAAAGGTTGACTAATAAAGTTTGATGAAAGTAAAAATTTTTTAAGGGGGCGGTGGAGCATGGAAGTGGAGGGGATAAGAATTTTTTAAAAAAAACACGTCTCATAAGAACAGTGTAAGATAGATGCTTAGAACCTTTACCAGAAGTAGGCCTAATAGACCCCTATCTGGAAAAAAAGTTTTGTTGGTGGGGTTGTAGGGAGTGAGGTTGGGGGAGGGTGAATAAGAAAAAGTTTCGATTTTTATATGTCGAGAACCGATAATGATATAAAACTGAAACTTGGTGATTGGATAGACATGTAGCAGTAGCATTTTATAATTTTTTATAGGGGTAGTATGGTACGGGGGTGGGGTTTGTTTTTCCTATCTATAGAACGGCTTATGCTACAAAGTTGAAACTCGGTACGTGTATGTAAATCAACCAGAAAATTAATTTAATTAAAAAAAATTTTCAAATATCCATTGGCGTTAGGAAGGGGGGCGGAAAAAATTATCAGTGCAAATGGAATGCATATATTTTCACGATTTTCGTCATATCTAGTAGGTCTTCCCAAATATTCAATTCATTTTTATTCTACAGCTTCTTCATATAATTACCTAGAAAGTGTATTCAGGATTTTTTGAAATTTGACCCCTAAGAGGGTGTAAAGAGGTTGTATACTTTTTCACGAATTCTGCCGTATCCCCCAGGTCTGATCAATATCGAATATGTTTTCAGTTTAATGGGCTTGCGTAATAATCGCCTAAAACTTGTTTTTAATTTTTTTCCATTTTCATCCCCTAAGAGGGTATAAAAGGTTTGAACACGTTTTCACGGATTTCTTCATATCTTTTAGTAGTGATAACAAATTGAATTGGTTTTTACTTTCTCGTGCTGTCTTCATATTTATTTATTCACTCTTTTCAGGATTTTTGTATATTCAACCCCCAAGTGGGTGTAAGGAGGTTGCATATGTTTTCATTTATTCTTATATATTGCTTAGATCTGATGATATATCGAATTCATTTTTACTTCCTAAGGTTTCCTATATAAGCGCCAAAAAGTTAATTTCAGTATTTTTAGATATTCAATCCTAAGAAGTGTAAGGGGGTTGTATGCTTTTCAAAGGTTCGACATATTTCTTAGGTTTGATGAGATATTAGATCGCTTTTCATTTCCACAGACTTTTTATATAATCGCCTACAAACCCATTTCTCAATTTTTGGATATTCAGCCCCTAAGGGTTTGCATAATTTTTCACAATTTTTGCCATCCCTTAGTTCTGATGAGATATAAAATTGGTTATTACGGCATTTGATATAATGACCTAAAAACCAATTTCATGATTTTTCGAATTTCAAGAACCAAGAGGTTGTAAAGCGTTTGCTTACGTTTTAACAAATTTTTCAAAATCCCTCGTGTCTCATGATATATCAAGTTGCTTCTTATGAAATCGATCAAAAACTTGTTTCATAATTTTTACCCCAAGTGGATGTATTGAGTTTGTATACGTTTTAACAATTCGTCATATCTCTTAAGTCTGATAAGGCAGCAAATTCGTTTTTACTTCTATGGGCTTTTAGTGTTCATAATATACCGAAATTTAAATAGTCTACACGGGCTTTTCCAATGTTTAATCGGCTAAAAATCTCTATTTTAAATAATTTTATTTTAAGAACAAAATTAACTTTCCAAGAAACGTCATAATCTCGAAACAACTGATGATATACTCCGACTTTGACCGCTCCCGAACTTTGACCCGAAAAATAATAAAGTTTCGCCCAGACCATTGGCAGATTTTTTTGTTCAGCTTGTGTTTTCATATTAACAACTGCGATTTTCATATTGACAACCAAAGTTTGCATATGGACAACCGTGGTTATCATATTAACGACTGCAAATATCATACATCTTAGGTTTTCATATTAACAGCTGTAGTGTTCATATTGACTACGAAAAAATTTAAAAACAATATTGTGAAATTTGTTGAAATTGTCATATTAAAAATGTTGCTTCTCAATATGATGATTTCAGGTTAACAACTACCGATTCCACAGCCGACTTAAACTCAGGCCGCGCATATATGACAGTTCGTAGTGAGAAATGCCTCGTTTTTTATGTGATGTGTGACGTCACGGATCAAAACGAGAAAATATACCAGTTCATTGGAGAATCTTTTTTGGAACGAATTCGTAACAATATTTAATTATCCCAATGCGCGGTGTTTTAATACAAAACTTTGGAATTGACGAACCCTCTAAAGTCGATACTGAATAACAAATGTTCACAATCATAGCAATATGCAATGTGTTTCATATAACAAAAATTATCTTTCAAAAAATGATCAATTTAACTGCACATTGTTTTAATGGCGGAATGCCGACATTGCTGAAAATTGCGATATTTTTTCAAACCTAATTTTTTCTATGAAAACTCAATTCCAGATGAGAAAACTTGTCTAATTCTCATTTTTAAATATGTTTATAAACTACTAGCCGCGTACCGCGGCTACGCTCGCTACGCTCACGTTGTTCTGTCGGCCCTTTTACTCTCGTTGCTCCTGTTGATCTCGTCCTTTTGACCGTTTCTCCCGTTTATCCATTGCTCCTGTTTCTCCCGTTGTTCACGCTGCAAAGCCAGTGGTTTCTAGTCTTGCTTCCCGTTATTGAGGTGCATCCTCCATCCTCTATCCACCATCCTCCATTTTCTATCCTCTATCCTCTATCCACCATCCTTCACCCACCATCTCCCATCCTCCATCCAACATCCTCTATCCACCATCCTCCATCTTCCATCCACTATCCTCTTATACCATTTAGTAATAGGAATAGGCATAACTAATACACCGAAAACGAACTGCCGCTAAATCATATGAAAAACACTCAAATGTTGAAATAACTCGCGAACCACAAACTGTTAAATAATTTTGTTAACGCAGAAACCATCGAGGGCGTACCCTCAACAAATCACCAAAGTTTCATCGCAATTGGATGAGTGGTTTAGGAGCATATACAGGACAAACAGACAAACAGACAGACAAACATTCATTTTTATATATATAGATTTAACTTTGCTTTACCTAACAAAAGCTTGCACTTTTAATAGAAAACTTGGTTTTTATCGTCCAAGTCATGCACCCGCCATAAAAAATGGTTGCGATTTGTATGGAGCTGTCATGTTTATTATGACACTGGTTTTTTATGTTGAATTCAGCTGCGCGGCTATACTTCAGAGGACTATGCCGATTCTCAATATGACAACCAGTATTTTTTTCAGTGCATGTACAACTTTATAAATAAAATAAGAGTGGGACTATCCGTTCCTTGGTTCAAGCGCGGTAGCTATAAGTTTATTTATTAGCGCATGTTCTAAAGTTTTTGATCTACATAAAGAAAAAAAATCTGCCAACAGTCTGAACGCAACTTTATTATTTTTTCGGTAGAAGTTCGGAATGAGTTCAATTCTGAGACGCGGTGTAGGTTACTATGTGACTGAAAACTTAAAAAAAAGTTTGGAAAGCGGTTAGAAAGGGTTCGTGCTAGAATACTTACACCGCTGCCACATATAACATATGAATTACGTAATTGGGTCATACTCCGGGACGAGGTGTAGTCCTAGTATAATATCATTTGTTACGCCATTAGAAGGTTTTTCGTGATTTGGTTTTTGGCCATTACATGAAATCGGAAATGAATTTGTAGGCGATTATATTAAAAGTCTGTGGAAGTGAAAACCAATCTGATATCTTATCAATCGTAAGAAATATGTCCAAAGCCTTACATCCTCTTGGAGTTGAATATCTAAAAATACTGAAATCAACTTTTGACGATTATATAGGAAGCTTTAGGAAGTTGAATTGATTTCGATATTACATCAGAACTATGAAATATACAGGAATTTGTGAAAACATATGCAACCCCCTTGCACACTCTTCGGGGTTGAATATCCAAAAATCCTTAAATAGGTTTTTAGATATATATAAAGAAAGCCCGAGGAAGTGAAAACCAATCCGATGTTTTATCACTCCTAAGAGATATGACGGAATTCGTGAAAACGTGTTTAACCCGTTTATACCCTCTTAGGGGTTGAAAAAGAAAAAAATTTGAAAACAGGTTTTAGGTGATTATTAAACAAGCCCGTGGAAGTAAAAAGTTATTCGATATCTAATCAGACCTGAGGGATATGGCTGAATTAGTGAAAATGTATACAATCCCTTTACACAACCGTGGGGGTCGAATTTCAAAAAATCCTGAAAACTTTTTCTAGGTATTTATATGAAAATTCCGTGGAATAAAAATGAATTCAATATTTTAAAAGACGTAATAGATATGACGAAAATCGTGAAAATATGTGCATTCCATTTTCACTGATAATTTTGTTTGACCCCCTTCTGCACGCCAATGGATATTTGGTTTTTTTTTCATAAAAATTACTTTTCTAGTTGACTTACATATACGTACCGAGTTTCAACTTTCTAGCATAAGCGGTTCTATAGTTAGGAAAAGCACCCCCCACCTCCGTACCATACTATCCCTATAAAAAATTATATTTTTTCAACATGCTTCTACTATAGTTCTATTTAAATACGAAGTTTCAGCTTGATATCATTACAGGTTCTCCAGATATAAGAATCGGAAGTTTTTCCTTTTCACCCTCCCCCAGCCTCACCCTCTACACCCTCTCTCTTTTTTCCTGCTAGGGGTCTATTTGGCCTACTGCTGGTAAAAACTCTAAGCATCTACAGTACACTGTTCTTGAGATATTAGCTGTGATTTTTTAGAAAAATTCTTATCCCCTTCACTTCCATACCCCACCGCCCCTTAAAAAATTTTACTTTCAGCAAACTTTATTTATCAACCTTAATACAGAAACCGAATTTTGTTTTTCTAGGGCAATTTGTTCGTGAGATATCGTAGTCTAAAGTTTTTCACCCCCACCTCCGTACGCCACTGCCCCCACTCGAAAATTTGTTTCCGATCAATTCTCCTAGTATACCCACAGATGTTCATCAAGTTTTAATTTCGTGACATTAACCGTTTAGGAGATATGGATTTTAGAATGTTTCGATCTCGGCTTTCGAGCGTTTCGGACGCATTATTATTCCCCCATACTCCCACACCCCTTTACCCATATAACAATATTTTTTGGCAAATGGGTCCACTATCGATGTTCTATATAAATTCCAAGTTTCAGCCTCCTAGCCTGTGCGGTTACTGAGATCTAGAAACCAAAATTTTCCGTCTAAAACGCTTCCCCCACCTCCCCGCTCACACCCCCCCACTAAAAAGGTGGCCACTTGAAGGGGTCTGCTCATTTTACCAACAAAAAAAAATCAACTTATTAGCTCAAAAAGATTGAGAGCTATAAGCTTTCAAACGTTTAAAATAATAAATAATAAAGTAATAACCAATTTTAAAAAAGTGTTATTGAAAACCACATTAGATAAAAAAAAAATTACTATTAATATAGTGTTAATGCAGTACTGAATTCGTAATACTGAATCGGTATCTCTATTCAGTACTAAATGAATTAAGTTTTGTTAAATTGAATCAGTCGGTGGAGTTTTGCATGTTTGCATGTATTGGAAGTAGAAAATAGTTCCGCTGGAATACCAATGCCCCGGTGAATACAAAAATACTTTAGACGCTCTGGGATAATTCTATTGTGTGATCTTCAGTTGCTGTGTGACTCCCGATTTAGACATAAGGCAGCAACAGTGCTCCGCCACCAATCGCGATCTTGGGAGTTATTTACCTCACTCCTCAAGGATATTGCCACTTTCGTCTCTGAATCTCAATCTACCGCAAACGGTTGAAATATGAAATGTGAAGTCTCAGCCCACATATGTCACATATGCGCCACCTTCTAAAAAAATACTTTTATTTTACTTTTGAAGTATCTGTCTACAAGTGTAGGAAATTTCAATATTATAATGAAGCCATCGGTGCTGTTGGGACAAATTCTGAAGAGCCCCCAATCCAGAACGCCACTGCCCACAGTCAACAAATAAATTTTTCAGATACTTTCTCAGCAAGTATGTATTTATCTACAAAGATTCAGATTCCTTCTGTTTCATCAAAAATATTCAAATTTTTACACCTTTCACTCATATAAAGTTCATCCCCAATAGGATACCACCCCTTCAGCCACGTCGGCGTACACGTTCACCTACTTCACCCCAAAATTGTCGATGCCGGTGTAATTTGTCATATTAGAGGACTGTAATGCGGTCATGTCGTTACCACACACATGTTATTACAAATGATCAGAAATGTCCGAAAAATGACTGTAGGTGTACCGCAGAATTTTCGATTAATCCACTCATATATGATCCTTTTTGGCACAGAAACAGATCGAGAAGCAGCCGCAGCACTTTTCTCAGAGGTCTTGTTTCTTTATTTTTTCTTAGATCACGGAATCATAAAAACTAATAACTGAAATTAAAATCGATTAAATGTCACCCTCTTGTAGGATCGCATCCATCCCACATGAACCAACGCCTGAAGGAACTAAATTTGTTCCAGACCCAACATCGCACAACACGATAGGCCCCTATGTTTCCTCTCTAATTAGCGGTCAATAATTGTTCACAATCGTCGAATGAAAAACGCATAATTCAAATCATTCAGCCTACCAAAGTGGGCAGAAATGTTCGCTTTGAATTAAATAGTGAACTAATCGCCGATCAATCGATCGATCCGCAAGTGATCACGTAAGCCCGTAATCATGCAATAAATGCGAGTTTGTTGTCACACGATCATGCAATAGGCAAAAGTACGAGTGCGAGTACGTCCCCAGATTTCAGATGTTTAGTTCCGCGCAACATCAACCGATCCAGCCATAGTCCAAGCTGGCAAGATCGCTTGCAAGATCACCTGAGTGCGCTCACCAGAAGTTTGCAACAGACTTCCCTCAGGGCATACGTCTTTGTATGATTACCTAAGACGCTAAAGCTGAATGCTAAAGTGGTAAGGTAAGGAGTAAGGTACGGCCATTAGAGCGGTTCACGTTGGCATATGACAAGATCACTAACAATCGATCAGACGCGATATTGGTACATGAGCGCGATGGAATTCGCAATGTTTCACGTGCAATAGATAGGCAATACCTGGCCAAACTTAACTAACAACTGTCTAGTGCTTATGCTCGCTGATCTGGCTCTGTCTAGGCTTCTTGCTGTTTGTCTAGTCTACAATATAGTGGGTCCCTCGCGTGGATTTCGGAACTCCGAACCATGTCTGATTGGTGGCGGTATCATGCAATCGGTTCGAAACTGTTTCACATTTCGAATCGCGAAGGTCTTGCTGCCTTGTAATTACGTTTTTAAGATGTTGAGGTTAATCGTATGCAACAACGTCTTCGACACGCTAATGAAGTAATCCAATTAATTGCGAACTGCTTGATGATTAGGTCACATACGAGTATTATGCAGATCAGTTGGCAGCTGATCCAATAAGATTGATTCCGGAGGATTTCGAAGAAATCCATTGTGTCCAAAAAACAAGGACATATTGGTCCATCTGTCCCAACCTGGACGAGATCAATACATCAGGTCCTTTCGACAAAAAACGATACATCATTGTCTAAACATGAAGTAAAATTTTTCACGCAAGAAAGTGGTCCTGCAAACACCAGTACACCGATCGCAGCACGCCTTCATTACCATCGCGGGAGAAAGGATCTGCCAAAAAAACACCCGAAAGATGTAACTAAACCTGAGCAAATGGACTGGACGCGAACTTGGACAGGGAGGACATGTGGTCCATGCACTGCATAAGCAAGACACCGATTCGAAGCGACAACACACCAGCAAAAAACTCACATCAAAAACATTGGAAGAAACTGAAGAAAAACCTTTTCGGGCAGATGTTTGGCCACTTCTCAATAGGATCCTTTGTCCTTCGATTTATCTGACAGATGCACGCGCGTCCTCAATGATCGTCCTTTATGAATACTTTCCAGTTCCACTACACGAAATTATTGCGTCGGAGTCTGCCATTACGCACCATCCACAACGACTGTACCAAAGTCATGGTGTCCCTTTTCAAAGGATCTTCGATCTTTCGTAATGTCTGAAGACTGATCGGGTGACTTTTTTTCTATCTTCTCTCCACTCGGCGAAGACTTTTATTCTTCTCGGCGTAGAAAAAATAAAATCGAACAACGACGGGGCAGATGTGATCAAAAAAATTTTTCTTTTTTTTTTAACTACTGAAGGTTTGTCCCGAATGATTACTTACAAAAAAAGGACTAGATTGCGTCTTCAATCCGATGAAAAAAAAGCAACACGATTTCTTAAGAATGTATCAAAGCATGTCTTGAAGAATGGTCTCAAAAGGTGCGTGCAGCTGATGAAGGTGTCTCTAGGTGGAGGAAATCCTACGTGCTTCAATGCCAGGTGATACGTTTGATAGTGCCTTAATTATGTTTTCTAGGAGATTTGATTTCGGCTCTGTACGTCAGGATGTAGGTTGCTTAGGCGGTGCAGCTGTTCGTTTTCTAATCCAGAGGTCTTGAGTTAGTCTGGAATATTTGTAGTGGCTCGTTCAGAGTATCCTACTGTCCTGTGCTACAGAATATGAGCTACTTGTAGTAGTGCTCTTGAAAGGTAATCTGCTCTGCCGTCTTTATAATAAAGGTGCTGGCTGCCATTGGCCACGAAAAGTTAGATTCTGATCTTGAACATTCTTTTCTATCAGAAATCAATAGAAATGTACCTCTCAGAATCTGCAAATTATTTGAGGCGAACATTTTCGCTTATCAATTGATAGCTCAATAATACGAATATCAGTCTATCATTTCAGAGGTCACAGTTTCGAATCCAACTCATGACATGTTGCTTCTTAATATTCCCAGCTTCCCTGTCCCTTAAAGAATCTTTTTCCTAAAAACTCCATGTCAAATTATCCTTACATCCAGCTAATACCCGATATGTGAACAACTTCTCCCCGGAAAATAAATTTTGCTTAAGAGCATCTAGAGAACAAACTCAAATTAGACGAGGAAATTAAATTGTCCATAGAAAGGCCCGAATTGGGAGGTCGAATTGTAGAAGAAGAAGATGCAATTTTGTGAAAGACCCTTAGTTATATGCGGTGAAGGTGCAATAGAATAATATTTTCACCACAAAGCCTCACAACAGGTAGTTTCATGCGAAGCCATAAGCTCGTGTTACTTTGTATACCTCGCTGCCAAATATTTGATCAGAAAAAATTTTTCAAATTGTTTACTCAAATATTATAAAAGCATTGTTCAAGACAAACAAATCAATTGTCAAACAAAAATTTCACAGTTATGCTCTCCGAAGATTGTACTAAGCACAAGCTTAGTACACTCAGTAGCGTGATAGTCTATTAATCCAGGGTCGTAGGTTCGAATCTCACTCGCTTTCCTTACTTTTCAACAATATTCATTCCTAAAATCCTATTTTAATTATCCGTTCATATCCCTTTTCGGGGATTGGACGATTGGCTAACAATCTATCGCCGGAAAAAAAAACTTCGTTAAAAAGCTTCGAGAGGAAAGCTCAATATTCAAAATCCGATCACGCCATAGGAGAGAGTTGCTCAGTGGCGTGAATAATGGAACCAGATTCGATGATCCTGTGGTAACACAACGGACTTTTTTAGGTCTAAGTGTGTCCGTGTTCTCATAGGCAGCCACGCGTACCTACTAGGGATGTTCCGAATACCTAAAATCTGTATTTGCGAATACAAATACGAATACGAATATTCATTCATTGTATTCGCAAATACGAATTCGAATACGAATAGTATGCATACACTTGACTCTCGGCAGTCGGGAGTTACACGGTTACGCATGATAACTTGATAAAATTTGTATCAGTGGAGCGACTTCCCATTCGGAAAAGATGCAAGCGCTCCCCTAGGTATCCAGTATGAAGCGCTCCCTTGGCGTTACCCCAGGTAGCGTTATTGAAGCATTTTAAGAGCCCCATAGTCTGTCACACATGCGTATCATTCAAGCATATCGCGATACGTTTTGGCTCCGCCCAAAAAAATCAAAATTTTTTGATTTCCATCATGTCGCATGATGGCAGATCCACATATTCAAGTTTCAGACCCATACATTCATGGAAGAATGACACGCATGCATGTCCGTCTATGGGCCTCTTTAAGTAATTTTGTAAGGCAAGTATAAGATGCTTCCTTGGCGCTCGCCTTAGCAGTGCTATGGAAGCACGTTCAGAAAAACGATTCTCAATTGTTTAAGTACAATAGAATTTCTATTCTGTGGATTAGTTTTGCAAAGTGAACACGTGAATTTTAAAGTGTAGCGAAAAGTTAAAAAGTTAAAAAAAACGTTATTTTGAATGTAAGTTATTTATGTCTACATTATTTATGTCTAAGAATGAAATTTTTTCATGATGAAAAAAATTTTAAGAAATTTTTGTTGTTTTTCGGCGTTAGATGAGTTTCTGGTGCTTCTATGGTAGCTTCACGATGAAAAAATTGCATTCTTTTTAATATTACGATAAAATAAAATTCTGAACAACCTAAAATTCCATTAAATTCAAACAACATGTTATCATTTTTCTACTAGAAGCAACAAATCGGAAATTTTTAGAGCGGCGGATTTTGAAAAGGCCATGCGAGCTGGTTTTCGGATTGCAAAAAACCGGCAATACAAATCCACCTACAAATTGAAAAAAATTAAATAATTTATGAAATATAATTTTTTTTTATTGAAATTTTTTAAGGTCAAATTTTGTATATTTCTTTGAACTATTGATTTTATTTTATAAATTGAATAAATTTATTATTTTTGAATTATTTGAAAAATTTTTCAGCTTACCTACACAGAAAGAAAATTCCATTGTACCATATTCCATTGTAATAGAGAATATTTTTTCTAAGCGTGCTTCCTAGCGCTACTAAGGCCAGCGCCAAGGAAGCTTCTTATACTTGCCTTACCAACTTACTTAAAATGCTTCAATAAAGCTACCTATGGCAACGACAAGCGAGTGCTTCACCATTGCTACCTAAGGGAGTGTTTTCATATTTTCCGAATGGAACAAAGCTTTCGCAAAGCTCATTAGCATCGATAAATTGCCGATGCTCAAATATAAAGTTGCTTCCGGTAAGCTGCCTGAAAAACAGGAACGAAGGGCTTACCGCTGTGGACACGTAATACTAAAAAGCAACAGGATAGGCATGGAAAATGAAGCGATCCAAGCTTCCAAAGAAGCGCGATAGTAGTGTAATGCAAGCGCTCTATTTCTTAAAGGGTTGTACTCATTAAACTCGTGCATTTGTTTCATTTCGTCATCCTACACGCAGAAGAAACGTTTTGTTTTTTATGCTTGTAATTTTAGATAATTTCTCGTTGAGATTTGAGATTACGCATGTTTGCGTAGTGTGTCTAAAATGTTCAAAAAATTGACAAGAATATCAAGATTTGGCAGACATAGCTAGAAAATATCTATCAGCTCCACCTACTTCAGTTGCAAGCGAACAATTTTTTAGTAATGCCGGACTTATCTACGATCCCTCACGAAGAAGACTACAGAGCGAAAAAGCAATAAAATTGCTATTTATTAAATTTTGATTATGAGTATATAATTTCTTTTTAAAATGATTATCTCGTGATTTGATTTCATCAAAAAAAATTTTAAATTCACCAAAGAAAATGTTGTAATTTTAAGAAAAAAAAAAGAAAATATTTATATTATTAATTTTAGATAAGAAACAATAATAAGCAAAGAATGCATTTAATTTTTTTATCATCAACAACCAGTTTTATACACTGCGGAGCATAACTATAAACGCACCCATAAAATCCTGATTTCTGGCACTTAATCAGCGCAGTACTGTTTTTTTGGATTTAAGAGATGAGAGAAAAAGGGTGAGAAACCAAAAAAAATTAGAGAAATCTCATCACTTTATTTACCGTTAGCTTAAGTTCGCTGAAATTTAGCCGGAGCATAACTATAAACGCAGTGAGCAATTTATCAGTATTTTGTGCTACCTACAATAGATAAGAAGTCAAATTTTTTTGAATTATATTGGTGATCGTTGTTCTGGTTCAATTTTATTAAAATGCCGCGCGGAACAGTTCTAACAGATTTGGAAGTAGGCAAATTCCTTGCATTTTTTGATGATGGATTAAGCAAGCGTGCAATTGCCAAAAAGATTAATCGGTCTGAGGCTACTGTTAGAAATGTACTGCGAAATTCTGAAAATTATGGGAAAAACAACCGGAGGACCAAAGGGCAAACTGTCAGACCGAAACAAGCGTTGCATAATTCAAATTGAAAGCAACTCCATGAAGACCGCTGCCCAAATCGCCAAGGATTCTGCACTAAACGTGTCGAAATGGACCGTCCACAGGGTATTGAGGAATTCAAAGCGTATTTGTCGACAAAGGCTAAAATCGGCACCACTTTTATTACCACGTCATAAGGCAGCTAGGCTAGAATTCGCTCGAACAAATATGCAAACTAACTTCTTCAAGGTAATATGCTGAACTTTAACTTTTAATGTACATTTTAATTATTATTATTTCCTCAAGATAATTTTTTCTGACAAGAAAAAGTGGAACTTGGATGGCTCAGATGGCTTCAACGGGTATTGGCGTGATTTGCGAAAGGATCCTCAATATTTTTCAAAACGAAATTTCGGTGGAGGCAGTTTAATGGTCTGGGGAGCTTTTTGTGCCGACGGAATGCTGGAACTAGCGTTTCCCAGTACTCGAATGAATTCAACAGAATACATGGATGTGTTGCGGATGAATTTACTTCCATTTATGAGGACTAGAGGCACAGAGCATTGGGTTTTTCAACAGGACAACGCCAGAGTACATGTAAGCCGTGCCACTTTATCCTGGTTACAAGACCACCGCGTGCAAGTGATGTCCTGGCCTGCTTGCTCTCCAGACCTTAATCCATTAGAAAACATTTGGGGACTCCTAGCAAGGGACATTTATAAGGAGAACAGGCAATACAACAATGTTCAGCAATTAAAAATGGTTGTTATTAACGCTTGGGATAATGTTGATAAAGAAACAATAACGAATTTGTTGAAAAGTATGCCAAACCGCTTATTTGAAGTTATTACCAATAAAGGTGGTCCAACACATTATTAAAATTTATCTGTGTCCGTCTTTTTATTGAATTTCATTAAAAAAATTGACTTCTTATCTATTGCGTTTATAGTTATGCTCCGGCTAAATTTCAGCGAACTTAAGCTAACGGTAAATACAGTGATCAGATTTCTCTAATTTTTTTTTGGTTTCCCGCTCTTTTTCTCTCATCTCTTAAGTCCAATAAAAAAAAAATAGTACTGCACTAATTAAGTGCCAGAAATGAGGATTTTTTGGGTGCGTTTATAGTTATGCTCCGCAGTTTATTTATTTTACTTTATTATTTTAATATAAGTATTTTTATCGATTTTTAAAAAAAAATTTTGCTACGCTGAATTTTTTTTTCTTCCACGTTTCATGACTAATAGACACCAAAAAATTTTCAGTCCGTCTGTACGCCGTCCACCGTCCGCCGTCCACAAAACGTTTGAAAGCGTATAGCTCTCAAACTCTTTGAGCTATTAAGTTGAATTTTTTTTTTGTAGACTGAGCAGACCCCTTCAAGTAGCCAAACAGTGGTGGGGTGTGAGGGGGGAGGTGGCGGAAGCGTTTTAGACGAAAAACTTTGGTTTCTAGATCTCAGTAACCGCTTAGGCTAGGAAGCTGAAACTTGGAATTTATATAGAGCATCGATAGTGGACCCATTTGCAAAAAAAATGATGATATGGGTAAAGGGGTGTGGGAGTGGGGAGAATAATAATGCGTCCGAAACGCAAGAAAGCCGAGATCGAGACATTCTAAAATCCATATCTCCTAATCGGTTAATGTCACGAAATTAAAACTTAATGGAAATCTGTGGGTATACTAAAAGAATAGATCGGAAACGTGAAAATTTTTAGATTACGATATTTCACGAACCAATTGCACTAGAAAAACAAAATTCGGTTTCTGTATTAAAGTTGACAAATAAAGTTTACTAAAAGTAAAATTTTGTAAAGAGGCGGTAGAGTATGGAAGTGGGATAACAATTTTTCTAAAAAATCACGTCTCATATCCCAAGAACAGTGTGTGATAGATGCTTAGAATTTTTACCAGAAGTAGGCCAAATAGACCCCTAGCAGGAAAAAAAATTTTAGTGGTGAGGATGTAGAGTGTGAGGGTGGGGGAGGGTGAAAAGGAAAAGGTTCCGATTCTTATATCTCGAGAACATATAATGACATAAATCTGAAACTTGGTATTTGGATAGAACTATAGTAGTAGCATGTTGAAAAAATATAATTTTTTTTAGAGATAGTATGGTACGGGGAAGGGGGGTGTTTTTCCTAACTATAGAACGGCTTATGCTAGAAAGTTGAAACTCGGTATGTATATGTAAGTCAACTAGAAAATTGGCGTTCGGAAGGGCGGCAAAAAAAATTATCAGTGAAAATGGAATGCACATATTTTCACGATTTTCGTTATATCTATTAGGTATTTCCAAATATTGAATTCATTTTTATTCTACGGATTTTTCATATAAATACCTAGAAAGTGTTTTCAGGATTTTTTGAAATTCGACCCCCACGGTGGTGTAAAGGGGTTGTATAAATTTTCACGAATTCAGCCTTTTCCCTCCGGTCTGATTAGATATCGAATAACTTTTTACTTCCACGGGCTTGTTTAATAATCACCTAAAACCTGTTTTCAAATTTTTTCCTTTTGCAACCCCTAAGAAGGTATAAATGGCTTGAACACGTTTTCACGAATTCCGTCATATCTCTTAGGAGTGATAAGACATCGGATTGGTTTTCACTTCCTCTGGTTTTCTTTATATATATCTAAAAACTCATTTCAGGATTTTTGGTTATTCAACCCGAAAGAGTGTGCAAGAGGGTTGCATATGTTTTCATAAATTCCTATATATTTCTTAGTTCTGATGTGATATCGAATTCAGTTTAACTGCCTAAGGCTTCCTATATAATCATCAAAAGTTGATTTCAGTTTTTTTCAGACATTCAATTCCAAGAGGACGTAAGGCTTTCGACATATTTCTTAGAATTGATGAGATATTAGATTGGTTTTCACTTCCACAGACTTTTTATATAATCGCCTACAAATGCATTTCCGATTTCATGTAATGGCCCAAAACCAAATCACGAAAAACCTCCTAATCACGTAATAACTACGTACTATTATACTACTACTTAGACTGCGTCCCGGAGTATGACCCAATTATGTAATTCATATGTTATATGTGGCAGCGGCGTAAGTATTCTAGCGCGACCCCATTCTAACCGCTTTCTGAACTTTTTTTTTAGGTTTTCAGTCACATATTAACCTACACCGCATCTAAGAATTGAAAGCATTCCGAACTTCTACCGAAAAAATAATAAAGTTGCGCCCAGACTGTTCACAGATTTTTTTTACCTTGTTTAGTATTCGAATAGTATTCGAGTATTTGGATTGAATTTGTCGAATACAGTTTCGAATACGACTACATAAAATTTGGCGAATATTCGCTTAAACGAATACGAATACGATTATTCGGAACATTCCTAGTACCTACCATGTCATGCTATCATATATTTGACTAAACAAATTTGACAAACTGTTCAGTTAAATTTTTTCTGTCAAAATAGGTTTTTTGTAAAGCAAAAAAAAATGTGACTGCATTTACCACCGAGAATAGTCAAATATTTGACATAGTGGCATACAGTGTACTACAGGCGTGAGCTGTTCAACTGCATTAAAGAGTGGCCCCTTAATCTATTTGGACGGCCGTAAAAACAGCCATACATTTTCGAATTATTTCGAGTTTAGCGAAATGCAAGTATACATTTTTTAAAGACTTTCGGAAGGAGTAACTTCATTCCACTTGTTTTTGTTTCCATAGTAAACAAATTATTGTCCTCTAAATTTTTAATTATAGATTTGTGGTTGCCTTGGTAGTCGTGCAAAAAAGAAGGATTTAGTTATCTAATACGGCAAACCTCTATTTTTAGCCTACACCTAAGTATTTACTTCAAATTTGACAACTCAACCCGTTCTCGAGATATCGAGCTTGGATGATTGCAAGCATATTTTTTAAGGACATTTGAATGACTGGTAAGAAGATTTGTAACTTGTTTTTGGTCATTCTACTTTATTATTTCAATGCAGCATTGTGATAGATTTTTTTAAAAAAAAAGATTAAGACTTTCTAAAATCCATATCTCCTAAACGGTTAATGTCACGAAATTGAAACTTAGAGACTATCTGCAGATATACTAGGAGAAGAGATTACAAATAAATTTTGAGTGGGAAGATCTGCGTGCGGGGTTGGGGGTGAAAACAAAAAAGTTTTAATTTTTATATCTCGAGAACCCATAATGATTGATAGCTGAAACTTATTATTTAGATAGAGCTATTATAGTAGTGGCATGTTGGAAAAGTGTAATTGTTTATAGGGGTAGTATGGTACGAGGGTGAGGGGTGTTTTTCCTATTTATAGAACGGATTATGCTAGAAAGTTGAAACTTGCTAGATGTGTGTTGATCTACTAGCAAAGTGATTTAGGTTAACAAAAATTTCAAATATTCATTGGCGTACGGAAGGAGGGCGAAAAAATGATCAAAGAAAATAGAATACATATATTTTTACAAATTTCGTCATATCTCTTAGGTCTTCTTAAGTATTGAATTAATTTTTATTCTAAGAACTTCTCACTTAAATGCCTAGAAAACGGTTTCAAGATTTTTTGAAATTCGACCCCTAAGGAGGTGGAAGGGGGTTGTATATATATTCACGAATTCAGCTATATCTCTCAGGTCTGATTAGATATCGAATATCCTTTCACTTCCACACGCATGCGTAATAATCGCTTAAAACTTCTTTTTAAGTTTTTTCCTTTTTCAACCCCTAAAAGGTATAAAAGAGTTGAACACGTTTTCACGAATTCCGTCATATCTTGTAGGAGTGATAAGAAATTTAGTTGATTTTTATTTCCTCGCGCTGTCTTCATATTTATCTAGGAACTCCTTTCAGGATTGTTGGCTATCCAACACCCAAGTGGGTTTAAGAAGGCTGCATATTTTTTCACAAATTCTTTCATATTGCTTAGATCTGGTGAGATATCGAATTCACTTTTAGTTCCTAAGGCTTCCTATATAATACCCAAAAAGTTAATTTCAGGATTTTTAGATATTCAACCCTAAGGCGGTGTAAGCGGGTTGTATACTTTTCACAGCTTCGACATATTTCTTATGTTTGATGAGATATTAGATCGCTTTTCACTTATACATACTTTTTATATAATCACCTACAAACCCATTCCACCATATTTCAATATGCAACCCCCAAGGGTTTGCATATGTTTTCACAATTTTTGCCATCCCTTAGTTCTGATTTTTTTTTTGTTATTACGGCATTTGATGTAATGGCATAAGAACCAATTTCACGATTTTTGTAATTTCAAAAACCAAGGGGGTGTGAACTGTGAAGGGTTTGCTTACGTTTTAACAAATTTTTCAAAATCCCTAGTGTCTGATGAGATACCGAATTGCTTCTCATGAAATCGATTAAAATCCCCCGTCTCACAACCCCCAAGTGTAATGGGTATGTATACGTTTTAAAAATTCGTCATATCTCTTAAGTCTGATAAGGCAGCAAATTCGTGTTTACTTCTATGGGCTTTTTGTGTACATAATATACTGAAATTTGAATTGTCTACTCGACCTTTTTCAATGTTTAATCGGCTAAAAATCGCATTTTTAAATACTTTTATTTTAAGAACAAAATTAACTTTCCAAAAACCTCATAATCTCGAAACAACTGATAACTTTGACTGCGTCTCGGACTACGATCATTATCATTATCATAATTCATTATATGCCTTTAACCGCTTCCCGAACCTTGACACGAAAAATAGCAAAGTTTCGCCCAGACCATTGGCAGATTTTTTTCTTTTTATACTGAAAAAGCGAAATACTGTAAATTTCAAACTTTAAAGAAGGTTCTCTTGTAATCGTTCAATAAGTGTAACCCCTGTTATAAGAACTTTTGTACGAGATTGAACCGAAAGTGCGATTTTGCTCAGTTCAGTTATTGCATTAAGCTTTTTGCTATCTTTCAATTATTACGTGTTAAGAACCTATTTCGATACTACGAGACTTCTAAAGTTTTTATGTGATCCATCAAATAAATGAACAGATTTTGCAAGAACTTTTGTACGGTCGCTATCCGACTTTTTTTGACTATCAATAAACTTTTTTAAATTATAAATTTTATTAGACGATTGGATCATATTCAATTTTGGATCAGGATTAAGGCTATGGTAGAACTCTTTGAATTTGATCCAGATTTAAAGCTATTGGGTTTTTGCGGTTTTACTCCAAGGCCCTAAATGAAGCCAGCCGAATAAAATTGGTGCAAAAAAGATTTACTCCAAGATACCTAAGCTGCACCTTTTAGCATTGTTGTTATTGCTATTATAATTGAAGCCCCTTGGTGCAACAAGGCGTCAATTAATTTTTCCAACAACATGAGAAAACTTGACTTTTCTGACTCCTTACTTTACTTTTTTTTACGATTTCATTAAAATTATTAAAGACATTATTAAATCATAAGGATAACTGCGTTAGATGAATTTCTTCCGAATGCAATAAGGAGTCGGAAAAGTCAAGCCCTCTCATGTTATTAAAGAAATGAGTTAAACCTTGTTGCACCAAGGTCTTCAATTCTACTTTACAATTTTGATAAGATTAAGGACATATTCGAATAGTATGCTTGGTCTACGTCTACTTATAACGGTTTATGACGTTACTACTTTTACGACAACTGAACTATCAGTCAATCATAGCAAACTTCATAGAAACGATCATCATAGCCCGTAACGTTTTTCGATATGTCGTAACAAAGTTTAAGTTTTTCTACTGAATTTAAAAATTTTATTTTTGATTTATGAAGTGTCAACTAAACAGCTGAGCACGGTAGTACCAGCTGAGCCATTTTGACGGTTTAGCTTAGCTTTTTCCAGACTGTTATAATTTAGCAATGCTATGATGTGACTTTAACATAGACGTAGACGAAGCAAACTATTCAAATACATCCTAAGAAAAATTTCGTAAAATATTTTATTGTAGCGAAAGACATTGCTGAAGATTTATGATCGAAAGAATTCGTAGGTCTTGTCTGAATAGTATGGCTATGACTACGATAGTTTATGACGTCATGTATACGAAATTTCTGTCCCAATTAAATTTTGGTTGGTGTCTTGGCTTAGCTTGGCCAGTTATACGACAAACGATGGATGACGAAGTCAACGAGAGAGTATAGATGTTGTATAACCAATAGTTTTTTCATTGATGTTTCCATGCAAATTTGCAATTAATTTTCCAAAAGCAAGCAAAGGCATGTATTAATGTACTTTCACTTTGAATTTGACTTCTGTTTCATGATGTTGAAAGCTCAATATTTGGACGGGCAAGCTCACCCTTTCTGTGGTAAAGTAAAAGTAAAACTTTGCTTTCGTTTGAATCTTCGAAATTCTTTTATTTAATGAACGATATTTTTTTTCTTATGATCAAGACCACAGACCGAAGTTGACTGGATTGTCTACGGAAATGAGTCAGGTTTCTGATTTCCTAGAATGTTCTGAAACCGGAAATACAGTAGCGTTGAAATATATCCAAATTTCTCTAACCTTGCATAGAGATGGGCAAAGCAGTTCCTTTCAGTGAAGTATTTCACTCCGAGTCACTTACTTTAAGGAACGAGTTCAAAAAAAAGGTCAGTACATCTAGAAGATGATGAGCAAAAAAAAGGTCAGTAGATCTAGAGGAGGAAAAAAAGGTCAGTACATCTAGAAGATGATGGACAGAAAAGGGCAGTTGATCTAGATGAGTCAAAAAAAAGGGCAGTAGATCTAGATGAGCCAAAAAAAAGGGCAGTAGATCTAGATAAGCAAAAAAAAAAGTCAGTACATCTAGTACAGTATATTTTTTTGTCCCGTGTCCATTGGAACTGCAGTTCACCAAAAGGAGTGAGTTACTTCACTCACTCACTTCAATGAAGTGTTCTTTTGGAACAGTTCACTCATGAACGACCCATCTCTAACCTCGCAGTACCTTCCTTGACATTTTGACCAGCGCCAAAAAAATCCTCTCATATCAAACTAAACGAAAAGGCGATTGGTTTGAGGAGAATTTTAGTGCCCAAAATCTGGATAACACTAGAGGTACTTAGGCAGTAATCTATAAGACCAGATTCCCTCTACTCCCAGATGGCGTAAAAATTGTGTGCAGATTAATCGGCACAACGTTGGCACCTTCGTTGACCATTAGCCGGAAAATTGGTCATAAAGCTGGTCGCAATTCCGGGCACTGCCACTATATCGAAATGCGGCTAGTTTGTCACCACAGACCATACAATAATTTCGATTTTTATTTAGTTAATTCTCACCAAAGCTTAGCGGATGCAACTCCACAAAACTGTGGTCTCGACTGAAATCAAATAAATTAACGGCCGTAATAGTGGCCGTATCTATGCCAAGATCACAATGCTATCAACACTACGAACACAATAAATCATAGACTTAACCTAAAACCTCATTTTAATTACAACTGTACTGTGTATGGTGTTTCTTCTGACGTTTCGTACCTTATCTTACAGCGGGCTCATATTTCTTCGACCGCATACAGGCCGTCGTGGTTTCGTATTCCAAGGGGCTGGCTGATTCGTAGAGCAATTCCCTGCTGGGGTATGAGAAAAGAAAGTGGCCAACAATCACAACCACCATATGCACTTGACCTCTGTAGTTCAAGTTTTATCGCAAGAAGTCACTTGTTGGGTTCCCAAAAGAATTTAAAAACGATCTTGTCCTTATCTCTTAATTGAAGATGAAGCGAGATCCGCTCTAGTTCTGGTTGGTTCCCTATCTCCGATTTTAAATTCTGGGGGGCTCAACGTATTCGATGGAATTTTTTATCAACGGATTTGGTATGTATTTTATGAGATCAGCCAAATATCTAGCCCACCTCAAATCGTGGCCACCCTCGCCAGTCATCGCCGAATTAATGATATGAGCTCATTGAATTTTGCCGTTGGGTACCAATCGGTTTTTGGGGTGTTGGAATTGATCTTCAGTCTGTTTTTGGGGTCTTGTACTCGTTTCTGATAAGATGCTGGAATTCGTCTCGGTTAGATCGAAGTTCTGGTCCAAAGACACGATCGGTATTGCGATCGCTAATCGCATGATCGTTTCACGGATGAGACGTGATGTGTCTTCATGTCCAATGACATCACACGTGCTAGCCGTTTATTGTGTTGATCAACAACTTCTCCAATTACTTCTTGTGAGGTGAAGATTAACGCGAAACTTGCACGGTCATGTGCAAACGTGCCGCCCGATCAGAAATGAGATCAGCTGTCTGGACAGGTAATTATATGGTTTTTTTATTGGTATATCTGACCAATGAGTTATGATCACCTGTGCCAGGTTAGGTGAGATCATTGGTTGCTATTGATTTTTTGGGTTATTGACATTAGCACAAGAAGAAAGCCAAGTACAAAGCGATTTGCATGGATTTTGTTAATTGATCGTGCCAAAGATCAAGTTCAAGAAGCACTTTCAAGATCAGGGTAACGTTTAAAGAAACTCCTAGCTAGTTCCTGAAAGGATTTTTTGATTGTCCTAACCAAAACCAAATAGTTGGGATCAATTATTGATCCTATCTTTCTTCCAGATCCAAGTGATGCGAAGGCAGTTCTGGCAAGCTTTTGTCTGTCAAGGACGAGTAGCCAGGCTAATATGGTATTAAGATTGAGGTAGTAGCAAAACCCTTTTCAAAACTGGCTTACGTCTCCCTGCGCCTAGTTCTTCTTTTGATGGTCCAGCTAAAATCAAAGAAATGTGATCAATTATTGATAAATTTTTACGTTCATACCCCAACTCTCAATTGTTCGGAAGGGGATTCCCAATAACTCCAAATAACACCTGCCCACGACTTACGGCAGGTGTTGTTTGTCAAAAACGAGTGGCCAAATTAGGAGTTAAGATCCAGAAAGACACAGTTGCTGGACAGAACTTTAGGGAAATATCCATGGACTTTGGATGGTGTACTCCACCGAACACGCAGAAATTAACGAATCGGAAAAGTCTGATCCTTAGGAAATCTTTTTGTTAATACAGGTCTCTAAGATATCGTACGGAGAAGCTGCTGCTGCTATGACCACCTACCCGCCTGGTTGTTCAGTTCCTGGTGATATGCAACTACTAATGCAAGGCTTTCGAGTAGACTCAATAATACTTTATAGTTTGACGTGAAACTACTAACACGTGATGTCATGGGTTCGAGTCACAGATATGGTCATGAGGCTTACTATCCGCGATTCGATAGACAAAAAATACTAGCATCGACAATAGTGCCTTTGGTTAGGTTAAATAATGTGACCTACAGTACCGAGCCACCACAACCCATCACGAGAGACTACTATGAATCCATTGTGTTCCCGTCGTGATTCCCTAAGTCCCAGAAGGAGTTGTATAGGAATAAATTCTCATATTGTGCGCCATGCTTGCTCACAATATTTGACAAACTATCCAAAATTCAGTCGAAATATTTAATATTAAGCTATTCGCGGAACTTATCATATCCCACTGACCCTATTTTTGGCCATATTGTAGATAAATGAGAATAACCTCTATTTATGACTGATGGGAAACAAAGTTACAAACGCGCGTTGAACAGGAGAACACCTCTGCCATTATTCTCTACCACAGAGTTCGAACCTCCTAATTGCTGCTAGTTTTACAGAAGTTCCTCAAGGAACATTGGGAAAAAAATTACTATCGGTCGACCCTGTAACCCTGTAACGTTGAGCCAACTAATTCGGAAAATGAATTAAAATCGTGCAGACGTCGGCATAACCAGACTCCAACTCTTGGCCCATCGTTATCATATCCTACTTGTAAAAAAAGTTGGTTATTGATTATTTATGGAACCTTTGGGTTACTCGATTCTTCTGACCAATCAGTCATTTCATAAACTTTAAAAAAAAAATACTGCACGCAAATTCTTGTAATCCGCCGTTTTCTATATCTGGAGTCTAATAAATCCGCCGTCTCCTTTTTATCTACTACCAGTATAGTACCATACTTATATAATAAATTATTATTTTCTGTTTTATCACACATACGAGTATACACACTGTAATCCGCCGCTTTTACTAATCCGGTGCTTCATTTTCATGGTGGCGAGTTAACCACGCCGTTAGTTGTACGCAAACTCGTTTGAAGGCTCGTAGCTCATAAACACGTTGAAATACGTATTAAGTTGAAATTTTTTTGTTAGTATATCGGATGTACTCCTCTAAGTGGGCAGGTAGAGGGAGCGTTTTATACGAAAAGTTTTGGTTTCAGGAAACGCTTATTCTTGGAAGTTGAAACTTGGCATCTATGTAGAGTAGGCTTGCGCATTTTAGTTCACCGAAAGGAGCGATCATTTCTAGTTCGCGAACCTTCGCGAACTAGTTCGTTCTTTTAGTTCACTAGTTCGCGGTAGTTCAGCCGCGAACTAGAAAGAACTGAAGAACGAAGTAAGTAAGTAAGTAAGTAGTACTGAACTAAAAGAACGAACTTCAAGTTCAGTGATGAGAGTGGAGAGGTCCTTAGGTACAATGTGAAAAAGTCCTCAGGTACAATGTGATGACCTAAAAAAAAGGTTGTCACTGTAGAAGTAGAAAAGGTCGTCTGATAGAATGTGATGAGCTGAAAAAAAAGTCATCTGCGTACAAGTATATTTTACCACCGACTTACAAACGGCATTAAATTAATACAAACGAACTAAAACCGGGACTGACTGCGAACTAGTTCGTTCATTTCTCTTCTGGGATCGCTCTTCTGAACTAGTTCGTTCACGAACTACACAAGCCTAATGTAGAGATATGACAGTGAAGTCATTTGCCAAAAAAAATGTGAATATATGTGGAGGGGTATTGTAGTGTTGGGAAGAACATTGTCTTCGAAACACTCAAAAGCTGGGATCGAGTCATTCTGAATTTAATATCTCCTGAACGGTTTACATCAGAAGGCTAACGCTTAGATATCTTCCGAACCAATTACACAAGGACGACAAAGTCTCAGTATCTCAGGCTTATACGAGAAAGTTAAAACTAGGTAGGTATATGTAGATGTACTGGAAAAGTAATTTAAACAGATTTGCATTCGCGTACAAAGGTGGAAAAAAAATGTGTCCGTAAAAAAAGGTCTTCTTCTACATTTTCACGAATTTTGTCATATTTTTTAGTCTCTCTATGCATCGAATTAATTTTACTTTAGTGGGTTCTTTATGTAAGTCCCCAGAATCCGTTTTCCAGATTTGTCGATATTCAACCTTTAAGATGGTATAAACTAGATGTTTACGTTTTCATCAGTTCCGACACATTTCTTACGTCTAGTGACATACCGGATTCACTGCTATATCTAAGGGCTTAAAATATAATCGTCTGAAAACTAATACGAGTATAAGCATGCGGCCATGCGTAAGCTTCTCCCTACAGACAAGAATTTCCTCTACTACTCGTTAGGGGCGGGGCATAGAGACATAATGGGAAATGAGTGGGCTGATGAACTGGCCAGGGAGGGCTCCGCTCTTCCCGGCTCTCTTGCGGAACTAGTTCATGTTCCTTTAGGAGTCGTAAAGAGGGTCATACTCTCACACTTCCAGACAGTGGCTAATTCCAGATGGAAAAGCCTAACTACCTGCGCCATATCTAGGAAGATGTGGCCATCTTACAACCGAGCCAAGTCAGACGAACTTCTATACAAGACCCGGGCAGACGTCTCCAGAATCACGGCGATCAGTACAGGTCACTGGCCGATTGGGGATCATGCGGCCAAACTGGGCATTCCATTCAATGTACACTGCCGCAGCTGCCAGGACACTAATGAGCGAGAGTCGCTTGTTCATTTCCTTTGCAAGTGTCCGGCTCTAGCTAGAGCCCGAGAGCGAGCACTAGGCAAGCCCTTCTACGGGGACCTGATGGAGATTTCGGGGAAGAGGATTGGAGAGTTATTACTTTTCCTGAACAGCACAGGGTGGCTATAGCGATCCAATTCAATCAACCTTTCTCACATTCATTTTCTGTATTCCCCAGTATCAACAACCCTTAACAGCCGAGTTTAACACGAGTTTGTGGTTTCAAAACGGCCTCTGAGCTAATTGAGCCCTGTCTGGGTGACAGGGCTGCCACTTAAACCAACCAACCAACTCGTTAGGGGAACTTGGAAGCAAATTCCTCATTGCTTCCAACCTACCGTGTTCGTTTATTTTTTTTAATGACGTCACAGTAGGTTTAGTACCGAATGAAATAAACGCTAATAGAAGCAACTTTTGAATTGCTTCCATGTGTCTTCTTCTTGGTTTCTCATCCCTTTCTTTTCGTGGTGTTACCATTTCGGCTGTGTGAGATATTCGCGAGTATAGATTTTTGTATGCGATTTAGAAAAAGAACAATATAGATATTTTCAGCCAAATGTAGGGGAAGCAATGCTTCCCTTGCTTCCATGGACGCCACGCCACTCTAATGAGAGGGTTCTTTCATGTGCTCATTGAATTTTCAATTTCTTCCCTTCACCTTTCATGGTGAATTTTTGCCATTTTTCTCGAACTTACGTATTTATAATTTCCGCAGTTTTGTTGTTCCTGTTTCAGCCTTGTTCTCCCATTTTTTGTCCTGTCCACATCAAATTATGTATTAGAAAAACTGCGCTCTCTTCTGATTTTGAACGCACTGAGGCTTCTTTTAGTTCATAGTTCATTACTTCAGCGGAGTTCAGTGATGAGTAGTCGTAGTTCGAAGACAGTAGATCTAGTAGAAGATGATGAGCAAAAAAAACACTAAATCTAGTATAGTAGTATAGTATAGTGTCTCACAGAGTTCCGAACGGCAATGAAAAACAAACTTGGAGCGGGACTGACTGGGAACTAGTTACTAGTTCGTTCATTTCAGTTATGGGAACGTTCTTCTGAACTAGTTCGTTCGCGAACTACACAAGCCTACAATGTAGTAGCGAAATTTCTCTCGCTGAATTTCAAGTTAAGCCTTAAGACTGAGGTGTGTCTAAAAGCCCGTCGCAGCTATCAACGTCTAATTGCGAAAAAGAATGCGACTGTAAAACAATAAAAAAAAACCAAAATTCTAGGTAAGAAATTTTTTTTATAATACAAAAATAACAATGTATAATAAAATGGTAATAACTACCTCTTATTGAACTAACTACATGAAATTGAATGCACCTTTTCTGTACTGCTATTCGTCTAGACAGTAAATTTAAGAAATCATTAATACTTTTCCGTAATTAAAATATCCACCTACCTATCCTTGAATTAAGATACGGTAATTACTGTTACCTGATACACAACTTACCTGTAGCTGTTAGAAACAAAATGTCAAGTGTTTTGTTCGCATATCTTTGCAAACGTAATGCCTCCTTTAACCTGTAGAAATTCTTGAAAAATGGCCGACCTGTAGAGAATCCTGGAAAAGACCTGTTAAGACAATGAGTCATACCAAGCCTTCACTTCATAAAACTGTTTGCAAAAGACATTCCAGCGGGATTACGCATTCTTAAGCCCTTTATGACTGACTCATTTCCTACAAAGGCGATCCGCTACGGTCACCTAAGTGCAGGTATAGAGGGTCTGGTAAGCAAGTCTGCATGCATTCTCAGGTACTCTACAGACTGATCTTCATTGATCGTGCCTTTTTCTTTTCACCGAATTCAATGACCTTCTTCGCCAATTTCACCGATCGCTGTCATATCTTTGGCTAGTAGCGTAATGATCGTGTTCATGCAAGTGATTTCATCGAATGACGTCACGGTGGATGACCTCTCTTTGTTATCTGTGCAAACGTGATCGGCGTATTTTAGTGATCGCGCGGCACGCAGGAGGGAGTACGCAAGAGGGAGTACGCAGGAGGGAGTACGCAGCGCGGAGTACATGAGTGAATCAATGCGATTGATCGCGTAATAGTTTTGACAACCAGAGATCCTATGGATTGAAACAAAAACAATTTGATCGTACAAAATATTGCGACAAAAAATATTGATGACAAATTTGAAGGAAGTGAATGTACTCGCAGTTTGTCGTTGTTAGAACCATTCGAACTGTAGATCAGCGGTTAACATTATTGTGGAAACAAACAACGACAAGAAATTTTTATAGTAATTTATTTACACTAGACCGATCAGTGATCATGTCTTTGGAATGTCTACAATTCGAATATCTTAGCTCAGTTGATAAATAATTCGAGGTGTAGTTGAATTCCGAATTCCGGTTTAACTAATGGACATAAGTAATATGAGTCTGGGTAAAAATTTGAATTTTAAAATCTTGTAACGTGTTTATTTAACGGGTAGAAGTTTTAAAAAAAATAATTCCGATCATGTAAAGTCTTACAGTTGTTTGGAATGCTGACATTAAGAAGACCATATGAGGGCTGAAGGGGAATTCTGTTCCTGGTGCGAGGCATTTAGGGCAGAAACCTACTAAAAAAATCAATTCTCGGAATCCTAGAGGAGCTTATTCCCAACCAGTCAATTTCTTTAAATTTATTTCCAAATTCAAAGTTTTATCGCAATTTCATTGATCAGAATTGGTAGATTTCTGCGCCCTACAACCAGGATATCATCGTTTGCCACATTTGTGGTTGGCCGCTTCCTTTTCAGTAAGCCTTCGATTATTCCCATTGATTCTGTTGACACTAAAGCACAGTGTCTTTCAGTTCGTCCTTCTTCAAGCCGCAATCGGCATTTGATCCTTAAAAATACCGACCAAGAGTCAAAAGAGTGGCAAATAATTGTTTTGCGGAAACTCGCAATATGTGGTAATCTCGTGCCGTACTTGTCGCATTCCTAAAAAATGGCAGCAGGAAACAGGATCCTTGTTTTGCTCTAAACGGAAGTCCTTAGATCCGGACGGGAAAGTGTGCCGCTGTTTGTTGTGTTCTGGCATTTTTATGCAACAGTGAACAATTTTTTTTTGGAAAACAAGTGCTTTGTTTCGAGATTGTTATTTTCATATAATACCACAATGCACTTATTGTTTTCTATTGATGTTCATTGGTTTCAGTCCTTATGAAGTGTGCCGAAAACATCGTGTGAGGACCTCCAACTTTTTATACTCTAGGAGAAATCTTTAAGAGTTTAATCCTGTCCAAATCTACCAAATGTCCGTCTTCTCCTACTTATACGGTTAATTCCCATACAACAGTCCTCAAAAAATATGAGTTAACGAATATGGGCGGAGTCTTGCTAAGTTTAATACTGCCTAAATCTACCTAATGTCCGTTATTCTGGTAGTTTCCATTCAAAAGTTCATAGAATATTTGATCACGAATATAAACTTTAGACATCTTCACGCTAAAAATTTTGCGTATACGTTAATTTTCCAACGATTTTTAGTATGAAGATAATTTATTTAATACTTCGTGTAGCCTCCAAACTAAAGTCTTTTAAAAATTTGTTCATTCATCTTTTAGAAATCACTCTAACTTGAAAAATCGTTAAGCTAGAAATGGAAATTTTACAGGAATTGATTTTCAGTCAAAAATAATGCTGAGGTCGTTAAGGGGAGAAACTCTGCAATCCGTAGAGTAGCTCCTATATAAAAGTCCTTAAAACGTGTATTCACAAATATCAACCAATGACTAGATCGCTTCATGCTAGTAGTTTGCAATTTGGCATAACGCCAATTGTTTGATAGTTGCGAATAAAAGAATGAATTCATTCAGAAAATCTAGTCAGTCCCTCGTGTAGTCTCCTCACGAAAGACCTTGATAAATTTCTGCATTTATCATCCGAAACTGCCATGGTGTCTAAAATTTGACTAAAAAAATTTGACGATATGTTTTGTCAAACTTTTCCGTCAAAATATTCTGTAGATAAAATAATGTGGCAAACAAAAACATTGACGATTACACAATCTGATTTACCAGGGAAAATTGATGCTAGATTCACTCAAGAAATCGTGTGTTAATTTTACTTTATTATTTTCTAATAATACAGTATTGTGATCGATTTTTAAAAAAAAAAAATTTGCTACCCTGAAAAATTTTTTTTTCGCGTTTCATGACTCGTAGACACGAAAAAACCCAAAAAAAATGTCAGTCCGTCTGTCCGCCGTACGCCGTACGCAAAATCGTTTGAAGGCTCGTAGCTCCCAAACGGTTTGAGATATTAAATTGAATTTTTTTTTATGAATAGAGTGAGTAGGCCCCTTGAAGTGACCAAATTCTGAGGGGTGGGGGTGTGAGGGGGGAGGAGGGAGAAGTGTTTTAGACGGAAAATTTTGGTTTTCAGATCTCAGCAACCGCTTATGCTAGGAAGCTGAAATTTGGAATTTATGTAGAACTTCGGTAGTGGATCCATTTGCATAAAAATTGACAATATGGGTGAGGGGGTGTGGGAGTGGGGGGAAAAATAGTGCGTCCGAAATGCAAAAAAGGCAAGATCGACACATTCTAAAATCTATATCTCCTAAACGGTTAATGTCACAAAATTGAAACTTAATGAATATCTGTAGGTATACTAGAAGAATAGATCGCAAACAAATTTTTGAGTGCGGGCAGTGTCGTACGAGGGTGGGGGGTAAAAAACTTTAGAGTATGATATCTAACGAACCAATTGCACTAGATAAATAAAATTCGATTTATGTATAAAGGTTGACAAATGAAGTTTGCTGAAAGTAAAATTTTTTAAGGGGGCGGTGAATCATGAAAGTGGGGGGATGTGAATTTTTCTAAAAAATCACGTCTTATATATCAAGAACAGTGTACGGTAGACGCTTAAAATTTTTACCGTAAGTAGGTCTAATAGACCCCTATTAGAAAAAAAAATTTTGTGGGTGAGGGTGTAGAGGGTGAGGGTAGGGGAGAGTAAAAAGAAAAAGTTCCGATTTTTATATCTCGAAAACCTATAATGATATAAAGCTGAAACTTGGTATTTAGATAGAACTATAGTAGTAGCATCTTGGAAAAATATAATTTTTTATAAGGGTAGTATGGTACGGGGGTGGGGGATGTTTTTCCTATCTATAGAACGGCTTATGCTACAAAGTTGAAACTTGGTACGTACAGTGGTGGAAAATGAAATAGGTACAACAATTAAATACAACTGAAACAATTCTATTTTCCGTTATAATGGCTAATGTTATTACGCCATCTATTGCCTCAGCACAATAGCTATAAGATCTTTTAAAATCAACCACTGAACTGAAGTTCAGCCATTTTAGTTTTGGGGAATTCCCTAAAGTCGGATTACACGTCAGTATTAAAGTGGAAAATAAAATAGGTACACTGTGTTTATTTAAAAATTAAAAGAAATTGACTTCGAAAACAATCATTTGATTACATTGTAACGTTGTTGTACGAAAGGTAGGAGTTCAGAAAAATCAAATACAGAATTTTTTTTCAATTTTTTAGACATTATAGGACGCTCAAAACATTGCACTGAAGAGCAAAGGGTTTTCATTAGAAAACTTCGTGAAGACGGACAGACCTACAGGAAAATTGCAGAGATTGTAGGATGTTCTGCCAATATGGTTACCAATGCTTTGAAAGCTCAAAAAACAATTGAAAATAGAGGAAAAAAGCGAAAAACAACGATAAGGGAAGACAGAAAAATAGTCAACATGGCAAGAAATCAACCATTCGCAACATCGACTGAAATTCTGAACTAGTTGGGATTTTCAGTAACAACACGAACAATTAGGCAAAGACTAATAGACAATAATCTTCGCTCTCGTTCAGCGAGAAAAGCTCCATTTACTAGAGAGAAAAATTTAAATGAGATATAAAAATTGAAATCGGGACCAAGATATTAAAAAATGGCGAAAAATATTATGGAGCGATGAAACGTAAATCAATTTGTTCGGCTCTGATTGTAAAACTCATGTTAGACGGCCCGTTAATACGGAACTATTGCCTACCTACACAAAAAAGATAGTGAAGCATGGTGGAGGAAACATCATGGTATGGGGATGTTTTTCGTGGTTCGGTGTGGGACCTATCTTTGTAATCACCGATAAGATGACACAAGATACTTATATTGAAATTCTTGAAAATGTAATGTTACCTTATGCGGAAGAAGAGATGCCATTATTGTGGTGGTTTCAACAGGACAACGACCCCAAACATAAGGCAAAAAAGACAATTCAGTGGTTTGCTGAAAAGAAAGTTACTGTAATGGATTGGCCGGCAAAGTCACCGGACTTAAATCCCATCGAAAATCTTTGGGCTGAAGTAAAGAGTGCTCTAGCTACGGAAAAACGAAGAAATAAAAAGGATTTATGGACAGCTGTTGAAAAGGTTTGGTACTCCATACCAATAGAGACATGCCAGAAGTTGGTGACCTCTATGACAAGAAGATGTGAGGCAGTTCTAAAGAATAAAGGACATATCACGAAGTACTGACAAGAACTATAACTTTATTAATAAATTTAATTTTTTTTTTATTTAGAGATGTAAAAAATGCAAAATTTGTCCAATGAAACTGAATGTACCTATTTTCATTTCCACCTGCATATTAATATTTTTGAAATATATTTAGTTTATACCCGGGAAATTTGTGTTTATTTTATTTCATTTTCTTCAATTAAAACTACGAAATCATTTAAAACAAGTTAATTGATTTTTGTACAGTTTTATCTTCTAAATTTTTTGAAGTAACCCGAAAATTTGCTATGTACCTATTTTATCTTCCACCACTGTATATGTAAATCAACTAGAAAAGTAATTTAGTAAAAAAAATTTTCAAATATCCATTGGCGTTCGGAAGGGGGGGCGAAAAAATGTATCAGTGAAAATGGAATGATTTTCGTCATATCTATTAGGTCTTCACAAATATTTAATTCATTTTACTTTATTATTTCAATAATACAGTATTGTTATCGATTTTTAAAAAAAAAAAATTTGCTAACCTCAAAAATTTTTTTTTACGTTTCATAACGGGTAGACACGAAAAAAGCAAAAAAAAATTTCAGTCCGTCTGTCCGCCGTACGCAAAATTGTTTGAAGGCTCGTAGCACCCAAACCCTTTGAGCTATTTAGTTGAATTTTTTTTCGTGGATAGAGTGGGTAGGCCCCCTCTAGTGACCAAATTTGGACGGGTGTGGGTGTTAGGAGGGAGGAAGGGGAAGTGTTTTAGATGGAAAATTTTGGTTTCTAGATCTCAGCAACCGCTTATGCTAGGAAGCTGAAATTTGGAAATTATATAGAGCTTCGGTAGTGGACCCATTTACAAAAAAATTGCCGATATAGGTGAAGGGGTTTGGGAGTGGGGGGAAAAATAATGCGTCCGAAACGCAAAAAAGCCGAGGTTGACACATTCTAAATTCTATATCTCCTAAACGGTTAATGTCACAAAATTGAAACTTAATGAATATCTGTAGGTATACTAGGAGAATAGATCGCAAATAAATTTTTTAATGGGGGCAGTGGCGTACGGGGGTGGGGGGTGAAAAACTTTAGATTACGATATCTCACGAACCGATTGCACTAGAGAAATAAAATTTGGTTTTTGTATAAAGGTTGACAAATAAAGTTTGCTGAAAGTAAAATTTTTTAAGGGGGCGGTGGATCTTGAAAGTGGAGGGGATAAGAATTTTTTTAAAAAATCACGTCATATATCTCAAGAACGGTGTAAGATATATGCTTAAAATTTTTACCTGAAGTGGGCCTAATAGACCCCTAGCAGAAAACAAAATTTTGGAAGTTAGGGTGTAGAGGGTGAGGGTGGGGGAGGGTGAAAAGGAAAAAGTTCCGGTTTTCATATCTCGAGAACCTATAATGATATAAAGCTGAAACTTAGTATTTAGATAGATCTATATTAGTAGCATGTTAAAAAAATATAATTTTTTATAGGGGCAGTATGGTACGGGGGTGGGGGGTGTTTTTCCTATCTACAGAACGGCTTATGCTACAAAGTTGAAACTCGGTCTGTTTATGTAGATCAACTGGAAAACTAATTTAGATAAAAAAAATTTCAAATATTCATTGGCGTTCGGAGGGGGGCAAAAAAAGTTATCAGTGAAAATGGAATGCATATATTTTCACGGTTTTCGTCATATCTATTAGGTTTTCCCAAATATTGAATTCATTTTTATTGTACATCTTCTTGATATAAATACCTAGAAAGTGTTTTCAGGATTTTTTAAAGTTCTACCCCTAAGGGGGTGCAAAGGGGGTTGAAAACTTTTTCACGAATTCTACTATATCCCCATGTCTTATCAGATATCTTTTCACTTTCACGTGCTTGCGTAATAATCGCCTAAAACTTCTTTTTAATTTTTTTCCTTTTTCAGCTCCTAAGAGAGTATAAATGATAAGAAGAAAGAAATTTTCCAATGTTTAATCGGCTAAAAATCGCTATTTTAAATATTTTTATTTTAAGAAGATTAATTTTCCAAGAAATCTAATAATCTCGAAGCAACTCATGATACACTCCGACTTTGACCGCTCCCGAGCTTTGACCCGAAAAATAATAAAGTTTCGCCCAGACCATTGGCAGATTTTTTCCAAAAGCTGTGGCTTTTCATATTTTTCACAAACTTGATATTTTAACAAGGAGGAACCATTGTGAAACGTAAGTAAATAAAAAAAATCTGTTTAAAGTCTGAACTTATTATTTTATGGGTAGAAGTCCGAAACGTGTTTAATGATGAGATGCGGTGTTGGGTACTATGAGACTGACAACCTAAAAAATAACGTTCCAAATAGCCTCCTGGTTATTTCTTAGGTTGTCAGTCTCATAGTACCCAACACCGCATCTCATCATTAAACACGTTTCGGACTCCTACCCATAAAATAATAAAGTTGACTGTTGGCATATTTTTTTTATTTACTTACGTATTTTTTTCATCAATAGAATAATTTGGTAAGTCGAAAAACGAAACTTTTCAGGGCAGCACTTTGTTACTATTGAACTATTCCTGTAAATCCAGTTTTTTGAAAAATTAATCTTGTTGACATCAATTTGATCAAATAATGTTCGAAATCTAGTGGTTTGAAAATTATTAATTTGCTGAAATTATTTTTAGGATTTACGTTTAGCTAGGTACCTGATTTTGCACCAGATCATTCCAACTTTTTCACCACCTGATTATTCCCCATACTTGTTATATTAATAATATTAAGTTTTTTTGCTGTTATTTCTTATTTATTTTGTCAATTAGGTGTACTTTCATTTAGTTAACAAAAATACCATTAAAACAAAATGTTACAGTTAAGAAAACTTTTATTACGAAACAATAGCAACGTAAGCATAATATCCACTACAATTGGTACAAAAATATAAGCTACAATAGAAAAATGAATGGAAAAATTCATAAACAATGAATACAAATGAATTCCTAAAATGAAGTTCCAAAAGGAACTTAGGTAATTATTATTACCTAAGATTAAAATTACCCCTTGAGATTAATCGTCAATCTGATCCTGTTCGATTTGAAACAAATCTATAGAGAATGTGTTTTTTCTTTTCTAAACTGATGAGGTCCTTGGTCCGAGTGAAACCAGGGGAAGGCGATCAAAATTACAATGTTTTCCCTTTTTTCTAAAATTTATTGTTTTGAATGGTTAATTTTTTTTAAGGGTATGTTAAAAAACTACATTTCCTGGTCCTTGACGGTATTGCAACCACTGCACTGGTTTCCATAAAAATTTTTGATTTATGGTATCCTGTTTTTTTCATAATGAAATGACCGCCTTTTTTAGCATAGCCATGCATAGAAACAATACACTTCACTTGGAATAATCAGGCATGATGAATAAATGGATAAATGCAGTTGACAACACAGCGTAAAACTAGGTAATTCGACTTATCTGGTTTTTCCCGTGAATGATGACTCGGAAAAAATTATGGTAAGTCGACTTAGCAGATAACAAACACAATTTTACCACTTACCAAGAAACCCCCACCCTTATAACTCAAAAACCATTACGGTTGTGAGTTGCCAACTTCCTCACAGTGCGTATAAGGCTTGGAAGATGACCACAGTACACTTATCCCATTTTGGCCATTTTTCGACTTACCAAGTTATTCACTGTGACCACAGAATTCATAGTAGTAAAAGCGAATTCGATCACATTAAACCTAAGAGATTTTCGGAATCAGTGAAATCTTGAACAATACCCCCAGGGGGTTTAATAGAGAAAAATACTTAAATCGGGTTTTTCCCCGACTATGTTTAAAGCTTATAGAAGTAAAAGTGAATTCCAAATCCCAATATACCTAAGAAATATATCAGAATTCGTGAATATGTACACAACCAATTTACACCCCCTTAGGGGTTGGATATCGAATAATTTTGAAGAACGTTACTAGGCGCTTATATAAATAGCCCGCAGAAGTAAAATTGGTTTGATAGCTCGACATGTCAAACAGTTTTAATGAAATTCGTGAAAATGTGAATTAACGAACATTTTTTTTTCTCAACCTCTAAACGCCAAAAAAAACAGACCTTTTTTTTTGCTTTAGTTACTCCAATAGCACATCTACATATACGTACCAAGTTTGAACTTTCTAGCATAAGCCTTTTCTGATATATAAAAAACCACCCCTCACCCCAGTATCTTGCTACCCCTATGAAAAATTTTATTTTTCTATGATGTCTCTATAGTGGCTCTATATAATCCAAAATTTTTAGCTTTCCACTCATTACGGTTTTCGAGAAATAAAAATCAGAATTTTTTTCCTTTCTATCCCTTTTCACCATCGGGGTGAAAAGGGTGTAGGGGGTGTACACCTCCACCACTAAATTTTTTTTCCTACTAGAGGTCTACCGATTTCAACTCCTGTAAAATTTTCAAGATCATATCTGATATGGTTTCTGAGATATCAAAGTTAAATTTTTTGAGAAATTGCTATCCCCCACTTTCGTGCCCCACCACCCCCCTCAAAAAATTTAATTTTCTGTAGACTCCTCTTGTGATCCCATATACAGAAACTAAATTTTATTTTCCTGGTGTAATTGGTTCGTTAGATATTGTAATCCAAAGTTTTTCACCCCCCAACCCCACCACCCCCCTTAAAAATTTTAGCCCTTGTCTAATCTTCAAGTATCCCTAAGAGCAACCACAAAGTTTCAATCTTCTGACATTAATCGTTCAGGAAATATGGATTTTAGAATGCTTCCCGGCTTTCAAGCGTTTTGGAGTCATAGTTTTCCCCCCCACTTCCACACCCCTCTACCCTTATCGACCATTTTTTTGCAAATGAGTCCACTATCATAGCACTACATAAGTTCCAAGTTCCAAGTTTCAACCTCCTAGCATAAGTGGTTCCTGAGATCTAGAAACCAAAATTTTTTGTCTAAAACGCTCCCTCCTCATCCCCCCTTACACCCACCTACCCAAAAGATACCAGTCGTGGGAGTTTACCCAATCTACCGACCATAAAAATTTCAACTTAATACCTCAACCGGTTTGGAAGCTACGCGCCTTCAAACGATTTTGCGTACGGCAGACGTCGTATCCGGCGGACAGACGGACATTTCTTTTTCTTGCTTGTTTGGTGTTTACTAGTCCTAAAACGTGTAAATACAAAATTTCAGGGTAAAAAGGGGTGCATGCTTCACTAATCTTATCCCTGCATAGCCTCACGAGGCGGGATTTGATCAAGTGTGAGTCAAGCGCCTTGATCGCCGCCTGACTATCTGTTAGGATGACGACGGATTTGTTTCGCATTGCACAAGCCCCTAGCAGATTGCAAGCCTGAACGATTCCCATCATCTAATCCTGAAATACGCTACAGCAGTACGATATTCTGAATGCCTCGCTATGGTTCAAGTCAGCGAAGAAAAACCCCTACACCTGTACCCGCGTCTGTCTTCGAACCGTCCGTTTAGATATGAAAGACCCCTTCGTGGAGCTGATCCACATTCCACCCCTCTCTGCTAGGGATCCTCGTTGAGAATCTTCTAGAGAATTCGAGCTTCGGAATCAAGTAGTCTGTATCCTCTAACGGGTTACATTCACTAAACCGTCCGAGTATGCTGCTGTGCCGCCCAGGTCTAGATACCCAGCTGCATCACTGTCTTAGGCGCACTGCACTTTTTGCTGCTACACTCTCCCATAAATATCCAGCGGAAGAAGATGAAGGATCATCTCTAATGCCGCTGTAGGTCTGGTGCTAAGCACGCCCGTTGCTCCTGTGGAAGCAAGACGTTGAACCTTGGTGTTCAGGCGACGGTTATCCAATACAATTTTGTGGATCTTCTTCACAATTTCTGGCGTGGTCACTTTATTTGGTCAGCCACTGTATTGTTCGTCTTGAGAGCTTTTGTTGTAAGCGAAGAAACAGACTCCCCCAGAGTAGAATCTAGTTCGGCTTAGTTATTGGTTGGACTGAGACCTTTCACATGAAAGTATTGTATCACATACGAATACCTACCAATTTTTTCCATGTTTAAAAATTCACTGAGAGTGTTCGCCGCTGTTAATGGCTGGAATAAGTACTAAACAACGTAGCGCCTTCAAAATTCATACTTACTCCTTATAGGGATTGTGCATTCTACCATAGTATTCTTTTTCAACCAAAAACCGTCATCTATACGTCAGCTCTGGGACTACAATCGTACCTGAAGTCAAGAGATAAACAGAAAGGAGTGAACAAAATAGTCATGTCTTCTTTTACTGAATCAGAGGTCTGCACATGTGGTCAGATCGGCTTGAATTTGTTTAAAAAAGAAATAAAACTATTAAAATATAGCGTTTAATTTGAACAGCTCAATTGTGATTATGAGGAAATTAATAACAAAAAATTTCGTCGATAGTAGAAGCGCTTAAACAGAACCGATCAGAACTGTTTTTCCTTAAGTAAATAATTAAGTCTTGCCTGCTGTTTTGGTGGCATTTTATAAAACTCTCGAAGAACATAATCGACTTCTTTTTTTGTATGAAGCGGCGGCCATAGGGTTGTAATCGCAAAGATTCTTCCAAGAAGAAATTGTTTTTTTTTATTTAGCGAAAAATTCAATAACCAAATTTATGTACCTATTAAATCGTAGCGTTTCATAGGCTGTTAGTTGCATAGCTTCCAGTTTCTGCAATTCATATAAAAACTGTTTGTCATATTTCTTCTTGGCTTGATGATAGCGTTGTCGGCAAACTACTTCACTACCGATAAAAATTAATCGACATGCCTACGTGAAACTATTGATCGGACTTACTAGGGTAGTTGAAAGTTGGTGTAACTTGGATGACGACTAACATCGATGACATCGTTAAAAGCGCGAGGTGTTTTTATGATTCTTCTCGAGATCAGCTCGTCATTGGACGGCTCTTTTGAAACGCTAGCCATTTCTTCCGTACGCGACGGTTTTTGTAGTTCAGATGTAACAAAATTAGGAGATTCTTTTATTTGGACATCGAATTCCAAAGCACTTATGGGTACTTTCCTTTGAAAATTTAACGTACTGGTTTTCGGCGGTTTTTGGACAGAAGTATCCTTCTTTAGACTAGATGAAGTTCGGACCTCTTCACAAGATTTTCTTTCGAGGACATGAGATTGATCACTCCTCAAATCCTTGGATCGTAGTCTAACTAAAGATTTTTCACCTAGATCACTAGATGTTACCTTCAGTGCACTGGGTTGTAGGGTTACCAACGATTTTCTTACACCCGATTGACTTTTATTCGCAGTTCTTCCTTGTAGGATGGACGACAATTCTCTGTGGGTGCTGTGTACTATCTCTACACTAGAAGCTGCTCTTATGATGGCTTGAATATCCTCGCTAGACATAATGACAGGAAGGTAAGAAAATAAGTAAGGGGTGAAAATTGAAACATCAAAATACTCTAGAAATGGACACTGTTTGTATTTGAATATTATTTCTAAGCCTTGTTAGATCTAGGGGATGTAGCGATGTAGTCAGTATCGAAGGCGCAAAGTCGCCTTGAATATTCACTAAAGCTGAATCTACTACAATTTAGTACAAACGAGTGGGTGAAATTTATGGAAAAATTACGTACTTGTACACTATCATCATCATCAATGGCGCGACAGCCCAAATCGGGTCAGGGCCTGCAGGATACATTGCCTGAAGTCATCTCGGTTCAGCGCCCGCGTCCTCCAATTTGTGCATTTAAGAAGCGATCTGCAATCTGCGTCAACTGAGTCCTCGTATCAAAAACAAAGTGCCCAAAAAATTAAGCGACACTCGTTGGTCAGCAAGAGCTGATTTAGTGAAGGCAATTGTTTCCGGTTATGAAAATTTTGAAGATGCTTTGAATAAAATTTTGGAAGATAATTTTCAACAACATTTGAAGATGAGGGGTTTGTTAAATGAGTTCAACTCACTGGAAACTGCTATTATGGTATCATTTTGCAACGAAATATTATAAATCATAGATAAAACTAATATATCACTTCAAAAAGTTGATACTACAATTGAAAGCTTTATTTGATTTTACGCTTCTTTAGAAAAACGAAACAAAATACAGAATCATTTATCCTTTACAAATCCGAAGGTATAAAATTGTCTAATTCTGACACTTTTATATTTTGTATTTGCCGCTTCCACTAGCCATTAAAATTGTATTTTCTTATGACGAGGGGCGCATTATTTTTAGTAGACCACGGGCGCCGAATATCCAAGGACTATTTCAAATTTTTTCCTTCAACTGCAGCTAGTGGAAAAGCAATGTATAAAACATTTTAAAGTCGCAACCTAATACTAATCATTCGTTGTTTATACGAACATCTAATTTGTAAGCACAAAACGGACAAACTTGTATGAAAAGCATGTGTGCCTTTCGGAAGAAGTCGTATGTCCTGAGCCATTCGGACCCTGCCAGATTTTAGGCCACGGCACGCCTATGCTCCTACTATAGGGTGTTTTTTTAGGTGCATGAGAACTTTCGATATCGATAACTGTGGTTTGACAACTGAGAATGTCAAACTATGTTGACATTTCTGTTCAGTAAGGTTTGGCAAGTCATCATGAATCGTTTAACGCCAGAACAACGCTTCCAAATTGTGGAAATTTACTTTGAAAAAAATAAATCTGTTCGCGAAGTTCATAGAGCACTTCGTCCATTTTACGGTCAACATAATCGGCCATGCTGACTGAATTTTTGTTTCCAAAAATTAATCAGCTAAACATCGCCGACATTTGGTTCCAACAAGACGGCGCAACTTGCCATACAGCGCGCTTAACAATCGATTTATTGCAAAATCAATTTGGTGACAACTTGATTTCCAGAAGTGGTTTTGTTAACTGGCCCCCTCGTTCGTGCGATTTAACGCCTCTGGATTAGTTTTTATAGGGCTATATTAAGTCATGCGTTTATACCGACCAACCAGCAACTCTTGAAGCATTGGAAGCCAATATTCAAGCCACTATTGACGCCATACGGTCAGATTTATTGGAAAAAGTAGTCAAAATTTGGACTGATCGAATGGACCATGTAACTCGTAGCCGCGGCGGACATATGACGGAAATCATATTTAAAAAATAAATGCCATGAAATTATCTACCAGAATATAATATAAAAATTTCATTCCAACAATATTTCTGTCTTGTATTATAATTTTAAGTTCTCATGCACCTAAAAAAAACACCCTATATAACATAAGGTAGCGGATTCAATGTACCTGAAAGAGGGTGATCATTCGGAACATTCACTTTTTCTGGATGGTTTATCCATTCTTCTACAAACTTTGAATGCCGAAAAACAGACGAGTCTGCATTTGACCCGTAGGCACCTACGTCGATGGAAATGAACCGATACTTCGCATCTACAACAGTCATCAGAACTGTTGAAAGGGAGCGGGTCAAAATCCCGTGTTCCAAAATCCCGTTTTCCCAAAATCCCGTGTTTTTCAAAATCCCGTGTTCCTTTTCCAAAATCCCGTGTTCAAAATCCCGTTTTCCCAAAATCCCGTTTTCCGAAATCCCGTTTTCCCAAAATCCCGTTTTCCAAAATACCGTTTCCTCACTAAAATTTAAAAATCCCGTTTATAAAATCCCGCTTTTTTACTCGACTAAAGCATAAAATAAAAAAAAAATAGTTGAAAATAAATTTTTTTTTTATTTTTTTTTTTAAATTATAATTTTTGTTTTATAAATATAATTTTTACATAATTTAATAATAATTTTCGAATTTAATTTATTTTTAAATATTTGTGATTTTATTTTTGCTGATATTAAGTAACAAATTAATTTAAAGCAATATGATATGAAATGTTTTTAAGAAAATCGACCTTATTCATATTAGCTCTATTTTCAACAACTCTTCGTATATTTTCGTTTTTCGCCTGCTGCTTTTTCTTTATAGGCCGAATTTCACCTGCACGCATTTTGGAAATAGTAGTATTCGCAACAATGAGTTCTTTTGATAGCTCTGTAATCAAATTGTAAACTCCAATATGCGGCTTACCTACGATGACATTTAGTCGCCTATGCCAAGCTTCAACCGAATTTTGGGTTCTTGGAAAATTTTCTCCATCCGATATACTCCAAAATTGAGGCGAATAATTTGGACCGTTTTCTTTTGTTCTCTTTCGTTTTGTTTGTTTCTTTTTATCGCCCGTCAAATAGTTCTTTTTAAACCATTTAGCAATACGCTTAACATCTGAATCATCAAATGTAATAAAAAGTTCCTTATAGTATTCTAAAACTTCTTCAGGTGGAACAAACGCCAGACTTTTAACCATTCGGATTTGAATGATGAAATTTTCGGAATTTCCGTACTTAGCTGCACAACCCTCAGACTGAACCTTTCTCCAAATTATCTGGCCAAAATGAAAAAGGCAACCTTCATAATTTGCAGAGGGAAAAAAAATCTTTGCAGCAGTAACACTGGCCTTCTCAAAATCCGTAATGATTCTGGTTGGATTTAAAGAAATATTCCATTCACAGGCCTTGCGACAAAGCTCATAAAACATTTCAAAATAAGCTTCTTTAGTTTTTGAGCTCATAATACAAAAAACAAGCGGAACGATTTCGTGGTTAATTTTACCATGTATAGTAAATAGTTGTCTCATAATGGATGGAACTACTTCAAAAGTCCCATCCATTAACCAACAGTCAGTCTCAGATAAAAGTTGGAGACTCCAACGATTACCTAATAAAATAATTTTTTGACCGTTAAAGCTTTTTTCAGAAAGAAGGAAGAGTTCGCCCTCGAGATATCTCAAATTTTCGGGTATTTCAATTTCATCCAGGCTATTAGGCTCTTTTAATGCATTCGCTCTAGCTCTGGATATTTTTTTTTTTTGGGCATTATTTGTTGGTAAATAAACTCTGCAATCACTTTTGCACTGGACAACACTAGTTCTTATTATTTGAGACGGACGCGATCCAGATGCCTTCGCATGTTTTTTAACAATAGCATTTGCATTAAATACCTGCTTTTCACTCGCGAAAGGATCATGTGAATGAGGCGAAGGCCCCTTCTTAATGAAATGTTTACCAACTACTAGAATGGTTACGACCCGTCCTTTACACATATGCGACTTTCTATTTGCGAAGCACCACCTATACGTTTTTTCGCGAACGTCAATATGGTACGCATAACCATCCACTATAAGTTTATCACTACCCTTCTTCGAAGTTACTACTGAGATAATCATTTCAAAATACAGGTACTCGTAAGCCTCCTACAACGCAGTACTTTTCCAACGCGGTTTCGTTACAACGCGGTCCAGGCAATGCGAAAATTTTTCTAAAACGCGGTACTTCTATAGCGTGGTTCAGATAATTTGAAAATCTTCTGTCAACTCTTGAAAACCTGGCAACCGACCTGGCAACCGTGCCTGGTCAGGTATTCAATCAAGGATAGCTGATGTTGCTAGAAATTTTAATTTTAATAAATCCGAACTATCAAGCAACCGTAAACCAACATTTGAATTTTTTAGCTGTGTTAGTATTATTTTCCGTTTTCGTGGATAAAATGAATGTTTATTAATTCGGGCGCCCGAATTAATAAACCTTAATTTTACCCACGAAAACGGGATTTTGACAAACGGGATTTTGGGAAAACGGGATTTTGGAAAACGGGAATTTGGAAAACGGGATTTTGGAAAACGGGATTTTGGAAAAAACGGTATTTTGGGACACGGGCAAACGACCCCAACCCCTGTTGAAAAGGTCTTCTTATAATTGAAGTAAAGACTTCCTGTATTTTTGGCGCGACGAATGTGTTGACGTGCTTCCCATCTGCGGCACCGACGCAGTTTGGAAAGTTCCACCGATCCAGAAAATCTTTCGCAATTTTTTTTTCCCAGTTTAGGGTTTTGGGATCTGGAATTACTATGTGTGTAATTTTTTCAATAATCGCGAGCATTGTTTGTTGAATGCAATTTCTTATAGTGGATACTCCCATACGGAAGCTGAACGATAAATCTGTGAAAGTGCAGCCTGCTGCTAGATCTATGAACAAAATACACAGATCGTTATTCAAAGCATTTTCAGAAAATTTATTGCCGTACCTTAAAGTTATAAATAACTTTTCCTTTGCAGTAATGTAATCCTTCCGGAAGGTGCAATACTTTGGACTCGATTCGGTCTGCAGTTGCAGTAAAAGGTAATCGCTAAGATTGCCAGATTGGCTGGAGAACCCGCGGCGTGAGCAATAGAAATAGCCCAAAACCCGCAAGAAGAATTATAGCCCGAATACATTGCCCAACTTTGCAATTTTACAGTAGCAGTTTAATGTGTTGAATACAGTTGCGACTTCGACCAAGAACTGTGAATTTCTAAGAAACAATGTAATGTTAATATGATATTTGTGCGGATACATAAATTTGTATTTATCACCATTTCAAAACTCTTATTTGAAGAAAATATTTGGAACAATAATACAATATGAAGCCCTTGGTGTAATAAGGGGTCAACTCATTTTTTAATAGCATGAGAGGGCTCGACTTACTGACTCCTTATTGGATTCGGATGAAATTCAGCTGATACAGTTAACCCCTTACGATTTAATAATATTCTTAAGAATTTTAATAAAATCATATAAAAAATAATAAAATAATTTTAATGCAATAAGGGGCCAGAAAAGTAACGTTTTCTCATATTTTTGGAAAAATGAGTTAAACCCTTGTTGCTCCAAGGGCTTTAACTATATTTGAAATATAATTTTAATAATTCATAATTATTTTAATAATTTCAATATTAATAATTCCATAACATAATCTAAATCTATTATTTTCTTCTATAAATTTGCACCGAAAATTTTACTGGCGCCTGGGTTATCAGAAAAAATAAGATCTTGCTCTTATGAATGACAAATTTATTTGTTTAAGTTACAAAATGCAGCATCAACACTTAATAATCTAATTGCTTCATAATCGTCTTCGCTTAAATCACATGTCATGTCTAAAGAAGATGAAGCTGGCTCTCGATTATCGTCATACATTTTTGAATTGAAGCGGTTCAACATATCTTTGGAGAGAGTAAAATTTTTGCAACACGTGTCTGTAACCTGGCAAATTTTGTGACAAAAAAATGTTGTGATATATTTCAATACGCGACGAAAATTCGGGCTTATGCAAGAATATAAGTATCTTTAAGTGTACCCGAAGCCGTAAGAGAGAATCTAGCATTTGAAGTTGCATTCGATTGCGCTGCTAAACACACGCTCCACTACTGCATTACTAACAGGAAGAGTTAACGTTTTTAGTGCAAAAAGAGCCAGGTCTTTAAACGACTGCTCGCCTCTAGCATTCGTAGTATTTAGAACACATGCCCCGAAATGTATTATGTCTATTTTTGTCCGCCATTATGTTCAGGATGCAAGCACAACTCGACTAGTGGTAGAGTGCCGAAGGAAATCCTTTTGATATCAAGGCCAGCGACGCTAATGCATTCTACCAAGGCTGTCGCCAAGTTTTGGCCGGTGCAACTTCAACAATAGCATGAAAGTTCGTAGCCATAGCTTGGGGACTCATGCTGAAGGTTCTTATGCATAGACCCATGAACTTTGTAACGGATACATCTATTGCCACGTCAGCAATTATGCCATAATTCTTTTATCAGTTCAATGAGAAGTACTGGCGCAACAACGGCTGAAATTAATTTTGAACATTTCGTTCGGTGTAACCTAATGCTTCCTAATTTTGAACCCTTTCCTACGATTCTTAGTACGCCTAGATGGTCAACAGCATTTATAGATGCATGCATTGCAACATAGACAGCCAGGCGCAAATCTGTAGTCTTCGCGTCCTCATTCACTTCGACGTAACCTGCTCGGAAATAAAAGTGAATACCAAGCTTATTTCAACAACATGCCCTAAAATCGTAATAACAATACAAACCATATTGGGTTAAACTGGATTGTAAGCTACGACTTAGAGCTCTCTCTTTTTCCATGTGCTTCATTGTTTTACCGTGTGTCATTAGGTCACTGCGGTGAGCTCTTAAGTTCCATTTGCATAGTTTGGACCTAGCTTCACCCTTGCCATTATTTACATCAGCTTTACTTGAGGGTTGTAACCAATCTGAGCGAGGACGAACAACGCGATTTAGAAAAATTAAGTTCTTTCAGGAACATTTCAAAAGTGGATACATTGATTTGGTATTTCATATTGGAGAATAGTTTCATATATACCTATCCATTCATATAAAAGTAAATTCAATTTATTTCATTTCAACTTCGACTTCGATTGTGATACTGTGTTTCTAACAATGCTTGGAAATTACATGAAAGTTCAACTTCGGTAAAAAATTAAAAATCTATTTTCAAGATGATTTACAGGTTAAAAGACGTTATAAAATAACTAATAGTGTTATGTTACATATGCACAGGTAATTCTACTCACTTTTGACATTTTTTTCATTTTCCCATATCGGCTTATAATGCTTAAGATACTTTCCCCATTTTTTCAGAAAAATTTCTAAGTAGTAAATTTTATAAAAAACGGAAACTTTTGAGCACTGTGCACAGTATGCGACACAAAGAACGAATAAATAGAAATCATAACTGTATAACTACGAATTCAATGAATTTCATACATCGCGTTTGTATGGTATTTTTTTAAAGGTTTACAATGATATCGAAGTCGACGGTAAAATTTAAGCATTGCCACATGTATAGCATTTAGTGTACTGAAGAAAATAATAATAATAAAAACGACCGATATTTCAGTTTTCTATTACTATTTTTTTCTTGTAAAACGTCTCTGTGGGAAACTAGCGAAATAGTACAATTTGCGTTTGTCGAATAGCCCAAAAAGCTATAAGTAGCGTTTTGAAATTCGAACCCGCGAATTGGAAAATAAAATAGCCCAAATCGCGGGAAATAGCCCAATCTGGCAGCCTTAGTAATCGCACTGTTCTTTGGACATGCGGAAATACCTGAAATGTTTTGCGGGATATATCTTTCCAAAGTTCGTACAACTGTAAAATATTCTCCATATCGTCGCCTTTGCCGGTTTATTGAATAAATCCAGTACTTTCGATAAGATTTCCTACGCAAAAGACACCAGTATAAAGCTATGCAAGTCAATTTTTTCTTTTTTCCATTCGTTTTACTCATTTTTGTAAATAACTTCGAAACATAAACAAATAACGTAACGCCTTTTGTCAATGATTACGTAACGTAAGTAATGTGCCAGAGCACACGAAATTACGACACGATATTCGTTCGGTCGTGTGCAATGTGTGCAGCGCCTAAAAGTAGCATCCAACGACTACTTTCCTTCCATCCACACAGTAAAACCCTGTACAGACTATGCGTTTTAAACGCGTTTAAGTAGGCTGAATGAATGAGTTAAAAAATTAGTGTTCAGGCAGACTGGCAACTCGTTTAGTTTTGACACACTGATTGAATTTCTGCACCAACTTTCTTCCAAAGTTTACTTCAATTTCCGCAAGGGTCGTAGTACATGTTTTCTGTTAAAAGCGTTGTAGCAACGCGTTTTCATAAACGCGTTCGAGACGTGATTTCAAAGCGTTTAACTCAATTTAAACACGTTAATCTCGTAGTATCAGCATGGTGTTATCAATATTATATTTGTTTTCTTCCTAAACTGACTGGAGACTGGACTGAACATGATTGTATTAAAGGCTGACCCCTAGGTCCAGTTCGATGCTATAAAAAAACACAAATTTTACACAGAACAAACCAACAAAATCTAGTTAAAATTTTCTTTTAATATTTCTTTCTTTTAATCTGTTCTCAACGTTGCACATTAATTAATTAATCATTTTTTTGTGTGTTTATTAAGGAATTGCATTTTTGTTTTATTTAATTTAAGTAGTTTTTTTTATTTGTTTAACATTTTAAGTTAACTATTTTTTAGTACAATGATTAACATTATTTTGTTATACGTTTTGAAAAAAATTATAATTTCGCTATGTTCTTTTTCGATTAAATGTTGCTCACCATAGCAACATTTTTCTTCAGCGGTCGCGTTCATTCAACGCAAGCGCATAAGAAGAAAATCCGCCAAACTTAATTTTTACTTGTACAACATCAACTTTTAAATTTCATCCGAATTCGTTATTCAAAGACAGAGAAGACCGAAAGGATTCTCCGTCGAATACGAGACTCGTGTGACCCAACTTAATTTGTTTTTTTTTAAGTATTGGAAATATAACATAAAAATTTATTTATTTCTTTACTTTTTAATTAATTGCTTACGACTATTTACAAATATATACAAAAAAGAACAGAAGAAATTACTGCAATTTATTAGAGTCTATCGAATAATTTATTAAAAAAAAAAAGAAAGCTAAAAGAAATTCTAATTCGCCTTTAAAAGACGACAACCACGAAAGCCGATTGTTCGGTCCGAATTAAAAGTTTTTGATTAAAATTAGTAAAATTTGAATAAGTTATTCTCTAGCTTGCTTTTCTGTTCGCTTGAAATGGAAATTAAACTGTGACGGAAACAATCAGAATAAAAACTAATTTTACAAATGTGTGTGTGTGTTTTTTTGTTACATAAAAAATAATAATAATTAGAATAAGTTAAAATTAAGCTTTGCATTTATTTAAATATTTTGTAATCATTTGTTTTAAATCCGCTCCCCTCTATTATTTATAAAATTGGCGCTACATTTACAATAGAATTTTATTCGAAGTTACTTGTCCGCATTGCTCTCGAGTTCCGTCCGGATTTGTATTGAACCCGGGGGAGGGGCCGCGCGAATTTCGATTAAGCAGACCTCATTTAATTTGCTTATTTTTTACTTTATTATTTTTTTAATAATAAAGTATTTTGTTTTGTTTGTAATATTTTGTATGACAATTGGAGAGCTGGTTTCATGTTCATTTTAAGCTCAAATTTTATCGGCTATAAGAGACGCTGTCGTTCGAACTAGACAACGTGGACGGAGTCTAGTGCGATGGGGGCCTTCTATCATACGGAATTTCGTGAATTTGAAGCCCTCACCTTTTCGACTGTGCACTCAAGCGCCGATTTGAGATCATTAAACACGGGGACGCCTTGTCTTTTCGCTAAATCTATCAAGTACGATCGGCCGCGATTGTAGTCCTTGATGGCGGCTGGGGTGAGCTGTAATTGAGTAAAACAAAACCATTAGAACTGTTCGGAAGACTTTAAGTTGGCTCGTTCAAATCACTCACCTGATCATTGCCAATGATACAAAATTCCGGCAACATTTGCACGCACAACACCACGTTGTACATCAAACCGATACAATGAGCAGCCAATGTCATCGGTGCCAACGATCGTGTTTCATTCGTAATCACAAATAAAAGTACCCGACTCGAATCCAACAACGATGGATTATACAAGTTCGACGATTTGATAGCCAGGTTCGACGACGATCCGCCATATTCGAACTCATCCATTCCTAAATCTTGAGTATTTTTCGACAATGTTTCATCGCCAACACCCGATTCGCCGCTCGGCGATTGCTTAATGCCGGCGCAACTGCTGCTACTGACCGACGCCGATTCCCTAAGAATTTCCATTTGCGACGGTAAAATACTTTCATGAAGTGCCGGCAAATGATACGTGACACTTTTCGAATTGAAAAAGGGCACAGCGTACTCTTGTCGCCATTTCGTTCGCAGGAAACAACTTCCGCCCAAGTAGACGTCGCGAAATTCCATTCCACTAAATGAATCGCAGAAATTCGAATTGATCGAACTGCCGCTCGAAAAAACCGAATCGTTTGAATCGCTCTCTTCGCCCGTTTCGCCGATCTCTAAGATTTCCAAATTTCGTGGCTTTTTTAATCGTTTGCCGATTCGAAACGATGATTTGGTGATTTCGATCGGCTGAGGCGATGATGTACCGCTGTCTCGACTTCGATACAAATCGGTCCGATCATCCGGAACGCTTGTACAGCTATTGGTTCGGAATACCTGTCGTGTATACGATGCCATTATCGATAGGGTTTCTTCCATATTTCGGTTGTGAATTCCCTCTGTGGACAAAAAAAAGAAACAAATTAATCGAATGGTTCCTCAATTCTCCAAAGCATCACGTCGTCCTTACCTTGCATATTGGCTAAAAAAATTGGCGGCGGCGGTAAATTTGTACCCTTAATCGGCGATATACAACCACTTTCGTGGATTTCTTGCTGCAGAACAGATAAGTACGCAGATAATACACAGAATTCATCGAAATTCACACGAATCACTTTCTTATTTTTATTTGTACTTGAGGCTGGTGATGATGCGGATGGCAATGAAAATGATGACGACGGTGCTAACGGTGACGACGATGAGGAGCTTTGATTCGAATCAAGAATTTCCTTCAATGATGTGATTATGTTTTTCACATTTTCGTAGGCAATCAAATTGTTCGAATAGCCGAGAAAAGAGAGCGCTTGTTGACATTGTTGAATTGTGATTTCGTCGTTGAGCGATGGCGATATTGTTGCTCGATCGAATGCTCCACGAACAAATCTGAGAATAGAAAGAAACTTTAATTAACAAGTCGAAATTCGGAAAAAAATTTGTAATTTATACTTTAGAATCCTTGGAATATCGGACGGTGGATCTCGTATACCGGTTAGAATTTCTCGTGTTCGTTGCAAGCCAGACGGAATATTGTCTAAGACAGGCAGTCCCCGACGTGTAACCAGTTCTTGCAGAATTTGTTGATTTCTGGTCAAGTCCAAGAATTCCCTGCAACGAAAGAAATATGATTGTTTTTGAATCGACAAGAAGAATTGTATTTAAATTGTATTAAGGGTAAATGGATCACTGCATTAGATTTAGAAAACGTTACAGGTTCAGTTTCTTCTGCCAACAGAAGTGTTGGAAGAAATGATCAGAACTCCAAGTGGATCCATGAATACGTGCTCGAAAGGATTTAGCCTTTTGTGAGTTAGCACTTAGCATTCAGTTTTACTTCCACAACGATAAAGGGGCTGACGCTTGCTGCTTTCAAATAATTTGAAGAGGGCCTCGAAATTTCAATATTTTTCAATTTATTTATTAATTCCGAGCAATCCAACCTATCATTAACAATTTTGAATAAGGCTATTAGCTCATATCGCTCACGTCGTTTAGACAGTGGCTCCAGATTCAAAGTAGTGAGCAAATAGTCATAATCTATTGTTTCAACAGGTATGCGGAGTTTAAAGGCAATGTACAGCAGGAATTTGTGTTGAACAGTTTCAATATGGGCAGAGTGAATATGAAAAAAAGGGTTTCAGATGACAGATAAATATTCCAGATGTGGACGCACCAATGAGCAATAAAGAATTTTTAGGGAATAGATATTATTGAAGTCTTGACTATTGCGTATAGCGAAACCCAGCATTCTCAAAAAATTTACGTTGACGAATATATTAGATAAATCATTAATAAAAACAAGAAAGAGCAGAGGCCCTAAATGCGATCCTTGTGGTACTCCTGATGTTACGAGAAAAGGTTCCGATTGAGCAGATTTTATATTTACAATACTAGTGCGATCATGGAAGTAATCACGTATCCAATTCAGAAGATCGCCAGAGATGATCTAATGCGTGAAGCTTCGAAATGAGTAGGCAGTGATCAGCCTTGTCGAAGGCTTTAGAGAAGTCGGTGTAGATTGCGTGGACCTGGGAATTAGTTCCCATTGCATGTATAATAGTCTCAACATAGGGCAAGAGATTAGTCATTGTAGACTTCCGTTTCTGGAAACCATGTTGGTGAGGGGTGATGTAGTTTCTCAGCAATGGTGTTAATTTGTTCGTGACGATTGCATCACAAATTTTAGAAAGGGCCGATTGGATTGAAATGGGCCTGTAATTGTGAACATTGCATTTATCATTAGACTTATGAGTTGGTATAATTAATGAAGTCTTCCACAATTCAGGAAAAAGACCCGAACGTAAAGATAAATTTAAAAGAATAGTAATGGGTAACGCCAAAAACTGACGACAGTTAAACAGAAACAATGGTGGGACACCATCGGGTCCCATAACTTTAGATGTATCAAGAGTATCAAGCATCGAAGTGACATCTGAGATGACAACATTTAACGACGACAAACTTAGGTTATAGCTGCCCAGTGAGGATAAATTCGGCAGGGCAGATGGAAGAGTGCTATTATCGGAGTACACACTGGAGAAATACTTAGCAAAGAGGTTTGCAATGCTAGAAGGATCAGATGCAGTAATATCATTCGCATACATACAGGATGGAAGAACATTCTCTGACCTAAGTGAATTAACGTAGTTCAAGAATGCCTTAATGTTATTGGAAAAGATATTAGCTTCAATGTTGCTAGTGTATTCAATATAACAGGATGCCTTTTTAGCTTTACAGAGACCGCGTAAGCGTGAGAATTCCAGGTAGTCAGTTTGGGAAAGCAATACCATATATTTAGTATGTGCTATTTTTTTGTCCTTGATAAGTTGACGCAATTGCGCGTCGTACCAACGAGGATATAACGAACTAGAAATAATTTGAGAAGGGACTTAATCATCCATAATATTATAAAGAACGCCATAAAATCTAGAAACGGCTTCATTAATATCTACCATATCGAGTAAGAGCGGCCAGTCGATTATTAATGAGAGCTGTTCACAGATAAAATTATAGTTAGCAATTTTAAAATTATAGGAAGCAAAGGGATGAATGTGAGCAATATTAGGGATTGAATTTAAATTTAAGTTTATGTTGAGAGCTGGATGGTACATTTTATCAAGCGGCAGCAATTCGTCGTGCGATGAAACCAATTCAGGCGGTGGTGAAAGATTGGAAAATACCAGATCCAGTAGCTTCCCTTTGGCGTTGAGAATGCGATTGCTTTGGGTAAAATTAAGATCGCAGAAATGATCAATGAGAGCACTGGCCGTGCTATTAACTCTGGATTCATACCAGTTAAGGGAGGCCGAATCAACTTCTGGCTGGTTGTAGTCTCCAATGATCAGAGTATCCGCAAATGGAAAGCTGTTAATTATGCCTTCGATAAACTGGCAATGGCTGGTGTAAGACTCGGCTGATGATGATGGTGGCATGTATACACATCCAATAAATAATTTGCGTTTGCTGAGGCTGATTTCAACGAAGATATCTTCCACATCGTTCGAGGACTTTATCAAAAGTTTGGAAGAGTAACAATTTTTCACAGCTAGTAGGCAACCTCCACCTCTGGACTTCGTACTCCGAGTATGGCACCGATCCAAGCGAAATACATTGTAGTTTGAAAATCCAAGTTCACTGGTTTCTGTGAGAATGATAGCATCAAATTCTCTGTTTAATAAGCTCAAGCGAAGGAGAAGTAGCTTGGTTTTCATGCCACTGACGTTTTGATAATAAATCAGGAACACCTTATCCGCTTGCTGCAAAGGGGTTGAGTATGTATCATGAGCTACGTGGAATCGGTGATTGCTCCTGGTAACTCGTTTTTTGGTTGGTGCTTGAAGGGTCGAATGAGTAGTCCTTTAGGCCAGAATTCCGCAGCGAAACACTTATCGTAGACTTTGTTAGGAATACCTAACTTGAAGTTGATGAAACGCAGGCTAGCAATGTCGATATCTCTTTTCACCAGTTTCAAACATCGTATGTCGTCATCGCAAATATTAAGTTTATTGGCAACGTACTTAATAATCGACTTTTCATCAGTGGCCGAGTTGAGTCGCGATAAGTGGAGCCATTTATGACCAGTAACAACTTTTATACTGTCTTGGACATCACCTTTACCAATTATTTTCCTGCGAGAATGTCGCTTATTTGAGGCAAAAGAAATGTGGCAAATAGTCTGGTTGGTTGGTTGGTTTACGTGGTGGCCCGTCTGCCGAAAACAGGGCCCAATTAGCACAGGAAGTGCCGTTTTGATACCACAACTCGTTTAACCTGGTCGTTGAGGGCTGATGAAGTATATATATAGTTTTACAGAGAACTGGGGCTAGAATGGATTATAACAGTTTCCCTCTTATTTGCATCCCCACAACTGCGGCAATTGACGTTAAAGGGAATACCCAGTCTGGCCGCGTGGTCGCCGATCGGCCAGTGACCCGTGCTGACTGCTGTGACTCTGGAGACGGCAAATATTCTAGTCGTGTTTTATTTTATTGACGTTGCAGTTGCTATAAAAACAATTAAATGAGATTTCACATCTAACCCCGTGTAGTTGAAAAGCTCCTTTTGGAGATTGGACCGTATCACTGTACAGTTTTCACTATACTTGCAAAAAACTAAGTTCATCGGGAAAGGTTGTCTCGAGCGGATATTCAAAATTGGAATTTGTCGGCGCCCTTTGTTGCTAAATCCGACCCAGTTTGGAGTTGATCCTCGGTGTCGTGTACTAGTAAATGCCGATGACTTAGGTACTAATCGGTATCTTATTAAAAGCTAGAGGACGATGTTTTATCATCATCATCATTATCAATAGCGCGACAGCCTAAAGCGAGCTTTGGGCTCCAAAATACACAATATCTCCAGTCATCTCGATGCAGTGATCTTGTCTTTTATTTTATAAATCGCGATCTGCTATGCATCGATCGACTCCTCTTAAAGTTTACGTGGCTTCCTTAATGAACGATTGCCATGGGGACTGAGGACTGGTGCTGCTGGTTCATCATAGAGGTTCTACAATTCGATGTAGTGCCGAATTCTCAAGTCAAAGCGTTTCATTGCGTCTATCAATTTTCCAGAAGTTGCAGATCCCCTTTGATGTCAATTGCAATTTTGTTATATCGTATTCCACCGCTAGGTTGTAGAGGAGGCAAGACCACCACCTTGTTTCGTGTCAGTTCGCCTTGTATTTTGATTTTTCTAGCACTTGTTTTACTGCAAATATTTGATCAGTTGGTCGTTCGTTCCTAAAGCGACCTTGATATTTTCGGACGATATCCGTATAGGGTTTAAGTAGTTGTTCTTTAATTTTCGTCAGAATTTTGTTGGACGTACACAACATTGAGATGCTTCTATAGTTTTCGCAGCAGAATTTATTATGCCTTTTTAGAAAGCTACTCAGCTACTAAGGAGGAGGTATTGACAGGCTGGCTAACGACTCCTCTGAATACCAGAATCGTGAGTGCTAATATGGGGCAAGGCAAGGTTATAAGAAAGGCCTCGAGGGGATCGCCTCAGGGTGGGGTGATATCGCCCCTACTTTGGCTCCTCGTTGTGAACGAGGTTCTCCTGGAAATTGAAAAACAGGGAATAAAGGTCGTGTCATATGCAGACGACAATGTGGTAATCGCCACGGGCAAGTTTTTGGATACGCTGTCGAGTATTTTGGAATCTGCACTCCGCACACTCAGCCAGTGGGCTGGAAGATGCGGCCTGGGGGTGAATACTTCTAAAACTAAATTGGTGCTATTCACAAGGAAGTATAGAATTCCGGCATTTAGGCTGCCGAAGCTCGAAGGCGTGGAGTTTAGACCATTGGAAAAAGCTAAATACCTGGGTCTAATTCTGGATAGGAAGCTGAGCTGGAAAATGAATATTCAGGAGAAGGCTAATAACGCGCTTTTCGCGTGCAAGCGGACCGTGGGCAAAAACTGGGGTCTCAAACCAAATACAGTACACTGGTTGTACACGGTGGTTGTGAGACCTATTCTAACCTATGGGGCAGTGGTATGGTAGAAAGCCTTGGGTAAAGAGTACAATCTTAGGGAACTAGGAGGAGTGCAACGGACTGCCTGTGTTATGATCACGAGAGCCCTTCGCACAACACCTACTGCCGCGTTGGAGGTGTTTATGCATCTATTGCCAGTGGATATATATGTGAAACAGGTAGCGGCAAATACAGCAGTTAGGCTATCGAGCTGTGCCGAGCTCTAAAGAGCATAGTTCCATTCTCAACGAATTTCTGGGAAACCTGGCGGATATTAGTACGGACTACTTAATCCCAGTGATGGATTTTGCGACGCCATACCAAACTGTATATCCTTACTAGGATATACTAGTGGAGTGGGAGAACAATAGGGTACTACGTGAGTAAGAAATCTCCGTATATACGGACGGATCGAAAATGGAATATGGCACTGGCGCTGGCGTCTTCACTGAGCAGCACTGAGCTGAGTGTAGGGGAGTCGTTCAAACTGCCAGATGTATGCAGTGTTTTCCAAGCGAAAATTCTGGCTGTGCAAACATCTTGTTAATGGGGGCGATATCTGATCGGCCATAAAGACGCTGGAATCGGTCACCATTTAATCCCAGTTAGTAAAGTGCTGTCGAGAAGTGCTGAAGGTACTTTGTAGTCAGAACAAAGTACTGATTTGCTGGGTGCCAGGCCATAGTAATATACTAGGGAACGAAAGAGCGGACGAGCTTGCGAGATCAGGATCGGTATCGAATGGTAGGGTCGAGCAGGATGTTTGTCCACCGATATGCGGCATCAAAGAGCAAATTGGTGAGTGTGCACATAAGGCGGCCAACTCTAGGTGGGCAGGGCTGGCAAGCTGCAGGATTTCTAGAGCCCTGTGGCCCGAGCTGGATAGTCAAAAAACTAGGAATATATTAACTTGGGATAGAGAAAGGCTGCGACTGCTCGTCGCAGCACTGATGGGTCACTGTATGCTGGGGAAACACGCTATGCGGCTAGGGACGGACATGTGCAGGTTCTACCATGATTTGTACGCTATGGAGGACATCACTCACATCCTGTGTCGCTAGAAGGCGACTGAGATGGCTCGGTAGTCTTTTCTTCGATAACATCGAGGATTTGAGGTCATTAGGGGTTGACAAACTGGTCAGGTTCTGCAGGGAATTGGAATGTTTTTGAGGAGATGGACCAGCCCACGAGAATCTGAAGGGATCGCAATGGGCCCGTATGGCGCCCTGTGGTTCTAGCACTGCGCCCCTTTCTTAAACCTAAAACCTAGAAATTTACTCGCGCACACTTGCACCGTCATTCACCAGTTCCGCCGGTATTCCATCTATTTCATTTTTGCTCGCGCAGCTCCAATGTCCCCAATAGTGGGAGGCTCCGACGATGTTTGTCTACTGAGTCGTCTGAAATTAACGTTATCATGGATCTAACGTCTGGAGTCGGATTGAGAACTGATTAAGTCCTGGTTGCTTTTATTGTTGCCTTCTTTATCTTTGCAAAGACAGATAGCTGTATAAGTGGGTTGTGGGACGGGTCATTACTTTCATTCAGGTGGAAGGCAAGTATTTCACATGGGAAACTTGTGACGGTTTTTGTTTTCCAACTGCATACTGTTGGCGTTGAACAGGATCACGAAGGCGGTTATCGTAAGCAGTTTCTACTCTTCGGTATGAAGTGTGAAGAAGAGCGTCAAATCGATCAAAGTTCAGGCTCGCAAAAGCGTGGTCGAGATTACGCAATTGTTTGCCTCCTAATGAATAGTCTCTGCAGATGCGAATTTTTGCGTTCATCTTCTTCACGACGACAATACAAAAATCTTCATTGAGTGTTCAGTCCATAAACAGGCACCATGAAGATTACATTTCTTCTTCGATCGCTTTTTGGCTTTTGTACCGGAATCCGAATGGTACCAGTGTTTAAGAAAGTGTGTTTTCTCAGAAAGACCGAAAAATTTGAACAAGTAAGAGTTAACTTTCGTTAAGATGTTGTTGCAGATCGTAGCAACCAAAACGTGTCACAACTCTGAGACTCGTCCCAGCCGATACCGACCAAGTTAATCATTTGGAAAACTACTCCGAACCTCTGCCTAACTGATTCTAGTATTGCTTCAATGCTGGGTTCTTAATTTCTTGCAATTTCTATCCAAGTCCTAGTCTGATCTTATGCATTCGCTGGTCATTTGATTGGTGCGTCCAGAGCCAGAACATCGTCGCTGTTACTTCGACAAAATTTTGTGATTTTTCTCACATATTGCGTCTGGCTTGATACATGAAGTTTCGTTGCATGTTGTACAGCCGTTGAGCTTCATACAGAAGGCTTTGCAAGGTAAGTTTCGTCAGTCTTTATGAGGAGTTTTTTTCCAACATGATTGGGGACCTGTGACAAAGCCATTCGAAATTCCCACCGAGCTTGTTAATAGAAGCCACAAATTGTATGAAGCCTCAGTTTCTTTGTTCTTCAAGCTGAAACATTTCCGTCTGCTTCTGGTGCAACATTACACTTTGTTTGGTCATTACAAAGGTTTAACTTCTAGTTTCACCTAGTCATGGCGTAGGTAATGTCCCAAGTTCCAGAAAGAGTCATACATGAACTGAAAAAATACTTGGTTTGCCTTTGTTAGTCGTTTAGCTTAACACCTGAAAAATATTTCGTAGCAAATCGAAGATCTCGTTGATTTCTGGATTGTGCATGGAGTGAATTTTGCCACGTTAGCTTGTTCACGATTCGGAGGTCTATAGTTGGTGCTGCTGTTGGGTGTCGAGAAGCAATTCTAATAGCTGCTGCGAATCCTTGTACATTGCCTTAAAAATGCGATTCTCGCAGATAGTACGCGATATCAAGACATTTATTTCTGGAAGTAGAGCCTATTGATGCCAGTGTTGAGCGCTCATGCAGCCCTCTGTGGTCTAAATAATTTTAGGGTCTGCAAACCGGTGCAATGGAGTGCCAAGTGTACTATGTTCAAACAGGAAGGATTGCTCGACTTAATGGTTTTCTTAGAGTCAGATTTGGAACTTATAGTGTACATTGAATAAAACTACGTAAATCAAAATTACGACTCACTGTGATGATAGAGGTTCGTTCAAAATGCATTGATCTGGCTTGTAAGGATGTAGCACAAGCACCAAATGTCTGGAATTTTGTCCAGCTATATGAGCAGCTTCAATAGCACCGGCTGAAGCTCGCGTTTCCGAATCCATAACGAAAAATAGAACGCGTGCTTTCTCCTTGGCTCGATGCTCCAATTCGATTAGGTCCGGTGTCCAATCCGAAACTTGCTGCAAGGGAAGACAACAAAATTTAGTAAAAGAAGACAACAGAATTCCAGTCGCTCTGGACTTTGATCCACTTACAGGATTATAAAACGAAATGCCTAAATCCCTCAGTGTCGGTATGGCGACATCAGCTCGCCAAGTGGTTGGATTACAAGAGCCGCCGAGAAATACTTCTGGTCCGTTACCGACATCGGTTGTAGCTGCTGGCGGTATTCCAGCCGCGGTTGATGTTACGATAGATGTTGTCACAGGTTCTTCTTTAACAGGCGTTGATGTCTTCACAAACGGACGATTTGCAAGGCCGGTGTCCAGTCGATTTGTTCCATTCTTTATTCGACTATCGTTATGATTTTCTATGGAATTTAAGTTTGTTGCATTTGTGTCGATTGTAGATGCGTTCGGTATTAGAGAGCTTAAGATTTTGGTATAGTTTGAAGATGAGAAATTGCATGTCCTGGAAAAAAATCAATTGTTAAGTCAACTGTTAATGAAGCAAACAAAAATTCAAACAATTACCTGAATCGTTTCAAGTCGGCAGCCAGTACACAGAATTCGCCAAATGTAAGTCCGTTCAATTTGCTGCTTCCTTTGCGAGCGAAAGCCTTCGCGCTTTGTAACATTTCGCTGACTGTTTGGGCAGATGATGAAAGAAATTTTTTGTTTAAAACTCGACTTTGATTCGATTTTGTTGGGTGCACTTACTTTGCTTTTCGCTCGGATTAAACTGGAGCTCGTGGAAGAGTTCTTGCAATCGAGCGGCAGGTACTACATTACCTCTGGCCTTGGCTCGCCATGCATTCAGGGCCTCTCTGAAAACGAAATAAAAACGTTATTAGTTTTACTAAGAATTTCCGATTGGCTTTTTATTTATAAATATGGATGAGATCGTTCGTTGCTTATCGATGACTAACTCATGATACACAAATCGGGCGAAAATCATCCCGACAAAGAATCGATATCAAATTACAAGCCTGTTTATTAACGACTTTAATATGAATATATGTAGGTAGATAGTGTACTGCGTTTCAAGATTGGAAAGAAGCACGCGGCTCACGTCTTGGGCCAACATATAACAATTTAGCGTAGGTAGTTACGTCTTTCGGGACTTATCTAATCAATTTCCCAATTGGCCAGTGGTAGTGATGGTCACAACAGTTTTTTTATTGAGTTATTTTATGAAATTTAGAGCAAATACTTTCACGATAGTGTAATCGAAGTCAATTGCGGACTGTGTGTAACGGAAAATGGGGGTTTTGAATACTTTGGTCTTTGCGCTGATTAGAAACTGTCTTCATCAATCTTTCCGATGTTCTTGTAGAAATTTGAAAATGCGGTCAATGATTGGCAGTATATTTTCGTCATATTTGTTAAAATTTATCTAAGCTTTTTGGGCGGACTGTTGGTCTGTCACAGTAACATTCTAGAAACCTTACCAGCGGAAATAGTTAAATCGCCGACCGACTACATTATCCCGAGACTGACTTTCAAGAAGGATTTCGCTGTGGGTTTTCCAACCAGGGCGGAATGGAAGAATGGTTCAGTTATAAATGAATTCGACACAGTTATATACACTGACGGTTCAAAGATGAACTGTGGAGTCGGAGCGGGAGTTTTCTCAGACACACACTATATCGCAAGGTCTTACCACTTACCGGACAACGCCAGCATTTTACAGGCGGAGATACAGAGGATCCGGGAGGCCTGTCGGACTTTGCAACAAGATGCTACGCCAAAGCGAAATGTTGTAATCCTCTCTGACAGCCAAGCCGCAATCAAGGCCTTAGATTCGGCTACCACCTCCTCTAAACTCGTCGACCAGTGTCGAGAAGAGCTAGCCCACTTAGGAAGTCAAGTCAAAGTTACTCTGCTATGGGTCCCAGGCCACAGCAAGATAGAGGGTAACGAGCGGGCAGACGAATTAGCTAGGCAAGGTTCTGCTCTTCAGGGCCCTCTCGTAGAATCCGTTCAGGTCCCACTAGGGACTGTTAAGCGCCAAATATCCACCCACTTTCTCACAAACGCGAACTCCAGATGGAGAGGACTGACCAACTGCGACATATCTAGGAAGATATGGCCATCCTATACTCCCGGAGCAGAACAGACGAACTCCTGAGCAGGAGCCGTGTGGACGTCTCCAGAGTCACGGCAGTCAGCACGGGTCACTGGCCGATCGGCGACCACGCGGCCAGACTGAGTATTCCGTTTAACGTCAATTGCCGCAGTTGTGGGGATGCAAATAAGGGGGAAACTGTTTTTCACCTTCTTTGCGAGTGTCCCGTCCTAGCTAGAGCCAGACTTCGCGCACTAGGCAAACCCTCCTTCAATAACCTCGATGAGATCTCGAAAAACAAGATAGGAGAACCTTCTTGAACAGCTCTGGATGGATATGATAATCCTTTCAAAATCTAGATGATAATTTTTCTTAAGATAGTTTCGTGGGATGCACAGTGTAATGAGCCTTTATCAGATATCGATAAAAGTGTCACCATTCATCCGGTTCTTGTTCGTAGTTTTGCGGTCAATCTCTTGCAGGGAACAAACTCAGTCACAACAGCCGGTTTCGGTTCACAAGGCCCAATATTGTGTTGTGGGTAGGTGGCAATCGCATAGCTCTGATTTCTAACGATCTGAACTAGAAATGGGCAAAGCAGTTCCTTTCAGCGAAGTACTTCACTCCGAGTCACTGACTTTAAGGAACGAGTTCAGTGAAGTAGTTCCGGAACTGTTAGTTCGATCTAGAATATGACGACAAAAAAAAAGGTCAGTATATATAGACATGGAACGCGTTCAGTGAAGTAGCTCCGGAACTGTCAGTTCCATCTACAATATGACGACCCAAAAAAAAGGTCAGCAGATATAGAAGGAACGAGTTCAGTTAAGTAGTTCCATCGTTCCATCTAGAAGATGACGAACAAACAAAAAAAGGTCAGTACATATAGAAGGAACGAGTTCAGTCAAGTAGTTGCGGAACTGTTAGTTCCATCTACAATATGACGACCAAAAAAAAGGTCAGTACATCGAGGAGATGAACAAAAAAAAAGGTCAGTACATCGAGGAGATGAACAAAAAAAAAAAGGTCGGTCAAGCTTTATATCACGAGTTCAATAGAACTACAGTTCACCAAAAGGAGTGAGTTACTTCACGCACTCACTTCAATGAAGTGTTCTTTTGGAACAGTTCACTCCCGACCCATCTCTAATCTGAACCATTGCTGAACATCAAGTAGGTTCTACGTACTACTTCATCACTGGTGCTACAGTCCAACTGGAGCGCTGATTTACTCAATATTCCGTCTCCAGTCAATGATCTGGGATGGGATGCCTGAAACTCAATTACGTGCCCCCATGGAGTGGTATTTATACCGAAAGCGGGTAAAAGTAGCCATGTTAATCCGAAGGACTACAGACCCATCAGCCTGACATCTTTTACTCTCAAGACTTTGGAAAGGATACTAGATGGGTATATCAGAGACACCATAGATTCTAACCACCTCTCAAAGATCCAACACGCATACATCAAAGGAAAATCGGTGGACACGGCTTTGCATAAGGTTGTGGGTACAATCGAGAGATCGCTAGAGTACAAGGAGTTCACGTTGGGAACTTTTTTGGATATAGAAGGGACTTTCAATTGTTGAGGCTCTGGGCTCTGCAAACGTCCACAGCACCATATGTAAATGGATCGAAACACTGCTAAGAAGCAGGTCTATATCGTCGGAATGGGGTAGTGCTCATTCCTACAAAATTACTAATAAAGGCACTCCACAAGGAGGGGTGTTATCACCACTTTTGTGGACTGAAAGATATTAACGACTCGGGGGTGGAGGTTGTAGCCTATGCCGATGACGTGGTGATACTAGCATCAGGAAGGTACACAAGCACGCTGTCGGGGCTTACGACGCGGGCTCTTAACAAGCTACTAAACTGGTCAAGAACCAGAGGGCTCAATGCTAACCCTTTAAAAACGGAACTGGTTCTTTTTACTAGGAGAACAAAGACTCAACAGTTTAAGCTGCCTAAGATGGGTAACACTGAGCTAACCCTGAATGGCCATGCCAGATATCTAGGAGTAATCCTAGACGGCAAGCTGTCATGGAAACTCAATACGGAAGAACGAGTACCTAAGGCAAACATCGCTTTCGACGCGTGCAAAATAATGTTCGGTAGGAGGTGGGGTTTAGAGCCAAACATCACTTACTGGATCTACACGGCTGTAGTTAGGTCAATCCTATTATACGGTCTGCAAATATGGTGGCCAGTACTCGACAAAGTAACCTACAGGAAAAAGTTGGAAAAGGTGCAGAGACAGGCGTCCTTTGTACCACCTCTTCAGACTCGCTCAACGTCCTCCTTTCTCTGCCACCAATTGACCTGTTCGCAAAATACGTAGCATGCAAATGCGCCCTAAGACTCAGAGAGTCAAACCAATGTACATACATACGGGCACAGTAACATCAGCCTACCTACAACAGGGACTGCGGACTATGCAGATCCTAAGCTCTGGTTTGACATAAACGTCCCAAGCAGAGAGTACTGGGGGGTAAGAATCGGTGACACTGTGGGGTCGATTAACATCTATACTGACGGTTCTAAGATGGAGGACGGAGTGGGCGCAGCCGTGCACTCACTTGATCTTCCAGCAAACTCTTGCTACAGACTGCCGAATAGTTGCAGTATTTTCCAAGCGGAGGTACTGGCAATTCAGAAGGCGGCGGAGATAGCTCACAAATCGCAAAAAAGGGATAAGGCAGTTTTTATCTATACGATAGCCTAGCAGCCTTAATGGCTTTGAAATCCTGCATTATCAAATCCAAGGCAGTACTTAACTGTTACAGAAACTGTGCTCAAATAGGAAAGTGGAGCTATGCTGGGTTCCAGGGCACAGTGGTATTTTAGGAAACGAACTCGCGGATGATCTTGCTAAAAAAGGTGCAAACCTTGGGCAAGAAACCGCGGTTTCGGTACCACCGCATCTTAACGTCGTTCACAATTCCCTAGAGCAGAAGATGGTAAGCCTGTCCAAGGCCAGGTGGCAGGCTACATCAACCTTCAGAACCACGAAACAAATGTGGGAAAAACTAAACTCCTGTTAACACCATCAAGGGCGCAATGCGCAACTTTTGTCGGAATTATTACCGGCCATTGTTTGATTGGGGCGCATGCGTACAGAATGGGGCTAATTACTAATGATCTCTTCAGGAACTGTAAACTACCCGGGGAACGGGAAACGCTAGAACACCTCCTGTGCAACTGCTCAGCTCTTGCTAGGAGACGGGTGAAGGCTCTTGGTGCACCGACCTTCACAAATCTTAAAGAAGTCTCGTTTAACAGCATGCAGAGCCTGCTAAACTTTGCTACGGTAACAGGGACATTTGAATTAAACGAGGAGCTCTCAGTACAGATCGAAACGCAAACGCAACTATCATAGGTACATTGGGTCTCCTGTTTATAGTGGTATCACTATGGACCCTCGTGGGTCTATGTGAGGCTTTGGCCGCCACTGTAACCTAACCTAACCTAACCAATGATATGGAAGAGGACAGCTAGAAAATCTTTGTCGGTTGACTTATTGGCTCTAGCATAAGAGGCGTCATCTTGTTATCACAACGCTCTATACTCGGCCGTTAAGAATTGTTAAAATGAAATTATTTGAAGATCCAGAAGATGTTTGAGCGAGATGCCGAACTTAGTGGCATGATCTCCTGTTGACCTGATCCTGCGGATGTCTTATCCAGCAAACGATGAAGGTCGTAGCTATTAATTTTTGTGAATAATAATTGTTACCGGCTGCGCCAAATTTTGGACCATCCTTGTGCTTGGTCTATGAGCCAAACGATTGTTTTCCATTTCAACCCTGTGAGGAGATGCTGAAGTCGAATGCCATTAATGGCAATATTTTTGGTCCGTGCCAATACGGAAAATTTTATTTTTTCGCCACTTATGGCGATTTACTTCCAGGAGCTTTCATCACAAGGTACTCAATGTTTTCGAACAGGAATTTTTTAAAAAATTGCAATTCCCAATCAAATCAATTTCTAACTTAAAATTCCATCCTCGATCTTTCCGAACAAGAAGTTTAACAGCATTTCTCACACTTTAATCACTAGCGATTCCAAATTAAATACACTTTTCGTTCAAATCCTACTTCTTACACTAATTATTTGCCCGAGCTTAAGTACGCTGTGCGGTTTCCAGAGAAATTTAGACAACTTCCATTTACAGTGGAGTTTTACTACAACAACTGATCTTATACTTACTCTTGAAAAGCTCGAGCTCGAAGTGTTGATCTAGTTGGTTTGCGTCTCGAATATGCCAGCTTGATCGAGGCCATTCTTTTAGTTTCGGTACGTTTCTACGCTTTACGATCGAACTGTGTTTCACTGATTTGAAATGCTAAATATTATATAGCAACTCGGGTGTCACTTAGAGTCACTCATGCCAGTCAAAACAACATTGCTAAGTTGCTAAGACTCCCCTAAAAAACCCAGTCACCTAGATTTCCAAAAAATCTATCCCGCATTGTTATACAATCCAAACAAACCCCGATTCGATAGAAATCTAAAGCAAACACAACGCAGAAATTATTCACCTTTAATGTGCTAATAAAATCTTTGTTGTTACCTGAAGATTAGCAAAGCAAATTCTTTAGCGCACTTTATACCCTCGTCGCGAGAATCTTCTTTTGATCAACAGATTACGCCTTACTATTGACTCTTCCGGCTCGCGAACGCTGGGTCCATATGACGACTATCACATACGGCGTATATCGCAATAACATGTTTATCGTATGGCACGTAGTTTTTTTCCCTCAATGAAGCATAGTGAAAAGTAATAACAAAAAAATTACTCATATTCTCGATTGATCTTGGCTTGTCTTCATGGCGACTGATCAATTTGCCATTCGACATCTTACTAGCCAAACTCGTAAGTGAGCAATTCATTGAGGTGACAGATCTCAATTGGACACTTAACAATCACTAAGTGAGTCTCAAGATCCGTTACCGCATTAGTAACCTGTCCAGGGGGGTGATACTTCTCGATGGTGATGTCATTGTACGCTATGCATAGCGATCGGTTATAATATGGCACACACGGTTTCTGTAAAAGGTTAATTGCTTGGCCATAGGCATGATCCGGTGATATTCTTGTATGAAATATGCTGAAGAAATTCTCGAAAAACTGATATCATGCCGCTAAATATGGAAACCTGAACACCGGCGCACTGGACTACTATCGACCGCTACCTTGAGAATTCTCTTCCTCGATGGACTGAAAGTTTAACGCTATCGTCGAGTTCAGCTTCTTGCTCCGTTTGAAAGCGGTATGATCCGACTTGAAATTGAAGAGGAGGCAGTTTTAAGCAACCAGTTTTGACGTTACTTTGTAAAATACATCTCAAGCATCATCTCAGGTTCTCAGGAAGTCGCCAGTCTTACAATTGGACCACGCTTTGTTCAGGCTTGGCTGGCCATGTCAATTTCGAGGACAAACTTTCACTTGATCAGTGAATTCTGGCCGGCCTATCTAGTTCAGTTGGTAGATCGCAAGATTGAGCCCCACATTGGGCGCCAGTCTGAAGAGCTTCCGACTCGAATTCTGGATGTTAGTTAGAAACTTCTTGATCAATCATTATGGAATAGGCTTAGACTGATTATCCATGATTTCTGTTAGAGGCACCCAACGTGGGGCCCGATATTAAGAGACGTGCTTCGTTGCTTCTGTGGGGAGATGTTTTGCGGCCAAACACTCAGCCCGAAAATACTCCTCACATTTTGGATCACGGATCCAAGAACTGTGGCTGTCATTTCGAATCCTATATCAGGACGAGAAATCGAAGTGACAGCCAGTCGTTCGCCGTCTAGCGGGCAACTGAGAACACAATTGCAAAGCGATGATGCCGATAGTCGTCGCTGCAGTTTTACACACAAAGTTGTACTGCCGCAGCAAAGTCGCAGCAGTAAAAGGAGTAGCAACCAGCCGTAGCCACGGCGGTTGCACACTACGGGTGCAAAGACGTCGGCACGGAACTATGCCGACGCAGCAACCGCTACGACACAACGGTCGACCGCACGACTCCGCGGTCAGCCATCACCGGCATACATGGCACGAGCCAACGATGGTGACGGCGCGGTTCGACAGCAGCGAACTATGCCGTCACTGCAAAAACGACGGCTGCGTCTTGAGCCGTTGCAGCAAAGACGTCGGCAGCGACATTGCCAACGCAGCGACTGCCACAGCCCCAGACACGCGACGGCATAGAATACTGCCGTCGCTCACGACCTTACCGAATTTGGACTCTCGGTATAGCAGGGAGAACTCTAACGCATAAGGTCGTGACGAATGTCCTTAACACTTCTATTGACTGAGCTAACCGGATACCTTCAATGATTTAGAGGATCTTTGAATCCGGAGATTAAAGAGTCTTTTACTCCTACTAACCGAGCTATTGCCGCGATTGCCAACCTTAAGCCTAAAAGTCTGTACTCAATCTCAGTTAATTCTGGACTAAGCCTTAACCGTATTGGTTTGGTAGTACATTTTATTTTGACAGACTTTTTTTAAACCTTGGTTCTTGGCATACGGAAGTATTGGGTTCTGCTTTAATATTTTTGCTTTGGTTCAGCTTTGCTTTGTTGTGGGTCAAACTACTGGCTTTTGGTATGCAGCTAGGTTAGGTTAGGTTAGGTTAGGTGGGTAGCTATTGACAGAGATAGCTAACACATAGACCGCTAGATGGGTCCGTTGTGATCACACTGCACCACGGCACGGCGCCTACAGCTGATGGTTGTTTTTGGCTAATTTTCAAGAACAAACTGAGCCCAATTGGCCGCGGTATTGTTCTATCAAATATTGCAGCATAACATAGAACCAACATTGGTCTACGACATCGCCCCTAAGACACTAAGTTTTGTGTAGCCCATTTTGCCAGCCATTGGTTTAAACACTGGACCAGCCTTTGTTTAGGTTTTAAGAAGCGGATACTGCCCAAACTTCACTTTCTAGAATGGATACTTAAGCAAATTCAATTAAATGACCCTTTAAAGAGTTACGTATTCAAAACTCTACGGCTAAATTTGACTAATAGAAGCCGAAAATTTACTCTCGAAAGTTACTCTCAATTGGATGCACACTTGAGAAAAAACTGAGAACTCCTCTCAGAACTACCTACATTTTGAATACACTATAACCAGATAATTGCAGGATTTTCGTACGCTCAGAAATAAGAAATTGGCTCCAGTTTTGCTTCTAGGCCAGTACAATTATTTTGAGCTCTCAGTCCTTGACCAAACTCCTCTCCCCCACTCCTTCACAAAGATACTTACAACAAGTCATTTCTCATCCCATCTACTCAGGTGGCAGCATACAAAATTGTATCACTTAGATAAAAAAATCTACCAATGGTCTGGGCGAAACTTTATTATTTTCGGGTCAAAGTTCGGGAGCGGTCAAAGTCGGAATATATCATCAGTTGTTTCGAAATTATGAGATCTCTTGGAAAGTTAATTTTGTTCTTAAAATAAAAATATTTAAAATAGAGATTTTTAGCAGATTAAACATTGAAAAAGTCCGTGTAAACTATTCGAATTTCGGTATATTATGTACACTAAAAGCCCATAGAAGTAAGAACGAATTTGTTGCCTTATCAGACTTAAGACCTACAAACCCATTACTTCCACTTGGGGTTTGAATTTCGAAAAAATTGTGAGACAGGTTTTTAGACTAATTCATAAGAAGCAACTTGATATCTCATGAGACACGAGGGATTTTGAAAAATTTGTGAAAACGTAAGTAAACCCTTCACATCCCCTTGGTTTTTGAAATTGGAAAAATCGTGAATTTGGTTTTTAGGTCATTACATTAATTAAATGCATTAATAACCAATTTTATATCTCATCAGAACTAAGGGATGGCAAAAATTGTGAAAACATATGCATCCCTTGGGGGTTGACTATCCAAAAATTGAGAAATAGGTTTGTAGGCGATTTTATATAAAAAGTCTGTGGAAGTGAAAAGCGATCTAATATCTCATCAAACCTAAGAAATACGAAGCTTTGAAAAGAATACAACCCCCTTACATCCCTTAGAATTGAATATCTGAAAATACTGAAATTGTCTTTTTGGCGGTTATAGTATAGGAAACCTTGGGAAGTAAATATTAATTCGAGATATCATCAGATATGCAACCTCCTTACACTCACTTGGGGGTTGAATATCCAAAAATCCTGAAAGAAGTTAATAGATAAATATGAAGACAACACGAGAAAATAAAAACCAATTTAATTTCTTATCACTTCTAAAAGACATGACGGAATTCGTGAAAACTTGTTCAAACCCATTTATACCCTCTTAGGGGCTGAAAAAGGAAAGAACTTAAAAATCAGTTTTAGGCGATTATTACGCAAGCCCGTGAAAGTGAAAAGATATTCCATATCTGATCAAACCTGAGGGATATGGCTGAATACGTGAAAAAATATACAACCCTCTTTCCACCCTCTTAGGGGTCGAATTTCAAAAAATCCTGAAAACACTTTCTAGGTATTTACATGAAGAAGCCGTAGAATAAAAATGAATTCAATATTTCGGAAGACCTAATAGAAATGACGAAAACCGTGAAAATATATGCATTCCATTTTCACTGATAATTTGTTTGCCCCCCTTCCGAACGTCAATGGATATTTGAAATTTTTTTTTATCTAAATTACTTTTCTAGTTAATTTACATATACATACCGAGTTTCAATTTTGTAGCATAAGCCGTTCTATAGATAGGAAAAACACCCCCCACCCCCGTACCATACTACCCCTATAAAAAATTATTATCCAACATGCTACTACTATAGCTCTATCTAAATACCAAGTTTTAGCTTTATATCATTATACGTTCTAGGGATATAAAAATCGGCACCTTTTCCCTTTCACCCTCACCATCTACACCCTCACCCAAAAAATTGTTTATCTTGCTAGTGGTCTATTAGGTCTACCTCTAGTAAAAATTTTAAGCATCTATCTTACACTGTCCTTGAGATATGAGACGTGATTTTTTAGAAAAATTCTTATCCCCTCCACTTTTCATGCTCCACCGCCCCCTTGAAAAATGTTACTTTCATCAAACTTCATTTGTCAACTTTGATGCACAAACCGAATTTTATTTGTCTAGTGCAATTGGTTCGTGAGATATCATAATCTAAAGTTTTTTTACCCCCCACCACTAGCACCACTGTCCCCACTCAAAAATTTATTTCCGATCTATTCTTCTAGTATACCTACAGATATTAATTAAGTTTCAGTTTTGTGAAGTTAACAGCCTTTTTTGCGTTTCGGACGCATTACTTTTCCCCCCACTTCCACACCCCTTCACCCATATCGTCAATTTTTTTTGGTACCGAAGCTCTATATAAATTTCAAATTTCAGCCTCCTAGCATAAGCGGTTGCTGAGATCTAGAAACCAAAATTTTTCGTCTAAAACGCTTCCCCTACTTCCTCCTCACACCCCCACCCTTAAAAATGTGGTCACTTCAATGGGCCTACCCAGTCTATTCATAAAAAAAATTTCAATTTAATAGCTCAAAAGGCTTGGGAGCTACGAGCCTTCAAACGATTTTGCGAACAGCGGTCGACGTACGGCGTACGGCGGACAGACGGACTGAAATTTTTTTTTGCTTTTTTGGTGTCTACTCGTCATGAAACGTGAAAAAAAAATGTTCAGGGTAGCAAATTTTTTTTTTAAAAATCGATAACAATACTGTATTATTGAAATAATAAAGTAAAAGCAGGTACAATAATTACTATCGGCAAAACGTTGGATTAGTTACCGTCTGCGCCACTATATTTTTACTATTAAAACCCGGATATCCCCATAGTATCATTAATTGTACATCAGTTTCAATATTGTTAGTCTGTGTAGAATTTGTACCTACTCAATTGTTAAGAGTTATTGAAAATATATGAATACCAAGTCTTGGTAAGTTCTATTACTATGTTGAGTAAATGATGATAAATAGCATCCACTTCAATTTGTGCTTGGGCTTATCCGGGTGAAAAATCATGCAGCAAAAACAAGCAGAAGCAATACGCACTTCACCAGCCGAAAAATGCACAGAGATCAGAAAAGAAAAGTTTAAGATACTTTACCGGGAGGCAATGGGTTAAAAGTGCTCAAAACATTTATTTTTAATTATCTAAAAATAACGAGATCCATCAATTAAAAAAAAACTTATAGCCTGAAAAAGAAACCCACCACATATGTTTTCCTTTAAAATACTTTATGTGGGCTGAACAATTCCACAGACAGTGTGTCATATTTGTAAACTTTAAGATCCTAATTGCATTTCTCCTCACCTTTTTTTGTTTTTAATCGCGTAAATCTTAAACTAACGGCATGATAAATTGCCAGTGTCTAACATTACTAATAATTATCGCCCACAAAACAAGCTACCATACGCGTAGTCGTCATCGGCGGCTCTATGATCGGTTATGCGTCGACAATGTTACCATAAACGGAAACAACTACAATATTAATAATCAGAAAATCCTACATAATGTTACCGATATAGTAACAAAAATCAGTTGCGGTAAAAGAAAAGTGTATTGGGGGGCGAAGAAAAAAATTGTGTATTTGGAAAACACACGAATTACGTTAGCGATCAAAAATGTCGTACCGTTACCGCCTACTATTCGATATAATTTTAAGAAATATGTTCCGTTCGGATAATTTCAAACGAAATTTTATTTATAGTAAAATAAAAACAATGAGCGAATCTTGTCGAAAAGGACACATAACATTTTTTTATAGACAAAGAGAAATGCATTGTATTCCTGTGTTTTCGATGCATTGATTGCAATTCGTTGAAAATTGAAATCAACGCACCAAAAACAAGAACATGTTTCGGGTTTCCTACGTATCCTCTATTCGTCCAAATTTAAGGTATTTTCTTGGACAAGGTTAAGTTTATAGAAGAGAGAGGCTATTTCTAGTCCGATGTAGGTCCGTCCTAAGATATTCGGCGCTCGTGTGCTACTAAAAATAATGAGCCCCTCGTCATAAGAAAATACTTTTTTGATGACTAGTGGAAGCGGCAAATACAAAATATAAAAATTGCAGGATAAGTAAAAGTCTAATTATTACCATTAATTATAAACAAAAACATAAAATTCATAAAAAATTTAAAAAAAAACGATATGAACAAAAACAATCTTTATAATAAACAAAAAAACAGTGAAACCTGACGGTTTTTGAACGTGGGTAGTGAGTGGTAGGGTGATCTCAGGTGGTGGGGTCGATCTCGTTCCCTTCTCCTGATGTGGAAGTTTAGTTACAATGGAGCGTTGGACCAGTGAACACCGTGCCTTCGTCGTCGAGACGTTCTTCAGAAATAACGATTCTGTGACCCTAACACAGCGGCAATTTCGTTTACGTTTTAATGTTCCTCCTCGTGGGCCGATTGCATCTCGAAACACTATTCTTTTGTGGTTCGCAACTTTCACAATATAGCTTTCGGAACAACATTGGGAAGAGGTGGGTCCCACAGGACGGCAAGGTCACCTGCAAACATCGAGGCTGTACGAGTTGTTTTTCAACGGAGTCCCCGGCGATCAGCTATTCATCATGCTCAGGCTTTCGGGATGTCCGATAGGACTATTCGGCGAATACTTCATGAAGACTTGAATTTTCACCCGTACAAAATTGCTGCAGTTCAAGAATTACAGCTTCAAGATTTCCTAAGAAGGTTAGCTTTTGCAGAAACAATGTTGGGGATGATGAATGAAGACCCTGAAATGATTGATGATGATGTGGGGTTACTTCAAGGGAAAAACGAGCCTTGATAAGCCTAAAAATTTGGCAGAACTGCGAGCGAATATTCAGCGGGAAATGCGTGCGATCCCGCACCATGGAAAGAGTGATAACTAACTTTGCTAACAGACTTGAGCAGTGCAGAGAAAATGGAGGTCATCATTTGAGTGATGTTCTTTTTGCTTCATAATGCTTTTTCGATTTTTTTTATTTACATCTTAAACTTCCATTCTTTCTTTTTTAAATAAAACAAATTATAACAATATATCTTGAATATTCATTGAATTATTCCATTTCAAAAACCGTCAGGTTTCACTGCCGGACCCTGTATATATTTATTTTCCTAGCTTTTTCTTTTGCAAATTTAGTAAGGGGTTAGGTACAGTCATAAGGTCGGAAAATAAAGGTTTTTGAGAATTTTTTTCATTTCTGAATGGATATAATTAAAATAAAGTTCTTGCACATAAAAAAGTAATGTTTGAAGAACATTTCAGATTTTTTTCTTTAAAAAATATTCATAATTAATCCCCTGGTCGCAGTGGTTCGTCGACGCTTGGTAAAAAAATGACTTGCGGTGCGTAACGTACGCCATCACAGGATTATTTGAAATAAATCGAAAGGATTTAGTTAATATATTAGTGTCTTTCGCCGATGAACGAATTTATTTTGAAAAATATGAAATTTTCAATTATAGTAAAGTATCCGAATGTGGAATACCATTTTAATTTTTTTATCTCTAGACTATAATCTAGCATTAAGAACTGCGAACAATATACAAATCGAGAGGGTATCTTAGTACCATTCAATAATAAAAAAAATAATGTTGTTTTGAGATACAGTAATTTATAAAAAAATTAAAATTTCCAAAAAGTGCATATCTTGCAAAGTACATTTTATGGTCTTAATGTGGAATAGTGTAAAATTACTCCGAAAAGAAAGGATCGTCGCATTTTGGACACAGAAATGCTTCATTATTTTTTTCAATAGCGCACTTTTTATGAGCCCAAGTATCGCATGAAAGACATTCAATCCATAGTAAAGGATTTAATTTATTTAACCATGTCTTCTCGCAAAACTGGCAAACAGTTTCAACTACTTTTCACTTATATGAGTATAAATTCTCTAAATGTGTACAAGAAAAGATGATTTCAATATGAAATTACGGATGTCACGTGAAGCAATTCGAAGTTAGGGGGCTATTCCACATTGCGACCATGCACCACATTCGGGTACTTTACTCTATTTGCATGGTTTTGAACCATAGACTTAAAAAATCAGCCTATTATTGCTTGTGAAAAAAGTATCAATAAAAAATTTAAAAAAAACAGTCGTTCATCCGCGAGTATTATTCATATCAAAGATGCGTGGAAAATTTTGATGAAGATCGATGCAGTAGGTTTTGAGTTATGTTACGCACGGACTTCAAAAACCTAGTTTTGAGATAAACGGGATTAAAGTTTTCGGTGTAAATATAAGTATTCGAACTAGACTATCACGACGACTTCGGACACGACTACGAAACTACCGGTATTTTTGCGAGTTTTAATCCGATCGTCTTGAAATTTTCAGATATTATTCTTGAGATGTCATACTTACAAAAAAAATGAAAAAAAAAGATTTTTTTCGACCTAATGACTGTACCCAGCTAATTAAAAAACCCAAAAAAAGGACAAATATTTATAGGAACAATATGAGAAATGAAATCAAACCAACACAGCTTAATCGTGTCCGTCCTTTTTTGTTGTAATTTTTTATGAATGGACTTTCTTAGACGACCTGGTTTAATGTCATTGAATTGGTATACACAGTGCGACAAATAAGTTCCGATACTCGAACCATATTTGAGTAACTAGTAGGGACATCTATGTCTACAGACCGGCGTTTGAAAGCTGTGACACTCTTCTTCCCGGTAATTCCAATTTTGTTTAAGTCAGTTGATAGATAGAAAAGTTATGACAGTTCTCCCAAAACAACTTTTTTGTCGATGTTGAAATATTAAAATGTTGCTCAAACAATGGTCATTACATTCTTCGATAGCAAAGGAATTGTCCACAGGGAATTCGTTCCAACTGGTCAAACAATTACTGGCGCATTTTATCTCGAAGTTTTGAAGCGTGTGATAGCCAGAATCCGTCGTATTCGACCCGAATATTGTGATCCAAAGAACTGGATAATGCACCGAGTCGCACCTCACTCATTGTTCGTCAATTTTTGGCTCAGAATCAAGTCTGTGTGTTGAATCATCCACCGTATTCACCTGATTTGGTCACATGCGATTTCTCGCTATTCCCGAAATTGAAATTGAAGTTGAAAGGATGTTTTACTTTATTATTTTTTAATAATAAAGTATTGTGATCGAACTGAAATTTTAAAAAAATTTGCTACCCTGAAATTTTGTATTTACACGTTTTAGGACTAGTAAACACCAAAAAAGCAAAAAAAAAATGTCCGTCTGTCCGCCGTAGGTGCCGTACGCAAAAACCGTTTGAAGGTGCGTAGCTCACAAACCCCTTGAGATATTAAGTTGAAATTCTTATGGTAGGTAGAATGGGTGAACGTCTACGAGTGGTACATTTTGGAGGGGTGGGGGTGTAAGGGGGTAGGAGGGGGGGAGGACGGGGAGCGTTTTAGATGAAAAATTTTGGTTTCTATATCTCAGGAACCGCTTATGCTAGGAGGCTGAAAGTTGGAACATATGAAGTACTATGATAGTGGACTCATTTGCAAAAAAATGGTCGATAGGGGTTGAGAGGTGTGCGAGTGGGTGGGGGGGGGGAAACAATGCTTCCAAAACGCTTGAAAGCTGAGATTGATACATTCTAAAATCCATATCTCCTGAACGATTAATGTCAGATGACCGAAATTTTGTAGTTGTATTAAGGGATACTAGAAGATTAGAAAGGGGTTAAAATTTTTAAGGGAAGTAGTGAGGTATGGGGTGGGCAGTGAAAAATTTTGAATTCCAATATCTTCCGACTCAAGAAGAAAAAATTTGGTTTCTGTGTATATAATTACCAGTGGAGTCTACTGAATGTAAAATTTTTTATGGGGGAGGTGAAGTACTGAAGGTGGGGGGGGCAGCCATTTTTCAAAAAATTAAATTTGTATATCTCATGAACCGTATCAGATATAATCTTGACATTTTTACAGGAGTTAGGACCAGTAGAACTCTAGCGGAGAGAGAGGGGGTGGGTGTAGGGAGTGATGGTGGGAGAGGGGGTGGAAATGAAAAAAATTCTGATTTTAATTTCTCCAAAGCTACAAAGGATAGAAAGCTAAAAATTGATAACTGTAGAGAGGTGCTATAGAGACATCTCAGAAAAATAAAATTCTTGAAAGGGGTAGCAAGGTACGGGGGTGCGGGGTGGTTTTTCAAATCTCAGAAACGGCTTATGCTAGAAAGTTGAAACTTAGTATGTATATGTAGAAGAATTACAGGAGTAGTTAAAGCAAAAATAAAGTTTACAATTTTATTGATGTACAGAGCTGGAGTAAAATAAATGTGCGTGAAAAGGGGTTTTTCCAAGATTTTCATGAATTTCATTATTTTACCCTACAGAATAACCAGGAGGCTATTTGGAACGTTATTGTTTAGGTTATCAGTCGCATAGTGACCTACACCGCATCTCAGTATTAACACGTTTCGGACTTCTATCTAAAAAATAATAAAGTTGCGCCCAGATTGTTGGCAGCTTCAACACGAGCACTTGAAGCAATTCTACAAAATGAGCTAGAATACGCATTTGAATCACTGTTGAATCGCTGTAACAAGTGTATTGAAACTATAGGAGAATATTTTGAAATAAAAAAATAAAAATATCCAGATTTTTTCTCTTAATGATGTTTTCCATGACCAGTCTCGAAACTTATTTGTCGCACTGTGTATATCAGTTTAATGATCTTATTTTAATGAAAACAAAATGAAATTTAATTATGGTATAAATATTAAGACGCCCGTGTTGTAGGCTGTTTCGTCGCGCCTATTTCATTTAGAACAGGTTAATTGGTTATTTCTGTCATGAATAAAAATAACTAATAACTAAATAACTAATAATAACTAAAAAATACTTTATTATTAAAATAATAAAGTAATATAACATCAATAAAAATTGCCGCTCTCAAGAGGCTTGCGCCCCGGGGCTATAGCCCATTTAGCCCTGTGGTTAGGGTGGCCCTGGTCCGATGTAGTGCAATTGCTAATCGGTCATAGAAAAATTTCATACTATAAGAGACTAAGACCAGACCGCTCTGACACCGAAAGATGAAAAAAGCCTAAGAATGACCGAATTTCTCACCAGCGATAGGCCAGTTGAAAAGAAAACCATAGAGGAAGTGCTACTACGAAAAAAGATAACGTTATCACCAACTAATGGACAAATAAGAATAAATTGTCGATAGCCGGATAGCTGTCATTCATTTGGTTTTGGTTGTTGTATGATATGTCCTCTGATGAATCAGAGACATACTTTGCTTTCAGACCAGTTACAACTATCCAGTGAATGTTTGTCACCTCGTCATATTCTTCGCAACATAGCCGAGTTACATCTTCTCCAGTTGGGTATTACATTCAGTCGTTCATATGCTGCTCTGGCATTGAAAAACATTAAAAGTAATTATGTAAAATAGTTTCAGCTGTAGTAGCCTATTGCCAGAGCGCGCCATTTAACACCAGTTGGTTCAAAATATCCTAAAGCGGTGCCTTACATTCTGAAAAATTTCACAGGAACTAAAGACTAAAACCATTTAAACTTGCCCACTCAATAGATGGCTCTGAACGCTAGCAAAGATTAAACAGGTTCACGCATAAGCTTTTTTTTCATATTCTAATTAAAAAATATTATTCTGCAGTAGGTTCTGTTTATAAACAATGTCGTCATTTTTTATCTCGACTCCATCATATCATCGCCGCAACAATTTCCTAACTAATAAAAATTGTATAAATTATTTTAAGACAGCAAAAAATTCCGTAGCAAATCAACGGAAACACTTTGTCGGCAGTATTAAAACGATTATCCAAAATTAGAATAAAATTGAAAAAAAGAAAAAATTCCAAACGTTAATTCCATTATTTTAAGTCAAAAATTTGAAATTAAATTGTTCGGTTTTTTCCCAGCCTTAAAACGAATTTAGACGATTACACACGCTTTGAGGAGAAAAGAATCTAATTAATATGGAGATAAATTATAGCTTTATCGATTAGAAGTTATGTCATCCGTTTTTCCTTTAGAAATTTATGCTAAGCTATCGATTATTAGATATTCTAATTTATTAAGCCACTTTTGCTTTTCTTTTCTTTTGCGCCCCACACAAAGTTGTTATGACAGGACCAGTTTAAAGATGCAGGCGGTATAATCAACTTGATTTGATTTTTTATTTACCTATGATACAGGTGTGTTTTGTATATGATTACGAGATATAAGCAGGATAGTGACGAATTTGTAACAACATCGGAATGTTGTGGAAAAATATAGGCGGTTCGAATTGCAAGTTATAGTATACCTCTACCCTATATCTACATTGAGCGCATTAGTCCACAGTTCCTAAAATTGGAAACAGTAACAATGTTATTCAAGTAAGGTTGAAAACCATTCCAGGTAGGCAAATATTCCAAAAAACAAGGATTCTAAAAGTCACCATCATCGTTGATCGATTGTACAGCAGTATTACGCCCTGGCACGCACTGGACACTGCGCCCGCAACCGTTTTTTTAATCAAAATCAACTCAGTTGGATTATTCTATGAGTTATTTTTGTGGAAATATTATCAACAAGGCGAAAAGGATTACGGTGGCCAGACTATAACCTCGCTTTGATCTTTATATTAAGTGTGAAGTTCAAGGTCAAACTTAAATCCAACCTTGCCAGTTGGAGTCGACAGATAAAATCGATACAAATTTATCCTATCTTAACTAACAAAATTGCATAACATTCAGTAAAATGTGAACAAATAAACAAACAAGCGAGACTACCAAGAAATCGTAACATATTGAAAATATTGAAAAGTGTTAATACGCTACAATGACCTTGAAAAATCTTGGACACGAACCAAATTTCCAATGACGCTTTTTCCGTAAAGTGCATCACAAACATTAATGAAAATTTGTAGTTTTTCTCAAATGCCAAATGAATTAAAGTGATAGAAACTCAGTAAAATTTAAAAGCGAAAATAATTTAAAATAAATTAAATTGCCAATTAAAATCTATAGTACCAATTTTTTTCTTTGCATTAGTTTGGTAAACAACAAAATGTACGTGATGTGATGACTGCTCAAGTTCAAGTTTAATAATACGGCATTGCGTGTTTTTTATGTGCCGGATTATTGCAGCAATCGGAGATAAGAAATGTTATAACTTAGTAATAATTAAATCAAAGCTAAAGTTGATTTTATTCAATGAAATTAATCGATGAAAGTTTCGTCAATCGAAGAATACATTTTGTCTAGAAAACAGAGTGAGACAGGGTCCATTATCAATCAGTATAGCTATAAAAATTTTAAATTATTAATCATTAATTAATGGTTACTTGTGTGCTGTGTATTGGATAACTAAGCAGAGCAGAGTTCAATGGTGCCGTAAGTCAAGTTCGGTAAGTCAAGCCCAACCGTCCTTAAATTTTCAGTCTGTAGCAAATATGAAGCGGAATAAAGCTTTGACAATCTTCACAATTCTGCTCTATTCGCTACCCAAGTACAATTCAATGCATCAAAAACAAATTCAATTCAATGCCTCAAAAACAAATTCAATTTAATGGCTCCAACATAAAAAAAAAATCGGCCAACAGTCTGGGCGCAACTTTATTATTTTATGGGTAAAAGTCCGAAACGTGTTTAATGCTTAGATGCGGTGTAGGTGACCAGGGCGACTTACAACCTAAAAAATAACGTTCCAAATAGCCTCCTGGTTATTCCTTAGGTTGTCAGTCGCATGGTAACCTACACCGCATCTAAGCATTAAACACGTTTCGGACTTCTACCCATAAAATAATAAAGTTGCACTCAGACTGTTGGCAGATTTTTTTTTATTTATTAACGTATTTTCAAAGTGCATTTGATGTCATTAAATCTAAAAAAAATTCGGAATTCGTCAAAACTTGAACAATGTCCTACTCCCCGGGGGGTTTAATATCAAAAAATACTTAAATCGGTTTATTCCCCGATTCAAAGCATTTAGAAGAGAATGTGAATTCTATATGTCATTAGACCTAAGAAATATATCGGAATTCGTGAAAAAGAATGGTACATAACCGCCTAACACCACCTTAGGGGTTAGATATCGAAAAATTTGGAAAAATGTTTCTGGGCGCTTATATTAATAGGACGCAGTAGTAAAATTGATTTGGTAGCTCGAGAAGTCTAAAAGATTTACCGAAATTCGTGAAAATGTGAGAAAAAACCCTTTTGACGGACATTTTTTTTACTCTATCTTTGTACACAAATGAAAATCTAATTTTTTTTAGTTTTAATTACTCTACTAGCACATCTACATATACGTATTAAGTTTCAACTTTCTAGCATAAGCCGTTTCTGAGATATAAAAACAACCCCTCACCCATGTACCGTGATACCCTTGTCAACAATTTTATTTTTCTAGTGTGTCTCTATAATAGTTCTATATAGTCGTAAATTTTTTAGTGTTCTATTCATTACAGTTTTCGAGAAATAAAAATCAAAATGTTTTCCTTTCAACCCCCTTTCACCATCACCACCAACACTCACACCCTCAACATTTTTTCCCTACTAGAAGTCTAGTGACTCCAACTCCTGTAAAATTTTCAAGTTCATATCTGGTAAGGTTCTCGAGATATTAAAATTGAATATTTTGAAAATTGCTACCCTCCCACTTTCGTGCTCCACCTCCCCCCTCAGAAAGTTTACGTTCAGTAGACTCAACTTGTGATCCCATATACAGAAACCAAATTTTATCCTCCTGGTGTAATTGGTTCGGAAGATATTGTAATCCAAAGTGTTTACCGGCTTCCAAGCGTTTCGGACTCATTGTTTTTCCCCCCACTCCCACACCCCTCCACCACTATCGATCTTTTTTTCCTTCAAATGGGTCCACTATCATAGTTTTACATAAGTTCCAAGTTTCAGCCTCCTAGCATAAGTGGTTCTTGAGATGTAGAAACCAAAATTTTTCGTCTAAAACGCTCCCCCCTCATACCCCTCACATCCCCACCCCTTAAAAGATACCATCCGTAGTGGTTCACCCAATCTACCCACCATAAAAATTTTAACTTCATATCTCAACGGGTTTGGGAGCGACGCGCCTTCAAACGATACGGCGGACAGACGGACATTTTTTTTTTTTCTTTTTACTCGTCCTAAAAAGTATAAATACAAAATTTCAGGGTTGCAAATTTTTTTGAAATTTCAGGTCGATCACAATACTTTATTATTAAAAAATAATAAAGTAAAATTAGGTACATGCCAGAAAAAAACGGATCAAAACAAAGATCCACGCTTTATGCTAGAAAGTTGAAGCCTTTGTGTAAAATATCTTGATTTCCAGCACTCGCATTTAATTCTTTGTTCCAAGTTCGTAACAATTCGAAACGCAGTAATATTCCTGTTACTGTACCAAGTTCCTTTCTCCTATGTAATTTGTCACTACGAAGAACAATATTTAACTTACCACACAATTCACAGTAGTCGAAATTTTCTCAAAGCTCCTTAGCATAGCTATTTTTCCGGGGATAGGTTTTTAACCTAGCGTTCTTTGGATGCTTATACAGTAGCCAAAGGATTTTTGTAGTTTGAATTGTCGTTATAGCTCGGTATGAAAAATATTGGAAAAATGGCTTCGAAATCCCAGACAATATAAGCTGTGAAAATTTCATGATACCAGAACTCAGCGTTCGAGAGTTTTTACTGCGTTGGATAAATAAGGAAGCTGGAATTTTGTACAGCATCACAGTTAAAAGACGATAAGCTGAACATCGTAGCGTTGCCGTAGAAATTTTAGACAAGAGTTCAGCGTTCGAGAATGTTTGCTGTTTCAAACAAACAAAAAGGTTATTTCACATTTCTGAGTTTCACGGAAATATAAAACTTTCTTCTTCAGAAAGGATTTTTTTTAAAACTGAATCGTTGTTGTATGCAAAGTCCAAGTTGTGGTCCAAAGTCCTTTACTTGTTTTGGTGGTAAATTGGGATCGTGGAAGAAAGGATTTAGTAACATCGTGCGAACAATTACCTTCACAGTATCAAAAAAAGACCACAGCAACCAAAATTAAAGCCGTGACCGAAATGGAAAACTGAACACTACGTTCCTGGATTGTTGTTTCGACATCCGGAACAGTTTGCGTCATATCGATCACAAGTTCAAACCGTGCGAACTTCTTAGAAACAAGAATATTATTTATAGAAAGCTCTTCCCCTTTTAATTAATTAGAATACGCAGTAGCGACTTACTAATCTAGTTTTGTCGTATCAAAATAACAGCCACCAGCTGGTCGGCGTTTATTCATTTCAAGAATATATAACAAAAATTCGGAGAACTGCTACAAAATTTATCTTGTACAATTTGCCATCATTTACAAGATCTTGAATGAATCTTCGTATGAATGAGTGTGTAGAATGTGTAAATGACTATTAAGAAAAAAAAAAAATAAAACTAAGATGAACTTTGCTCAAGTTCAACGAACAAACTGAGAAGATTTTCGCATTTATTAGTCACGAAAGAGTGCCGCAATTTCGTAATTCGTTTCGTATTAATTTTGATATAAGAACATTACCGCCAAAGTACCGCTAAAAGCCATTCGCAATTATTTATCACGATCGGTTTTAAAAATTTGAATCTACGAGTATGTTCAAAAATTGATTCGGAATAATTTCAAAATTTGTTTTGAGTGTTTTTTTTAAGACTGTGCTAATGTCTTTTTAACTTGTAGCGTGAAGTGTCTAACGTTTTAAGATACTTGGCTTAGTTAGAAAAACAGAAAATATTGGTATGAAAAGACAATGCATAGGAAAAGGTTAACGAGTCAAGAGGAGAAAGGTTCGCCTAGATGAGAGGGTCCTCTGGCAGTGAGTTTGGTCATTGAGCTATTGATGATATAATGCTTTGTTCGGGTTTTCTTTATATTGCTGTTAAACGACGAGACGGAAGGCAGCACTTGAGCCAAACTCAAGCGGCGCAGTCGGTCTTTCATTTTGAAATGCGATACTCCACCAGTTCTGCGATTTAATTCGAAAACTGACCGACAAGCGGCGCAGTCGGTCCTTGAACTTAAAATGCGATACTCCTCCGCCAGTTCTGCGATTTAATTCGAAAAACGACCGACAAGCGGCGCAGTCGGTCTTCGATTTTTGAATCCGGTTAAAATCGAAAACCAACTGCGCCAGTTGTTCAATTAAATCAGAAAACTGACCGACAAGCGGCAGAGTTAGTCTTTGATTGTAAAATGTGGTTGAAAACAAATGCCGTCTGCTTTGAGTTACAGCTCAAACGGAGCAATCTTTCTTCGATTTTAAAATCGAAAATTGAACGATAATGCGCTCAGTTGTTCTTCGATTTTAAAATGCTAGCCAAATCGAACACCGACTGCGCCACTTATACGATTAAAATTTAAAACCGACCGACAACAAGTGCAGTCGCTCATTCATTTTAAAATTATGTTAAAATCTTTACAATTAACTTTTACGATTAAAACCAAAAAAATCTGACAACAGTCTGGGCGCAACTTCATTATTTCTTGGTTAGAAGTCCGGAACACGTTTATTGATGAGATGCAGTACAAGTTTCAATGCGACTGACAACCTAAAAAATAACGTTCCAAATAGCCACCTGGTTATTCTTCAGGTTATCAGTCGCATACACTCAAAGAAAAAATATGATTATGGCCACCATATTTTGGGAGAACCTTACTATAATTGAGATTATAGTTCCCACAACCATGTTACAACATGTAACACAGTTGTACTAACTGAATGTATGTTTGTAATAACTATAGTTACTAGAAATATGGTGTTTGTTTTAAGGAAACATACAATGTTTGTCTCAAACAAAATTATGGTTGTGGAAACCTAGGTGTGTGATTCACGCAACCTTCTTTTTTAATAGAAGGGTTACGCCAATCATAAAAATTCTGTGACTTGAAACATAGTTAAGTTTTTAAAAAACCATGTTATGTTTGGCTCAAACAAAATTATGGTTGTGAAAACCTAGTTGTATGATTAACGCAACCATGTTTCTTACTGAAACGATTACACCAATCATAAAAATTCTGTAACATAGTTACTAGAAACATAGTTATGTTTTAGGGAAACATGTTATGTTTGGCTCAATCAAAATTATGGTTGTGGAAACCTAGGTATGTGATTCACGCAACCTTCTTATTTATTAGAACGGTTACGCCAATCATAAACATCATGTGACATGGTTCCTAGAAATATATAATGAAAGTATAAAAATTACCAGAGATATGAATTTTCAAAGTGGACTCGGACACCATTTTTGAACAAACTTTAACATACTTTCACATACTATAACAAACAAAAAAAATTAGATAGAAACCAAAAATTGAATTTCAATTATTTTTTTCACTAGTACAAAATTTTTCAAAAGAATCGGAGATGGTAAGGTCATAACTTTGGCGATTCTTGATGGAATGACCCAAATATGATTGTACTCACCATATTTTAACAACTTCTAATGTCGCACTGATCATATGCATGCTTATTACAATCACAGTATGGTTACGGCAATCATAATATGTCAACTAACACGATTGTACTGACCATCTCTAATCAAATGCTATAGTTGCACTGATCGTTTAAAGTTTTGTCAATAATAGTATGGTTGCGACAATCATATCTAATATTTTACCTTACATGATTGTACACAGAATATCTGGTATAGTTGTGGGAATTATTTTATCAAATTTCATGGTTTCACTGATCATAGAATATTGTTGTCGTGATTATAATATACTTTTACATCATGTAACGAGAATGATTGGTACAACAATATTAAATTTCAGTACGGATATATGTTTAATGCAACCATACTATGTTTTTACGAATTATATGCTATGGCTAGGAGCACCATATCCATGATCATTGGAAACATATCAGTTTTACAATAGTTAGAAGAACTTTAACCTTCCATGGTCGCACTGGGTAGAATCGACCCGACGAAAAATTTGGGCGTATATATGTATTAGTCCCCGGATTTAAATGGAACTTTAGTCGCCGTCTACCTGTATGTATAGTCTAATTCAAGGGATAATTAATATGTTTTAAATTAATTGCTTCTTCTAAAAAAAGCAGCACCACTATAACAGCTCACGTACAGGTTAGGTTTGGTGTCAATTAAAAAATAAAGGATGTCTGCATTTTGTAATGAGGAGGAAATGGTAAAAGGCTCACGCACCGGTTTGGTTTGGAGGCGATCAAAAGCAAGGGCGCCCATAGAACATTTTGTAGAGAGGAGCAAAAGGTATTTTTCCCTTACCAGTACTGAAACATGCAACTCTTGAGCGGAACATTTCAAGTACTGACTAAATTCTGCTAAACTTCATTGATTCAGTACTGAATAGAGGCACCGAAGACACCGGCGTAGATACCGTATAAATAGAGAAATATTATTAATATAATAATAAAAACAAAATTTCTATGTGGTCATAGCAATTTTTTTATATTTGTAGTTTACGTATTGAGTTTCCGGCTATTTCCTGCATAAGGTATTAAGACAGTTTTGATTTAAAAAATTTAGAGCCGTCAAGAAGACGTGATAAAACTCAATTTTCTTGTTTATATTAAGTACTTAGGCTGGCCGCACACAAAACAGTTTTAGTCAAAAACGTTTTTGACTAAACATGACTATGTCGCTGTTTCAATAGCAATTCAATGATCAGAGCACACTGATTAGTCGAGCTAGCTTCAAGGCAGTGAGCTCTGCTTATTGAATTGCTATTGAATCAGCGACATAGTCATGTTTAGTCAAAAACGTTATTGACTAAAATTGTTTTAGCTCTTTCAGTGTGCGGCCTGCCTTATTCTAAAATTTGGTGTATAACATAAAAGTGTCATTCGCTCTAAAGCATCTAAATTGCTGAGTTCAATTTTTACGATTCTGTTTCGGTACTGAAAAACAGAACTAATTCAAAATTATGTGGTAAATGCTGATGCAATATTGATCAAATAAATTGTCCATAGATAAAAGATAAAAAAAAGAAAAGGAATTCGAAATTCTGATTTCTTTCTGATTTCATTCAATATCGAAAATTTGTATTGACTCGTTAAAGTTGGAGTTCAGTCCAACGGTATATATTCTGGCGTTTTTCAATACCATTTTCTGATCCGTCGAGCCGGATTTAAACCAGAACTAACAATAAATTTATAGTGAATCTGAAGTGCAAACATTTCACCAACATTCTACTGGAAATTTTTTCAATACCATTTTCTGATCCGTCGAGCCGAATTTAAACCAGAACTAACAATAAATTTATAGTGAATCTTAAGTGCAAACATTTCACCAACATTCTACTGGAACTTTTTTGATTTATTCAATACAGGTGGGGTTTTTGTCTCTTCTAAGATAACTGTTGATGAAAAGGATGAATAGATGGATGATCACGAAAAATTTGATGAATGGCGCTGAAACGCAGGAATATCAATAAATTTCATACGATATGATCCATTTTTACTAAAATTCTTTCAAAACTGTTCATGCCATTGTCAAATTCGACGAAAAATGTGTAATAAAAACAGGTGAATTGAGCACTGAAATGTCAAGGAGCGGCAATGACTCGAGCCGGACACTGCAACGGGCTAATGCTCGTCGAAAGTGAATCCAAGCCATAGAGAGTATGACCGATGAAAAATGTTTACTGGAGAAGCCAGTTGATACCAAGGGTATCCATATAAAGTTTGATAGGGAGGGGCATAGCTATTATGACAAATGTTTACGTAACTTAAGAAAAAAAGAAGCAAACTCGTCTCACACGAAAATGAACATAGAATTCAATCGACAAATTGAATGCAAATTCATTAATTACAGCTGTAAAGATTAAGATCTAATCACTGAACAAATTTTAACTTGTTATTATACAACTTAATGAATTTCAATAAATTTATCTATCTATCAATCGACCCAATCAATGACTCTGAAAAGGTATAGTATTCGTGCGCATGGCCGCCATATATTTCTTTTAAAAGAAGGAATTTAACATTTTTTGATCCGTCGAACCAGATTTGAAATTGCGACCAATGGAAGCCAGAAGAATAGAGCAAAAAATTTTACTGTGTACCTCAAATTGAACTCATTTTTGGATTTGTAGAATTGAGATAAGGGCAAGTACCCTTCTAGCACTTTCTAAGGGTTAGTCCTTGGTTCAAAGTGTTGGACTGGGTCTGGAATTGGCGAGTTTCGTCAATGTGGGAATTTTTCTGGCAACTTGGTGATTTTTGTTATGATTGTTGAGTTTTTTTGGAACCAGATAATTTTCTGTGCCATTAAAAATACAAAAGTTCTGCACCAAACAAAATCAAGATACGTAAACTTATCACAAAATATCTGGTAGAAACTAGTTTAAAAGAAAAACCAAACTTTCAGTACCTATTCGAAAAATCAAACAAAATCATGATAAATGATTTTACTTTATTTTATTTTAATTTTTCCCCCAAAATATTGACTAAAAGATGTTACCGTGTGTAAAACATGACATCAATATGTCCACCTACATGAATTCTGTTGTTTTGCTCGCCGAAATTTGAATCTTGTCCAAAAATTTGTATTTATGTAGGCATCAACGAAATTTTTATTTTTCTTTTTTTCTATTTTATTTTTTTTATTATCAAAGAAAATAAAATAGCGAACCTTTTAAAACGTAAATATATTCGACGAATTTCCGCTATGTCGTACCATTTACGTACGTCGATGACAAGATAATAACGTCAGGGGGAAAAAAAAATCATGTGTAAAATTACTCGTTTTTGTGTGTGGTTTTACATATATGGAAATATGAGAGTAGAAAGTAATAAATGGTGAACCGTGTCATTAAAATTTACCGCGGTGATTAACTGATTATTCGAATTAAGAAAATAAAACTACTTAGTCATTTTGTCGAGAAAGATTATTTCTAGGTAAGATTTCTTACGGATTTGTTTTTCGCATTAAATTTCATGTCATCAAAGTGCACCGTTTTATTTGTTGCAATTTTACAGAAAAATTCCAAATTTACTTTATTGTTGCTATGTCAGGAAATGAACAATATACGGCAACAAATTAAAATCTTACTGTATCTTATCAGTGGAAAATAATTTTGCAAAGGTTATCCAGCACTATTGAAATTTATAGTTTTAATTGGTAATTTTAGTTTATCTTCATTTAATTTGGACGAAGTGTTTTAGCAGAGCAACTAAACTTATCTATAGCTCTGATGTCATCCTATTAATTCCCCAACGCCTGATAGCACTTTTATCTTGTTTTTTCTAATTTTTTTTGTCTAATTTTTCGTGGGATTTGTTTATTTGTTATCAAAACATGCGATTAGTTGCAGCGCAAGTGAATGCAGTCATAGGTTTTTATTTGTAATCAATTACCCCTCTTCTCCTGACCGCCTAATTAACAAAGCCAATTCACCTCAGACAAGGTGGAATCGGCAAACAAACGTGTATTTACTTTTTTTCAAACATTTTTGTACAATCCGACCTTGTGACAAATGTTTTAAATGCAATAAGCAAAACAAATAAAAATGTTAGAGAAAATTGTTTACAATTTACAGGCGGCTAATAAATTTAATATTGCGTACTTGGTCAAAAATTTCTAGCTTAAAAGATCACCTTCACCTTTCTGTATTAAAAGGCCACCTCCCCTCTATCGGGATAAACACTATTATCCTCTGCGAAAATCTTCTAAAAGTAGCTCCGTTTGAGCTAAAAAAGAGTTTTTATTTGCTCAAAAAGCGATTTTAATCAAATGTTAAAAATGAACATCGTCTGCGCTACTTGTCGGTCTGTTTTCGATTTTGATAGCAAAAAATTGGCGCAGACGGTCTCTGATTTTAACCACATTTTACAATCAAAGGCTTACTGTACATACATTACTTGCTTTTACTTCTAACTGATTTACATTGCAATATTTCGAACTGGATTTGACGAAATTTACACAAGTTACTAGATTTCACAAACATTTCGAGGAATTTGAAATCACTTTGTGTGACTAGATCTCAATCTAAATTACTTGCTAGAAATGCAATTCTTGAGATCCAAGCCCTTTTTTCCGGGTCATACTCGTGCTTAAAGACTCACATCATACACAAATTTTTTAGTTGCCATTGGCAACTATCCGAGACACAAACCACTGTCCCATGGATCAAGCTTACGTTTCGAATGGAATTTCATTCACATCAACAGCTTTATTGTCCCTGTTGGATTCCAAATTCAAAAAAAGAGTATAATAAAAATGTGAACAAAAAGCATTTAATACAGGGATTTCCAGTGGCCGGCGACAGTTCATCGACTGGATAAAAGAAAACTCGTGTTGAGAGTGGGGTGGTTTTGGTAATTTCTTAATGCGCGGTAATTTTTATGACTTTCTAAATAAAGAATACCTCTCGGCATTGGGCGGAAAAACTTGAAACTTTGATCGGGAAACACAGGTCAGATAAAGGGTTGATAATGCCCTAAAATAAACGATTTGAAGAATATTATTGAGAATGTCAAGCGCGTGTAGAATAAGAATAATAATAATAATAATAAATTTATAGGACGGCTACAAAACATTATAATTTGTCTTAAATTCTAAATGTAATTACAAGAATAAAATAAGAAGGATACAGAAGATCTCTCAAATCCCACTTTACATAATTAACCAATCTGGATTAATTGGGGAACGTAGCAGGTATTTAAAAAAAAAACAATTATTTCATAAAAATAACAGCGTAATAAACGTAACCCAGAAATGAACGCTATAAAAGTCAGTTGAACTAAGAAAGATAATAATCAAAACAAAAAAAAAAAGAATAATCATAAAGATAAAGAGAACAATTTTGGGAGTAAAATTATTCGCACGTGATGCAACATTTTAAAAATATCCTAATCATAATTTTATCAATTTTGCGATAATTAATTTATACTCGTGTTTGTAATATTCTTAAAAGGGAAATATGCACATACAATTTTTCTACAATTTCGAAAGAGTGTAATTCTGCGAATTTGAGATGGACCGTTTTTTTTATAACATCTAATTGTCTTGATTTTGAGCAGTCTTTACATAAAGGTCCGAATCTTATTACTAACATTCTTATTGGATGTTCTCACAGTCGTGCAACATCGTGCTGCCAATAAACATAGCAATCAGACGAAGAACACTCACGATAGAATAGCAGCACGGAATAGAACTAATGAGCTTGTCAGTCTGTATACTAGTCAAGCGTATTCGGCTAGAAACTTTCGAATCCCATCTTGTCATGGGCTTGTTACCCATTTTCCAAGAAAAAGTAGTGTTAGTTCCCGCTAATGCCCAAGAAGGGGGAATTTAGCAGCTAAAGATGTCAAACCTTATCAATGGCCAATTCATCATGATTTATCTGAGATGTCAGCCCAACTGGAGTATGGAGTTGATAACGCCTTGCAAACTAGATGGGCTGTGTGATAAAGTAACTTGCTTCGGAAAAAAAAAGCTTTGATACAGAAATGATAGAAGCTTAAAAAAACACATGGGTTGGGGTATAGGCTAGAATATCACGGAAACGATTGAGTTTAACAACATTGGTATACGCTACATTTGTCTATGCCTCGACTGTTGTTCGTAGTAGTTGGTGGCCAATTTGGTTGTCTGGCTGAAAGTCAGTTTCTTGTCTAAGTTGACTCCGAGATACTTGAGAATTGGCTTTTAAGAGATATCATCTCGGAAGATTTGAGGTTAAGTGAGATGGTTTTATCCGCTTCGCAAAGAATATGGCTTCGCTCTTGGTGGGATTAATGTTCGTCATCTATATCTTAAACCAGCCTTCCAAGTTTCGTGGCAGCCATCTGGAATTCTCTTGTAAGGACGGTCGGGCTCGAAACCTTACACATGAATGAGACCATGCGGTCCGTTCCTGGTGCGTGTGCCCTGAAGACAGCGAACATCAGAGGAGATAAAGTCGAGCCCTGAGGCACACCAGCTTCAATGACCTTTACTAGTCAATCTCTCCCCGTTCAGCAGCACTTTGAACAACCTTTCATTCACGTCGGACCTGACTAATCGAACTAGTTTAATTGGAAACTGATGTTCAATGAGTTTGCACAACAGTCTATTATGTCAGACTTTATAGAAGGGCTTTTCAACATCCAAGAATATCGACCCGGAAAGCCAATTGACCTGTTGTCGACTGATCGGCTCGCAAACCAAATTGTTCATCAGGAAGGATGTTCTCATTATCAACACGTTTCTAAAGACGTTTTTTTCTCTGCTAATTTTGCAAGTGGAGGCGATGATTTCGTGGAAATAGGCTGCTCTGACCAACCTTCGGAACCATTACCACGTCTGCAATTATCCATACAGTAAACTAGCAACTTGGCTTTTCATCATTTACATCCTCATTTATTTTGGCGACCCTCAAGGCTCTGTTTTCTCTCCTATTTTGTTTCTGATATCTATCAACGATCTTCTATCGTCAAATCGCAATCTCCTATCTCTAGTCAATTGCAATGGTAAATCAAACGCTCTAATCTTTGAATGGCGATCTTAGTTTGATCCTGGAATGGAATGGAATTCAAAACATCACACCTTGATTCGAATTCATACAGCTACGGTATAGCTTTGTATGACGGTCCATAACCTACGAATACAATTCGTATATTTGGGCTGGAGCACCCGAATTCAATGTGCGACGTGTTTTGGCTAATTGGAGATGGGGCCATCAAGGCCTCTTTGACTCCCTTGATCACCGCAGAAATGTTGGTTCTATTGCATTTTAACGCAAAATTTCGTCGCCTCCTTCAACCTCTATATATTTTGCCCTGTAATCCTTTAGACCACGAACTAGAGATGACCAGTTCCAAAAACACTTCATTGAAGGGAGTAAGTGAAGTAACTCAGTCAGTTATTTTGGTTAGCTGCAATTCAATTCGAAAGGTTAAAAAAAATTTAAAAACTAATGAAGGAAGAACGAAGACTAACAGAGTGAACTGTACGAACACGGTGGAGAAGAAAACCTAAACACACCAACACAACTGAACGGCTGACCGACTAGTGAGTGACTAGTGAGTAACTACTGAACGGCTGGTTCAGAAGAGAAGAGAATAGATGAGCAGTTCACGAGGAACTACTTTAAAAAACACTTCATTGAAGTGAATAAATGAAGTAACTCAGTCAGTTATTATGGTTAACTGCAATTCAATTCGAAAGGTTAATAAAAAAAAATTAAGAACGAATAAAGCAATAACGAAGACTAACAGAGTGAAGTGTACGAACACGGTGGAGTAGAAAACCCACACACACCAGCACAACTGAACGGCTGACTGACTATCAAGTGCTTCAGTAGTCACGCGGTTAGAGAATGGAGTAAGTGAACAGTTCAATTGAAGGAGTAGTGGCTAGTGACTACTGAATGACGAGAAGAGACAACATAGAATGAAGGAGTTCAATTGAAGTACTTCACTGAACTTTACTCTTTAAAGTGAATGACTGGTTGGAAGTTCTTTATTCAAATTAACTGTTTCGCCCATCTCTACCACAAAGGATGCGATTATGAAATGCATTGACATCTTTTGTGTTCCTGAACCGCTTTAGTATTGAGTGTTTCAAGTGTAACGTCCACCATAACGTCCTCAGCCATGGCTCAACAACTCCTTAATCCTAACATCATTAATCCCTCGATACATTGATCATGAATGGCTGTGTTTACTACTGTTAGCGGTTCTATAGCAAGTATCATTATTATAAACTATTTTCTCGGATAAAAAAATAATTATCCGAACGTATTTTATCCGCTTTTTTCCACAAACCTTTGGATTATTTGCCTTTTCAACAGAACAATTTACTGACCTTACCCTTTTTGCACAAACGGTTGGGCTAGTTGCTTGCTAACAGAAATATTTCGGAAAAAAGATTTGTTAGCTTCGGGACCTGTAACAAATAATTGAGTTGTTTTCTCGGATAATCTGGATCAAAATTATCAGAGAGCGTTCCCTCGGTATTTTTTGATTGGAAAAATTCGTTTTGTTTTGGGCTAGTTACTATAGGGTATTTTTTTAGGTGCATGAGAACTTCAAATTATAATACAAGACAGAAATATTGTTGGAATGAAATTTTTTTTATTATATTCTGGTAGATAATTTCATGGCATTTATTTTTAAATATGATTTTCGTCATATGTTCCCCGCGGCTACGAATTACATGGTCCATTCGATCAGTCCAATTTTTGACTACTTTTTCCAATAAATCTGGCCGTATGGCGTCAATAGTGGCTTGAATATTGGCTTCCAATGCTTCAAGAGTTGCTGGTTTGTCGGTATAAACGCATGACTTAATATAGCCCCATAAAAAGTAATCCAGAGGCGTTAAATCGCACGAACGAGGGGGCCAGTTAACAGAACCACTTCTGGAAATCAAGTTGTCATCAAATTGATTTTGCAATAAATCGATTGTTAAGCGCGCTGTATGGCAAGTTGCGCCGTCTTGTTGGAACCAAATGTCGGCGATGTTTAGCTGATTAATTTTTGGAAACAAAAATTCAGTCAGCATGGCCGATTATGTTGACCGTAAAATGGACGAAGTGCTCTATGAACTTCGCGAACAGATTTATTTTTTTCAAAGTAAATTTCCACAATTTGGAAGCGTTGTTCTGGCGTTAAACGATTCATGATGACTTGCCAAACCTTACTGAACAGAAATGTCAACACAGTTTGACATTCTCAGCTGTCAAACCACAGTTATCGATATCGATAGTTCTCATGCACCTAAAAAACACCCTATAGTTCTTTTCTAACAGAAATATATCCGTACCAACTATTTAGGAAAAAAAAGTTGATAGCTTCGGGAACTGTAAGAAATAATTGAGTTGCTTCCTCGGATAATCTGGATAAAAATTATCCGAGAGCGTTCTCTCGGTATTTTTTGATTGGAAAATCACGGTTTGACGCATATACTTGAATTCTAGGTTTATCACAGATTATCCGGAATGATTCAAAAAAGCCTGAGACAGTTAAGGAGTTGATTTATTGGAACAGCAATTATTAATACAAAACCATTCGATTTTTACCTAGACTAATCTCCATTCGTGAAGTACTAAGTAATTGTATGACTACAATTCAGAATGTATTTCGCTCCGTTCTTCAACGTACGCGACATTTAAATTTACCGAGAACTTAAAGATAAGAAGTAAATAAGACACGAATAGCGCCACGTACAGTCCATAAACTCACCAAGGATTAAATTACTATCAAGCCACCATCTCTTATCTTTGACGTTCTAGTTGACAGCATCGTTTGTACACCATAGCAATAAAATGCAGGAATATCTGGTTCGTGATATGCCATTCTCAAGTTATTGTTTAATAATAATTATGACGTCGCGTGGATTATTAAATCAAATTAATGATGTAAAAGAAGAAGACGACAACGACAAAAAAAAACCCAAGTACTTGACTAAGTACACAAATTTAAATCCCAAACAAGTTGTCTATGGGGAGCCGACAGTAGAGGAGGATTTAGAGTGTCGATCTGGCGAAATAGCGTAGTACTAGCCCACCAGCCCCGTCGAGAATCGAAATGGATTATAAGGAAATCGCTAAATATAGCGAGTTACCTCAGTGTTGAAAAATTATCGTTGACGTTGTTTCGAGCGTTTTGAATTATTGAAATGTTTTTAAATGATTTCCATGTTGAATGAAAATCGTAATTTTATTGTTAAATCGATTGAATATTTAACATAATAAGCAAAGCGCGTGGACCGTGGAGGCGGCTAGTCTCAATGAATTGATTGATGAATTGATTTTTTTTTTGTAATAGATCCGCAACGTGATCTAATGGTTAATTAATTATAATCTGCATTTGAATGTAACTTGATATTTTTTCGTAGTTCTTTTCAACGGTATTGTTAGTATAATTCCAGATAAATTTTTGCATTTTTACCAGGAAATTTCTACATTAAATTTATTGCATCCAGTGCATATTAATGTTTGACCGTCAAAACAGCCAAAGCATGACAACTTTACAGTAGAGCGAATTTAATTTGACCAACGACGCACCTTGGGGATAGTTTGGTCAAACGTTAACTCTTTGGCCGAGTACAGGCCAAAGTACATGACTCATTATTTCACTTACGTTAGTACTAATTGTGACACCCCTTGGTAGTATAAATATAACCCTATTTCGATAATAAGGTCAGTACCAAATTAGCTGTTGAAGGACAAACATGATCATGTTAGCCGATTCGTCGCATTCCATCTGCGTCGTGATAAACTACTTCGTGAAAAAAGGAAATACACCGAAAGAAATTTTTGAAGAGATGTCATCAGTTCTTAAGGAATCTGTGCCATCGTATACCATGGTCAAAAAATGGGCTCGCTTATTTGGACAAGGACAAGAGAGCTGTGAAGCCTCGGGCGTCCTGTGACGGTAGTGACCGAGGAAAACGTCAAAAAAGTTGAGAAATTAGTACTGGCCGGTCGAAGAATAAAATTGTGGTAGGTAGCAGAAGAGTTGCAGATTAGTAAAGAACGGGTTGTAGAAATTATGCACAAACATTTGGATATGAGAAAAATTAGTGTGCGTTGGGTACCAAAAATTCTGACGCCGTTTGACAGTTTCGAAGCAGGCACTGAAGGACACGGGCTTCACGGAAATTGACCACCCACCCTACAGTCCAGACCTGGCTCCCGGCGACCTTTTCCTTTTTTCCAATTTAAAAAAGGAGCTACGAGGTCGTAGATATGCCGATGATAATGAAATGAAAGCGGCTGTAGAAGACCATTTTGAGGGCAAAGAAAAAGAATATTTTTTGGCCGGTTTAAAAGCGTTATACGCCGGATGTGAAAAATGTATTTTACTCGAGTGAGACTATGCTGAAAAATAAAAATTAAATACACTTACTTTTCTTTCATTTAATGTATCAACCGCTCGCCGTACTCCAACGGAATTCGAGCGGAACTCATCGTTTCCTTTTCAATACTGATACATAACTCGGACGGAACATTTTGGAACTGACTAAATTATGTTATTAGAAAATGATTTAACAGCAAATACCGATACTCCACCAGTACTGAAATTTAGTACTGTATAAAATGAATTTTACGATATTCATACGGTACTGAAGTTTAACATTTTTTTACAATAATCAATTAGAAAATGGGTTTTGTCACAATTATTGCTCTTTCGGGACCATATACGTACATCTGAAGAAAACAACTTACATACTTCGAATATTTTACTGAATAAAATCCACTTTTAGTGCACAGTTTCAATTCCTACTACTGCTGAAACAGTTCTGATTTTAGGAATTTACAAACATCAAAGTTGTAAGAAAAACTTTTTTTTTTTGAACACAATGCCACGAATCGCGAAATTTCAACCAGTTCTCGATAGTTGAGATAACCATTTAGAAAATCAGAAACGCAAGGTTTTTTTTAAATTTTCTTTACACTTGTGATCCCTTTTAAATCAATTCAATTCAAAGTCATTATTTCGTATATTGAATTCTTTTTAAAACATTTCTCTTAACAATAGCTCAAATTAAATTAACGGTTCGAATTCATAGATTCATTCAGTACTGTCGCAGTATTAAATTCGTAAGTAATTAATATAACTCTTGACAGCTATATTTCAGTACTGAAATTCAGAATTGTTTCAGGAATGATTTGTTGGCACTGAACTAATTCTAACACAGTATTGATAAAAAAATTGCTTTCACACACACAAGTATGTGGAAATTCGATTTTTTCCGAATGTATTTAGGTTACCCATCACGAGAGATCACTGTAGATCCATTTTGGTCACCTCATATAAGAAGGTATTTAGTGCTGAAAGTGGAAATATCGATTCACCAAAGTCCGAATTAAGTTGAAGACTAATAGGTACCTAAATATGTTATGCGGGTTGGGAAAAACCATTTGATTCTGAATATTTCGTTAATTTGACACGACGAATGACTAGGGACATCCTTTAATATATATTAAATTGTACAAATATATTCAATGCTAAAGTAACCAGTGTCTCCTAAATACGCTATGGTTGTGAAGGTCACAAGTTTGAGTTTCCTAGCTATGATTTATGTTTTAGATGGGAATTATTGATATTTGTAAAATTTTGTCGATTACACGTTGTAAGAAAAGAGTAACGACATTTAAAGAAGTCTGGTTTTTCCGCTAAAGGAGGTTCTGAGCGTATTACTTGATTTCGGCTGTCGACCGAACTTTACTTGACATTGTTTAAAAACTGTTTCATTTTTGTGTTTTGTACAAAATTATAATTAAAATTCCAAAATAATTTTACAACAAAATTTAGGAAATTCCCCGAATATTCTAAGTTCAATAAAATTCCTGCCTTTTTTTCGAGAAAATTTGGGGGTAAGGGACCGGCTTACGCTTGAAAGTTGAAACTTAGTACGGATATGTAGATTTATTACAAAAGTAATTTAAACAAAACAAAATTAGATTTGCAATCAATTGCGAAAAGTCAAGCAACCCGTTGATTCTCTCTGTACTCTACAGATAATCCTTTCATTTACTTATTTAGTTGTATCTTAGTTCTAAGTTTTAACACATAAAAATAAGGTTTTTGTTTCCCTTTTCCTTATAAACTGTTCTAATTGTTTCAATCATTATTAATAACAGCTTGTAGCTACATTTGTAACTATGGATGTAAAGTTTGCTAACTGACCACCTAATCAACCAATTTACCATCAATGTCTAGTTTTAAGTACCTATATTGTGGAAATAAATGTATTTTAATTTAAATTTTAAAAATTAGATTTGCATTGAAGATTCACACATTTTCACGAATTTCGTCATATCTCTTAGGTCTTTTGAGATATGAAATTAGTTTTACTTTCACAAGTTCCACAGATTTTCAGGATTTTTTTACATTCAACCCCTAAAGTAGTCCAAATGTTTGTTATATTCACGCGTTCTGACACATCTTAGCTGTAATGAGGTATACAATTTATTTTTCCTTCCGTATTGTTTACTTATAAACAATTAAATCAATTTCAGAGTCTTTAAATATTCACGAATTCTGATATATCTCTTAGGTTTAATTCGATATGAATTGATTTTTTACTTCCACGGACTTTTCATAAATCGCTTAAAACGAAATTCAGGATTTTTCGATATTCAAATCCGGTAGATGGTGAGGGGTTGGGAAATATGTTCACGAATTTTGCTATATCTTTTAAGCCAAATACGGACTTATCGCGTTTCACCTATTTCGCGTCTTTCTCGTGAATAGTGTGTACAGGTTTCTCGTGAGTTTCTCGCCATTCGTTATTCGTGAGTTTTCTCGATTCTTTGACGACATCAAAGGGCGACGAGAAAGTCACGAAAAATACGCGAGACGATTTTTTTGTGACTTCTTTGCTAGTTTTATGTGTTTTGTGAAATAAGACGAGAAACTCACGAAATGTGAAAAACAAGAAAAGCAGGAGACTCCAGAGTAGGCTTGTGTAGTTCGCGAACTAGTTCAGAAGAGCGTTTCCAGAAGAGAAATGAACGAACTAGTTCGCAGTCAGTCCCGCTCCTAGTTCGTTTCTATTCATTCATTCCCGTTTGGAAAGTCAGTGCTACAGTATACTTCATCACATATTACCACAGCTCCTTTTTTATTTTCATTTTTTCATCACATTCTACCAGACAACCTTTCTACCACAATGACGACTACGAGTCGTTCCAAGCTTCACTGCCTTTCTCATCACCGAACTACCGCGAACTAGTGAACTAAAAGAACGAACTAGTTCGCGACGGGTCGGCAATCGGAAATGATCGCTCACTATGGTGAACTAAAACTACTCCAGAGGCTGTCTATAGGTCTGATAAGATCTTGAATTAGTTAAGACTTATCCACGGGTTTTCTATATAATCGCATAAAAACAAATTTCAGGTGTTTTGGATATTCAACCCTTACGAGAATGTAAATTGGTTGCATATATTTCACCAAATCTCTTAAGTCTAAGTTTGCCCGGAAAAATAATAAAGTTGCGCCCAGATTGTTGGTAGAATTTTTTTCCTTTTTTATATCACCCCAATCTAAGAATGACGAACCACAAATGGCTTTGTATTTAGATCTGTTGCGATAATAATTCACCAGATGAAGAGAAGCAACGATGAACATTTCGCTTAAAATTCTGGAAACACAGCAGCTGGTACAAAGAAGTTAGAAATGTACAGAAGAGTCTTCAGAAAATAGACAGGTAACTTGTTGTGGAATCATAGTTCTTCACTCTGAGTGACAGTGTTTCACACCAAACACTGCCATTATTTTAGAGGCCAGACAGAGAATTATTTCGCATATGAGCAGTGACGTCCAAATGTGAACCCCCACCGTTTTTTGCACTGGTTTTAGCGGTTAATCTTAAGATTTTAAATGGATTTGAAACCCAAAAATTATAAATTTAAAATATTAAAAATAAACATATACTTAATGCAGTCCATAGTTTTGGCATATAGTAGAATGATTCTTACCTGAAATAAAAGAGAACAAAATTGTTAAATTCAATCGATTTTTTAAACATAAACTAATTAAAAAAAAAATATGAAGGGATATCACAGTCCAACTTTCATAAATAAAAATAGCGTACAAATTGTTAGCTCCAAATTTTGAAACCACTTTTGTGGCAAACAGTGATTTTGACAGTATTTGGAAGATCGTTCCATCGACGGCGCTTACTTTAAAAGTTCTAGAGACAGTGATTCTCAACCTCTTTTTTTTTATCACGGCACACTTTTGATAATTTAAAAATTTGGCGGCACACTATGAGAACATATTATATAATATATTTTTTATTGTATGCATTCGTAAAATTTGACAGCACACTAAAGTGCAGCGGCATCGTTGTTGAGAATACCAGTTCTAGGCAAAATAAATCACGTTATACTTTTTGCAGCTGTGTGTCCAATAGAAACATATCTTTTCAGTGCTGAAATTGACATGGGTTACAGGGTAATGCGATAGCTAAAACTGCGCAATGTTCAAACGTTTAAGAGGCAATAAAAATTAAAAATCACCATGTTCAAATAATAAAGCATTACCGTGCGATTCGTGGGTAATGCATAAGGTAATGACTGGATGCTTTTTGGAATGTTTTTTATCATAAGATTCCAAACCGCGCTCGCTTAGTTCGTCGGTTCAATCCCATGGTATCGGTTAGTGTAATTTCTTAGGCATGAATTTGGTACTTAATAGTAATGCGAAAGGGAAGCACTTACCTAGGTGAGATCAGTAAGTACTCATTTTCCGGAATATAACAATAATCGCTAGGCATTACGGAACCGATTCTGTAATCATTACAGTTCCTACTGGGCAGTTGCTACGCTTATCCTTCACAGTGTAGTAAAGCAGGAACTGAATCGATTATAATAACAATGACAGAACATACTCGTACGTAAGAATTAATTGACAGCACATGTTATCTATGCATTAAAACTCTTTCCGCATATTAAATTCAATCAATCAAAATCATGAACCCCAATAAATCTTAACTATGCCTGCCTTTGAATGAGTTATTTCTTTATCAAACTCGCAAACAATTTAAAACATTTGATCGCTTAGTTACGAAACTATAAATCTCAGTGTCATATATTTTAATTTAGATATTCTCATTGCTCCATTTAACGAAGCGAACAACATTATTATGTAGATATACCTAAATGTTTCTCGTATCATAGGCCCAACATAAAATATGACGACAATCTTATTTGTCCATATCATCTTCAAGCATTTTTATTGAGTTTTATTAACTCAATCAGATTACGCTTTTAAAATGATTTTAAGTGTCGCTCATAATTAATAATTGGCATGGGAAAAAATGACTTTACCATCAGCACATAGAATATTACGCCAGAAAATTTAATACTCATATGGATTTATGGCAAACGAAACTAAGAGATGCTTAAGCTGCCGAATTATCACTTAAATTTGATTTAAATATGTTCTGGGAGTTTTTTGAAGCAAATATCGAATTTAATGGCAATTAGATGGCAAACTATAGTTTGATGAAATATAAAACCTTTTCGACAAAAATGTTCGGTAAATTTGGAAAGAGATACCACCTCTGTAAAAGTTTTTTTTTTTATAAATCACTTTGCAACGGTGATGAAGGTGGTGTAAGTTGTTTCGAGTGAACCTGGGAACTCATAGAAGAGTAGAAAACTATTTCACTAAAATTTGAGTTCAATTTTGAACAATTTCATTCAAAACGTTTGAGTGGAAAATTTCGCTTGCATTTTATGAGTAAAAACCCCGACTGTCGAGACAGTGCAATCTTAGTTTGAGTGAAAATAATAAAACAATAAGACAAAATAAGGCCTAGAGCATGAAAATGAAATTTTAGGACATCAACTCTCCAAGCTGAAGTGCTGCGTTAAATTTTCATACAATGTTGAGGTGTTGCCATTAAACTGCAACGTAAACTCTTTACAGCAATTTCACATTTAGCTAGTAGGAACGTGGGTTTCCACTCGAAGTTGGAGTTGAATTTCACTCAAATAAATCAAAAACACATTTCAGATAAATGGACGTTGTCTGTATCTTTTTTTCATAGCATAATCGAATTTTGTTGCGAAGTTCCAGCAAAAATTCATTCATTCATAAAATTCCAAAAAGAATTTATTTTGAAATTTCTGATGAATCATTCGGTAAATTCTGATGAGAGTCATTCTTAAATTATATATATAAAAATATAAAAATTATTATGAAATTTCTGATAAAATTAATCATTGAAATTTTTGATAAAATTCACACTGAAATGCCCCATAAAATTGCTGATGATTGTTGAATTTTTGAACATAATTCGTTCTGAAATATCTGATCAAATTGATTCTGGAAGTTTCTGATTACTTACTTACTTATGTATTTAATTATTAGAGTTATTCTATAAGATATTTACAGTTAATACAATTTTTGTAGAGATCAGACGGGGAAAAAATTATTGTCTTTACAACTATAGTGTAGTATTTCTATTTCTTGACAAATTGCGTTATTAATTAAAGTGATACTTCATTAAGTTTCTGATTAAAGTCTTTCTGAAATTCCCGAAGGAATTCATTATTTAAATGGTTATGAAATTGATTCTGAAAGTCCTGATGAAATTCATTCTGAAAACCGTCCAATCTCAAATTAATAATTAAATTGATTTTGAGATTCCTGGGTACACACGTTCTGAAATTCCTGATGAAATTCATTCTAAGGTTCCCAATGAACTTCATATGGAAATTCCAAATAAAGTTCATTCTGAAATTTCTATTGAAATTTGCTCTGAAATTCTTAATTTTGAATTTATTCTGAAATTCCGTATGAACTTCATTCTGAAATTCCTGATAAATTTCATACATTTTCTTGATGAAGTAGATTCCGCGATTCCTGACGAAATACAATCTGAAAAATTGGGATGAAATTTAAAACCTTAACCTTTCGTCCCCAAGGTGGATAAGTGGTAGGCTAATAACATACTCCGGAAAAAAACAACCATGTTGAGGAGCTTCGAAGAAAAACCATTGATCGGCTAAAGGAACGACCCAAATTCTGGCCCAGGGATTCGTTTATTATTTTTTGAGTTCGAATCCAAAAACTATTCGGGACATGTTTTGTTCTGGCTTTCTAAAGACATAACCAGCCCTTCGCCAGCTTCGCAGCTTGTCTTTAATTCTCAATGCCTACCTTAAGACCACTGTCCAATTCTCGTTCAAAGATCGAAAGACATAGGTTCAAAAAAGTCTCCAAAATTTTGATTACCTTCCAAATGGTAGGTCAACTGGACATAATCCATATTGGGTCCGAGCTTTAGGACTTGACTTTGAGCCTATTTCTTCATATATGGCGCTGAAACTCAAGTATAACTTTGATCCCGTTGAATATCCCCAAGATTGACGCAATTGGTTCAAAATTGTGACCACCTTCCATATGGTACAATAAAAATAGATCAACTGGGCAAAAGCCATATTGGATCTGGGCTCTATCGCTCAACAACGGTTCTACTTCTTCACCTATGGCGTTACAGCCCAAGTCAAATGTTGACCTCCTCGATGATTTTCTTCTCCAATCGTTTTTCTTTCAAAAACCTTCCGATTCTTCATTCGAATTGACTTTTTTCATCAAAGCTTCTTAACTTTGTAAAATTTTTTTTTCGCGAATATCTTGTCTTTTGGCATCGGCACCAAAACATTTGTAGGCATGAATACTGTTGCAAATCAAGAAAAAACTGACTGTTATGAGTGGGATTCGAACCCAGAACCTCTAAGAAGATACATACTTTACCGAAAATGTACGTTGCTTACCTGCTTGCTGCTAAAGCTTCCGGTCAATTCTCTCTAAATAAATCGCCATTTCAATCACGATCCATAAATTTTCTTCAACAAACGTTTAATGATCACATAATTACAATTTTACTATCCGAGAATATTGTGCAGTCATACTGAACTGCTCTACTACCGGTTGAAGTTTTACTACATTCTAATATTTTACAAGCGTTGAAAATTTTAATAGCCGTTCGAAACGATCGGTTTTAATTTGCCACGATTTTATGTGCAATTTTCGAAACTATATTTAATTTGCGGTCATGTGGGTTTATTGTATTTAGTGTTTGAAATATTTTTGAGGCCATACTCGGATAGTACACGGTATGTTGTATATGTTACAGTTTAGCTGTAAGCCATGACACAGATATCTAAACTCAAAGAGATACCAGACACCTAAATATATCCGTCAAGAAACAGCAGATTTTTTTCAATGAAATTTACAAAGTTATTTAAACAAAGAATTTGCGCGTACAGAAAAAAAAGCCGATCCCCATGCAATTTCAATTGTATTCCGTGCGAAATGTCTTAGTTAGAAATTGTTGCGCAGTTTGTTTTTATTTTATTATTTATGTATTTTGCTAAATTTTTTTATTTTTTTTATTTTTCAGAGTAGAAGTTTTTATAATTTTTCACTGCTGTATTATCGTGACATTCAGAAAGCCATAATTCAACAAATATGATAAAATATTTGAATTTTTTTATGAGCCTTCCAATAATCATAATTTCACATCCCACATTCAAAATTTAAAAAATCAAAAAGAAACATTTTGAAACTTTGTGTCAAAAAATCTTTTCACTGCCAAAAACGGAGAGTTGTTGGCATTGAAATCTGTGTGAATAGAGTTACACATCTATTCGTATAAGGCGTGATAGTAAAAAGTGCGCGTAAATAAATGATATCATTGACAATATTTCATTCATACCATAATCTGATTGTTTGGGTGGCTGTGTAAATAGTTCTTTTTAATTGCCGTCTTTCTTGACTCATAATCCGGTGATATCAACCCGCGTAAAAAAACTTAAATTATAAACGACATAAATTGCTCAATTTATGTCACTTTGGAGCAGTCAATTTGTCTTAATATTTTCATTTGTTTAATAGAGACTCTATGATGCGGTTAGTTATATTATTAAACTCTAGACGTAACTATATTAGTCGATAACTCGTTCAAAATTAATCATCTATTCGCAACACGTATTTATGGTTTTAATAAATGTCTGATTATAAAGCTGGAATTACGCTGCGATGTCTGCGATGCGCGCGACGCGCGTCATTTCCCAATCGCATCGCGTATGCGATATCGAGGCACCAGCTGTACTGAGCGGACTAAGTTGTTTCTCGCAGCTGCTAAATAATATTTTGATCGCAGCCTGCAAACATATTGCCTGATTTAATTTTCCGGTATTTATCAGCAGTTTCCTGTCTATTGTTGTTAAAAATTCGAAATACAAACGACGCAAGTGTCAAAATCGCGTTACACGCGCGACGAAATTGAAAAATAATCATCGCTGAACACACGCGCGTCGCGTTCATAATAAATTCCACCTTAAGATCACTGTACGACGTATTTTGGATAAATTAGAAACAACTTACTCCGTTCCTGAAAGTTAAAGTATGTGTTGTCAAAACGATCCAAGAACAATATCACTATCGTTAGTGGAACGTACTAATCTTTCAAACTTAACCGGGTGTTCCAAAAGTAACTAACGCAGTTATCGATGTCTGAGCAAACATACAATTCTCAACTGGAGAAGACGATGCCCGGCTCATGTTAAAGTTAACCTGATACATTGGAAGTATAACGAGGCGAAAAATTTTTCACTGGCAAAGTCTGTTGAAATTATACACTGGAAGCTAACCCTGCGTCTACACTGGCAATTTATCTGGCAATGGCAATGACAACGGCAATATTGCCATACACAAATTGACAGTGTAGACACATCAAACACATCCCCTCAACATTGCCATGGCAATCATTGCCATGTCAATTTTGAGAGCAATATTGCCAGAAAACGCATCGTTTGACATAAGTGAGCGTTGCTTGTCAACAAGTAGGAATAAGTTTTTTTTTGTTTTGATCGCGAAATGGCTGAAAATAAGTTAACTTGAGAAAAAACGATTGAACTTATTAAAAGCTTTTTTTCTTTATGCAATGTCCGACATTTTGCTTCAGATCTTAACACTTTGAATTCACTCGCTCAAATAAAAATTACCTGGCAATCAAAAAATGCCCACTCATTACGATTTGACATTTAACGCAATAAATATTGCCATTCCCATTGCCAGATAAATTGCTAGTGTAGACGCAGGGTAAGGCCTGATATGGAAACTTGGTCGGCAAAAAAGTAACAAACATTTCTGAGTTACTGCTGCGCTCAAAATATATATCCGAACGTCCATTACATCCAGAATAAATGATGCTCTGGTTCTGGATGAAGAATCATCCGGTGTATTTTTTTAAGGAAATCGCAGAGAATTTTTATTTAAGCCAATCGGTGGAAACTAACCCTGCGTCTACACTGACAATTGATCTGGCAATTGCAATGGCAACGGCATTATTGCCGGACATAAATTGACAGTGTAGACGCACCAAACGCATATGGCAATATTGCTCTCAGCATTGCCATGGCAATTTTGAGGATAATATTGCCAGAAAACGAATAGGTTGACAGAAGTTAGTGTCGCTTGTCAACAGGTAGACTTAGGTTTGTTGGGTTTGATCGGAAAATGAGTGAAAATAAGTGGACTAAAGAAAAGACTATTGTTTTCGATGTTATCATTGCTTTGCTTCACAACTTGACACTTCGAATTCACTCGCTCAAATGAAAATTGCCTGGCAATCAAATGCCCACTCATTGCTATTTGATATTTAACTCAATTGCAATATTGCCATTGTTATTGCCAGATAAATTATAAGCGTAGACGCAGGGTAAGGAAGCCTGTTGATTCTGGAAAATATTCAATTTTTGACTGGCTTTCGAGATCACTACATTTTCATGCTCTTTACCTTCTTTTCTCGGGCAGACGGTTTTAAGTATGATCAATTAAATAAATAAAATACTGAACTCCGATTTATATCGCATAATGCAAAATAAGAGTCCACATGTAGATTGCCACTTTAAGGACTCGCGTTTGGTTACTACTCGAAAGAGAAAGACAATATTTTTCGTTTTAAATTTCCTATCTGAAACCTTATCTAAATCACTGAAAGTAACATTTTGCCTTTTCAATGACTTTCACATGTCTGCAGGAAATTTCAAATTCCTATCTTGGATCGTTCTGAAGTTATCGGGCAACACTTATAGATATGTGTTTTAAAGATTTTTGTATGGAGTCGAACCTGATCTTATTTTTAATTCAACACATATTTCTATAAAATTTCGAATTCCTAGCTCAACGATTTCCCCGAGTTTTGGTGGGTTTCGAAAGATGAATGAACATATTTCCAAGGATCTTTGTATGGCAGATCACTGGATTTTCGTCACACCAATTCCTCTATATACCACCATTAAAATGTTAAGTTGGGCAAAATATCAAAATTCAAGCTTGCTTCCGAAGTTATCGGCCAAAATTGGGGAGTAAAAAAACGGTCAGTTCGAAGTGAGGTGCATATTTTTTCACGAATTTCGTCTTATCTCTTAGGTCTTTTGAAATATTGAATTAATTTTACTCCAACGGATTCTTCAGAGAAATGCCTAGAAACTGTTTTCAGAATTTTTTAAAATTTAAACCCTAAGAGGGTGTAAAGAGGATGAATGCATTTTCAAAAATTCCGTCATATCCGTTAGATATCGAATCAGTTTTAACTTCCACGGCCTTTTTATATAATCGCCTGAAAACTATTTTAGAATATTTGCTTTTTAGCTCTTTAAAAGGTCTAAAAGGGTTGTACACGTTTTCATGAATTCTGTCATATTCCTCAGGTCTGATAAGATATCGAATTGGTTTTTACTTTCACGAACTTTTTACATAATCGTCTGAAAATCAATTTCAGGACTTTTTGCTTTTCAACCCGCATGTGGTGTAAAAGTGTTAAATACGTTTTCACGAATTTCGGAATACTTCTTAGCTTGATTTGAACTTACTCGTTAGGCGTTTAGGCGATTATACAAAAATCACGATTTTTGTATAATCGCCTAAAAATTAATTTCAGGATTTTTTGCTGTGTTCACACAAATTTGGCCTGAAGAGATATCTAATTGGATTTTACTTTCACAGCCTTTTTATACAATCGCCTTAAAACCGATTTCACGATTCCTCGAAATTGAGCCCTCAAGGCGGTGTAATTGAGCTGTCCATATTTTCATAAACTTTGTCATATCTCTAAGGTCTGATAAGGTACCAAATTGGTTTTTACTTCAACGGAAATTTTATGTAATCGGAAATCGTAAGAAATTAATTTCAATATTGTTGCTTATATTTTATTCAACCCCCAAAACGGTGTAAAGGGTTTACATCTTCGCCGAAGATATAACGAAATTTATGTATTCGATTTTAGGATATTTGAACTTCTGTGCCCACTTTTACTGCTTCCCGGACTTTGACCCGAAAAATAATAAAGTTTCGTCCAGACTGTTGGCAAATTTTTTATTTGGTATGTTAATTTCCAAGGGTGGTAGCTGTATAGTCACTTCTCCTAAAACGCGTCCTGAACTTCAACTCGAAATAATATAAAAATAATTAAGTTGCACCCAGAGCGTCGGTAGATTTTTTTAAGGGATTTTCGTATGGAAGCTATACCACAGAATGAACGAAATTTTGCTTTTGAATACATTGAACCCATTTTTAATGAAATGTTAGCTTTATAGCTCGTCTCTCGATTTATTGTTTCGCCCAGACTGTTGGCAATTTTTTTATTTGGTATGTCAATTTCCAAGGGTTGTAGCTGCATAGTCACTTCTCCTAAAACGCGTCCCGAACTTCAACTCGAAATAATATAAAAAAAATAAGTTGCACCCAGACCGTCGGTAGATTTTTTTAAGGGATTTTCGTACGGAACCTATACCACAGAATGGCGAAATTTTGCTTTTGAATACATTGAACCCATTTTTTAATGAAATGTTAGCTTTATAGCTCGTCTCTCGATTTATTGTTTCGTCCAGACTGTTAGCAATTTTTTTATTTGGTATGTTAATTTCCAAGGGTGGTAGCTGCATAGTCACTTCTCCTAAAACGCGTCCCGAACTTCAACTCGAAATAATATAAAAATAATTAAGTTGCACCCAGACCGTCTTAATCTCTCGATTTATTGTTCTAGCAATCAACATTTTTGTATGACTTTTATTTTGGTAGGCGCTTGAAGTTGTATCTTTTTTTTTTAATTTCAAAATTGTACAAAATTTTAATTTCCAAACTTTATGGGTTCTTTGGTGATCGGGTAATACGGCATATGGCTTTTGAATAGTACCTAGCTAAAGCTGGACTTACTAACGAGATCAACTCTTTGTAAAATTTGTACTTTTTGGCTGAACGGTTCTTGGGTTATTTCCGATCCGAGAGATGAATTTGCAAATTTTTCAAGGACTTATGTATGGAGGCAATATGAAGAACTCGCATTTTAACTCAAATTTTACCAGAAACTTTTGTTAATATGGTTTTCTACTAATTCTTGAAATGGGGGTGCATATTATCACCTCTTTTGTCCAATAAATTCGCAATTTAAGTAAAAAAAACAATTTTAATATTATTTATTGAGGTGTTCTCTTTTTAGTTGCACGGACCTTTCCTCGTTCTTTCTGCTATTACAGTTAAAATTCAAATATATTCCAATTCGAACCTAGAAGTTAACTTTCTTAACATCTTCGTCGACATAATCGAAAAAAAAACCAACTTACAGTTGCAATTATTCAACATTGACCGCCACATCGTCCAATTACCTTCCGCATTGTCGCGATATTTACTCGCAACAATTTTCGCATATATCATTTTCATTTATCGTATGCGATATATGCGCGAGTATGTAGTGCTAAATAGGCAGCATTTCGATCTGCAAGGTTAAAATACGGTCAACATTTACTTGTTGATTTTTTTTTTCCATATATGAGCATATGAAATATTTTTCAAGTACGATATCGCGTCACACAATTTATTATATTGCTTGCGATTGCCAATAGTGTGCGCAAATAAAACACGTGTTTTTAATAATAAAGTCATCAGTTTGAAGCTGATAGTTTTCCAAGTAGGTGTATAAAATGTATTCAAGTAGCTAATTGATAATGCAACCACTAAAATAGGTACTAATTTATGTTCGTATCTAGTAAAATAAAATGTAAAAAATGCGTAATTTTACATTGTGTGCGACATATTCGAGTAAAGAGTGCGGCGATTTTCTACGATACTAGCACAATAAAAAATCGTTATTACTATACGATTAAATTACATGCGAGTCGATTATTTTTTTATACATACACACTACGCTTGATACACCTGGGAGGTATGGCAAAACGCTTTCAAATTGTCTCGTCTTGGCTTGGCCATTTTGTTCATAAAACACGCATTAGTAATCAGCCCTACGAGAATGTAAACAATTCGAACACGTGCAAATTATGTGAGTAATAAACTACTACGCGGTGGATTTTGGGAAGCTCCAGTGTATTGGTCGTTGAAGATTAAAAAGCGATAATCTTTTTACGCGAAGTATAAAATTAAATTGACACGCCAAAAATAGAAAATGAACAAATTGATTTCTGTTGCGAGTCGGAGTAGAGGTTGTAAATATTAAAAATGTCAATTAAAAAAATATTACCACAAAATTATGGTTGCGAAAATTAAAAAAAAAAAAATTTAAAAAAAAAAGTTCACGTATCCCTTGTTATCGATAAATTTGTTACTTTCTAATATTTCTTAATCAGTTGCTTAATGCATATTTATTAAATTTATAATAAATTGTCAAAATTATATTTTAAACATCTTACAAAAAATCAATATCATTTAAATTCCTACAATGTTTTATTAAATATTTCAAACGACAACAATATTTACAAATAACTTATAATTTATTTTCTTTAGATTATCAATTAAGTTTTTTTAATCGAATTTAGGTTATTTTCGTGAATTTTATTACATTTTTTTTGCTACAAAATGTGTTAGAAAAATAGGGAAAAACATATATGATATTTAACGCTGCCTAATTCGTAATTGGCTGATATTAAGTCGATGATTTTTGTCGCCGGTTCCAACGGATTGTTCTAAAAATTATTTACATATTAATTTTTGTAGTTCTAGTATAAATCCACGCCTCGACGTACTAACTGGCAACCATTAATTATTGGTGCCACTTAAAAACTATTTTTAGGACGATCCTGCATTGTCGCAACTGGCGCCCAACGTGGGGCAAGAAATTTACGTGCTTTATGTTTACTTTATTTTCACTTTTGGGTCATTCCATCTAGAATCGCCAAAAATGACGAAATTTGTGACCTTACCATCGCCGTTTCTTTTGAAAGTTTATGTACTCATAGAATTAGTGAAAAAAAAATATAATAATTACTTTTTGTTTCTATCTCATTTTTTTGTTAGGCATAGTATGTTAAAGTTTTCGCAAAAATGGTGTCCGAGTCCTCTTTTAAAATTCATATCTCTGGTAATTTTTATCCTAGAATAATAACGTAGGACTTATTTCAAAGATTGCTGTTTAAAAATTGTCGCAATATAAAAAAAATACGAATAAAAATTATCCTTGAAATATTCTTTCAAGGATAACGATTTTGTCCTTTATCCTTGAATATCTCAAAAACAATTTTTTTTTTATTTTATATTTTTTTACATTTTGTAGGTTAAACTGTTTTACAAAACAACCCAAAAAATCAACTTGGGATCAAATGGGATCGGGGTAAAAAAAATCGAAGAACATCAGTGCTTCTCAATTATGTTATAATTGTAATTTTTCACTAACATAATTGAGAAGCACTGATGTTCTTCGATTTTTTTGACCCCGATCCCATTCAGATCCTAGGTTATTTTTTTGGTATGTTTTGTAAAACAGTATAACCTATTAAACATAAAAAATTAAAAAAAAAACAGTATTTTGGGATATTCAAGGATAAAGGACAAAATCGCTATCCCTGAAATTTTTTTTAATTTTTATTCGTATTTTTTATATTGCGACAACCTCTCCCTATAAAACAAGCCCTATTTTATTATTGTGGGATAAAAATTACCAGAGATATGAATTTTCAAAGAGCACTTGGACACCATTTTTGCGAAAACTTTAACATACTATTACTAACAAAAAAATTAGATAGGAGTAAGGTCACAACTTTGGCGATTCTTGATGGAATAACCCTTTTAAATTTTCTTTTATTTTTTATGTATAGGTTATTCTCATAAAAAAAATATTCTGGACATACGAGTAGGTATATGGTATGTACGAGCATGTAAGTTCAAATTAAGTCCCTGAGTAGTACTTTTTTCTTAAAATACTTGACGTATATGAATAAAGTAAAGTTTACTTCGTCTGCTGCAGCTAGACAGTTTGGAAATTTCTCTCTCAATTAAATTTTGATTGGGGTCTTGCCTTAGGTTGGCTTGTTTTAAAACTGCTGACGAAGTCAAAGAGAGAGTAGACTTAATATTTTTTATTGAATAAAAAGCGAAAAAAAATTTCTGACTTCTTCCTTGTTAAACGTGAACGCATTATTACATTTCAACTTTGACTTGGTTTAACTTGACTTGTTTTAAAACAGCTGACGAAGTCAAGAAGGGAGTACACAACATGTTTTATTGAAGAAAAAAATAAAAAACAAATTTTTTCCGTTGTAAATATGACGATAGGGATTTCCATTCAAACTTCAATGAATTTTTCCAAAATCTATCTAAAATTTGCATTATTACATTTCCACTTTGGCGCAGATTAGCTTGACTCGATTCAGAACAGATGACGAAGTCAAGGAGAGAGTAGACTTAAAATTTTTTATTCAATATAAGAGGGTGAAATTTTAGTTTTTCTGCTGTAAATATGACGAAATAATTTTTTTCGTCGTGTAAAATTGAATGAAACTTGCCAAAGTCTAGTTAAGATTTGCATTATTTTATCTTTGACGTCCGTATCATGAAGTAAGAATCTAAATACTATAATTTGGACGAGTTAGCTCAGCAATGTCTAAACTAGTATAATTGTTATGCACCTATGTGACGTTATTACTCGTATAAGCGTAGACATATGAGCCGTTTTTTTGAAAGTGGTATAAGTCCACCGGACGAAAAAAAGTTATAATTTTAATTATTATTTTTTACATTAAAAAGTCCATTTTAATAAAGTCAATATCAATAAAAATATGCACTTAAATTTTCTCTTGCTTTTATTTTTTATAATATGTTATTTTTAAAAGTGGTATAAGTCCATTTGGAGCTAAAAAAAAATCGTTTATTTTCTTTAACAATTTTAATAATTATTATTACATAATAAAATTTAACAGGTTTATAGTGTTAGAACAACACCCGAATTATATTAACGTATACCAATATTTTTAAATTATTTCAAACGTAAAACCTTAAATATCTCAATGTATGAAAAAATTGACTTATACCACTTTCAAATACAATGGCTCATATGAAGATGCAGCCGAAAACGTCCTTAATAAAGTAAAATTAGGAACACCATATAATCTGCTTACAAAGTGCCAAAGTGAAAAAATTGACTTATACCACTTTCAAATACAATGGCTCATATGAAGATGCAGCCGAAAACGTCCTTAATAAAGTAAAATTAGGAACACCATATAATCTGCTTACAAAGTGCCTCCTTTTTGATAACTTTTTTTTCTACTAAATAGAATACTGCTAAGAGATGGAATATCTTATACTAAGCTAGGTCCAAAGTAGTTTTAGTTCCATTTTTGTGTCTAATAGTCTTAAAACGTAAAAATAGGTTCGTCAAAATAGTTTATATTAAAAAATAATAAAGAAAATCGGCAAAAAATGTCAATCTATCTGTTTCTTTTTTCATCAGAAATAAAACCTTAAGATATAATAATTCTTGTTCAGTTTTTTTAAACTTTTTTTTTTACTTTAAAATATTGGGTTTATTTAAACATTTTATTTCTATATTTTTATAGTTATGGTTTTTTAAAATTTTCATTTATTCTTTTTTTTCATTCTTTCTTTTCAATTTCTGCTTAAAAGCTGTATTTTCTTCTAATTTCTAATTTTACTTTATTATTTTTTAATAATGAAGTATTGTGATCGACTTGAAATTTCAAAAAAATTTGCTATCCTGAAATTTTGTATTTACACGTTTTAGGACTAGTAAACACCAAGAAAGCAAAAAAAAAAATGTCCGTCTGTCCGCCGTACGCAAAATCGTTTGAAGGCGCGTAGCTCCCGAACCCGTTGAGGTATTAAGTTGAAATTTTTATGGTGGTTAGATTGGGTGAAACAGGAGGCTATTTGGAACGTTATTTTTTAGGTTGTCAGTCGCATAGTAACCTACACCGCATCTCATCATTAAACACATTTCCGGCTTCTATCCATAAAATAATAAAGTTGCGCCCAGACTGTTGGTAGATTTTTCCTTTTGACACCTTTACCAAGTTTTGTTACCATTTTCGAGCTTGGTTCATTGTTTTCTAATTTTTATCTTTACACTTTTGCATTATTAAGCTTTAAGTGGACGAATTATTCAAGACACATAGCGCATCTTCTTTAAAAAGACCCCTTACAACCTGGTGAAATATTAACAATTAAAGACTCAAAAGTGAATTTAACAAAAAAAAAATTATAAACAAAGGAAACCAATCATCATAAAACTCAAATGTAGAAAGCCAACGAAAATTAAAGAAGCTGTGTAAAGCACGTATTTATAGCATGACCTGGAGCATATGGTGTCAACCACCAAGGATGTCAACGCAGAATGGTTGGTTTTGAAAAATCGAAGCAAAAAAGAAAATTTCATAACTTCTCTTCAGTTCGTTACCTCGATTTCCGAGTTATGATGATATTGCAATATTCTGCTTACCTCTAGTGGTCTTCAAGGTAAAGAACTTTTCAACACTTTTCTTTCTTTTCATCAAGAAGGTCCTTAATTTAATAAATGTTTGGGATTTGCTGATGATTTAAAATTCATTCTAAACTGGGTTTTTTGATAAGAAATTCTGCAGAATATAAGAATCCTTATACACGCATGTTTTTTTTTATTGTGGTTCCAAATTTTCATTTTCTTGAATCAAATATCAAATTTTCCATTTTTTTTCACTAACTGCGAAATCCTTTTAAAGTAAAACTGGACTATTTTCTGTCCTTCTCGCAATCATCAAAATATTTAATCGCTGGTTCCAAATGGTGGCTTTTTCTAATCTTAACGTGTCACTTTGAATCAATCACACCCAGTTTTCAAATTTCAATTTCCTTTTCCTAGAGTCAAACCTCAAATTCGATGTTGTAACCCACAAATCTTGGTATGTGCCAAAATCAAACTTTCGAGTAAAATCTGTTAGGTTGCGATTTACAAATTGACATGGGATAGGTGAAAGCAAATTTGAGTTTTCAAAACTTATTTATTGTAAGAAGAATCGTTACTTTTTACAGCCTATTCTCAAATTGACTCAAAAATGTACGTACATTTGTACACAACAGCATCGTGTAGGTGAATAAATTTCAAATATTGGCGCCAAATAAATTTATCAGCTTCCCCTATATTTAAAAGTATTTATGTTGAGATTTATCGTTTAATTAAAAAACACACAAAATACCGTAGTATATTTAAGTATCGACCATTATAGCAAACATGATCACAATCATTACACAAATATTCAAATTATGTACCTACATAAATTCCAATCGATTCACTGCTGTACCACCACAGACAGGTGAGTTTACAACAAAAAAAAATTAAATAAATCGCTTTATCTTTACAATTTCCGTTCGAAGAGAATCGAAGTGCTGATTTCTTGTCTTCGGAAAAAATAAGCTTTAAACTCTTAAATCGAAGAGAACGAAGAAGTCTTAGCCGCTTTTATTTTCGGCTTTCGAATAGCTCGCGTACTTCTTTTTTTGTTATAACTGTTCGATTCTCGTACACATTTAAATGTTCGATTAAACGGCTCAGTTATAGAGCAAAAGCGATTACACCTCTTCGTATGAACTTTGTGAGCATATTGAAGGCTTCTAGAGTAGGGCAAAACAGGGCTTAGTGAGATCATCGGAAATCGATTGAGATCGACAAAATTGATCCACTTTTCAAAGGTGAATTGAAAAAGAAAAAAGGAATAGAAACTTAAAAATACAAAAAAAAAATTAAAAACAGAAATAATGTAATAAACACAAAAAAAAATTAACAAACGATAAATACAAAGAAATAAAAAAAAATTAAAATAAGATAAAAACAAAGAAATAAAAATACTTTAAAAAAGGAGAAAAAACAAAGGGAAAAAACACAAAACGAAAAGGAACATGTAAAAAAAACCTTAAAAAAATACAGAAATATAAAAGAAAAACGAAATTAAAAATTTAAAAAAAAAAAACAAAAAAAAATAAAAATTAAAAGAGAAATTTAAACCCAAAATGTATAATAATAAATGCAAAAGAACAACGATAAAAACAAAGAAAAAAATTAAATTCCAGTGAAGGTTTTCCAACTGTCATGTCCGCAATGGCAGTAGCCAGGGAAACGATCGATCTCAGTAGGGATTTTCGTGTTGGTGTTGCATACAAGAAACTCCTTTGACCAAAACCAACCAAAAAAGTTATTAAAAATAAAAAATACTTAAAAAAGGAGAAAAGAATAAAAACAAAGAGAAATAAAATACGTAAAGGACAAAAAAGGTGAAGAAATACAGAAATATAAAAGGAAAAAGACCTTAAAAACAATAAATAAAATTAACAATGAAAAAGAAAAGAAATTCGAACAAAAGTAAAAAGATACAGATATCAAAAACAATAAAGAAATCTATTAAAAAAATTATGAGGCATAAAGTGAAAACATATAAATAAATACAAGGAAAAAAGGAAAGGTTTGATTTCCCTAAATAATATAATTAGATAAATTATATGACTGGTTGGAATATGAGAACGTCTCAAATAATATGATACCTCCAAGGTGTAAGGGTATTTCGGGCCTCCAAAACAATTTTGAAAACTCGCTTTTCTCTACTATAATCGCAATCAGGGTTGCCAGATAGTTGGCTGCAGAACCCGCCGAGTGAGCTTATGAAATAGCCTAAAACCCGCATGAAGACTTGTAGCCCAAATACCGCGCTCAACTTTGCAATTTTAATAGACCTACTTCAACGTGTTGAACACAATTGCGATTTTGACGACGAACTGTGTTCCAGAATTCGTATAATGCATAATAAATATTTTGGTTAAATATAAGGTTAAAATTATAATTAAAAATATTGATTTTCAAGTCAAACATAGTTCGATTTCATTTACTACTTGATCGCTTTTATCGATGAACATCACTTTAAAAATACGCTTTCGCGTAGACCGTCGTTTCACTCTCGCAGTACAGAAACTTATCTCCCGGCTCTGCGGCGTTTATATACTGCATGTGTTGAGTCGAGAAATTTCCAGCATATATGCGGTTGTTTGTATAGAACGCGGAAGGTTTATTACATGCGGGAAGTGTCTAAAACACGCGAGAAGTATATAGAGCTCTTTAGAGTTGTTGTTTTTCTATGGAAACTTTAATGTCAGTAACAAGTGAGTTGTTCGGGTAGTCAGAGTACACATGTAACAATAACTTTAGAGGGACTGAAATTTTTGCAACACGTGTCTGTAACCTACCAATCCAGTAAAAAATATAATTAATACATTATGCAAAAAATAAAGAAACTCTATAATAGTCATCAATATTGGTAGATCTATTGTCTCTTGTATGTTATATTTCTAGGGGTGTCTATAACTTCAAAGAAAGTGGTTCATTTGTAGAAAGTCCTCAAATATTGATTCGATTCTAAATGAATTTAAGTTTTTAAATACCAGATAGATATCATGTGAACTATTATTTTTCAATATTATGACTGAAGAACCAAAATTTAGTGGCAAAAGGATTTGTGATATGACGTAGTTTGCAACAGTTGTATTTGAGCGTGTATTTTAGCAGATTTAACCCAAGAGACGACTGAAATTTAGTTTTCTAATTTCTCTATTTTTATTTTTTCCTCGTAAATTGAGTCTGTTGTAAACTAGAAAAATAACCCTATGTGCGTTTTCCGAATAGCCCAAAAAGCTATAAGTAGCTCTTTGAAATTTGTACCCGCGAATTGAACATTTAAATAGCCCAAATCGCGGGAAAAAGCCCAATCTGGCGACCTTAATCGTAATAGCACCATGAACAATTTTATTTTCGTTAACAAAAACGAAGTGATACGAACAAAAAAAGAAAACCAAAAAAGTACAACGAAAGGTAAATTTAAGTAATAAAAAAGTATTATATTACAAAAAAAGATATACAAAATAAAGAGGTAAAAAGGTAATCTTAAGTGACAAGAAAAAAATAATACAAAAGAAAGAAGGAACAAAAAAATTAACAAGACAAGAAATAAAAATGATAAAATAAAGTAATTCAAAAAAGGAATAAAACATACTGCAATCACGATCGACTGCAAGCCGTATGATACTCTAGATGAAATACTGAACTTCGATTTATATTGTAGTTGGGAATAAGGTGTGCGCATATCCTTAATTAAGGACTCTTGTTCAGTTGTTACTCGAAATTAAGAGACAATACCTTCAGTGTTCAATTTCATATCTGGAACTAGGAAAATCACCGAAAGCAAAATTTTCCTTTTTCACGGACTTTCACATGGGAGGTCTAGGAAGGACTCACTCGATTTTTGGCATATTTTTTCCATTTACCTGCATCCACTTAAAAATTAGTGTTTACAAAATTTTAAATTCCAAGCTTCCATTGTCGTCGCATTTATGCGTCTGTGCGTCGAACGCACATTTTTCTGTCACGCTTTTCAGTATCGAGTTTACATTTACAACGCAATTTCTCTAACGCACAGTGCTGTCAAATATAAACAGATAGGAAATTTATAATTGTTGAATGTTATAATTGTTTAATACTCTGGAGGGCTTAGATAAGGTCAGTAAAAATATTAAGCAGTAATGTTGCTAGTATTTTCCCACTAGGCAGTAAACAATGAACCTGAAACTAACTATAACCGACTTTCATAAACGGCAATGGGTCTGAAGATGCTTAATAATTTTTTGGATATGTCGATGTGGAAGACAGTTGTGGTCAAATACATGCGGGACAATGGCGGCGTGCAGTTGAAGGAGCGGGAGCTCTCCTGGCAGAATAAGTTCCAACAACTCAACAAATGCCGCACTATCAGTAAGGAACAATTTTAAAACGTATTTCTCTACAGTTGACCAATTATCTTGGCAGAATGATCGACTGTATGAGCATTAGGACAGACGGATGTTATCAGTATTGCCCTTTTTTTAATTTTTTTATCATTTCCGACATTATTTTGTAGTTACTCTAAAATACTTTTTAATTTGTTAAATGTTCTATACGTGACAAAAATAATATACTGGAACCAAATAAAAAATCACATTTGTTGTTCATACAAATATATTCAACAGAAATGACAAAAAAATCATTGCAATTTAATTTTGAGGCACGGAAAAAATCTGAAGAATATGCGACTTGTGACGCAGACGCATCCTGTCTCTTAAACTACAATCTGATTGGTTGATTGTTGCGTCCGACGTTCTGACGCAGAATTGCGACGACAATGGAAATCCACCTTGAAGCATTAAAAAGTTATCGGAAAATATTGTTGAACCCGTGTCTTAAGGATTTCTTGTATGGGAGCTACCGGAAGGAGTAAAAGGATTTCGTTCACTAGTAAACTCGAACTTTGTTTTCATTCAAAACTAATTTGTACAAAATTCCGAATTCGTGGCTGAACGATTACTTGAGTTATAGTGAGTTCTGTAAATTTAGTGAAGACATTTTGAAAGGATATTTGTATGGTAGCTACACGAAAGACTAATGGAAATTACTTTATAATCATACCTTTAGCTTCAACTATTAGAAAATCAACACGTACAAAACTTCAAAGTCATAGCTTCAACAGCTCTGAAATTATTGACCAATATTCTTCAACACGTGTTTAAGGACTTTTCGTATGGGAGCCACTCGAAGGAGTATGACGATTCTGCCCATTAACGAACTTATCCTTATGCGACCAAACATCCAGATTCATAATTTTAACATTCTAGGTCAAGGCGTTCTTGAGTTATCGTGCTAACGAACAGACAGACGGACGGACGTCAAGCGGATTTGGAGTTTTTGGCCCCAAATAAACAAAAAATAATATATAATTTTTTTTCGCCCGAGGCTCGGTTCTGTGCGTATAATGCAACCTTTTGGGCTACATGACACGTATACTGCTCTCAGATTTCATCTAGAGTATAAAATAGTAAGGGACAATAATTTAAGATATAAATAAGAAAATAACAAAAGCAATACAAACAAGTAATTAAGAGCAATAATCTGGGGTTTCACATCAGAAAACTCCTCTGACGCCGGAAAACAACAAAAAACTTCTTAAGAGCAATACTATTAAATATAAAAAAATGTAAGAAAGGCAAAGGAAGACAAATATAAAAATAACTGATTTTTAAAAAACATGGTGAAATAAAATTGTTAGAAACTTAAAAACAAACAACAAACCGACTTTTAATTGACAGTCGGTAAGTTCGTGTGGTGGTCTTCACGGACTGCTGTGAAACCGAAAACAACTCGAAAATTCTGAAAGTTGATTCACCATGACAAATTTCATTTTCGGTAAAAATAAAAACTTTAAAAAAACAAATAAATAAAAAAAGGTAAATTTAAATAATAAAAAAAGTAATACAAAAAGGGAAAAAAATTATTGTATTTATTCTAAGCGAATTTAAGTAACATAAAAAAAGTAATATAACAGAAACAACGAAAAAAAAGAATAAAAAGGGTAAGGTAAAGAAACAAAAAAGGGTTAAAAATAAAGAATAAAAAGAGAAAATAAAGTAATAAAAAAAGGGTTAAAAATTAAAAAAACAACACAAGTATTGAAAAACAATCATTTAAAACATAAATAAAAAATATAAAATAAGGAAAAGTAAATTCTGAAATCGTTAAAAATAAAAACTTAAAAAACCAAATAAATAAAAAAAAGGTAAATTGAAATAATAAAAAAAGTCATACTAAAAAGGGGAAAAAATTATTGTATTGTAAGTGAATTAAAGTAACAAAAAAAAAAGAAATATATTAGAAACAACGAAGGAAATGAAGATAAAGAAAAAATAATAGTACAAAAAAAGTCTTAAAAAACAATCACTTAAAACATAAATAAAAAAATACAAAAAAAGTCTTGAAAAACAATCACTTAAAACATAAATAAAAAAATACAAAATATTATACAAATATTATAAATTTAAAAATAACATAAGAAACAGATTTTTAACGTACTATGCACGTGTAAATTAAAACCATGGAGGAACTAAAAACACGAGTTCATGAGAACTTTCGTAAGATTGTCAAAACTAAAAAGCTCATCTGAAGCGCCGGTCTCCCCTATTCCGATCATTCCTGAGTCGCACCACACTCCCCATGATGTTTACATATAGATTCGGCTTCTCTCACGCTATTTAGCGAATTTTATTATTAGTAATGACCTCATCGATTATTTAGCGGCCGAGTATTATTTTCCAATTATTTTTTTTTCTTTTGTCCCCTCTTCACTACGGATATCAGTAGACAGTTTTTTCATTATCGAACTTCGATGAAAGTGTAACGAGTTGATTTTCACCTTTTGTCCATTAGCACCTATCGCGTAAGACTGGGCCGGCCATATAAAAGCAATTTTTTTTGAGGACGGTTAAGTTAATTGAAAAAAATAATTTTGGTATATTTTATAAGATGGATTTTTATATGATGGCAGTTCATTGAGATTATCATTGAAGTTTCCGTTAAGAGAATGAAAACGACTTGAAGTTGATGAACTTGAAAAGAGAACATTTAAAATACAAAAACAAAAAACGTGATCGGAACAAGGAAAGTGTAGCATGGTGATAATTAAAGATTGGTATTAAGAGCGATTTATTAATTTAGAAATAAAATTAAAAACGTCTTGACCTTGGGGTCGTTTTTTAAATTATATATGTTAGTCAAACATCCGGACAAGGGTATTATTATTTCGGATTTTTTTTTAATAATGTTGTTGATTTTTAAGCCAGTGCTACCGTCGGCGTCACCATCAGGAAGGATAGCGTGTCACTAAAGAAATAAATCGTTCATCCGGATTTTCGTCAAGGAGATACATTTTGAATTTTGGCTGACCGCGCGAAACGCTCGAAAAGTCAACATAAGCTTTTTTTTTGTTCGCGAATATCTGGAAGGTTATTTTAAGACGATTACAATTTATTTAGAGTTTATTTTTGACCTCAGCTTCCGGAAGAAATTTCTTACAAGCGTCTTTCATAGTCGTAAGCTTTGTCTTTATACGGGGTTGTAGCAATGAAATGTTTTTGCTCTTGTCTCGCTGTCGACCGATTGCAATTAAACAAACAAGACGTACGGTCACTTCGACGACATGGACAACGTACTTAAGGATTTAATGCATTTCCGTATTTTACAATTATTTTTTTCGTTAGCCATATAAGTTCGTACAATATGAACACAACTATCATGTCATGACCAATGAATTAGTAAATGTAATAATGATTGTATTCGAGTATGTAGCAATCAATTGATTGCAAATTGCTCTATCGGAAATGTTGACGTAAAGCGATAAAATGTGATGATTTAATCGGTAGCATTTGTGACGAGAAGCATTCAATGTTAAAAATGTGTTTATTTGTACTCTGGGATCAAATGCTTAATCTGAAGAAATACAACCTTAAAGATTTGTCGGGAACGCTCAACATAAATTCATATTGAGAGATTTTCAAGAAAATTATAATAACTACTACCAAAAATGGGTATATACCGGGTATTTACCTAAAGCAATAATAGTTATGTTATTATCCGGAAAGTGGTTGAAAAATTCAATAAAAAAATCTGCCAATGGTTTGGGCGAAACTTTATTATTTTTCTGGTCAAAGTTCGGGAGCGGTCAAAGTCGGAGTGTATCATGAGTTGTTTTGAGATTATTAGATTTCTTGGAAAATTAATATTGTTCTTAAAATAAAAATATTTAAAATAGCGATGTTTAGCCGATTAAACATTGGAAAAGCCCGTGTAGACTATTCGAATTTCGGTATATTTTGTACACTATAAGCCCATAGAAGTAAAAACGAATTTGTTGCCTCATCAGAATTAAGAGATATGACGAATTGTTAAAACGTATACAAACCCATTCCTTCCACTTGGGGTTTGAATATCGAAAAAATTGTGGAACAGTTAATAAATAAATATGAAGACAGCACGAGAAAGTAGGAACCAATTTAATTTCGTATCACTTCTAAAAGAAATGACGGAATTCGTGAAAGCGTGTTCAACCCGTTTATACCCTCTTAGGAGCTGAAAAAGGAAAAAACTTATAAACAAGTTTTAGGCGATTATTACGCAAGCACGTGAAAGTGAAAAGATATTCGATATCTGATAAGACCTGTGGATATAGTAGATTTCGTGAAAAAGTTTACAACCCCCTTTTCACCCCCTTAGGGGTTGCATTTTAAAAAGTCCTGAAAACACTTTCTAGGTATTTATATGAGGAAGATGTACAATAAAAATGTATTCAATATTTGGAAAAACCTAATAGATATGACGAAAACCGTGAAAATATATGCATTCCATTTTCACTGATCACTTTTTTTTGCACCCCCTCTGAACGCCAATGGATATTTCAAAATTTTTTTTATCTAAATTACTTTTCTAGTTGATCTACATAAACATACCAAGTTTCAACTTTGTAGCATAAGCCGTTTTATAGATAGGATAGGTACAGCGGTCGACGTACGGCGGACAGACGGACTGAACTTTTTTTTTGCTTTTTTCGTGTCTACTAGTCATGAAACATGAAAAAAAAAATTTTGAGGGTAGCAAATTTTTTTTTTTTGAAAAATCGATAACAATACTGTATTATTGAAATAATAAAATAATTGGTTATGTCATTAATATTTATTAGGAAAAATAAAATTGCTATTGGATGGATTTTATGTCGCGCACTTAGTATAAGAATAAATATACCCTAGTGAACAACCAAACACACCAAATTGGTTCAAATATTAGATGATCTTTAGTGCATATACCAACCTTATTCATAAAGTGCTATGGTAAATTTCACCAAATTATAAGTCGGGGAAATGAATTTCGGTTCTGTATCGCACATATGGAGAAATCCTCAGCAATACCATCAGCTGTAAGGGTGTTCCGGATAGTAAGCATGATAGATGACTCTGATGAGTCAATGAATAGCTTCTTCGGACCTAGTCCAACACAGTTTTAAACTTATGCTTCTCCAGTGAAGGTTTTTCAACTGTCATGTCTTCAATGGCACTAGCCAGGACAACGATCGATCACAGTCGGGCTTTTATGTTGGTGTTTCGCACCAGAAACTCCTCTGACGCCGAAAAAAAGTCTTAAAATTAGCTTCTATAGTAGTTTCACCAAGAAAAAGAATTCCATTCTCATAAATCACAAGTGGCAAAATTGTAGAAAATTGTTACTCCCATAAGTTCAACGAATCCCTTTAAATTTTTGTTAAAATCAGTAGAAACTTTTCAGTTTCAAAAAAAAAGGACTCATGTTTTAGGGTTGAAAAAAAAACTTAGGAAAGGTTCAGAAGCTGACTTCACGGGACCAATCCATTCAGTAGGATATCATTAAGCACAACCAGAATGAACATCCAAATGTGGCAAAAATCGCAAAGTGCCATTCACTGGGACTTGGCACCGGGCAACAGGCACTCAAAGCTCTTTATGCCAAAACACTCGGGAAAAAAGAACATCTGATTATCTAAAATTAAGCAGATATCAGACCCGAACCCTAGTGGGAGCTCTGACTGGACATTGTCACATGAGGAAGCATCTCAATAGAATTGGTCTCTCTGAGACTAAAATTTGCAGAATATGCAATGACGAAGACGAAACACCAGAGCATATCCTATGTGAATGTGAGGGTTTAGCTCGCAAAAGATTTCGTCACTTCGGTCAGGGTTTCATGGACCCATTGGAATTCCTGACTATTCCTCTTCGCAAAATACTAGGCTTCATTGAAAGCGCAGGGATTGAAGAGGAATCATAGTCAAACCGGGGGGACGTCACAATAGGCCCAACTGTGGCTGCAGTGACAGAGGTGACATACCAACCACTATTTTCCAATCTATCTAGGGTTGAAAAAAGAAATTCCGAAAGATTATTGAATGGTTCTAGAATTGAATCCATTACGGTCCTTCTTCAGTTCTAAGATATCAATTTTAAAACCGTTGATGAGTACAAATAATTTCGCCACCATTAAAGAAAAGATGTTTGGAGCTTTGAAAAAGCCTTGTTTTTGTTCTATAAGAAGATAGTCAACTTCTACCTGTTTCTATGAAATTTCAGTCGGAATAATTTTCACGGTGAATTAAAAAACGGCATCGTTGTCAAAAATTCCTTTGAAATTATTAAATCCCGTGCTGCCAGCTCTAATTTGAAGGTTAGTTCATTGCGCTAGCTAAGCTACTTTAGAAGTTATCTACATTTAACTACAACCATTTTGTCACTTGGGTAACTCTTTTTTATAATGAAGTATCATTAAGGCCATTTAATTGTTCTATTACTTCAAAATTTCTTGAACTACCAATCAAAAGTACTAAATCGCTACCGTTTCAATTAAAACATGGATTGAAAACTCCTTTTTATTTCTATCTATTTTATAAGAATTTCAATTGTGAATACTACGCACTACGGAGATTAAAATAGTTAATGATAGGTTATTATCTTATTGGAAGACGATATAATTAATTATGTTATTAAATTTCAGTCACTATTTTTTTGCTTTTAGTTTGTCATAGTTTATAAAGAAAGCAGTAACAAGCGGAGGCTATTAGTAGGAGACACTCCTAATGGATTCTGTTCGCACTATCTTTTGGAAGTAGCCAAAAATATAAATAGCCAATGTAGAAAGGGTTAGGAAAGGGAGTGCTTCCGGATCCATAAACTTTTGAGATCAAGTCGTCCAAGTAGCAGGAAAATAATGATATTGATAATTTGTGGAATTAAACGTTCTTACTTGCACTTTTTAAAAAAAAAAGAATTGCTCAATTACGAGAATAGTTTAAATTAATGTGAATAACATCGAAAATAGTTTAGCTATAGTGATAAATTTACTCTCATATGGAAGGTGATAATATTGGAGAAAAAGTTACGGTCATCGATCTAGTTTTTCAGTTAAATGGCCGATATCAAAAATTATTTCCTTGTAATAAAAACAGTTTAACATCGGAAAACAATTAATAAAAGAATTTTTAAAAGCTCCAGCACTGATCAAAAAATTACTTAAGCTGCGTTACTGTTTTAGAGTTACTGATATTAATAGAATATTCGCAAAAGTACTGATAAAGAAGTTATCTCTAAAATGATAGAAAACTGGCACATCTTTTTATGGCTTTTTTACGCAGCTTTTTAGGCTCTGCAACATTAATTGCATGACCCAGAACGTTCTTTTGTTAGTCCGTGGAGTTTGGGTAAATAATGACTTTAAATAAATTCGAAAATTACATTTCGTTTGCAATATTCTTTGCGGAATTCCTTAGCTTTGATTCTTATGTTTTTATACATTTGTTATGTCCGCGACAAATTAAAAACAATCCTTGAGGTGAAGTTATAGTGAAGGCGATGCGATCATCGCGCGCGATAGCAAAAACGCGTCATGCGCGCCATATTGCGACAACAGTTGTAGTAATAATGGAATTACAGTAAATACAATGCGCGAGACGCGCATGGTGTTTCACAATCGCATCGCGAGCTGAATTACTTCGCAACTGCCAAATAATATTCTCAAATATTGAAATATTTTGTTCGCAGCCTGCAAATGTATTGCCTGTTTTTTATCCGTTTGTCGTCTATTGTTGTAAAAAATATGAAGTATAACCGACGCAAGTGTCAAAATTGTATTACACCGTGACGAAATTAGAAAATAGACTATCAAACCGACGCGATTAGAGCGATGCGATATCACTATAACTAGTTGCATTCACTAACATGCATTCTATTTAGATGTTATCACGTTGTCAATCGCTTGCCACACTATCAAATTATATTCACAAATGTCAAAATATTTTGTTCACAACCTGGGACCTACTGATCCGTTTTTTTTCTATTGCACATGCATTCATTAATCAATAGGTGTTGATTATTATTGTAAAAAAACATAAAAAAGTTGAAAAATCGCGTAACGCGTTAGACAAAATTGGAAAATAGTCTATCGGAGCGACGCGATATCACTATAACTGGTTACACTCACTAACATGCATTCTAGTTCATCGCATCGCTTAACGTCCGCGCATCGCGTTCACTATAATTCCACCTTTAAAGCCGAGCTCGCATCTCAAAATGCTCCAATCAAGATTTCTTCCCTGTTGCCTTTTACCAGTATTTTAAAACGTTCTTATTAAAAAAGGAACAGAAATTTAAGTCACGTCACATCCGCAACAAAAATTGATCACATTAAACTTTTTATTATTAATTTGCTCCGAAAATTTTAAGTATTTAAAAGAACTTCACGTAATCTATCTCCTAGAAAAAGTGTGGTTTATTACTTTATTCGGAAGTTCGGATAATAATTTTTATATTTTAGATCACCGAAGATAAATTCATGACCACAACTGTTGCGATTTTTATTATTTATAATTTTCCGTAAGACGCTACACGAAAAAAATCCTGGACTTATTTTTAATATCATCGTCCGTATTCTAAACTGACGTTATCTTAATTATTAAAATCTATCGTAGTTAAGACGTATTAAGAACAAAATCGATAAGGAAATGAAAGAAATAATTTCGGAGAAATTTAAAATTTAAATAAATATACAACATAATTACTATGACTAGCAAATAATTTATATATACAGAGATTAAAAATAAAAACACATGCACCCATTTTTTATGGTAAAAATGGGACTTATATTCTGATAGGAATGTCGTACAGTAATTGAAAAAAAATTAGAAAAATTCGGATATTGAAAGGTTTTGATGAAAAATACCCGATTAATGTCGTGAATTCCAGCGAAATTCGAAAATATTTACACGATTTTAAATCATATTATTATTGACATTACACAAATTATTTCCATGTGAGTTTGTAAACATTTACTGTACGTAAATGTATGAATTTATTCCTAAGGTTGAAGACTTCGTCATCGGAAATAATCTTATCATTGAATCATTATAAAGACCCTATCGCGTGGAAAATATTTATTCGTCTTGTAAACACTTGGGGTTATACGTTTTTAATACGTATAAGAACCGTTTGATAATACACCTCTATAAAATAACAATAAAATTGCTAGAGGTGTTTGTCGATTGTAATTAGGCTGGGATTTTTTAGATTTTTTTTCTGTTTATCAATAAATAAATTTTTTGGGTCATGAATAGCAGGACGCATAAATTGAATTACCGAAAGTAACTACGATATTAGCGCAAAAAGGGTGAAATATTCTGTAACTTTCGAGAGGCGGTGTTAAAATGTTCGGTATCGAAACTGAGTATTATGAACCAGATATAAGACAGAACGAAACCACCGAAGGACTTGAGACTTCGTCTTTTTATTACAGGTCCCTTTTATCTATAAGCTAAAATACTCGGGGTTTTTTTTTAAATTGGACATCTGATGATCACATTGCCCAAAAATTATTAACATAAAGTGCACAGTTCATAACAAATTCATCAAACACACACAAAACAGAAATACAATTCAATGACCTTAATTTGAGCGACTCAGTTTTTTTTGTTGTTCAGAAGATTATACAGGGGAATGATCTAATCGTCTGATCCAATAAGCAACTATGGCAGCAAAAAAACAGAAAATCCGGATCAGTGCACACCCAAGAAGTCGAACAAAAAACTTGTATGTAAAAAACATGTATGTAAAAAATGCAAGATGAAGAGCTAAGAGTATAGCGAAACGAAGAAGTCTTGTGAAACCGGAAGCAATTAAATTTGCTTCAATATCAACCTCGAAACCGATGCAATGCCCATCCACGTGCAATTATTGCAATCAACTCGGGAAGGTTCTATTTGTCCGATGCATTGTATGCGAACTTGTCTAATTATTGCATGTGCAATTAGAGATATTGCGGAGTAGAATCTGTTTACAAATAGAACGTAGAAATTAGTCAGGGTTAGTAATAAGAAACGATTCGAAAATGGGGAGGTTTTGAATGAGTGCAGGCACTATATGTAGGAATGGGCCTTATTTAAACAATGGTAAGTTCGTGGAACCCATGTTCTAGGGAAATTCAAAAAAGTGATATCTGCAGTATTTTCCTGTTTTCAGTTTTCAATAAGAAAGAAAAAGACCAGAAAATATGCCAAAAGGGAAAGTTAGAAAATGCTAAAAGAAAATATGAAACAGCATATCAAAAAAAGTGACAATTAAAGGACAAAAAAAAATTAATTGAATAAGTGAATATAAAAAGTAATCCAGGGTAAATAAAAAATAATTAAAACCATGAGTGAAAAAATCAAATAGTGCACGATATATTTGAAAAAAGTTAAAATAATAAAGAAAATTAAAGAATAAAATAAAATGAAGAAATAAAAATATGAACATGTAAAACTTGATCAATAAGAAAGGTGAAAAAAGAGAAAAACAAAAAAGGCAATTCACGAATAATGGATATGAAAGAGTAGATATGAAAAATAGGGAAAAGAAACGGACATAGAGAGAGAGAGTAAGGAAACAAACAGGAATAAAGAATTAAGTAAAATAAAAATGTATGAACATAATAAAGAAGAAATAAAAATGGTGAAAAATAAAACAATATAACAACAAAACAGACCAAAATTTGGAAGAAACATACTATTAAAAGGGACAGAATGCGTTGAACTAAGAAAACGGTGCAAAAAATAATAAGAAAGAGCAAAAAAATACATAAAAAATGACACTAAGAATTAGCTAAAAAAACAAAAAGTAAGTAAAAAGAGAAACTAAAAAGAAGAAACGAATAAACAATAAATATAGAAAACGTATATCATGAGAAACAGATAAAATATAAATAAAATAAAACTTGGGAATAAAAATATTAAGAAATGAATAAAGTGGAACATAAGAGAAAGAAAGTATAAACATAAAAATAGGGTAGATGCACCAATAGTCGGCCATTTCTTTAGAAATTTAAAATTATTAAATGTTGTGAAGACGATTTCCAGGAAACATATTTTTTCTTCTATCTATGTTTTCTTTTGAACTCGACATGCATAACATGAAGTTAGTCAGTGTTTTTGTTGTAACGTTATAATAGGTTCATTGTGACAAAGTCCGTAAAACTGAGTGTTGGTATAATAATTTATAAGATCGAAGGGTTTTTTATACTCTAGATGAAATCATATAGAGTATTATAAGTTTAATCCAGCCCAAAAGTTTGTAACGCATAGAACCAAGCCTCGGACGAAAAAAAGTTATATATTATTTTTTGTTTATTTGTGCCCAAAAACCTCAAATCCGCCTGACGTCCGTCCGTCCGTCCGTCCGTCTGTCCGTGAACACGATAACTCAAGAACGCCTTCACCTAGGATCTTGAAATTTTGAATTTGGATGTTTGGTTGAATTTGTAAGGCTAAGTTCGTTAACGGGCAAAATCGTCCTACTCCTTCGGGTAGCTGCCATACAAAATGTCCTTAAAACACGTGTTCAAGAATATAGGTGGATAACGTCAGAAGGGTTTAAGCCACTTCTTTGAAATTTTGTATGTGTTACTTTTTCAATAGTTAGAGCTAAATATATGATTATGAAGAAAATCCTGTTAGTCCTTCGTGTAGCTGCCATACAAATATCCTGTCAAAATGTATTCACTTAATTTACGAAACTCACTATAACTCAAGTAATCTTTTAGCTACGAATTCGGAATTTTGTACAAATTAGTTTTGAGTGAAAAGAAAGTTTGGGTTTACTAGTCAGCGAAATCCTTTTACTCCTTCTGGTAGCTCCCATACAAAATATCCTTAAAACACGTGTTCAAGAATATTGGCCGATAACTTCAGAAGGGTTTAAGCTACGTCTTTGAAATTTTGTATGTGTTATTTTGCTAATAGTTGCAGCTAAATGTATGATTATGAAGAAAATCCTATTAGTCCTTCGTGTAGCTGCCATACAAATATCCTGTCAAAACGTCTTCACTTAATTTACGGAACTTACTATAACTCAAGTAATCTTTTAGCTATGAATTGGAAATTTTGTACAAATTAGTTTTGAGTAAAAACGAAGTTCGGGTTTACTAATCAGCGAAATCCTTTTACTCCTTCTGGTAGCTGCCATACAAAAAGTCCTTAAGACACGTGTTCAACAATATTTTTCGATAACTTTTGAATGCTTCAAGCTACGAATTTGAAATTTTGTACACGTTCATTTTTAAATGGTTCGAAGGAAAAGGATAAATATGAAAGAAATCGAGTGAGTCCTTCCTGCACCTCCCATGTGAAAGTCCTTTAAAAAGGACATTTTTTTTCGATGACTTACCCAGTTCAAGATATGAAATTAAACACTGAATATTGTCTTTTAGGTTTGAGTAGCAATCTAATGGCAGTCCTTAATAAAGGACATACAACATGCACACACGTAATTCTACTTTATCCCCAACTACAATATAAATCGGAGTTCAGTATTCATCTAGAGTGTTATACGATTGGCTTACAGCCGATCGTGACTGCAGTATGTTTTTTATTACCAATACTCCATAGTTTTAAGAATTACGACTAGGCTGTGCGGTGCTTGTGTTTCAAAACAATTTAAATTTTCATTCTTAATCATAAAATTGTTAAAAAAGGTTAATATTAGTATACTTTTGGACGTGGCCAACTTTAGGAATCACAATTCTGCTAAGTTCCTAAGCTCGGCCAGCTCTTCCCGACTTTAGCAGAACACATGTTGATCCGTCTGTCGCCGGAACGTCGCGCCTTTCCAATAATATTAATTGCCCAAGGTGTGAATTCGGTTTTTTCCGTGTTGTAAAAGCGTCATTTGCAACACCGACATTTTTTAGTGTGTCGACATTTGGGAGTTTACATCCTTTTATTGCTACACTGGTTAAATATCTAATATATTTCTTGCGAGATTTTTTTCTTAAAATTATTTAGTCGTCCTTCATTCTTCGTCGCATCGCGTTTTCGCTCCGTGTTCACCTCTCGCAAGCTTTAATATATTTATCGAAAATCAAGTGTTTCTTAATTCGTTCAAAATAATTGGTTTAATTAGTTGTGTAGGAGTTTGCGAAGTTATTAGTGATAAACAGTGTGAGAACATCAATTTTGGAACACTTTTAGCGAATCTCGAAAAAATAATGTCAAACCCTCTAAAACGTCCAATCTATCAATAGGATGCTAATAGCATGAGGAATGCTATTTTTGCACATCGAAGTGATAATTTAAGTATTCGGGAGGCTGCAGTTAAATTTGGAGTACCTAGATCAACGCTCCTGGATCATCATCTGCTAGGAAAAGTCCCGGAAGGATGCCAAGAAATGGGTCGCGAAACGATATTGACCCATACGGAAGAAATTAAAATCGTCAATTGGTGCATTTCTCTGGCTAAATGTGGATTTCCATTAAAGCCAGAAGAGCTTCAAAACACCGTGCAAGAAGATAAAGGAAAAAATCATTTCAAAGACGAAGTGGTATACATCTTTCATGAAACGATATCCTCAGCTTTTTTCCCGTATTCCAGAATCAATTTCGAAAGGGCGCGCTGCTGTCACCGAAAAAGGACTACGCGAATGGTTCAAAGATCTAGAATCAGGAAACATGGAAATACTTCTGGATTCACGGCGAGTTTTAAACGGGGACAAAACTGCTTTTGTTTTGTGCCCAAGACTGGTAAAATTATTGCTTCAAGAGGATGAAGAAACAATTACCAAGTAAATATTTGTAATGAAAAAGAAGTCCTCAAAGTTTTGTTAGTTTTCACAGTCAATTGAGATATAGCACCCAGAGAAGTCGTGAGAAGTATGCCAGTTGATTGGGTCTTCGGACGCTCAGAATCGGGATGGATGAAAAGGGAAACTTTCTTCGAGTACGTGGTAAATTCGTTTAAAAATTGGTTGGAAAATCAAAAAAATCAGAAGCCGGTACTTTTTTTGTTGCAAGAGCAAGAGCATTAATTTCGAAACGAAAAAAGAACAAAGCTGAAAGGTCTCCTAGCGCAATATCGTCCTTACAATACAAACAGTTCCTCCTCAATAAGGAAAACATAAAAAAAGAGACACAAGATGCGATTAAACAGCGTAAGGACAAGCGAATTAAAGATCGAGAAAATCAAAAGAAAATCCTGGTAAAAAGAGCCCGTAGGAACACGAATAATATATATATATTTGTGCTTGATATAAATTTTTTGATATTATAATAGTCTCATGGTAAACCAGCTTTTTTTCAATAATATTCTGAATAACAAATATATTTCGGACTTAAACTTCATTTTTTTGTAAGCTCATTATGTAGTGGCCGACTATGGGATCTAACATGGCCGAACTTAGGATTTTTGTGGCCGACTATAGGAAAAACTGCACAATTTTAGAATAATATTTTTTTTACCAAACTTATTGCATCAAGATTTGTTTCAACTATGTGTTTCTAAAAGTTGAAACCATTGACTGTCATTTAACCTTATACAGAAATTGATACAATTTATTCAGTAAAAATTGTAATGAATATTATATCGGGACGTCACTAATTGGCCGACTATTGGTGCATTCACCCTATACAAATTAAATATAAGAAAAATAAGACAGCAAAAAACTTTGCAATTAAAACAGAAATCTATAAAAATTAAATGCATAGTTAGTATCTATATGGAAAAGAAAATTGAAAATAAATAAAAAAAATCTGCCAACAGTCTGGGCGCAACTTTATTATTTTCGGGCAGAAGTCCGGAACGCGTTTAATTCTGAGACGCGGTGTAGGTTACTATGTGACTGAAAACCTAAAAATGGTTCGGGAAGCGGTTAGAATGGGGTCGCGCTAGGAAACTTAAACGCCGCTTTCACATATAACATATGAATTACATAATTGGGTTATACCCCGAGAAGAGGTCTAAGTGATAGTATAATATCAGTTAATACGCGATTAGGAGGTTTTTCGTGATTAGGTTTTTGACCATTACATGAAATCGGAAATGCATTTGTAGGCGATTATATAAAAAGTCTGTGGAAGTGAAAACTACTCTGATATCTCATCAATCCTAAGAAATATATCGAAAGCCTTACGTCCTATTGGAGTTGAATATCTAAAAATACTGAAATCAACTTTTGACGATTATGTAGAAAGACTTAGGAAGTAAAAATGAATTTAATATCTCATTAGAACTAAGAAATATGTAGGAATTTGTGAAAACATATGCAACCCCCTTGCACCCACTTTGGGATTGAATATCAAAAAATCCTGAAATTAGTTTTTAGATATATGTAAAGAAAGCCCGAGGAAGTGAAAACCAATCTTATCACTCCTGAGAGATATGACGAAATTCGTGAAAACGTGTTCAACCCGTTTATACCCTCTTAAGGGTTGAAAAAGGAAAAAAAATTGAAAACAAGTTTTAGGTGATTATTAAGCAAACCCGTGGAAGTAAAAAGTTATTCGATACCTAATCAGACCGGAGGGATATGGCTGAAATCGTGAAAATGTATACAACCCCTTTACACAACCGTGGAGGTCAAATTTCAAGAAATCCTAAAAACACTTTCTAGGTATTTAGTATATGAAGAATCCGTACAATAAAAATGAATTCAATATTTGGGAAGACCTAACAGATATGACGAAAATCGTGAAAATATATGCATTCCATTTTCACTGGTAGTTTTTGTGCCCTCCTTCTGTACGCCAATGGATATTTGAAATATTTTTTAATCCAAATTACTTTTATAGTTGACTTACATATATATACCGAGTTTCAACTCTCTAGCATAATCCGTTCTATAGTTAGGAAAAACACCTCCCACCCCCGTACCATACTACTCCTATAAAAAATTATATTTTTTCAACATGCTACTACTATAATTCTATCCAAATACCAAGTTTCAACTTTATATCATTATAGGTTCTTGAGATATAAAAATCGGAACTTTTTCTTCTTCACCCTTCCTCACCCTCACCCTCTACACCCGTACCCGCTAGGGGTCTATTGGGCTTACTTCTGGTAAAAATTTTAAGCATCTACCATACACTGTTCTTGAGATATGAGACGTGATTTTTTAGAAAAATTCTTATCCCCTCCACTTCCATACTCTTCCATACTTTCGGCGGACGGCGCACAGACGGATTGAACTTTTTTTTTTGCTTTTATGGTGTCTATTCTGTGGTCACAGTGAATAACTAGGTAAGTCTAAAAACGAAACTATTCCTGGCAGCATTTTTTTGCTATTTTTACTATTGAACTATTCCTGTAAATCCAGTTTTTGTGAAAAAATTAAATTTTTTGACATCTCAGTGATCGAATAACATATAACAATAACTTTTTCGCAGTGCGTGTAAGCCTTGGGAGATGACCACAGTACACTGATCCCATTTTACTATTTTTCGACTTACCTAGTTATTCACTGTGACCACAGTATTAGTCATGAAACGTGAAAAAAAAAATTTTTTTTACAAATTGATAACAATACTTTATTATTAAAATAATAAAGTAATTATGTTAAGCAAAAAGCGTAAGGAAAACTAACTGTAAAAATAAGTAATTAAATTAACCAAACAAAAAATTAATCAAATAAAAAACGGAAAAATCCATCAAAGCATGAAAATAAAACGAATTAATTAAATAAAACAGATGAAACCTAAAACATGAGAAATTTTTTGATTACTTCCTGGAATTTACCAATCAAAATTTTATTTCTAAATGAAAATTACGTGTTTATGGTTATAGAATTCATGGAATTTGATGATCGTGTTATTGCGCTAGCCCTACGAAGTTTCACGCTGCGCGCCTGGTACACATGTAACAATAACGTTATAACAATACCTTTAATTTTTGCAAGACGCGTCTGTCACCCACCAATCCAGCAAAAATAATAATTAACAAATTATGAAAAAAAGGAGCTCTACGACAGACATCAATATTGGTAAATCTATTATCTCTTGCATGTTATTTTTCTATAATGTCCATAACTTGAAAGAAAGTGGTTCATTTGTGGAAAGTCTACAAATAAAGAACCGATTATAAATTAATTTTAGTTAGTTTTCATTAGACAGAACGGAGAACAGACAATTTAGAGCAAGAGGATTTGTGATAAATACATTGTATTTGAGCCGGTAAAACTAGCAGATTTATCCCAAGAGACGACTAAAATTCAGTTTTCTAATTGTAATGTTTTTATACTCTAGACGAAATCATATAGAGTATTATAAGTTTAATCCAGCCCAAAAGTTTGTAACGCATAGAACCGAGCATCGGACGAAAAAAAGTTGTATATTATTTTTTGCTTATTTGTGGCCAAAAACCTCAAATCCGCTTGACGTCCGTCCGTCCGTCCGTCTGTCCGTTAGCACGATAACTCAAGAACGCCTTGACCTAGGATCTTGAAATTTTGAATCTGGATGTTTGGTTGAATTTGTAAGGCTAAGTTCGTTAACGGGCAAAATCGTCCTACTCCTTCGGGTAGCTGCCATACAAAATGTCCTTAAGACACGTGTTCAAGAATATTGGTCGATAACTTCAGAACGGTTTAAGCTACGACATTGAAACTTTCTATGTGTTATTTTTCCAATAGTTGGAGCTAAATATATGATTATGAAGAAAATCCTGTTAGTCCTTCGTGTAGCTGCCATACAAATATCCTGTCAAATGTATTCACTTAATTTAAGAAACTCAATATAACTCAAGTAATCTTTTAGCTACGAATTCGGAATTTTGTACAAATTAGTTTTGAGTGAAAACAAAGATCGAGTTTAATATTCAGCAAAATCCTTTTACTCCTTCTGGTAGGTGCCATACAAAATGTCCTTGAAATACGTGCTCAAGAATATTGGCCGATAACTTCAGACGGGTTTAAGCTACGACTTTGAAATTTTGTATGTGTTATTTTTCCAATAGTTGGAGCTAAATATATGATTATGAAGAAAATTCTGTTAGTCCTTCGTGTAGCTGTCATACAAATATCCTGTCAAGTAATCTTTTAGCTACGAATTCGGAATTTTGTACAAATTAGTTTTGAGTGAAAAGGAAGTTCGACTTTACTAGTCAGCGAAATCCTTTTACTCCTTCTGGTAGCTGCCATACAAAATATACTTAAGACACGTGTTCAACAATATTTTCCGATAACTTTTGACCGCTTCAAGCTACGAATTTGAAATTTTGTACACATTAATTTTTGAATGTTTCCAGGGAAAAGGATAAATATGTAAGAAATCGAGTGAGTCCTTCCTGCACCTCCCATGTGAAAGTCCTTCAAAAAGGACATTTTTTTTCGATGACTTACCCAGTTCAAGATATGAAATTAAACACTGAATATTGTCTTTTAGTTTTAAGTAGCAATCTAATGGGAGTCCTTAATAAAGGACATACAACATGCACACACGTAATTCTACTTTATCCCCAACTACAATATAAATCGGAGTTCAGTATTCATCTAGAGTATTATACGATTGGCTTGCAGCCGATCGTGACTGCAGTATGTTTTTGAAATTTATTTAATCCTTGGTCTTTAACGTCTTCTTCAATAGGACCAATATGATTTTCCTCCAACCGTTCTTCAGGATATCGTCTCGTCTGATCCGAGGCTCTCCGCTGAGTTGTATAAAATTTTGAAAATGGATATTGTTGAAAAGTAAAAATTAGGCGTAATAAAAAAAAGTGCGTGACCATGTTATGAGGGGATAATTTCAAGTGAAACTTCTCATGTTCCTGAAAGGCTACATTCTGGAGAATAGGATCGCAAGTCTTATTATAGAACAGGGACATGCCTGAACTAGGACCTCTGAATTTGTAGACCAGAGAAAGCTTTTGCCAGTTCCCATTCTCCTAGAGCTGCCGAGGCGCAGTATTTACTCCGTAGTACGCTATTCCTAATTCATAAACAATAGCAGACGAGCCCATTAAATCAATTAAAACACTTAAAAAGCGCGACTATAATGATGTAATGTTTGTAAATCAACCAGGGCTGATATAGTCGCAGTCGATTCTATATTGGCTCTTAATTCCGATAGAAGTAATAAGATAATGCGGTCAACAGCATCATTGACGCGGAGCTAATTCAAAACTTCCATTCGTAGCAATTGTAAATGCCCACTTAAAAATGCGAATAATAAAATTGGGAACCTTTTAAAACACATCACCGACATTTTTAGTCGGCACAACGTATTTTATTTATTTTTTTTTTCTTTTATTATTATTTTTCACTATATGCTCTGGAAGCTTTGCACGCGTTATAATATCGCAACGACTGCCATATAGAAATGACATCACTGTTTTAATTTTACTGAAAAATGTTGAATTTGTAGATTAGTTTTTTTTTTGTTTTTTTTTTGTATTTGGATTTTAGGTCGATAATCGGTAGGCGAACAAACACACATATAAAATCTTAAATGGCTTCGAAATGAGAAAATCGTCTAAAAAAAGAAGTCGAAGAAATTTTCGTATATATACCTACTCGAATTTTATTCAGGTATGTGCAATAACATAAACAACAGGCGTAAGGAAACTTAAAAGAATGTATAATAATATTAAAAAGATACGAAAAAGGAGGTGAGCGCGATTAAGAACACTTTAAATCAGCTGATATCAAAGTATGGAGTAAAATCCAAAAATATTCAAGACGGGGCTTAACGTTCTGATCACTGATCTCATAGCTTGAATGGTTACCTGTCCCGATGAGGTATTTGTTTTCTTTTTTTGTGTAGATTTTCACTAATGAACACGCAGCGGTACTGAAGAACTGTAGAGCCGTTGAATGAATAAAATTGCTTGGGCGTTTAGAGAGGTCTTGTGGGCAATATTCAGCTTCTATTTAGTTTGGGTTTTATTTTAGAATAATTTGCATTTATCAACAACATTCACCACAACACTACTAACACACTCTTTTTTGGAAGTGTTTTTATTTTGACCTCTTTTTTTTTGCTAGCAGATTGTTGCTTGATCTCGACAAATTCCACTTCAAAATTATTTTGAAGGTAAACATTTTGGTTCAGATTAGTTTAGAACAGAAGCCAAAATTCTTGAAACGGAATTTTGATGTCGCTTAGTTCTGTTAGAGCGGACTGTGTGTAGGGGTTAAGAGTAGGCGTTTGAAGTTGTTTAGATTTTTATTCGACCGCGATAAAAATCGTGGGATGATTTTCTATTTTGGCGAGTATTCAAATTAATTAGTTGATATGTCAATAAAAATTAAAAAAAAAAAATTGTTTAAGAATAAATAAAAGGTTTATGACCGATTTATATTTGAAATAGATAAAAGCGTAAGTGAGGATTATTGAAGCGAGTGATTTATTAGAGGGTTTAACCCATTACTGCACAAACTCCGTTTAAACGGATATTGTGCTTAATAAACTTTGTGCACTAATGGGTTAATCTGGAAGAATAGTTGCTTATCCTGAAATTTTGTATGTCCTGTTTTAGGATTAGTTCACCAAAAAAAAAATAAAAAAAATTGTCCGTCTGTCCGCCGTATACGCCGTCCGCAAACACGTTCGAAAGCTCGTAGCTCCCTAACTCGTTGAGCTATTAAGTTCAAATTTTGTTGTTGGGTAGATTGGGTGAGCCCCTTCAAGTAGTGATTTTTATGGGAGTGGGGTGTTAGGGAGGAGGAAGGTTGGGAAGCGTTTCACAGCCTGTCTAAGGAAAAAAATACATTTAAAACGTTAAAGGTTGGAAATCATTTTCTCACAAATTCAAATCAAAGGAGGGAGATATTTAAATAACATTGTTTTTTCTTGATCAAAATCTCCTCTCCTTGAGCAAAAAAAAAAGAATAGCGGCACAACATATCGATACCGAAATACATCAATATCTGTGCAGCCCTTTCTCGAACAAACAATTTCAAATTTGCTTCTATGGTAGAAAAAATTCCATTCTTAAAACAATTTTACTTTATTATTTTTTAATAATAAAGTATTGTGATCGACCTGAAATTTCAAAAAAGTTTGCTACCCTGAAATTTTGTATTTACACGTTTTAGGACTAGTAAACACCAAAAAAGCAAAAAAAAAAAAATTTCCGTCTGTCCGCCGTCCGCAAAACCGTTTGAAGGTGCGTAGCTCACAAACCACTTTAGATATTAAGTTAAAATTTTTATGGTGGGTAGATTGGGTGAACCCCTACGGATGGTATCTTTTAAGGAGATGGGGGTGTGAGGGGGTATGAAAGGGGGAGCGTTTTAGACGAAAAATTTTGGTTTCTAGATCTCAGGAACTACTTATGCTAGGAGGCTGAAACTTGGAACTTATGTAAAACTATGATAGTGGACACATTTAAAAAAAAATGATCGATAGTGGTGGAGAGGTGTGGGAGTGGGGGGAAAAACAATGAGTCCGAAACCTTGGAAGCCGGTATTGGAACATTGTAAAATCCATATCTCCTGAACGATTGATGTCAAAAGGTTGAAACTTTGTGGTTGTCTTTAGGGATACTTCAAGATTAGACTACGGCTAAAATTTTTAAGGGGGGTGGTGGGGTGTGGGGTGGTGGGGTTTGTGAAGGTGGTGGGGTGTGGGGGTGGTGGGGTGTGGGGGTGGTGGCGTGTGGGGGTGGTGGGGTGTGGGGGTGGCGGTTAAAAAACTTTGGATTACAATATCTTCCGAACCAATTACACCAGGAGGATAAAATTTGGTTTCATGAAGCACAAAAGTGGGAGGGTATCAATTTTTCAAAAAATTCAATTTTTATATCTCGAGAACCGTACCAGATATGAACTTCAAAATTTTACAGGAGTTGGAGTCAGTAGACTTCTAGTAGGGAAAAAAATTTTGAGAGGGTGGGTGTTTGGGGTGATGGTGAAAGGGGGTTGAAAGGAAAACATTTTGATTTTCATTTCTCGAAAACTGTAATGAATAGAACACTAAAAATTTACGACTATATAGAACTGCTATAGAGACACCCTAGAAAAAATGTTTGACAAGGGTAGCACGGTACAGGGGTGAGGGGTGGTTTTTTATATCTCAGAAACGGCTTATGCTAGAAAGTTGAAACTTAATACGTATATGTAGATGTGCTAGTAGAGTAATTAAAACTGAAAAAAAATTAGATTTTCATTTGTGTACAAAGATGGAGTAAAAAAAATGTCCGTGAAAAGGGTTTTTTCTCACATTTTCACGAATTTCAGTAAATCTTTTAGACTTCTTTTCAATTTTACTACTGCAGCCTCTTAATATAAGCGCCTAGAAAGATTTTTCCAACTTTTTCGATATCTAACCTCTAAGGGAGTGTAAGGCGGTTATGTATCATTCTTTTTCACGAATTCCGATATATTTCTTAGGTCTAATTTTCGGGAATTCACTTTCTCTTCTAAATGCTTTGAATATAGTCGGGGAATAAACCGATTTAAGTATTTTTTAATATTAAACCCCCTGGGGAGTAAGACATTGTTCAAGTTTTGAGGAATTCCGATTTTTTTTTAGGTTTAATAAGATCAAATTCACTTTTACTTCTATGGAATATTTTATTGATAAAAAAAATACGTTAATAAATAAAAAAAATCTGCCCAACCGTCTGGGCGCAACTTTATTATTTTATGGGTAGAAGTCCGAAACGTGTTTGATGCTTAGATGCGGTGTAGGTTACCATGCGACTGACATCCTAAGGAATAACCAGGAGGCTATTTGGAACGTTATTTTTTAGGTTATCAGTCGCATAGTGACCTACACCGCATCCCAGTATTAAACACGTTTCGGACTTCTACCCAAAAAATAATAAAGTTGCGTCCAGACTGTTGGCAGATTTTTAATTTTTATTTATATGAATCCTGGATTTTGTACGAAATATTACACAGCTACATATAATTAGAGTAACCTTAGACGCACTAAACTACCACTATGAGTACGGAGCTTGTAAGGTTTTATTTCGAAAATTAGTTTTAATTGAACATTTACTACGCTATGAATCTCGATTGTTCATTTCAATTCACTGGCTTCATACGAGACTTTTAATGTATGCATTCAAGACAATAGACTTTGCGTTCGTTTCACAATATAAGGTATATGTTATTGTCATCATCATCATTAATGGCGCGACAGCCCAAATCGGACCCTGGCCTCCTGAAGTCGTCGCCTCCAATCGTCTCGATCCAAAGACCGCGTCCTCCAGTTGCTAATTTTTAAGATGGCTTTCTGTTATTGTTCCTCTAATAATTTAGCTTTAGCTAAAAAAACGTGATTTTCATGCCATTTTTTTAATTTTATTTTGGCATCAAAAATTAAGGGCTATATGACGAATTTATTGCATATATGACGAATAATTTGCATGTCGCTAGAGTCATACTTCTGGTAAACGAGTTTATAAATTTATCCATTCTCATTAAACAAATGGTTATTCAATAGGTACCTAACAACTTTAATACAGACGCACCCTTAAACTTTTGTTGGTCTGTCAATGTGAAAACGTCAGTCAAGGTTTACATTATTATCATGGTGAAGTTCACGAACGAACAACGTTTGGAAATTATCTTATTTATTCTGTGTTTTATTTAAATAATAATAATCAATAGCACAACAGCCAAAATTGGGCCTAGGCCTTGAAGTAATGCTAGAGTTACTTTATTACTAGACCAACGGAACACTAGGAGGTGAAGTGGTCAGCCATACGCTCGTCCGTGAGTATTACCCCGATTTTTAACTCAGGTACTCATTTACAGCTGAGTGAACTGGTAGTCCGCCACCCAATCCCATTCACGAAAATTACTTGTCGCCAAGCAGATTCGAACCTGGTACCAGGTTCACCGAAGGCAAGTGCTCTAGCCACTAAGCCACCCAGACTATCTGACTATGTTATGTCCCTATTGAATAACTCTTAGTTATTTAGGTACATAGAAAATTACAAGTGGAATTATAGTAAACGCGACGCGCACACGTTTAGCGTTGTGACGCGATGACACCTGATTATAATACATATTAGTGAGTGCAACCCAGTTACTGTGATATCGCATCCCAGCAGACCAATAAAGAGGAATGTTCTGCTATCCTCGGAAAGTGCCGAGCTATTTCTGATATAGGGGAACGTGAGACAGGAGTTTGCGATGGATTTCATTCGGAAAATTTAAAGATAATTCCATGAGGAAAAGCAATAAGAACTTCATGGAATTGTCAGGCAGAATTCCAAAAGAACTTGCCGACATATGGACATTAGGCTTGCGCATTTTAGTTCACTGAAAGGAGCGATCATTTAAACCTTCGCGAACTAGTTCGTTGTTTTAGTTCTTTAGTTCGCGGGAGTTCAGCTGCGAACTAGAAAGAACTAAAGAACGAAGTAGTTCGCGAACTGATTGAACTAAAAGAATGAACTCGAAGTTCAGTGATGAGAGTGATGAGGTCGTCGTTAGGGTGCAATGTGATAACCTAAAAAAAAAAAAAAGGTCATCCGCGTACCAATGAATTTAAACGAACTAGGAGCGGGACTGACTGCGAACTAGTTCGTTCATTTCTCTTCTGGGAACGCTTTTCTGAACTAGTTCGTTCGCGAACTACACAAGCCTAATGGACATATCGTGGAAAGCTCTGTGAAAATTCCAAAATCCTTGTGCTGAGAAGTACATAATTAAAAATTATTCTGAAATGAAAAGTAATTCGCTGTCTTGTCCGGACTGACCCAAAAAATGATCAGTAAATCAGTAGAATTTTCGTACAATCGGTTATGATTGCAGAAAATTCTACAGACTCTACGTTTCTTTCTACCAAACCTGATAAAAATGATCAAAGTTAAATTTTAGTTTGGAAGGAGAAAAAGCTTTGGGAAATGCTAAGGACATTTCTCTAAGATATTGGTAGGGAAAATCACACGGAACAGCGTCAACCTCGCCATATGTAAATCTGTCGGAAATCGCATGGATTTCTAGCCCGGAATTCCGAAAATATAAAGAACTTTCCAACGGAATTCTGACGGATTTCTGTGTTTTTGGTTTGCTGGGATCGCTTTAATCAAGTCGCTTTCCCAATTTAATTACGCGTGATTTTGACACTTGCATCGGTTCAATTTTGATTTTTTTACAACAATAGGCGTGATTTTTGCGCCATTCATCCAGAGCTGAATAGGGTAGAAAATTTCCATATAAACCAATAAAAAAACACTGCGGTTTTTGTGATTTTTTATTTCTTCTTAAAGTTAGTTTAGAGCAATTTTTAAAAATTATACAATCCTGTAAGCTTACAGTGTTTCAAAAAGTGCCATAATATCTGCGTTATATGCAAAAGATACAACAATTTGTCAAGGCATGTGTGGAATGCGTTCTGACATAAGATAGAACTCCAGATATTTAGTAATAGTCCCTGAATTTATTGATGAAATATTTTGATGGACTAAATTCGACCCAGCCCAATTTTAGGCCTCTATCGGTGTAAACAGTTGGTAATGGAACCCACTTTAGGTCACGATATAGGGTCAGGTCGCGATCAGGTCGCTCGGTGTAAACTAGCTCAATAACGCAAAAAACACGCCTACTAGAGGCTAATAAATATCGGAAGATGAATGAATTTGCAGGCTGCGAACAAAATATTTTAGTATTTGTTAATATTATTTGGCGCTTGCGGGAAGCAATCCACCGCGCTCCAAATGGTGTCGTGATATGTCACGCGCGACGCCATTGGGTCATCGCATGCATCTTCACTGTAATTCAACCTTAAAGGCCGTGACACATTAAAAGCAGAAAGCAGCGGCAGAAACAGCAGCGTCGTCAGTGCTGCTTTTCGCTCTACATTATGAATTTAAATAAGAGCAGAAGCAGAGAAGAATGTGTCCATGCTAACTACCACCGAAGGTAGACGTACGGAATAATGTGTCCATGCTAACTACCACCGAAGGTAGACGTACGGAACAATGTGTCCATGCTAACTGTCAACAGTCACAGCTCACAAGTATTTTAGTATCTTGTTTGAGCGGACGAAAATATTTTGTTTCCGTTGATTTTTCTGAGCTTTTCGCTTAAAATGATCATTAAATACGAGTATATAGAAACAATTTTGACACATTTAACATTTTCATTGCTGACAACATTCCCAATTCTTAAGGGATTGACGTTGGCAGTACTGAAGCAGAAACAGAATTTTAGAATTTAGAACGAAAAAGCAACACTGTTTTCGTCTCTGCTTCTGCCGCTGCTTTCATTTAAACAGGCGCAATATGATTCTGTGATTTCTAAACCTATTCTGCTTCTGCCGTTGCTTATTCTGTGGGATACCATTAAGCACAGCCAGAATGAACATCCGAATGTGGCAAAAATCGCAAAGTGCCATTCACTGGAACTTGGCACCGGGCAACAGGCACTCAAAGCTTTTTATGCCAAAACACTCGGAAAAAAGAACATCTGATTATCTAAAATTAAGCAGATATCAGACCTGAACCTTAGTGAGAGCTCTGACTGGACATTGTCACATGAGGAAGCATCTCAACAGGATTGGTCTCTCTGAGACTAAAATTTGCAGAATATGCAATGACGAAGACGAAACACCAGAGCATATCCTCTGTGAATGTGAGGGTTTAACTCGCAAAAGGCTTCGTCACTTCGGTCAGGGTTTCATGGACCCATCGGAATTCCTGACCATTCCTCTTCGCAAAATACTAGGCTTCATTGTAAGCGCAGGGATCGAAGAGGAATCATAATCAAACCGGGGGGACGTCACAATAAGCCCAACTGTGGCTGCAGTGACAGGTTATCCACACCAACCCCTATTTCCAAATCTAAAATATTCTGCCGTTACTTTCTGCTTTTAACGTGTCACGGCCTTAAGAGTAAAGCTTAGTACTGTGTTTCGAGCGAAACGAAATGAACTGTCAAATTCCATATAAAAAAAAATGAATGTTTCGTTCATTCTTCGCGACGAAATATTTCGTTCGTTTTTCAGTACTGTGTTGAATGGACATTTGCAGTAGTCACTAATAGATGGCGCTTGGTTTCGTTAAAGTTTTGTTTTCACGGGTAGGGTACCCTTTTATGACAAGCGAAATATTTGACATTTCAAAATTTTCAATCGTTCGCTGTCAATTCAATTCGTTTGTGCTCGGGAAATTTTGTGTGAGTTTTATATTTTGTTGTGTTGTGTGTGCCGGAATTGCAATTTCTAGCCAACATTTTAATTTCTTTCAAATTTCGCGCGCTTTTATTTCACTGACATCTAGTAGCGAACTGTACAATTTATTTCGCTCTACTTCGAAGGTACCTTTTTCGTTCGTTTTCGTTTCGCCGAACACAGTACTATACTGTTACGTGTGCCTGGCAACCGCGCAACCGCGCAACTCGATCTATTACGAATAAGGGAAACAGTAGCAATCGAATACCTAGTTGCAAAATAACCCAATCAGAAACGTAGTATATAAGGAGAAACAACACGACTATATTTCCCCTCTAATCGAATGCAATCGAATGTATTGGAACAGCCTAGAAGATCACATGGAATGCTCTCAAGCTTTCCAGCATATTCTACACACACCACCGAACGAAGATTCAAGAACAGTCTCGACCACAGACAAATGGTATAAAAGCAGATAAAGCTTTCAGCGAGGGACATAGTAATTTTGATTACGTCGACTGTGACAGCCAGCGTGTATACGCGACCGCGTTGGTAGAGAGCGAAAGTGATCGAGTCAAGCGATATAAATAAGCGGGCAGTGCTGCCATACAGTGCGAATTATTGTGCGAATATAATTCTGTGAATTAAAGTGCGGATTAATAAATTATCATTTATTTTTATTTTAACCGAATTGTGTTTTTACTTGAAATCCCGGCGAACCCCTAGCTCGCAACAATACTTAAGATCAAAAAAAAAAAAAAATTGGTGGGAGCAAACTACGATTAGAATTAACATTCAAGTGAACATTCAAATTGGTTTAAGTATGAGCTGAACTTCAGTGTCTGCAGGTTTAAACATTCACTATGGCAAACTTTGGCTTGTTTGAATTCGTGGATAAGAAATCCGGTTCAGGAATGCACATAAGAAGGAATCTTTGGCAATTAAACTAGAAGTAAAGGTGTTTTGGATAATTACATAATACACCTGATGTGGGAAAGCAACTCGACGATGAAACAGCTCCCACTTTAAGTTTTCAAACTTGTCTTTCCAGTGCAGTTTTTTTTTTAATTTGTAATGTCTTCAATGACACCAGATATGGCAGCGATCAATCCCAGCCGGGATATTACGTGTAGTGGTCCCAAAAGACACTCCTCTGACACCAAAAATTCTAAGAGTTTATAAACATTTGTATGAATAATGATGCCAACTGCTAATAAAACGGAATCAATCAATCGATGTGATCCCTCAAACCCTACGTCCAAATTCACTAACTATTTATCCAGAGGAATGAACCACATACTAGTGAAAGTTCTCTACGCTTTCGTACTCTGCTCTGGATAATGTAGCAAAAACATGCCTAATGCCGAATATTCAGGCCACTGTAAAGTTTTCGTAAAAAATAATCTTTGATATCTGTTAATTAATAGTAGCAACAATTTTTTATTTATTACTAATTGAAAACTGGCAGTTATAAAATCATTGTAGCGGACGTGCAATATATCAACTGTAACTGAATTGGTACAAACAAAAAATCAGTAACAGTAAAAACGACTTGGAAATTAATTTAAAGAAATATAACTTCATATATAAAATGTGATCTTTGTCCGCAAAAATTTTACAGCTTTGATAACAAATATTTCAAAAAAAAAAATGTACTATAAAATATAAAAACACATTAAAAAAAACAAATAAATCATTATCGACACCGTCAAGTGTCTGATCTATTCAATGAACCGAACAAATAATGACTCATCGATTGCCAAATTCTTCATTCATAGCGAGAGTGCAATTTCAAAAATTATAAACAAATTAAAAAGAAATTTATAATTAATTAAGTTATCATATATTTTTTTTTTTTTGTAAATTCCACTTATTACATTATAGTTGCCAGCATCTTCGATATAATCCGGGTTACTAAACCGTTTGATTAGAAAATTTAAATATTTGGTCGATTTAAAAAAAAAATGGCGATTGTTTTTTAGGCTAACCTTATCAAAAAAAATTTGAATCAAATTGCAAAATTAAACAAAGAAACGAATTGTAAAGGAGAAAAACTACTAAAAAATTTAACATATTTCGAAATGAAACAAATTTCAAAAGATAGCAACCAGTCATAATAAAATTATAAGTTTTATAAACTGAAATTATAAGTCAAGGTAGTGTGGATGTGATTACTTCGTATTAATGAAGCAGAAATAAAAGTTGAAGTAGGAAGCTATAAACTGAATTCATTCGATTTTTTGTAGTTTGATTAGTTTTAAATGTTAACAATATTCGGGGACCCCTGATTGTCTATCCAAATTTATTTATTATTTTGAAAAATTTGTTAGGAAACGGAGGTGGGGGGGGGGGGCTATGGATAGCACGCTCGTATTCTAAATAGCAAAATATATACTAGAAGTAGCAACAGTACCTCAGTGAGAACGCCATCCTATACCCCGTATGAACTAAATGAGCCAGAAGATTTTTTTAATAGATTGCCTGCTAGTGAGCGAACTAGTCACCTAATCCAGAGATTGTGGGTTCAAATGCCGCAATGGTCCAGAACGACGAAAAACCTGAACAAAAATGCAATTTCTGAATCGAATATGCAAACGAATATGCAAACAAATATGAGGAGAAGCCAGTGATTTTGAGAATGAAACTAGATTTTCTGTAACTGCCTCCATTTAATTGTTACAGTGGAATTAAAATCAAAATAAATTTTTCAATTTGCCAAAATCGTTATATTTCCGTTTTTTTGCACTAAACAGAACCTGGCCGACTTAAGCTTGTATTACGCTGTATACCACTATTTAAAAAATCTACCAATGCTCTTTATTATTTTTCGGGTCAAAGTTCGGGAGCGGTCAAAGTCGGAGCATATCATCAGTTGTTTCGAGATTATGAAGTTTCTTGGAAAGTTAATTTTGTTCTTAAAATAAAAATATTTAAAATAGAGATTTTTAGTCAATTAAACATTGAAAAAGCGCCTGTAGACTATACGAATTTCGGTATATTATGTACACTAAAAGTCCATAGAAGTAAAAACGAATTAGTTGCCTTATCAGACTTAAGAGATATGACGAATTGTTAAAACGTATACAAGCCCATTACTTCCAAATGGGGTTTGAATTTTGAAAAAATGTGAAACAGGTTTTTAAACGATTTCATAATAACCAACTTGATATCTCATGAGACACGAGGGATTTTGAAAAATTTGTGAAAACGTAAGCAAACTCTTGAAATTTGAAAAATCTTGAAATTAGTTTTTAGGTCATTACATCAAATGCCGTAATAACCAATTTTATATCTCATCAGAACTAAGGGAAGGCAATATTTTTGAAAACATATGCAAACTCTTGGTGGCTGAATATCCAAAAATTGAGAAATCGGGTTGTATGCGATTATATAAAAAGTCTGAGGAAATGAAAAGCGATCGTATATCTCATCAAACCTAAGAAATATGTCGAACCGTTGAAAAGCATACAACCCCTTACACCCCTTAGGATTGAAAATCTGAAAATACTGAAATTGACTTTTTGGTTCTTATATGGGAAACCTTAGGAAGTAAAAATTAGTTCGATATATCATCAGATCTAAGCAATATGTAGGAATCTGTGAAAACATATGCAACCCTCTTACACCCACTTGGGGGTTGAATATCCAAAAATCCTGAAAGGAGTTAATAGATAAATATGAAGACAGCACGAGAAAGTAAAAACAATTGAATTACTTATCACTTCTAAAGGATATGACGGAATTTGTGAAAACTTGTTCAACCCTTTTATATCCCCTTAGTGGCTGAAAAAGGAAAAAACTTAAAAACAAGTTTTAGGCGATTATTACGCAAGCCCATGAAAGTTAAAAGATATTTGATATTTGATTAAACCTGTGGGGATATGGCATAATTCGTGAATAAGTATACAACCTTCTTTACACCCCCTTAGGGGTCGAATTTTAAAAAATCCTGAAAACACTTTCTAGGTATTTATATGAAGAAGCCGTAGAATAAAAATGAATTAAATATTTGGGAAGACCTAATAGATATGACGAAAACCGTGAAAATATATGTATTCCATTTTCACTGATACATTTTTTTGCAACCCTTCCGAACGCCAATAGATATTTGACATCTAGTTGATTTACATATACTTACCAAGTTTCAACTTTGTAGTATAAGCCGTTCTATAGATAGGAAAAACACCCCCCACCCCCGTAACATACTACCTTTATAGCAAATTATATTTTTCCAACATGATACTACTATAGTTCTATCTAAATACCATGTTTCAGCTTTATATCATTATAGGTTTTTTAGATATAAAAATCGGAACTTTTTCCTTTTCACCCTCTACACCCTCACCCACAAATTTTTTTTTCCTGATAGGGGTCTATTAGACCTACTTCTGGTAAAAATGTTAAGCATCTACCTTGCACTGTTCTTGAGATATGAGACGTGATTTTTTAGAAAAATTCGTATCCCCTCTACTTTCAAGATCCACCGAACCCTTAAAAAATGTTACTTTCAGCAAACTTCATTTGTCAACCTTTATACACAAACCGAATTTTATTTTTCTAGTACAATTGGTTCGTGAGATATCATAATCTAAAGTTTTTTACCCCCCACCTCCGTACGCCACTGCCCGCACTCCTATTCTCCTAGTATGCCGACAGATATTCATTAAGTTTCAATTTTGTAACTTCAACCGTTTAGGAGATATGGATTTTAGAATGTGTCAATCTCGGCTTTTTTGCGTTTCGGACGCATTATTTTTCTCCCCCCCTCCCACACCCTTTCACCCATATTGACAATTTTGCAAATGGGTCCGCTATCGAAGTTATATATAAATTCCAAATTTCAGCCTCCTAGCATAAGCGGTTGCTGAGATCTAAAAACCAAAATTTTCCGTCTAAAACGCTTCCCCCTCCTCCCCCTCACACCCAAAGCCCCTCAGAATTTGGTCACTTCAAAGGGCCTACCCAGTCTATTCATAAAAAAATTCAATTTAATATCTCAAACCGTTTGGGAGTTACGAGCCTTCAAACGATTTTGCGTACGGCGTACGGCGGACAGACAGACTGAAATTTTTTTTTGCTTTTTTCGTGTCTACGAGTCATGAAACGCAAAAAAAAAATTTTTCAGGGTAGCAAATTTTTTCTTTTTAAAAATCGATCACAATACTGTATTATTAGAAAATAATAAAGTAAAATTGCAGTAATAAGCAATGCGAAATATCGAATTAGAATTATATTCACAGTATCCGGTCGGTCAAATTCGAAATTTCGCATTACTTAAGCTAGTATTACACTGTCTGACCATGTGGTTAAATTGCAGAAATAAGCAGTGCGAAATAGCGAATTCCAAATATACGCGAAATATCCGATCGGTCAAATTCGCTATTTCACATTGCTTATTACTGAAATTTAACCACTTGGTAAATGTGATCAACAGTGTTATACTAGCTTTATTACTGCAAAATTGACATAGTGGCATACAGTGTAATATCAACTTTATGAATTCATGGTGATCACGAAATTTGCAGTCTATTCTCACTTGACTGTTTAGGTTTAAACAATTGCATTTTCAGTTTGTTATGTTTCAAAGGGATTTCGGTTCTTATTTTTGACGAAAAACTTTGAGAAAAATAAAAATAAAAAATTAAAAGCTTTTTAAAAATATTAAAATATTATTAATATAAAGATATTAAGCTTTTATTAAATTGTATAATACAAAAATTGAAAAAAGGATAACAAAATTATAATAAAAATAGAAAAAAATAGATATAAAAAATATTTGAATATAAAAAAAAATATTTGAATATAAAGAAAAAATATTTGTATATAAAAAAAAAATATTTGAATATAAAAAAAAATATTTGAATATAAAGAAAAAATATTTGAATATAAAAAAAAAATATTTGAATATAAAAAAAAATATTTGAATATTAAAAAAATAATATTTGAATAAAAAAATAATTGAATGCAACAAAAACTCTCAAAACGGTAAATCAGTATTAAACCTATAGATACAAATAGTCCTTTTTGTTAGGAGTAAGGAGTACAAAGACCCACTGCCAAAATAACAACCAAAGATTTAAAGATTTAACTTTGTCCGAACCTTTACCAAAATCTCAACTAAAATTGTGAAAATATACGGTAGGTAGATAATACAAGATTATAAAATAAAAATCTTGAATAGTTAAAAAGTGAAAATTTTACAATCTAAAGGAACTCAAGTTTTCATCATATGAAAACTACTCTACAAAATTCAACCTGCGCCACTGCCCATGAGCGAATGTCGGTGTCTAACCAGGGTTGCCTACACGGTCCAGAGTTGGCAACGCATTGGCCGCCAAGACTTGTCGAGCGGTATTGTTTTGGTACTGACAACCCACCAAACCAGTATTGTGCCAATTCTGGTGATCAGTACTCCCACGCTATATATATTTTGATCTTTACATAGAAATAAAAAAAAATTGATTCTGTATCGGCTGCGTCCATGGTCGCTATTGATAATTATCACTGGCCTAGAGCTTCCAGCGTGCTCCGAAACAGTACTAGCCATCAGTATAAGACCGACTCTCACGCAGATACTGGGGAATGACTGATTTTGGATTCGTCTCAGTACTGAAGCTGAAGTTTGGCTCAATAGTAGGTATTCACGATGCCCCAAAACTGGCAGTCAGTATCGGGCCAGAGTTTGCACCAAGAGTAGGACCGGTGTGATCAAATCGACATTGGCCCAGCAATGATTCGGTCTAGACCACATACTGCACCCGGAACATTAGCCAGTACTGGCAACTCCGGCACCAGTACTAAGCCTGTGCTGTGCCGTTCTGCCTTTCGTTCATGGGTTGTTCTATGTATGTATACGAAGAACCAGTGGCGCAGCAAGAATTGTTAAGAGGGGTTTTCATATATTGATAACAAAATAGATAGAAACAAAAATATGACAACACCCTTTGCCCAATTTTTATACAATTCTGTAGATCTGTTTCCGATAGGCTGTTAAAGTCGGGCTACGACAGAAATCCTTAAGACACTTCTGTATTTTTTTTTTAATAGTTGACAGCTTAAAGTGAATCATATAAAATTCTAGGTTAATGTTATCGTGAGTTTGGAAGAATTTCCAGTATTCATTTTTTAAAGGGTTATGTGGAGCTACGCGAAGGAATACATCGATTGCACTTGTTTTTGTTCATATTTTTAAAGGGTGAAATACTATAGTAAATTAGCCTTGCAAATTCGATAAAACATTTCAAACACTTTTCTATAGTGGCCACACGAAGCTTGTCCAGCAATTCAATGCATCGAAAACGTAAGACGCGACCGCCTTTCCGGTAATTTTCGATGCAGAAATTCCACAAAATAAGTGCAAAATATCCTTTGAATTGCTATGACGAAAATTCACGTAAGGGCAGTCCTCCTGTCTTGCGTTTTCGATGCATTGAATTACCGGACAAGCTTTGTGTGGCGTTTATAGAAAAGTGTCTGAAATGTTTTATCGAATTTGTAAGGCTAATTTACTATAGTTTTAAACCCTTTAAAAAAATCGTTCAAGCATTGGAATGAACATAATAAAAAATTGTAAAATTATCATATGACAAATTTAAAATTTCTGCGAGTGGTGCAGTACGTTCAGCTTGTTGGGCCCCTCCACTCGCTGCGCTACTGTATAGAAACAATTGCTTTCCTCCATCGCAAGTTCGAGCTATTGATAAAAACGCATCAGGATTTTATATAAAAATAGTCTAAATTGGTTGATGCTGATCGCAGTATTCTAAACAAAAAGAAAGGATGCAAAAAAAATAATAATTTACACAATTGGAAATTTTGGAAATTTTTTTCTGTGTAAAAATCAAAGAAAAAAATTTCCAGCTATGACAAATCGAATAGAGAATATAATGTTGCTACTAGGTATTAAAAAATTTAGGTTAATGCGAATTGTTGTAATTTTCTGGTCGCATTTTTCACAGTACCCGAATTTTTTTGTAGTATTTTCTCGGTGGCCGTCGGAAGCAGACCGACGTAGTAAGCTGGTAATTGTTGCGTTAATCTTACGTAAAGTGGGTTTAAGCGAAAATTCATAAGATACATTTTGTAGATTTTAGTAGTAGTAACAAATTAAAAAAATTTTTCTTTTTTCTTATTCAAAATTCTAAAATTCAAGTGCAAATCTTGGTTTGATATTACAAAACAAAACTGCGATTTTTTTTTTTATAAAAAACAATGCCAAGTCCCAATTGTTTCTACAATTAGGACCACAAAGCCATAATAAAAAAAAGAATACTACGTACTTGCAACGGAAACAAACAGTCGAGTCGCAAACCCGTAATTAAAAGACGTCCTGACGTCAATCAACCGTCAAAAAAAATATAGCGGCGAGCCAAAATAAATAAGTTCATAGTATCGGCATCAAAACCAAAAATTTGTTCAAACAATTTGTCCGCTAATGTTGTTAATTTTTTTGTCTATTGACTGAAATAATTTCGTACCGATGGAATTTTCTTTCCGCGATTTTTTCTTCTGGAAAATTGCCATCAAATTGAAAAAATTTCAAAAAAAAAACATTTTTTTTTTTTTGAAAAACGCATGAAAAAATTTTGGTATTTTTTTTAAAAAAATTCAAAATAATGAATAGAAAATAATCTGAAGAAATTTATGTGAATTTTTGCTCTTCATATGCTTTGGCTAGTAGATTAGTGGTATTTAGATATAACACGTGCCTTCGTTGAAATATTTATTTGAAGGAAAAAAAAAAACGGTATGCTAAAAGGAAACGGTATGCTTACATCATGTGTTTTGAAAAATGAATCGAAAAGTAATAATAATAATAAGAAAATCGCTTTTGAGAACATTTATTGTATCCAATTGTTGGCTCGAGCCTTAACCTAAAAAAGTACAATCGAGTTTGGACTACTTAAATTGAAATTTAAACCGATATGAGACGATACTATGAATAGCCTCTGTATAAAATAGTATTAAATTTCTTTGGACAATGCAATAAAGACGAGACCCGTCCAAACCGACGATAGCAATAAATTCATTAAGTTCTTAAGTGCGTTGCTGTTGTTGCCTTTGTTCAAGCGCCCGATTGAATGGTGCAAACCTCATCCGCTTTTTTGTCAGATTTATTAATCGAAATGAATAAATTTGTCGCAAAAATGCTTTTGTTGTATAATTCAAATGTCGTAGAGAAAAATGGGCGGTCTTTATTAAGGGGTTGAAGTCATCGGGTTGTGTCCCGGCTAATCAAAATTTTCATGTTTTTCACTCTAGTGGATAATGGAAATTTGATGAAGAGATTTCGTTTGTCGGCGGTTACTGTGTGGGTATTTTGATTTTTGAAGATTTTGGTTGCGGCTGGAGATTAGACCTACGTGGTAGACTATGATGTAATTTGAGATAATCGTCGGTTTTTGGGAAAAGATGTCGTCATGACTAGAATAATTCTCAGCGGAATGTTACATAAGGAGTCCTTGTTTCGCACACTCCAGCTCAATGCCCCTTTTGGTGAAATTACACCACATAAATCACTGCCCACTAGAATCTTTAAGAACCGCTTACGCTTGCATTGATTATTTCAGCGCTGACATTTGAACTGCTTACCGGGTAATGCAAAAGGTAATGATCGAATGCATTTTGATTCAGAATCAAGCAGGCAGAGGTGGTGTAGTTGGAAGTTCTCCAAGCTTCAAAAGGAATGCTTGCAGGCTCAATCGCAAGGCGATGCAAATAAATATTTGTTTGCATGATTTAGGTGTTACTGGTAATACGAAGAGGAAGTAGGGACCTACCCAGTACGAGATTAGTCCGCCTACTAGTAATACATGATTCAATAACGAAAATAATATGTAGAACTTGCAAGTTGCCATTACGGAATCGATTCGGTAAGCATTACCGTTCCTACTGAGGGAGTTTTTCTCTATGACTGGAGCAGAGGAAATAAAAAGTAGGAAAATGGTCTTTCAAATAATACACATATTATAGCGCAAAATATTAGAATTTCTCCCAGAAGGGGTCATTTAGGTAACAGTATGGCTTCTTACCCAGAAAGAAATTAGAGTAAGAAGTGAAGTGAATGAACTGTGTACTTCACCCAATAAAATAAGCCACCCACTATAACGAAATTTCACATTTGAAACCGTTACCATTTTACACAAGTTCTTTTCTCAAGTAAACGTTTAGCAAAAACTCTATGGTAGAGCGTTCAAAGATTTTACAACAATAGATCATAAAAGCATTTTTATTTCAACACACCTCCTTCTAAATTATTTACAATCAAGAACAGAAAACCTGTGGGAATGAATGGAATTGAATATAATAGAAAAAAAATTAAATTCCACAACATCGTGTAATCAAGTGGGTAGCGAAATTGTTAGAAAAATGTTACTTTCACTCCTATGACTAATATCTGAATATAGTTAAGTTTCGAAACACTAACTATTGTGCTCAGGTATTTCCATTTGAGTTCTTTTGTACAGGTATTTTGCTAGATACGAGTCGCCTGTGTTTACTTAACGACCACTACGTTTGACTTTGATAATCGATACCTAGTTTTCTGTGAAGGCAGTAATTATTCCATTTAATTTTCAATTGGTTCTAAATTTGGCACCTTGTTATGTTGAGGTTGAAACAATATTTCTAAAAACTAGTGAATAATATAGTGAATAAGATATCTAAAATACGGGCTCGTTGACCAAAACTTTTTTCATTGTAGTTAAGGTGCTCTTACACGAGCAATTTTTCAAGCAATTGATTGCCCGACGACTATTGCCAAAACTACTGGAGCGATTAATGGAGCAATTCAGGGCAACATCAAGCTAGTTGCGGCAATATTTCGGCAATGTGGCAATATTCTCACAGGTTGCTGGTATTGCTCGTCCTATAGTTGCTGTATTTCCACTAACTTGGAAAATTCAGAGCAATTTTCCACTTTTGGTGATTCAATTGTCAAGTTTTGTTTTGAGTTTTGCATTTATTTGTCAAGTTTCGTGCTAATGGCTGGAATTCGAATATTTCAAAGTTTTATTTTAAGTTTTAGATTTATTTGTCAAATTTGCTTTCGTGTTGTTCACAGACTGAATTGGTCGTGTAAGCCCTTATTGCCGAATTGCTAGATATTGGTCAATATCGCTCATCACAATTCAGCAACGAGTTGATGAAAAGTTGATCCACATTGCATGTTGCTATTGTTGCTGTGTGTTGCTTCATATTTCCGTGCCGTCAAAATTGACGAATATTGCTGCAAATTGAGCAATTTTAATCGCTCGTGTAAGAGCAAATTTAGTACTATCATTTTGTCAGCTATAATTCTGAGGTAATTTTATCGCGCCAGTATAACTAGTTCAGAAGTTATCTTCATTTAACTGAAATCATTTCATCACTTAAGGAATTCTTTTTTTTAACAAAGTGTCAATAAGACCGTCCATTGGTCTACAATTTATTAAACTACAAACAGCAATTTATTAAATAAACATCGTTTACAGTTTTCAATTAACTTTAAATCTGAAACATGGTTGTACTTAAATCAAGATTAAAAGCATTTTGCTTGTTAAAAATTAAGCTGGTGTTTATTTGTAGTGGAAAATTTTAACAAATTAGCGATTATTACGTAATTAAATGATTGACCAAAAACAATTACGTAATTAAATTCTACACACTGTTCGAAAAAATAGACTGGAGTTTGACATAGCTTCTGTAGAAGTCAGGAAAATAAGTGGAAGATTCTGGAGGCTGGAAATCCCCCTGGGTTCTTGGAAGGATAGGCCCATTCGCTCGTACTATTCTTTTGACATATCTTTGCAACGGCGTAGTAGAAAACAGAGTCCTGTCGGTGACGTCAAATTTGCAGGTCGATTGCTCAAAATACCACTACCAGAAAAATATCAATTGCATCAGAACGGACAATTTTGCGAAAATTACTTTTCCGTCTTAGTCACTTTATTAAGAAAAAAGGAATTGCTCAATTGGTGAAATGGTTCGTATTAAAGGAAGATAACGTCAAAAGTGCTGAGGGTACAGTAATAAATGTAAGTATCTTAGTTTTAAAGACGACATATCTCAAAACGGGCCATCTGGTTGTTCCAGAGTTTTATTCAGTTTTTTTTTAAAACCCTGTAACATATATCTAACCCTATATAGACCAGAAATTACCCCACATGAATACTTATAACCAAAAATCCCCTTTACTACGGAAATTTCAAACCCATTGGAGTTGGGCGATAGACAATCCATCCCCAGAAAAAAACAGCTACTTATGCTTCAGAGATTTGGCAGAAAAAAATAAGAGCTTAGATCGCATGAAGGGAAACAACCCTAATGTGCCAAAATTCGATTGGAAAAATTTTCATCGAAAATGTCAACTACCGATTTGGTCTGTCGCGCAATAGAAGAAGAATTTAATTTAACAAGGGTTCAGTTAAAATTTGGAAAGTAATAAACAAAATACTAAACAGGCGCATTGCGAGTGTGGTATACGATTGTCAAATTGCGCTGAATTTCTTCGTTACTTCTTGGAATTTTTCGAGCGAAATTTCATTTCTGAATCAAAGTTGCTTTTTTTGTAATTGTATTCATGGAGTTTTATGATCGCCTTTTAGTGTACACACTACAAATGATTCACGACACGCCACTGTCATTAAAACTTGTATTCGATATACTGCCACGCTGTCAAATATTTGACCAAGAATATTTGACAAAAAATTTTGTTAAATTTTTCAAAAAAATCCAGTAAAATTTTCATGCAATAATTTAACAAACAAAAATTTTTATTTATTTATTAGACCATCTGATTTCTAGAGCAGTATAAGAACAGGACATTTATTTACACCGATTCCTACTTGGTAGAATTTTGCTACAGGAAAGACCTGTCGAGCTTTCCTCGTAGAACGAACACAGACTTTATATTTAACACATAAAGTCCAGTGTTCTTTCAATTTGCTCATTTTTGAGCCTAAAAGAAATAAAATCAGTGTTCGTCTCAAACTTATATCATCTTTATTGTCGCAAATTTCTCAGGAAAAAAATCTTATGTCATTTATTTCACATAGGTTCGAAGACCTCAAAAGAGCAAACCCCTAAAATTACTTTCAAATCTCAAATTAATTTTTTTTAAATAGAAACAAAAGGCAAAAAGTAGGTACAAAAAATGTAATGAGGTGAATAAAATCTGTTCTCATAATGTGTTTAGATGGGGGAGAATTTTTGTAGATTTTAAGATTCTTTTTTAATGACCTAAAAGATCGTTATTCAAAAAAAAAACGACGAAAATCATACCTAATTGATTTGATGACAAAAAATTCGTTGTACAATTTTTTGAATGAATTTAATCGTCCCAATTTTACGGTCATATGTTGTTTAGTTCTGGAAGTTTTGGTGAAAAACCGGTAAAGATCATGTTTTCTATTTACAAAAATCGGAGCGAAATATGTGTCTTTTCTGGGGGGCTTCAAAACAAATCAAATTCAAACTAGATTCGATTGTAGCATTGCTGTCAAATATTTGACCGCAAAATTTTGGACAAAAATTCAGTTAAATTTTTGACAAAATCTTTTTTTAATTTTTCATGGAAAGCGGAACTTGTCAAAAGTAAAGCTTGAGATACTGTCATATTATTTGACCTTAAAAAATTAATCAAAATTTGTCAGGCTACTTAGGCCTTAAGTAGAGCAAATAAAACAATTTCGCAAGAAAAAAATTTATGATTAGAGCAAAATATGTCTCTTTTTCAGGGCTCCAAAACAAAGCAAATTCAAACTAGATTCGATTGTAGCATTGCTGTCAAATACTTGACCGCAAAATTTTGGACAAAAATTCAGTTAAATTTTTGACAAAATCTTTTTTTAATTTTTTATGTAAAGCGGAACTTGTCAGAAGTTAAGCTTGAGATACTGTCAATTATTTGACCTGAAAAAATTAATCAAAATTTGTCAGGTACTTAGGCCTTGTGTAGAGCAAATAAAAAAATTTCGCAAGAAAAAAATTTACGATTAGACTATCTGACAAAAAAGTGGCATAGTCTTAATCCGTGCTGAAAAAATTAAGGAAAATTTGTTGGACTACATTGACCTTGTGTACAGCAAATAAAACAATTTGGAAAAACAAAATTTGACGATTAGACTATCTGACTGCATTTTCCAGTGAAAATAGTCAAATATTTGAAATAGCCTTAACCACAAAAACCACCGATTCGACAAATGGAACGAGTAAGGTTTGCGTTAGACTGTGTGACGTGCTGTCAAATATTAGACCTGAACAGAAATTTAGACCAAAATTTGTCCAAAAAAAATTTGACGGTTAGACTATCTGACTGAATGCTCCAGCGAAAATGGCTAAATATTTGAAATAGTGGCCTGTAGCCTTAAGCGGCAATCATAATAGCTTCGATTCGTCAGATGAAACGAGTAATGTTTGCATTAGACTGTGTAACATGCTGTCAAATATTTGACCTAAACAAAAATTTAGACCAAAATTTGTCCAAAAAAATATTTTATGGTTAGACTATCTGGCTGAATTCTAAAGCGAAAATGGCTAAATATTTGAAATAGTGACCTATAGCCTTAAGCGTTAATCATAATATTTATATCAATTCGTCAGATGGAACGAGTAATGTTTGCATTAGACTGCGTGACATGCTGTCAAATATTTGAACTAAAAAATTGAGACCAAAAAAAAATTTACGATCTGACTGAATGTTTCAGCGAAAATAGTCAAACATTTGGAATAGTGGCATATAGTCATAAGCCTAAGTCAGAAAAGAACTGACTACATAGTCGAAAAATTATTCGGTCCAAAGAGATGGGTCAATAAATACAATTATTTTTTTAGTATCAGGTTTAACAAGGATTGAATATAACAATATCAAAAATCTTACAACTACATTGACTGATTTGACGAAAACAGTCAAATATTTGACAATATGGTCTAAAGTCTTAATTCGGTGTGACACAGGTGACGATTTTAGGACCAATGTTGTTTGTTAGTGATTTATACAAACAATCTTCTAAACGAGAATTAGTGTGTTACGCAATTACTATCTATACACTATCGAATAATAACACTGTCTTCTCGACTGCATTGACACCAGAAAACGCATATGTATAAAAACAAATTAGCTTCTATGGCATCTCTATGAAAACTACATTTTCATTAGTAAAATTATGAAAAGTCCGAACAGTTTTCAAACTGGTCTGTACAGTTTTATTTTTTCATTTGTCATACCCTCAATAGCTTGATTTCGGTTTGATTATTACTATAGCTGCATTAGCGATTTATACAAGTTGGGACGTCGTGTTGTGGTCCGAAAAATTCAAAAAACTAAACAAAATTATTTTTTCATCTTTGTTGTTTTTAATCAATTTTTTCTTAATTTTATAAGGGCCATTATTACGATCGTCAGTTAAAATTTAACTGGAAGTTTTGTATGAAAATCTGTCAGTAAAAGTCCCAGTTAGAACGTAACTGAACATCGTAGGAACGGGAATTAAACTATGTAATGTATTTGTTAATTTTTTTAATTGATTTAAGAAAAAATAGAATAATGTAAGAAACTTTTAACCCCCTACAGAAGGGTGTAGTTCCTACCAAGACGCTTGTAAATTTAAAATTTAATTGGTTTGTACATTTATTTCTAGTTTTTATTTTGCTTTTTATTGGTCTTGTAGAAATCAAATCTTGATCTTGCATACTGAAGTCTTGGTCTTGTATTTTTTGAAAGGTAATTTTTATACTTGTGCATTTACGGGTATTTACCCTATTTACGTGAGCTTTGAGTAACCAGTTAATTTGGGTATGTGCTCTAAACATCACCAAAAATTAGAAAAATAAGATAAATAACTTAAAGAAAAGAATAAAAATAATTCCAACATACCCAATAAATAATTTAGTTTCAGCATTTTGTCCAGTCCGTGTAACATTCAAGGTATTCGGTCGAACTACTTTAATTGTACTCCTTGTTGTTGTCATTGTGGTAGTTTTGATTTTAGTCGAAACCCCTGCCGGCCTATTATTTGAATTATTCACCGTGTTTGAATTATCACTAAACAGTGCAATCCAGGGTGCTTTTGTTTTCATTTTGCCACTCATTTTTATTTACGTAGAAAATAAATATTATATAAATATATAAATTAAAAAACAGAACGAAAATACTTTCGTTTCGTCCCGAATATTAAATCACGTTCGCGCACCAACACATCTAGACAATTTTTAAAATGAATATTTATAAAAGCAGGAACATCATACAAAGAACGAAGTGAATAACAATTTTTCAGAAATTTACACACAAATTAAAAAAAATAATAATAATTATAGCTTGTTGTAAATTATTTAGTGTGACCAGTTGTTTCCGCATTGGCCGAAGAAATTTTGCGGTCGATGTCACAAAAATGAAATAATCATTTTGTTACTGTTTCAAATCGGCGATAGTGCCGTCAAATTATTTGACAGAATTTTAAATTATATACTTTTTTTAACTTTTTGAACTATTTTACTTTTTGATTTTTTTCACGCTGTATCAAAGCGTGAATTATTTACAATTATCATAAGTCCACTGTAGTTTTGATGAACTTTCAAAATATTACTTCAGCGTGGTGTTATTTTTTCAGTTCGTTATTATTTTTTCTTTTTAATTTATTTTGAGATTAATTTAAAATTAGAAATGATATAAACATTGTTCAAAACGCGGTCCGGCCGACAGAATAGAGCAAAAGTTTGCGGTCGTTGATAGGAGGAGAAAGAGAGCGGATTTCGATAAAGTATATATTTTTTTTGATATTGTTGTTTTTGTTTAAATAGTTAATAATCACTTATTCAAAAAAAAAACTTGTCAAAATTTAAGAGAGAAGTACGGGAAATGGCGTTAGCTTCGTTATAAATGTCACTTGTAAATGCTTTTTATGAATTTGTTTTAATAATTTATAAACAAAGTAAATTATTTAATCACTTTGATTTTTTCCACAGTTCAAGAGTTGTTCATTGTATCGAAAACTTTTGCAGGTAGTCGTGGGTGTACAGTAAACACGATTAAACATTTTACAGATAGCGCACTATCGTCATAATTATAATTATGATTATATCGAACAACACATTACCACCATACACAAAAAAAATCAATATATCGAAAAGTAATTTATAAAAAAAAAATTCCGTTTTATCTTTTGAATAAACTGAGAGACTACAGCCACTAGCATACGAAAAAAATTAAGTAGCTTTAGGCTTAGAGCTCTTCTAGATCGTGTACACGGCAGCACCTATCTCGGTTCCGACTTGGCTAGTTGTAAGTTGTGAACTAAAAGTTGAAGTAATTTTCTTCGTCAATCGTGAGCCATAATAGGGACGGAGAGTGTGCGCCCATAAAGTTACCATATTTTCTTTGATGCAAACAGTTTAGTATGGGAACTAGCTGATGGCTAGCTTAAGAAGCCAGCTAGGTTAAAATCGAACAAAAAAAAAAAATTAATACGACTATATCAAAACAGAGAGAAGACCAGATTTCGTGTAGCGAGTATAATACAAGCTTTACAGCAGAAGACAATAAAATCAGACAGCCAACAGTCTGGACCCAACTTTATAATTTTTTTGGGTAGAAGTTCGGAACGCGTTTTATGCTGAGATGCGGTGCACTATGCGACTGATAACCTAAAAAAAATAATGTTCCAAATAGCCTCCTGGTTATTTCTTAAGTTGTGTTACGAATATAGCAAAATCCTGAAAACAACTTTAAGATCATTATACATAAAGCACATAGAAAGAGAATTCAATCTCATTAAACCTAAAAGAATAGTCGGAATTCGTGAAAACTTGAACAGTACCTTACACCCCCGGGGGTTGAATATCGAAAAATGTTTAAATCTGTTTTTTTTTCTCCGATTATATTAAAAGCCTTTAAGAGTGAAGGCGAATTCGATATCTCATTAGACCTAACAAATATATCGGAATTCGTGAAAATGTGTTATACACAACCACTTTAAATCCCAAGGGAGTTGAATATCGAAAAATTAGTAAAAGCGATTCTAGGCTCTTATATAAGGCGCCCGGAGAAGTAAAATTAATTTGATAACCCGAAATACCTAAAAGATGTAACGAAATTCGTAAAAATGTAAAAAAAAAAACCACACGTCCGTATACCAATGAAAATCTGAACTTCTTTTTGTCGTAATTATTTCTATAGTACATCTAGATGTAGGCACTAAGTTGTTTTAACTTTTTAGCAGAATCCCCTACATCCCCAACCCTAAATTTCTTTCACTATTGGATGTCTACTTGGCCTAACTCTAGTAACATTTTTAAGACCATATCTCTACTTTTCTTGTGGGTTAAATATTTTTTTTTTTAATATTCCTATCTCCTCATTTCCGTGCTCCACCTACCCCATAAAAACTTACATTAAATACACTTCACTTGCAACTGCAATTGGTACGAAAGATTTTGTAATGTAAGTTTTTCACGAGCCTACTTTGTGAGTGTCCTCAAGTAGATGTAGATTCAGAGCCATGAGTGAGTAAGTTATGTCTTCTTCTGTCTCGGGGACAGAGTTGCCGGCAGCAGAACCCACCGAGTGAGCTCTATGAAATATTACAAAACCTGCACGAAGACTTGTATCCCAAATATCGCGCTCAACTATACAATTTTAAAGACCTACTTAAACGTGTTGAGCACAGTTGCGATTTCAACGACGAACTATGCTCCATATTATTCTTAAGAAGCACTGTAATGTAAATATTATATAAAAATTTGTATTTATCATCATTTTAAAAATCTTATTTGAAAAACATGTTGCAAATTAAAGGTACATTTATACTTGAGAAATAAATTCGACGGGTTTTCAAACATAATTCGATTTCATTTACTAATTGATCGCTGTTATCGATGAAAATCACTTTAAAAATACACTTTCGCGTATATCGCCCAACCAGCATACAAACTTCGCATTTTGATTTTACAGAGCCTATAACTTCGATAAGACTGTTGAGCGCAGGTTGTGAACTTTTAACTTCGATAAGACTTCCGTAAGACTTGCGAGCGGAGGTTTAACTTTCAGAAGCAATAGCTTAGGTAATAACCTCTATAAGGCCCTATGGAAGTAAATACCAACAGTCTTATGGAGGTTTGTGGTCTTTTAACTTCGATAAAGCTTCCGTAAGACTTGCGAGCGGAGGTTTGCAAGCGATCGACATGTCTAATACCAAGTGATTCGGCTTCAACCCTATTACGACAATGTTTCAGACTGGCCTAGTGTGTAGAGTAGCGGACTAATGTGTGACGGGACCGTGGTTCGAATCCGAGAGTGTGCAAGGGTCCAATTCGCATTTTTCAAACAAAAAATAATAATTTACAGAAAAATAAATTCGTGGTTAGAAGAAAACAAAAGTAAAAAAATCGTGAATATTTATTTTTTGTGCTAGCAATGTGAACTTCCGTACGGAAGCAAAAACAGCTTCGATAAGGCCTTATACCAACTGTTGGCGCTTGGCTGTTGCATGGAAAAATGTGCGCCAAATTAGTTTGGTAAGATCTTATCGAAGCTTTATCGAGGTACGTGAATAGCTTCGATAAGGCACTCTCGCAGTAGAAAAACTTATCCCCCGGCTCTGCGGCATTTATATACTGCATGTGAAATTTCCAGCATATTCGGTTGCTTGTGTGGAACGCGAAAGAAGTACCTATTACATGTGAGAAGTGTATAGAACATGCGAGAAGTATATAGAGCTCTCTACAATATTGCAAAGTTGTTGTTCTTCTCTGAAAACTTAATATCAATAATAAGTGAGCTGTTCGGATTGGCAGACTACACATGTAACAATAACATTGGCGGGACTAAAATTTTTGCAACAAGTGTATATAACCTACCAATACAGCAAAAATTATAATTAATAAATAATCGAAAAATAAAGGAACTCTATGACAATCATCAATGTTGGTAAATCTATTGTCTCTTGCATGTTATATTTCTATGGATGTCCATAACTTGAAAGAAAGTGGTTCATTTGCGGAAAGTCTACTAATAATGAACCGATTCTTAATTAATTATAATTTGCAAATACCAGATAGATGTCATGTGAACTTTTTCATTTTTATGACTGGAGAACCGAAACTTAGTGGCAAGAGGATTTGCGATATGACGTGGTTTTAACACTAGCAGATTTAACCCAAGAGACGACTGAAATTCAGTTTTCTAATTTTTTTATTTTTTATCGTAAATCGGGTCTGTTGTAAACTAGCCAAATAACACAATTTTCGTTTGCATTCGAATAGCCCAAAAAGCTAAAAGTAGCTTTTTGAAATTCAACATTATTAAAATAGTCCAAATCGCGGGAAATAGCCCAATCTGGCAACTTTACCCGGGGACCATCCAGCATGGAAAAGCCCAGATATGACCACAAAAGGAGTGAGTTATAATTTGAACGTATTAATTTTAATAAGTGTGCCAAAATTTTGACAACTCTCTTATCGCATCTTTTACAAAATAATGAAAACACTACAATGCAATGCATCTACACCAACAATCAGTCGTGAACTCACCACAAAATAAATTTTATCAAAGCTGTAAAGACAACTTTTGCCTGAATCTCTAAAATAAGTTCTGAGGAGCCAGGTTGTTAGTACACATTTACAACTGCGAACAATTTTGACATTTTTTTGAACAACTCTTATTGTAACAAACTACTAACGAAGTAAAGAATATATGAAAAACACATTATTGGGCGTCGAAAAAACGTTTTCTTTTTAATTCAAACAGCAACTGTTATATTCTTCCTTTTTAATGCAGATTTCTTATTATAATGTCAACTAAGTTACTTAATTGCTTGTTATTACTCTCATAGATTTTAGTTTAGCTGGCCTATCTACACAATGCCTCAACTACTGTAATGAAAAAACACTATAAAATCAAAAACAAATATTTTCGGTACCGTTTACTAAAAAAAACATAAAAGGCTGGAAATCACTCTTTCTATAACTTTTGTTAAATTCGTGATAGAACTAAAATCAAGAGAGCAATTTCAAAAACCTTTTTTTTCTCCTTATAAGCCACCCTTTCTGGTCGAACAAAACCCATGGTAGTACACCCAATTTTTGGTTATTATGAAACACACTCATGGTTGTCGTAAGAACACCCACCCCTTGACGAAAATTAAAAAAGTAAAGGATGTAGCCAACGTTATGCCATATATTTTCTCATATTTGAATACTGAAATTCATCAAATTCTTAACACCCGTTTTCCGGTGATGTACCAACAGAAATTTAACGAACAAATTGTAAATTTTATTTATTTAAATTCTAATCAAGTATTCAATCTAATTGACCTTTGATCATGGCGCTTAGCAAGTTTTCTTGTATATAGGTAATCGAATACGTCAATGTTTTGTTGACTTGTAAGACTTGTAAACTTTTATTGAATCACTTACCTAATCCAACAAAAAATTGCACACGAGTACATTCTTTAAAAAACGTTCTTACCTGAAAATAAAAGAAAAGGCTTTAAAATACTAAATTTCAATTCATATTAAAGTTGTAAATTAAAAATAAAATAAAAAAAATAAAATAAAAAATAAAATTAAAAAAAAAGGAAACAGATGACCGTTATTTTACATTATTATTTTTTAATAATAAAGTATTGTGATCGACCTGAAATTTCCAAAAAATTTGCTACCCTGAAATTTTGTATTTTCACGTTACTTCACAGGACTAGTATAAACACCAAAAAAGCAAAAACAAAAATGTCCGTCTGTCCGCCGTAGATGCCGTACACAAACGCGTTTGAAGACGCATAGCTCACAAACCCGTTGAGATATTCACTCTTATTCTGGAGCCCGCCGACGTGACAGTGAACAGCGATTCACCCAATTTTAAATTATTGAAAACGCGTGAACGATTCACTTTCTCCAAAAATTTGACAGTTGAAATCCGCAATGAAATAGTCGCGTTTTTAAACTTTTTTCAGAAAGTAATTGGCAATAAATAAAGAGAAATTTGAGATGGTCCATCTCTCACATTTATAGTATTAGAATTTTGGACATTTTTCTGCCTTAAAATATGGTTTGAAATACACGGAAAAAACGGTTTTAAAGTATGTCGATAAAGCAGTTTTCGAACGTTTTCAATAATCGCATGTGCTGTGAATGGGAATCGAATATGAACCGCATAGTTGGCGGCAATAAAACATCCGCCGTTTTCCAGAATAACCGTGATTAAGTTAAACATTTTATCGTGGGTCAACCATTTTATGGTTGGGTCAACCCCTACGACTGGCATCTTTTGGGGTGTAAGGAAAGGAGGGGGGGGGGGGGAAAATTCGGGAAACAATGAGTCTAAAACACTAGAAACCTGAGATTGAAAAATTCTAAAATCCATATCTCCTGAACGATTCATGTCAGAAGGTTGAAACACTGTGGTTACTAGGAGATTAAAATTTGGATTCTGTATATAAAGGGTGTTTTTTTAGGTGCATGAGAACTTAAAATTATAATACAAGACAGAAATATTATTGGAATGAAATTTTTTTTATTATATTCTGGTAGATAATTTCATGGCATTTATTTTTTAAATATGATTTCCGTCATATATCCGCCGTGGCTACGAGTTACATGGTCCATTCGATCAGTCCAATTTTTGACTACTTTTTCCAATAAATCTGGCCGTATGGCGTCAATAGTGGCTTGAATATTGGCTTCCAATGCTTCAAGAGTTGCTGGTTGGTCGGTATAAACGCATGACTTAATATAGCCCCATAAAAAGTAATCCAGAGGCGTTAAATCGCACGAACGAGGGAGCCAGTTAACAGAACCACTTCTGGAAATCAAGTTGTCACCAAATTGATTTTGCAATAAATCGATTGTTAAGCGCGCTGTATGGCAAGTTGCCGCGTCTTGTTGGAACCAAATGTCGGCGATGTTTAGCTGATAAATTTTTGGAAACAAAAATTCAGTCAGCATGGCCGATTATGTTGACCGTAAAATGGACGAAATGCTCTATGAACTTCGCGAACAGATTTATTTTTTTCAAAGTAAATTTCCACAATTTGGAAGCGTTGTTCTGCGTTAAACGATTTATGATGACTTGCCAAACCTTACTGAACAGAAATGTCAACACAGTTTGACATTCTCAGCTGTCAAAACACAGTTATCGATATCGAAAGTTCTCATGCACCTAAAAAAATACCCTACTTATACATAGAATTATAAGTGGAGTCTAGTAAATATAAAATTTTTGATGGACGAGGCGAAGCGTGGGACAAAAAAAAATTACATTTTTATATCTCAAGAATCGTACCGATATTCTAAATTTCTTTTAACCCAAACTGGCAAAAATTTTTTTTTTAATTGGCTAATACGAGTATACATACACAGTAAAAATTATTTGTAATTTTACAACATTTAATGTAATAAAATTATCTTAAGAGAATTTTTAAATGATTTGAAGATTCTTCCAACTGCAGAAGAAATAAGGTCCCAATGACCGCTATTGTTCCAAAAAGACATTCTTCCTCTTTATTTTTCAAGATTAACTGGTATCGATGTTCAAAATATAAAAGGGAAATACGCTCAAAAAATAAATAAATCCATTGCATTCAGTCAACAGGATAAATTTAAAAAATTCGTAGACTTTGAAGAAGCAGATGAAGAAAGAAGCACTGTAAAATTTATATCCAACTATTCCAAAGAAGAAGTTCATTTCATATTTGAAAGGTTTTTGGTAAGAAATTAATGTGTTTCCGCAATTTCTTTTATTGGTAATGTTTTTTACCCCTTAGATTGGCACTTCAAAAGAGGATATAAAACCACCTGGACCCTTTCTATGGTTCGTAGCAGTAGGTACGTATTATATCTTTGTATACTAAATATTCGTTGTAAACCATAATTTTTAAAAACAACTTTGGCTATTCTCTTGATAATTTATAGTTTCTAATTAATGCTACTATTACACTGTATGACCACGCTGTCAAATTACAGCAATAAGCAATGCGAAATTGTGAATTTGACCGAGCGGATACTGTGAGATTAATTCTAATTCCCTATTTCGCATTGCTTATTACTGCAATTTGACAACGTGGTCATACAGTGTAATACTAGCCTTACCTTGCAACTATATTGTATAAAAAATAATTAATAATGTTTTATTTCTTACAGAAACCAGTACAGAAGATGTCTATTACTTATATGTGGATTGCCATCTTGTCAACTCTGCATCTTCAAATTTTAAAGAAGTGTTCATTCAACTACTTTCTTTATATTATGTTATGAACATAGAATACCCGAAAGAAGTCTCACAGACGTTCGCATTTATTCAAATATATTTTTTTGAAATGCATACTGAAGCATCTCGTGGAAGAAAAAAGAACATGTTAGCCATGGAAAAAATGATTAGATTCATAAATTTTTTAAATTAAAAAATTATAATAACATCTGAATATCTAATAATAACTCTTATTAAAAATGAAAATGTTTATTTTTGGAATTTTATTATTTTTTATACTTTTCATAAATTAAATTACTTTTTTGGATATATGTATAACCCTGCTCTTGTTTATTTACAATTAATTACTTCTCTTATTTATTGAATTTAAGTGTATTACCATTTTGTTCTTTAAGATATATAATTATATTAACAGTTTAATAGAAAGTATATTCTTCTTCTCGATTATATCCTTACAATAAACCTTTATTCTTAGAACGAACGAAATGAAAAATCACGTTCGAATCAAGCATAAGTTTGTACTGAGTCTACTGTAAAAATTTTTGCGAAAGTTTTTCAAAAATTCAATTAAATTTGTACTTAATTCGAGGAATTTTTCATTCCGCTAAATCTTAGTATTAGATTATACGTCTAAAACTTTTGATTTACATTAAGTATTACGTAAATTAGTTTACAAATAGTAATGTAGTTTTCCATGTGGCTACTTGTACAATTTACTCTTTAAGTAAAGTTACATATATGATTAGTACTATAAATTACTTCAATGAAGGTAATTTCACTCTCTAAATTGTAAAATTACATATTTCATGTGATTTATGTTTACTATTAAGTATGTAATTTTACAAATATATGTACGTATTTATTACATTTCCGAATTTTAATTTTACAGTGGAAATGTAAGTGGTTTTGAGACATGTAAATTTACAATATCCTATGTTGGCAATTAGTTGCCAACATTTTATGTTGTAAAAATCATTAACTGTGTATATAAACTTAGATAGTTTCGCCAGTATAATATAAACCGTTTCCGTGATTTTAGCTATACAGGCCATACCAGGGTCATTCCAAAAAGAGTCGCCAAAAATGACGAAATTTGTGACCTTACCGTCTCCGATTCTTTTGAAAAAATTTGTACTTGAAGAACTAGTGAAAAAAATAATTGAAATTTTTTTTTGTTAGTTATAGTACGTTAAAGTTTTCGGAAAAATGGTGTCCAAGTCATCTTTAAAAATTCATATCTCTGGTCATTTTTATCCTAGAACAATAAAATAGGACTTATTTTAAAGGGGAGGGTTGTCGCAATATAAAAAAAAATACGAATAAAAATTATCCTTGAAATCTTTTTTCAAGGATAACGGTTTTGTCCTTTATCCTTGAATATCTCAAAACACGTTTTTTTTTATGTTTTATTTTACTTTATTATTTTTTAATAATAAAGTATTGTGATCGACCTGAAATTTAAAAAAAATTTGCTACCCTGAAATTTTGTATTTTCACTTTTTAGGACTAGTAAACCCCAAAAAAGCAAAAAAAAAATGTCCGTCTGTCCGCCGTAGACGCCGTACGCAAAATCGTTCGAAGGCGCGTATCTCCCAAACCCGTTGAGATATTAAATTGAAATTTTTATGGTGGGTAGATTGGGTATGGACTGTTGGCAGATTTTTTTTATTTATTTACGTATTTTTTTTTCTATTGAATTTAATTTAATTTTTGATTTCTGAAGTGTCAAATAAGCAACTGAGCCATTTTGACGGTTTAGCTAAGCTTTTTCTAAACTGGTATAATAGCAATGCTATGCTGTGACGTCAACATTGACGTAGACGTAGACGAAGCAAAGTATTCGAATATATGTAAATGTGCTACTAGATTAATTAAAGCAAAAAAAAGTTCAGATTTTCATTGGCGTAAAGGTAGAGTAAAAAAAATTTCCCTGAAAATGGGTTTTTCCACATTTTTACGTTTTTTTGTTAAATCTTTTAGACATGTCAAGCTATTAAAGCAATTTTACTTATGCGGACTTATACAGAATTTCAAGGTCATAGCTTAAGCCGTTCTGCTATCGGCCAACATTCTTGAACACATGTTTTAAGGAGTTTTGTATGGGAGCTACCCGAAGGAGTAAATTAATTTTACTGACTCATGAACTCGAACTTAATTTTCCCTCAAAACTAATTTGTACAAAATTTTAACTTGGTGGCTAAATTATTTCTGGAGTTATAGTGAGTTCTGTGAATTGTGTGAGGATATTTTTGCAGGATTTTTGTATGGCAGCTACTCGAAGGACTCATGGGATGTTTTTCATCTTCATACTTTTTTCTACAACTATTGGAAAAGCAACGTATACAAAATTTTAAAGTAGTGGCGTTCAAAAGTTATTGGACAATACTCTTGAGCACGTGTCTTAAGGACTTTTTGTATGACAGCTACCCGAAAGACAAGGACAATTTTGCCCGTTAACGAACTTAGCTTCCAGATTCAAAATTTCAACATCTTAGGTCAAGGTGATCTTGAGTTATCTTGCGTACGGACAGACAGGCGGACGGATGGACACCAAGCAGATTTGAGGGTTTTTGGCACGAACAGAACACAAAATAATATACAACTTTTTTTCGTCCGGCGTGCGGATTTATGCGTTACAATCTTTTGGGCTGGATTAAAGTTATGATAGTACTCTCAGATTTGATCTAGAGTATAAAAATATCGAGAAGTGAAAATCCGACTGCTCGAAAATACCGACATTTCCGATGGGTAAATTTTCTATCGCGAACTGTATTCCGCGAGCAAGTTGAAGTTCAGATAAGATTAACTCGTGTACGCAGTCGTTTTGATTTGTACGAGTAAGAGGTGGACAACGTAAAGCTTTTTTGTCATTTAAAGAGAGTTTTATATTTTGATCGAGATATACACAAACAATACAAGCGCTTACTATAAACATGAAACTTTTTATCATTGTATTCGAATGGTTTACCTCATCTCCCGATTTACCTGTACGGGCTTTTGGTTTTAAACGCACGACAACAGTGGGAAAAAATCATAAAAAAAATCGAATAAAGAAAAATATAATCGAGTTCTCTTAAGATGAGTAAAAAATAAGCTAAGAGGATATTTCATATGTTTTCTTAGATATACGCTACGGAAACTTAATGAACTTGGCGTGTAGGTTAGGTGTACACGGCGAGATAAATCTTTGGACTTGGCTTAAGGTGGACGACAGACAGATTTTAATTAAAAGCACTAAATCATGCATAGCCAGAAAGCTAGTGTGCCAGGCTCTGCGATCGCAAATAAGGTCGATGAGCGCATTTCCTAAATTTGATTGTGCGATTTGCGATCCGATGACATCTGGCTTTCTAGAGAGTCAGTCGAGCTGGTCTAGCGTTAAAGCCAAGATTATCGACACTTTATAGTTTGTAGGTTGGACTATGTTTGAAGCTATACCGAACTATAGACAGACTCGATTTTTTTTAGAGCCAAGATTAATTACGATAAAAACATTTCAGCGCATGATAGACAAGATTTGATTTAATTTTATAAAAGCTAAACGCCGTGTTTACTAATGGTACGGTTATTACGGTGGTTGGCATTCGATGAATTTTTATAGAATTTAAGGAATGGTCGGGATGAATGAGCGAATTTCGTATTAATAAAATACGGCGCTGCGTACTTAGTAGAATATGAGTAGCATATTTTTGAACAACAAATGTGCGGTTACTGCCAGAATGGGCCAACCCTTATTTTTTAAGAAACTGAGTTCAGTACAGAAATCGATTTGTAAACCACCTGGCCAAACTACCTGAGTGGTCAAAAAAGCATCCGATCAATTCACCAAGTACAAAAAATTAATTGAGTTGCTCAATTTCTAAATAATATATGAACTTTTTGAGTTTACCAAATCTTCACTTGCCATTATTTCGGTTGAGCTTCTGGTGGGGATAGGATTGCCCACTCTGGTTCTAACCGCCTCAAATGTACGTGGTAAATTAATGACGTATGCAATTATAAGACAAAAATTAATAAATAAAAAAATAAGACAAAAAGTGCAAAATAAATGAAATAAATCTAAATCAAAACAAAATATTTGAAAAGAGATATTTAAAAAACATCGCACTCACGATCGTATGACATTCTGAACTCAGATTTATATGATAGTTGGGGATATCCGAGAGATCCGAGACTCCGGAACCGATTGGGCTCCTAGAGAAGCTCGACGGGACGTTCCATGGGTCAGGAAAAACAGACACTGAAGCTATAAGCCCAAAACGCATTGATTCATTGCTGTTGAATATTACGAATGTTCGAAATTGCTTCACTTTAGTGAGTTACAGGCAAATACATATTATTTAGAAAAGGAAAAAGTCAAAAACTACAAAGTGTAGATTAAAAAGTGAAGTGAAGTTATCTCTGTCATTTATTCTTCCTGTTCTATATTGAAGGTGGAGAAAAATCGAATTAAAAATAAATGACGGCTTGCAACTTTATTTCAAGCAAGTGTTGGTAGGAAGTGCAAGCGAGGTTAAAAAACTGCTGTTTCTTTTCCTGTTTGAAATATATTCCCTAACAAAGTCCTCAAAATTAAAAAAAAAAATTCGAATTCATTTAAGAATCTTTAACATGATTAAGAAACGATTCGCTTAACCTTCGTAAAAGCCATTGTACATAAAGCGCTAATATGTACTTTCACTTCTACGAAGATAATTTGAATCGTAATAAAGATTTGTAAGTGGATATGGATTATATTCAGCTGGAAAATCAATTTCGAGTAGTCACAGGTGAATATGCTTTCGAAGAGCTAATGCACATTAACTTTTCAATCTTTTACGAATTAAAATATTTGCTGAAAGGTGTTATCAAATATTTTGGTTAAAAGTTCGCGTTAGGTGATGAAGAATTGAATATTAAAAAAAAAATGCTGCCAGTATTTTGCTATGCGTTCATCAAAGGTTCATCAAAATGTGTTTAAAAATAACTAATAATGTGAAAAACAGAGAAAACTGAAAAGGTACGTGCAAAGGAATCAACAATTATTCGGTTTGTGACTTTCTTGAAAGCAAGTGCAATACACCACGTGGAAATTATTCACTGATGGCAAGCTTCTGGTGAAGTTTTTTCTTTGTTCTTGATCGAATCTTCGAAATTTGTTCACCTTAGTGAGTTACAGGCGATTTGATACCGCTGTCATTTATTGTTGCTATTCTATATTTAATTTTTTTACAGGTTTTTTTTCAGTGGATCTTGTTCTGTTCGATATACCGTCTAATATCATTTCGATCTAACGATTACAATGAATGCTCGTAAAACCCGTAAAGCATACGAATTGAAAGAAGTTCCTTAGTAGTACTTAAAGATAAATGTTAAATATCCACAAGTAATGTTTGCAGTAAACCAAATGTACATCCACCGGCAAACGTAGTCATTGATGTATAAATAATTCACATAAGCGAAGGAATCTCAGATATATAAGATATTCTACATATTTGCAACTAAATCGCATAGCCAAATCATTTAAAAATCTTAAATTTACCATTAATTTTCTGGTGAATGCACATATGTTACGAATTCACTTTCATATGAAACTTCACCTAAAAGCTTTACTATTGAATCGTTTTCTAACTGATTGGTTTGCTAGGAATTTTAAAAAAATAAAATCAAGTGTTCGAACCGATTGGTTTACTAGAAATCTTACCATTTAATTTTAAGATTTATTGCATGACTTTATTAATAACACAAACTATAATATAACCCTCATTCTTGAAGCACTACTACACCTATAACAAGGAATCGTGATAGAAAAAAATTTCTTCTTTTTTATTTAAAATAAATTTTTTATAATATTTTTCAACCTTAAATTCACATGTGCCTCGATCAATACGAAATGTACACTGATTTACGAATCTCTAGCGTAAATTAGAATCGACTCGCTTCACGTTCACCGAAGTGAGTTTATGGATACAGAATTTGCCTTTGAGGAGATTATGTGAATCATTATCTATTCGTAATAACGATTCAATACAAGATGTGCAACAAAATCAAAATAGACCCACTGAGGCCACAGTGAATCGGGATTTTAGACCGTCCTCCATCTAAAAACTATGATGCGCATTACAGGAAGAGAGTTAATAATGAGTTGCTTTCGAAGAGTTTATTCGCTTTGGTGATTTACTGTCGAATTGGTTCAACGTTCATTAAAGTTCAGTTTATGTATTTAACATTCGCTTTTGTGAATATGAAGTGAATCAATATTTACTCGTAATAAAGATTCATAAATGGATGTGTATTACAGCTTGAGAGTCGATTTTGAGTTGATTCCGGAGCTACCAAGTTAATTCACTTCGATGATTTACTTTTTGCGTTTTAAACGCGTTCAAGTAGGAAAAATGAACGTGTTAAAAAAGTAGTGTTCAGACTAGGAAACTCGTTTAATTTTGACATATGATAGCTTGACGTGATTTGTTTTGACAAATAAATATTCAGCTGTGTTTCATTACCAAATTAATTCTATCTAAGTCATTTGAAATTAAAACGTTTGTATAGCACTAATGGATAGTGAATTTATTAGCTAATGCTGTCGTTCCACAAGCATGCAATTGAGTTTTTACACCATTAAATAGTTTCTTCCAAAGTTTACTTCGATTACTTCGAGTACATGTTTTCAGTTAAACGCGTTGTAGCTATGTGTTTTCGTAAACGCGTTCGGGAAGTGTTTTCAACGCGTTTAACTCGATTTCAACGCGTTAATCTCGTAGTCTGAACATAGTATTACAGCAAAACGAGCAAATATAGTGAAATAAAATTTTATTATAATATTTTTGCGAAGGTTATATTGCACATCTAATTTTGACGAACAGAAAGCTTCATATTAGTCTCATATTACATTATTAAATAATTAAACATTTTAAATTTCCTTCTACTCTATCTGACAGCAGAGGTGGCATGAGTAGTTTTTGAGAAAATGGATCAAACGTAAAAAAATACAACTTTTCAGTTTAATCAGTTTTACCCAGAATTGAGTCTAAAATAAGAATTTAAAAGAAAAAGTGTTTTTAACCCAAAAATGATACCGTTCACCTGCACCTGCAGATGGATAAGGTTCATGGAGTTATAACGTGCTCACTAGCAAATGAAACACTTAAGCCCGTAATCCAATCAATGCAGCACTGCATTGAAGGGCAGCGAAATGTTTTCCAAGATCCAATCAATGCAGCGCTGCATGTCGCGTCAAATTCAAATAATAGTCAATGTTACTCTATTTTTCCATCAAATAAAATTTTTAATTCAGTGTTTCTCTAAGGCTACTATAATTTTCTTGATCTAAAACTGTCAAAATTCAAATTTTCTAATCTTCCCCTCAAAGAAATTCGATTAGTTTAGTACGTTTTTTATTTGACTGTTGGCTGGCCTTACGCAGCGCTATACAAAATTTACACACAGCGCAAAATTTGAGTTACTGCATGCCGAAACATTTACTGCCATGCATTGATTGGATCATGGAGCATGCAAATCGCATGTGAGCAAAGCTACTGCATGCAGCGCTGCATTGATTGGATCACGGGCTTTACAATCACGATCTCAAAAGGTTGCCCGCAGGGAGGGGTGCTATCACCATTACTGTGGTCAATTGCGGTCGTTAAACTACTAACCAGAAAAATTTTCGTATCTTTACTAACTCTTAAAGTCTATACCTCAATACTATCGTGAGAATTTATCTTACTGACATTAATCAACTAGATACATTATTCAACTAGATACAAATTACAATTAAATTTAAACATACCAATTTGTAATATAAAGCTGTCATTTTTTTTTGGAAAAGAAGATAACATTTTTTGATCCGTCGAACCGGATTTGAACTGGCCAATTATGGGACTCAGAAGAAGTGGACATTAGAGAAGACACATTTCATTGGAAATTGGAAATTTCATTAATCCCCAACTCCTCCCCATCTAAGCACAAGCTTTACCCGTCTCAGTGAAATGTTGTAATGCTCAAGAACACTTACATAACATAATTAAATCAAAAACCATCCACGAACAGTCCCCTCTAGGTTCCATTTTTAAAAAGAAAGGCGATAAGAGAGGAGATACGGAGGAAAGGGTTAGTGTTAAACTGACGGTGGAGTAGATTGATTCTCAGACATACTATAGATTTTCCTCCGTTTCCGAAACTTATGAAGCGACTATTTATCTGACTTAAAGTTATTAAGGAAGCTATTTATTGGGTTTCGTCTGAATTAAAAAAACTTCGCGTTATAAGACTTAAGAACTTTATTCAAATGAAAATTATTGATCACTTCGGATAGAAGGTGTAAAGGACACTGTCCTTTATTTAGAAGAGTCAGACCAATTCTGGGTTGAACTCCACTACCAACTAGTAAAACCACTGGCTGGTCTAAAAGACAACAAGCAAAAGAAATCTGTTTTTTTCTTTAATTTTTTGTTTTCCTTCAAGAAACGATTCAATGATATATCACACAGAAGAAAAGAGCACCTCACTTCATTATAATTGTAATGAAAAAATTTCCTCTTCACATGTAAAGCGAGCATTACTTAACTACGTAGCTCCTAAACCGTGATATTTGGTATGATTCAAGAAAAGGTTCAAATTAAATTACAAAAATTTTTTTTAACAAGAATCGAACGTTTTTTAGTCCGTCGAGCCGGTACTGCACTATCAGCCTATGGAAAATAGAAGAAGTTGGGCAATAATTTTCAAGATAACTTGAATTGTGAAATAGTTGTGTAACGAATTGATTAGAAAATTATACTTCTTCGAATTTTATATTTTTCGGATTGGTCAAATGCAGGTGGGGGCAAGTGCCCCTTCCTGTCCCCTCTCAGGGCGCGTTATCCCCTATAAATTTGGAGACAACTGGCAACTTTAATATTTTTCGAGTCAAAATTCGCGTAGCGGTTAAAATGGGGTCGCGCTAGAATGCTTAAGTCACTGCCACATATAACACATGAATTAGGTAATTGGGTCCTACTCCGTGACGCGGTCAAAGTCGGGAGTATCACATCAGTTGTTCCGAGATTAGGAGGTTTTTTGGAAAAATCATTTCGTCCTTAGAATAGAAATAAAAAGATCTAAAGTATAGATTTTTAACCCTTTAAACATATAAAAAGACCGATACACGAAAAGCACATAGAAGTAAGAACCAATTTGCTGCTTCATTAGACTTAAGAGATATGACGAATTGTTAAAACGTATACAAATCCATTACATCCACTTGGGAGTTGAATTTCGAAAAAGTGTGCAATAGGTTTCAAGGCGATTACAGAAAAAGTAATTTGCTATATCATCAGACACTACAGATTTTGAAAAATTGTGAAAACATAAGCAACCCTTCCTTATACCCACTTGGAGGTTGAATACTAAAAAATTCTGAAAGAAGTTTTTAGATAAATATAAAGAAAGCCTGAGGAAGTAAAAACCAATTCGATGTTTTATCACTCCTAAGAGTTATGACGGAATTCGTGAAAACGGACAAATTTTGAAATTGGGTTTTAGGTTAGGTTAAGTTATGGTGGCAGCCATCTAAACTATGGATCGACTCACTTAGACCATTCGGTTGGTCCACTGTAATACCACACCACACCCGTGACACCCTAATGAAGTTCCATATAGGGAGTTTAGGGGTTTTAGGCGATTAAAAAAGAAGTCCGTGAAAGTAAGAATTTATTCGATATCTAATCAAACCTGAGGGATATGTCTGAATTCGTGAAAATGTAGGCTACCTCTTTACACCTAATTATGAGTCGAATTTCAAAAAATCCGAAAAACACTTTCTAGGCATTAATGTGAAAAATTCATAAAACAAAAAATAATTCAGTATTTTAGAAGACCTAAGAAATATAAGGAAATTCGTGAAAATATATGCATTCCACCGAATTTTTTTGCACCCCTTTCGTACGCTAATAAATATTTGAAATTTTTTTTATCCAAATTATTTTCCTAATAGATGTACATATACTGACCAAGTTTCAACTTTGTAGCATAAGTCCACACTACCACTATAACAAATTATATTTTTTCAACATATCACTACTATAGATCTATCTAAATACCAGCTCTCCGTCGGTTCTCGAGATATAAAAATCGGAACTTTTTCTTTTTCACCCTCCATTTTTGGTTTTTCCCCCCCACTGCCACCCCTCTCAAACCATGTCGCCATTTTTTTAGCAAATGGGTTCAATATCAAAGCTTTATTTAAATTTCAAGTTTCAGCCTTCTACCGTAACCGGTAGCTGGGATCTAGAAACCAAAATTCACCGTCTAAAACGCTCCCCCTCTCCACCCCCCACTCACACGTGACCACAATACATAGAAATATCTGCTTCATTTCGCTGGATATACGTTCTTCACTGGGGCCTTCGTATCTCAAATAAGAAAGAATCCGGAATCCTTCAAACGATGTCCTCGTTGAAATCCCTTGGAGGATCCTTACTTCCAGACTATCGACCAATTTCAGAGAATATCGCCTAATCGAACGGAAAACTAACGGATCTTTATAACATTTTTAACTTTATAATAATATTAAGAAGCGGAACACAACAAATTTCCACGTAAGTAATTCATTAAAAAAATTATTATTTATTTTCACTTACAATTGATAGAATTTTGATTTCAAATAATATCAGTGTGATTTGTAACACTCTGATCTGATTTTAAACGAACTGACATGCAAATTTGTGCCAAATATTGTTTATATAGTTGGTTATTATCGCAGTGCGGTTTAAATTGACTCGTCATGATAACTAACCCCTGGTACTATAATTGTACACATTGGTATATTCAATTGTAAAAAAATTCGCATAACAAAGTGTACAAAGAAAAACCACAAAACTAAAAATATCCATCACATGTGAATTAGTTGGTGAGAAATTTACTTGGAAATGAGGTTGCGGTAAAGAAATAGTTTACGTTTTGATAATTTGGCTATCAATTTTAAGACTGGAGTTTTGTTTCTAGAGTTATGTTGTTTGAATTAATGCTTTTAATCTGTATGTGACTATAGAATAACTTCATTTAGCCCCTCTTTGTTAACTAAATCTTTACTGTTGAAATTACAGCTAAAATACAAGAAATTGCACTTGTCTTACTCAAGTGAAGTATTTTGTCGTTTTATTTTTTCTTATGTGCATGGACTGCGGTGCAAAGATGAAAGTACCGCTGAAAAATGGCATGTACATACCATAGCTTAATGTGTTTCCTTCAATCGTCCTTCCAATCGATTTAGTAATAATCTTGCTAGTTACTGACCAGATTCCTTTGACGACTCGATTTTTTTGCCAATGAGTACGAGAGTATGAGAAGACACTCGACATAAGAAGTTCAACTTTTGAACAACTGTTGGCTTGTTAGTAGAACAAATCAAAATAATAAGGGGCATACCGTGGATTCTGAATTAATAAAAAAGATTCAGCCTAACCGAAACTTGGATAGCGTGACTACAGCTCATTTCAAAATTGTGTGGATTTTATATTCTAGAAGCCTATAATTAGTTTCATTAATTTCTTCGGAACGTAGGTAGTAATTAAGTTCCAACTTTTTCCCTTAAGAATTCCTTTAAAAAGAAACGTGACGATTTTATACTCAATCAGTTGATAACTTAATTTGTGACCGATTTCCGATGGAGAATTTCGATAGTATTCAACCGGCTCGATTTATGATAAAAGTTTTTAAATTTTTTGGCTTATGGTCCTACAATGGACCGTGGAAATTACCATATCGAATTTATACGGTATTTTTGCAAACAATCTTCAGCTTCTTATTCGTTTTGGCAATGTGCATAAATCTAGCGTCTATTGAAAATCTTAAAGATATCACAGAGTCGTTTTACATGAGTCTAACCGAACTGATGATGTTACTAAAATTGTGCAATTTAGTTGGAAAAAGTGACGATATTGTGGCGCTGCTGAATAAAATGACCAGCCCGATTATGAAACTGAAGACATTCGATGAATTTGTGTTCTTCAAGAAATCTTACAAAACGTTTAATATGCACCGCACAGTTTATATTGTTGTTTGTCTTGCGTGTGTGATATCGGGATATATCGGCGGTTTTATCGAGAAGAAGCTACCTTTTCCGGCTTGGTTTCCGTTCGATTGGGAAAAATCGAATAGGAGTTATTATTTCGTTTACGTTTATGAAGTTGTTGCGATGACGATCAATTGCATATCGAATGCATCGTTTGATTTGTTTCAAGCCTATCTCATGTTTCAAATTGCTATGTTTCTGTACTTGATTCGGATAAGAGCCGAAAATATTGGTCATAATAACAAAGTCTTCAAGGACGTAATCGACGAGAAAATTTCAATCTTACGATTATTGGAATGTATTCGAATGCATCAATTTGTGACGGGGTAAGTACTTTACACGCGACCCAAGATATTGTGGGTTCGAATCCCACTCTTAACATGGTCTCGCACTTTTTCTTGGGTTGAATAAAATTACTCAAATCACTATCCAAAATTATACAAATCCCGTATCCCAAAATACAATATTAAAAACCAGCAATTCAAAAATGCCTCATTCAAAATTTCGTGAAAATCTCGTATCCAAAACTCCCGTCTTAAAATACAGCGTTTCAAAATCACGTAGGCCTAAATTCCAAATTTTTAACCCCTGTATTGTATAATCTCGTATTCCAGAATCCCGTATTCAAAATCTCGAAGGTAGTTACTCAAAACTCCGTAATCCTAAATCTCGTATTCAAAATTCTTGTATTCCGAAATTTCAAATATCTCGTATCAAAAAATTTCAAAATTCAGCATTTCAAAATTCCGTGTGCCAAAACCCCGTCTTCTAAAATCCCACATTAATCATACTACATTGATCACGATCTTAACTAACGAGTTGAAGGAAAATTGGGTTGCTATATTAAAGATGTACTTAAGTTGTTGCGGGCAAACGTCGTGAAAAAGTTGCCAAAATTATAAACAATTTCGAAAGGAATTCCTTCCGGTGCGAAGTAGCGTATTGAAATGTGCAATCGAGTTAATAAGAAAATATAAAAGGCAGCAGGGCTATTAATAATTTGGTTTTTTTTTTAATAAATAAAATAAAATCAGTAAATTTCAAAATTCAAGATTGAGTTTGATTTTGCAATTTTGATAATTTTGGAAAAATTTATTTTCCACTTCTACGAGTATGTTTACGCGATTGTATACTTACTGGATATCAAAGATTCTAAATTACGAGATTTTGTACTTGTGGAATTGTGCATTTATAGGATATTAGAAGTCGGGATTTAAAAATTTACGAATTTTGTATTTATTGCGTATTGTGTAACGCTTAATTAATTTTCTATTAATAGCCTGTGTTTTTTTTTATATTTTGGAACATATAAAATAAAATTAATAAATTTTATGTCAAAATTGTTTGGAATTTTTTTTAATTTTGATGATTTTGGAAAAAAATTTCAAGTATTTCAAGGACACATAATTACGGAATTTTATATTCACGGAATTGTACTTATTTTGTATTTTAGACTCGATTTTAGCATACAGTAAATCAGGCCACCAATCTTTTCTTTACACCTGCCCAATTTTAATTTTATACACCCTCTCCCGGAGTGATAGGCGGATCTATCAACCTATCCCCGGAAAAACCACTGTACTGGGACGCAAACCCAGTTCAAACAAAGGCACGATCGAAATGTCCCAAATTCAGTTGGAAAAAAAAAGTACCGAAGAGGCCAAGACCCAATTTGGAACATCTAGAAGACGAGGTTTAAAATATGCTATAAAATCGAAAGTAATACATTTCTTTACAGGATGGCCAAGGATGTAGAGGATATTCTCACTGTACCGATGTTCGCTCAATTCAACATAAGTGGAATTGTTTTATGTTTTACTGCCTTTCAAATGACTCTAGTAAGTGTCTCACACTATTTAAGACACCATCACTTAAAAGAAAATCAATCTAATTTTCACCTTCAGATATCACCGACAGAAGCCACTGGAACATTTCTACTTTATTTTTATTTTATGTGCGCCATGTTAATGGAAATCTTATTGCCTTGTTTTTACGGCAGTGATCTTACGGAGCAAAGCAGTTTGATAGTTACGGCAGTTTATAGCGCGAATTGGACAGCATTATCGACTAACTACAAGAAAATCACATTTTACTTTATGGAGTCACTGAAGAAACCGATTGTAATTAAGGCTGGCGGGTTCTTCACAATCGGTCTTAGGACATTGGGATCGGTATGGAATATTTAAAAAAAAAAAAATATCGTAGTTATTTAAAACTATTAAGTTCTGTAACTTTCTAGGTGATGCAGAATGCTTACAGCTTATTCGCACTCATACTTAATTTAGAGAAGTAAATAACTAGTTAAGTAACTGGTATTGATGTTAAGTTTCATGTTTACTCATCATGTTGAAACATAAAGTTAAAATTTGATTATTTTTGAAGTCGTCAATGTTAGGTATTGGCACAAACCTAAAGTAGCATCCAATATCCGCAAGAAAGTGTAAAAACTACAAAAAATAATAAATATATATTTAAAAAATAGTTTAAGAATTTTTAAGTTTGTTTTTCGAAGTCTGAGGGGTCTTTGCCAGGTAAGATTGTTCGCTGCTTGGGTTACTGCCATTGAGGACATGACAGTTGAAAAACCTTCATTGAAAAGGGCAGTTTGAACAATATGTTAGAGTAGTTCCCAAGAAGCTGTTTCATCATCGGGTTGCATTGATTGACCAGGGGATGTATTATGCAAATTCCGAGACAACTTTACAACTAATGGTATTGCCAAGGATTTTTCAATATGTGAACTTAAGCTTAGAAAAATTTACCATAGTGAAATTATTGTTTATATTATGATTGAGAGGCACACAGTAAGGTTCACTCAATTTTCAAACCCATTTCGTTGTTGACCAGGAAGGTACTTTTATCGTAGGTTACACCCACTAATTAGCGAAATATTTTTACTCTAACCCTAAGAGAGAGGTATTAAGGGCATGCCAAGACTGCGATCGAACTCAGCTGGGAAGTCTTCAAAAACTAACGAATCAAGAAACCAAAACCAAAAATGCTTACAGTAACAATAAAACCATAAAATTTTCATTGAAGTGAAATATTTAAAAATCTGCCAATGGTCTGGGCGAAATTTTATTATTTTTCGGGTCAAAGATCGGGAGCGGTCAAAGTCGGAGTATATCATCAGTTGTTTTGAGATTATTAGGTTTCTTGGAAAGTTAATTTTGTTCTTAAAATAAAAATATTTAAAATAGAGATTTTTAGACGATTAAACATTGAAAAAGCCCGTTTAGACTATTCGAATTTCGGTATATTATGTACACTAAAACCTATAGAAGTAAAAACGAATTTGTTGCCTTATCAGACTTAAGAGATATGACGAATTGTTAAAACGTATCCACTTGGGGTTTGAATTTGGAAAAAATTGTGAAACAGGTTTTTAGACGATTTCATAAGAAGCAGTTTGATATCTTATGAGACACGAGGGATTTTGAAAATTTTGTGAAAACGTAAGCAAACCCTTAACACCCCCTTGGTTCTTGAAATTCGAAAAATCGCGATTTTAGGTCATTGCATCAAATGCCGTATTAACCAATTTTATATCTCATCAGAACTAAGGGATGGCAAAAATTTTGAAAACATATGGAAGCCCTTGGGGGTTGAATATCGAAAAATTGAGAAATGGGTTTGTAAGCGATTATATAAATACTCTGTGGAAGTGAAAAGCGACCTAATATCTCATCAAACGTAAGAAATTTGTAGAAGCTTTGAAAAGCATACAACCCCCTTACACCTCTTAGGATTGAATAACTAAAATTACTGAAATTGACTTTTTGACGCTTATATAGGAAACCTTAGGAAGTAAAAATGGATTCGATATATCATCAGATCTAATCAATATGTAGGAATCTGTGAAAACATATGCAACCTCCTTACACCCACTTGGGGGTTGAATATCCAGAAATCCTGAAAGGAGTTAATAGATAAATATGAAGACAGCACGAGAAAGTGAAAACCAATTCAATTTCGTATCACTACTAAAAGATAGGACGAAATTCGTAAAAACATATTAAACCAAAAGGAAAAGGAAAAAACTTAAAAACAAGTTTTAGGCGATTATTACGCAAGCACCTGAAAGTGAAAAGATATTCGATATCGATCGGACCTGGGTGATAAGGCAGAATTCGTGAAAAAGTATACAAGCCCCTTTCCACCCCCTTAAGGGTTGAATTTTCAAAAATCCTGAAAACACTTTTTAGGTATTTATATGAAGAAGTCGTACAATAAAAATTAATTCAATATTTGGGAATACCTAATAGATATGACGAAAACTGTGAAAATATATGCATTCTATTTTCACTGATAATTTTTTTTGCCCCCCTTCCGAATGCTAATGGATATTTGAAATTTGTTATACTCTAGAGATGAAATCATATAGAGTATTATAAGTTTAGTCCAGCCCGAAAAGTTTGTAACGCATAGAACCGAGCCTCGGACGAAAAAAAGTTATATATCATTTTGTGTTTAGTTGTGGCCAAAAACCCCAAATCCGTTTGCTGTCCGTCCGTCCGTCCGTTTGCACGATAACTCAAGAACCCGTTGGCCTAGGAAGTTGAAATTTTGTCAGCACCTGTAAAATGGAAAAAGTAAGGCTAAGTTCGTTAATGGGCGATATCCTCCTCCAATACAAGAGTCCTTAAAACACGTATTCACAATTATTGCTCGAATGCTTCAAGGTAGGAGCTTGAAATTTTGCATACTTAAAGTTTACAATGTTTAAAACGAAAGTTCCGAATATGATGCAAATCGAAAAAGTCCTTCGTGTAGCAGCCTACAAAAGTCCTTCAGAAATGTATACAAGTTACAGAATCCACTATAACTCTAGTACAAGTTAAAGCAGGGATTCAAAATTTTACAGGAATTAGTTTTATATCAAAAGCAAAATTGATTTCATTAATTAGCGCAATCCATCAACTCTTTCGGGTAGCTGTCATACAAAAGTTCTTAAAACACGTGTTCACCAATATTGAACGATAACTTTAGAACGCTTTAAGTTACGACTTTGAAAGTTTGTATACGTTGATTTTATAATAGTCGCAGCTGAAGGTATTAATATGAAAAATATCCCGTAAGTCCTTCATGTAGTTGCCATACAAAAATTGGAATCGTTTCCCTTTCACCCTCCCCCACCCTCACCCTTACCCACAACATTTTTTTTTCTGCTAGGGGTCTATTAGGCCCACTTTCGGTAAAATTTTAGGCATCTACCTTACACTGTTCTTAAGATATGAGACGTGATTTTTTAGAAAAATTCATACCCCCTCCACTTTCATGATCCACCGCCCCCTTCAAAAATTTTACTTTCAGAAAACTTTATTTGTCAACCTATATACATAAACCAAATTTTATTTGTCTAGTGCAATCGTTTCGTGAGATATCGTAATCTAAAGTTTTTCACCCCCCACCCCCGTACACCACTGCACCCACTCAAAAATTTGTTTCCGATCTATTCTCCTAGTATACCTACAGATATTCATTAAGTTTCAGTTTTGTCACGTTAACCGTTTAGGAGATATGGATTTTCGAATGTGTCGATCTCGGCTTTTTTGCGTTTTGGACACATTATTTCCCCCCCCCCCCCCATTCTCACCCCCTTCACCGTTATTGACAATTTTTATGCAAATGGGTCAGCTATCAAAGCTCGCTATATAAATTCCAAGTTTCAGCCTCCTAGCATAAACGGTTGCTGAGATCTACAAACCAAAATTTTCCGTCTAAAACGCATCCCCCTCCTCCCCCTCACAAGTCCAACCCTCAGAATTTGGTCCCTTCAAGGAACCTACTCAGTCTATTCATAAAAAAAATTTCAATTTAATATCTCAAACCGTTTGGGAGCTACGAGCCTTCAAACGATTTTGCGTACGGCGTACGGCGGACAGACGGACTGCAATTTTTTTGTTTTTGTCGTGTCTACTAGTCACGAAACGTGAAAAAAAAATTGTTCAGGGTAGCAAATTTTTTTCGTAAAAAATCGATCACAATACTGTATTATTAGAAAATAATAAAGTAAAAAGTAATTGAATTTTCAATCCAATTTTTACTTGAAATTTCCAGTATATTTCATTTTTCCAAGTAAAAGTACACATTTCAATCACTTTTACACGAAATTACTGATATTAGTAAATTATTCATGTACTTTTTAACTGAACTGTACAATTTACATGAAAAGGCTGTGTAAAATTAACTATATTGATATATGAATTAAAAATAACGTTCTTTTCCGTGTAATTCTACTTATCTATTTGAATTTTATGGCGAAGAACATGTAATATATGAAACCTCGAAGTTAGATGGTTAGTTACTTGAAATTTACTGATTCCAAATTGAAATTTACTGACCGAAAAATGAAAATTACATTCAAATTCACTATTACATCCCAATGTATAAATTTACTTGAAAAGATGTGGCATATTTGACTACTATCCAAAAGATGTAAAGTTCAATGGATTTTTTTTACTGTGTACCATAGAAGCTAATTTTGAGAATTTTTAGGTTGTTTTTCGACGTCAGAGGAGTTTTTGGAGCGAAAAACCAACACGAAAATCCCAACTGGGGACGATCGCTGTCCTGGTTACTGCCATTGCGGATATGACAGTTGAAATGGCAAAATAACTGCTGGTTGACTAGAGAGGATCATTCCACCCAGAATCGCTAAAAATGACGAAATTTGTGACCTCATCATCGCCAATTCTTTTGAAATTGTCTGCACTCGACGAAATCGGCAATGTTGAGATCACACCTATGATCGATTTTTGATCGAATGACCCATTAATAAAAAGAGGGTGTACTCATTTTTACGAATTTCGTCATATCTGTCAAGTCTGCCAACATATCGGATTAATTTTATAACTGCAGTCTCTTCATATAAACGTATAGAAATCGTTTTCATTTTTCTGGATGTTCAACTCCTAAGCAAGTGTAAAGTATTTGTGTACGATTTCACAAATTCCGACACATTTATTTAGTCTAATCAAAAATCGGGTTCGCTTGTACTTCTATGGTCTTTATATACAATCTTAAAAAATTATCTGTTTTCTGATGCTCAACCAACCCCTAAGGAGGTGTAAAGTGATTGTGTACGTTTTTACGAATTCCGACAAATGTATGTCTCAGGTTTGATGAGACGTCAAATTGTTTTTTTAATTTAACGGACTTACTATAACATCGCCTAGCATTCGGTTTCAGAATTTTTGATCTTTAGCCCCCGAAGGGGTTATTATTTGTTTAATTGAAATTAAAAAAAAATACATTAATAAAAATCTTACTGCATATTCTTCATTGGAATTCGTAGCCTTTTAAAATTATATTCTAAACTTTATTGATAAGACCTACTTTTAGTTTTCTAGCTCAAACTCATAAAAATATGTCAGCTTTTATAGGCTTGTTCTTTAGTTCGGTACCAAATTAAAAAATCTGCCAACAGTCTGGGCGCAACTTTATTATTTTTTGGGTAGAAGTTCGTAACGAGTTTAATTCTGAGACGCGGTGTAGGTTACTATGTGACTGAAAGCCTAAAAAAAGTTCGGGAAGCGGTTAGAATGGGGTCGCGCTAGAATACTTACGCCGCTGCCACATATAACATATGAATTTAATAATTGGGTCATACTCCGTGGAAGTGAAAAGTTTTTATCTAATCAGACCTGAGGGATACGGTTGAATTCGTGGAAATGTATACATCTCCTTTACACTACCTTGGAGGTCGAATTCCAAAAAATCTTGAAAACACTTTCTAGGTATTTATATGAAGAATCTGTACAAAAAAAATTAATTCAATATTTGGAAAGACCTGATAGATATGACGAAAATCGTGAAAATATATGCATTCCATTTTCACTGACCATTTTTTTTGCCCCCCTTCTGTACGCCAATGGATATTTGATTTTTTTTTTTAATCAAAATTACTTTTTTAGTTGACTTACATATACATATTAAGTTTCAACTTCCTAGCATAAGCCGTTCTATAGTTAGGAAAAACACCCCCCGCCCCCGTACCATACAACCCCTATAAAAAATTATATTTTTCCAACATGCTACTTATAGCTTTATCTAAATATTAAGTTTCAGTTTTATATCAGCATAGGTTCTCGAGATATAAAAATCGGAACCTTATCCTTTTCACCCTCCCCCTCTACACCCTCATCCCTGACATTTTTATTTCCTGCTAGGGGTCTATAGTAGGACTAATTTTAAGCATCTATTTTACACTGTTCTTGAGACATGAGACGTGATTTTTTAAAAAAAATCTTACTCCCTCCACTCCCATGCTCCACCGCCCCCATAAAAAATTTTACTTTCAGCAAACTTTATTTGTCAACCTTTATACAGAAACCGAATTTTATTTCTCTAGTGCAATTGGTTCGTGAGATATCGTAATCTCAAGTTTTTCACCTTCCACCTCCGTACGTCACTGCTCCCTCTCAAAAATTGGTTGCTGATCTATTCTCCTAGTATACCTACAAATGTTCATTAAGTTGTAATTTCGTGACATTAACCGTTTAGGAGATATAGATTTTAGAATGTCTCTATCTCGCCTTTCGACCGTTTCGGACGCATTACTTTTCCCCCCACTCTCACAGCCCTTCACCCATATCAACAATTTTTATGCAAATGGGTCCACTAACAAAGCTCTATACAAATACCAAGTTTCATCCTCCTAACATAAGCGGTTGTTGAGATCTAGAAACCAAAATTTTTCGTCTAAAACGCTTGCCCCACCTTACACCCTCATCACACAAAAAGTGGTCACTTCAAGGGGCCTACCCAGTCTATTAAAAAAAATTTCAATTTAATAGCTCACAGGGTTTGGGAGCTATAAGCCCTTAAACATTTTGCGTACGGCGGACGGCGCACAGACGGACTGAACTTTTTTTTTTGCTTTTTTGGTGCTTATTAGTTATTAAACGTATAAAAAAAATGTTCAGGGTAGAACATTTTTTTTTAAAAATCGATAACAATACTTTATTATTAAAATAAGAAAGTAAAAGACAATTAACTCTACACAATTTACCTACCACACCCCGGTAAATGTAACAATTATGTTCATACTCTTTAAAATATAATTATTTTCATCGATGTTTACGTAGAACCAGAAATTTCAACAGTTTTGTTTAACGAGGCTCACTTTATCCCATATTAAATTTTTACTGTACTGAGTTTTTTGCTTATTATCTTCAAAATGGTAAAACCTAAGTCATACATATGTATGCAGCTTTTGTAGGCAACAATGTGGCACATCCAAAAATGAAATGACATATTAAAAATAGGGTTTTACATCACATCGATCGAAGAATTTTAAGGTTATAATTTTTGTAAAATGTTAGTCAGGTTTAAAATTTAAAACTTATTCTACACAGTTTTTGTTAGTCTACAGTACAACCGATCCAATTGCATATAAGATTTACATTGGGCGGAGTGGATAAAAAAAACTTACAAATTTTCAAGAAAGTATAACCTCTAAAATTAACTAAAAAAAATTTTTGCAAATTACCTGCGAAGTTTCGATTTAAAAAACCAAAACCAGACTGTAAGTCGCAATGATTTCATTTACCAAAAAAAATGAGTTCACCCAAAAAGAATTTCTTTCTTTACCTTGAACAAAAGCCTAGCATATAGAAAGAGATTCTGCACATCCGTAATTTTTAACTAAACTGCTCAATACCGTATGTCCACATGTGTTTCAAACTATCAGAACAAAAGAAAAATAACAACACACACAATTTATAGATAGGTAGTGACTTCACCACGTCAAATAACTAATCGAAAAAATCCAACAAATTTCTATTTAGCACATAGTTCTCACATTGGAAATCATTTATGACATTTTTATCGTTAAAAAATGTAAATAAAATTGCTTTGAATACGGCTAAGACTTCACTTAATCAAAATGATTCTTTCAAGAAAAAAAAACACCGATATTAAATTAGATACCGAAAGAAAAACAATATCAGTCAAATTAAGTGTACGGGTTTTTGTTCCACCAAAATTTTTTTGATCATCGATATCGCAACACCATAAAACTAGTTTTTTCCAGTCAAAATATCAAATTCTAATAATTAGTCAATTTAATTAATGGGCGCATGCACATCATTTGGCTATAAGTTCGCCAAACTGCGCGATCACAACAATAAAGACTAAAGATCGCGTACTGATCTCCAAGATCAAAGACACAAAAGCCGATATTGACACTAAAGAAAAAAAGCTGCTTTAGACCTACTTAACTACGAAGACGAAATGATGGATCACACCCCAAGCGGAGGGGATAAGGTCCAAACCATCGGTTAGATAAAATTAATATTATTAAGTTGTAATGGCTCTAAATTAAAAGCATTACACAAAAAGTGACAACATACTTTCAGCGAAACGTCTTTATGGTTGGGGACAGGTTGAAGCTACTACACCAACACCCAAAGAATTTCTTTAAGGATCGATGACTTCATTTTATTGTTTCCGGAACTAATTCGATGCCATACTTGATCACTGCTGGCTGAGGATCACCCAATATTTACGATCCTCTTCTAATTAGACGGAAAATAATTCAGTCAGGTAAATGCCTTTCTAAACGAAAAATAAAAAAACAACAATATTATCTTCCTAATTATGAGAGCTGACAAAGAAACTGGAAGAACAAAATTAATATCTTTAAGAATGACATCATATTAGTTTTTTGTATATGGAAAAAGCATGAGGTCAATTTTTATTGTAAGTAAAACGATCGTCTCTACGATCAAGTCAAGACCCTCTCTTTCATCTTATTATAAAGAACATTATATGTATGAATCACTTACAAGCCTCTTATGTTTATAAACAAAAAACAAAGAGATACAAACGTATTATTACAAACTTTTTTAATGTATCTTACGGAATTTATAACGATCGTATCAAATTTATCTCGTTTGTAAGATCGATTTTAGTTGGAAATTCTATTAAACAGCAAAAACAAGGACATGTGATCGGCGATACGACACATTCGTTTTACAAGATTAATAGGTGACTTCATTTCCATATAAACGATGGTTTCGTGCATTCTTTTATGCACTTTAATGAGGTTCATTTTATACGTATGTAATTTTTGTACGATTTTTCTCAATAAACAGAAAAAATAAAATACTTCCTCCGGAATGAGCTGTAGTTATAGATTTAGAATGACACGTACTGAGTTTAATTCTTTGTTCGGAAAATTTCACTTGTAGCTGAAAGGGAAGGGACATGACAATTTATAGGATTGAGGTTTAGGCGCATATTGTTTATGAACAGGGATTCTGAGAAGTAGATGGTGCTGCTCTATTTATAAACTTGAATAACAGATGGCGTGGCAGTCACAATGACGGTAAGCAATTTGAACAAGGCAAAAGAGATCTTGAAGAATTTAGAAAATAGTCTAATTTGCTTTAAACTCAAGTCAAATGCATATAAATTTCGTTTCCTACATATAATAACAGTATTGTATATGTGTATGAGACACTGTCAAATATTTAACAAAAAATCCAATCAAATTTTCCAAAAGTATAAATTTTAAATTTTCGGGTCAAATAATTTTTAACCAACGATTACACTGACTGCTTTTACTAGTGAAAAATAGTCAAATATTTGACATAGGGAGAATGGAATTTGTTCATGGTGAAGCAAATTTCAAGGTTTGTTTGGTGGCTTTTCGGCGTCAGAGGAGTTTCTCGTGCGAAACACCAACACGAAAGACCGACTGGGATCAATCGCTGTCCTGGATAGTGCCATTGAGGACGTGCCAGTTGAAACAAACACCTCCACTGGAGAAACTATAGCTTAAAACTATGTTGGACTAGGGCCGAATAGCCTCCTGTTTATACTATAGAATTAAAAACGAATTTGTTGCCTTATCAGACTTAAGAGATATGACGAATTGTTAAAACGTATACAAACCCATTACTTCCACTTGGGGTTTGAATTTCAAAAAAATTGTGAAACAGGTTTTTAGACGGTTTCATAACAAGAAACTTGATATCTCATGAGACACAAGGGATTTTAAAAAATTTATGAAAACGTAAGCAAACTCTTCACACCTCCTTGGTTTTTGAAATACCAAAAACGGAAATCGGTTTTTGGGTCATTACATCAAATGCCGTAATAACCAATTTTATATCTCATCAGAACTAAGGGATGGCAAAATTTGTGAAAACATATGCAAACCCTTAGTGGTTGAATATCCAAAAATTGAGAAATGGATTTGTAGGCGATTATATGTATAAAAAGTGTGTGGAAGTGAAAAGCGATCTAATATCTCATCAAACCTAAGAAATATGTCGAAGCATACTACCCCCTTACACCCCTTAGGATTGAATATCTGAAAATACTGAAATTGACTTTTTGTCTTTTATGGGAAACCTTAGGAAGTAAAAATGAATTCGATATATCATCAGATGTAAGCAATATGTAGGAACCTGTTAAAACATATGCAACCTCCTTACACCCACTGGGGGTTGAATATACAAAAATCCTGAAAGGAGTTAATAGCTAAATATGAAGACAGCACGAGAAAGTAAAAAGCAATTCAATTACGTATCACTTCTAAAGGATATGACGGAGTTCGTGAAAACTTGTTCAACCCTTTTATACCCTCTTATGGGCTGAAAAAGGAAAAAAACTTAAAAAAAAAGTTTTAGGTGATTATTACTCAAAGCCGTGAAAGTGAAAAGATATTCGATATTTGATGAGATATCCTCCAGGAATATGGCAGAATTCGTGAAAAAGTATACAACCCCTTTACACCACCTTAGGGGTCGAATTTCAAAAAATTCTGAAAACGCTTTCTAGGAATTTATATGAAGAAGCCGTAGAACAAAAATGAATTCAATATTTGGGAAGACCTAATAGATATGACGAAAATCGTGAAATTATATGCATTCCATTTTTACTGAAAAATTTTTTAGCCCCCTCTTTCAAACGCCACTGAATATTTGAAATTTTTTTTTTTCTAGTAGATTTACATATACATACCGAATTTCAACTTTGTAGCATAAGCCGTTCTATAGATAAGAAAAACATCCCCAACCCCCGTACTATACTACCCCTATAAAAAATTATATTTTTCCAAGATGGTACTACTATAGCTCTATCTAAATACCAAGTCTCAACTTTATATCATTATAGGTTCTCGAGATAAAAAAAATCGGAACTTTTTCCTTTTCACCCTTCCCCACTTTCACCCTCTACCCCCCCCCCCATTTTTTTCTGCTAGGGGTCTATTAGGCCTACTTTTGGTAAAAATTTTAAGCATCTAGCTTACACCGTTTTTGAGATATGAGACGTGATTTTTTAGAAAAATTCTTATCCCCCACCCTTTCATGCTCCACCACCCTCTTATTTTATTTGTCTAGTGAAATTAGTTCGTGAGATATCGTAATCTAAAGTTTTTCACCTCCCACCCCCGTACGCTACTGCCCCTACTCAAAAATTTGTTTCCGATCTATTCTTCTAGTATATCTACAGATATTCATTAAGGTTCAATTTTGTGACATTGACCATTTAGGAGATATGGAATTTAGAATGTATCGATCTCGCCTTTTTTGCGTTTCGGATGCATTATTATTCCCCCCACTCCCAAACCTCTTCACCCATATCGGCAATTTTTTTGCAAATGGGTCCACTACCGAAGCTCTATATAAATTCCAAATTTCAGCCTCCTAGCATAAGCGGTTGCTAGAATCTAGAAACCAAAATTTTCCATCTAAAACACTTCCCCTCCTCCCCCCTCACAACACTGCAAATTTGGTCACTTCAGGGGGCCTACCCACTCTACCCACGAAGAAAAATTCAACTAAATAGCTCGTAGGGTTTGGGTGCTACGAGCCTTCAAACAATTTTGCGTACACCGGTAGATGTACGGCGTACGGCGGCCAGACGGACTGAAATTTTTTTTTGCTTTTTTCGTGTCTACTCGTTATGAAGATGTGGCGTGAAGTCAGGGTGATTTTCATTCCTAAGGCTGGCAAGCCAAGCCACACCCTGGACCCAAGGACTTTAGACCCATTAGTCTCTCAACGTTTTTGCTGAAAACAATGGAGAGGCTGATGGACTATTATCTCAGACGTTTTCTGGATGCGAGGGGCTTCTCAGCACGCCTATATGAAGGGAAAATCTGTCGAAACGGCCTTACATGAGGTCACCTCCACGGTAGAAGAATTTTTGAATGTTTAAGAATATACTCTAGCAGCGTTTCTAGATATTGAGGGTGTCTTCAATAATGTGGAGACGAGTGCGTTCGAGACGGCATTTAATATATTGGGTGTTGACTCATTCATTTTGTGCTGGATTGTGTCGATGCTAGGGAAGAATTATCAACTCCTCTTTGAAGGATGGATGTAGCAGAATGAAACAACCCGTGCCGCTGCAATCTGTGTCGCTGTGATGATGAGAATGTTGAGCCAACACTGGAGCATCTAGTGTGTGAATGTGAAAGCCTGGCACGTACCAGGCATCGGTACTTGGGGAAATTCTCCCTTGACCGATCTATCAGAACTTGCGATAATTCCTTTATGTAGAACTACTCTATTCATAAGGAAGAGCAATATTTGGAATCAGTAGTCTAGAGCCCGGTTTATACGAGTGGATCACATTGGGTCCGCAGTGATCTCTCGTGATGGACTGTGGCACAATGTTTCAATCCACCCTTCTCAACCTAACCTAATCTACCTCGAAACACATTCGTATTATCGCTAAAAATATTTTTTTTATTAAATTAAAAGTTTCAACTTTGGACGGAAATAGCAGAATATTTACTTATAAGAAAAAACTGTTCTTCAGGAAGGGCTTGTGGGTCATTCCATCAAGAATCGCCAAAAATGACGAAATTTGTGACCTTACCAGCGCCGACTCTTTTGAAAATCTATAATTGTAATTTTTCTATAACATAATTGAGAAACACTGATGTTCTTCGATTTTTTTGACCCCGATCCCATTGAGATCCCAAGTTATTTTTTTGGTGTGTTTTGTAAAACAGTATAAACATAAACATAAAAAATAAAAAAAAAACCGTATTTTGAGATATTCAAGGATAAAGGACAAAATCGTTATCTTTGGAAAAAAAAAGTCCAGGATAATTTTTATTCGTATTTTTTTTATATTGCGACAATTTCCCCCTTTGAAATAAGCCCTATTTTATTGTTCTAGGATAAAAATTACCAGAGATATGAATTTTCAACGAGGACTCGGACACCATTTTTGCGAAAACTTTAACATACTATAACTAACAAAAAAAATGAGATAGAAACAAAAAAATGAAATTATATTTTTTTTTCACTAATTCTTAAAGTACAAAAATTTTCAAAAGAATCGGCGATGGTAAGGTCACAACTTTGGCGATTCTTCATGGAATGACCCTTGTACTACTGAGATTATTAAGAGGTTGTAACTGGCAATGAGATATTTCCTGTTTTTGCCACACATCTGTACGCCACTACAAATTTAAAAGATATACAAAAAAAAGGTTTTAGATTAGAGTATAATCCGTAGCCGTTCCATACATTCGTTTCCCCTTTCCACGCTCTCCCTGATAGTCAACATCCTTTGAAACTTAACAACTCAATACGATGTTGTGCGAATTGGATTTTTTTTAAAAAACTGTTCATGTGTTTATGGAATTTTCGTGATTTTGGTTTTGGCCCACCTACTACGCTACTGAAATTTTTTTTTAGATACGTTTTCTTAATACAGTGTAACCCGGTTATAACGTACCTTGAGGGGACCACAACAAGTAGAACGTTATAGCCGATAGTACGTTACAACCCACATAAGAACCTTTCACATTTGTGCATGGGGATTGAAAAAAGTACGTTCTAACCGAAAGTACGTTATAAAACTAGTGCACTTTGTATTATTATACATGAAGTTTTCCCTAGAAGGGCTCCAAACTAAGTACAACATCAGTACAAACCAATTCTAATATTAATAACTTAATCAAGCAATTTGGATTGAATGAGGAATTAAGGTTTGCAAAATGCCAGAGGTAATATTAGGTGTTTATACTCTAGATGAAATCATATAGAGTATTATAAGTTTAATCCAGCCGAAAAGTTTGTAACGCATAGAACCAAGCCTCGTACGAAAAAAAGTTATATATTATTTTTTGTTTATTTGTGGCCAAAAACCTCAAATCCGACTGACGTCCGTCCGTCCGTCCGTCTGTCCGTGAACACGATAACTCAAGAACGCCTTCACCTAGGATCTTGAAATTTTGAATCTGGATGTTTGGTTGAATTTGTAAGGCTAAGTTCGTTAACGGGCAAAATCGTCCTACTCCTTCGGGTAGCTGCCATACAAAATGTCCTTAAAACAAGTGTTCAAGAATATTGGTCGATAACTTCAGAAGGGTTTAAGCTACGACTTTGAAATTTTGTATCTATTATTTTTCTAATAGTTGGAGATAAATATATGAATATGAAGAAAATCCTGTTAGTCCTTCGTGTAGCTGCCATACAAATATCCTGTCAAAATGTATTCACTTAATTTACGAAACTCACTATAACTCAAGTAATCTTTTAGCTATCAATTCGGAATTTTATACAAGTTATTTTTGAGTGAAAAGAAAGTTCGAGTTTACTATTCAGCGAAATCCTTTTACTCCTTCTGGTAGCTGCCATACAAAATATCCTTAAAAAACGTGTTCATGAATATTGGCCGATAACTTCAGAAGGGTTTAAGCTACGACTTTGAAATTTTGTATGTGTTAATTTTCCAATAGTTAGAGCTAAATGTATGATTATGAAGAAAATGCTATTAGTCCTTCGTGTAGCTGCCATACAAATATCCTGTCAAAATGTCTTCACTTAATTTACGGAACTCACTATAACTCAAGTAATCGTTTAGCTATGAATTCGGAATTTTGTACAAATTAGTTTTGAATGAAAATGAAGTTTGGGTTTACTATTCAGCGAAATCCTTTTACTCCTTCTGGTAGCTGCCATACAAAATGTCCTTAAAACACGTGTTCAAGAATATTGGCCGATAACTTCAGAAGATTTTAAGCTACGTCTTTGAAATTTTGTATGTATTATTTTTCCAATAGTTGCAGCTAAATGTATGAATATGAAGAAAATCCTATTAGTCCTTCGTGTAGCTGCCATACAAATATCCTGTCAAAACGTCTTCACTTAATTTACGGAACTTACTATAACTCAAGTAATCTCTTAGCTATGAATTGGAAATTTTGTACAAATTAGTTTTGAGTAAAAACAAAGTTCGAGTTTACTAATCGGCGAAATCCTTTTACTCCTTCTGGTAGCTGCCATACAAAATGTCCTTAAAACACGTGTTCAACAATATTTTTCGATAACTTTTGAACGCTTCAAGCCACGAATTTCAAATTTTGTACACGTTCATTTTTAAATGGTTCCAAGGAAAAGGATAAATATGTAAGTAATCGAGTGAGTCCTTCCTGCACCTCCCATGTGAAAGTCCTTCAAAAAGGACATTTTTTTTTTATGACTTACCCAGTTCAAGATATGAAATTAAACACTGAATATTGTCTTTTAGTTTTGAGTAGCAATCTAATGGCAGTCCTTAATAAAGGACATACAACATGCATACACGTAATTCTACTTTATCCCCAACTACAATATAAATCGGAGTTCAGTATTCATCTAGAGTATTATACGATTGGCTTGCAGCCGATCGTGACTGCAGTATGTTTTTTTTGCGCACTTATCCAGAACAGAGCTGGTTAGAAAATTTATATACGAAATAACAACAACATTGCTGTTTTTATGATTCTTTATAACTTTTTTCCATAGATAGTAGGCTAGATTAGAGAATTTATCAGGAATAGCTGCCCCAATGAGCGTACTGGGGCAGCTATTCCTGTTAAAATCTATATTCTAGCCTACTACATACAGGGAAAAGCAATAAAAAATAACAAAAACAGCAATATTCATGGTGTTTTCAATGTAAATTTTAATCACTACTCTGATCTGGATAAATGCGCAAAAAACACCCCTATTGTTAAATGAATGTGTCAATGTATTTTTTTTCCATCAGAAATTAAACTGATTTTTGAAATTTATTTTGTTTCTGCTTCTATGTTTTGTCAATACTAGGTCGTAATTGCATCAGTATTTGCCGACTACATCTAAACGAATTCATTTTTCCAGTACCGAAGCAGAACTGAAAAAAGTAAGAGTTTCTTAAGAATTTAATACTGCGACTATATGAATCTTGGGTTTCGTGACGTTTTCGAGTTTATCACAGCTGTGTGCTATAGATGAAATATTAGTAGGTAATAGAAACTAAAAGAAAAAAACACAATAGGCCCATTAATGCCGCAGTGAATTGGGTTTTTAGACCGTCCACCAGCTACAAAAGAAAAAAACCAATTTATACAAGAAAATTGAGTGAAACTTTAAATTCGCTGGCACTATTTTTTATTCATAAAATTAGTATTGTATCAATACCTAAAACTAAGATTGAAACCTTTCCTAATATCATGTACAGCGCTAGATAGCATCAGTCGTAAAGTATTGTCTTCAGACAAATACGGTCCTTGGTTGAAATCCTATCGAAATTTTGTTCAAATTAGTTTTGAGTGAAAACGAAGTTGGGAGTTTATTAGTCAGCGAAATCGCTTTACTTCATCGGTTAGTTAACATACAAAAGGTCCTTAAAACACGTGTACAAGAATATTATCTGATAACTTGGAGTGGGTCCTTCCCTCAGGCCCCATGTGAAAGTAATTAAAAAGAATTTTTCTATCGGTGATTTACTCAAAGTTCCAGATATGAAATTGAAAACTGAAGATATTGTGTTTTAGTTTCGGGGAGGAATCAAACGAGGGTCCTTCAAAAAAGGGCCTTATCTGCTTTATCCCCAACTACAATATAAATCGGAGTTTAGAATTTCATCTAGAGCATGACTTCGGTATGTTATTTTGACTAATTTATTAATGACACAAACTTTCAAATGAATCGTTGTTAGTAAGATGTAAGATCACACATGCGGTCGATTTGTCATCGAGTGACCTTCAGGCTGTAATTGCACGACGGAACCGCAGGTACTTAAAAAAATTCGTCAACCTGAACCCTGTCCGAACCCATCTTCAAATTTTGACAACAAAATAAAGAAAATTAAAAACAATTTACCTGTACGTTTTAGACATAGAGTTATATGTACTGGAGATGACGAGCAGCGATTGTTTTGAAGCCAGACGATTCCACGCAAAGGACCGGCAATAAGCACTATGCTACTATTAGCATCATACTCACATTTATGTTATACTCCGGTCTTGAACACAAAAAACGCCAAACATTTGAATACTAGGCTACTATTTGCATTTCACTGCCAACTGGCATCAAACGCTCCATACAAAAACGTTCAATTTTGCTTCATACAAAAACGGCGTCTTGTTGTCTCCAGTATTTATATCTATGGTTTTAGATATATTTAAAGGTAAGAATTTCCTTTATTATGTCACAGAAGTACCCGATTTGATGGTGGTTTTCTTTGAAAGAAAATACTATGGTAGAAAGCACCATCCCTATAAGGCTTAAGTTCCAAGTTTGAAGACGCTACGTTGTTTAGTCTTTATTTGACAGCGAACAATAGCGAACGCTCTCAGTGAATTTTTAAAGATGGAAATTAATACTTACTTATTCTACTTTTATTTTAAAGGTCTTAGTTCAACCAATATCCAAACTAGATTCTACTTTGGGCGAGTCTGCGCCTTTACTTACAACAATTAAAAATTGGGTGGCAGAGTTTAAACGGGGCCGTACGAGCTGTCAAGACATACAACGCAGTGGTCGACCAAGTGAAGTGACCACGCCAGAAATAGTGAAGAATATCCACAAAATTGTATTGGATGACTTTCGCCTGAAAGTACGTGAGCTAGCAGACATAATAGGCATTTTAAAAAGTGCTGTACATCGCATATTTACTGAAAATTTTGACATGGCAAAGCTGTGCGGAAGATGACGGCCGCGTTTGATCACAGTGTAACAAAAACAGCGTCGTGAGGATGTTTCAATCGAGTGTTGTTAAAAAAAATGGCTCAATGGTAAAAAATTTGCCAACAGAGAAGAGGTGGAGTATGCGATTGACGGTTATTTTGAAGAGCTCGACAGTTCTCACTATAAAGAGGGTATCGAAAAAATCCAACATCGCTGGAAAAAGTGTATCTTCCTAAAAGGAAAATATGTTGAGAAATAAAGATTTTTTTTTTTCAAATTTTTTGTGTTTTCTTGGTTAGGTCGGGTACTTCTGGGACAGCCCTCGTAACTGCACCACAGACTTTTCATCAAGATCCTACGCTAAATATAGACTTTTCTGTAAATTTTTAAGTAACTCGTTGTTTGCAGACAGTCGAAATCCTTAAGGACTTTTAACATCCATAAAAAATGTGCTTCAGGAAAATAATATACTTAGGATTATAAAGTATGAATGGTTTAAATTTGATGAAGATCGGAGAGGGTCTTGTAAAAAATAAACAATTTGAGATGGCGAGATGGGAAAGCTTTAAAAAGAACCTTTGGTTACGAGACTTGTGACAGGTATGTTTTTCAATTTACGTGGAAATTTATTGCACGCAAACTAACAATTAAATCGGCGCAAGTCATCAAAAGCAACTGATCAACTCAACAATTCTTCGGAAAACTTCGTCATATTAGCAATTAAATACGTTTGTTATTCGCACAGAAATCACAATGACTTCAATCCGAGGGATGGCCGATTGTTCAGAACGATGAGAAATCTGTACAATTGCATCATTGGCTGGCTGATAGGCTAAGATCTAAGATGCCAAACGGTCTGGAGACGTGGCGAACAACATAAGTATGGAAACAATGCGCTTTGTTACTTGGCAGCAATAATTTCAACATTGTCATTTCCTCTTTGTAATTGGATTATCGATTTGCCAGCACCACTGATGTCATGAATTATTTCCAATCAATTATTTATTATTTTGTCAATGCGGCCGGAGAAAGACGGTGTTTCTTGGTGCCTTTTTCTATGAAAGATGGAAAAGCGCGCCCGTTCACGACTATTTTTATACCAAAATCTGCAATACTCGTTGCTAGATATGACAAGAATCGTGACAGTCGGATTTAATTTTGATAAATTACTAAATATTGGTTTTTTTTTTGTTATTGCTGTTGTACCTCCTTAAGATCGTCTTAAACGATTCTCGATGATACTCAAGAGATTCGCCGATTCTCATGATTGAATTAAAGATATGCCGATCAATTAAGTTCGGATAAATCAGATAATAATCGAAAATAACAGAATAAGACACTACATGATTACCCACTAGGAAATATTATGTAGATACTCGTAATTATTTATGGAGGTGTGGATGACTGTCAGATTTTTGTTTGATTGCCTAGTTAGTTTCCTGGGTGATTTTATTGGTCACGTCTTATGGTAATGGGCAGTAAAAACACAAGATGAATGGCATCATGATCTTTATGTCCAGATAAACTGGTACTCATGTATTTTTTTTTAATTCGGTAAGTGAACACACAAATTGTAACTACGTAAACTTATCGTATGTGAAGCATGTGACATAAGAAACAAGTGGCAGAATTCGAATTGGCGAATTTACACATGACTTTATAACGTCAGCGGTAACAGCAACCTTTGATGCATCACGTGGAGCGAAGTGGAGTAGTTTCCTTCCTTTCACAGCAACCATTTTCTAATTTTACTTTATTATTTTTTTATAATTAAGTATTGCGAACGATCTAAATCTTTAAAAAAAATTGGCTAGTCTCAAATTTTGTTTTTTCATGCTTCAAAGCAAAAAAAAAGTCCGTCTGTCCGCCGTACGCTTCCAACTAAGGAGTTCAAATATTTTTGGTGAGTAGATTACCTACTTCCTCCCTCTCAGCCGTACTTCCCAAAATGTGGTCACTTAAATAGTTAAGTGACCACATTTTGGGAAGTACGGCTGAGAGGGAGGAAGTAGGGTGAACAATTTTGGTTTTCAGGAACCGCTTGTGCTGAAAAGTTGAAACTTGGGATTTACATAGAGCTATAATAGTGGAGCCATTTGCGAAAAAAAAAATTAATGGAGGGGTGTGGGTTGAAAAGTAATGAATTCGAAACGGTGGGAAGCTAAGATTGAGCCATTCTAAAATGTATATCCCCTGAACGGTTCATCACAACTGTAGGCACATTAGATGTGTACGAGGGCAAATTGAAAAGTTTCGAGCCTGAAGATGGCGTTCTAGGTCTGAAATTTTATGTCGACCGAAAGGCTATTGTTTTATAAGGCAACTGTCAAAATTTAAGCCATATCCACTTTTACGTTATTATTTCAATAATACAGAATTGTGACCGATTTTTAAAAAACAAAAATTTGCTACCCTCAACATTTTTTTTTTCACTTTTCATGACTAGTAGACGCGAAAAATTTTAGTCCGTCTGTCCGCCGTACGTCGACCGGTGTACGCAAAATTGTTTGAAGGCTCGTAGCACCCAACCCCTTTGAGCTATTTAGTAGGCAGACTGAGTAGGCCCCTTGAAGTTACCAAACTCTGAAGGGTGTGAGTGTGAGGGGGGAGGTGGGGTAAGCGTTTTAGACGGTAAATTTTGGTTTCTAGATCTCAGTAACCGCTTATGCTAGAAGGCTGAAATTTGGAATTTATATAGAGCATTGATAGTGGACCCATTTGCAAAAATATTGCTGATATGGGTGAAGGAGTGGGGGAAAAAATAATGCGTCCGAGACGCTCGAAAGTCAACAATGAGACATTCTAAAAGCGATGTCTCCTAAACGGTTAATGCCACCAAATTAAAACTTCATGAACATCTGTAGGTATACTAGGAGAATAGATCGGAAACAAATTTTTGAGTGGGGGTGAAAAATTTTAGATTATGATATCTGACGAACCAATTTCACTAGAAAAATAAAATTCAGTTTCTGTATAAAGGGTGACAAATAAAGTTTGCTGAAAGTAAAATTTTTTAAGAGGGAGGGTGAGCATTGAAGTTGAGGGGATAAACATTTTTAAAAAAAAATTACGTCTTATATCTTAAGAACAGTGTAAGATAGATGCTTAGAATTTTTACCAGAAGTAGGCCTAATATACCCCTATCTGAAAAAAAAGTTTGGGGGGAGGGTGAATAAGCAATAAGGTAGTACGGGGGGTGGGGGGATTTTTCCTATCTATAGAACGGCTTATGCTACAAGTTTGAAACTCGATATGTGTATGTAAATCAACTTAAAATCTAAAATATCCATTGGCCTTCGGAAGGGGGAGAAAAAAGTGATTAGTGAAAATGGAATGCATATATTTTCACGATTTCCGACATATCTATTAGGTCTTCCCAAATATTGAATTCATTTTTATTTTACTGCTTCTTCATATAAACACCTAGAAAGAGTTCTCAGGATTTTTTGAAATTCGACCCCTAAGAGGGTGTAAAGTGGTTGTATACTTTTCCACGAATTCTGCCGTATCCCCCAGGTCTGATCGATATCGAATATCTTTTCAATTTCATGGGCTTGCGTAATAATCGCCTAAAACTTTTTACATGAGTTAGGGATAGTAAACCGTGTAAAAAAAATTGGGAGTGGGGTATAGATAGTGAGGGTGGGATAGGGTTTAAAACAAAACATTCTGATTTGTATTTGTTGACAACCGTTAATGACAGAAAGCTAAGAGTTGACTAAGAGAAAGCTAAGAGTTGATTTCTGGTATAGAGCTACTACAGGGGCACCCTACAAAAAATATTCGATAGGGGTAGCAAGGTGTGGAGGTGGTGGTGTGTTTCGTATTCATAAATGGCTTATACTAGAAAGAAGAAACTTAATATGTATATTGTTGCGAGCTAGATGTTTTAAGTCTGGAAACGGCATAGACACTGCGTTGCTTGCCTTGCTCATTGTTGGAATGAGAGCAACGTAAGTCATCCTATGTTAAGCGCTAGTTCTTGTAAGTCAGTCCAAACTGTTCTTGGAAGGTCCACTCCAAGGTTTCACTCCAAGAAACAATTTTGGTCAAATTGAGCCTGAATCAGGTTCGGCGCTTGACCGCTCTATTTACAGGACACTGTAAGCTTAAAATGCATCTGCATACGATTGGACTTATTTCAGAAGATATTTGCAGATTGTGTGAAGAAGAGGAAACTGCAGAGAACGTTCCATGCCGCTGCGAAGAACTCGCACACAGAAGACTCAGACTTCTAGGACATTACTTCCTAACCCCATTGGAACTCATGTATAACGGTCCTGAGGGAGGACAAAGACCATAGGCACACTGAGGCCGCAGTATATCGGGATTTTTAGACCGTCCTCCACCATATTTAATCTAATGTACAATATTAATTCTTATTCTTCTCTTCCATTCAGATTGGTAAGAGCACGAAGGTGACCATAACAGTACCTAAAAGGCATTCCACTTAAACGGAAATACTGAATTCCTAAGCAATACTGACATCGACTAATATGCTGAACTCATATCTAATATCGATTACAGTACAACACATTTTCAGTACTGTATCGAGATTGGGATCCAGAACATAATCACTCACGGAGTCTTGAATGAATTACTATTTAATGAACTTATGAGTAATCAACATGTTCCGATAGGATATTGCGACTCAGTAGTGGAGGATGAGTTCGGATTGAACTCCGTGTGAGTTCCGATGTGTCATACTGGTAATGTTATATTTTATTTAGAAAAAGACTTGTATTCCCAACCAAACCGTTTGAAATGGAAACATCGAAAAAATGTGGACTGGATTGTTGGTGCAGAGCCGTCACAGATTAAGTTTCATGTATGTATGCATATCATCGAATAATATAATGCTTAACTATTAAAGAAATTGCAACATATGTTAACACATCTTTCCAGATAGAGACGGGCTTCTTTCTTCTGTTCCCCGAAACATCAAATCAAACTTCCTCATAAAGCTTCGAACACCTTTAGACATTGACCTTATTTTATTCGTGTGTCTTACAACATCCGTTGAGATCATCTCTAGGAACATCAATGAAGTACGTATGCAAAGTTCTAAACAAAAATATAGTCTAAAGAAGCTCGACGTGGTTCGATCGATGGCAGAGGAAATAAAATGGGAACCTATACAATCCGGAATACCCTCCAACATGGCTACATAAATAAATAAATTTATATGTTATTTATGCGAAATATACGGCCCTCTTCGACACAGGCCGTACTGGGAGGCAACAACCATCGTCTGCATAATGAGAACATTTCGTTGAGATTTACGTGCAGAATTTATAGATCTGACGAAGAGTCTGGCTGAATGCGAAAACTATCTATGACATCATATTTCCATTGTCTAGAATAGTGTGCCCGGTTTTCTACTTTTTCGTTATTTTCTGTTTGCCCAAGACTTGATCCCAGTCAGGTTCTTCCTATCCTTCTCCAATCCTTGAGGGGAGGTTCTGCCTGTGGTCGCCATCGCCACCATAGTCACTTCGCACGAACAATCTAAGAAAACCGATTTCTTCTGAATTATGTCATTTCTCAAAGAATAGTTAGTTAAAGTTCTTTGACTTTTATGATGTTGACTTGTGTGGATACAGAAGACGCAACTTGGTGATTTTTTTTATCAAATGAACAAATTTACTCGTCGCGTTTCATGTTAAAATTCAGACAGCGGAGGAGGACTGGATCTTAAACAAAAGATTGATCTCGCTCGGTTAAGTATGACTTTCATTACGTACTTGATTTTAATTACGAAAAATGTCGGTAGCGTAGTAGTGTCTCATTGCGATTTCGGGAAGAAGGCCACATCATTCGGACCGCATGAATGAACTTTAGACTGCAAGGTAGTAAGATGCAAAAGCCACGTTTTACTCATAGCAGACGACTCACAGAATTTCTTATTCATTATCTCTTCGAAAATCTGACGGAATTCATTCAGTCAAAACATAAATAAAAGTTTGACAATAACACACTTAAGAACGGCGGGTAATTTCCTTACACTGTTGTGATTCAGATAAGACAGAATTTATTATGACTTCCGGCAAGCGTATCTTTCGCAGGTTTTGGACAAGCCAGTGGAAGTGGAAATTTTGACCTAGAAAGCAGCTGCGGTATTTCTTAAAATCTACTCCTACTTATGTCAGTAAGACTTAGCCAATAGGCCGTATAGTGCACCATTTTACTTTAATCTTAATCTTGAAATAATAATCAATAATATAGTATTGCGATCGATTTTTAAAAAAAAAGCATCTCATCATTAAACGCGTTCTGGACTTCTATACAAAAAATTATAAAGTTGCGCCCAGATTGTTAGCAGATTTTTTTATTTATTTACATATTTATTTTTCAATTGCAATAAAAACATAGGGGATGAAATATCGACATAGCCCTTTAGGGGTTGAATATCAAAATTTCTGAAACCGATTTTTAGGCGACTGTATAGAAAGCCCGTTAAAGTAAAAAATAATTCGATATCTCATCAGAACTAAGTGATATGTCGGAATTCGTAAAATCCATAGAGATATATGTACTGGAGATGACGAGCAGCGACTGTTTTGAAGCCGTACGAAAAGGACCGGCAATTAACACTATGCTACTATCTGCATCTTACTCATATCCTTAAATCCTTTAAAAGTGAAAGCGAATTCGATATCTTAGTAGACCTAAGAAATATATCGGTATTCGTGATAATGTACACAACCACTTTACATCCTTTTAGGGGTTCGATATCGAAAAATTTGGAAAAATGTTTCTAAGCATTTATATGAGAACACGCCCAATTAAAATTATATCATAAAATTTACTTCGGCGTGTTCTCGACATGCCTAAAAGATATAACGAAATTCGTGAAAATGTGGAAAAAAAACTTTGTACGCCAATGAAAGTCGGAAGTTTTTTGTGCTTTAATTACTGCTGTAGTACATTGACATATACGTACTAAGTTTCGACTTTCTAGCATAAGTTGTTTCTGATATAAAAAACCAGCCCCCCCCCGTACGTATGAACAATTTTATTTTTCTAGAACGCCTCTATAGGAGCTCAATATAGTTGTCCATTTTAAGCCTTCTATTCCTTGCGGTTTTTGGGAAGTAAAAATTAGAATTTTTTCCTTTCCACCCCTTACACCTGCACCACCAAAATGTTTCTCTACTGGTAATTTTCAAAATCATCCTGATGAGGTTCTTGACACCTCCCCCTCAAAATTTTATATCCACTATATACAGAAACCAAATTTTATCTTCCTGGTACTATTGGTTCGAAAGATAATGTAACTTAAAGCTTTTTACCACCAAAAAGATAAAAAAAAAAAAATCAGTCCGTCTAACCGCTGTGCTCCGTACGCAAAATCGTTTGATCATAGCTTCCAGGGTTTTAGACACAAAATTTTGGTTTCAAGATCTTAGGAATTTATAATTTAAATTTGAGGGTGGGGGTATAAGGGGTGAGGAAGGGTGGGATGTAGGGAGTGAAAATGGGCACGGGTTAAAAAGAAACCATTTCCAATTTTTATATCTCGAGAACCGCCCATGCTTAATTACTGAAACTTGGTATTTAGGTAGAGCTATATTAATGTGCTCTTACACGAGCAATTGTTCAAGCAATTGATTGCCGGACAACTATTGCCAAAACTAGTGGACCGATTAATGGAGCAATACATGGCAATATCATGCTAGTTGCGGCAATGTTTTCATAGATTGCTGGTATTGCTCGCCCTATAGTTGCGGTATTTCCACTAGCTTGGAAAATTCAGAGCAATTGTCCTCGTTCGGTGATTCAATTGTCAAGTTTTGTTTTGAGTTTTGCATTTATTTGTCGAAATTTCATGTTATAATGGCTTGGAATTGAAATATTTCAAATTTTATTTTAAGTTTTAGATTTGTTTGTCAAGTTTGCTTTCGTTTTGTTCATAGACTGAATTGGTCGTGTAAGCCCTTATTGGTCAATATCGCTCATCACAATTCAGCAACGAGTTGATGAAAAGTTGATCAACATCCCCTGTTGCTATTGTTGCCGTTTGTTGCTTCAAATTTTTGTGACGTCAAAATTGACGAATATTGCTGCAAATTGAGCAACTTTAATCGCTCGTGTAAGAGCACCTTAACTAGCATGTTCTAAAAATAAAATTTTCAATATGGTTAGTTTCATACGGGGGTGGGGAGTGTTTTTTCTAATTCTGGAACGGGGGTTATCTCAGGAATGGCCAATACTAAAATCTTTTAACTTGGTAGGTGGGTGTGGGTTCTTAGATGTACGAGAAAAGTAATTTAGATAAAAATTAGTTGTTTTGAAATATTGAAGTAATTTTAGTTCCAAAGATTTTTCAGATTTTCTGAAATTCGACTCCGAGGAGGGTCTCAAGGGGTTGTATACATTTCCGCGAATTCAGCCATATCTCTCAGGGTTTCATTAAACAGTTATTAGATATTAAATACCACGTGCTACTTATTCATTCGTCTACAAATCGTTTTCAGGATTTTTCCTTTTCAACCTTTTAGGGTATAAAAGGGTTGTACACGTTTTCAAGAATTTCTTCATATATCTTAGAAGTGACATAGAATAGAAGGGAAGACATAGAATTGGATTTTACATCCTCGCGCTTTCTTCGCAATCATCTAAAAATTTATTTCTGGATTTTTAAATAATCAACCTCAAGCGGGTGTAAGGGGGTTGTATACGTTTTAATTACATAATTTTCGCCATATCTGTTAAGTTTGATAATATATCAAACGCCTACAACCTGACTTTAGGAGTTCCTGATATTCAACCCCAAGTGGGTGTAAAGCAGTTGCATACGCTTTCACGAATTCTAACATATTTCTAAGATCTGATGAGATATCGAACTTATTTTTTCTTCCTAAGACTTCCTATATAATCGCACTAAAGATAATTTCGGTATTTTAGGATACTCAACCAGTGTAAGGAGGTTGCATACGTTTTCACAGTTCTCGACATATTTCTTAGGCTTGATGCGACATAAAATTGATTATTACTTCTACGAGCATTTCATGTAATCGCCTGAAAACCAATTTCGGGTGGTTGGGGAGGGGGGAGGGTTGTGAAAGGTGAAAACTATGGATTACGATATCTCACTAACCAATTATAACAGGAAGATGCAATTTGGTTTGTGCGTATAAGTGCATAAGGACAGTATGCCGAATATAAAATTTTTAAGAACACCTTGGAGAAGAATTGTTTAAGATGTTATCTTGGAATTCATACGGATTGTAGACGAAAAAAAAATTTGCAGATGGAGAAAAGGAAAAAGTCTCGATTTTTATATCTCGAGAACCGTTACAGAAGAATAGATAAAATTGCGTACGTATATTGGTTAGTGCCAAAATGCTGTAGTTTTTTCTTTCCGTTCGGACTTTACTGTTTTAACCAAACCTTTTCACAATTATTAAGTCGGCGTTACGAAATTGCTCCAATTTCAATACGTTTTTTTCATGATGATAACTTTTCATATGTAGGCAATTCGAGACCTCCTTTTTCTCTGGAGGAATAGTTGTTGACTCCAATATCTTTTTTATTAGACAAAGGGATTTGAATCCACTACTTCTGTAATAGTAACTTATCACATTTGGCAACATCACAACCAACGTTTCAAGACTTCTAATTTTACACTTCGAAGTGTAGAAGTGTAATCGAATAAACCAATCTTTTCTGACTTCCCAAAATTTTGTGCATACGCTTTCACGAATTCTAACATATTTCTAAGATCTGATGAGATATCGAACTTATTTTTTCTTCCTAAGACTTCCTATATAATCGCACTAAAGATAATTTCGGTATTTTAGGATACTCAACCAGTGTAAGGAGGTTGCATACGTTTTCACAGTTCTCGACATATTTCTTAGGCTTGATGCGACATAAAATTGATTATTACTTCTACGAGCATTTCATGTAATCGCCTGAAAACCAATTTCGGGTGGTTGGGGAGGGGGGAGGGTTGTGAAAGGTGAAAACTATGGATTACGATATCTCACTAACCAATTATAACAGGAAGATGCAATTTGGTTTGTGCGTATAAGTGCATAAGGACAGTATGCCGAATATAAAATTTTTAAGAACACCTTGGAGAAGAATTGTTTAAGATGTTATCTTGGAATTCATACGGATTGTAGACGAAAAAAAAATTTGCAGATGGAGAAAAGGAAAAAGTCTCGATTTTTATATCTCGAGAACCGTTACAGAAGAATAGATAAAATTGCGTACGTATATTGGTTAGTGCCAAAATGCTGTAGTTTTTTCTTTCCGTTCGGACTTTACTGTTTTAACCAAACCTTTTCACAATTATTAAGTCGGCGTTACGAAATTGCTCCAATTTCAATACGTTTTTTTCATGATGATAACTTTTCATATGTAGGCAATTCGAGACCTCCTTTTTCTCTGGAGGAATAGTTGTTGACTCCAATATCTTTTTTATTAGACAAAGGGATTTGAATCCACTACTTCTGTAATAGTAACTTATCACATTTGGCAACATCACAACCAACGTTTCAAGACTTCTAATTTTACACTTCGAAGTGTAGAAGTGTAATCGAATAAACCAATCTTTTCTGACTTCCCAAAATTTTGTGAATTAAGCTTAATTACCCTAATTTTAATTTAAAATACATTAGGGGAAACTACGGAGAGATGCCCCACTTTTCGTTTTAGTACTATATTCGCAAAACTATTAAGACCAATGTCATAAGCTTTATACAGCAGCTGGTTTAGTTCATAATAAACAGTAATAACCGTTTTCTTATAATTAATATAAATAATCCTAAATATTATAACAGATTTTGCAAGCCCCTCATAAGAAGGATAGATGCCTAAAGCCTGGGATAGATGCCCCGATGAGTAATCGAGTTTATGGGATAGATGCCCAATGGAAAAAAGACAGTATATTTCTAAATTTTTCAATCTTTATTAAGCTGCAAGATGTTTTTAAGACTTTTATCACTTTTGAGTTATTGGTATGGCACAATGAACCAATTTTTCATCAATTTAACTGAAGATAAAAAAATAAAGAAACCTAATCAGACATTCATGTTAAATGCCCAGGTAATCATATATTAAATAAATAAACATAAAAATTTGTACTTCAATAAAAAATTAAAAGTAAGGAAAATTTGTAATACCGTAGGCACAACATTATTTTTTCGACTTGAATTAATGCAACTAAGATGGCTGCATTTAAGGGTTATGCCCCAAAGAGCAACTATCCTCTCGGATTTTAAAAGTATAAAACAACATATTCATTCTTCATATTATGAGTGACAAAACTAAATACATAAAAATTTTACCTGAAAAAAAAAAATTAATTGCACTTATTCACAACAGCAAAATAATTATTTGATGAATTTTTAGACTGAAAAAAATGATACGAGTATGTACATTCGCTTCGCATGAACGCCGTCGTCAGACAGAATGGGCATAAACGAGAGGTCGCAATATATTACAAAGTTGATGTGATTTTGTTTATGGAAGTTGGATCTTTTAGAACTGGGGCATCTATCCTGAGTTTACCCTATTATTAAAAAATAATAAAGTAAAAATAAAGCCAAAAATTTACACACCCTAAAAAATCAACTTTCAAAGGAGCAATACAATGTTTTAGGCTTGCAACCGGTAAATACTATATTTTAATTTTTGTCATTATACTCTAGATGAAATCATATAGAGTATTATAAGTTTAATCCAGCCCAAAAGTTTGTAACGCATAGAACCAAGCCTCGGACGAAAAAAAGTTATATATTATTTTTTGTTTATTTGTGGCCAAAAACCTCAAATCAACTTGACGTCCGTCCTTCCGTCCGTCCGTCCGTCTGTCCGTGAACACGATAACTCAAGAACGCCTACACCTAGGATCTTGAAATTTTGAATCTGGGTGTTTGGTTGAATTTGTAAGGCTAAGTTCGTTAACGGGCAAAATCGTCCTACTCCTTCGGGTAGCTGCCATACAAAATGTCCTTAAAACACGTGTTCAAGAATATTGGTCGATAACTTCAGAAGGGTTTAAGCTACGACATTGAAATTTTGTATGTGTTATTTTTCCAATAGTTGGAGCTAAATGTATGATTATGAAGAAAATCCTATTAGTCCTTCGTGTAGCTGCCATACAAATATCCTGCCAAAATGTCTTGACTTAATTTATAAAACTCACTATAACTCAAGTAATCTTTTAGCTACGAATTCGAAATTTTGTACAAATTAGTTTTGAGTGAAAAGGAAGTTGGAGTTTACTATTCAGCGAAATCCGTTTACTCCTTCTGGTAGCTGCCATACAAGATGTCCTTAAAACACGTGTTCAAGAATATTGGCCAATAACTTCAGAAGGGTTTAAGCTACGTCTTTGAAATTTTGTAGATGTTATTTTTTCAATAGTTGGAGCTAAATGTATGATTATGAAGAAAAACCTATTAGTCCTTCGTGTAGCTGTCATACAAATATCCTGTCAAAACGTCTTCACTTAATTTACGGAACTTACTATAACTCAAGTGATCTTTTAGCTATGAATTGGAAATTTTGTGCAAATTAGTTTTGAGTAAAAACGAAGTTCGAGTTTACTAGTCAGCGAAATCCTTTTACTCCTTCTGGTAGCTGCCATACAAAATGTCCCTAAGACACGTGTTCAACAATATTTTTCGATAACTTTTGAACGCTTCAAGCTACGAATTTGAAATTTTGCACACGTTCATTTTTAAATGGTTCCAAAGAAAAAGGAAAAATATGAAAGAAATCGAGTGAGTCCTTCCTGCACCTCCCATGTGAAAGTCCTTCAAAAAGGAATTTTCTTTCGATGACTTACCTAGTTCAAGATATCAAATTAAACACTGAATATTGTCTTTTAGTTTTGAGTAGCAATCTAATGGCAGTCCTTAATAAAGGACATACAACATGCACACACGTAATTCTACTTTATCCCCAACTACAATATAAATCGGAGTTCAGTATTCATCTAGAGTATTATACGATTGGCTTGCAGCCGATCGTGACTGCAGTATGTTTTTATTCTACATTATTACAAATGGTCAGATGTAGAAGGCAGACATGACATGAGTTGAACCTATTTTTAAAGTGTCTTATTATTAAAATATGAGAACAAAAATTGTTGTACTTTTCGTGACTAAAATTAGGTACACTATGACACACTAATGACGAAGTTAAAAACGAGGCCACCTTTCATGACGAAATTATGAAGTGCATAACAAGCTTTAAAAAAATCTCTGAAAAGCTGCAAATCATAAGTACATTAGACTGAACAAATTTAGCAATCACAGTCAAAAACCTTAGAAATCTTCTGAACATGACGAAATTAGGATCTTTTACCTTAAAGGGGTTGTATACATGTTTATTAATTCCGTCATATTCCTTAGGACTGATTAGATACCGAATAAGGGCTTCTAATGTAATCGCCTAAAATCAGGGTTTTTTGCTATTCAATCCCTAAGAGGGTGAATACTTTTCACGAATTCTGTTATAGCTCTTAGGTCTAATAAGATATTAAAAAAAATAATTACACGAACTTTTTATATAATCACCTAAAACCAATTTCAGGATTTTTTGATACTCAACATGAAGGGAGTGTAAAAAAGTTGTATATGTGTTATCGAATAACTTTTCACTTCCACTGGCTGTTTATATATTTGTTTAAAAACTGTTTTCACAAATTTTTCCTTCTCAACCCCTGAGCGGGCATAAAAGAGTTGAACACGTTTTCACGAATTCCGTCATATCTCTTAGGAGTGATAAGACATCGAATTGGTTCTTTCAGGTTTTATCGATATACAACCCCCAAATGGTGTAATGGGGTTACATATGTTTTCACAAATTTCGGCATATCTAGGTCTGATGATGTATCAAATTGGTTTTAATTTCTACGAGCTTTTATGTAATCGTCTAAGAAATAATTTCACAATTTTTGGTATTCAACCTCCAGCGGAGTGTAAAGGGTTGGATTACACTCGCACTTCTATGAATTTCGGCATATCGCTCTGATGGAATATCGAATTGATTTTTGCTTCTACGAACTTTTTACATAATCGCCTAAAAATTAGTTTCGGCATTTTATAATATTCAACCCCTAGGAGGGTGCAAAGCGGTTGAACACGTTTTCACGAATTCAGCTATGGTTTTTTATTTCTATGGTGGTTTATTTTATTTCAGTTTTTATATGAAGCACTATTAATGTTGAAATTTGTACCTATCTGGAAATCATTATAGTACCGAAACTAACTTTCCAAACTCATCCTGCTTTATTTATTAATAGTGCTTGTTTTGAAACAACCATTGCTTTTACCGCGTGCAGGACCACGAGCCAAAATCGTAATTGGTGTTCTAGTCGTGTCGGTAGTGCTGCTGAATCTCGACTTTAACCGCTTCCAGGAATTTTTCTCGAAAAATAACGAAGTTACACACTGCTGGCAGAATTTTTTATAGAATGTACTATAGTATGACTACTCTATGAAGAGTGATCAATCAAGTATTCAGAGAAATTAATTACGCACACCAAATTTCAGATCACTACCTTTACGTATTTTAAGGAAATTTTTATGGTCTCAAGGAGTAGAGCGATTTTGTTTTTTTATTGGATCTTTTTTTACCCTAAACTAAATCATATAAAATTTTAGCTTTATAGCTTAACGCGTTCTTGATTTGACATGCATTTGAGTAAGTGTAAGCGCCAATTTTTTATCGACATTTGCATGGTAACTACTCGAAGGATAATCTTAAATTCTCTTTTAATCGTGCAAGAAGGATAAGTCACATGATTTGTCCTTTTGTATGAGAGCTGTTTCAACTCGAACATGCCTTTTACTCAAACCTAATCATACATAGTACAAAATATCGTGCGTTATACATACTAAGTTCCGGAAGGGGAATGAACAAATTTTCCAAGGACTTTTGTACGAAGGCTGCACGAAGATCTAACCCGTTTTCCTAACCGGCAGATTGAGAAGTTCTCGGTCAATATTCCCGAACACATATTTCAAGAACCTTTTTATATTCTGTTTGTCTAATTCAGGAACTATGAAACAGATACGTATAACAAAAGACCCCTCGAAGCACCTAATCATCAAAGTCAATTTGCCAAGTACACAAACACTAACAATATTTTTAATTAGGAAATTTTTGAACAAGGTGATGACATACTACTTCGTACAACTAAATCCTATTATCCATTCTAAGCAATTTAAATGCAAATAGGCGTGGGACTAATGATTATCATCATCATAAATAAAAACTGGTAGCTATTAAAATAATTGATCGCACCTATTTTTGTCGCGCTTTCTTTCAGCATATCGAGATACCAGTTTGTATCGAAAAGTCATCGAACAACTGACCTTTGGTTGACACAGGTAGATATATGTACGGAGTTTTTTTTCAATCTCAATATAATAATTGTTATTTTTATTTAATTTATTTTATTGAATTATGATCGGTTTTTCCGTTCCACTCCAAACATACCTACTCAGTGCGATTATATAAAACCGACTTTTTAAATATTTTATTCAGTTCCCACTTGTGGACTTTTCAATATCGAATGAGGCGTCATTGTTATTTAAAATTGGGACGCACGAGAGAAGGCGTAGACTAGTGGGTGTGAAATCCAGGACCTTAATTGGTTTTCAAAATTAAGTCAAAATTCTACAAATTCTTGTCTTAATAATTTTTAAGTTGTTTTTCGGCGTTAGAGTAGTCTTATTTGAAGGTCCCGACTGAGAAAATCGCTACTCTGGCTATTACCATTGAAAGGACATGACATTGGAAAAACTTTCACTGGACGGGGCCAGCTTGAAAACTGTGTTGGACTAAGATCGAAGAAACTAGCTTGCTGGTGTCGCGTCTTAACGCGCGCGATGCGATTGGTTCATCACAGACGTCGCGCGCATCGCTCTCGCAGTAATTCCACCTTAATAACCGAACCTATTAAAATTTTAAAAAATTTTCCATTGAAGTTCCCGGCTTGTTTTGAGCTGAATCAGAATCGGTTAAAAAAAATCCACTCCCATTACAGACTGACTAATATTCGTTTAATCTAAACAACACAATTACTTCAACGAAAACAATTAAATAAAAAAATTACTGAAAATTGCCGCGATATTCATTGTGCGGTCTCTCGTAGTCATTTCCACTTCAGTCAAGTTCGTGGAAATTTCTATAAGTTTTTTTATTGGTGGCATCCTGGGGGATCGTACAAACAATGACGAAATTTTATTCAACTTGATGACGCTTTAATTTTCAATTATTACTTAATTTAAATTTTACAAAGAATATTTGCTAGTGGAAACAGGCTCGCAGCTTGATCAATTGTTTCTGGTAGTAAAAAGAAGACTTTATGCGGTCTAAAACTTGAGCAACAGTTATCCTATTTTTCGTTTATTTCCTGAACTTTATTCTAATTTTGAACAAGCAGTGCCTGTGAAAGGCCGCTTTTACCTATAGGTAGACTAGGTGCCTAAGAACTTGAGATCTTCTCTCAGGTGGATGAGTGATAATTTTCGCATTAAAAATTTTTTTCGTTCATGGAAAAGTGCCTATGTACTTCCACAGTTTCATTTCTTAGTCTTATACGTTCAGAGGATAGAAATACAGTACATTTTCGATTTATGCAACTAATAGATTAGATTAGATTTCGGATTGGGGTTGGCTTGGTTGGCTGTCACTGAAGAATCAATTGGGTCTATTGTGACGTCCTCGTAAATTATCTGTAATTCCACTTTAATCCTAGCGCTGTCAATGAAGCATAGTATTTTTCGAAGAGGAATGCTCAGGAATTTCGATGATTTCATGAAGCCATGACCGAAGTGAGGAAGCCCTTCTTGACCACGTCCCTTACATCTCTGTGAATGATCTGAGATCTGTTATTTCGCCTTCATCATTCCAAATTCTGCATGTTTTGCTCTCAGAGAGACCAATCCTATGGCGATTCTTCCTCATGTAACAATGTCCAGTCAGAGCTTCCACTAGGGCTCAAGTCTGATACCTGCTTAATTTCAGATAATCAAGACGAGTTTTTCTCCGAAAGGTTTGAGTGTCTGTTGCCCGATGGCAAGTCCCAGTAAATGTCACTTTGCGATTTTTGCCACATTCGGATGTTCATTTTTGTTGTACTTAATTAAACGGTATCCCACAGAATGGATGTGGACCCGTGAAGCTAGCTTCTGAACCTATTCTAGCCATTGAGTAGGCCAGTTCGTTACTTTCGTAGCAGCTGTGTCCCGGAATACAAATGAGGTGAACTCTCTCTGTTCTTATTTTTGAGTTCAATCACTCACTGGAGACAACCCCAACAAGTTTGGAGTAGATTTGACTGCAGAGCCAATATAGCTGCTTTTTGTATCCCCGTCTGATATTTTCCTTAATGCAATGTTCAATAGGATGTATCTCCGCCTAGAAGACAGTGGATGTTATATCTAGCATGCATATAGTAGAATTTAACATTTGGTCGAACTCCATAAACTTCTGCTTCTTCATCTTGGGCGGTTCTGGATCCGTCTGTTTGCCAGATTAAGGATGTCTCTTTTAAACTGGGTTTGTTTATTGTTCAGTCCTCCTTTCAGCTAGGATAACTTTGAATGGTCTTGTGAAATTAAAATTTGTTACCATTGCCTTGTTGTGCTCCGCGAAAAGAGTGCTACTAATAAAATCCAGGGCTGTTGCATTTACCGAGATTTATGCAATAGGACGTCCCATTTCAGTGTTTCCAGTTGGGTTTTCACAACCTGAGCAACATGTGGCCGAGCGTTGTCGTGTAGTAAAATCACTTTGTCGTGTCTCTGCTCATATTGCGACCGTTTTTCTTTCAATGCTCGGCTCAAACGCATTAGTTGTCTTCGATAAAGAGGTCCTGACCATCACAGGACCTCTTTATCGAAGAGGTCACTCGGTTGCAGCAACTCATAATACACCACGCCGAGCTGGTCCCACCAAATGCATAGACTTTGGAACCATGGATATTCGGCTTTGCGGTCGATGTTGATGCATGGCCAGGGTATCCCCACGATTTTTGGCGCTTCGAGTTGTCGTAGTGTATCCACTTTTCATCACCAGTCACGATACGATGCAAAAATTCTTTCCTGTTTTGCCGTTGGAGCAGCTATTCGCACGTAAAAAAACGCCGTTCGACATCTCTTGACTTCAATTCGTACGACACATTTCCTTGTTTTGCATCGTTCCCAAGGCTTTCAGACGATGTGCAATGGCTTGTCGAGTCACTTCCAATGAATCCGGAAGACTTTGTTGTGTTTGGCATGAATCTTCGTCCAGTAGTGCCTCCAATTCTGCGTCTTCGAAATTTTTTGGCCGGCCTTGTCTTCCACGCCGAAATCACCCATTTTGAAGCGATGAAACCATTCGCGACACGTTCGCTAGAGTTAATGCCATTTTGAATTTGAATTTTCCATTGAACAAATTTCTTTACAATATCCTTTTGGTAATGTCGAGGGTTGAAAGCGTTTCGCCAGAATTAATTTGCTGCAAAATATTCACCAAAGGTAACAACGAATTGGTCTCCGCCATGGGTTTTTCGCGAACCTCTGTGAAAGGCATATCCTGATATTCCCATTCGGATTTAGAATCCCTAGAAGAGTTACAATCTAGTATGCAATTTCAACACTTCGTGCTTGTGGTCGTATTTATTCGTTGTCACAGCAAGTCCCAAAGTTATTGTTTAACTGATTGCACTGTACTTGATTTAGTCAATAAATTTTAATTTTGGAGTGGAGCTCCATGGGTTGAATCAACGGTGTGCATTTGGGTGGAAAACTCATAACCGTTATTTCAAGATCATCAAATATAAACTAGTTGTCTGCAAAGTAACCGGGAGCACTGTCGAGTAGCAACAACGTTTTCTTAGGTAAACTATTTTGTTGCAAGAAATGTTTTACCTAGAAGAAAAATGAAAAATCACTGTTAATGATGTATGACTCGTTAATTTCGATATGCTCAAGTCTGAAACAAATCATGTCTGGAACCAATCAATGTTCGTGACATACATGCAATTTTGTTGCTTTTGTACATGAAGGCTCTTAGATTTTGAGCTTGATGCATTGGTACAAGCGAGAATTGTGATTCTTTCCTTACTCATTTTACGTCCTGGGGCTGAAGTTTCTATCGGAATTGTAAATTTGATCTCTTGTCACTTATAATTTCCGAGTTTTAGAATGGAATTTTTTGCAGAAAGGTGTTTTGGTTTGGTTTTCAAAAAATACTGGTATTGAACAACAAGTTCTATAATTTTGTTATGAATATACTTTTAATTTTGTGTTAATGCATGGTACTGCATTTACTGGCACATTTCTCGAACGTTGCTTTAGGAACAACTTAATGAATGCAGCCTAAATTTTAGGATAATCAGAACGCTTCAATGTCTTCTGCTTGCCAGGTTCAGATTCCGTATTTTTAACAAAATTATTAATTGCACTTGAATTTTGTTTCACGCGCATTATTGTAGATTTGTTCACATTATACTGCAGTGCTAAGTCTTTTGCGCAAAATCCTTCCGCAAAGTCTTTTCAAAATGTCAATTTTTTGTTGAATTGTTAAAAACTTGGACACATTAATGTTTTTATTCTTTTGCGCGCCCATTTCAAATTAACAAAAACTTTCGTTTAGGTCGTTTGAATTCAACACGCAGCGAAAACTATTTGGAGGATTTTTCGAAAACGGTGTTTTCAATGTTTCTACTATAAACGAAACATACCAAACAATCATTGCGTTTTCTGTTTCAATTAAAATCGACAAGAGTTGCGAATACCGAGCCAAGAATTTGTAAGTTGGTTGTAATTACAGAGTATGCAATATAAAAGATTTTAGTGGTGCGTCGTCAATCGAGAATTTATGACTATCGAGAGTTGCATTAATTGAAAATGCACTGTGTAGTAGAAATGCATGCAAAAAACTTTAGAAGGATGACCTAGAAGATTTATTTTTGAATGAAATTTAATAGTTTCGTGATAACTTGCTGCACGAAGGAAAAATACAATGGAAAAGAGATTTCCTGCATATTCGGTAGTGTGTGTAGAACATGCGGAAATTTTGCAGATTCCAATTGAATAATACAATATTGCAGTTTTCTCTGGAAGATTGGATGTGAATGTCATTGGTAAGTGATTTTAGTTGCAAGGGTATGCATGTAACAATATGAATAGCATAAAATTAGTTCCTTGAATTTGTTCACTTTTGTTGTCAAGCTCTGAAAGTTGTATGAATTGTTCATTCTTCTTTAGGTTAGGTTAGGTTGAGAAGGGTGGACTAAAGCAATATGCCCCAGTCCATCACGAGAGATCACTGTGGATCCATTGTGGTCCCCTCGTATAAAACCGGGCTCTAGACTACTGATTCCAAATATTGCTCTTCCTTATGAAGAGAGTAGTTCTCCATAAAGGAATCATCGCAAGTTCTGATAGATCGGTTAAGGAGAATTTCCCCAAGTACCGATGCCTGGTGCGTGACAGACTTTCACATTCACACACTAGATGCTCCAGTGTTGGCTCAACATTCTCATCACTACAGCGACACAGGTCAGCCATGGGTTTTCCCAGCCTTTCTCCATGCCTCCCAAAGGGACAGTGCCCCGTTAGGACCCCTATAAGTTGTCTGCAAATGTCCCTGCCCAGAGACAAAATGAAGCTAGAGTTCCTCCTATCAAGTTTCGGCCAGCAGATTCTTGCTTGCCGGCATCCCGAGAGATTCACCCAGGCCCCCTCCATCTGGCTGAGCGCTTCAATATCAATTATCCCCTTTACACATTCAATGGGACATAGAACCGACTCGTCGGCCAGCTCTATGCTCATCTCCGACCCCCTTCTGGCGAGCTCGTCTGCCTTTTCATTTCCAGGGAAGTCACTGTGACCAGGAATCCAGCTAATCTTCAGGTTGTTATTCATACCCACCATCTGCAATATTCTTTTACATTCTCCCACAAGCCTGGATTTAGTAATGTGCGCCTCAACAGCCTTGATGGCAGCTTGGCTGTCAACATAAACAGTACCATTCACGCACTGTTTTCGCACAATTAACTCCGCTGCTTTTGTCAGCGCAAAAATCTCGGCCTGAAACACGCTCGAGCTATCCGGTAGCCTGAACGATTCCATAATGTCAAGGTCACAAGATTACACTCCCGCGCCCGTTCGCTTTCCGTTTTGGAGCCATCAGTGTAGATAGCAAACGTGTCTGGGGCGATGATTCCAGATCGCCACTCCAGTCTGGTGGGAATATTCACAGCATAGGAATGTCCAAAACTGCAAGACGGTGTCCTGTAGTCGGTGCGCTCCGGCATGGTGGAACACAGGGAAATTGATTAAAATTTCAATCCTTCAGATTGAGCAGAGTAAGAAGATTGTCAACAAGCATGCAGAGAACTTGTAGCCCCTTTTCGGTAAAAATATGTGCGTAGTAGATCATCCCATCGGTAGTTTAGGTTGGTTAAATCACTAATGCCTCTACCTTCGATTTCACGCGGCAATGTAATGCGTTCCACAACTCATTTCGGTTGATGCATTCGGAACTTGGATATTGCAGGTCCGAATTCCAATCGCCTTGATCTTTTTCTCACAAGCCAGCCTGAGAAATACACAGTGTCTGTTATTGCGCCATCGCCAATTGGTAATACGGATCATTTTCTGATTCGTGCACAATTTCCGTTCTCGGCACTATCACCACCGTTAACCAAAGCGCCCAGATGAATCGTTTGGCATTATAAGCCAATTGGGAGAACTAAAGGATTTCTACAGGGCATTTAATTAGTAACTGTGCTTCATATTCAATGATTGTGAGGGGGCCTGTAAACTCATTACCGAGACAATTTTAAAGGGAATGCGGCTCTTTATTCCCAACAGCTTCACAAAAGTCAAACCATCTAAGGACTTATGGTTTACCAAAGACTGTCTCGATGCCATTCAGGCTAAAAATGTTGCTTCTGGGTATATTTAAGGCACATTCCTCACAATTCAATAGGGAGCAGTTCATTTAGGCAAGAAACACCTGCAAGTCCATTATCAACCATGCAAAGCTTCAACATGATCTAAAGGTAAGACGAAAGATCCTGGAGTACCCCAAAGGATCGAAATCCTTTTCGTCATTTGCGAAAGCGGTTAGCAATCATTTTATTTCGTCATCTACGCTTCCTCTTTCTGATGGTAGCCGCACAGTCGTTGATTCCATAGAAAAAGCAAATTTTTTGGCCTCGATTTTTGCGAGAAACTCTACTCTTCCACCTAGTGCACAGTCCCAAGCAATTTCGCACACGTGTCATTTCGAAGCTCCTTCAAGCTCTCAATATTAATAAATCCGCTGGTTCAGATGGTATTCCCCCCATTAACCTTAAAAAATGCTACTCTTCTTTGGCTAAACCTCTTCGCAATCTTTTCTATCGTTCTTATTCTTCTGGTAAGTTTCCTTATCTATGGAAACTAGCTAATGTTCAGCCAGTACCTAAGAAGGGTAGCAAAACGAACCCTGCAAATTACCGCTCCATTGCCATTACTTCTATTCTGTCTAAAGTGATGGAAACTGCTGTCAACCGTAAGATCGTGCAATATCTGGAAAGCTACCGTCTCCTTGATGACTGTCAATATGGGTTTCGGCCACGAAGATCCACCGGCGATTTGTTGGTATACCTGACTGAACGTTGGAATGCTTGTATCCATAACTTCGGTGAGGGTCAAGACTTGCACTTGACATTGTGAAGGCATTTGACAAAGTTTGGTACAAAGCCCTTATATCCAAACTCAATGCACTTGGCATTAATGCTACTTGTATTCGATGGATTGAGAGCTTTCTTTCTGAACGTACTATACAGGTTGTATTAGATGGCGTTTCATCATCACCTTTCCCTATCAACTCCGGCGTGCCTCAAGGCTCAGTTTTATCATCTCACTTATTCCTAATTTTTATTAACGACCTTTTGTCGTCCACTTTCAATCCTATCCAAAGCTTCGCAGATGATAGTACACTTGACAACACCTACAGCTTCAACTCGATTACAGAGGCACGCCAGTGTTCGGTACCCTCTCAATGTAATCAGTTATTTGATTCTTTAAACTCCGATCTCATCTCAATCCTGGAATAGGGCAGGGACAACCGAGTAGAGTTTAATGTCTCAAAAACACAAGCCTGTCATCTTTCCCTTAAACACGACACGTCGATGCCTGATCTTATTTTTGATGGTGTCACATTGAACACTTCGGAGCATTTCCACCTTCTAGGAATGAACATCAGTAAAAAACTTGATTGGAGTCAGCATATTTATGATGTAGCTCTTGACGCCTCCAAGCGCCTAGATTTCCTCCGACTTGAGTACAGTTCACATATCTGGGTAGGAGCACCTAAAACGTATCTCTCTTTGCTTGACCGTGTTCAGATATTTGCGTTCCGACTTATTGGAGATGATGCCAGTATGGCAATTATTGACTCCCTCGAACATCGTCGAAATGTCGGAGTACTCAGCATTTACTACAGATGTTTCCACGGTCACTGTAGTACTGAAATTGGTCGTCTTATCCCTCCTCTAGTTCACTTCCCACGTAATACTCGTTCAGCTTTACGCGCCCACGACTATACGGTTGAGCCCCAAAAAATTCTTCTTTTTTTCGACTTAACACAGCTTAGTTTGATTTTAAAATCTGCAAGCAGTCTGGGCGCAACTTTATTATTTTTTGGGTAGAAGTCCGAAACCGAATGTTGATATGCAGTGTAGGTCTCTATGAGACTGATAACCTAAAGAATAACCAGGAGACTATTTGAAACGTTATTTTTTAGTTTTTCAGTTTTCAGTCGCATAGATACCTATACCGCGAAGAACAGTACCTTAAGTCGGCGTGATATTTTTGTTGTACAGGCCATGGGTTTTATGGTCTGAAATGCGAAAAACGCACGTCGCTCCAGTTTGAATTTCAGCCACCAATTCGGACGTAGGCGGAATTGGACCACTGTTTCCCGATCCCCAACCTTTCCTTCGATTATTTTGACTTTTTTAAGTCGAAATAATCACTCCGTTCACAACAAATCTAATCGATAGATTTGTAGGACCTCGATAGCCAAGAATGAGTAATGCTATCAATAGCCTGAGCGTAAAAACATGTTACAATTCTGTTTGGGCGCCTGTCGCACTGCCACCGCATCAATTAAACTCTTTGCGGCAGCCTTTCTAAACGAGGATTCTATCCGATTCGAGCTGGTTACAGATCTTATCACTGATCACGGACGTTATGAACTTGTACAAAGGTAAAAAGCAAATAATAGCTCTTATATCTGCTGGACCACTAATCTGAGGATTTTGAGGATCAAATAATTCTGGCACTGAGGAAATCTAGTAATTCCTCAGAACCAGCAACGATTTGCTCTATCAAACTAGCCAATCTGCCATCCACACTAGTAAACTTCTTGTGCTAGAAGTTCTGCGTTTTTATTATTAACTTTTTTTAGGTGGCAAATTACCGGCAATTGAAAATATTCCCATGCTTGTAGCGTACAGTAATTCTTTAATCTTCCAGTACTAAATTTTCGATATTGTCCTACGTGTCGGACGTATTTGGTAGACCCGAGCTAGTTTCGTCCTCGAAAGACTCCGGTCCTAGCTGAAATAGGTGCTCTTACGTTTTACCGTAGAATACGATGGTTCAGTTTCCCCAGTAAATGAAAGAGTTGTCTTAAAAAACATCTTTCATGTTTCTATCTGAGAATTTTCATGACGATTCCGACTTCCGACTGATGTTGGTTGGTCGGTTACTCTTTACTAAATGATGCTAATGACCTAAACTTTTGGCTGCTTCCTTAAGAAATGTCAATTAATAGGATTTTAAATCAAATAGAAACTAAAATAGTTTTTTGCCTCTGACCGGAAACGTATGAACTGAATCTCGTGCATGCATAGGGGCCACAAATTGGCGGAAGTATGACAAAATACAGACGCACATTTTGTGAAGTCAGCTGCCTGCACTCTGATTGACGTCAGTCAACTTCGGCTACGTTTTAATACTTAAACTAATTCTAATTTGATAGTCCCTGTGATCGAGTTGGAGGCCATGGCCTGTCCTTCGTTGCGACTTACGCGCTATCCATCCACCACTAGATTACAGTTGACCTCCACTACCTTTATCTAAAGCCAATACACCGGAATTTGTGTAATTTATCGCGATATTAATGAAATTCGCCATTAGTGATAAATTCGTACGCAAGCTTGTACTCTCGTCGGTGATGTAATGTTTGTCGGAGCCCGTGGGGAAAGCTTACGTAAGGGTGGTTATTGGATAACGTCGTACTGTAGTCGGTTTGAAATCGAAGCCCATTACCTCACACGTTAAATTTAGCTCATTATAAACCGCCAAATAACTGCGTGATAGCTGCCGTGAAAATTCCGGCTCCCCCATCATACCGCTGGCCGTTGCATCTTGCAGCACTAGCACTCGGTAATCTGCTTTGCTAGCCGCTCTCCAGCCCACTAGCTAGCCATTCGCATGAGGCAGCCCCAAACGTAAACAAAAACACTGTCTGAGAAAAACGTGCGCGCGCGCCAAACTTCCATGACGTCATTTTTAATAATAAACTTATTTTGCGTTTTCATGAAAGAAAATCGAATTCCGCACGGCTCCGGCTTATTTTTGATAATTTATCGGACAAAACGCTATCACAACGCGCATATCTCCAAGCTTTTTATTCGCTCGTCAACTGCCAGTTGGGCAGATTTAGATTACAAAAGGTAAGCAAGCGATCGCAAGAACAAATATACCTGACTCACCTGATGAACTCGCCGACCATTCTAACATTTCGGGTATTCCAGCCTGAAACGAAATCCATTGAAGATTCAAAACCGCAGTCTCACGTCTCGGCGAAAAATTAAAAAAGTTTAAAGGAAATCATCGCGGTATGTCCGGACACGGCGTGAGTTAAAAAAGAAATTTTTTTTTGATTGGCAAAACAAAATCGATTTTATCTACGGAGAATGCCCAGGATTCGACTTACATTTTTGCTGCGATTATTTGGAACCTGTAGCAAACACTTTCACAACAATTGAACCGACGGAATTCACTTCTTTTCGGCTCGAAATTGATCGGAAATTGAAAATCGAAACCGCACAAGGAGAAAACCGCAACCACAATCCGAAACGACCCAACTGACAGTTCTCGGACGGAATGAAATGTCATAACCGGAGTGAGATGTCCATTCACAATGGCAAGAAACCGATAGAGTTTGTTTGAAGGCGGCCAGTGCTCGGAAATTCGTGTGGAGTGTAACAGGTTGGTTGGCGGTTGTTGGTTGTATGAATTCAAAAAATTCAACTGGCATGGTCAGGCTTATTTCTAATGGTTCCCCTAGAATTGTGTTAACAAAAATAAATTAACTCTTCTTATTTCTTCTGAGTGTAAAGAATAAAAGCCGGAACAATCTGTGATATGTTAAATTATTTTCATCAACCCACTCTACTGGGTTGGTACTAATTTACGTGGTAACACCACTGTAACAGCCTGAAAAAAAGCTCTTTTTCGAAAATTTTTTTTTAGTAGAAGGAAAAGAAATATTCTAATAATATTTAGGGAAGTTAATAACCATGTATTTAAGTATACAATAAAAAAAAATTTAGTGAAAAATTTTACAAAATGGCGGCACTAAAGACATTCTCCCGAGGCATGTTAAATTTTAGGCGATCAGCGGCACGCAGTTTAGCTTACGTAAATTTGAACCTAGCACAAAGAAAAAAAATCTGCCAACGGTCTGGGCGAAACTTTATTATTTTTCGGGTCAAAGTTCGGGAGCGGTCAAAGTCGGAGTATATGATGAGCCTCAAGATTATTAGATTTCTTGGAAAATTATTTTTGTTCTTAATATAAAAATATTTAAAATAGAGATTTTTAGTCGATTAAACTTTGAAAAAGCCCGTGTAGACATTCGATGCTCGGTATAATACATAATAATGTACACTAAAAGCCCATAGAAGTAAAAATGAATTTGTTGCCTTATCAGAGTTAAGAGATATGACGAATTGTTAAAACGTATATAAACCCATTACTTCCACTTGGGGTTTGAATTTCGAAAAAATTGTGAAACAGGTTTTCAAACGATTTCATAAGAAGCAATTTGATATCTCATGAGACAAGACGGATTTTGAAAAATTTGTGAAAACGTAAGCAAACCCTTCACGCCTAATTGGTTCTGGAAATTCGAAAAACCGTGAATTGGTTGGCCGTAATAATCAATTTTATATTTCATCAGAACTAAGGGATGGCAAAAATTGTGAAAACATATACAAACCCTTGGGGGTTGAATATCGAAAAATTGAGAAATGGGTTTGTAGGCGATTATATAAAAAGTCTGTGAAAATGAAAAGCGATATAATATCTCATCGAACCTAAGAAATATGTCGAAACTTTGAAAAGCATACAACCCCCTTACACCCATTAGGATTGAATATCTAAAATACTGAAATTGACTTTTTGGCTTTTTTATATAGGAAACCTTAGGAAGTAAAAATTAATTCGATATATCATCAGATATGCAACCTCCTTACACCCACTTGGGGGTTGAATATCCAAAAATCCTGAAAGGAGTTAATAAATAAATATGAAGACAGCACGAGAAAGAAGGAACCGATTCAATTTCTTATCACTTCTAAAAGAAATGACGGTACTCGTGAAAACGTGTTCAACCCGTTTATACCCTCTTAGGGGCTGAAAAAGAAAAAAACTTAAAAACGAGTTTTAGGCGATTATTACGCAAGCACGTGAAAGTAAAAAGATATTCGATATCTGATAAGACGTGGGGATATGGTAGAATTCGTGAAAAAGTTTACAACCCCCTTTGCACCCCCTTACGGGTCGAATTTTAAAAAATCCTGAAAACACTTTCTAGGTATTTATATGAAGAAACCGTAGAATAAAAATGAATTCAATATTCGGGAAGACCTAATAGATATGACGAAAACCGTGAAAATATATACATTCCATTTTCACTGATCATTTATTTTGCCCCCCCCCCCCTCTGAACGCCAATGGAAATTTGAAATTTTTTTTTATCTAAATAAGTTTTCTACATGATTTACATAAACGTACCGAGTTTCAACTTTGTAGCATAAGCCATTCTATAGATAGGAAAAACACCCCCCACCCCCGTACCATACTACCCCTATAAAAAATTATATTTTCCCAAGATGCTACTAATATAGTTCTATCTAAATACCTTACTTCCAAAATTTTTGTTTTCTGCTAGGGGTCTATTAGACCTACTTCTGGTAAAAATTTTAAGCATCTATCTTACACGGATCTTGAGATATGAGACGTGATTTTTTTCGAAAAATTCTTATCCCCTCCACTTTCATGCTTCACTGCACAGTTTTTCACCCCCACCCCCGGACGCCACTGCCCCCACTCAAATTTTTGTTTCCGATCTATTCTCCTAGTATACCTACAGATATTTATTAAGTTTCAATTTTGTGACATTTACCGTTTAGGAGATATGGATTTTAGAAAGTGTCGATCTCACCTTTTCTGCGTTTCGGACGCATTATTTTTCCCTCCACTCCCAAACCCCTTCACCTATATATATGGGGGGTACTATTGAAGCTCTATATAAATTCCAAATTTCAGCCTCATAGCATAAGCGGTTGCTGAGATCTTGAAACCATAATTTTCCATCTAAAACACTTCCCCCTCCTTCCCCTCACGACCCCACCCCTCCAAATTTGGCCACTTCAAGGGGACTACCCAGTCTATTCATTAAAAATTCAATTTAATAGCTCAAAGGGTTTGGGAGCTACGAGCCTTCAAACGATTTTGCGTACAGCGGTCGACGTACGGCGTACGGCGGACAGACGGACTGCATTTTTTTTTGCTTTTTTCGTGTCTACTCGTCATGAAACGTAAAAAAAAAATTTTGAGGGTAGCAATTTTTTTTTTTTAAAAATCGATAACAATATTGTATTATTGAAATAATAAAGTAAAATCTCTGAATCTTCATGAGTATAGCTAGAGAAACACGTTAGGGGAATTTAGAAATATTGAGTTTTGTCTGATTGGCGAGTATTTGAATAATTTTATTCAATTTTTGACCAAAAACTGGACAGTTATTTGCTAATAACTATTTTTTAAATCAACGTATCGAAAATCCCGTACGTATTTCTTTTCGAAATATTATTTTAAAGATATGGTGAAAAATTCGAATGAAAAGAATGAAAATGATTCGAGTTATACTGCGTGCCGATTTCGAAAATCGTTTTTCGAGAAAAACGCGTTCAAAGTTTTGAAATGTGTTACAGACATGAACAAATAAATAATTCTGCTTTTAAAATTTTTTACCATTGATCTGGAACTCCATATTTTCTTTTCTCCTTCTTTTTTGTCGTAATTTAGCTTTCAAGTTTTTAATTTTATTGTTTAATTAGTTGTATATCAGGTTTAAGCACTTTTCTAATATAGGGTGTTTTTTAGGTGCATGAGAACTTAAAATTATAATACAAGACAGAAATATTGTTGGAATGAAATTTTTTTATTATATTCTGGTAGATAATTTCATGGCATTTATTTTTTAAATATGATTTCCGTCATATGTCCGCCGCGGCTACGAGTTAAATGGTCCATTCGATCAGTCCAATTTTTGACTACTTTTTATACTCTAGATGAAATCATATAGAGTATTATAAGTTTAATCCAGCCCAAAAGTTTGTAACGCATAGAACGAAGCCTCGGACGAAAAAAAGTTATATATTATTTTTTGTTTATTTGTGCCCAAAAACCTCAAATCCGCCTGACGTCCGTCCGTCCGTCTGTCCGTTAGCACGATAACTCAAGAACGCCTTCATCTAGGATCTTGAAATTTTGAATCTGGATGTTTGGTTGAATTTGTAAGGCTAAGTTCGTTAACGGGCAAAATCGTCCTGTTCCTTCGGGTAGCTGCCATACAAAATGTCCTTAAAACACGTGTTCAAGAATATTGGTCGACAACTTCAGAAGGGTTTAAGCTACGGCATTGAAATTTTGTTTGTGTTATTTTTCCAATAGTTCGAGCTAAATGTATGATTATGAAAAAAATCCTGTTAGTCCTTCGTGTAGCTGCCATACAAATATCCTGTCAAAATGTATTCACTTAATTTACCAAACTCACTATAACTCAAGTAATCTTTTAGCTACGAATTCGGAATTTTGTACAAATTAGTTTTGAGTGAAAACAAAGTTCGAGTTTACTAGTCAGCGAAATCCTTTTACTCCTTCTGGTAGCTGCCATACAAAATATCCTTAAAACAGGTGTTCAAGAATATTAGTAGATAACTTCAGAAGGGTTTAAGCTACGGCATTGAAATTTTGTATATGTTATTTTTCTAATAGTTGGAGCTAAATATATGATTATGAAGAAAATCCTATTAGTCCTTCGTGTAGCTGCCATACAAATATCCTGTCAAAATGTATTCACTTAATTTACGAAACTTACTATAACTCAAGTAGTCTTTTAGCTATGAATTGGAAATTTTGTACAAATTAGTTTTGAGTAAACACGAAGTTCAAGTTTACTAATCAGCGAAATCCTTTTACTCCTTCTGGTAGCTGCCATACAAAATGTCCTTAAAATACGTCTTTAAGAATATTGGCCGATAACTTCAGAAGGGTTTAAGCTACGTCTATGAAATTTTGTACGTAGTATTTTTCCAATAGTTGAAGCTAAATGTATGATTATGAAGAAAATCCTATTAGTCCTTCGTGTAGCTACCATACAAATATCCTGTCAAAACGTCTTCACTTAATTTACGGAACTTACTATAACTCAAGTAATCTTTTAGCTATGAATTGGAAATTTTGTACAAATTAGTTTTGAGTAAACACGAAGTTCAAGTTTACTAATCAGCGAAATCCTTTTACTCCTTCTGGTAGCTGCCATATAAAATGTCCTTAAGACACGTGTTCAACAATATTTTTCGATAACTTTTGAACGCTTCAAGCTACGAATTTCAAATTTTGTACAAGTTCATTTTTAAATGGTTCACAGGAAAAGGATAAATATGTAAGAAATCAAGTGAGTCCTTCCAGCACCTCCCATGTGAAAGTTCTTCAAAAAGGACATTTTTTTTCGATGACTTACCCAGTTCAAGATATGCAACAACTGAAAATTGTCTTTTAGTTTTGAGTAGCAATCTAATGGCAGTCCTTAATAAAGGACTTACAACATGCACACACGTAATTCTACTTTATCCCCAACTACAATATAAATCGGAGTTCAGTATTCATCTAGAGTATTATACGATTGGCTTGCAGCCGATCGTGACTGCAGTATGTTTCTAATAAATCTGGCCGTATGGCGTCAATAGTGGCTTCAAATTTGGCGGTTTGTCGGTATAAACGCATGATTTAATATAGCCGCATAAAAAGTAATCCAGAGGCGTTAAATCGCACGAACGAGGGGGCCAGTTAACAGAACCACTTCTGGAAATCAAGTTGTCACCAAATTGATTTTGCAATAAATCGATTGTTAAGCGCGCTGTATGGCAAGTTGCGCCGTCTTGTTGCAACCAAATATCGGCGATGTTTAGCTGATTAATTTTTGGAAACAAACATTCAGTCAGCATGGCCGATTATGTTGACCGTAAAATGGACGAAGTGCTCTATGAACTTTGCGAACAAATTTATTTTTTTCAAAGTAAATTTCCACAATTTGGAAGCGTTGTTCTGGCGTTAAACGATTCATGATGACTTGCCAAACCTTACTAAACAGAAATGTCAACACAGTTTGACATTCTCAGCTGTCAAACCACAGTTATCGATATCGATAGTTCTCATGCACCTAAAAAAAAATCCGGTTTTTTTTACCCATTTTTCCTTGAAATGATGCATATTAAAAAATAAAAAACATGTTTTTACCATTTAAATGTTTACTATACCGTAGCTGTAAAGATAAACTCTGTCAGAACACTCAATTCTTTCATATCTAGCTTAAGCTTAAAATTATAGAAAAATTTTGGGAAATAAACGAATTATTATTATTATTAATCTGGAACTCCAGGACCATAAAGCTGTCCTTCTAAGTTTGGAATATTCCTGTTCAATCTCTTTCCTCGACGATTTAATGGTGGAGCGCGACTCTTCTGCCGCATCTGTCAATGAACGCTCAGCGTACTGGATTCGCTTAGTATCAGATTCGACACAAAAATTGTAGCATTGGACGCCAATATCCACTTCCAGAACCTTCATAATCCGTAGTATGTTACTCAGTCCATCATTAAAATTGCATACAGCGATATCCGTTGCTATATTTAGGATTTTCTTGCCACTTGAATAAAATTTTGACTTTTTTGTACATGAACTGACGCTATACTAACGTAATTCTGTGTGAAAATGCATCCAATGGAACACAAAAACTTTCTAGCAATATCTATTAGTATATTCGAGAAGTTAGAAACCAACAGGTAAATCATTAGGCAGTATCTTTTCAGATGGATACCTGATCCGACTCAGATAGTCGTTTCGAAGCAGCCTGACGCGCTCGGTAAAGAGCTCTAAATTCCAGGAAAAAATTGATTTGCATGTTTTAAACTTTTTTCCCCATATTCTCCGAGGTTCAAACAATTTTTTAAGCAAAAAAAAAATCGATTTTTTGAAAATTTTACAGTGGTGTTACCCCTTAAATCAAAAGTAAGATGAAAAAACCTGGTCTGGGCGAAACCTTATTATTTTTCGGGTCAAAGTTCGGGAGCGGTCAAAGTCGGTGTATATCATGAGCTGTTTCGAGATTATTAGGTTTCTTGGAAAGTTATATAAAAATATTTAAAATTGAGATTTTTAGCAGATTAAACACTGAAAAAGTCCGTGTAGACTATTCGAATTTCGGTATATTATGTACACTAAAATCCCATAGAAGTAAAAACGAATTTGCTGCCTTATCAGAATTAAGAGATATGACGAATTGTTAAAACGCATATAAAGCCATTACTTCCACTTGGGGTTTGAATTTCGAAAACAGGTTCTTAAACGATTTCATAAGAATCAACTTGATATTTCATGAGACACGAGGGATTTTGAAAAATTTGTGAAAACGTAAGGAAACCCTTCATACCCCCTTGGTTCTTGAAATTCGAAAAACCGTGAAATTGCCTTTTAGGTCATTACATAAAATACCGTAGTAACCAATTTTCTATCTCATCAGAACTAAGGGATGTCAAAAATTGCGAAAACATATACAAACCCTTGGGGGTTGAATATCCAAAAATGGGTTTGTAGGCGATTATATAAAAAGTCTGTGCATGTGAAAAGCGATCTAATATCTCATCAAACCTAAGAAATATGTCGAAGCTTTGAAAAGCATACAACCCCCTTACACCCCTTAGGATTGAATATCTAAAAATACGGAAATTGACATTTTGGCGCTTATATAGGAAACCTTAGGAGGTAAAAATTAATTCCATATTATGAGATCTAAGCAATATGTAGGAATCTGTGAAAACATATGCAACCCCCTTACACCCACTAAGGAGTTTAATATTCAAAAATCCTGAAAGGAGTTAATAAATAAAATATGAAGACAGAACGAGAAAGTAAAAACCAATTCAATTTTTTATCACTTATAAAAGAAATGACGGTGAAAAACGTGTCCAACTCTTTCATACCCTCCACTCCAAGGGGCTGAACATGGAAAAAAACTTTAAAAGAAGTTTTAGGCGATTATGACGCAAGCTCATGAAAGTGAAAAGATATTCGATATCTGATCAGACCTGGGGGATATGGCAGAATTCATGAAAAAGTATACAACCCCTTTGCACCCTCTTATATGAAAAATACGTACAATAAAAATGAATTCAATATTTGGGAAGACCTAATAGATATGACGAAAATCGTGAAAATATATGCATTCCATTTTCACCGATCTTTTTATTCGCCCCCCCTCCGAACGCCAATGGATATTTGAAATTTTTTTTATTTTAACCAACTTTCTAGTTGATTTACATATACTACATACCAAGTTTCAACTTTGTAGCATAAGTCGTTCTATGGGATAGGAAAAACACCTCCACCCCATACCATACTACCCCTGTAAAAAATTATATTTTCCCAACATGCTACTACTACATGTCTATCCAAATACCAAATTTCAGTTTTATATCATTATCGGTTCTCGAGATATAAAAATCGGAACTTTTTCCTTTTCTCCCTCACTCTCTACACCCGCACCACCCAAACTTTTTTTCATTCTATTAAGCCTACTTCTGGTAAAAATTCTAAGCATCTATCTTACACTGTTCTTGAGATATGAGACTTGATTTTTTAAAAAAAATTCTTCTCCCCTCCACTTCCATGCTCCACCTTTCTTTTAAAAAGTTTTACTTTCATCAAACTCTATTTGTCAACCTTTATACAGAAACCGAATTTTATTTCTCTAGTGCAATTGGTTCGTGAGAGATAGTAATCTAAAGTTTTTCACCCCCCACCCCCGCACGCCACTGCCCCCACTCAAAAATTTGTTTCCGATCTATGCTCCTAGTATACCTAAAGATGTTCATTAAGTTTTAATTTCGTGACATTAACAGTTTAGGAGATATAGATTTTAGAATGTCTCAATATTTGCACTTTATTAAAAAAAAGAATTACTCAATTACGAAATGATTAAAATTAAAAGAGAATAACTTCGAATGTTTGTGAGCTAGAGCGATACATTTTACTAAATCCGCTTCTTCTTAGCATTTACAAAAGTAATTCTAAATCTTCAAGTTGACTCACCAGAAAGCACTAATTTTTTTAAAGACATTTGTATGGCAGCCTAAAACGGTATCTTCATTTCACTCTGTTTTCCAGTTTTGATGCTTTTAAAATAAGTGTATCTAAACCCCACTCCCCGAGAATTTTAGCTTAATCACAAAAAGCTTTTATGTACAATACGTTTCGTTCTGTAGTTACCGCTGCTTCGAGAAAAAACAGGAACCATTTTTATTAAGAACTTTTGTATGGTATCTAATTGAAAGAGTACCGCAATATCATCAGTTCGCGCAAAATTTAATTAAAAAAAGGGTATCGTGCGGAATTTTTTAAATTCCAGATCATAACTGTCATCACTTGTTTTGAGGAATTTTGTATGCGATGTATCCGAAGAAAAGTAAAATTTCAAATTCAAATTCAAATTCATATTTATTTCCAATAATGTAAATTTCTCTTTAATGTTAACATCACTTTAAGTGGTCAGGCTGTCGCCTCTTCAACTATTGGTTACATTAGTTTAGCATGTGCTAGTAAATACAGTAGTATTAATTTTTTAGGAAAATGGAAAGCAAAAACCTTATGAATTAACTAAAACTATATGCTTAGACTAAAATTAATACTAACTCGAAACTAAAACTTAATGCTAGCTTAAAACTAAGTTTAATTTATAGATATGTAGATACATATATATAAACTACGTTATTAGGTACATGTAACTCAGGTAGAGAATCCAGTAGAGAAAGAAAGAATCAGCGGGTTCTCGGAAAGTGTACATTTAGCTTTAAAGGTTTCTTCGTACTTATTTGCGATATCATTTATTAGGAGCGTTGCTGCAAGCGCGTGTAGTTCGCGTGTTGAGAAATAAAATATAATAACTCCACCTCAGTCACCAGACCTTAATCCGATTGAACATTTGTGGTCTGTACTTGAGCAACAAATCCAAAAATTTTCAATTGCGAATAAATCCGAGCTGAAGACAATAATAACAAGGGAATGGCAAAATATTAGCCCAACCATAACAAAAAAGTTAGCGGAAAGTATGCCTAGAAGACTAACAGTAGTAATCAAAGCCAAAGGATATCCAACTAACTACTAATAATAAATTATTTTATATTTTTCTAGTGATCTTGAAGTTTGTGCCTTGAATTTTTTTGTTAATTTTACTTTATTATTTTCTAATAATACAGTATTGTGATCGATTTTTTAAAAAAAAAAAAATTGCTACCCTGAAAATTTTTTTTTCGCGTTTCATGACTCGTAGTCACGAAAAAAGCAAAAAAAAATTTCAGTCCGTCTGTCCGCCGTACGCCGTACGCAAAATCGTTTGAAGGCTCGTAGCTCCCAAACGGTTTGAGATATTAAATTGAATTTTCTTTTATGAATAGAGCGAATAGGACCCTTGAAGTGACCAAATTCTGAGGGTTGATGGTGTGAGGGGGGAGGAGGGGAAAGCGGTTTAGACTAAATTTTGGTTTTTAGATCTCAGCAAACGCTTATGCTAGGAGGCTGAAATTTGGAATTTATGTAGAACTTTGGTAGTGGACCCATTTGCATAAAAATTGTCAATATGGGTGAAGGGGTGTGGGAGTGGGGGGAAAAATAATGCGTCCGAAACGCAAAAAAGCCGAGATCGTCACACTCTAAAATCCATATCTCCTAAACCGTTAAAGTTACAAAATTGAAACTTAATGAATATCTGTAGGTATACTAGGAGAATCGATCGAAAACAAATTTTTGAGTGGGGGCAGTGGCGTACGAGGGTGGGGGTAAAAAACTTTAGATTATGATATCTTACGAACCAATTGCACTAGACAAATAAAATGCGGTTTGTGTATAAAGGTTGACAAAGGAAGTTTGCTGAAAGTAAAATTTTTTAAGGGGGCGGTGGATCATGAAAGTGGAGGGGATGCGAATTTTTCTAAAAAATCACGTATCACATCTCAAGAACAGTGTGAGGTAGATGCTTAAAATTTTTACCGTAAATAGGTCTAATAGACCCCTATCAGAAAATGGTGGTGAGGGTGTAGAGGATGAGGGTGGGGGAAGGTGAAAAGGAAAAAGTTCCGATTTTTATATCTCGAAAACCTATAATGATATAAAGCTGAAACTTGGTATTTAGATAGAATTATAGTAGTAGCATGTTGGAAAATTTTTTATAACGGTAGAATGGTACGGGGGTGGGGGATGTTTTTCCTATCTATAGAACGGCTTATGCTACAAAGTTGAAACTTGGTATGCATATGTAGATCAACTAGAAAAGTAATTTAGATAAAAAAAATTTTAAATATTCATTGGCGTTCGGAAGGGGTGCGAAAAAATGTATCAGTGAAAATGAATTGCATATATTTTCACGATTTTCGTCATATCTATTAAGTCTTTCCAAATATTTAATTCATTTTTATTCTACGGCTTCTTCATATAAATACCTAAAAAGTGTTTTCAGGATTTTTTGAAATTCGACCCCTAAGGGGGTGTAAAGGGATTATATACTTATTCACGAATTATGCCATATCCTCCAGGTCTGATCAAATATCTTTTCACTTTCACGGGCTTGCGTAATATTCGCCTAAAACTTGTTTTTAAGTTTTTTTCTTTTTCAGCCCATAAGAGGATATAAAAGGGTTGAACAAGTTTTCACAAATTCCGTCATATCCTTTAGAAGTGATAAGTAATTCTATTGTTTTTTCTTTCTCGTGCTGTCATCATATTTATATATTAACTCCTTTCAGGATTTTTGGATATTCAACCCCCAAGTGGGTGTAAGTAGGTTGCATATGTTTTTACAGATTCCTACATATTGCTTAGATCTGATGATATATCGAATTCATTTTTACTTCCTAAGGTTTCCCATATAAGAACCAAAAAGTCAATTTCAGTATTTTCAGATTTTCAATCCTAAGGGGTGTAAGGGGGTTATATGCTTTTCAAAGGTTCGACATATTTCTTAGGCTTGATGAGATATTAGATCGCTTTTCATTTCCACAGACTTTTTATATAATCGCCTACAAACCCATTTCTCAATTTTTGATTATTCAGCCCCCAAGGGTTTGCATATGTTTTCACAAATTTTGCCATCCCTTAGTTCTGATGAGATATAGAATTGGTTTTTACGGCATTTGATGTTATGACCTAAAAACTAATTTCACGATTTTTCGAATTTCAAGAACCTAGGGGGTGTGAAGAGTTTGCTTACGTTTTCACAAACTTTTCAAAATCCCTCGTGTCTCATGAGATATCAAGTTGCTTCTTATGAAATTGTCTAAAAACCTGTTTCACAATTTTTTCGAAATTCAAACCCCAAGTGGAAGTAATAGGTTTGTATACGTTTTAACAATTCGTCATATCTCTTAAGTCTGATAAGGCAACAAATTCGTTTTTACTTCTACGGGCTTTTAGTGTACATAATATACCAAAATTCGTATAGTCTTCAGGGGCTTTTTCAATGTCTAATTGGCTAAAAATCTCTATTTTAAATATTTTTATTTTAAGTACAAAATTAACTTTCCAAGAAACTTCATAATCTCGAAACAACTGATGATATGCTCCGACTTTGACCGCTCCTGAACTGTGACCCGAAAAATAATAAAGTTTCGCCCAGACCATTGGCAGATTTTTTCTTTTGTTACTTAATTCTTTAAAAAATTGAATTTAATTAAATTTTTTATTAATTTTTGTATTTTTAGTCTTCAATTTAATAAAAAAATTTGTGATACTAAAGTGACATTAGTTTATATATGATTAAGAGTTTTCATATTATTGCTTGTGCCTTCAATTTTGTTACTATGTGTATACATAATTTATACAAAAATATATCCTCGAAATTTTAAAACATTCGATGCAATACTTTTCTTTCAATAACTTCCGGAAAATCACCTTTTTTTGGGCAGTCACACTATTGGTGCCCCTTAAACAAAATGGGAATAAAACGATTTAAGCATTTTTCGATATTGAACCCCTGAGGGTGTAAGGTATTGTTCAAGTTTTCGCAAATTCTGAAAATCTTTTAGGTTTAATGAATTCGAATTCGTTTTTACTTCTATTGAGTCTTCTATTGAAAAAAATACGTAAATAAATAAAAAAAAAATCTGCCAACAGTCTAGTCTGGGCGCAACTTTATTATTTTTTGGGTAGAAGTCCGGAACGCGTTTAATGCTGAGATGCGGTGTTGGTTACTACGTCTGACTGATAACCTAAAGAATAACCAGGTTATTTGGAACCAGGCTATTTGGAACGTTATTTTTTAGATTGTCAGTCGCAAAGTAACCTACACAGCATCTCAGCGTTAAACGCGTTTCGGACTTCTACCCAGAAAGTAATAAAGTTGCGCCCAGACTGTTGGCACATTTTTTACATGTTTAATCGGCTTAAAATCTCTACATATATCGCCGCTTGAAATTCTAAGTGTCTAATATCAAAAAATATGAAGTGGTGTATTGGACACTTAGACTTTCAAGCGGCGATATACAAAAATGAATGTTTGTTTGTTTATTTGTCCTGCATGCGTTCCTAAACCATTCATCCGATTGCGATGAAACGTTGGTCATTTGTTGAGGGCACGCCCGAGAAGGTTTCTGCATTAGTAAAACCATTTTACAATTATTGGTGGTATGCGAGTTGTTTCAAATGAGTGTATTTCATACGGCAGTTCGTGCGTCTTCGGTGTATTAGTTATTACTTTATCATTTGTCCTATTGACAAATGGTAAAGTTGGAAATTTGAAACTGGTACAAATTAAAACAATCCTCCTAGACAAGTTTTTAACAGAAGACTGTTGTATGACGGTTCGTGTGTAATTTTATGATTAGGAGCTCAGAAAATGGATAATTCTTCTTTATGAATGTTTGTTTGTCTGTCGCGTAAGCGTACCTATACGTTCCTATACCATTCATTGCGATTGCGATGATACTTTGATAGTTGGTTGAGCAACGGGAAGCAAGACTGGAAATCTCTCGCATTTACAGAATTGAAGAAACGGGAGCAACGGGAACAACGGGAGTAAGAGTGGAAATCGCTCGCTTTACAACGCATGCCAGGGTATAATTTTATTGTCCTCGCAAACAAAACCCCCAAAATGTTGTATAAAGCACTACAATAATGCAGATCATAGTCTAGAAGGTTTTTTGAGTACAGTTTAGGAGGTATTGCACCATACGAACGTGAGCGTATTCAAATTTATTTTTTAAGGACAAAATTAGCCTTCCAAAAAACCTTTTAATCTCGAAACAACTGATGTTATACTCCGTCTTTGACCGCGTCCCGGAGTATGACCTTATTAAGTAATGGATCCTGTATAGCACGGTGGCCCAAAAGCACTCACCCGATATTGTTTTACTATATATGTATTTATTTAAAATGAAAAGACATAATTTCATAATTTTACTTTATTATTTTAATAATACAGTATTGTTATCGATTTTTTAAAAAAAAAAATTTGCTACCCTCAAAATTTTTTTTTTTACGTTTCATGACTAGTAGACACGAAAAAAGCAAAAAAAAATTTCAGTCCGTCTGTCCGCCGTACGCCGTACGTCGACCGCTGTACGCAAAATCGTTTGAAGGTTCGTAGCACCCAAACCCTTTGAGCTATTAAATTGAAATTTTTTTCATGAATATATTGGGTAGGCTCCTTGAAGTGACCAAATTCTGATGGGTGGGGGTGTGAGGGGGGAGGAGGGGGAAGCGTTTTAGACGGAAAATTTTGGTTTCTAGATCTCAGCAACCGCTTATGCCAGGAGGCTGAAATTTGGAACTTATATAGAGCTTCGATAGTGGACCCATTTGCAAAAAAATTGCCCATATAGGTGAAGGGGTTTGGGCGTGGGGGGAAAAATAATGAGTCCGAAACGCAAAAAAGGCGAGATCGACATATTCTAAAATCCATATCTCCTAAACGGTCAATGTCACAAAATTGAAACTTAATGAATATCTGTAGGTACACTAGGAGAATAGATTGGAAACAAATTTTTTAGTGGGGGCAGTGGTGTACGGGGGTGGGGGGTAAAAAACTTTAGATTACGATATCTCACGAACCAATTGCACTAGACAAATAAAATTTGGTTTGTGTATAAAGGTTGATAAATGAAGTTTGCTGAAAGTAAAATTTTTTAAGGGGGCGATGGAGCATGAAAGTTTTTTTTCAAAAAAATCACGTCTCATATCTCAAGAACCGTGTAAGATAGATGCTTCAAATTTTTACCAGGAGTAGGGCTAATAGACCCCTAGCAGAAAACAAAATTTTGGAAGTGTGGGTGTAGAGGGTGAGGGTGGGAGAGGGTGAAAAGAAAAAAGTTCCGATTTTTATATCTCGACAACCTATAATGATATAAAGCTGAAACTTGGTTTTTGGATAGAGGTATATTAGTAGCATGTTGGAAAAATATAATTTTTAATAGGGGTAGTATGGTACGAAGGAAGGAGTTGTTTTTCCTATCTATAGAACGGCTTATGCTACAAAGTTGAAACTCGGTATGTTTATGTAAATCAACGAGAAAAGTATTTTAAATAAAAAAAAATTTAAAACATCCATTGGCGTTCGGAGGGGGGGGCAAAAAAAATGATCAGTGAAAATGGAATCCATATATTTTCACGGTTTTCGTCATATCTATTAGGTCTTTCCAAATATTGAATTCATTTTGATTGTACGACTTCCTCATATAAATACCTAGAAAGTGTTTTCAGGATTTTTTTAAAATTCAACCCCTAAGGGGGTGCAAAGTATTCACGTATTCTGCATATCGCACAGGTCTGATCAGATATCGAATATCTTTTCACTTTCACGTGCTTGCGTAATAATCGCCTAAAACTTGTTTTTAAGTTTTTTCCTTTATCAACCCCTAAGAGGGTATAAACGGGTTGAACACGTTTTCACGAATTCCGTCATTTCGTTTAGAAGTTATAAGAAATTGTATTGGTTTCTACTTTCTCACGCTGTCTACATATTTATTTATTAACTCTTTTCCGGATTTTTGGATATTCAACCCCCAAGTGGGTGTGAGGAGGTTGCATATCTGATGATATAGCGAATTCATTTTTACTTCCTAAGGTTTCCTATATAAAAAAAGCCAAAAAGTTAATTCATAATTTTAGATATTCAATCCTAATGGGTGTAAGGGGGTTGTATGCTTTTCAAAGCTTGGACATATTTCTTAGGTTCGATGACATATTAGATCGCTTTTCATTTCCCCAGACTTTTTATATAATCGCCTGCAAACCCATTTCTCAATTTTTCGATATTCAACCCCCAAGGGTTTGTAAATTTTTTAACAATTTTTGCCATCCCTTAGTTAGATGAGATATAAAATTGATTATTACGGCCAACCAATTCACGATTTTACGAATTTCCAGAACCAAGGAGGTGTGAAGGGTTTGCCCTCGTTTTCACAAATTTTTCAAAATCCGTCTTGTCTCATGAGATATCAAGTTGCTTCTTATGAAATCGTCTAAAAACCTGTTTCATAATTTTTTCGAAATTCAAACCCCAAGTGGAAGTAATGGGTTTGTATACGTTTTAACAATTCTTCATATCTCCTAATTCTCATAAGGCAACAAATTCGTTTTTACTTCTATGGGCTTTTAGTGTACATAATATACCGAAATTCGAATAGTCTACACGGACTTTTTCAATGTTTAATCTGCTAAAAATCTCTATTTTAAATTTTTTTATTTTAAGAACAAAATTAATTTTCCAAGAAATCTAATAATCTTGAAGCAACTCATGATACACTACGACTTTGACCGCTCCCGAACTTTGACCCGAAAAATAGTAAAGTTTCGCCCAGACCATTGGCAGATTTTTTTATACTCTAGATGAAATCATATAGAGTATTATAAGTTTAATCCAGCCCAAAAGTTTGTAACGCATAGAACCAAGCCTCGGACGAAAAAAAGTTATATATTTTTTTTTGTTTATTTGTGTCCAAAAACCTCAAATCTGCTTGACGTCCGTCCGTCCGTCTGTCCGTTAGCACGATAACTCAATTTATGGAACTTACTATAACTCAAGTAATCTTTTAGCTATGAATTGGGAATTTTGTACAAATTAGGTTTGAGTAAAAACGAAGTTCGAGTTTACTGGTCAGCATACTCCTTCTGGTACCTGCCATACAAAATATCCTTAAGACACGTGTTCAACAATATTTTTCGATAACTTTTGGACGCTTCAAGCAACGAATTTGAAATTTCGTACACGTTCATTTTTAAAAGGATCCAAGGAAAAGGATAAATATGTAAGAAATCGAGAGAGTCCTTCCTGCACCTCCCATGTGAAAGTCCTTCAAAAAGGGCATCTTTTTCGATGACTTACCCAGTTCAAGATATGAAATTAAACACTTAATATTGTCTTTTAGTTTTAAGTAGCAATCTAATGGCAGTCCTTAATAAAGGACATACAACATGCACACACGTAATTCTACTTTATCCCCAACTACGATATAGATCGGAGTTCAGTATTCATCTAGAGTATTATACGATTGGGTTATTTTTTTTAATGTTTAGTTGGACCTTAAAGGTTTTTTTTCCATTACTGTTTGAATATGATATCGCTCAAGTAGGCGACGCCGTTTTTGATGATCATTTGGGCACTTTTTACCGCATTTTCAATCGTTTTGGCGAGAACTTCTGGCGATAAGTTCCTACACTCTTGTCGGATATTTTCTTTGAGAGCTTTCAGAGTCTGTCGCTTGTTCTGATAGACACGTGACTTCAAAAAGCCCCAAAGAAAGAAGTTTAAAGCGGTCAAATCGGGCGATCTTGCCGGCAAATCACTAAAACGGTGCATCGTCTTTTTGCAACCACATGTCCTCCAGTCCCAATTCGTCAATTTGCAGCAATAAATGGTTTTGTATCGCTCACCTATCACATTAACCGAGTTACCCACAGCATCCTCGAAAAATGAGGCCCGATGACACCTCCGGTGTAAATGCACTGCACCATGGCTTTGAATGGAACCGTGGATTCTCAGTGCCCCAGAAGCGCAAATTTTGTTTATTTACGTATCCGATCAGATGGAAATGGGCCTCGTCGTTCATGATGAATTTCGACCGAAAATCGTGCACTTCGTCGATCTTTGGGAGTATAGCGTTCAATGGCTTATCGACGTATATTCTGCATCTCTTTAATTCACAAATATCAAAATAAAACTGATAGTTGCCGCCATTTGCAAAAGTTATAACATCTTCCAATAGGGTGATTCATTTTGGGCCACCCTTTATGTGGCAGTGGCGTAAGCATCCAAGCGTGACCCCATTTTAACCGCTTCCCGAATTTTAACCCGAAAAATAAAAAAGTTTCGCCCAGTTTGTTGTCCGATTTTTTTTCAGCGCCTGATAACATGCCACCAACTACAATCAAAAGACCGCGTTTATTCCGCAACTCCCAAGGATATGTAAGGTCGATTTTTTCTGCCGCCATGTTGATAATATATCCTACTCCTATGACTACTGTCAGGCGTTCAAATTTATTTTACGTAAATGAAAAGAAGCAGCCACTACGAAACCCAAAGAAAAATTCAACACATTGCACACACATCGAAAATAACCTCACACGAATTTTATCTTGTCTCTCCGGTTTGACGTACAATTATTGAGACTTGACAGTATCAATTGAGTCGCCGCGAATAGTGCGGATAATACGTGTGCGCGATAATCTCGCACTTAAAAGTCCAAGAAATGATGAAAAAATTGAATTAATTGTGAGTTAGAGTAGACTAATAAGTGTGTCGTGTATACAAAAAAAAAATTATAATAATAATGGCAATTCCCACGCCTCAGCGAAACATCAGGGAAAAATTGCAATCCGAACGAATCGGATACGAACTGTCAACAAGTTAAGTGTCAAATGTCAAAAGGCAATCGGCGAGGGTCATTTTTTTTAAGTTGACTTATTTGAACATGTGTTAGTGCAAGGGTTCTCAATTTAATACACAAAAAAAAAAATGCAACGTTAAGTGATCCGTCATTCAGGTCCCAGTAATTAACATCATCAACATTTTTACGCCAAATGCGATAATTTTACGATCGTTATGGCGAATAATATAAAAAAGTGAAACAGACTCAACCAATCCGTTTATTTTTCTGGAATTGGAAGAAAGAGAAAAACATTAAAAATAGAAGAAAACTTATTATGTACATGGATTCTTTTAAAAGACACAAACACTAATACAAACAACAAACAGAGAGACTGATTACGGGCCCCAAGCAAAATGAGAAGTCGAAAAAAAAACTGGTATGTCGCGCTAAGTATAAGATTAGTACTAGTCGTAAATATTATTATCTAAGAAGTGCCGTGTCACCATGTGTGGACAGAGGAGAAACTCTTTTAACTGTCTAGAATTACTTTCGGCATGTTTTTATTTTCGGACTGTCCCTTAGTGTTTAATTGGGCCTTCGTACTTTTAACCACAATCCTATGATGTAACGAGGTGTTTTGACAGCTACCAAAACCAGATAACAATGTTGTACCTATATTGCGCCGATGATAGCAGGCGCAGATAGCGCGATTCTTCTGCGCTATCAAAATCGGATGTTTCACTAATCCAAATTAAATATGAATGGCGTGCTAATAGCAATCGATAAAAAAATGAGAAGAGAAATACCACGAAAAAATATTATAATCAAAAATAAACTTCAAACCCGCGTTTAATAATCGCGAGATAATTTTTACCATTTTACGTCATTCCAAAATCCACATGTATACATACAGTGCGCGAGATACCCATAATAAATTCAAACAAAACTCTTCAATAATTTTATTAACATGTGAGCAATTTTTTTCTATTTTTTTTTTTTTTTTAATAACAAATCGAACGATCGATTTGCACGCAGAAATAAAACAGGGCTGGAGAGAAATTTTTGTTGTTATACACACATTTTTTCATTTCTGTTTTTCAATTAAAATAATTACTCGGATCAAAATCACTTCATAAAAATAAAATACATTAATAAAACTTGCCAGGCATTTGTATTGTATGCAAGTATCAATTTAAATAAAAATGTTACTGGGACTGAATAAAAAATAAAAAGTATTTGTGTGGTTGATTCAGTGCGGTGGCGCTGCGCGCGCACATACACCAATAGAGTGAAAGTGTTTTTGACTTGTTGCCGCTGTTGATATGAGCGAGTTGTTTAGAGTTGCCAGACGTTTGTACAAGTGATGTAGTCGGAGTGAAGATGTCAAGGAACTTTTATCTACTACGCTTAGTTTTAATACGATTAATGTGGACAACCATGAAGACACGTGGGAAGTGACAGCAAGGAGCTTATCGCATGAAGCGGCTTCAAAAAAAAAAAAAAATCATAGAGACATGTTAGTCGTCCTGCAAATATTCTGTTTTGATACGGCTCGACTCTCAGCAAGAAATTTAGCAGTTAACTCCGCTGGAGCTTCGCCGTAGCATGAACCGTTAATCGTTCAGTTAAAGGCTGGTTTTCATTACTGAGACATAGTTTTCATTACTCCGACATTACAGATCTGTAGCAGAAAACTAAAAAGAGACAGCAAACCGGTTTTAAGAAGGAAGAAAGGGACAACGTTTTCGACTTTATAGCAAAATTATAGCAATAGTTTTTGACAGATAGAAATTTCTAACCTAAAATTTCTTGTGTTTTTTGCTGTTGGTACGCTTTCAGTTGAGAAAAAGGACAATATGTGAATTTTCTCGACAACTATTGTAAGGTAAAACTGATCTGCGGCTTGTCAATTGCAACGTATCTCTCATGTCGAGCGAATAGACAGGATAATGATCTATGCATGTACCTCTAATGAAATTCTAAGCATATTTATCTCCTTTTTTGATATTCATCCCACATTACAAAATTGTTAAGAAAACAATTACCGGCTCGACAAATGTCAAAGTCATAATTGCCATAATTTGGCACAGTAGTCTGCGTGCGGATGTCTATTGTGTAGGTTTGTCGGAAGCAAATTATAGGAAAAAGATTTGCATGCAAGTCTTTTTGCTATAATGTATACATCCTTACTTTATGGTTACAGATCACAGATCTGAAGTTGCAGACGAGACACTTTTTTTTACAGATCTGTTGCGGATGATATTTGCTCTCTTTCGCACGCATGTACAGTTTATATTTTCATCTTGTTCTGGCAGACATCTGCAGAATGTCGGCGTAATGAAAACCAGCCTTAAAACGTATACGCCTCGGGACAAAATTAACTTACCTAGTCATATCATAAATACTGACACACGATTTTTTGGAAATTAAAAAATAACGGCTTGAGATATTTTCATAATTTTTTGTCAGCTTATTCAAATAACGGTAACAAATAAAAAAAAAATACGTTTGTTCAAAATGGCCGCCATTGGCCTTCACACACGAATGAAGTCGCCTTGGCCAGTCATCGATCGCAGCACACACCTCACATAGGGGAAAATGGGCCACTGCATTCTCTAGATCCTTTTTCAAGGACTCAATATTGGGGTGACGTTTGTGGCAGACCAGACCAGATTGCAGATCGCTTCTTAGATGCACAAATTGGAGGACGCGGGCGCTGAACCGAGATGACTTCAGACAATGTATCCTGCAGGCCCTGGCCCGATTTGGGCTGTCGCGCCATTGATGATGATGATGATGCCCTCCAAAACGGACCATAGCTTGTAATCCAAAGGATTAAGGTCTGGGCTGGCGGATGCAGTGGCGGTCATAGGGAGGGGGGGGGGGGCATGGCCCCCCTAACAAATTCGTAACCCGTGTCTTTATCACGTCTGCTTTAAAGAAAAATTATATGAGACTATAAGATTAATAGATACACTTAATAATGTATAATGCACTTAATAAAGTATAATGCAAGTAAATCGGATTCCACCTTATGTCTTTCTTTAATCCTTCTTTTGTCTTTATCTCCTGATTAAAAAGAAGACTGTGTCTAATTAAAAATATTTCAATCGAAAAGTAATAAAATTTCGAATATAAATATATATGTATATAATCAATCGTTGGGTTGTGATGTGTTCTGTTAAGGAAGTAGCTTTTACTGTTTGAAACTAATTTTGAAAAAATTGGATTTGGATTATACTTGGACAATTGTCATTATGTGCGTCCTAATCCTAGATTAAAACGTAAGTTGTGGTAAATGCAGCGAAACACAATATCATTGCTGTCCAGGTCGTTTCGAGTGGAATTTGAACTATAAAAAACCTAGTCACCAGAGCAGATATAAAACTTATACAAATTTATCGGTAATCCAGTAATCTTAATAGTTTTGTCGAAATCACGAGAGATATCAGTTATAAGAACTTAATTATGAATATTTACAGTAATTATTATACAGGGTCCGGCAGTGAAACCTGACGGTTTTTGAAATGGAATAATTCAATGAATATTCAAGATATTTTATTATATTTTTTTTGGTTTTAAAAAGGAAAGAATGGAAGTTTAAGATGTATACAAAAAAAAATTCGGAAAAGCTATATGAAGCAAAAATAACATCACTCAAATGATGACCTCCATTTTCTCTGCACTGCTCAAGTCTGTTAGCAAAGTTAGTCATCACTCTTCCCAAGGTTTGGCGCGGGATTGCAGGCATTTCCCGCTTATCAAGGTACACTTTTCCCTTGAGGTAACCCCACATCATCATCAATCATTTCAGGGTCTTCGTTCATCATCCCCAACATTTTTTCTGCAAAAGCTAACCTTCTTGGGAAATCTTGAAGCTGTAATTCTTGCACTACAGCAATTTTGTACGGGTGAAAATTCAAGTCTTCATGAAGTATCCGCCGAACAGTCCTATCAGACATCCCTTAAGCCTGAGCATGACGAATATCTGATCGCCGGGGAATCCGTTCAAAAGAAACTCGTAAAACCTCGATGTTTGCAGGTGACCTTGCCGTCATGTGGGACCCCCCTCTTCCCAATGTTGTTCCGAAAGCTGTATTGCAAAAGTTCCGAACCCACAAAAGAATAGTGTTCCGAGATGGAATCGGCCCACGAGGAGGACGTTAAAACGTAAACGAAATTGCCGCTGTGTTAGGGTCACAGAATCGTTATTTCTGAAGAACGTCTCGACGACAAAGGCACGGTGTTCACTGGTCCAACGCTCCATTGTAACTAAACTTCCACATCAGGAGAAGAGAACGAGACCGACCCCCACCACCTGAGATCCCCCACTACCCACGTTCTAAAACCATCAGGGGTTTCACTGCCGGACCCTGTATTACATATTAATAACTGATTTACATCCAAAGATTTAAAACTTAATTTTCCGAAATGTTGAGATTTCGATTTCGATTCTATCTATTCTATTCTATATTTGGATGAATTTGAAATCTACTCGGCTAAAAAGGGTAGTTCAAACCCTAATCAAAGCTAATCACTCAATTTAAAAATTTGAATTTTTTCGCCGCACCCATCAGGCTCGAATTAGTTTAAAAAAATACGTTTTAAGTTTCATGTCGATAACATATGGGGAATACGTGCCTCAAGAACCTTAAAGAAACCAAAATTGTATAAGATTCGGGAAACTCTCAAGATATCGACATAGGGCCTAGTATAGTATCATTTTGTGGGTGATTGTAACTCTAAATATATATAGGTGGTGTACCATCGAAAATGCCATCTAGTGCCTAAATTCAGCAATTGAAGTTTTTCTTAAAAAATAAATTTTTGAGCGTAACTTTGGAACGGTAAACGATACGAAGTCATTTAGAGTGCTCAATGTCATAAAAAAAAGAAAAAAAGGAGTCCTTCAGCAAGGACGAAAAAGATGATGTTTTACATTTAATCACTAATCCGTCAAAGTTTTTGATTGCGTACTTGATGAAGGACTTTCTGAACCGTTTTCTCTTTCTATAATATAATATTGAGCATTAGAAATCAGATCATTTTGCCGACGATACTAACTTCGTATTATTAACCATTATAAAAATACGGTCGAAACCGATTGAATATGAAAAACTTCACTTTCTCATTACGACCACCAGATGGTACATAACCTATATATTTAAAACTACAACCATCCACAGAATAATATTATTTGGCCGTTTTGTCAATACATCGGGACTCATTTTTCGGAATCTAAATTTTTTTTTCTGATCGGGGGAAACTTAAAACATATATTTTTTACACTAATTAGAATCATTATAAGAGGTACCGCGAAAAAAATCCTCAATACAAATAATAGTCACTGAAATTATCTGTCACCACAACTACCTGTATAAAATATTAAAAAATTTCAAATTGCATGATAATGCAAGCTTTCGACTCTTGTTCATTCAATTTAAATTTCCTCGTTTCCAAATGTTAACTCTTACAAAATAAATTAAAAATTTTATCATCAGAGTCGTTGTAAACACTTTTCGAGATTTCAAACTCTACTTGCCAAAATCTTGCGATGTAAATCAGGTATAAGATACTGCTTATGAAGTTATTATAATTGAAAATAGTTTTAGAGAATTTCCGAGTTTGGTTTTTTAAATTTTTGAATTAAGAGAGTAGGTTAGGTTAGGTTATGGTGGCAGTCATCTTAACTATAGATCGACTCAATAAGGAGACTAAGTGAATATGTATATATCTATATATATAAAAGAGGATGTATGTGCGTATGTTCCCTATGAAATGGGTTTGTAGGCGATTATATAAAAAGTCTCTGGAAGTGAAAAGAGATCTAATATCTCATTAAACCTAAGAAATATGTCGACGCTTTGGAAGGAATACAACCCCCTGTTTTTTCACTTTGCTGTATTTCCTTAATCTCATATACTAATCACACTAACTCCCACGTCTTACAACAAATACATAAACATTAGTTGAAATGGGTACAGATACTCAATAGCTCTAAAGTAACTTTATTATAACTTACACTGAAATTAATACAGATTAGGCAAAATAAAGAGAATTTGAATACAACCCCCTTACATCCCTTAGGATTGAATATCTAAAAATACTGAAATTGACTTTTTGGCGCTTATACTCGTATAGGAAACCTTAGGAAGTAAAAATGAATTCGATATGTCATCATATCTAAGCAATATGTAAGAATCTGTGAAAACATATGCAACCTCCGTACACCCACTTGGGGGTTGAATATCCAAAAATCCTGAAAGGAATTAATAAATAAATATAAAGACAGCACGAGAAAGTAAAAATCAATTCAATTTCTTTTCACTTCTAAAAGATATGACGAAATTCGTGAAAACGTGTTCAACCCTTTTATACCCTCTTAGGGGCTGACAAAGGAAAAAACTTAAAAACAAGTTTTAGGCTATTATTACGCAAGCCCATGAAAGTGAAAACATATTCGATATCGATTAGACCTGGGGGATATAGCAGAATTCGTGAAAAAGTATACAACCCCTTTACACCCTCTTGGGGTAGAATTTCAAAAAATCCTGAAGACACTTTCTAGGTAATTATATGAAGAAGCCGTAGAATAAACATACTGCAGTCACGATCGGCTGCAAGCCAATCGTATAATACTCTAGATTAATACTAAACTCCGATTTATATTGTAGTTGGGGATAAAGTAGAATTACGTGTGTGCATGTTGTATGTCCTTTATTAAGGACTGCCATTAGATTGCTGCTCAAAACTAAAAGACAATATTCAGGGTTTAATTTCATATCTTGAACTGGGTGTGTCACCAAAAAAAATTTCATTTTTGAAGGACTTTCATCTGGGAGGTGCAGGAAGGACTCACTCGATTTCTTACATATTTATCCTTTTCCTTAGAACCATTTAAAAATGAACGTGTACAAAATTTGAAATTCGTAGCTTGAAGCGTTCAAAAGTTATCGAAAAATATTGTTGAACACGTGTCTTAAGGACATTTTGTATGGCAGCTACCAGAAGGAGTAAAAGGATTTCGCTGATTAGTAAACTCGAACTTCGTTTTTACTCAAAACTAATTTGTACAAAATTTCCAATTCATAGCTGAAAGATTACTTGAGTTATAGTAAGTTCCGTAGATTAAGTGAAGACGTTTTGACAGGATATTTGTATGGCAGCTACACGAAGGACTAATAGGATTTTCTTCATACATTTAGCTCCAACTATTGGAAAAATAACACATACAAAATTTCAGAGACGTAGCTTAAACTCTTCTGAAGTTATCGACCAATATTCTTGAACACGTGTTTTAAGGACATTTGGTATGGCAGCTACCCGAAGGAGTAGGACGATTTTACCCGTTAACGAACTTAGCCTTACAAATTCAACCAAACACCCAGATTCAAAATTTCAAGATCCTAGGTGAAGGCGTTCTTGAGTTATCGTGTTCACGGACAGACGGACGGACGGACGTCAAGCGGATTTGAGGTTTTTGGCCACAAATAAACAAAAAATAATATATTACTTTTTTTCGTCCGAGGCTTGGTTCTATGCGTTACAAACTTTTGGGCTGGATTAAACTTATAATACTCTATATGATTTCATCTAGAGTATAAAAATGAATTGAATATTTGGGAAGACCCACTAGATATGACGAAAATCGTGAAAATATATGCATTCCATTTGCACTGATTATTTTTTCCGCCCCCCTTCCAAACCATTGGCGTTTGGAAAATTGAAAATTTTTTTTATTTAAACAAATTTTCTGGTTGATTTACATATACATACCAAGTTTCATCTTTGTAGCATAAGCCATTCTATAGATAGGTAAAACACTCCCCACCCCCGTACCATACTACCCCTATAAAAAGTTATATTTTTCCAATATGCTACTACTACATGTCTATCCAAATACGAAGTTTCACTTTTATATTATTATCGGTTCTCGAGATAGAAAAATCGGAACTTTTTCTTATTCACCCTCCCCCACCCTCACCCCCTACAGCCCCACCTACAAACTTTTTCTTCCAGATAGGGGTCTATTATGCCTACTTCTGGTAAAAATTCTAAGCATCTATCTTACACTGTTCTTGAGATATGAGACGTGTTTTTTTTAAAACATTCTTATCCCCTCCACTTCCCCCCTTAAAAAATTTTACTTTCAGCAAACTTTATTGGTCAACCTTTATACAGAAACCGAATTTTATTTCTCTAGTGCAATTGGTTCGAGAGATATCGTAATCTAAAGTTTTTCACCCTCCATCCCCGTACGCCACTGCCCCCACTCAACAATTTGTTTCCGATCTATTCTCCTAGTATACCTACAGATACTCATTAAGTTTTAATTTCGTGACATTAACAGTTTAGGAGATATGGATTTTAGAATGTGTCAATCTCGGCTTTCGAGCGTCTCGGACGCATTATTTTGCCCCCCACTCCTTCATCCCTTCACCCATATTGACAATTTTTTTACAAATGGGTCCACTATCAAAGCTCTATATAAGTTTCAAGTTTCAGCCTCCTAGCATAAGCGGTTGCTGAGATCTAGAAACCAAAATTTTTCGTCTAAAACGCTTCCCTCATCTCCCCCCTTACACCCCCACCTCTCACAATTTGGTCACTTCAAGGAGCCTACCCAGTCTATCTACGAAAAAAAATTCAACTAAATAGCTCAAAGGGTTTAGGTGCTACGAGCCTTCAAACAATTTTGCGTACACCGGCGGACAGACGGACTGAAATTTTTTTTTGCTTTTTTCGTGTCTACTAGTCATGAAACGTGAAAAAAAATTTTCAGGGTAGCAAATTTTTTTTTTTTTTAAAAATCGAAAACAATACTGTATTATTAAAATAATAAAGTAAAATTAGCAGCAGGAGGACGCGGTCTTTGGATCGAGACGATTGGTGGCGACGAGTTCAGGAAGCCAGGGCCCAATTTGGGCTGTCGCGCCATTGATGATGAAGGGTTTTGGAGATGCAAGTCTTTAATAGACTCTTGTACGCACTATAAAATCCAATCACCCGGTGTCACACACTAAAAAAACTATCGGAATCAAATGGGATGGTTCTCGTTGAACGTGTGAACTGTGCATCACACACATTGTTTGTACTGCTCCCAGAACCGCAACCATGAAAAAGTTACAGCCAAAAATTCTTATTTTTCCAACCTGAGATGTATAATACCATTTTATACCCAGAGAAATTAACCAGTGATTAAAGTTAATGTCCCGGATAAGTTAACAGCTGGTTAAGGCGAAAATAACCCGAGGTGAATAATACGGCCCTTAATAATATTAAACTTATTGGAAAATATGATTAAATGTTAGTTGTTTTCCGGCGTCAGTAGGGTTTCTGGTGTGAAACCCCAATACGAAATCCCCGACTGTTGATGAATCGCTGTCCGTTGAGGACATGACAGTTGGAAAACCTTCACTGGATACGCCAGTTTTATAGGATTGTGTTGGACTAGGTCCGAAGGAGCTGTTTCGTCATCGGAGGGCATAGACTCGTCAGAGGGTGTATCATGCCTACTATCCGAAACACCCTTACAGCTGGTTGAATTGCTGAGCATAATTTCTATATAGCGAACTCGAAATCAAATTTACGATCCGCGACTTGTAAACTTTAGCTAACTTCCCGCCATCGCAACCCTAGGTATACTAAAGGAGGTGGCGCTGAAGATCACCTAATATTTCAACCAATTTGGTGGAATTTTTGCTTGTACGCCAGGATATATAGAGCTAAAGGCTTATTGGAAAATATTTCACTTCGATTTCATTCATAGAAAAAATTCTATGACTGATTAACTTACAACCAAAATGTAACCACGGCGTTCGGTGGTGACATGATGTTTTCCGATGAGTAGATTCACACTACTACTGCCATTAAACAGCTTACTTTTGGACTAAGCATAACTCATTGAACTGGTTGTTCAAGTTAACTTTTCACCTGTTATACTCAATTGCATAGTATTGCAGGGATGCTATCCGAGTTGTATCTACACCAGTGGTAAGCGACATCAATTATAAAAAGATTAAAAATTGTAGCTAACGACCATTAAATCTTAATCTATAAATTGGTAATATACCTAGTGGTTTCAACATTTTTTATTACCTCATTTATTATGTTCAACTTTGCCGCCTGATTTTCCGAAAATAAATTCATTGAAAAACACGTTTAAAATTTAATACATATTTTATATGAAATATTAGTCAACAGAAAATAGCTGATCAAACAACTTCTTTCTTTCGAGCTAATTAAAAGTCTGTAATTCGAGCATGTGACGAAAACGTTTATTAAAACATGGTCAATTAAATCTATCTAAAAATTATAAAAGAACGTTATCTGAAAAATTAGATAAATTTCTTTCAACTTAAGTTTCCTTTCTTTTTCGTATGTTGCGGTAGTGAATTTTTTTTTTACCGATAAATTTTCATTTATCTTTGTACCCTCATGAAAAGCATGCGTTTAAAAAAAATGCATATCTGCAGATTTTTAATAAAGTGCAAGTGCCCATGGTGACAGAAAAGATGCCGACAAGACAATAGCCGCAGGCGGCAGGAAATTGTAATGTTGTATGTATTTTTGCGATAAGTTTTCGGAAGTGAGTGTTTCGAGATTTCTTAGAATTATCTGACCAATTGCGAGTGATTAACTGAGTGATTCTGGGATAGAACTAACCGTTTTAATAGTGAGATCTTTGGAAAATTAGCACACTTCCTCTATGGCGCCGCTACAATCCAAATAGAGCCTTGGCCTCTTCAATCGGATTTGAGTCGTTACGGTCGCTCCTTAGTCCGATCCGAGTTTTTCTCTCGAAGTTTCCTAACGCAGTTTTTTTTCCGGAGATAGCCCATCGTCCAACCCCCGCGGTGAGATTTCAGTTCCCTTAATAATTTAATGACCTTAGTTCCCGTAATAACCCCTTCTGAGTCATAGGGCAAAAATACGGAGGTACTGTCATTTATTCAAATATAATTTTTTTCTTGGACCACCACGCTTGATAAACCCATGGTTTGTAAAGTAGCGGCGAATATTGTTTTTGAAACGCTATTTAAGTCAACAATCATCATAGGTGAACACTACTTCATATTTGGATGATTGATTCAATCCATGGTCCAAAGCACCTCCATTACAAAAAGATCAATTTTTCAGTTTGAAACGAGGTCGTTACTAGGATGCATTTTTTTTACGAGTGGTTGTGAGATTAGCTAGAAACCAATTCCTGAAAGGATTTTGAATAATTGATGAAATCGCTTGGGTTTTAGTGCCTTGAAATCTTCTTTGACCATACAATAGAATCAAGGAACTCCCAAGTCCCTTTGTTCTTATCCAGAGAAACTTTTTCATACTAAGGTTTTTTTTGGGATCGGGTTTTTCGGAATTTAGGTAGTTGTAACAAATATTTCTATGAAACATCATTTGCTGGATCGGAAAAAAGGATCACACAGTCCAGGCCTTAGTCTAGGTATTTATTCAGGAGTTCGATGCAAATCCAGAATATTTATCACTTCAAATATTTCTGCAAAGTTTCTTTAGGATGGAAAACAAATCTTAAACTAGCTTGCTCTTTGGAGTCCTCACCTTGAAATATAGTTCATAATTATTGTCTGGTGACGTAGATCATTGTCGATCGAAAAAAAATAAAATCAATTGGGTAAATTGCTTTCAAAGACCACACCATTCCTATAGCGTAGAAATTCGAGTGACAAACAAGACAATCGATCTCAATTCCTCACCGTTCTGAAGAACTGGCTTAAGCCGGACCGACGAACGTGTAAAAACCTCGATCCCTATTCAACTCTTTTTTAACTCCTGGGGGTTGAATATCGAAAAATCTTTTGTAGGCTTTTGTATAGGGTCTTTAAATGGGGACGCTCGAAATTTGTTAGGTTATAGCGGCCATGTTGTTAAAGCAACATTTGTAAAATTTTTTGTGAATTGTTCAGCAGTGTATGGCAAATCACCATGGAAGGTTGAAGAACGTGTGCAAATGATGAAATTTTATTTTCAAAATCAGTGCTCTGTTCGCCAAAAAAATCATCTTTAGCGACGAGGCCCATTTTTTGATGAATAGATGTGTGAACAAGTAAAATTGTCGGATTTGGGACGATACCAAAACACACGAGATACACCAGCACCAAATGCTGTTTGGTGCGGATTTTGGTCTGGCGGAATCATCAGTCCGTACTTTTTCCAAAACAAAACTAGCATTGCCATAACCGTCAAACGATCGATGATAAGAAACTTGTTGTGGCCTAAACTGGATGATATGGATACCGAAGACATTTGGTTCCAACAGGACGGCGCTACATGCCACGATGGACATTCTGCACGATCGATTTGAGGGCATGGTTATCTTCCAGTGAACTGGCCACCGAGATCGAGCGATTTAACGCCTTTAGAGATCTTCCTTTGGGACTATCTTAAATCGCAGCTCTATGCGTATAAACCGCAAACAATTGATGCCCACAAAGTCAACATAACGTACGCCATCCAGCAAATTCAGCCAGATTTATGCGACAAAGTCATCGAAAGTTGGATCTAAGAAATATTCAAGAATCCGTGAAAACATATTTAACTACTATTCACCTCCTCCCGTCTTGCGGGTTGTCCCAAATTCGGTTTTTATAAAAATTCTATAGAAGTCAAAACCAGTTTAACATCACCGATCCTAAGAAATATTGGAGAATTTGCAAACAAAAAAATGATTTAACCCTTTTTACTACCCTTGCGGGTTGAATGTCGAGCAATTCCGAAATTACTTTTAGGCGTTTGTAAAAACATTGTTTATCAGTCAAAACTGGTTTCGTATATAATCGGACCGAAGAAATATTGATGAATGCATGAAAATATAATATAAAACCCCTTTTTATCCACTTCGGGGGTTGAATATCGACAAGTGCCGAAATTACACTTAAGGCATTTGTATAAATAACCTTCAGAAGCGAAATCAAATTCAGTATCGCACCGTGCCTGAGGGACATTGTACAATTATTGAAGATAGAGTAACTAACCTCATACCAGCTTCGTGGGAGTGAAATATCGAAAAATCCTGATATTGCCTTTTATTGCTCTTCTTTTTAGCCTAAAAAAATTACAAATCAGTTCGATATTTCTTTCGGTCTTAAGATATTATCAAAGTTATAGAAATATCTTTTAATTTTTTTTCATTTTAATTTTGTTATTGTCTCTTCCGCTATATTCATTTTTTATTTTCTATTTAATTTTTATTATCATATATTTTTCTTCTTAACATTCTTTTTTAACCCTTCATGGTCACACCTTTGTATTCAATCTCGGTGGTCACACACTGGGTTGATTCTACCCAGTCAAAAAGTTCAAAACGGTATTTTCACCAAACTATCCTTCCGAAGTGGTTAAAAAAATTAAGGAACATGCTCTGAACATTCTAGATGATGTAGGAAAAATTAATTTAACTATAAGAAATAAAATGGCGACATGTTAAACAAATTTCATGAAGAGGTGAAAACGTAAAAAAGACACTTTTTCGCTAAAAAAAATTATAGCTTCGTCAATGTTTAATATTTTTTCATAGAATTCTCGATTCTACCCCATGTGACTACGAAGGGTTAATAAACATTTAAGAATTTATAAATACATACTGAACCCCTTTTCACCAAGTTGGGGGTTGAATATCAAAAAATTCCGAAATCAAATTTTAGGCTTTTATATAGATAGCCTATAAGAGACACAATCAATTTGATATCTCACTGAATCGAAGAAATATTGCTGAATTCATGAAAACTAAAAACCTTCTTGCTTCTTTTCAGAATATCAAAAAATTCCGAAATACATTTTTAGGCATTTTTATAATATACTAGCCGCGTACCGCGGCTACGCTCGCTTCGCTTACGTTGTTCCATCGCTCCTGTTACTCCCGTTGCTCCCGTTTCTCCCGTTAATCCATTGCTCCTGTTTCTCCCGTTGATCCATTGCTCCTATTTCTCCGTTGCTCCCATTTCTCCCGTTGATCCGTTGCTCCTATTTCTCACGATGCTCCTTTTACTCCCGTTGCTACCATTTCTCCCGTTACTCCCATTTCTTGCTCCCGTTACTCCATCCTCCATCCCCCATCTCCAATCCACCATCCTCTATCCTACATCCTCTATCCACCATCCACCATTTTCCATCCACCATCTACCATCCCCATCCACCATCCTTTATCCACCGTCCTCCATCTTTCATCCGCCATCCTCCATCTTCCATCATCCATCCTCTATCCACCATCCACCATCCTCCATCCTCTATCCACCATCCTCTATCCACCATCCACCATCCTCCATCTATCATCCCCCATTCTCTATCCTCCATCCTCTATCCACCATTCTTCGCCCACCATCCACCATCCTCCATCTTCTATCCTCCATCGTCTATCCACCATCCTTCACCCACCATCTCCCATCCTCCATCCACCATCCTCTATCCACCATCCTCCATCTACCATCCCCCAAATTCCATCATCCATCCTCCATTCTCTATCCACCATCCTCCATCTTCCATCCTCCATATTCCATCTTCCATCCACTATCCTCTTATACCATTTAGTAATAGGAATAGACATAACTAATACACCGAAAACGAACTGCCGCTAAATCATATGAAAAACACTCAAATGTTGAAATAGCTCTATCATCCATCCTCCATCCTCTATCCGCCATCCTCCATCTTTCATCATCCATCCTCTATCCACCATCCACCATCCTCCATCCTCTATCCACCATCCTCCATCAATCATCCCCCATACTCTATCCTCCATCCTCTATCCACCATTCTTCGCCCACCATCCACCATCCTCCATCTTCTATCCTCCATGCTCTATCCACCATCCTTCACCCACCATCTCCCATCCTCCATCCACCATCCTCTATCCACCATCCTCCATCTACCATCCCCCAAATTCCATCATCCATCCTCCATTCTCTATCCACCATCCTCCATCTTCCATCCTCCATATTCCATCTTCCATCCACTATCCTCTTATACCATTTAGTAATAGGAATAGGCATAACTAATACACCAAAAACGAACTGCCGCTAAACCATATGAAAAGCACTCAAATGTTGAAATAACTCGCGAACCACCAACTGTTAAATAATTTTGTTAACGCAGAAACCATCGAGGGCGTACCCTCAACAAATCACCAAAGTTTCATCGCAATTGGATGAGTGGTTTAGGAGCCTATACAGGACAAACAGACAAACAGACAGACAAACATTCATTTTTATATATAGAGATAATATACAGGAGGAAAAACAAATATTATATCACATTATTGAAAAATTCTGTAAACACCTTATCAACTTTGGGGTTGAATATAGAAAAATGGTCATATTTCTTTTTAGGCGTTTATACAAGTGACCTTCAGAAGATTGATTGGCCACTAATTTGACACTTCGTCTTGCCTTAAAGATACCTCCATATTTGTTTAAAAATATTTAACCCCTTTTCACCACCGTTAGGGTTAAATATCGATAACTACTGAAATTACTTTTTAGGCGTTAGTATAGAAACTCAATATATCATCAGCAGTAAGAGATCTTGTGAAATTCAAAAGAACAAATATATTCTCTCGTCTTGTGAGTTGAATATCGAAAAATTAATTCGAAAATTATTTTGTTTGTATAAGTAGTGGAAGCCCAACCGATAAGTCATCGAATTTAGTAGGAATATTGAGAAAAGCCTTAAAGCATAATTAGCCCATTTCACTCATTTATGGGCTTAATAGATAAAATTCTGCAACTGCATTTTAGGCATTTATAGGTTTATTGGGCTTAAGAGATAGCAATGAATGATAGCAATACAAAACATGATACTCTAGATGCAATACTGAACTTATATTGAAGATGGGGATAAAGTAGGACAAGGAGTGCACATGTAGTTTGTCCTAACTCCTAAATTGAATGATCAAGAGTCGAAAGCTTGCATTATGATGCAATTTGAAATTCTGTGGTAAAAAGCGATAACAGCTTATGTCGAGATAAGAAAAAATCATTTTTAAAGTTTTCAATTGCATTTTTTTAAAAAAATTCTGTTTAATAGATTTTTATCTCATATAATATATTATTATTATGTTGTATTATTAAATTCAATAAAATAAGATCTCCTAATATTTTTTTTATTACTTTATTTATCAATTTTGATACCCGTATCTACCCAATTTTTTTCTCGACTTAAGCTGTTATCGCTTTTTACCACAGAATTTTGTAATATTTTATACAGATAGTTGTGGTGACAAATAATTTCAGGACTGTTCAGTGACTACTATTTGTATTGAGGATTTTTTTCCCAAAGATTTTTTTCGCGATACCTCTTATAATGGTTCTAATTAGTGTAAAAAATTAAGTTCTTATAGCTGATTTACAACGCAATATTTCAAATCTCGTGATATCGACAAAACTACTAAGATTTACTGGATTTCCCATAAATTTGAATAAGTATGATATCTGCTCTGGTGGTATCTGCCAATGGTCTGTGCGAAACTTTATTATTTTTCGGGTCAAAGTTCGGGAGCGGTCAAAGTCGGATTAAATCATCACTTGTTTCGAGATTATTACGTTTCTTGGAAAGTTAATTTTGTTCTTAAAATAAAAATATTTAAAATAGAGATTTTTAGCCGATTAAACATTGGAAAAGCACGTGTAGACTATTCGAATTTCGGTATATTATGTACACTAAAAGCCCATAGAAGTAAAAGCGAATTTGCTGCTTTATCAGAATTAGAGTTAAAACGTATACAAACCCATTACTTCCACTTGGGGTTTGAATTTCGAAAAAATTGTGAAACAGGTTTTTAGACGATTTCATAAGAAGCAACTTGATATCTCATGAGACACGAGGGATTTTGAAAAATTTCTGAAAACGTAAGCATATTCTTCAAATTCGAAAAATTGTGAATTGGTTGGCCGTAATAATGAATTTTATATCTCATCAGAACTAAGGGATGCCAAAAATTGTGAAAACATATGCAAACCCTTGGGGGTTGAATATAGAAAAATTGAGAAATGGGTTTGTAGGCGATTATATAAAAAGTCTGTGAAAGTGAGAAGCGATCTAATATCTCATCGAACCTAAGAAATATGTCGAAGCTTTGAAAAGCATACAACCCCCTTACACCCATTAGGATTGAATATCTAAAATACTGAAATTGACTTTTTGGCTTTTTTATATAGGAAACCTTAGGAAGTAAAAATGAATTCGATATATCATCAGATCTAAGCAATATGTAAGAATCTGTAAAAACATATGCAACCTCCCTACACCTACTTGGGGGTTGAATATCCAAAAATCCTGAAAGGAGTTAATAAATAAGTATGAAGACAGCATGAGAAAGTAGGAACCAATTCAATTTCTTATCACTTTTAAAAGAAATGACGGAGTTCGTGAAAACGTGTTCAACCCGTTTATACCATCTTAGGGACTGAAAAAGAAAAAAATTTAAAAACAAGTTTTAGGCGATTATTACGCAAGCACGTGAAAATGATAAGATATTCGATATCTGATAAGACCTGGGGATATAGTAGAATTCGTGAAAAAGTTTACAACCCCCTTTGCACCACCTTAGGGGTCGAATTTTAAAAAATCCTGAAAACACTTTCTAGGTATTTATATGAAGAAGTTGTACAATAAAAATGAATTCAATATTTAGGAAGACCTAATAGATATGATGAAAACCGTAAAAATATATGCATTCCATTTTCACTGATTATTTTTTTTTGTCCCTCCCCCCTCCGAACGCCAGTATGTCTTCTAAAGTTTTACGTGAACACCTGCCACGAGGGCTTAATTCCACGGTCCTCTTCGGACACGGATTGATTTTGTAACCACAATCAGAGCCCCTCCAATAAGGGTGGTATCGGTTTATATAGGGGTGCAAGCCCTTACATTCATACCGATGGATGCGAGACCTATCTAAATCTCTGCCGTTCTGTGGGTCCCAGCACCCGGTTGATACGCAACTCGACGTCGAGCTCCACAAGGAAACTCTGCCCGCTTGGGCATAACCACAGCCACCACGTTGCTCCCCTAGGGGCCTCTCCAGTGTCGGGGATGGAAGCAACCTTCCATGGGCTCCCCGACTCCCGTGGTACCGGAAATAGAACCTCCGGTTAGATTTTCCTCCGAACGCCAATGGATATTTGAAATTTTTTTTTTATCTAAATTAGTTTTCTAGTTGATTTACATAAACATGCCGAGTTTCAACTTTGTAGCATAAGCCGTTCTATAGATAGGAAAAACACCCCCCCTATAAAAAATTATATTTTTCCAAGATGCTATTAATACAGCTCTATATAAATACCAAGTTTCAGTTTTATATCATTATTGGTTCTTGAGATATAAAAATCGGAACTTTTTCCTTTTCACCCTCCCCCACCCTCGCCCTCTACACCCACACTTCCAAAATTTTGTTTTCTGCTAGGTCTCTATTAGGCTTACTTCTGGATTTTAAGCATCTATCTTATACTGTTCTTGAGATATGAGACGTGATTTTTTAGAAGAATTCTTATCCCCTCCACTTCCATGCTCCACCGCCCCCTTAAAAAATTTTACTTTCAGCAGACTTCATTTGTCAACCTTTATACACAAACCAAATTTTATTTGTCTAGAGCAATCGGTTCGTGATATATCGTAATCTAAAGTTTTTCATCCCCCCCCCCCGTACGCTACTGCCCCTAGTTAAAAATTTGTTTCCGATCTATTCTCCTAGTATACCTACAGATATTCATTAAGTTTCAATTTTGTGACATTGACTGTTTAGGAGATATGGAATTTAGAATGTGCCGATCTCGCCTTTTTTTCGTTTCGGATGCATTATTTTCCCCCACTCCCCCCTTCACCTATATCGGAACTTTTTTTGCAAATGGGTCCACTATCGAAGCTCTATATAAATTCCAAATTTCAGCCTCCTAGCATAAGCGGTTGCTGAGATCTAGAAACTAAAATTTTCCGTCTAAAACGCTTCACCCTCCTCCCCCAACCCCCAACCCCTCCGAATCTGGTCACTTCATGGGGCCTATCCAATCTATTCATAAAAAAAATTTCAATTTAATAGCTCAAAGGGTTTGGGAGCTACGAGCCTTCAAACGATTTTGCGTACACCAGTAGAAGTACGGCGGACAGACGGATTGAAATTTTGTTTTGCTTTTTTCGTGTGTACTAGTCATGAAACGTGAAAAAAAAAATTTTTGAGGGTAGCAACTTTTTTTTTTTTTAATTCGATAACAATACTCTACTTGTATTATTGAAATAATAAAGTAAAATCCACTCAAACCGACCTGGACAGCAATGATATTGTGGTTCACTGCATTTGCCACAATTTACGTCTTAATTTAGGATTAGGATGCACATAATGAAAATTGTCCAAGCATAATTCAAATCCAAATTTTTTAAAATTAGGTTCAAACATTAAAAGCTACTTCCTTAACATAACACATCACAGCCCAAAGATTAATTATATCGATTGAAATATTTTTAATTAGTACAGTCTTCTTTTCAATCAGAAGAAGGATTAAAGAAAGACATAAGGGAAAATCAGATTTAATTGTACTATACTTTAAACCTTGAAACCTTGTTGAGGGACCAAGTGAACCGTTGCTTTTCTTCTCAAATTGAGCAGAAAGGAATGTGGTAGTATGGTTGGTGTCCTCACAGGGCATAACTCGTGTGGCCTACACCTGGTCAGATTGAGAATCATTGACGACCCCATGTGCACTGCTTGCGATGAGAGCGACAACACAACGGAACATTTCCTTCTCGAGTGTCCAGCTTACTCGTTTGCTAGAATGCACGTATACGGCGTCGATGCTATGAGGATGGAAGAACTCCGTTCTCGATCCCTACCTGAGCTCATGAAATTCGTGAGGAGGACGAAAAAGTTCGGGTAGAGACGGGGGATTCGAGTATAATGGGCCATGTTGGCCTGAATGCTTAAGATGCGCTGCTTTGCACTGCTGCACACCAAATAACAACAACACAACAACAACATTATACTTTATTAAGTACATTAGACAATCTAATAGTCTCATTTAATTTTCTTTAAAACAGACATGATAAAGTAATCATGGGTGAAAAATTGGCTGCCCCCCCCTCCCCTTCTATGACCGCCACTGGTTTCGACTGACGGACCACCACGTAAACCAACCAACCAGGTCATGGATTCAATAAAATGACACCTAAAATATCAGCTTCGTTTAGGAAGTAGAGCTGTTACTGCCGAATCTCCAGAAAACACATTACAAGAACGGTTCAAAATTGTTCAGATTGTCGACCTTCTTCTTGGTTTTCTGTACATTTCTCCAAAATTATGTCTTTGAAGAAGTTTGAGATGCCGGTTTGGGGTACTTTCCACTATGTTCCTTGCACAAAAACAGCCTCGATAGTAAAGCGCGTTTATTGAATAGATAAAAAGTTCCATTTATTTAATCCATAGAATGAATAAGAAAATTGTTAAGACAAGACAATGACGGATCAATTTTTTCCTCTACTATGTGATTTTAATTCTCAATGCCAACGAGACTTAATCAAGCTGGTCGATCAAGTTTTGTGCCAATTATGCAAATTTTCGTTGAAATTTTTTCTCTTCATCTTTCAGTAAATTGCATCTATCTAAAAATCGTAATATAATTCGGAATATACACGCACAGCTATTAGATAAATACGGCAATTATTATTGTCCATAAAACAGAGAATTTAACAGAATACTTAGCGGAAAAAAAAACGAGATTTACACAATCCAGAATAAAATTTGCAACGATTTACAATTATGATGTATTTGAATAAAAGTGTGTATACAGATAAGTTAAGTGCTAACGATAGGATTAATCTAACACTAGAAAATGAGATGAGATAAATATTTAATGAGAAAATTTCTATGATGGTGGCCATTTATTGCTACCGTGATAAGGCATACAATTGGGTTGTACACAATAAAAACAATTCTTGTCTAGTTCTATAAATTATAAAGTTATATGGCGCTACGATAAGACCACAGCACAATCCAAACACTTTCACTCCAGCCACCCGCCTTTTCACATATAGGCAAATGCCCAGGGGTGTTTATAGTACCCATGTCATAGCAGATAAGAAAACTGATCAGTCATTCGGACAAATTCATTTCAACAATGCTTTATTGCAATTTTAATCACATACTCGGATAGTTAGTACAGCTTATAGCATCTAGCAGCAGGATGTGTACAGCGAGAGTAAAATAAAGACGAGATATCGTACACACGCGATGATTCTTATAAATAATTTATTTGACATGATATGAAATAGCAGTTCATTAATTTCCAGTTGAGACATCTTTTCCCACAAGCTTATTGTTCTTAGCGCTCCTTATATTTTATTGAATTGAAATTTTCATAAAATGGCTAACGGAAAAACTGTATTGTTGCTGATTGGTTTCTATGAGATTTCACTCTCATCTAGCTTGTGTATAGAGTTTTGTTCTAGCTGAGAGTAGCTATCGGATGGTTCTCTCGGAGTGTATACATGAGAGTGTGGAACTGTAGAGAGTAGAGTAGTCAGTTAAAAATCTCTCAGTTCAACACAGATTTCACCCTGGCCTTTCTAGCGAAGGTTTTTCATCTGTTATATCTTGAATGGCTTAGATGCGCTTAGCCATCATGTGTAGGAGGGGGGGTTGATTAGCCCGAAAGTGGGGATGGCCAATTATCAAAAAATTAAATTTTTATATTTTTTTTTACGGCCGTCGTTATAACTTAGGGGGTTACCCGTTAATGCGATTGCACAGCTAGAACGACATAGGTTGGGGATAAAATGGTGTGGTAGGGGATTTAGTGCGGTGGAACGGGAGGGAAGCGTCTGAAGTGTCGGTGAACCGTCAAGAACCGTATCAAATAGCTAAAAATTGACGAGTATATATCGCCACCATAGAGACACCCCGGATAAATAAAATTGTTGATAGTGGTGGTTTTTCATATCTCAGAAATGGTTTATGCTAGAAAGTTGAAATTAAGTAGGTATATGTAAATGTGCTACTAGAGTAATTAATACAAAAGAAAAATTCAGATTTTCATTGGCGTACAAAGGTGGAGTTACAAAAATGTCCGTGAAATGGGTTTATTCCACATTTTCACGAATTTCGTTAAATCTTTTAGGCATGTCGATAATTTGATAAAATTTTACTTCTGCGGGCTCTTTATATAAGCGCCTTGAAATGCTTTTCTAAATTTTTCGATATCGAACCCCTAAGTGGTGTACATTTTCACGAATTCCGATATATTTCTTAGGTCTAACGAGATATCGCATTCCCTTTGACTTCTAAAAGCTTTAAGGGGTTACGCCACTCTAGAGGATGAAAAAATAGGCATTTTTCGGGATTTTTTTTCAGAAAAACTACAAAATAAATGGAGATTACAAAAATGGATATTTATAATACATGTTATTGACTATGTACAGTAATTTTTTTTAAGCGATTAAATTCAAAATGGCGGCTGTGCAGCGTTTTTTCGATGATGTCTCCGTTTTTTCAGAGTCCATGGCCGGACACCTAGTGCCTGTAATTTTTGAATTATGATAAGCTAATAAATTTAATTCGATTACATATAACAACAGCCACAAAAGTACGTAGGATTTTTTTTCGATATTTTGATTTTTAGCCAAATGGCGCACTTCTAAAGTGAAAAGTGCTAAATTTGCCTAAAAAATCGTCAGAAAATTGTTAATAACAAATGAACTATGCAATATAAAAAAAAAATCCTACGTACTCTGATGGACAATATAGTTTTAAAGATATATTTAAAATTTCAAGTGAATCGGTTGAAAATTGTCCGAGTTATGTTTCCGGCCAGCTTGAAAAATGTAGTTTTGAGATAAACGCGTTTGAAGTTTTGAGTAGTAGAAAATCATTAATAATTTTGCAGGCGGCCTTGTACTAAAATTCGAAAACCGAGTCCTTAGAGACTTTTTTCGGCCATAATCTTTTGGGACAGCATTTTTGAGGTCCTAAGGGACCATTTAAAATAAAAAAAAATCGATTTTTCGAAAACTCTAGAGTGGCGTAACCCCTTAAATATAATCGGGGAAAAAACGATTTAAGTATTTTTCAATATTATTTTTCAACATTAATTCAAATCGATCGCAATTAAATATTATTAAAAAATATTGAAGTAAACAATGACAAATTCAATGGAAACTCTACTATGGAAAAAAATGCTCATTTACGTTTTATTGTCCATTTACGAAATTTATTTAAATTCTACCTTCATACGTTCTGCGCAAAAATACGGTAACAAATATTTTGAAAAAAAAAACTGTATTACTATACTATAATAAAATCTTATATATATTTTTACTGAAATTAAAAATAGGTTTTTTTTTTAAATTTTAAATTTTCATGTTTTAGTGCTAGTAGACCTAAAAAAAGCGAAACAAATGAAAAGTCCGTTTGTCCGCCGTATACACCGAGTCGTTATAAACTTCATATCTTCTGAACGGCTTAAGCCACAAAGTTAACACTTAGTGAATGTTCGTAGGCATATTTGCAGAGTATATTAAAATTATCATAAAAGAGGGATGAAACACTTTTTATTACGATAACTTGCGATATAAGGATACACGGAGAGTATGCTCAATATAAAATTTTTACCGGGGGTGGTGGTGCACGAAAAGTTAGATGGGGATAAAAAAATCAAGTGTATCTCAATACCTATTTCGGATAATACCTTAAAATTTGTACAGGAGTAAGGTCTAATACACCCTAGCAAAAAAAATGTTGTGGTAGGTGGATGTGAAGCAAAAAAATCTGATTTTTGGCATCTGTGTGGGACCACTATAAAATAAAAGGGTTACGGCTTAGGGAGACTGGGAATATGTTGTCACCTAAGGGAAATGTCTCATAAGCTTGGAAAATATTAGTTGATTTAATGATTAAAGCGTCAAATTAAGCATTAGATATTAGAATTTTTAAGAACTGTACTGCAATAAGCAAAATTATTAATTAAAGATTAACTTAATCAAAAAAAAATCCTTTGACTGTAATGGCGGACAATAAGTATAAATCGAGAACTGACAATTATTAATAAATGCATCGTTTAATTAACTGTTGAACAACCCCATGTGCGAAATGCCGGAGTCCAACCAGAGTTCCGTACACTGCCCAGAATTGGCATTGCATTGTCCGCCAAGACTTGTCGATCGGTATTGTTTTGGTACTGACAAACCACCAGACCAGTGTCGGGCCAATCCTGGTGATCAGTATTCCCACTTGATCTGAGCCGACTTTGGCCCAAGTTGCTGAGCCTACTTCGTGCCTAAAATTGGCTTATAATTGGTGTCTAAGCTCTTTCGGCGTTTTGGTAAAGATACAAAGTATTTATGTATGTGGATACAATTACTTAAGAATATGAAAACATTAAGAAATGGTTCACCCAACGTTTTGGTTTCAGAAATCGATTCCAAATGATACAAACATTTTCCGATATTTCGTTTCCCCTGCGAAAATTTAATTTTCCAAAACTATCTTAATTTGAAAACACATTGATAAAAATCCTGATTTTTCTCAGTCACTTGACTTACATACTTGTACCGGAAAACTAATTCTAAGCCTACTTTAGGGTAAGTTAGGAGCAAATGGTTTATATGTAGACTAGCACTCAGTAGTGATACAAATTTCCAGCTATTAGATCGATGCCGTGAAAATTATATCTAGTTAAAATCGAAAGCGCAAAATTTAGAAACAAATTAAAGAAAACAATATCTCTATCTAGCGGGTCAAAACAGTTTATACACTGAAAAATCCCAAAACTGGGTTTAGCGCCTACCATCGTTCCGCGCGAAACAGCGTTACGAACAATGAGCTAATTTTCGATCTATTTCATGAGATTGCACCATGTCCGCCATTACCCAATGACCGCTTTTTGCCCAGTTTCCCCTATACATTTTCACGAATTTCATCATATCTCTTAGGATTGCTTATCACAAATTATGACATATCTCTTAGGCTTGACGATACATTCATTTATTTCAGTTCAACAGGCTTTTTATATAATCAACTAAAACTTATTTTTTGGTGAATGTTTTCACAGTACATGTTGAATTGAAAATACAAGTTTTCCGAGTTCAATACTGTTATTGTATATTTTTGCGTTTGATAAAAGACTCAGTCGAGTCCGAAACGTCACGCAAAAATAAACAATAACAGTATTGAACCCGGAAAACTTGTATTTTCAACTAAAACTTAATTTTTTTTTTTATATATTCAACCCGTAAAGAGTGGAAAGGGGTTTAATACGTTTTTATGAATTCTGCCTGTGAATTGTGTGGTCTAAGCAGGTGGAAGTCACAATCAAGATTTTTTAGATATAGTGGTTGCAAGGGAAGTAGTTTGACTTTATATACCCTAGGTTGGATGAGATATCGATTCGATTTTTACTTCCTCGGATTTATTATGCAATAGCCAAAAAAAGTATTTCAGGATTTTTCAATATTCAACTCCAAGTGAAAAGAGGTTTCCTCATGAATTCTACAATTCTACAATTACTGGCTCTTTATAAAAACTCTTAAAGACCAGATTCGTCGTTTTTTCACCCTCTATCTTTGTATTGAAATTAAAAAATAATAACTAAACGCATTTAAAGCTGAGATCAACCGACTACCTAGAGAATAACGAGGAGGCTGTTTGGAACATTATTTTTGTTAAGTTGTTAGTTGCATAGTAACCTCGCGTTCCGAACTTATATCCAAAAAAAGAAGCGCCCAGACTATTGGCTAATTTTACTTTATTTATGTTTCAGTATGGGATCCTACAAAAACAGTCAAACAAGTTGGCAATGTACGTACAAAATAACTCAAAAAATTTAGAAGATATTATAGTCTTTTAATTTTAAGTAAACATGTGAACCCCTATGAGTAGCATTCCCAATAGGAGGGTCTTTGGTCCCAAAGTTTAGATTACAATAAAACTTGCTGAAAACAATGCTATTAATGAATTAATTAATAATAATTAAACATATTTAATATTATAAGTTTTACTTGTTAACAACCACTAGGTTAAGTTTTAGATATAAGAAAAAATTGTAATTCATAGAGGTTTTTTTCGCCACATTTCCTTTACCTACTTTTTCCATTTATTACTTATTATCAGTTTTCTCATACTGAAATTATTTTCAAAAGCTGTATACTCAATTGAAAAGACTGATCTCTTAAATATAATATATTAGCGTTAAGTCAAAATTGAATAAAGGCAAATAAAGATAATAATAATACTAATAGAATAATAAAATTTAACAAAAGTTATAAGTCACAGGTACGGCTTACGCTAAGAAGTTGAAACCTGGAAACCTTGAAACCTATATATACGTATTAGTGATGGGTCGGTCGCGAATGATTCGGTCGAAAGGACCGACTCAGTGGTATACTCGAATTAACTCGAGTCATGAGAAATGAAACAATTCGTTCAATCGGTCAGTAGAAACAATATTGTACGCGTGGTATTATCCCATGAAGTTGCAGTATTTTTTTTTTTTAGGTCATCAGATTTCAGGACACAGCCTTGGTTGTTTGTAGACTGAGGACCTTTTTTTTTAGGTCATCAGATTGTACCCCTTTTAGGTCTCCACATTCATGAGTACGACTCCTTATCGTAATATCGCGAGTCATTTCGCTTATTTTGACCGAATCATCAAACTAACCGAAATGACCGAATCTTTTCAATAGAGCACTTCAACGAAATGATTCGGTCATACCGGGTTAATGAAATGAACGATTTATCCCATCACTAATACGGATACGTATATACCAGGTAGTGTGAATATGAAATTACTGTTTTTTTTTTGAAAATAGAACGTTTATTTCGAAAGAATGGTACATAATATTTCATTCAAAGTATTGCCCATCGCTAGCTACACATTTTGTCCACCTTTCAGGCAATTTGTGGATGCCACGCCAAAAAAATTGCTCTTCTTTCGATGAAAACCAAACAGAGACCCATTTTTCGACTTCTTCAGATGTTTTGAAGTGCTGCTCCTTAAGTGCGTGTCCCATCGATGAAAGCAAATAATAATCAGAAGGAGCCAAGTCTGGTGAATAAGACGGGTGAGGTATCAAATCCCAGCCAAGTGACTTCAACGTATCCTGAACCGGTTTTGCTTTGTGTGCCGGTGTGTTGTCATGAAGCAAAATAACTTTACCATGTCCTGTCGCCCATTCTGGTCATTTTTTGATCAATGCTTGGTTCAAATTGATCACTTGTTGTCGGTAGCGATCAGTATTGACAGTTTCACCAGGTTCATCCAATATTTCTTGCAAATCGGAGTCTTCAAACTTCTTCTGTGGTCTTTCACGTTCTTGATTTCTCACATCAAAATCGTTACATCTTAATCATTGAAACCAATTTCTACATTGTCTTTTACTTAAAGCATGTTCACCATAAGCTTCTACAAGCATTTGATGCGCTTCAGCCACACTTTTCTTTAGAAAAAAACAAAAACGTAATGAAATCCGCAAATCATAACTTTTTGCTACAAAATTTTCCATTTTTAATGGGGTATAACACTATGTTGTTGCATAAAACTTGAAATGTGGTATACTGAATATTCCTGACAGATGTTGAACCAATTAAAAAAAAATATGGGTATGACTCATACACAATAAACGTTACCTCTAGAGCCATCTATGTGTGAACGGCAATTTCATATTCACACACCTGGTACGTATACATATATATACGTAGACGGAGGGTCCAAAAAGTGAACTAATGACTAATGACAACCTGTTAATTTTTTAGCTTTACCAATGATCTACTCAAGCAGTTCATTTTAGGGACCCTCAGTCAGTTTATCTACGTATATAAACGCTCCAGGTTAACTTTTTAGCGAAAGCCGTTCCTGTGGACTTGTAACTTTTGTGATGTTTTATTGAGGTTTAGAGTTCAGGACCCCTTACGAATGCTACACATAGTGATACGCAAATGACGAAACCATTTGTTTATTGTGTGATTTTTTCCAAACTTAAATTGTTGCAATTAATGTTTTTCTACGCATTCCTTAAATTTCCTTTTTTTCGAACAATTATCCTATAGAATTCAGCAGACTTATTGGCTATTCAGGTTTTTCTAGGATCGAAAACAATTCTAGTAATATACCTGAAAAACGACAGAACTGCGGATTGCAGTATGCAGTATGAATATCGACAAATTGAGAAGTGGGTTTGTAGGCAATCATATAAAAAGGTTGTGGAAGTGCAAAGCGATATAATATCTCATCAAACCTAAGAAATATATCGAAACTTTGAAAAGTATACAATCCCTTACACCCCTTAGGATTGAATATCTAAAAATACTGAAATTGACTTTTTGGCGCTTATATAGGAAACCTTAGGAAGTAAAAATGAATTCGATATATTATCAGATCTAAGCAATATGTAGGAATCTGTGAAAACATATGCAACCTTCTTACACACACTTGAAGTGGCGGTTGAATACCCAAAAATCCTGAAAGAAGTTAATAGATAAACATGAAGACAGAACGAGAAAGTAAAAACCAATTTAATTTCTTATCAACAGAAATGATGTAAAAACGTGTTCAACCTATTTATATCCTCTTAGGAGCTGAAAAAGGAAAAACTGAAAAACAAGTTTTAGGCGATTATTACGCAAGCCCGTGAAAGTGAAAAGTTAGTCGATATCTAATTAGACCTGGGGGATATGACAGAATTCGTGAAAAAGTATACAACCACTTTACACCCCCTTAGGGGTCGAATTTCAAAAAATCCTGAAAACACTTTCTAGGCATTTATATGAAGAAGCCGTAGAACAAAAATGAATTCAATATTTGGGAAGACCTTATAGATATGACGAAAATCGTGAAAATATATGCATTCCATTTTCACTGATAAATTTTTTCGGCCCCCCCCCCCTACTTTTCTAGTTAATTTACATATACATACTAAGTTTCAACTTTGTAGCATGAGCCGTTCTATAGATAGGAAAAACACCCCCCACCCCCGTACCATACTACCCTTATAAAAAATTATATTTTTCCAATATGCCTCTACTATAGTTCTATCTAAATACCAAGTTTCAGATTTCTATCATTATAAGTTCTCGAGATATAAAAATCGAAACTTTTTCCTTTTCACCCTCCCCCACCCTCACCATCTACACCCTCACCGTCAAAATTTTTTATCTTGCTAGGGGTCTATTAGGTCTACTTCTGGTAAAAATTCTAACCATCTATCTTATACTGTTCTTGAGATATGAGACGTGATTTTTTAGAAAAATTCTTATCCCCTCCACTTTCATGCCCCACCACCACTTAAAAAATTGCACTTTCAGCAAACTTCATTTATCAACCTTTATACGTAAACCGAATTTTATTTTTCTAGAACAATAGTTCGTGAGATATCGTAATCTAAAGTTGTTCACCCCCCACCCCCGTACGCCACTGCCCCACTAAAAAATTTATTCCCGATCTATTCTTCTAGTATATCTAGCGATGTTTCTTAAGTTTTAACTTCGTGACATTAACCGTTTAGAAGATATGGATTTTAGAATGTCTCAATCTCCGGCTTTTTTGCGTTTCGGACGCATTATTTTTCCCCCCACTCCTTCACCCTTTCACCCACATCGGCAATTTTTTCGCAAATGAGTCTACTATTGAAGCTCTATATAAATTCCAAGTTTCAGCTTCCTAGCATAAGCGGTTGCTGAGATCTAGAAACCAAAATTGTCCGTCTAAAACGCTTCCCCCACCTCCCCCTTCACACCCCCACCCCTCAAAATGTGTTTACTTAAAGGGGTATACCCAGTCTACCCAAGAAAAAAAATTCATCCAAATAACTCAAAGGGTTTGGGTGCTACGAGCCTTCAAACAATTTTGCGTACACCGGTAGACGTACGGCGTACGGCGGACAGACGGACTGAAATTTTTTTATTTTTCCTTTACCTTAAAGATCGATTTCGGTGAAATGCAGACATTCTGCCAAGTTGTCTCTAAATATCAACTACTGACTTCCGTGAACCAAGTAGATGGGATCCTAGTTTTAGGGGCAGTCAAAGCCTCGATAGAATTCTAAACCTGAATAAAATTTTTTTAAATTTTTAGTTTCTATTCGAAAGTCGATGTGCATTATCGATTCAAGATTTAAGTAATCAGGATTTTTTGTCGGTATTTTTTAGTATGTTTAGGTTTTAGGCATTTCGTATTCTTTCTTGGATATCTTTTTGCAACTTTAGAAATCGCCTTTTCAAATTATCGCCGTTTTTATTTAGAAATATCAATACAAGAATATTAAGGGCAAGAGCGTCTTCAGCTATGCGATTACAAATTCTATTCAATAAACGTTAATTATTGACTGCAAAGACGATGATCGATTATCATATGTATGTCGAAGATGACTAGCAAAGTTGTGATTGAAATGCGCAGACGCAAGTTGATTGATTTGTGCTAAGTTTTGTTTATTTTCAATATCTTTGATTGTCAAGTAAATAACTTGACTCGGCCTGTATGGTAAAATCCAGCTTGTTTCTATTAAGCAATGAAAATCTTGAAATACATTTAGATATCTGGGTAGCAGTGTTTATTTGAATTAGTGTTGTTGACACTGGGAGAATAGGACAATTCGGACGATGTGTCTAATTTAGGAGAATATGGTATTTATTACGTGGCTATTAAAATAATTGTGGTTAACAACAATTTGTATAAAAATTACTGCAGGTACGAGAGAAACGAATTTGAAGATAGCAATATCCACGAATTCTGCAATTATTGAACGTACTTTTCGACCTAATTTGTCGTCCCACTTTCGTACGCTACTGATCGCCTCAAAAAACTATACTCTACACCTGCGAAAAAATAAAGCTATATATAAAACTACATAAAGTTTCAACTTTTTATCTTCATTCGATCGTTAGATATTGTAATCCAAAGTTGAGCCCCTCTCCCCATCCCCTTTAGATATTTTGTATCGGTCCCCACTTCAGTGCGCTACTGCATCTCTCAACAAATTAACCTGATAGTATTTTTGTATTTCATATAAATTCCAAATTTAAACTTTTTAGTGTGACCTATTCTTGAGAATGACATTTTAAAATTCCCGTTTTAAATCGTTACCCTGTCCTTTAACAATCACGTTGTATTTTTACTTTATTATTTTTTAATAATAAATTATTTTATAGTAAAATTCACAGAAACATTGATTTTAATTTTTATTAACTTTAGATTCCAGTTTATATTTTATTGAATCAAAAGATGATAAACTATGAAGGACCCACAAGAGAACGTCGCCATGAATACGGAACCGGAACTTATCGAGAGGGCGACCTTTGCAGAGGATGTGATAATAAAGAAAGGTATGTACACAGTTTCTTACCTTAATGTAATTAATTCATGGAAATAGTATAAAATTCCTTCCAACGAGTAAAAATGTAGTAAGCCCAGTTCAACTCATTGGCTTTAATGGAAGAATTGTTCACTTGCAGTACTAAATTATTTAACCGAGTAACGTCTTCTATAGTGGGGATTACGTGTGAAAATCGAAATACCAATATAAATTCAATTTTTTTTTTCAAATAGCAACTCTATCGAATCCACAAATCTAAAAACTGATTAAAATGAAAAAAAAAAAGAAAACTCAAGACGTGTATTTTCTTTCAAGGTGCCACGATTAAAATTCCAAGATAAGATGCTAACTTATTTCACTCAATATTTTATTTATTTTTATTGTATTAAAAATAGAAATGATTTATACAATGCAATAATTTGTTTAAAACAAAAATTTAGAAGTAATGTAACTCGTCAAGAAAAATCCAAGTATTTTTTGCACAGGGATTATTGTTCTATTGAATTTTCAATAGAAAAATGTCAAATCAATTATTTAACCAACAAGGTGAGAGTGGTTCATCGATGTTAATCGAGTCCTCTATCGAATGCATGATTAGATAGGTTCGATTGCTGGATGAATTAGGGGGTTGTTAATCACTTTTCAAGGTTAATCACGTGCGCAAATTATTTAAAAATGTTACGAAAAACACGTTTTATTGTTGATTGTGCAAAAATTGTAATCAGTTCAACCAATTGAAGCACTTCATTTCCGATTGTCATAGAATTTCACACATCTAATAGTTTTATTATTGAATGATTTACAATATTATCAATTGATAATTGGAATATTAGATTACAGAGTTTATTTTCAAGGTATATTTTATAACACTTGATATACATATTGTTACATGACAACACAAAAGTAAAAGTATGAACTGAGTCACTCGCTTTCATAGGCGCGCCGTTAGGGGGGCCAGGACGGGCCGGGACCCCAGATCCCGGCTTGGACCCTCCCAGAGAAATAATTCTGGCCCCTTCCAGAAAAATAATTCCTTCTTATCCTACCGCAAACACTTTACTTGTCAATTATTTTTTTGTCAAATATTTTTTAACAATACAAACAATATAAAAGAATCTTTTAAAATTAAAGAATCAAATCTCAATCTGATTTTTGAAAATAACAAGACAGTTTTGAATTTTACGATTATTGTTCTTTCTATCTGACGAGAGCTTTACAAGATTTTTTCAATTTAGCAAAATAAATTGGAAATTGTTTTTAAAACAACGAGATTCTCATGAAATATTTTGGAAGATTTTCTTCAAGCTTCTAAACTAAAGAAGATTTGTTTTTGAATGTAACCAGTTTTTTTTGAGAATATTTTTGAAGTTTACGAGAACTTTAGAAGATGTTTTTAATTTTACAAATTAAAGTAGAAATTCAGGGGGTTTTCTAAACTTCCGATCGTTTCGTTTGCATTGCAACTGAAGAAAATGCAAACGAATAGCGATGCAAATTATTACAAGAAAGATTTAAAAAGCTTTTCAATTTCAGAAGAATTTTTGAAATATACAAGACAATCTTTAATTTGTCTTGTAAATTTAAAAAAAAGCTTCATAAATTCAAAACTTTGGTTCGTTCTAGGTACCTCGTAAAAATCTTTTCAAATTAAAAGATTCACTTATTTTAGCAAAACTAGCTTTCCGGATAAAATACTGTTTACTTTTAATTTTGTGTCCCGATAAAGAACAAATAAACGCGATCGAAGAAAACGTTATTTTCGTTAATTAGATCAGTGTTGCCGGTACTGACTGACTTTGAACATGAATATAGATGAGAAAATATAAACGAAAGCGAAGCTGTTAAGTGAAAATAATAGAAAATAAGCTAGGAATTTATAAATAAAATTTTTTTTGTTATCGAAATTGAAGAAAATATCTTACGAATACAAAAAAAACTTCTACATAGCCATCAAAGTCTTGAAATCTTCGGTTACGCTAAAAATCTTCAAATTGAAGAAAAATTGGCATCGCTGCTACTACTCAAGATAGATTCTCGAATCTCTCAATCATGAACATTGAATCCAATTTTAAGGACTCTCTTTTAGTTGCTACTCGAAACTAAAAGACAGTGAGTTCCCTAAATTGAGTGAAGACATTTTTACAGGATTTTTGCATGGTAGCTACTCGAAGGAGGACTCATAGGAACTTTTTCAAATTCTTTCCTCAACTGCAGCTATAGGAAAAACAACGTATAAAATATTTCAAAGTCGTAGCCTAAGATTAATCATTCGTTGTTTATACGAACACCCAATCTGTAAACACAAAAAGGACGAACTTGTCTGAAAAGCATGTGTGCCTTTCGGAAGAAGTAGTATGTTCTGAGCCATTAGGCTCCTGGCCCCTGCCAGCTTTCAGTCCACGGCACGCCTATGCTCGCTTTACTCTCCAAAATCCTTCAATACGTCTTCAATGTAGAACTCAATATTCCTTAACTCCTGCCAAGCTCAATATTCCTAAACTCCTGTTAGGCTCAATATTCCTTAAATCCTGTCAGGCTTTTCATCTTTGGTCAAATTCCTTCGAAATCTTGTCTACCTTTCTTATTCTTCTAAAAAGTTTTCAGTAATATACCGCTCTACATGTGTTGTTGGCCTGCTTTATAAAATTCGGAGTTCCTCAGGGTTCAATCTTGTGACCGGCTTTATTCCTAATATTTATCAACAACCATACACTCTATATACGGCTTCACTAAAGTATGGTCAAGGGCAATTATACGAGTAGATACGACTTAATAGGAGAGGGAACCTTGGTTTGGTCCGCGGTATCTGGTACCATCTAAGAACCTATTGGACTGGGTATAAAATGTCAAAAAATTAAGGAATAACAATTGTAAAAAAAAAGTAAATAATTATAAAAATGTAATCGAAAAAAATATTTTTTGAAACTGAAAATATAGCAGAATGTCAAACGTTTTAATCGCACAATTTGATATTTTGCTTAGACGAAATACTGAACTGCGGTTAAACTTGTAGTTTGCGATAATAAAATAAAATTTCCAAATTCGAGCTAATGCTAGTTCACGACTTTTGTTATGATGTTTGTATGCAACCTATCGAAATACCAATGAAGGAACACATTTGATTTACCCGATTTCATTTCCGGACCTAAAAATTGTGAAAAGTTTTGGTATACAAAATGATGTTCAGGTTTTTTGACAATGGTACAATAAAATGTTGAAAAAACCATTTTTTTGACAGCCTTACTCTAGTGATTTTACTTTATTATTTTTTAATAATAAAGTATTGTTATCGACTTGAAATTTAAAAAAAAATTTGCTACCCTGGAATTTTGTATTTTTACGTTATAGGACTAGTAAACCCCAAAAAAACAAAAATGTCCGTCTGTCCGCCGTACGCAAAACCGTTTGAAGGTGCGTAGCTCACAAGCCCCTTGAGATATTAAGTTGAAATTTTTATGGTAGGTATAATGGGTGAACCCCTACGAGTGGTATCTTTTGAAGGGGTGGGGGTGTGAGGGTGGAGAAGGGGGAGCGTTTTAAAACAAAAATTTGGTTTCTAGATCTCAGGAACTACTTATGCTAGGAGGCTGAAAGTTAGAACTTATGTGGTACTATGATAGTGAACCCATTTGCAAAATGGTCGATAGGGATTGAGGGGTGTGCGAGTTGGGGGGAAAACAATGCGTCTAAAACGCTTGAAAGCTGGGACTGAAACATTCTAAAATCAATATCTCCTGAACGATTGATGCCAGATGGCTGAAACTTTGTAGTTGTCTTAAGATATACTAGGAAATTTGAAAAGGGTTAAAATTTGTAAGGGTGGTGGTGAGGTATAGAAGTTGGGGGTGAAAAACTTTGAATTACAATATCTTAAGACTCAGTTGTGCCAGGAAGATAAAATTTGGTTTCCGTATATAGAGTTATCAGTGGAGTCTACTGAAGGTAAAATTTTTGAGAGTGGAGGTGAAGCGCGGAAGTGAGGGGACAGTAATTTTTCAAAAAATTAAATTATATATCTCAAGAACCGTATCAGATATGATCTTGAAAATTTCACAGGAGTTAGGAGTTTTGAGGGTGTGGGTGTAGGAAGTGATGGTGGGAAGGGGTCGAAATTAAAAAATTCTGATTTTAATTTTTCGAAAGCTGCAAAGGATAGGAAGCTAAAAATTGAAAACTGTTTAGAGCTACTATAGATACATCCCAGAAAAATTTTCGTATCTCAGAAATGGCTGATGCTAGAAAGTTGAAATTTAGTACCTATATGTAGATGTGCTACTAGAGTAATTAAAACTAAAATAAAATCGGCCAACAGTCTAAGCGCAATTTTATTATCTTATGGGTAGAATTCTGAAACGTGTTTAACGCTGAGATGCGGTGTAGGTGACTATGGGACTGACAGGAATAACCAGGAGGCTATTTGGAACGTTATTATTTAGGTTGTCAGTCGCATAGTAACCTACACCACATCTCAACATTAAACACGTTTCGGACTTCTACCCATAAAATAATAAAGTTCAGCCCAGACTGTTGGCGAATTTTTTAACTTACTAAAAGCATAGTTTTAATCCCAAAGTTATTAATATAAAAAGTTAGCTTCATAGAACATGGTATTCTTGAGTTAGCATGAGCTTGGGCGAATATAATCACCAATTTATTAATGATATTTGTATGGTAGCTACTCAAAGGGGTACATTTATTTTAGATATATATTTCGTTGCTGTACTTTAAATGGTGATAAATTATAGTATGCAAAATTGGAACTCCCTAGTTTTACAGCTTCTTGGATTATTGACAAAACGAGTAACCAAGTCTTTTAAGGTCTTTTGAAGAATTACGATCACTACCGAGCTCAAACCTTACTTTTTACTCGAAACTTATTCATGTAGAATTTATACTTCCTAAGTGAACAATTTGCTGAAAATTAATGTACAAATTTTTCAGAGACTTTTGTATGCTGATTACCCTAACTAAGATAATTTTGTTAATAGTTTTTTCTAATATTCAACTTTGCAAAAATTGATCAATTACAACTTGTAAATTTTATTAAAGGAGTAGATACCAAATTTTAAGTTCCCGGATCTAAGTGTTCTTCAGTGTTCGACCGACAACTGTGTAGGACCAAGTAGATTAGTTTTGTTTTTAATAAAATAGGACATTAGACTGATTTTGTACATCTGAAGACAGTGTGGTAACTGATTCGGAAACAAATTTCGGGTAAAAGGCATTACACTGCGAACCAAATTTTGAAATTGGTTTCAAGTATATCCATATACACCCTGTATAAGACTAAGAGCAAGACTGTACTGTGCAAGTCCAAGACATCTATTTCAGCCTGACTAAAACGACCATAAAGTTGAAGTTCCTTTTCAATAGAGAGACAACGGTTTCAACTAACACGGGATGACTTAAAAGTTATAAATAACCAATGCCGACGTTGGCCCAACCTCGAGAACTAAGCACATATAACTTATTAGTCATTTAATTCAAGTTTTATTAATATTAAGTCAGTACAACGTGTTAGTTATAATGTCGTCTTATTATAACTCAATTTTAACTTTTTAGTCGTACATATGACAAGGAATAATAACAGCTCATTTGATGACTTAATTATAATTATATGAATTAAAAATAACTTTTTAGTTATTTTCATGACTTTTTGGTTATAAAAATACCGTCTTGCTGGCTTACTTTGTTTTTATCTTGAATTTCTGAATTCTGATTATGTCAATATTAAGTCCAAGAAAGTGTCAGAACTTTTAGAGAGAAAATATAACTACAATGTTATTGACGCTACTTTCTAGCCAATTTCGTTTAAAGGCTATCAGCGAAATTTTTTGATTAAAAAAATGATTCGATTTCTCGGTTGCGAATATGACTTAAAAGCAATTTCAGTATCTTTCTGGTAAAAAATATGACTAGAGGTAATTTGGGCAACTATTTGGTCATATTATGCACTATTGGACGACTGTTTAGACAAGTTCCTGAAATTTTTATTTTAGAAAATATTACGTGCCTATATAAATTGTTTTCTTATTTGAAGATTCATTAGTCTGGAACCAAATTTGAATTCGAATTATATAATAGAGTACTAAAATTTTTTGGAGCTTATGAAAAAATTTCTGAATAACCAAATAAAAATTTGGCAACTTTACTTTATTATGGTGGTGTGGGGCGGGAGGTAGGGGAAGCGTTTACGACGAAAAATATAGGCTTTAGATCTCAGGAACCATTTATGCTAGGAGGCTGAACTTGGAATTTGTTTAGAACTATGATAGTGGACCCATTTACAAAAAAATGGTAAAGGTTGAGAGGTGCGGAAGTAGTGGAAAAACAATGTTTCCGAAACATTTGAAAGCAGCCATATCTGCTGTACGGTTGATGTCAGAAAGTTGAAACTTTGTGGTTCTCTTAAGAGATACTAGGAGCGTAGGGACAAAAAATTGAAAAGGGGAATGTGGCAGGTGAAGTGTGATAGTGGGGTGTAAAAAACTTTCGATTACAATATCTTTCGAACCAATTGTTCCAGGAAGATAAAATTTGGTTTTTTACTCGTGTATAGGATTACAAATGGAGTATATTGAATGTACAATTTTGGAGGGGTGAGGTGGAGTACGGAAATGGGGCAGCAATTTAAAAAAAAATTATTTTTTTAAACCATATCAGATATGATTTTGACAATTTTACTGGAGTTAGGCCCAGTATACCTCTAGCAGAAAACAAAATTGTCGGTGATGTGGGTGTAGGGGGTGATGGTGGGACGGTGTGGAAAGAAAAAAATTATGTTTTTTATTTCTCGAAAACAGCAAAGGATAGAATTCCAAAAATTGGCAACTATATGTATAGAGGCATCCTAGAAAATTTTTATAGTATAGTGATAGCTAGGTACCGGGGCGGGGTTAGTTTTTTTGATCTCAGAAACGGCTTATGCCAGAAAGCTGTAACTTAGGACATACATATATGTAAATGTACTATAAGAGTAATTAAAGCGAAAAAAAAGTTCAGATTTTCATTGGCGCACAAAAGTAGAGTAAAAAAATCTGCCAATGGTCTTTACTTTATTATTTTTCGGGTCAAAGTTCGGGAGCGGTAAAAGTCGGAGCATATCATCAGTTGTTTCGAGATTATGAGGTTTCTTGGGAAGTTAATTTTGTTCTTAAAATAAAAATATTTAAAATAGAAATTTTTTGCAGATTAAACATTGAAAAAGGCCGTGTAGACTATTCGAATTTCGGGATATTATGTACACTAAAAGCCCATAGAAGTAAAAACGAATTTGCTGCCTCATCAGATTTAAGAGATATGACGAATTGTTAAAACGTATACAAACCCATTACTTCCACTTGGGGGTTGAATTTCGAAAAAATTGTGAAACCGGTTTTTAAATAATGTCAGAAGAAGTAATTTGGTATCTCATCAGACACTAAGGATTTTGAAATATTTGTGAAAACGTATGCAAACTCTTCACACCTCGTTAGTTTTTGAAATTCGATAAATTGTTAAATTGGTTTTTAGGCCATTACATCAAATGCCGTATTAACCAATTTTATATCTCATCAGAACTAAGGGATGACAAAAATTGTGAAAACATATGCAAACTCCTAGGGGTTGAATATCGAAATTTGGAGAAATGAGTTTGAAGGCGATTATATAAAAAGTCTGTGGAAGTGAAAAGCGATCTAATATCTCATCAAATCTAAGAAATTTGTCGAAGCTTTGAAAAGCATACAACCCCCTTACACCCCTTAGGATTGAATATCTAAAGATACTGAAACTGACTTTTTGGCTCTTATATGGGCAACCAACCTTAGGAAGTAAAAATGAATTCGATATATCATCAGATCTAGGCAATATGTAGAAATCCGTGAAAACATATGCAACCTCTTTACACCCACTTCTGGGTTGAATATCCAAAAATCCTGAAAGGAGTTAATAGATAAATATGAAGACAGCACGAGAAAGTAAAAACAATTAAATTACTTGTCACTTCTAAAGGATATGACGGAATTCGTGAAAACGGTTTCAACCCTTTTATACCCTCTTAGGGGCTGAAAAAGGAAAAAACTTAAAAACAAGTTTTAGGCAATTATTACGCAAGCCCGTGAAAGTGAAAAGATATTCGATATCTGATCAGACCTGGGGTATATGGCAGAATTCGTGAAAAAGTATACAACTCCTTTACACCCACCCTTAGGGGTCGAATTTAAAAAAATCCTGAAAACACTTTCTAGGTATTTATATGAAGAAGCCGTAGAATAAAAATTAATTAAATATTTGGGAAGACCTAATAGATATGACAAAAATCCTGAAAATATATGCATTCCATTTTCACTGATCAATTTTTCCACCCCCCCCCCCCCCCCCCCCCGCCTTCCGAGCGCCAATGTATATTTGAAATGTTTTTTATTGAAATTACTTTTTTAGTTGATTTACATATACTTTGCAAATTTCAACTTTGTAGCATAAGCCGTTCTGTAGATGGGAAAAACATCGGGCCCCCCCCCGTACCATACTATTGCTATAAAAAATTATATTTTTCCAAGATGCTACTACTATAGCTCTATCTAAATACCATGTTTCAGCTTTATATCATTATAGGTTGTCGGGATATAAAAATCGGAACTTTTTCCTTTTCACCCTCCCCCACCCTCACCCTAAAATTTTTTTTCCAGCTCGCGGTCTATTAGACCTACTTCTGGTAAAAATTTTAAGCATCTACCTTACACTGTTCTTGAGATATGAGACGTGATTGTTTTAGAAAAATTCGTATCCCCTCCACTTTCATGATCCACCGCCCCCTTAAAAAATTTTACTTTCAGCAAACCTTATTTGTCAACCTTTATGCACAAACCGAATTTCATTTGTCTAGTGCAATTGGTTCGTGAGATATCGTAATCTAAAGTTTTTTAACCCCACCCCCATACGACACTGCCCCCACTCTAATATTTCATTCCGATCTATTCTCCGAGTATACCTACAGATATTCATTAAGTTTCAATTTCGTGACATTAACCGTTTAGGAGATATGTATTTTAGAATGTCTCGATCTCGGCTTTTTTTCTGTTTCAGACGCATTATTTTTCCACCCACTCCCACACCCCTTCATCCATATTGACAATTTTTATGCAAATGGGTCCACTATCAAAGCTCTATATAAATTCCAAGTTTCAGTCTCCTAACGTAAGCGGTTGCTGAGATCTAAAAACCAAAATTTTCCGTCTAAAACGCACCCCACTCCTTTCTCCTTACATCCCCATCCCTCAGAATTCGGTCACTTCAAGAGGCCTACCAAGTCTATTCATAAAAAAAATTTGAATTTAATATCTCAAAGCGTTTGGGAGCTACGAGCCTTCAAACGATTTTGCGGACAGACGGACTGCATTTTTTTTTGCTTTTTTCGTACCTGCTAGTCATGAAACGTGAAAAAAAATTTTCAGGGTAGCAAATTTTTTTTTTAAAAATCGATCACAATACTGTATTATTAGAAAATAATAAAGTAAAAATGTCCGTGAAAAGGGTTTTTCCACATTTTTACGAATTTCGCTATATCTTTTAGGCATGACGAAAGCAATCAAATTAATTCTGTTTCTGCAGGCTCTTTAAACAAGTGCCTAGAAACCGTTTTCCAATTTTTCGATATCCAACCTCCTAAGGGGGTGTAAAGTGGTTATGTACATAAGAATGGAATTTTTTCATTTTAAGCTACCATAGAAGCAAATTTGATTGAATGTACATTTTCACGAATTCCGATATATTTCTTAGGCCTAATAAGATATCGGATATGCTTTCACTTCTAAAGCCTTTGAATGCAATCGAGAAAAAAAGAATTAAATCATTTTTCGATATTCAACCCTGTTTGGGGTTTGCAAAATATTTGCTTTCTAATATCCACAGATTGGGGATCGACTTCAAGAGTAGCGACTTCCCATGCTATATCCAATTTTACAGGCAAGAGACGTCCTTTTAGTTGCAGCGTTAGAGAGATTCTGCGTTATGTGAGGAATCTTTGCGTTGTGTGTTAAATGCTTTCTGATTTTAAATCAGCAACGAAATTTTGCACTTCAAAATTAACCACAAGAAAACCTTTCACTACGTTATGTATGAGAACAAAAACCTTTTAACCAAAGAAAAAAAAAGAAAAACCACGACCGTGTATACGATACGATTCCTTTAGTTCAAGTGAGGTTTCGGTAAATTGGACAGTTACATTATTCTTATTCTCGGTTTGCATTTCTTTTATTCGCTTAGGGCGACATCTAGTTATTCGATTTGAAGTAACAATAGAATTATATTTAGTAAATCACGTTCTAAATACATTAAGAAAGTTCTGAACAATTTCTAAATACATTGACGTTGTTTACAAATAGAAACGTCATGGAGATTGTTTTTATTTTGGGCGAAAATCGTATGTCAGGTGAGTTTCTTTTTGTATTTCCACATAAGAATATAATTCTTTGTGGTCCCTTAAATCTTCCAGGCTGCTCAGGACCGACGGCGTGTGCAGGACAATTGATCTGAGTAGGTCAAAACAAACCTGCTAGGTGGTTTAAAGTATCAAGTTTCCTCAAATTCCAACAAATATTTTAGGTTTGTTGAGATAGCATAGTAACCTAAACCGCATCTCAGAATTAAACGCATTTCGGACTTCTACCAAAAAATAATGAAATTGCGTCCAGACTCTTGACACTTTTTTTTCTTTACAATTATAAATTTTATATTATTTCAATGGGACGTCGAACTTTCTCAAAACCTTTCTGAAAGCAAGTTGACAAACTATCATCACCGTGTACCAGAAATATTTGCTCTTTGTTATTTAATAATATAAATGTGACTACATAAATATAATATGTTTAAAAAAGCTTGAATAAAATAACTGATTGGTGATTGGTCATAAACTAACTGAAAGCTTCCATAAATAACTCATAGCAGACTTCAAAACTTATATCAACGTCGAAACGACGTCGGAACGACGTTGCGGATCCGACCACTAGTTATTTTAGCATAACGTTGTAACGACTGAACCGTGTTACTTGGTAATAATTTTTCTGGGCGGTGTAACCTAGATTCGATTTCTATACTGCTAAAAAATCAAATCTTTTACCTTAATTTTATGTCAGTTATACAGTGCGACTCACCTGTTATTTCTGACGAGTACACATGTTGCTATTTGATGAATAAATTCAATTGAATTTTATTTACAACCATTCCTAGATGAGAATCCATTTCTGAAACAAAGAAAAACATATTTAATACAGAGTAATATTACTAAAAACAATATTTATAAAATTATTTTCCTTGGAACTATTATACTCGTAATTGCCTACATTAAGCAAATTGATAAGAACAATATTTAAATCTTAAAAAAAAAATCGTTATCTCCTCTCTGAAGAATCGAATAGTAAAAATATTAAATTAAATTTTATTGAGGAAATGTTGCAAACACTCTACTCCCACTAAACAACATGTTCGTGATGTCAAAAGCTCAAAAGTCATCTTCCAACGTTATCAACAATCTGTATTTTTAAATTTTATTTTTGTTATTTAAAAAAAATCAACTCTAGACTGTCGAGGCCACATAACATTTACTTGTCTACTTATTTTATTATGAAATCTCAAAAATAATTTTCTAAATCGAGTTCTACGACCAGAAAATTTGTGATTTATATTTAAAAAAAAATATACGCAAAATTTTAATGGAATTGTTTATTTTAATATTTCTAATATCATTTTCATGAAAAAAGACAAATCAAATTAAACGCTAATCGGGTTAAGCTGTCTGGGAAGACTTTTTCCTTTCAGATTCAATGGAAATCCTAAGGAAATTGACCAGAACTGAGTCTGAATACACTGAGTTTGGTGTTATGACTTCACTATCAGTAGAGTTCGAGTGCGTCTGATAACCTCGAAATTTCTGAAAATGGCTTGATGTCGATTAACACTACGATCACATTTTCCATACTGCTTTTTTTTTATGTTTCGTCTTTTGGCTCGAGCTAGCTAGCCGCTAGCGACAAACCTTTTTTGATTGCATGCTACTTTACAAATTCACGGAATTTTTTACAAATTCTAATTGCCGACATCAATTGAAATGCTAATCGTATAATGATAACTTCCTTGGCTTTGTGTTAATATACCAATTAGGATATTTTCTTATTAGGTGTTATAATGCTATTGAATATACCCATACTTAGCACAAGGCCAGATCGGCCAATTTGTCTATAACATCAGTAGGTCTCACTAACTTTGTGTAGCTTGGTGAAAATGGAAATCACATTATTGATCATAGATCGGTTGCGTAGAGAGGGTATTTTTTCAAGCAATAAATTTCCTACCGAATAGCAATAAAAAATGTTCTAAAACGATGACTTTTCTAATCGAATAGTTGAATTAGGCTCTGAACAAAAACGTATAAATTTCAATTTGTTTTTAAAACCATTGTCCGTGTTATTTGCACCTTGATTTAATATCTCCAAAATTTCGAAAAACATAAAATGGGTGCCAGTATTTCAAAACAAATTTGTCCACTTACTTTAAAAAAGTTTAATATCAGCACTTACACTGAAAACGTATACATAGCTGCAACATATTACAGTGGTGTTGAATTTTACTGACACCATGCAACTACTGTTTAAACTAAACTAAATTTGACTCCTCATAGTGTTAAGCTGCCAGCACTTTACTTTGTACCGAATGATTGCAAAAAAATATTTCTTGCGCTTGAGCCATCCTGACGATAGTTAAGGTTTAGTCGTAAAATTCATACCGTATTTTTTTGGGCAAGAATCGAACATATTTGGTCAGTCGATCCGGACGTGAACAAACAACATGTGGAAGTCAGAAGAGGTGGGTAATAATTTTAAATCTAAATTGCAAAAATAATTGAGATACGTTAGGGTAGAAAGTTTTAACTTCTCTAATTTCTTAATATTATTGTTTTTGGGATTGGTGGAAAATAAATTTGATATCCTGGATCCTTGCTGCCCTTTCAAGGCGCTTAAGAGTGTGTAACGCACAGAATGACTTTGGCCGAAAAAAAGGGAATATCAAAAAAAAATTTTGGTTGACCGTCAAAAACTCTAAATCCGTTTCTTTGTCCGTCTATCCGAAAGCATGAAAAACCAAATAGGATTTAAGAGCTCACATACCCCTGCGCGCGCTGAAAACCGAGTAAATTTGAAAAATTATTATAATTGTTATATGGCGAAAAAAAATTTAATTGTTAAGTTGACATATCTTATTAACTATTCAACTATAACAAAAAAAATATTTTTTTTTTAATATTAACATTATTTTTTACGGGTACAAATGGACTACTGATGAAAACTATGCCGCCTCCTTCTCGGCATCATAACTTCACCAAAAATAATCCAATTTGCATAAGATAAAAAAGAATTTTGTAAAATAATGTTGTAGTTAAAGTCTGACGGAGGAAATTTTTTTTTTTCAAAAATAATGAAGTTATTGTATTTCTAACTTTATTAATCAGTTATTTAAAAAAAAAATTGCGTTTAATAATTTATAAAAAATTGTCCAACCCAAAAAATTAAAAAAACCTCTCGTCAGACTATAGAGAATATAATTATCAAAATTTAAAAAAAAAAATTTGAAAAATATGAAAAATTGATTGAATTGCCGACACTGTCTAAAAATATAGTTTCGAGAAAAACGCGTTTAAAGTTTTTGATAGGTACAACGTGAACTTACGTGAACTTCGTACTGTACACCTTCCTCCCCTTCCTATAAACAACCTTGTTTTTTAAGCAACCTAGGTTTTGCGAACAAACGAAATACGAAACGCAGCTCTCGAGAGGGGCGCGGTAGTTAGCCAAGTCACATTTATCGCTATAACTTTGTAACGTAGTGGAATTTTCTTAAAATTTTGTTTCTAAATTCTAATTTTTGTTTTCTAATTCTTAAAAGTATAACAAATAAAAATTTGTAAAAAAAAATCTATTTTTTGAAAATTTCAAGGGTATGTGAGCCCTTAATCTAGGACATCGAAATTTGGAATCCAAAAGTTTAGTTGAATTTATAAGACTAAGTTCATCAACGGGCGAAATAGTACTACAACTTTCTTCCTAAAACACGTGCTTACAAATATAGGCGATAGCTTCAAAACACTTTCAGTTACAACTTCAAAATAATGAAAATATGAGGAAATTGAATACTCCTGTTTTTTAGGCGAATGTCTAAAAAAGCCAGAATCAGAAAAAACCTAATCGAAATCTGCTCAGATCTAAGAGATGTGTCGAAATTCGTAAAAACGCACATAATCACTTTACACTTCCTTTGGGGTTTGGGGTTGAATATCATACAGGAGAAAGTAAAATAAATACAAATTCGTTTCAAATCAGGTCTAAAACATTTGTCGAAATTTGTAAATGGAAATGAATAGCAAAAAAACCTGAAAGCAGTTTCTAGGCGCTTATACAAGGACCCTGCAGAACTAAATTTAATTCGGTATCTTGGCAAACCTAAGAGATATGATGAAATTCGTGAAAATGTATACACCACTTCTTTTCGCTAAATTTTTTCCCACTTCCTTACACTGGCACAAATTTGATGTTTTGGACCTGAAAGAAAAGTTAATGGTGTAGAAATAGTTGGTTACTTGGGATGGAGATGAAGGGTCGCCAATCTGTACTGTACAGAGACCCAACCTCTTCAAGTTACGCCACTGGCTGGGAAAATAGCGAAAAAATTTTTCCTTGTGAAAATATGTATAAGGCCTCATAATATTTCAAAGATTTTTCATTCATAAAGTATAATAGTTTAGGTCTTTGTGTTATCTTCTCAGTAGCGTGCAAATCATTTAGAACTTGATCGTAAATAGTTTTCGAGATTTCCGCAATTTCTTGGGAAGAGAACGCGACGAGAAAAACTACAAATTTGAAGTGTTTTTATTATATTGGTATTCAGAAATTTCAATATAAACCTACCTGATCTTTAAATTGATCAGTGAATTTCGACATTATCTGCAAGTAGTGACCTTTTACTTTATTATTTTCTAATAATACAGTATTGAAAATTTGCTACCCTCAAAATTTTTATTCACGTTTCATGACTAGTAGACACGAAAAAAGCAAAAAAAATGTTCAGTCCGTCTGTCCGCCGTACGCCCTACGCAAAATCGTTTGAAGGCTTGTAGCTCCCAAAGATTTGATATTTTGAGATATTAAATTTAATTTTTTTTGTAAATAGACTGGGTAGGCCCCTCGAAGTGACCAAATTCTGAGTGGTGGGGGTGAAAATTTTGGTTTTTAGATCTCAGCAACAGCTTATGCTAGGAGGCTGAAACTTGGAATTTATATAGAGCTTTGATAGTGGACCCATTTGCATAAAAATTGTCAATATGGGTGAAGGGGTGTGGGAGTGGGTGGAAAAAATAATGCGCCCGAAACGCAAAAAAGCCGAGATCGAGACATTCTAAAATCCATATCTCCTAAACGGTTAACGTCACAAAATAGAAACTTAATAAATATCTGTAGGTATACTAGGAGAATAGATTGGAAACAAATTTTTGAGCGGAGGCAGTGGCATACGGGTGTGCGGTAAAAAACTTTAGATAGCGATATCTCACGAACCAATTGCACTTGATAAATAAAAACCGGTTTGTTGACAAATGAAGTTTGATGAAAGTAAAATTTTTTAAGGGGGCGGTGGATCATGAAAGTGGAGGGGAAACGAATTTTTCTAAGAAATCACATCTCATATCTCAAGAACGGTGTACGACGGATGCTTAAAATTTTTACCAGAAGTAGGCCTAGTAGGTTTGTATACGTTTTAACAATTCGTCATATCTCTTAATTCTGATAAGGCAACAAATACGTTTCTACTTCTATGGGTTTTTAGTGTACATAATATACCAAAATTCGAATAGTCTACAAGGGTTTTTTCAATGTTTAATAGGCTAAAAATCTCTAGTTTAAATATTATTATTTTAAGAACAAAATTAACTTTTCTAGAAACTTTATAATCTCGAAACAATTGATGATATGCTCCGACTTTGACCGCTCTCGAACTTTGATCCGAAAAATAATAAAGTTTCGCCCAGACCATTGGCAGATTTTTCAACTTAATTCTAAATTTTGAAGTAATATTATACGACTTATGAACGGATTTTTCTAAAATAGGACTTAATTTGTTTCATTTGGAGGGTTGGGCGAGGTTATACCCACACTCGCATACCATTATTGATGAGTTCGCCGCGTTTTCAATGATTGTGCCGAGAATAGGACTCGTATGTGAACCGCAGAAACGATGGGGATAACGAATGTTAATTGGCATATCCGAGGTGTTGATAGGCACGAACCCGGGTCTCTGATGTGACATACGAAAATATTTGACACTGAACCACATAGACGTCGAGACGTAGTCGGTTGATTTTGTGATATGAGGACGAAATATAGGCTTTGCATTTTTCGAATATATTTTTGGCATGCAAATAGGTTGGTCTGTATATTTAGTTGTGGTTTGTGCATCAATAATTTTCCAAATCTATTTCAGTATAATCCTTTCATGCTCCTCTCTGTCAAATATTTGTAAAAAACATTGTTCATAAAAAACCCTGTCAAATTAAGGATAAATATATGAATATTACACACTAAATACATTTGCCTGTTAAATATTTGACAAGGTTGCATACGATTTATTGGACTGTAGATAAAAACAATAATTTTATTAGCTTAATTATATAATATTATTAACACAACAAGTTGATGCTTACATTATTTTACTGTATGTGATAATAAAAATTGTCAAATATTTGATAAAGTGGCATACAATCTAAAGATTCTATTAGCCTATATGACAAGCTGTCAAATATCTGACCAGAAAAATGTTACAAAAAATTGAATTCAATTCAAAAAAATGTTGTGTGTAATTGACTCAAATTCTTCAGGTAAAATATGCCTTGTTAAATAAAACAATTTGGAAAACGAAAATTTGGCAATATATTATATTACTGCATTTGTCAGTGAAAAAATCATATATTTCACAAATTTGCATATACAGTAGGTCTTTAGCCTTTTCCTTTTGTTCAAGTATGTAATTAGTTTTCATCTTTTTATGCATAACTTAATTTGAGTTGTAGACTATTATATCATTTATATCAATTAAACGATTGCTTAAAACGTGTTAGCTATTAGAGAAAAAAATCGGTTTATATATAAATATTAATTTTGTGTTAAATAAATTTAATTAAATTAAGAATAATACTTCATACAAAATAGGACTTGTTTAGAACAAATAAAAAAATATTAAAATATTTGTCAAAGTGGCATACAAGCTTTCAAATGTTTGTCAAAACCAAAATCTGTCATATTTTAGGTAAAATAAATCTTGTAAAGAGCATGAAAAAAAAAACCACCAGTGCAAATTGTCAAAATATTTGACAAAGCATACACAATACAATCTTTAGAAATTAGATTTGTATGCGAAATTGCATAGACTCAAACCGGAATTTTTAAATAACCCCCACTAATCATAAACAACCCCATCTTGTGGTTTTCTTGTCGGCGCTGTTAATCAAAATTTTAATGTATTTCTTTATCTTTGGCGTTTGATACCCCGAAAAAAATTCTGTTTCTTTGAAGTAAATGTTTTTTATTTATTACCAGACTAACGATTTATTCAATTTCTTCTGCTGATAATTTTTTTTACCATACTACGAGTGATAAGCTCTTGATCTGGTTGGGCTTCGAACCGATGACCTTAGAATTGGTAGATCATTTTGCTATTTACTGATATCGACATTGAGATTCGAACCCATGACCTCAGCATTGGTAAAGTAGTTTACTTCTCGCTAGAATATTCAGACTCTATAGTTTATGGCTAGCGTTCTAATTTTAAATTATCCGTAACGCAACAAATCTTATCCCATTCGACTTAACAAAAAAAACCTTAAATAAAAAGATAAAGTCGATATTGATTGTATCTTACGATGAGATATGATAAGATGAATGCTTAATGGGACGAAAAATAAAACTGATAACATATATATAACCTAATCAAGTAATAACTCATTTATTTTTTGATATTTTTATTGGTTCACGTACAATGGTTATCTTTCAAGTTTTATGAGCAAGGGAAATAAAGTAGCCATGATGGTCGTGTTTAATTAATTTTAAAGAAAGAAAAAAAATTAAGCTAAAGTGTGCTGACTATATTTAATATTTATAGAAACAGTAGCAGAGATTAAGACCGGTGTTATAAAATACATATTGCACTTTTTTTTTATTATCTATTATTATTCCTGGTATAAATATGATAATGGAGTCTCACACAAGTCTACTAATTTGGAAGCCGTGGGTTCGAATCCCAGCTGACATCTAGTCTTCGGAAACGGCACCTTAAAAAAGCAGTTCTATTCCCATTTGAACGAAAGCGAAGGCATAGCGACTAAGTGCATAATCTAATAAGAAAAAACGTAGCAGTAACAGTGTCTTTTAAAAGAATACTGTTCTGTGTCACCTCATATCGTTTACCAACAATGAGACACATTGGAGGACCCTGTTTCTTTAAGAAATTTAATTGGCGTTCCGTACTTCCCCATGCCGGTTTGATTTCATACGCAATTCTCGACTGGGTCCTGATTTGGGAGCTTCTCCTCTATCAGAATTAAGCAGAAATTAGAGCCGGTTGAACGTCTTGGCGAAGTATTTTCCTAGACTCTAGGTCCAGGTCCATGAATACTTCTCTTCTTATAAAGTAACCGCAAAGTATCTGCGAAGGAGGCTTCTCCTTCCCCAAACCTGTTCGATTTTCTTCCAAATTCACACCAGGGCTGGACCTAGATTTGAAATTCCTGTTTCTTCCTCTTCAAACCAGTTCATTATTCAAGGAGTTCTTTTAATTTAAAAAAATTTAACACCTTGGATAGGTAGGTCCCTTCTTATGAAGATAGCGCCCAATGTAGACAGTTCCGTTCAAGCAAAACCTGAGCACTCTCTCAGCATGGATCACATACGGCTTAAGATTCCTATCCTTATTCGTTCAGTCTACAGTGGCCTATTATACGCGCAACTATGTTAGCAAGATCCTTTCTTTTAAGTTCTAGAAGAAACTTGGGTTTTCAGGAATCTGGCCAAGTCAGGAACGTCTTTAATTGTCTGGAGTGATCCAGATTATTCCAACGGTTCTTCTGCCATTAAGTGAGCTTTCTGTGCATGTCTAACCTTATGTCCGCGCAGGATATCCGGTATTACCGACCCTGCTTTTAGGAGTGAAGAAGAAGAAGAGAGCATTAGCCATCTACTTTGTGAGTGTCCCCAGCTAGCCAGCTGTAGGTTTAGAGCCATGGGCAGCTACTTCTTCTCCAGACTCGGGGACATGGCTGGAGCACGAATTGATGAACTAGCCATCTGTGGCTGGTTTGACTAGCTTTCCCCTGTAGCAATAGGATAACTCCCTATATGTGACCTCTTTAAGGTGTCACGGGTGTGGTATCACAATGGACCAACCGAATGGTCTAAGTGAGTCGATCCATAGTTTGGATGGCTGCTACTATAACCTAACCTAACCTACCGACCCTGCTTGTTCGAGGCTTCTCGTTTCCTGGTATGCCCAATTTGTTCGGTCTGTACTCCTCCTCATCTTGTTGTGAAGAGACTGCGCCTTAGGGCTGCTGGATTGTCCGAATAAACATACATGATTCATCAGTTCACTCCTTTGGCTGAGTAATATGATTGGCTTCTATATAATCGCACAGCTCTCAGCTTGGAATATCGTCGTTTCTCTCCCTAAGGTGAACGACTTTTCAGCAGTTGAGTCTCTGAGGAAAACCGAGGCTCCTGATTGATTTTCTGTCAGAGACCCGTCCGTATTATACCTCACGGTTTAGCTGGTTTACCTTCACCAAGTTGGTTCGTTCTGGTATGCAACACTCGAACCTTAGCTAAAAGTTGAGATTTGGTGTTACCGTGTCCGCACACATTTCAGATTTCTCCAGTACCGAGCTGAACAAACTGCTACTCGTAAGATTGCCAATGGTTTACCTTGAAGTGAAACTCCTTCCTAGTATCAAACGGATCCGAACAATATTCCTCTTCGCCTCATACTCGTACAAATAAAAGGTGGCAGATCAAGAAGAATTTTCAAGACTGCCGTTGATACCGCTCTCACTGCCATCTTCTTCCGATTCTAGCCTGGAGTTAACGTCATGAGAGTTTCAGCTTAGCACTGATCACCTGACAACTGCCCTCCAGATCAGGTAGGTTCGGACCATGCTTGTGTAAATCCAGTGAACTATTTTGGGACTAAGTTCCCAGGTTTTACTAGAAAATCCTTATGGTTGTCCTGATCCTAGAGTCCAAATGTGGTTTGAAGGTAACTTCGGCTCCCGTTTCATTTAGTTCAAATTGGTATATTGGCACATCTGGAAAAAATTGCGAGATCAGTTCCACCTGAGCGCTTATTATCAAAAAGCTGGATAAATAATCAAAACAATGGCTTTATGAATAGCTACTCTAAAATTTCTTAAGTTTTTATTAGTCAGTATGCCAGTATGCCAATATGCCATGTGGTCAAATATTTGTACTAAAAAAATCCCGTCAAAATAAGCATTGTGTAGGGAAAATAAATAATTTTGACAAACAAAAATTTGACGATTATACTACTGCATTTACCAAAGAAACGCGTTAATATTTGTCCAAATTGTCGCGGTTTAAAAAACAAAATATTTTCTTGGTTGGGTTTTTTGTTAACAAAATAACATTTCAGGATAGTCAAAACGAAAAGCAATAAATCCATAAGTCTCAAAATCCAAATTTATGAAACTATATTTGGAAAAAACAAAGAATGTTAATTAAAAAAATTCAAAAAAATTTGTTTGGCCTGGTTTGATCCATCGCTCATTCTCCCGCCGAATTGGTTTAAATATGAGATGAACTTCAGTGTATGTAGCTTAACAAAAATTCACTACGTCAAATTTTGGCTTGTTATAATTCGTGGACATGAATTTCAATACCGACAATAAAACCAGCGGTAAATGTGTTTTGGAAAATTGTATAACACACCTTCTGATGAGTCAATCCTTCGGACCTTGACGAACCCAATTTTCAAATTGGCACCTCCAGCGAAGGTTTTTCAAATGTCATGTCCTTTTAATAGCGGTAGCCGAAGCAGCTATCAGTTCTAATCGGGATATTTCGCGGTGGTCTCACAAAAAAATTTTCTGGCGTTGAAAAAACAACCAAAAATTCTTAAAATATATTGTACAAATATCTAGAAATATTTTTTTTTAGTCTTCTCAGTATCTTTTAAAAGAAAATTCATCCAGTAATTATTTTTAGCTAACGATTAATAGTCAACATTATTTCTTTTACAATTTGAGGAAAATTTTTCGAATTCAACTTCTCAACTTTCTAGCATACGCTGTTCTTTCAATTTAAAAGTACAGGCATAATCCCGTTTTTATACTCCAGTTTATAGTCCAATCGATAAACGAGCTCTACCTGATTCAGTCACTATATTTGAGAAGTACCTACCTAGTAAAAGGGTTTTATATAATAGTTGGGTTAGGCCGATAGGGGTTTGCAGACTATAGATTTTTTTAAAAGTTAAATTACCCAAAAAAAAATATTGGACTGTTTTCAAGTTTTTTAAGAAGAAGAACTAGATTTTTATATCGTGTAGTATCACAACTTATCTAACCTAACCTATCGCAATTCGCTCAATACGCGAATCGAGATCTTCTGAGTTGTCTGTTTTTATTCAAATTTCGACATACAGATGGCGCTGTTGAATGAAATTTCGATTGAACTACCAATTTATCGGCATGCGAATTTACATCTACTTATAGGTCAAATCCTGTCAAGCAAATTCTAAAACGCAAATCCGTGTTTTAAGAGTTCTAAGCACAGTCAAAAAATTCCATTTAGTTGATAAAAAGTATCCGAACATCCTGTCAGTGAAGTGTCAGCGAAGAAGCAGGCATACCAATGTATATGGGATGTATAAGAAGGTGAGGATAAAAAGCTAAGTATTCCGATTTTATATCTTCAGAACCACTAAGATAAAAGGCTGAATATCGACATCTGTTCAGGCCAATCAAGGGGTACTTTCTAAAAAAAAAATTTAAAGGATTTAGCAAGCGAGGGGAAATGATGTTTTTTTGTGTCTCAGTAACAGCTTATGCTTGTAAGTTGAAACTTGGTACGTATATATAAATGAACTAGAAAAGAAAATTACAGTGTGGGCCAAATACAAGTTTCTTTTTAAAAATGCAATAAAATGAACAAAATTAAATTTTTTTCCATGTATTATGGCTTTATTAGTAAGAGTAAACATTCCCATTAATGATAGAACACAACTTCGTTCAAGTGGCTGCCTCGGCATTCTGTCACTCCAATTTTCCAAGACCTTGTTGATGGTTTCGGTCTGTAGCTCACGGATTGCTTGGATGATATTGGCCTTAAGTGCTTCAATCGTTTCTGGATTGTTGGCATAACATCGGTCCTTTACGGTCAAATCGCAGCTCCGAGGCGGCCAATTGACATCGCCAAGACGGCTGATAACACTATTGGGGAATTTGGTGCGTAAAAGATCGATTGTGGCATGTGATGTGTGGCATGGCGCGCCATCCTGCATGAACCAGAGGTCGTCCAAATCCATGTCTTCAATTTTAGTAAAAAAAAGTCGGATAACATGGCTCTGTAACGTTCACCGTTGACCGAAACGTTGTTCCCAGCCTCATTTTCGAAGAAAAATGGTCCAATGATGCCACCACTCCACAATCCGCACCAAACTGTCACTCTCTGTGGATGCATTGGCTTCTCGACAATAACGTGCGGCTTTTCCGAGCCCCAGATGCGACAGTTTTGTTTGTTAACGTAGCCGCCGAGATGAAAATGCGCCTCGTCAGAAAAGATGATTTTTCGCTCAAAATCGTTGTCCAATTCAAGCTGCTCTAAGGCCCAAATTGCGAAGCGATAACGAAGCGGATGGTCGTGCGCCTTCAATTGCTGATTCAATTGGACCTTGTAAGCGAATAATCCGAGATCTTTGTGCAGAATTCTCCCCAGGCTAGTGCGTGAAATGTTGAGCTGTTGCAATCGACGGCGAGTTGATGTTCGTGGAGTGAGTCTCACACTCTCGGCTACAGCAGTCACATTCTCGTCTGTGCGCACCGTATGACGACGGGGGCCATGAGTGTTGTCCACTAGCATGCCAGTCTCACGAACTTTTTGCACAAACTTGCGTACAGCAGGCGCGGTGGGTGCTTCATTTCGGGAAAAACTTCTTTTCAAAAAACGCACTGTTTGGGCTACACAGCACTCACTTTGGAAATAAGTTTTCAATATTTCCCAACGTTGTTCAAACGTAAAGCGGAGGTATGATACTGACTTTCTGTCAAGATTTCGAGCGGGAAACAGCTTTCAGTGTCAAAATAACCTATGATTTAAAAAGAAACCACTAGATAGCCCACCCTGTATACAAAAAAAGAGGAGGAGGTGTGGCAAAAAAAAAACTGTCGATGAAGAGAGGAAGATTACTTTCTCACGAATCTTAGGACTGGTTTCCTGACGAATATATAACAGTGCAATCCTTGATGCAACCACTGCTACATTTCGACTTTGACCGGCTCCCGAATAAGGACCGAAAAATAATAAAGTTGCACTCAAACTGTAGGCATATTTTTTAGTAGCGCAGTAAAACAATAAGTTTTCAAAGAAAATATCTTATCAAACTTTGCTAGGAAATAGAGTTCATTCATAAAAACTTAATACGTTCGCTTTATATTCTATTAAAAATTATTACTTTCATTGTTGATAGTGTAAACAAACAGGTGTCCAACTATTCATGGCATTATTTTTATAAAAAAAAATATTTGTTTAACAACAGTTAATCAAGTACAACGAATAATAAAAATTGATCAACATAATAAGTACGTATTACTTCTAGGAACTAAATCTTCGAGCCAATTTCTGTAGTACCCCTTGTAGATACAAATGAAATATTTTATTTTTTTACGGTGTCCTGTAATTGATTACATATTAATCGACGATTTTGAAGGTGTTTATCCATGCATAATATTGACACAGCAGTATATCAGTTTACCTATCCCAGTTTTTCTTCTTCTTCATAATATTTTATTTCTTCGCAAATAGTATTCGGTAAACAATTTAAAATTTGAAGTGAAAAAAATAAGAAAAAATTCTTTTTGTGATATTTACTTTGTAAAATATGGTTACAGGGTGGAGATATCAAAAAATTTAATAAAACACCCATTTAAATATATGTCCGTTTTTGGACCGTTTTAGATATCCAGTTCATTTTAGGGGAAGATATGCCCGTTTCTCTACCGTTCCAGATACTAGTATCCCGTCCTTTTTAAGAATACATAATTTTATTTTATGCTATTTAATTTAATTTAATTTCTGAACTGGATGTAACTTATAAAAAATTGTTTATCGTGCTGGTGAGAAAGAGAAGCTTAATCAATATTCTTCCTTGGAATGAACTGAAGATGGCTGGGATGAAGTTTACATAAATGTTTTTGTATAGGTAAAAGAGGAACACATTTTTAAAACTGGAGCGTCTTGAATGGATACTAAAAACGACAACTTTCTGTAGAACCGGAAACTTTTGTCGAGCCATTTATATATCGATCTTTTTCGGAATCCAATGTTTCAGTCAATTTTTTGTCTAAAAAAAAGTGTAACGTAACAATGTAAAAGTGTACGATTACAGTTTAATCTTTGATGCATTCCTTGATATGACACCGCCTTATTACTGGTAATACTTCGCATTATATTTCCTTTACAATTCTTGGAATGCTTCAGTAAGTCTTACTGGTAATGTCGAGGTAAGCAGTTCTCTATTACATACCTTCCTGGTCTTGGACACCAACGCAAAATAAAAGATATATATATATATATATATATATATGCATTCCATTTTCACTGATCATTTTTTTTGCCCCCGCTCCGAACGCCAATGGATATTTGAAATTTTTTTTTATCTAAATTAGTTTTCTAGTTGATTTACATAAACGTATCGAGTTTCAACTTTGTAGCATAAGCCGTTCTATAGATAGGAAAAACACCCCACACCCCCGGACCATACTACCCCTATAAAAAACTATATTTTTCCAAGATGCTACTAATATAGCTCTATCTAAATACCAAGTTTCAGTTTCATATCATGTCGAGATATTAAAATCGGAACTTTTTCCTTTTCACCCTCCCCCACCCTCACCCTCTACACCCACACTTCCAAAATTTTGTTTTCTGCTAGGGATCTATTAGGCCTACTTCTGGTAAAAATTTTAAGCATCTATCTTACACTGTTCTTGAGATATGAGACGGGTTTTTTAGAAAAATTCTTATTCCATCCACTTTCATGCTCCACCGCCTTCTTAAAAAATTTTGCTTTAAGCAAACTTCATTTGTCAACCTTTATACACAAACCGAATTTTATTTGTCTAGTGCAATTGGTTCGTGAGATATCGTAATCTAAAGTTTTTCACCCCACCCCCCCCCCCCCCCGTACGCCACTGCCCCCACTCAAATTTTTGTTTCCAATCTATTCTCCTAGTATACCTACAGATATTCATTAAGTTTCAATTTTGTGACATTAACTGTTTAGGAGATATGGATCTTAGAATGTGTCAATCTCACCTTTTTTACGTTTCGGACGCATTATTTTTTCCCCCCACTCCCAAACCCCTTTACCTATATCGGTAATTTTTTTGCAAATGAATCCACAACTGAAGCTCTATATAAATTCCAAATTTCATCCTCCTAGCATAAGCGGTTGCTGAGATCTAAAAACCAAAATTTTCCGTCTAAAACACTTCCCCCTCCTCCCCCCTTACACCCCCACCACTCCAAATTTGGCCACTTCAAGGGGCCTACCCAGTCTATTCATCAAAAAAATTTCAATTTAATAGTTCAAAGAGTTTGGGAGCTACGAGCCTTCAAACGATTTTGCGTACAGCGGTTGACGTACGGCGTACGGCGGACAGACGGACTGAAATTTTTTTTTGTTTTTTTCGTGTCTACTCGTCATGAAACGTGAAAAAAAAATGTTGAGGGTAGCAAATTTTTTTTTTTTAAAAATCGATAACAATACTGTATTATTGAAATAATAAAGTAAAAGCAACCATACAGAAAATGTAGTGAAGTCAACTTCAACAAATTTCAACGCAACACAGTTATTCCAAAATTATTGTAGTGAGTTCAAGTTTTCCTAACTAAGGTAAACAAAAAAAATCTAGCAAATAATATAAATTAATGTGATTCTATCATCCATCTTCAATTTTCAATCTTCAAGATTCAATCCTTAATCTTTAATCATTAATCTTTTATCTTTTATCTTTTATCTTTTATCTTTTATCTTTTATCTTTTATCTTTTATCTTTTATCTTTTATCTTTTATCTTTTATCTTTTATCTTTTATCTTTTATCTTTTATCTTTTATCTTTTATCTTTTATCTTTTATCTTTTATCTTTTATCTTTTATCTTTTATCTTTTATCTTTTATCTTTTATCTTTTATCTTTTATCTTTTATCTTTTATCTTTTATCTTTTATCTTTTATCTTTTATCTTTTATCTTTTATCTTTTATCTTTTATCTTTTATCTTTTATCTTTTATCTTTTATCTTTTATCTTTTATCTTTTATCTTTTATCTTTTATCTTTTATCTTTTATCTTTTATCTTTTATCTTTTATCTTTTATCTTTTATCTTTTATCTTTTATCTTTTATCTTTTATCTTTTATCTTTTATCTTTTATCTTTTATCTTTTATCTTTTATCTTTTATCTTTTATCTTTTATCTTTTATCTTTTATCTTTTATCTTTTATCTTTTATCTTTTATCTTTTATCTTTTATCTTTTATCTTTTATCTTTTATCTTTTATCTTTTATCTTTTATCTTTTATCTTTTATCTTTTATCTTTTATCTTTTATCTTTTATCTTTTATCTTTTATCTTTTATCTTTTATCTTTTATCTTTTATCTTTTATCTTTTATCTTTTATCTTTTATCTTTTATCTTTTATCTTTTATCTTTTATCTTTTATCTTTTATCTTTTATCTTTTATCTTTTATCTTTTATCTTTTATCTTTTATCTTTTATCTTTTATCTTTTATCTTTTATCTTTTATCTTTTATCTTTTATCTTTTATCTTTTATCTTTTATCTTTTATCTTTTATCTTTTATCTTTTATCTTTTATCTTTTATCTTTTATCTTTTATCTTTTATCTTTTATCTTTTATCTTTTATCTTTTATCTTTTATCTTTTATCTTTTATCTTTTATCTTTTATCTTTTATCTTTTATCTTTTATCTTTTATCTTTTATCTTTTATCTTTTATCTTTTATCTTTTATCTTTTATCTTTTATCTTTTATCTTTTATCTTTTATCTTTTATCTTTTATCTTTTATCTTTTATCTTTTATCTTTTATCTTTTATCTTTTATCTTTTATCTTTTATCTTTTATCTTTTATCTTTTATCTTTTATCTTTTATCTTTTATCTTTTATCTTTTATCTTTTATCTTTTATCTTTTATCTTTTATCTTTTATCTTTTATCTTTTATCTTTTATCTTTTATCTTTTATCTTTTATCTTTTATCTTTTATCTTTTATCTTTTATCTTTTATCTTTTATCTTTTATCTTTTATCTTTTATCTTTTATCTTTTATCTTTTATCTTTTATCTTTTATCTTTTATCTTTTATCTTTTATCTTTTATCTTTTATCTTTTATCTTTTATCTTTTATCTTTTATCTTTTATCTTTTATCTTTTATCTTTTATCTTTTATCTTTTATCTTTTATCTTTTATCTTTTATCTTTTATCTTTTATCTTTTATCTTTTATCTTTTATCTTTTATCTTTTATCTTTTATCTTTTATCTTTTATCTTTTATCTTTTATCTTTTATCTTTTATCTTTTATCTTTTATCTTTTATCTTTTATCTTTTATCTTTTATCTTTTATCTTTTATCTTTTATCTTTTATCTTTTATCTTTTATCTTTTATCTTTTATCTTTTATCTTTTATCTTTTATCTTTTATCTTTTATCTTTTATCTTTTATCTTTTATCTTTTATCTTTTATCTTTTATCTTTTATCTTTTATCTTTTATCTTTTATCTTTTATCTTTTATCTTTTATCTTTTATCTTTTATCTTTTATCTTTTATCTTTTATCTTTTATCTTTTATCTTTTATCCTTAATCTTTAATCTTCCACCCACCATCTACCATCCTATATCCTCTATCCACCATCTTCTATCCTCTATCCTCCATTTTCCATCTTCCATTTCCCATCTTTCATCCTCCATACTTCGTCCTCCATCTTCTATCCTACTTCTTCAATCTTCATCTTTCATCTTTCATTTTTCATCTTTCATCTTCATCTTCATCTTCATCTTTTATCCTTCATCCTTCATCCTCCATCCTCCATCCTCCATCCTCAATCCTCAATCCTCCATCATCCATCCTCAATCCTCCATCCTAAATCCTCCATCTTTCATGCTCCATCCTCCCCCGTTCAATCCTCCATCCACCGTCTTCCATTTTTCATCTTCTATCCTCCATCATCATCACCGCAAAGATCCGCGATTTATAAAGATCTGCTTCTGTCCGCGAACCGTAAAGATCCACGAGCCGTCAAGATCCGCGAACCGCAAAGATCCGTAAAGATCTGTTGAACCATCGAGATCCGCGAACCGCAAAGATCCGTAAAGATCTGTTGAACCATCGAGATCCGTGAACCGCAAAGATCCGTAAAGATCTGTTGAACCGTCGAGATCCGTGAACCGCAAAGATCCGTATAGATCTGTTGAACCGTCGAGATCCGCGAACCGCAAAGATCTATTGAACCGTCGAGATCCGCGAACCGCAAAGATCCGTAAAGATCTGTTGAACCGTCGAGATCCGTGAACCGAAAAGATCCGTGAAGAAGATCTGGCTCACGATCTGGCTCTGAACCATCGAGATCCGTGAACCGCAAAGATCCGTAAAGATCTGTTGAACCGTCGAGATCCGTGAACCGCAAAAATCCGTATAGATCTGTTGAACCGTCGAGATCCGCGAACCGCAAAGATCTATTGAACCGTCGAGATCCGCGAACCGCAAAGATCCGTAAAGATCTGTTGAACCGTCGAGATCCGTGAACCGTAAAGATCCGTGAAGAAGATCTGGCTCAGTTGGATCTTCTGCTTGAGCCGGTTCATTGAGCCGGCTCAGATATGAGTTACCCATCTCTAATTCCTTCAGATTACCTTCAGGTACATTTAGCTACAACGACTAATGAGAAAACTATTTTCAGGTACTAAATGTATTTTCACATACTGCTTAGTGTAATATTACGTAAATGTGTGTATTTACAGCATTCATGGAGTCACTTTTTTGGAAATAGTGGCTAAAAATCAATGTAAAATGTAGGTACGTACTTGTAAGTGTGGAAACCGTGAAAAATTTAAGATAATATTCGATTGTCCCTTCTTTTTTATTTCATTTGTATGGTACATTTTTGAAGACTGCAGAGTTCTCCAGACTACCTTCAGGTACATTTAGCTACAACGGCTAATGAGAAAAAAAAGGATACTCCCTCCTATGACTCATCGTTCGGGTTGGCTTAATTGCAATATGTAGATTCGTCAAGGATTAACTCCAGCCGAGAAATGCTTTCTTTAAGAAAACAAAGTGTCCGGAGCGGACACTTGTTTTGTCTGTATGTTTGCTTACTTACTTTCGAATGTACGCAGATTACTCACATTTTTATGCCTGATAATCACATGGAAATAAGCAGTAAGCACTGCCCGAAAGCATGTTACCCGTCTGACAATCGGTTTTCAGCAAAACATATTATAAATCGTTCTACAATCGCCGTATCATATTAGTCACCATTCACCAATAAATTGCTGATATACACACAACAAGTTGGATTTGCTGGCTAAGAAGAACCCTTGACGATTAGAGCGAGTGACTAGTCTAATCTTTTAGTGCAATGTTTTATGGAGTAAGAGTACCGCCCCTGGTAATAGTATAGTACGCTTCTATCGCTCTAAGTATAGACACATAAGCCCGATAGTCACTCGCATTTTCAAGTGTATTTAGTAGATTACGTTTTATTAATACGAGTACTTTATTATATAGAGATTATTCGTCTCAGTAAATGCAAGTCGAGACGAGACGAGGGAAAAATTATTGATAAAGATATTGAATGTTGCCGAAACAAAAATAAATAAATATAACGAACAAAAAAAAAAAAGTATGTTTAAGATTTCACTGACCAATATCAGTTATTTTCTTAACAGTTATTCAGTACCGAAAATGTCTCAAAAGTGTAAAGATCGTGCGAAATAATTCTGTGTTTCTGCTAATGACAAAACCTAGGCTTTCCAAAAAAAATTTCAAAGCCGGTTCGTTGTCCCTGTCGATTCATCAAAGTGCCAAAAATCATCAAAATTACAAATCCAATGTAATATTACATTCTTTCAATTAGTGTATTTTTACAATAATTCAATATTTATAATAATTTAGTGGTGCTTTTTTTTTAATTAATTGAAATAATATAGTTTATGTGTGTGTGTATGTGGTGCTAAATATTCTAGTCGCTGTGAAATGCTCAAAATGAAAAGTGAAATTTTTACTGAAACTTTCGATGATCAAAGTTATTTGATTAATAGTTCAACAGTTCATTTGGAGGATAACTTTTTACAAATGTTTGGTAAGTGTCTTAAAGAATGTGACTTCTTCACAAACCTCTTATCATCTTATCTGTGGGGTGAGATGCACACGACACTCAATCGTCTTTAGTGTGCATCTATAAAAAAACAGAAGAGTTGTTAAGTTAATCTCGTTTAAGATAAAAAATAATAGCCTTTCTTACTTAAATTAATCGAAAAGGGCCGAACATACTAAGAAAGTTCTTCCACGGTTCCAGTTTACTATGATCCTAAAGCAATTTTTACACGGAAATTGAGGTAGTCTCCCTAGTTCATTAGTGCGGACTTACTGGTCGTTGCCGAATAGTTCTTTTAATGTCTGTATCTTTTTATTTTTAATGAAATACAAATTTATTGATTAGGGCTGATCCGGAAAAATATTTTTAATAATGGAGTCCTTTTCGTGGATTCTACCAGCTCAGATCCCTTCAACAGGATCGTTTTGACCAAGAAATCAAAACATTTCGCCACTGCTCATATGAAGATCCTGTACTGATCGGGTTGCCTAAATGTGTCTGATGAAAAAAAAGCCTATCAGGTCCTCTATCCACCCATGGCATTGTCCTGCACTTTTCCTCATACTCAGCTTCCAAGCTTTTCAAAAATATAAATACTTTATTATTAAAACTATAAAGTAAAATAAAACTATAACCAACCGCTCTTGAAATTTGGGCGACAAACCCTATCCCCGTAATGAACGCCAGTATTGGCCTCGATTTGAAAACTGAGATTGAACGAAGGGATGACAATGTCCTTAACGAACTTGACGAAAATTATAAAGGACCGGGAAGACCTGACTTGGGCTGTAGCGCTATTGTAGAACGTGAAGTTTCAAACCGACGCATACAATTCAAAACTAATTTCCATCGAACAAATATGTTCCATGTAGTTTACGTCCTTAAACCAGAACCTGATCTGTTTTACTTTTTAAATAATAAAGAATTATGATTCGACCTGAAATTTCAAAAAAATTTCCTAATTTCAAATTTTGTGTTTTCAAAAAAGTAAAAAAAAATCTACTTGTCCGCCGTATACACCGTGCACAAATGCTTTTGAAGGCTTATAGTTCACAAACCCTTTGAGTTACTAAGTTCAAATTTTATTAGTGGGTGTGATGATGATGTGATGTGATGATATTTTGAGGGATGATATGGTAGGAACTTGAAATTTGACTACGAAAATGCTAACAATTTTTGTAAAAAGTCGAGTCTTATATTACAAAAACGATTTCAGATAGGATTTTGGAATTTATGGAACAAATATACCCCTACCCCCAAAAATGTGAGGTAGGGGTATGATTGTTAAGGGTGTAAAGAAGAGTATTTTGATTTTTTTGTCTCGGAAACCGCTGAAGAGTGAAAGCTGAAACTTGGTACATACTTATAGAGCTATAGTAGTTGTCCTTTCTAAAATAATAATTTTTAATAGGGGAAGCCCGGTAGGATGGTAAGGGGTGTTTTTTTTACCTTAGTAACGGCTAGAAAGTTGAAACTATTATGTATGTATAGATTTACTAAAAAAGGAATTTAAGCAACAACAAAAAATTAAAATAATAAAGTAAAACAGATTTGCATTAGTGTACTGAGGTAGAAAATTGTTCGGTGAAAAGGGAATCCACATATTTTCACGAATTTTGTCACATTTCTTAGCTCTTCCGAAATTTTGTTAGTTTTAGTTTCACGAGATATTGAGAAAATGGTTCCCAGGATTTTTCTCATATTTAACCTCTACAGAGGTGTAAAAAGGGGTTAAGGTAAGTGTACCTATAATGGGACACTTAAGGACTTAATCTAACTTTTCTCAGTTTTGAAAAAAGCTAGACATACGATTTTTTTTTAAACACAGACCCTAACACCGCTTGAAAATAATCACTGGTTATACTATTTGATCTAAAAAGTGTTCTTATCATTAAAAAAAACTATTTATATTACTTAGTCAGTGTACCTATATTGGGCCACCATTTGGCATGGTGTGCCTTAATTGGGCACCCCTATATTGGGCTGCTCATCAGGTAGCAACTGAGCAGGTAATTAGCAAATTATTAACATTACCGCATCCAATTGTCATGGAGGATTACATTGATAGAAAATTACTTATAATATACTTAATTAAAGAAGAAAAAAACAAATAAGTATATTGGTACATTTTACTTTATTTTTTTAATAATAAATTATTTAAACATAATTTTATTTTTCTTTAATATTTAATTGTGTTTAAAGTGTATAATATAGAAGTAGTTTATTTCAAAAATTATTTTTATACACTTAATACATAATTTAAAAAAAAAAGATAAATAAAATTAAAATAAAGTATTTAGTATATTGGGCCACCTTTTGGCATGGTGTGCCTTAATTGGGCACCCCTATATTGGGCTGCTCATCAGGTAGCAACGAAGCAGGTAATAAGCAACTTATTAACATTACCGCATCCAATTGTCATGGAGGATTACATTGATAGGGTTGAGGAGTTTAAAAAATCTGCCAACAGTCTGGGTCCTTACACCCCCAAACCCCCAAAAGATGACAGTCGTAGGAGTTTACCCAATCTACCCACCATAAAAATTTCAACCTAATACCTCAACGGGTTTGGGAGCTACGCGCCTTCAAACGATTTTGCGTACGGCGGACAGACGGACATTTTTTTGTTTTGCTTTCTTGGTGTTTACTAGTCCTAAAACGTGTAAATACAAAATTTCAAGGTAGCAAATTTTTTTGAAATTTCAGGTCGATCACAATACTTTATTATTTAAAAATAATAAAGTAAAATTACTTATAATATACTTAATTAAAGAAGAAAAAAAACAAACAAACAATATGCTTATATTGGTACATTTTACTTTATTATTTTAATAATAAAGTATTTAAACATAATTTTATTTTTCTTTAATATTTAATTGTTTTTAAAGTGTATAATATAGAAGTAGTTTATTTCAAAAATTATTTTTATACACTTAATACTTAATTTTAAAAAAAAGATACATAAAATTAAAATAACGTATAGTAGATTGGTAGTTAAATTGTTTGTAAAGGCACATTATTTTATTTTTTTTAACATTTAATTTTTTTTGTGCAAGTTGTCTATTTTGTTGAATAATTTCTGGAGTTGAAACAATGCTTTCTATTTGCTGAGGGGAGATGAGGCTTACATCATTGACCATATGATGGGGGAGGGCTTATTTCATATGAGTACGGGGGTGACCCAACTTATGGACACAAATTTGCCGGGTTATCGAACAACAGTACATCGATAGGTTTGGATTGATCTTGGCTTTCCACCCGGCCCAACTTAGCCCCAATTGGCAAATTTGTGTCCCTAAGTTGGGCCACCTTCGTACTCAGATGAAATTACGTTAAATAACAACTATGAGATATGTCTGCCCTTTTATGAACAATATACTAATAGTTGTAGTCGTTAAAAACATTAAAAGAGCACTAGTACTAAATAATATTTATTAAAAAAAACACATAAGTATCCTTAACAAATGCAGTTAGACAGCAGTTCAATTTAGAGAAAATATTCCACTTACGACTTCTAAACTACACAGTTCAAAGGATACAAAAGAATTAACAGTGAGAGGCGTTCGCATGAACTGTTTAAAGATTTAGTCGTTATACGACGTCATTTCTTAAAAAAATTGGCAGATAATCATGCTTGTTTTTTCATACTTAAGTTGAGTGGCCCAACTTAGGTACATGGCCCAATATATGTAGGTACACTTACCTTACATATGTTTTCACGAATTTTGACTCATTTTTTACGTCTGATCAGATTTTTGATTTTTACTTTCATAGTCTTTCTGTGTAATCGCTTAAACATTAGTTCCAGGCTTTTTTAACATTTAACCCTTACCCAGAATAAGGCTTTTGCATAAATTTTTACGAATTCTGACATATCTCTTTGGTTTGGCTAAAAATGGATTTCGTTTTTACTTCAACGGCCTTTGTACTTATATAATCGTCTCAAAAGCATTTTTTTTTTGATATTATCTAAGGGGTTATATATGTACGTTTTCAAGAATTCCTTCATTTTTCAATTCCTTCGTACACGTTTTCACGAATTGCTTCATATCTATACGTACACGTTTTCACGAATTTCGCCATATGTTTTAGATCTGATTAAATATTGAATAGGTTTTTTCTTCCACGAGCTTTTTATTTTCTTCAATTTTCGTGTGAAGGACAGCTGATGAATGTTAATAGATTTTAGCTTAGAAACAACTATTCTATTGAAAGAATTACTTTTCCAAATAACCTCCTGGCCACAATCAACGAGTTCTATAATTCTGGACTGTGACCTAAAATTGTAATTGGTATTTTAAGGATGTCAGGACCGTCGGCACTTCGACTTTAACCGCTTCCCGGACTTTTTTCTGAAAAAATGATAAAATTGCGCCCAGACTGTTGATAGATTGTTTTTATCTTCGCCAACAATTTGGCTTCGGTTCCAGAATCATCATTTGAACATATTGTAACATATATTTTTAATTTAATAAATTTACATCGAGACCAGCAAGGCCTCTATAACCTACTTACCCCATTCGTCATAGTTCTTAATCATTGGTTCTTTAAAAAAAACTATTGAGGCGCACCAGTTTCAAAGGATCAGCTTCTTTTCGTTATCCAAGTTTGTACAAAAAAAAACTGTTGTGCCAGACCTTATCAACAGCTTTCACGGTTTTCAAGAATACCCTCTCGGTATATTGATTTTTCTTGAACCCATTTTTAAAGCGTTAAGGAGTATACTATGTCTCGGAAAGTGTTACCTTCTAAGTGAACATTTCTTTCTAAATACTTGTGTCACATATTTCTTGAGGCTATTATTTTTAAGGATGTGTATTTTCGGTGTCAGGTCCAACTTGGCATGAAGGATATGGAGAACTGCAGACTGAAACGAGTGCCCAAAGAAAGTTTCATAAGCTCAAGCAATTTAATGTCGACTTAGTATCATTTATATTATTGGAGCCAGTGAAATTTCGCACTACTGCATATTGCTAAACATTTTCTTAGCGAAGATTGTGGTAGTCAGTAAGATTGCAGGTCTACAAATCGGGAGGTTGTGGGTCTAATATATCTAGGACCTATCTCTTGCACTTGCATCCTGACGGGTTTACTGCCCCATCCCGCGGGAGTCGTACAGGAACAATATGTCAAGAGCTTCTAAGGAATTAGCTCACATGATTATCTCCCTTCGAGTTTCAAGTGCTTACTAGTTTAATACTTTGTTATTACCTACTTCAACTAATATATGATTATTACATGTTCAACGAACTTTAATCAAGTGATAACGAAGATATTGTCTAGGTGTTTCCATTTAAGCAAATAAATAAATCAGGTTGGTATCAACATCTGTACTGCACAAACTACACACTGTTTGTAAATAAATAATTTTACGAAGTTGATGTAGAGCTTAATTAAGAAAATAATCTTTACAGTAATAATTTTTAGCAACAAATTTGCAGAATATAAATATGAAAGTTGCCAGCATTTAGACCAATAAAAAGAACAGTACCACCCTGTTTGCCTTTGCACTTTCTTTAGCAGTCTAGCAGGATTGATTTCTTACGAAGTTCACAACCTAACTGGGTCCTGATTTATGAACTCCACTCTTATGAAACTTGATCACAGATCCTGCTCGGTTCCTTCAGGTTCACCAAGCCTTCTTGGCGAAGTGTACACCTTTGCTAGATCATTCGCATCCTATGAAATAAATACAAAATAACTAAGACGGACGCTTCTTCCTTCCCATGCCGTTTCGATTTCCACTTCTTCTTCCCAATTGGCTAGAGGGTTCCTTTTCAGGTTTTTCCTTTTTCAGTTTTACTTCGAGTGTTTAGAATTATCACTTTTATGAGGTTCGCCTGCACCGATTCCACTCTTTGGCTGACCAGATGGTCCAACTTTCAATTCCCCACGTTTACATGGGACTTCCTTAGTTTCCTGGATACCAGAGGATCTAGCATTCCGACGGTTCCTCAGAATCATTTCCCTTCATAGGTTAGTACCTCGAAAGTTAATGTTTAGGTTCTTCCTTTTTACGAAGCTTACCTGCAGCACTATCCTTTTTAGACTCATCAGAGGGTTCAGATTTCGGTTCCTCGCATTCACTCAGGTCACACTTTGCCTTTCACTTCCAAGAAGCCGTGTGGGTCTTTTAACAAAACTTTCACTGCTTCTGTACTTAATCCCCACTTTATATTTACATATTTTTAGATTTTTTTTGATGAATTTACGTCTCAATTTTCAACTTTCTAGCTTTAACCGTTTTCGAGATGTGGGTGTCAAACTCAACAGCTTTTCCGTCAAGGAAACAGTTGTTCTAACTCTTTTAAATTTAGGATCACAAAGTTTTTCTTAGATGTGGGCTTATAATTTTTACAGTGGTTTCTCTCGAGTAATTGTATTATACAATGCTTTTTTTGGAGGGTGCGAATAAGGCATAAATAAAATTATTTTAATTTTTATATATCTCAAGAAAAAGATAAAACTTTTTTTCAGAGTTATTCTAGTGAAAACAGTACAAAAATTTACTTTAGTACCTACTTGGGTTCTCGTTAGCCTACAGATGAAACCCTTAAATGTCTGCTTATTTAGGAAAAAAATTAATAGAGGTAACAATTTAGTAGTGACTCAGAAGTAGAGCTGCTACTGCATCCCTAGTCACAGTATGAGTCGTACATGTACTAAAATGTACTAAAAATGTGTTTTACTTTATGATTTTTTAATAATAAAGTATTGTGATCGACCTGAAATTTCAAAAAAAATTGCTACCCTGAAATTTTGTATTTTCACGTTTTAGGACTAGTAGACCACAAAAAAGCAAAAAAAAAATGTCCGTCTGTCCGCCGTAGACGCCGTCCGCAAAACCGTTTGAAGGCGCATAGCTCACAAACCCGTTGAGATATTAAATTGAAGTTTTTATGGTGGGTAGATTGGGTGAACCCCTACGATTAGTATCTTTTTGGTTGGTGGGGGTGGGAGTGGGGGGGAAAACAATGTGTCCGAAACGTTCGAAAGCTGGGATTGAAGCATTCTAAAATCCATATCTCCTGAACCGTTGATCTCAGAAGTGTGAAACTTTGTAGTTATCTTAAGGGATACTAGAAAAGTAGACAAGAGCTAAAATTGTGTTAAACTTTAGACTACAATATCTTCCGAACCAATTGTACCAGTAAGATGAAATTTGGTTTCTGTATATAAGATCACAAATGGAGTCTACTGAATATAAAAATTTTCAGAGGGGAGGTGAAGTACGAAAGTGGGGGATAAAAATTAAATTTGTATATCTCAAGAACCGTACCAGATATGATGTTAGAAGTTTTACCGGAGTTAGGCCCAGTAGACTTCTAGCAGGAAAAAAATATTTGGTGGTGCTGGCGAAGGGGGTGACAGTGGGAGGGGGTGGAACGAAAAGAATTTTGATTTTTATTTCTCGAAAACCGCAAAGCATAGAAAGCTGAAAATTGACGACTATATAGAGTCACTGTAGAAGTATCCTAGAAAAATAAAATGTTTGATAGGAGTAGCAAGCTACGGGGGTGGGGGTTGTTTTTCATATCTCAGAAGCAGCGTATGCTAGAAAGTTGAAACTTAGTATCTATATGTAGAAGTACTACAGGAGTAATTAAAGCAAAAAAAGTTTAAAATTTTGTTGATGTACAGAGTTGGAGTAATGCGGTGTAGGTCACTATGCGACTGATAACCAAAAAATTAAACAGGAGGCTATTTGTAACGTTATTTTTTAAGTTATCAGTCGCATAGTGACCTACACCGCATCTCAGTATTAAACACGTTTCGGACCTCTACCCAAAAAATAATAAAGTTGCGTCCAGACTGTTGGCAGATTTTATATAATCAAAAGAACGGCTGACAGGCTCAGAAGAGTACTTTCAACCGATCTAATTGTACCCACCGTTCTGCAAAGAAGTGATGGTACGTGGACTGGGAACAACAGGGAAACTTTAGAACTTCTCATGGAGACCCACTTTCCAGACTGTACAACCCAAGCGGGTGAAACGTGCTTAGGGAACCAGTCAGGAATGCCGGAAAATCCGTCACTGGGCACCATAGAGGAAGTTATAACCAAGGAGAGAATGGCGTAGGCTATTCAATCCTTCGCGGCGTATAAATCACCAGGGATGGATGGAATTTTACCCATAAAGCTTCATGAAGCAATCATCCCTTGGCTATTAGTTATTTATAAAAGCTGCTTATACTACTCGTACGTTCCGATTGCTTAGAGACGGGTTAAAGTAATATTTATACCGAAGGCGGGTAAACGGGGCCACACAATGGCCAAAGACTTTAGACCCATTAGCTTAACCTCTTTTCTGATGAAAACCCTAGAAAGGTTGCTCGAGATCTCCATTAGATGCAATCTGGATATAAACACTCTCTCTACATCACAACATGCGTACACGAAAGGTAAATTGGTAGATACCGCTCTACATGAGGTAGTAAGGACCATAGAGAGTACGATGCATAATAAAGAATACACAATAGGTGTCTTTCTAGATGTTGAAGGAGCCTTTAATAACGTTGAGAGGGATGCTATTCGGAAAGCTCTGCTGAATGCAGGGGCTGACCTGGGCATTACCATCTGGATCGACGGCATGCTTGAAAGTAGAATGATACATGCATCCATTGGTGAGAATGAAATATCTGGAACTGTGTCCAGAGGTACCCCGCAGGGGAAAGTTCTATCACCACTACTTTGGGTATTAGTCGTCGATCCTATTTTATCCCAGCTCGAGAGGGACGCGATCAAAGTGGTAGCGTACGCTGATGACCTAGTTATACTGGTATCTGGCAAATTTCTACCCACGATAGCTGAACTAGTGCAGGGAGCACTACGGAAATTGTACAAATGGGCGGCAAGTTGTGGTTTGGGGGTTAACCCCACAAAAATTGAACTGGTTCTTTTCACTCGAAGGAGAGCAATACCCCCATTTACAATTCCAAAAATAGGTAATACCATTCTGGAGCTTAAAACTGAAGCTAAGTACCTGGGAATTATTCTTGACGCTAAGCTTAACTGGAAGAAAAACCTTGATGAGCGCATCAAGAAAGCAACAATTGCCTTCTATACTTGCAAGAAGGCCTTTGGCAAGAAATGGGGAATAAAGCCCGCAATGGTTCACTGGATGTACATCTCTATCGTAAGGCCCATTCTTCTTTATGGTGGCCTGGTATGGTGGACAGCCCTGAACAAAAGTGTGCACAAGAATAGTCTAACGAAAGTGCAGAGAGCGGCTTGCTTAGGCATCACGGGCGTTTTGCAATCAACGCCAACAGCTGCAATGGAGATTATGCTGCTTCTGCTGCCAATAGATATTCAAATCAAGAATGCTGCTGCCAAGAGCGCCCTGAGACTAAAAGAGTCTGGTGGCTGCTGGAAATCTGCGGATTATGGGCAAAAAATTCTTTCATTATTTCCAGATTGTGGGCTTAGTGAACTCACCGACTATATAACTCCGTTTTTAAGCTTCAATACAGGATTCCATACCCTTTTCACTAGGGGGGACTGGGATAATCAAAAAGTGATAAGGGAATCTGAAGTTGCTATATTCACGGATGGGTCAAAAATGGATACTAGAACGGGGGCAGGGATCTTCTCAGCCGACATGAACATTCAAGTATCCTTTCGTCTGCCGGACTACTGCAGTATTTTTCAAGCCGAGGTTTTTGCCGTAAGCAGTGCAGTGGACATACTAAATTCCGCAACAAATCTTCCCGAAGAGTCATGTATAAAGATTTACATAGACAGCCAAGCAGCAAAGAAAAGAAGTCGTATAGAGACCCGTAACATTACGGCAGTCATAACAGGGCACTGTCTCCTTGGCAGATATGCACAACGCTTAGGCGTTCAATATAATGACTACTGCAGAAGCTGCAGAAGTGAAGAAGAAGAAGAGAGTGTTAGGCATCTACTTTGTGAGTGTCCCCAGCTAGCCAGCTGTAGGTTCAGAGCCATGGGCAGCTACTTCTTCTCCAGACTCGGGGACATGGCCGGAGCACGAATTGATGAACTAGCCAAGTTCATTCGCATCTGTGGCTGGTTCGACTAGCTTTCCCCTGTAGCAATGCTACGATAACTCCCTATATGGGCTTCATTAAGGTGTCACGGGTGTGGTATCACAATGGACCAACCGAATGGTCTAAGTGAGTCGATCCATGGTTTGGATGGCTGCCACTATAACCTAACCTAACCTAACCTACTATGCGATTGACAATTTTCAGTTTCGATGAAAAGGGGATAAAATATCGACGTATGAGGTGAATATCAAAAAATATAATTTTAGTCGATTGTATAGAAGGCCTAAACTAAATTCAGTAAAAATGGGTCAATAATATGAAAAACAAACCTAAATTTTTAATGTCAGTGAAGAAAAATTGAATTTGCATACAAAAGTGCATTAGTTGGATGATTCACTTACGATTCATTCACTCACTAACTAAAGCAAAACAGAAGAATCGAAAGTGAATACACCTGTAAACATGCAGCTCGTCTAGATGAATCGTTAGTTAGTAGATTCACTTGCTATGTATTTGCTTTGTTGGGTTTGACATTGAACGGGGAACGTCGTCATATTTGATAAGTTTATTGGGATGACAATCCGAATTCGTTTCTACTCTTTGGCCTTTACATCAAAAATCTCAATATCAGGTGTTCAGTCATTTGACGCGATTCTTAACTATTAGACACGTACTTCCGGAGATAAGCGCTATTTTTGGTACGACTGAAGTGATTACTGCGGCTCTAGGTATATCTCAGCTGCGGTTATCTATGATTTTATTAAAGAAACTGTTTCGAAGGTATCAGCAACGATTCGTTTGATAACGGAAATTGACTCAATTTTAAATCGCGCCATCTCGGTCAATTAGAAACAGAACTTAAGTCAGTTATGACGCGGTTGAGTGGACATTCGATATATCGCTTTCGACATTGGATAATTTCAACATCAGCCGTCTAATTGCCCATAAGAATTGACTTGACCTTGAGTACAATTTCTTAAGTGGTAGTCTGATCGGGGCGTTAAATTTACATGAACGCAAACCCCGACGAGATACGATTGCTGATTGGATACGTTAAAAAAAAAACGTAAGACCAAATATTTAATTTAAATAGCAATGCGGCGTTATTCTCTAAGATAGTAAGTAAGAAGTATTAAACTGACCGTTCAGTACAGCTCAATTTCAAGAATACGCTAACTAGCCAGCGATATCGCATTTTGCTATCATCAAAGCTGCAAATGATTTGCCACTAAGATAATAATTGCTAATAATTGCAGTACCGATTTAGCACTTGAGATAGATTCTGACTTAATTAAGTAAGAGATAAAAGCAATTTTTTTTCAAAAATTTATGCAAGTCAGTTACACAGCAATTGTCAGTGTTTCTGAGACCCCCAGAGGTCAATGCTGCATACTGCCATTGACTTAGCTGCCCTGAAAATGAAAAGCCGGTGAGTTTCGTTGTCAAGCAATTTTGTAATTGTTGCATTTAATTTGTTTTCACTAGGTACACGGTAATCAGTACATACGTCCAATTAAATAAGATTTCAACAATGTTCTTGTGAAAATTACCTTTTAATTACATTGTGGGCTACTTTGCAATCCATTCATCGCCATTTTTACCCTAGTTTTAAAAAAAAACCACCGAAAAGCTTGGTCAAGTTCAAGAAAAATTTCGAACTGTTTCTTGGCAGCTGATATGCAACAATAAAAGAAGCACCGAAATAGAATTGTATAATATTTATATTAATATGGTTCCGAAAATAACAATATTCGTTTCGACTTTATATTTTCATATTCATTTTTGTTTGGGGCTGGTTTTATTGTGCGAAACATCTTTCCGCGCTGCGGATGAAAGTGAGAGAAAGTATAGGATATTTTAGAAAGTTGTTTATTTTTGGATAATCTTTTTTGCGGAAATGATTTTCGTAGAAACGACTCAGTTTTCGCGATTTAAAATAGAATTATGTACAGAATTTTTATTATTTGATTAGAGTACACAAGGCATGATTCTTCAAACGTCTCAATTTGCTCGTTTAAGCGTTGCACAAGAAAGCTACCGTCTGCGCCAGTTGAAGTACGATTCCTACATTGCGTCAGGCGTATTGCTTGATGTGTACGGCAGGTGACAGAATGTTGCTCATTATATATTTAAGCATGTGCACCACTAAAAAATAAGTCATGGGAATACACTTGACGGAATCACCTTACTCCTGTCTCGTATCATGCTTTCTCAGCAACTACTTTCTTTTGGCTTTCTCGCATGGCGCTTTCTCAGAAACCACTGGATACTCTCTTCGTTTTGCCTGGTCTGAAGCAAATCGGGAACCTTATATTTATGAATTTTTTCATTAAACTAACGAAAAAAATCAACCAACAGTCTAGGCGCAACTTTATTATTTTATGGGTAGAAGTCCGAAACGTGTTTAATGATGAGATACGGTGTTGAGTACTATGCGACTGACAACCTAAAAAATAACGTTCCAAATAGCCTCCTGGTTGTGTATTAAACCCCCTGGTGGATTACATTAGACTTCCTGGTGTAATTGGTTCGGAAGATATTGTAATCCAAAGTTTTTCACCCCCCAACCACCCCCCTTAAAGTTTTTAGCCCTTGTCTAATCTTCAAGTATCCCTAAGGGTAACCACAAAGTTTCAATCTTCTGACATCAATCGTTCAGGAGATATGGATTTTAGAATCTTTCAATCCCGGCTTTCTAGCGTTTTGGATTCATTGTTTTCCCCCCCACTTCCGCACCCCTCAACCCTTAACGATAATTTTTTTGCAAATGATTCCACTATCATAGTACTACATAAGTTCTAAGTTTCAGCATCCTAGCATAAGTGGTTCCTGAGATCTGGAAACCAAATTTTTTCGTCTAAAACGCTCCCCCTCATATCCCCTCACAACCCCACGCCCTTAAAAGATACCATCCATAGGGGTTCACCCAATCTACCCACCATAAAAATTTCTACTTAATACCTCAACGGGTTTGGGAGCTACGCGCCTTCAAACGGACGGCATACGGCGTATACGGCGGACAGACGGACATTTTTTTTTTTTTTGCTTTTTTGGTGTTTACTAGTCGTAAAACGTGTAAATACAAAATTTCAGGGTAGCAAATATTTTTGAAATTTCAGGTCGATCACAATACTTTATTATTAAAAAATAATAAAGTAAAATCGTCAATTTTGGTCCATGAACGCGTATATTTATTCGTTGTAATCATATTCATCAAATAATGAACAAGTTCGTCGAATGATAATTTTTTCTTCTTATTAATGAACAATGATGTAGAACGAGATTCTTATGAATATGTACGTCAATTTATGAATTTTTTTCCATACTGACAAAAAACTACAACTAAACACGATAAATACTTGTAGCATTTGAAAATATTTCAGTTTAGTGCGTAAACAGATAACACTAGCTCCAGTTCAGACACCATACAAAATCAAAACTAATGGTACTAAATACATATATATTTCTTCATACCACGTTGAATGTACAGTAGAATCTGAGGAAGGGACCACCTTCCTATCTTGACCACTTGCCTAAAGTTGCCATTTTTTTACGGTCCCGATGAAAATCATTGATTTTACATCCACATTTCGTTTTGTATTGTGACCATTTCCATATTGTGACCATTGACCACTTTTTAGCCAATATTTACGTATGACATACATGCCGAGTACATCCTATAATGTGACCATAAAATACTACTACATATATCAATTCATACACAAATGTTGCGAAATGCAAAATGAGGCTGAAATAAATGTGAAATATATTTTATTTATAAATAGTTAAAAGATGAAAATCGCCACTTTTGTTCTGATTGATAATACAACTTGTTTTTTTGTACTTGAAACCTATTTTATTTTTTAAATTATTTTTATAATCTGACCAATCGAATAATGTGACCAATTTTGCGCAGTCCCTTGGGTGGCACTATATAGAGGTTCTACTGTATATTTTCCGCTCCCGAGCTATGTTCCTTTAAGGTATACTTAAGAACGACCGTCTGCGCCAGTTATAAAGCGGTGTTAGACGATGCCTGCGTGATGTTGAAGTTAAGGTAAAACCTTGTGAGACGTTGGAATTAATAGGTAAAAGAAGGGACAGTAGGCAATGGATGAGGCCGGTAATAATAATTAGGAATAGAGTTAAGTCTGCGCCATGTGGGACACCGACATAAATATGTAGAAAGAAGTTTTCGTTGGACAACAAAATAAGCCAAAATTGGTAAAAAACAGAGGAGAAGACACGTTACACTAGGTGAACCAACCACAACATCTGAAGCCGATATTAGTGGTCCTCGAAAGGACGACTGGTAAAATTCTAGCTACAGTCTTGTCTACTAGCCAATCCGTATAAAGGAAAGCTATTACATAAATTGATGTCAAGGAAGGCTCACTGGCAATGTAATGACCAGCGCTATTTCAGTTGGTAATTAACGATAGTTGCAAGATGGTTTAGGAAGTTTTTCTATAAGGGTCTCTTTCTTTCCTGAGCTTTATAAGCAAAGTTGATGATGTGTCTCAGGGATTAGATTCAAATTTCCGCTCTTTAAATTACGACAAAGCAAAACCTGATATATAAATCTATATAAAGGTACGTAGGTCCGGACAGTAGCACACCGTTAACCCTAACCAAGCACTAGTGTGGATGGTCGGCATGAAACCGATATAGAGCATCCTTTGGCATTCTTTCGCCGTTCTGAAGGATAAATTCTTCGCACAAAAATTCGTGTTTTACTTTATTATTTTTTAATAATAAAGTATTGTAAAATTTGAAAAAAAATTTGCTACCCTGAAATTATGTATTTTCACGTTTTAGGACTAGTAAACCCCAAAAAAGCAAAAAAAAAATGTCCGTCTGTCCACCGTACGCAAAATCGATTGAAGGCGCGTAGCTCCGAAACCCGTTGAGATATTAAGTTGAAATTTTTATGGTGGGTAGATTGGGTGAACCCCTACAACTGGTATCTTTTGAAGGGGTGAGAGTGTGAGGGGGAGGAGGAAGCGTTTTAGACGAAAAATTTTGGATTACAATATCTTCCGAACCAATTACACCAGGAAAACAAAATTTATTTTCTGTATATGAGATCACAAGTGGAGTCTACTGAAAGTAAACTTTTTGAGGGGGAGGGTGGAGCACGAAAGTGGGGAGATAGCAATTTTTCAAAAAATGTAATTTTTATATCTCAAAAACCGTATCAGATATGATCTTGAAAATTTTACAGGAGTTGACGTCTGTAGACCTCTAGCTGCGAAAATATTTTGGGGGTGTGAGTATTGGGGTTGATGGCGAAAGGGGGTGGAAATTAAAACATTCTGATTTTTTTTTCTCGAACACCGTAATAAATAGAAAGCTAAAAATTTATGATTATATAGAGCCACTATATGTAGAGAAACCCTAGAAAAATGAAATTTTTGATAAGGGTAGCAAGGTATGGGGGTAAGGGGTGGTTTTTATATCTCAGAAACAGCTTATACTAGAAAGTTGAAACTTAGTACATATATGTAAATGCATAACTAGAGTAAATTAAGCCAAAAAATCCAAATTTTTATTGGCGTTAAATGTGTCTGAATCCACATTTTCGCGAATTTCGTTAAAACTGTTACATGTCGAGTTATCGAAGCAATTTTACTTCTGCGGGCTCTTTATATAAGCGCCTAGAAACGTTCTTAAAAATTTTTCGATATCTAACCCCTAAGGGGGTGTAAAGTGGTTGTGTACATATTCACGAATTCCGATATATTTCTTATGTCTATTGATATTTGGAATTCACTTTCACTTCTAAAAGCTTTAAACATAGTCGGGGAAAAAACTGATTTAAGTATTTTTCAATATTAAACCCCCTGGGGGTGTAAAGTATTGTTCAAGTTTTCACAGATTCCGAAAGTCTCTTAGGTTTAATGTGATCGAATTCGCTTTTACTTCTATGGAATCTTCTATTAATAAAAAAATTGGTGAATAAATAAAAAAATCTGCCAACAGTCTGGGCGCAACTTTATTATTTTATGAGTAGAAATCTGAAACGCGTTTAGTGCTGAAATGCGTTGTAGGTTACTATGCCATTGAAAACCTAAGGAATAAGTAGGAGGCTACTTGGAACGTTATATTTTAGGTTGTCAGCCAGTAATTTGAATTTCCCAATTTTTTTTTTAAAAAAAGGACAGATCTTTGATGGTGCTAGGTTGTAGGAGCTAAACAACTTTTTCTCTAGATATTTTATTATTTATTTAACTGGTAGAGCCTAAAGAAGCCTCACTACTTCTCGAACTACGACCTAAGAGGTCTTTTGTTCCTGGCTCTTAACCACTCCCTAGGACATATCGATTCCTTTGAGAAAGGAGATGATTTTACTCAGGGGAGTCTTCGACAGGTCTTCATAGGTGAATCCACCGAGAATCTGCCTTCTTAATCTGGCCACTGCATCACAATCACACAGAATGTGTGCCGTGGTTTCAGATCTGATATCACAGAATCGACATGTATCTAGTGATACTTTACCGATGATCGTAAGGTGATAATTAAGGAAGTAATGTCTGGAAAAATATCCCATTATGTCCCGTGCGTTATACCTGCTTAAGGAAAGGAATTCCGACGCTCTCCTATTTGAGAAAGTCAGGAATTTCTTTGACTGTCTAAGTCCTGAAAGTGAGTTCCAATAATCTTCCACCTGAAGATTTACCCACTTTAAAATACCATCCTTAATGAAGCCTTTACCTACTCCACAGAATGGTTCCGGGCCAATCATTGGTGAGTTGGCTCCCCGCTTAGCTAGCTGGTCAGCCGATTCATTACCCGGAATACCCTCATGTCCTGGCACCCACATCACTCTAGATAGAAATTAGTTTTAAATTTATAAAATAGTTTCATTGAACGCATCCTTCCTAGCCAAAATATCAAAGGAACCCAAGGTTTTCATCTAATTCCTTTCTACTGCGTAAAACTGATTCTCATTATCTCAATCCGTCTCTCGATGAATTTCACCATGTAATTCAACATAAAGCGCCCTATGAAATTCATCATAGAGCTCAACACGAATATTATCATGAATTTCATCCTGAACATCATCATCAAGTTCATCATGAAAATCGTAAACAAGCTCATTGAGGCACTCCTAGAATGAGCTGATCCATTTGGTCATTTGGTTTCAGTAAAGAAAAAACATTTAGACCGGTTGTCTGGGTAGTCTCGGTAGTCTAGTGGGTAGAACGCTAGTCTACTAATCCTGAGGTCTTGGGTTAAACTTCATGATGAATTTTATCATGAAAAAGTAAGAACCAATACTAAGAGGTATTTCGGAATTCGGGAAAACGCATGTAACCTCTTTACACCTCCTAGTGAGTAAAATATCAACAAATCCTGAAATCGGGTGTTATTAAAACCCTGTGGACGTAAAAACCAATTGTATATTGTTACGCCGTAATTTTGTCGTCATCCTGAAAAGAAGAGAATTGTTCAGTAAACAAAAGTGTATCATGTTTTGAGAGAAATATAGGCCAACTTGAAGTAGTTGACTTCATCGCGGGCTCCTTGTGAAGTCACCTCTGCGCACGTATTGGCCTTCAACCTCACCTAAAAAGATATCAGCACAAAGGAGGGAATTCGTTAAATCGTTATTAATTAAACAAGATAAAACACGGAAGAGGAGCTGGAAGATGGTTAATAGTACGTTGGATTTAGAATTAGATTTAGTTAGGATTAGGAACGTGAAATACTGCTAGGATTAGGATTTAGTAATATTAGGGTAGAATTAGGAACAATTGGAACAAAACATTAACGCAAATTTAACAACAAGTGGAAATTAACACATAACACGCAACATCGAATCACGAATCACATCACTTAGGACAGATCACATCACTGAGGATAAATCACATTACTGAACACGAAATCACATCACAAACGTAAACATTGCCACATAAACTTCACTGAGGACGGAGAAATGTCATATTCGAATTTTCAGTGCAAACATGGCGGACTTACACTGCACGAACTGCAAGTGATAAGGTAGATCACCGGTTTGGGTCCATGCTAAAGAAATGTGAATGCGGCACTGGCGCTGGAGTCTTCTCTGAGCAGTTGAGTGCAAGGGAGTCCTTTAAGCTGCCGGATGCCTGTAGTGTAGCGGAGATTCTGGCAGTGCTCCAGGCAGGTAACATCATGTTGATGGTCGGGATATCTCACTCTCCATTGACAGCCAGGCGGCTTTGAATGCATTGGAATCAGGGACAATTAAATCCCAGCTAGTAAAGCGCTGTCGAGAAGTGCTCAAGGTACTTTGTAGTCAGAATAGAGTACGACTATGCTGGGTACCAGGGCATAGTGACGTACCAGGCAACTAACAGGCCGATGAGCTGGCGAGACTAGGATCGGCGTCGGACGGGATGGTAGAGGAGGTGGTTAATCCGCCTTTAAACGGAATTAAAGCACGTATCAGGGATTGTGCAGCGGACGCAGCGAACTCTAGATGGGAGGCGCTAACGAGCTGTAGGGCACTCTGGCCAAGGTTGGACAGATGAAAGACTAGGGAGATATTGACATGGAGTAGGGGAAGTCTGCGGCTACTTGTCGGAATACTGACAGGGCACTGCTTGCTAGGGAAGCACGCTATGCGTATGGGGATCGCTGACTCTGACATGTGCAGGTATTGTCTTGACCTATACGCTGAGGAGGACATCACCCACATTTTGTGTGAGTGTCAGGCGGTTGCAAGGAGGCGACTGAGGTGGCTGGGCAGCCTTTTCTTTGACAATTTGAAGGACCTAAGGTCAATAGGGCATGATAAGCTAGTCAAGTTCGTTAGGGATCTGGGTTGTTTAGGGGATGTTTAGTGACCTACGAGGTTCTGAAGGGATCGCTATGGGCCCTTTTGGTGCCTAGTGTGCGCGGTGGCTCAGCGCTTCGCCCCTTCTTAAAACTAACTAAAACTAATAACCTTGGAGAAAGCAATCGTCGACCCAGGAAAACGGGGATTAACCGATATAAAAGCTGACCCGAGTTTTCGCGGAAAGTGCTGGACTGAAAAACGGGCTCTTTGACGAGTGACCAGGAGAGTGAAAGCAAGTTTGTGGTTGAAACAAGCAAATCTGTGGCTGAAGTCTTTTTTTTTGGAAAAAGGAGTGCGAACTCAAGTCGGAATTATCACAAGTCGGTGATTTCCGCGGATCCGGGCATAAAGGAGCATCTGTGAAGAGGTCGGCAGAATTCCTGATGGAGTGTTGCGGCGGAGCGTGGTAGTGAAATTAAGAATCAGAATTCGTTAAAGGAAGTCCGAGGGACGATGCACCAAAAGCGCCCTAATTTACTCGTAAGTATATTTGTAGAGTAGTTACTGAGGCATTTAAAGGTACTTTCTTGATTAAAATAATTGTTATAATGAAAGTTCGAAGTGTTTACTTTAGCTGAGTTTTCTCCTTCTTTAAAATTTGTGACGTGTTTCAGTTCTTTTCTCCGAAAACTTGATTCGTTTGGGGAAAGGGGAAAGGCCCTTAAAAAAAAGGATCACTGGCGCCCACGATCCTTCTCTGGGTTGGCCGGACAAGGCCCCGTTCGGCCCTTTTGCGCTCGGGTTCAAACGATTTTTCCGCCGGGAAAGAACGGTAATAATATCTAATCAGACCTAAAAGATGCGACGGAATTCGTCAAACCATAAGCAACCCATTCACACTCTCTTAGCGGTTGTATAGTAAAAAACATGAAAACGGTCTTTAGGCGATTATATAAAAGACCCGTGGAAATAAAAACTTATTCGATATCTAATCAAACCTAAGGAATGTGACGGAATTCGTGAATATGTATATATACTATCACGGTAATCTTTTCGTGTGAAAGACGGCATTCCACTGCAGTTTCTAGGGTTTCCGGTCGATTTACATATATCAGAGGTGTATCAGTTCTGCGTTTGTTCAGTATTAGTGAACATCGTATCTGATAAGTGTTCAACATTTCACGGAACTGATGACCTGCGGCTATCATGTGCGGTGTCACGGACCACGTTCGACTGATGCCAAGCAATTCAGAGAACAAATACCAATTTCAACCATATTTTGGACTTGGTCCGAAATTAACCTGTTTCGTACACTGTAAGCATGTAGGTACTCATCAGGAGGCATATTATACACAATGCGACAAATAAGTTTAGAGACTGGTCATGGAAAACATCATTAAAAGAAAAAATCTGGATATTTTTCATTTTTTTTTAATTCAAAATATTCTCCTCCGGTTTCAATACACTTGTTACAGCGATTCAACAGTGATTCGAATTCGTGTTCTAGATCATTTTGTGGAATTGCCTCTAGCGCTCGTGTTGAAGCTGTTTTGATGGTCGAAATATCATTAAAAAAAACATCCTTTCAACTTTAATTTAAATTTCGGGCATAGAGAGAAATCGCATGTGACCAAATCAGATGAATACGGTGGATGATTCAACACACAGACTTGATTCTGAGCCAAAAATTGACGAACAATGAGTGAGGTGTGACTCGGTGCATTATCCAGTTCTCTGGATCACGATATTCGGGTCGAATACGACGGATTCTGGCCATCACACGCTTCAAAACTTCGAGATAAAATGCGCCAGTTGGAACGAATTCCCTGTGGACAATTCCTTTGCTATCGAAGAATGTAATGAGCATTGTTTGAGCAACATTTTAATATTTCAACATCGACAAAAAAGTTGTTTTGGGAGAACTGTTATAACTTTGCTATTTTTTAACCGATTTAAACAAAATTGATATTACCGGGAAGAGGAGTGTCACAGCTTTCAAACGCCGTTCTGTACACATAGATGGTCCTACTAGTTACTCAGATATGGTTCGAGTCTCGGAACTTATTTGTCGCACTGTGTACTTTCAGATTGTTTACTACTTATAGTCGCATTTCATGGCAATATCAACGGATGGTATGTAAGTACCTTGTTCATCGACTGGGTTTTGAACCCACGAATTCCGTCTTTTTTACGAATGGGCGGAACAAGAACTACCTTCACTCAAACTTAAGTGCAACAATATCGTTATCCGGTGCACATTTTATTAAATTCCCGGAATTTTTCTAGCATCTGTAGTTACTTTGAATCAGTAGTCTACAGTTGTTCACTCTATCCTTAAAGCTCTGCATTAGGTTTAACTTAATATCAGCTCAATATAATTGCTGATATTTTCTCAAATTGCAACCAACAGCAAGACATAATTCTATAAATTCCGATTAAAAGTTTTTGTTTTTGTAACAATAAGCAATATTTCAAACTTATCCTAATCACAGGCCATAAAAAAAGCATAAGAATCTGATAAGAGCCCATAATAAAGTGTAAGTGTCCAATAATAAATTTCATGGGGAATAAAAAAACAAAAAAAAATATTCATTTAATCGATTAATCTTTTATTCAATTTAGATAAAAAAAAATTTAAAAACAATTTTTTTCTTATTCCAAATCTCTAAAAGAATATCAAATAATTTTCGTTGATATAATAACTTATAAAGTTATGTAATCTAAGTAAAGAGATAAGATTTGATTATAATGGAAAATTAGAAAACAATGAAGTGAAAAATATTTTTCAGCCTATCGAAAAAAGTAGTAGAAATTAATATCTCGGGGAATTTTCCTGCAACTCTTTTCTAGGTGTGGTAACAAATAGTGTTACAGTGGTTATTGCGACTAAATATTAAAAAAAATTTTAAAATGAATAAGTCACACAATATATTTATTTTTTTTTTCTAAAATTAATTAAATTTAAATTTCATCGTCCAACACTTTTTTCCGATAAAAATCTGACATTGACCTCCAATTTCAAATCTTATCATCATAAATACACAAATATTATTTTCATAGTGCTAATCGAATTAACAGTCTATTTTCGCAATTTAAAAAAATTCTAATCTAAACTTATGGTATGATTTGAGCCGGAACTACTCGGTTTTTAAGACGCTCACACATTTCAGTTAACATTAAATACGAAATATTGTAATGTCATATTTATATAAGTTCAATATTCAAGCTATGAAAGGCTTCCATTCTTGCTCACTGTATTACATAGTTATTATATTTTCTGATAAGATAAGATGCCGTCGTTATACCTATGTGTAGAAAGTGTTATCACACTTAATTTGAACACGAATTATTGCAATTCATGAAATTCATTTTTGAGAAGAAAAAAAAATTATCAATACCGGACAATCGGTGATTGATTTATAGAATATACGAATATTGAAATGGGCGTGGAATAACAAAAAAAAAGTTCATTTACTCAATACAAACAAGACCAAGACCAAGCTAATCAACAGAATTAATTAACAGACAGATTTAGTTAATTTTAATTTAGCAAAAAAAAATTATCAGTTAAAATTGAATGCATATACTATATTTTCTCTTAGGTCTTCTTAAATATTGAATTAATTTTTATTCGACGAATTCTTCATATAAATGCCTAGAAAGTGTATTCAGGATTTTTTGAAATTCGACCCCTAAAGGGGTCCAAAGAGGCTGAATACATTTTCACGAATTTAGCCAGATTAGATTAGATACCGAATAACTATTTACTTTCACGGGTTTGTTTAATAATCGTTTTCAATCTTTTTTTCCCTTTTCAACCCCTTAGAGGGTATAAAAGGGTTGAATAGATTTTGAGGAATTCCGACACATCTCTCAGAAGTGATAAAACTTTGAATTGTTTTTTACATGCTCGGGCTTTCTTTATATTTATCCAAAATTAGCTTTCAGAATTTTTGAATATTCAACCCCTAAGGGGGTTTAAAGGGGTTTCATACGTTTTCACAATTTTCGCAATATCTCTAAGGTTTGATGAGATATAAAACTGGCTTTAGTTTAAGCAGAGTTTTTATATAATAGCCTACAAACCGATTTTAGGATTTTCTGATATCCAATCCCTAGGGCCGTGTAACGGGGTTGCATACATTTCCAGAAATTCCTATATATTTCTTAGTTTTGATGAGATATCGAATTGATTTTTACTTTCTAAGGCTTCCTATATAATCGACAAAAAGTTTATTTTCGGAGTTTTAAATATTCAACACTACGGGTGTAAGGAGGTTGCACACTTTTCACAGTTTTCGACATATTTCTTAAGTTTGATGAGATATCAGATTGATTTTTACTTCTATAGAGTTTTTATATAATCGTCTACAAACCCATTTCACGATTCTTTTGATATTCAACCTTCAATCGGCCGTCAGCTGTGGGCGCCGTGGGCAGAAAGGCTGAGATTGACATGGTGCAGTGGCATCACAACGGATCCATATAGCAGTCTATGTGGTAGCTATATTTGCCAATAGCTACCCAACCTAACCTACGTATTTGTTTTTTCAATAGAAGTAAAAGCGAATTCAAAAACTTGCATTAGAACTTATTTGGAAAACCACCACCACCCCCGTTGTTGTCGTTTGATGCGGGGGAAGACACGCATCAAACCAGTGCATCTTGAGCAAGCAAAGATGGCCCATAGTACTCGAGTCCCCAGTCGCTACCCAAACTCTTTCGTCTTCCTCATGAATTGCAAGAGCTCAGATAGGGAGCGAGAACAGAGTGCCTCCATCCTCATAACATCAACGCCGTATACGTGCATTCTCGCGAAAGAGTAAGCTGGACACTCTAGAAGAAAATGTTTCGTTGTGTCATCACTCTCGTCACAAGCAGTGCATATGGGATCGTCAATGATTCTCATTCTGACCAAATGTATGCCACAAGCGTTATGCCATCTGAGGTCACCAACCAGACTACCACATTCTCTTCTGGTCAATTTGAGAAGAAAAGCAGCGGTTCGTCCACTTGGTCCCTCAACAAGGTTTCTAGTCTGTCGCATTCGCGGAAGAAGCCGCGATTTCTCAATGTGTGATATACTCAACCTTTCAGGCAACAGGCAGACCAAAAACCGGTGCTGGTCCGGCCAAAGCTGACTCCGATCCAGCCTTTGCTAATGCATCAGCTATTTCATTGCCATTTATACCCTGGTGGCCTGGAACCCGTATGAGCTTTAAGTCTGCCAAAAGTATTCCATCGTTATTTACACTCACGTACCATCTTCGAAAAGACGATTGGATTATCTACGGACTGTTAAGCGGTCTGACTGTTGCAAATGCAGATTCGCCTGTCTTTCGACCTGCCCTCTATCATCCGCATATACTGCAGCTTGAAAGACTGAATTATGTTTTTCTACGGCGAAAGAGTACTTGAGACCTCCAGTCTACAAGTACAATCCAGCTCCCGACCCGTCTTCAGTCATTGAGCCGTCTGTATAGAATATATCAGTGAATCCGCTAAGCAGTACAGACTGGTTTTCCCACTCCTCTCTACTCGAGATCACTACCTGATATTTCCTTTTGAGCATACAGATCGAAGCCATAGCATCCGAAGGCATATCGAAGATGGAGTTTCCAGATAACCTTCGACTCCTGTAGCTTGCTACCCTTATTTTTCTGGGGTATCTCTATACAGTTATCAATTTTTAGCTCTCAATCCTTTTCGATTTCCGAGAAATAAAAACCAGAATTTTTTCATTTCAACCCTCTCCCACCATAACCCTCTAAATCCACATCCGCATGTCTTCGCTAGAAGTCTACTGATCCTAAAAAAAACTTCGAGGTCATATCTGGTACGGTTCTTGAGATATAAAAATTTAATTTTTATGAAAAATGGCTTCTGCGCGCCACCACCCACCCTCCTCAAAAACTTTACATTCAGTCGACTCTACTTGTAATTCTATACACAGCAATCACATTTTATCTTCCAAGTACGATTGAGTCGGAAGATATTGTAATCCAAAGTTGTTCACCCCCCACTCACACACCCCACCACTCCCATTAAAATGTTTAGACCTTGTCTAATCTCCTAGTATCTCTTAAGAAAACAACAAGTTTTAACCTTCAGACATCAATCCTTCAAGAGATATGAATTTTAGAATGTGTCAATCCCAGCTTTCAAGCGTTTCGGACGCATTTTTCCCTCCACTCCCACACCCCTCAAGCTTAATCGAATTTTTTTTTGCAATTAGGTCCACTATTATAGTTCTACATAAGATCCAACTTTCAGCACCCTATCTTAAGCGGTTTCTGAGATCTAGAAACAAAAATTGCTCGTCTAAAACGCACCACTCTCCTCCCCCATACACCCTCGTAGGGGTTCACCCAATCTACCCACCAAAAAAATTACAACTTAATATCTCAACGGGTTTGCGAGCTAAAGCTGCTCTTAGCGATTAAAATTGCTCAATTTGTAGCAATATTCGTCAATTTTGATGTCACGAAAATATGTAGCAACACACAGCAACAATAGCAACAGGTAATGTGGATAAACTTTTCATCAATTCGTTCCTGAATTGTGATGAGCGATATTGACCAATATCTAGCAATTCAGCAATAAGGGCTTACACGAGCAATTCAGTCTGTGAACAACACGAAAGCAAACTTGACAAACAAATTTAAAACTTAAAATAAAACATGGATATATTTGAATTCCAAGCCATTATAACACGAAACTTGACAAATAAATGCAAAATTCAAAACAAAACTTGACAATTGAATCACCGAACGAGGACAATTGCAAGTCAGTGGAATTACAGCAACTATAGGGCGAACACCAGCAATCTGCCACATTACCGAAATATTGCCGCAACTAGCATGATATATATGATATTAATCGCTCCACCAGTTTTGGCAATAGCCGTCGGGCAATTATTTGCTTGAAAAATTGCTCGCGTACGAGCACCTTTAGCGCCTTCATACAGTTCCGCGTACGGCGTCTACGACGGACAGACGGATATTTCTGTTTTTTATTGCTTCTTTTGGGGCTTACTAAAAATACAAAATTTTATTGTATTCAATTTTTTTTTTAAATTCAGATCACAGTAATTTATTATTAAAAAGTAATAAAGTAAAATAAAAAATTATAAAAATTTTTTTAATCGAAGAAAAACACAATTAAAAGAAATAGAACCAATGAAAAAATTAGGACAAAAATAAAGAATTTAGTAAAAACCATTTAAATATATTAAACAAAAATTTGTGGTTGTAAAGAACTTTTTGTGCTAATTGAATTTGGTTTTTTTAACAGTCGTTAAAAATAAAAAGAAAACAATACGATAAAAAAAAAATTTTTTAAATTAAAATGCAACAAAAAACTCCATTGAAAGAAAATTGATTTATGTTTTATTTGTTTAAGAAAACATAAATTTTGAACTATCCAAAAAAAAAGAAAAAAATATGTAAAATGTCGGAAAAAAAACCTTAAAAAAAGTATTTAAATAAAGAAAAACATAATTAAAAGAAAAAAAACCTTGAACGAATCAAAAAGTAGAAAAACAATTGAAGAAGACATTGAACAATTAAAAAAAACTTTAGACATTTCTGAAGAAAAGTAAAACTTATTAAAAAAACAAACGAAATAAAGAAAATGGAAATAGAGAAAAACATTATTATTTTAAAATTAAATTAAATTAAAAAAAAAATCTGCCAACAGTCTGGGCGCAACTTTATTATTTTTTGGGTAGAAGTCCGAAACGTGTTCAATACTGAGATGCGGTGTAGGTCACTATGCGACTGGTAACCTAAAAAATAACGTTCCAAATGGCCCCCTGTTTATTCTTTAGATTATCAGTTGCATAGTGACCTACACCGCATTGCTCCAGCTCTGTACATCAATACAATTTTGAACTTTTTTTTTGCTTTAATTACTCCTATAGTACTTCCACATATGCATACTAAGTTTCAACTTTCAAGCATACGCTGTTTCTGAGATATGAAAAACCACCCCCACGCCAGTACCTTGCTAGCCCTGACGAAAATTTTTCTAGGATACCTCTTCAGTGATTCTATATACTCGTAAATTTTTAGCTTTCTATGCTTTGCGGTTTTTGAGAAATACAGATCAGAATTCTTTTCGTTCCAACCCTTCCCACCGTCACCCCCTTTGCAAGCACCACCAAATTTTTTTTTCCCTGCTAGAAGTCTTCTGGGCCTAACTCCTGTAAAACTTCTAAGATCACATCTGGTACGGTTCTTGAGATATAAAAATGAAATTTTTTGAAAAATGGTTATCCCCCACTTTCGTACTCCAACTCCCCTCTCAAAATTTTTACGTTCAGTAGACTCCACTTGTGATCTTTTTCATCTTCCTGGTACAATTGGTTCGGAAGATATTGTAATCTAAAGTTTTTCACTCCCCACCCCTACAATTCAACGCCCCTCCTAAAAATTTTAGCTCTTGTCAACTCTCCTAGTATCCCTTAAGATAACTACAAAGTTTCACCCTTTTGAGATCAACGGTTCAGGAGATATGGATTTTAGAATGCTTCAATCCCAGCTTTCGAACGTTTCGGACACATTGTTTTCCACCCCATTCCCACACCCCTCAACCCCTATCACCAATTGCAAATAGGTCCACTATCATAGTACTACATAAGTTCCAAATCTCAGCCTCCTACCATAAGCAGTTCCTGAGATCTAGAAACCAAAATTTTTCGTCTAAAATGCGCCCCCTCCCCCCTTACACCCCCATCCATCAAAAAGATACCAATCGTAGGGGTTCACCCAATCTACCCACCATAAAAATTTTAATTTAATATCTCAACGGGTTTGTGATCTATGCGCCTTCAAACGGTTTTGCGTACGGCGTCTACGGCGGACAGACGGACATTTTTTTTTTGCTTTTTTGTGGTCTACTAGTCCTAAAACGTGAAAATACAAAATTTCAGGGTAGCAAATTTTTTTGAAATTTCAGGTCGATAACAATACTTTATTATTAAAAAAATATTATAATAAAGTAAAATTAATAAAAAGCGTTATACTTTTGCAAAAGAAAATACAAAAATCTCAATTTTGAAGAACGTAAAGTCTTTTTTGAATTAATTAATGAAACGTTGGGTGAAGCTTGTTGAAAGAAATTGATCAAGATTGTTGAAAATCCCTGAATTTTTTTGTAAAAACCATTAAAAATCACAAAAAGAAACGAAACCTTACAATAGTAAAACATTAAAAAATATACGAAAATGTAAGAAGAAAGTAAAAATTACAGTCGTAAAATATTGTGTTCTATAAGCAATCTAAACTGTTTGAAAAGGAAGAACTATGTGTGCGCCAACATGCAGACAACCAGAAAATTATCAACATATTTATTTACAATATTAAATTTCGGACATCCACTAATATCCGCTTATTGTGGATTGGGACGTTGTAAACAAACAGTAAGGTTTACATTTCCTGGTATTTATTCGAACTTCTACGCAATATTGAAGATATCAAAAACCATAGAGTTCAATAGTACAGCATTGAATGTTATTGAAATACTACGAAATATTTTCATCAAAACTGACTCTTTTTCAGTCAGTTGCGTGCTCATTACAAACATTATTTGAGTCATGAAAATGTTTTTATCGCTATTACTTTGGCCCGAGCCAGTCGCTAAGGTCATGTTCTAGCTCGTAATCGCATCGTTATTCCACCGAACTAAAACATAATCAGTTCAAACAACATTAGTAACAAATTAGTCATGGAATTTTGAATTTCCAGACAGGGTCGATTCATGTTCACTAAAACTTCATATCGTTGTCGTTGCGCATTTTTTTCTTCATGCATCATATTTCCTGTTGCAGAAAACAATGACAACAACGAAATTAAACAAGAGATTCATGAAGGTAACTTGCAACATCCAAATGACATGATTCATATGTGCTTTAAATGGAAGGATAGATGACACGGTTGACACGCGTTACGTATCAAAACCCAATTATAACAAATTAGCACCTGTGTTCCGAGCGATTGACATACCAAAGGGTAATTTTCATTGTTCACCTTGACCAATTGACTTCAAGAATCGGATTGTATTTATATATCAAAACAGGAAATTATTTAAATTTGATTCCGGATAGCTTCAAAACAAAGTTTGAGTCATCTAGCGGATTGTATAGCAACTACTTTAAGGATTAAATGGTGAAGAAGCTCAAGTCTGCCTCCAGTCCTGGTCTTCCCGATGGTTGTCTTCTAATCAATGGGACTGCGGGAAATTGTTCATCATTTTTCCAAATACATATTTAGTACTCCATCTCTTCAGTGCCTTTTCCGCAGGTCTTTTGGTTCGACCACAATATCTCAAGGATTCTGCATAAGATCGTCCTTAATTTGATCACAGTGAGTGCATATAAAAGGTAATATTTTTTTTTCTCATTGCGGCAATAGCTCCTCCTTTTTAATCGTCCTAATATGTTTGTTATCAATAAATCCCCAATTAGACGAATGAAACAATCTCACGTTACACAAATGCAAACACACTATCCTTTTTATTGGCGCTACGACAAAAGTGCTATGTATTCAGGCATTTAAGAATAAAAGCCATGAAATGATACGAAAACGATTCATTTTCGAATCGTAATATTTGCTGAGTCCAATCTTATATTGTAGTCGAGTTCCTGCCATCTCTGTTTTCAATTTCAAGAATATAAACATTTTTTGGAATTTATTAATAGCATGTCCAAGCTTGACTTGTAATTCAATGTCGATTAAGAATATACTCGATGACTTGCATAACTTTTGGTTCATTATCAACTTAATTTCTAAGAATTAGGCGTCAATTGCAAACATACGACAGATGAGATTTACTCAATCTAGGCGAATACTTCGAAGAAAAAAAAGACACGTAATAATAAATAAATATGTGAATAAGTAAAAATCACAATTTCATATTTTTTTTAATTTTTACTGTTGACTTATCACATTCTTTATAAAGTGTAGGCGCAACAGATTATTAGATAAACAGTTGAACATTAGTACTATAATATCGATGAATGACGTTTGCTTTTTTCCTGACTTTGTAGCAATTTTAAATTAGTAGTCTTTCTTTGGGGTCGAAGTCTAATCGCGACACTTTGTTTATGCAATTTCAGGGTAATTCCTGGTGACAACCAAAATACACACTTTTATAAATTGTTGACTAGATGAAATTGGTTGGCGTCTTTTTGATTTGTTGAGGCTTTATCGCTGTTTTCGACTGAAGTGATTTCGAGGTCTACAAACTCTGTTCTTTTTGATATGACTTCAAGAGAATTAGCTCCCCTAATCAATATAACTGCCTTTTTTTCGTGAACAACAGGGTACCTAAATTTCAGTCTAGATAGTGCCTGAAATTCAGCGATGACTCGATGGCACAGTGTTTCGGTGAGTCATTTATGGGATCACTATTACGAAAGTCAGGTGAAATTGCAGCACCTGTTAAAGTGCAATTAATTGTGTATTGTTATGAAAATAATTTTGAGTTACTTTATGAAAACATTCAAATGTTGACATGAATTTAACCAATTGTACACTCGCATAATAGTTGATAAATTAATTATTTCATCCCCACTATTGCAACAAGGGGGTTTTTTTTATTTAAAAATTTGAAAAAAGTAGAACAAATTAGAAAAGCATAGTCTCAAATTATGTGCTAAATGCATGAATAATTTTTAGAAAAATCTGAGAAATAATTTAACAGTTCTTAAAACTGTCAAAACAAATTAATTCGAACATAATTTAAAAACTAAATAGAACAAAAAAAAAATAATGGTAGCTTATTGAAAATGTCCAAAAAATTAGTTCAAAAATGAGAAAGTTCAGTAATATGTACATTTTCGTATTTATTATTTATTATATTTCAAATGAAAAACAAAACACAATCTAATAAAAAACCAACAAAAAACTGTGTGATTTGTATAAACAATATTAATAAAAAAAATTAAATTTGGAGAGTAAACCATTGAAAAAAATCTGCCAATGGTCTAGGCGAAACTTTATTATTTTTCGGGTCAAAGTTCGGGAGCGGTCAAAGTCGGAGCATATCATCAGTTGTTTCGAGATTATGAAGTTTCTTGGAAAGTTGATTTTGTTCTTAAAATAAAAATATTTAAAATAGAGATTTTTAACCGATTAAACATTGGAAAAGCCCGTGTAGACTATTCGAATTTCGGTATATTATGTACACTAAAAACCCAAAGAAATAAAAACGAATTTGTTGCCTTATCAGACTTAAGAGATATGACGAATTGTTAAAACGTAAACAAACTCATTACTTCCACTTGCGGTTTGAATTTTGAAAAGGATTTTATAAGAACCAACTTCACATCTCATGAGGCACGATGGATTTTGAAAAATTTGTGAAAACGTAAGCAAACTCTTCACACCCCCTTAGTTCTTGAAATTTGAAAAATCGTGAAATAAGTTTTTAGGTCATTACATCAAATGCCGTAATAACCAATTTTATATCTCATCAGAACTAAGTGGTGGCAAAATTTGTGAAATCATATGCAAATCCTTAGGGGCTGAATATCCAAAAATTGAGAAATGTGTTTGTAGGCGATTATATAAAAAGTCTGTGGAAATGAAAAGCGATCTAATATCTCATTAATCCTAAGAAATATGTCGAACCTTTGAAAAGCCCACAACCCCTTACACCCCTTAGGATTGAAATTCTGAAAATGCTGAAATTGACTTTTTGGTTCTTATATGGGAAACCTTAGGAAGTAAAAATGAATTCGATATATCATCAGATCTAAGCAATATGTAGGAATCTGTGAAAACATACGCAACCTCCTTACCCCCACTTGGGGGTTGAATATCCAAAAATCCTAAAAGGAGTTAATAGATAAATATGAAGACAGCAGGAGAAAGTAAAAACAATTGAATTACTTATCACTTCTAAAGGATATGACGGAATTTGTGAAAACTTGTTCAACCCTTAGGGGTTGAAAAAGGAAAAAACTTAAAAACAAGTTTTAGGCGATTATTACGCAAGCCCGTAAAAGTGAAAAGATATTCGATATTTGATCAGACCTGGGGGATATGGCATAATTCGTGAATAAGTATACAACCCCTTTACATCCTCTTAGGGGTCGAATTTCAAAAAATCCTGAAAACGCTTTCTAGGTATTTATATGAAGAAGCCGTAGAATAAAAATTAATTAAATATTTGGGAAGAGCTAATAGATATGACGAAAATCGTGAAAATATATGCATTCCATTTCCACTGATACATTTCATCGCCCCCCCTTCCAAACGCCAATGGATATTTGAAAATTACTTTTCTAGTTGATTTACATATACATACCAAGTTTCAACTTTGTAGCATAAGCCGTTCTATAGATAGGAAAAACATCCCCCACCCCCGTACCATACTACCCTCATAAACAATTATATTTTTCCAAGATGCTACTACTATAGCTCCATCTAAATACCATGTTTCAGCTTTATATCATTATAGGTTTTTGAGATGTAAAAATCTGAACTTTTTCCTTTTCACGCTCCCCCACTCTCACCCTCTACACCCTCACACCCAAAATGATTTAGGTCTATTAGACCTACTTCTGGTAAAAAAGAACAGTGTGAGGTAGATACACTGTTCTTGAGATATGAGACGTGATTTTTTAGAAAAATTCGCATCTCCTCCACTTTCACGATCCACCGCACCCTTAAAAAATTTTACTTTCAGCAAACTTCATTTGTCAACCTTTATACACAAACCGAATTTTATTTGTCTAGTGCAATTGGTTCGTGAGATATCATAATCTAAAGTTTTTTACCCCCACCCTCGTACGCCAATGCCCACTTAAAAACTTGTTTGCGATCTATTCTCCTAGTATACTTACAAATATCCATTAAGTTTCAATTTTGTAACTTTAACCGTTTAGGAGATATGGATTTTAGAATGTGTCGATCTCGGCTTTTTTGCGTTTCGGACGCATTATTTTTCACCCGACTCCTACACCCCTTCACCCATATTGACAATTTTTATGCAAATGGGTCCACTACCGAAGTTCAAATTTCAGCCTCCTAGCATAAGCGGTTGCTGAGATCTAAAAACCAAAATTTTCCGTCTAAAACGCTTCCCCCTTCCTCACACCTCCACTCCTCAGAATTGGGTCACTTCAAGGGGCCTACCCAGTCTATCCATAAAAAAAATTCAATTTAATATCTCAAACCGTTTGGGAGCTACGAGCCTTCAAACGATTTTGCGTACGGCGTACGGCGGACAGACGGACTAAAATTTTTTTTGCTTTTTTCGAATTTACGAGTCATAAAACGCGAAAAAAAAATTTTTCAGGGTAGCAAATTTTTTTTTTTTAAAAAATCGATCACAATACTGTATTATTAGAAAATAATAAAGTAAAAAATGTATATTAAAATCATAGCACAAAAGGGTATTAAATTGATAAAAAATATAAAGGATATCACTGATAAAATTTTAAAGCAGAGTAGGTATGTTACATATATTTTTCTACAAAAAAAATTAAAAGCAAACTGTGATTTTTTAACCAATAATAAAATAATAAGCTGGAGACAAATTAAAAGAAACAATTTGTTTTTGTAAAAGCAATTAAAATAAAAAAACACGCCAAAAAAATCGAAAAAATTTAACAAAACTAAAAACAAAAGCAATGAAAAAGACAAAAATTAATTGAATTTTTTAGTTTTACAAAAAATAAGGAAACTGGGGAAGATCTTTTTTTATATAAAAACAGAACTTTCTTAAAAATAAAATAAAAAAATGGAGAAAATTTAACAAAAATATTTTTAAATATCTACCCTGAATTTGTTTAACATAATTGCAAAAAATACAAAAGGTGTTAAAAAGCAATATACAATAAAAATATACGTTAGAAAAAAATAATAAAAAGGAGATAAGAAACCCTTTTTTATTGTAAAAATCCATTGAAATTAAAAAAAACTTTGCCAAAAATCGGGAGAAATAAAAAAGGGAAAAATTAAGAAAAAAAAAAAATTCGATAAAAAAAGGCCATTGAAAAATAGAAAATCTAAAAAAAAATTAAAATAGAACCATTGAATTATTTTTATATTTTTTTTAATTTATCACCTTTGAAATCAAAATACGCATTTAGAAAACGGTCAATTAAATAAATTTATTAATAATTATATTATTATTTATATTATAATCAATTTTGTCACTTCATTTTTTACAATATTTGCTAAAAAGTAAAATGCAAACAAATAAAAAGCCGATTAAAATTAAAAAAAAACTTGATAAAGAAGAACAATGCAAACGGGAAAAACAACAAAAATAAAATCATTTTTTTTTATATTTTTTCCGATTGCATTGTTTTTTTTTAAAAAACATTATTTTTAAAAATTTGTGTCACCTTAGATTGAAACATAATGCCTTTAAAATAAAAAAAAATTAACAATTGAAAAAAAATGGATTTTGGGAACCGTTGAATTGTTTTCGCGTCATTTTTTTTTATAATTTTCGCCAAAAAAGATAAAAAGAAAAAAAATTAAGAGTAAAAAGATTTGGAAAAATTTTGAAAAAGTTTTAAAAGTACTTGTTCAAAACTTGAATTAATGCGTAAAAAAACAACAAAAAATTTTCTTTTTTAAAACATTGAAATAAAAAAAAAATATTAAAGAAATTTAAAAAGAACCGAGGAATTATTTCCAAACTTCTGAAAATGTTGTTTTGAAAGAACTTTTTTTTAAAAAAAAAGAAAAGAAACAGTTAAAAAAACACTGGATTAATTTAGTAAATTCGTAGAGTAAAGAGTTAAAAAAATGGTTAATTTATTAAAAGTCGATGAATAAAAATCAATTTTTTTGTCAATTTCAAAATATATCTAAATTAGTATTAGTGAGAAAATTTTTGTTTAGAATGTTGTCAATATTGACGCCGTATGAACTAAAGTCCATTCTAAAGAAAGCAAATATAAAATAATTTAACAGGATGCATTTTAGATTAGATTAGATTTGATCGGAGGCGGAGGGATTCCTCCAAGCACCGCGACCAGTGGTCTATTGTGCTATACCTCATAGATCTTTCTCCAGTTTCAACCTAGAGGTCCTCACTCAGCTTTATTTCTCTTCGGAATTTATCTAGTTCATCATCATCAATGGCGCGACAGCCCAAATCGGGCCAGGGCCTGCAGGAATTTATCTAGTTGGTGTAGGTCTATTTTTGCAATGGTACTATGGTCCTCAAAATGTTCTCCGAAACATTTGTGGCGCTGAGTTGCGACTGCCTCACAGCAGCACAGAATATGTTCAGAGGTTTCTGCCTGCAGTTCGCAGAACCTGCAAAAGTTATCGGTTATGATTCCTATTCTTTTAAGATGATCTTTCAAGCACGAATGACCCGTGAGTATTCCGGTTATTACCCGTACTTTGTTTCTATCAAACTGTAGAAGCTGTTTGCTTCTTTTAGTTGAGTGGTTCGGTATGAATCTTTTCTAAGTCTGGGCAGTGTGACCCTGACCCAGTGTTGGCATTTCTTGTGTTCCTCCCATACCCTTATGCTCCTCTTAATGGAGCAGGTTGAGATTCCACAGAACGGCTCTGGTACAGTAGGGCGGACCACTGCTCCGTCTCTTGCAAGTTGGTCTGCTATTTCGTTGCACTCTATGCCCTCATGACCGGGTACCCAGTGCAAGAGGACTCTGCTGTTGGTACTAAGGATACATAATTTTTCTTGGCATTCCCACACCAGTTTTGAGTTTACTGTTTGTGCAGTCAAGGCTTTTATCGCTGCCTGACTATCTGTGAGAATGACTATGTTCTTATTTGAGTAACCCCTTTCGAGGTTTATTTCTATGGACGTGGATATAGCATGGACCTCTGTCTGGAAAACGGTGGGATATTTACCGAGGGATTCCGTTATCCTTATGCCAGCTCCGGTGCCTTCAGTCGTCTTAGATCCATCGGTATACCATACAATGCTATCCGGTCCGAACTGCGGTGGGTCCCTTGCCCAGTTCTCTCTGTCACAGACTATGGAATTGAAAGGGATTTCGAAGCGATATCTCTTCATCATATGGTCCACAGGCATGTCTAGCATTTGAATGCTACTTCTAAGTCTGGATAGATTATTAGGTCCATTTTTTACTCTGGATGGGTTGCCGTTTAATTCGTTTCTCATCGCGGCTAATCTTGCCTGAGATTCGATAAAGATGTGCAGCGGAGTCAGATCTAAAAGAACCTCCATAGCAGCCGTGGGACAGGTTTGCATTGCTCCTGTCGTGTTGATACATGCCAACCTTTGGAGCTTGTCCAGTTTGCTCCGCTTACTAGTTTTGTTCTTTGCCACCATACTGATGGTCCGTATGCTATCATAGGTCTTACAATAGCTGTATAGGTCCATAAGGCTATTTTGGGTTTCAAGCCCCAGATTTTGCCTACGACTTGTCTACACAAGAGTAGAGCAATAGTGGCTTTTTCTGATACTTTTCCTAGGTGCTTGTTCCATAGGAGTTTCTGATCCAGAATTACTCCTAGATATTTTACCTTTGTCGCGAGTTTGATTTCCGTCTCGTACATCATGAGCGATCTTATTTTGCTCAGGTCTTTTTTTCGTGAAAAGGCACAATCGTGGTTTTGACCTGTAGGCCTTTCTCATGGCACCATGTTTGTGTTTCACTTAGTACTTGCTGCATAAGCTCGCAGAGGGTTTCCTCAAACTTGCCCTTAATCATGATTACTAAGTCGTCAGCATATCCTTGGACTGTAAGGCCGCTATGACTGAGCAAGCTCAGTAGGTCGTCCAACACAAAACACCATAGAAGAGGCGATAGTACTCCTCCCTGCGGGCATCGCATTTTACTCCGTCTTCAAGTATTCTCTGCTTTCTTGTACTATTCCGAAATAGTTGACGAAAATTGGACATGCCTTCGCACTCGCAGAGTCGAAATTAAACACATTATTCTGCATAATTAGCGTATAGGATTGGGAGTTGCAGACAGACGTCATTAAGAAAAACAATCGGAGATAGATGTGAGCCCTGGAGAAGGCCTAGATCGATTGGGCAGAAATAAATCCTTCTTATACGACTCGTATAGAATAAAATTGTCAATGCAAGACAGCCATTGTTCTTAAGTTTAACTTGATGCCAAACTCTATGAAATGCTTTCGATTTTATATTAGATTTTTGCCCTCTAATAGCCGATCTGTAGGTTACAGTGTTATGGGAGAATGGTTGCTCAGCACTTAATTACCTTCTTGGCCATTTTAGAAATATTGCGAGTCATTTTCTTAAAGTGTCCTTGAAGGACACTTTATCACCACCTACTTGATAAATTTAATAATTGTTTTTTTTTTTCATTTTTTCCAGATTCTGATACTCAATTACTAAGCTCCGGACACACGGCTTCGAGCCCCTTCGAACAAAATCTAAGTCCGACTTTAAGTTCGGGCAGCAACAGCAATAACAATAATTTTAGTTGTAGCAATAATACGCAAACCTTAATCGTTTGTGCAATATGTGGTGATAGGGCAACTGGAAAACACTATGGTGCTTCTAGCTGTGATGGCTGTAAGGGTTTCTTCCGTAGAAGTGTAAGAAAGAATCATTTATATACATGCAGGTAAGCAAGCATCGATCACCGATCTTTTCTTGAATCTTCAATTGAATATTGCAATCGTTTCGTTGTAGGTTTTCGAGAAATTGTGTCGTCGACAAAGACAAACGAAACCAATGTCGGTATTGTCGTCTACGAAAATGCTTCAAGGCCGGCATGAAAAAGGAAGCGGTACAAAATGAACGCGATCGTATCAGTTGTAGACGCACGAGCAACGAAGATCCTGATCCGGGCAATGGACTATCTGTGATATCACTGCATAAGGCTGAAATTGAGAGTCGTCAATCGAAAGCTGGTGCTATTATGGAGATGGGTGCGAACGACGAGAACCTAGCAAATAAACAATTCGCCAGTATCAATGATGTTTGCGAATCGATGAAACAACAATTGCTCACGTTAGTCGAATGGGCCAAACATATTCCTGCTTTTAACGAGCTTCAATTAGACGATCAAGTTGCTCTGTTACGTGCCCATGCTGGCGAACATTTGCTTTTGGGATTATCGCGACGATCGATGCATTTAAAAGATGTCCTTTTGTTGAGCAACAATTGCATTATAACAAAACACTGCCCAGGTTTGTAGACTGCTCTTTGATTTAAGTCCATTATTCACAAAGTTTTTTTTATTACAGATTCTCGACTTTCGCCAAATTTAGATATATCCCGGATTGGAGCTCGCATCATCGATGAACTGGTTTTTGCCATGAAAGATATTAACATTGACGATGCCGAACTTGCTTGCATTAAAGCATTGGTGTTCTTTGATCCCAGTTAGTAGTCGTACTGTAAAATAAAATTGAAATATTATTTGAATTGTTTTCTTACTTTAGATGCGAAAGGTCTTAACGAACCACAGAGAATAAAAAGTCTTAGGCATCAAATTCTGAATAATTTGGAGGACTATGTATCAGATCGACAGTACGAATCGAGGTATTAAAGATCCTAAGTTCTTTTTTTAAACGTTCAATGATCAAATTTTTACCTTTTCAGGGGTCGGTTCGGTGAAATTCTTCTAATTCTTCCCGTTTTACAATCGATCACGTGGCAAATGATCGAACAAATTCAATTCGCTAAAATCTTTGGCGTTGCTCACATCGATTCCCTATTGCAGGAAATGTTACTTGGAGGTTTGTTCCGAAATTGTTTTTTAAACTTATGATTATATTATGAATTTTTACCCCGACAGGGGAATTAGCTGACAATTCATCGCCTCTATCGCCGCCAATGATAAGCAACTACAGTCCAACGCATGCAATGGATCAGAATCAGGTAACATCTTCGCTGGATCCGATGTCGCCGACCAATTCGGAGCACATGGGAAGCGAACCGATGTCGACTTGTATCGATCAATCATTAGACGGTCCGATAATTCCGCCAATTATGGATACAATAGGAGCCAATAATTTTTCACGATCGCGCCAACAGGTCAATAATCCGGGTACGAGTTCCGGTTCGCTAAGCGAAAACGCAACAATCGGACAATCGTTTATCGATGCCGATGAAATGTATCAGCGCGGAAACTATCATCGTCACGAGAACATAATGTCCCCGAACAATTCAATTCCGCAACCAAAGGATAACCAGCGCAATAGTAGCGAGATGACTTTGAACGAATACAATCGAACTATTACGGAAAATAACAATACGATGCGAAGGATTCCATTGAAAATGGACACGGAGAACGCAACGTCCGGCTACATGATGAGCGTCGCCGAAATGGACAACTACAGACTTACACTGAAACAGGAACCGGAAAATGGTTATTAGAGTATTAAGAGGTCAAAGCCGCCAAATTACAATACCCCGCTCCTCGAACAGTTTTTTTTTATTGTTAATAAAAAGAAGTGCCTTTAAGGGTCGGTTTCGTTTTAGCGATGTCCGCTTTCGCTAAAGCAACCCCCTTCTCCCTGCTGTTAGATTATAGTAGCATAGACCGAATTAATATTTAGCTATACGCTAGATAATCCCATCTTAACGGTAATTGTTTTATATTTTAATTTTTTTTTCACGAATTTGTTATACGCAAAATTTAACTAAGTGAAATGATAAATTTGTCTTTAAGGTGTTTTATACAATTTCAAATTATTGTAACTTGAAGATCTTTGCATTGTTTTTTTTTGCCGAAACAAAAACAATATATACAAAATTAGTTTTTATTTTTGAAAAATTTAGGTAAACTGTTCTTTGTTAAATTTTTTTTATACGTTATGTTTTACATATTTCTTTTTTTTTTTCTTATGTGTGGTTAAGGAAAAAGTATAGGCGATTAGGTTCGAACGAGATTGTTGTTGTTATGCAATTATGATTAGAAATTTAATAGGAGAAATGGAAAACAAAAATTATTGAAAACCAACAATGGAAACTATTATTTGAACTGTTACGTTGTTTTATTTCAGTTAAGAAATGGTTTGCTGCGTGCCACCGGATAGGCTTGCAGTTAGAAGTCGATCACAATACTTTCATCATTATCAATGGCGCGATAGCCCAAATCCTGGCCTCCTTAAGTCGTCGCCTCCAATCATCTCGATCCAAAGACCGCGTCCTTCAGCTGCTAATATTGAAGATGACTTTACTATCTTCGTCAACCGAGTCTTCCCATCGTTTACCTATTGGCCTGTTACCACTCGCTTTGCCTGAGCAGGTTTGGGGATTATTCTGTCTTCCATTCACTCTACATGGCCAGCCCACTGCAGTTTACGTAGCTTGATGAACGTTGAAGCTTGCTACAGTTCCGTGAAGAGTTGCTACAGTTCATGGTTGTATCTTATTCGCCAGTCCGTTCCTTCCTTCACAGGTCCCAAAATTCTTCGGACGACCTTTCTTTTGAATGTGTTAACTGCTTTTACGGAAGTTCGCGTTAATGTCCACGTCTCGCTGCCATAACAGAGCACAGGTCGCATATTAGTTTTATATATTCGCAGCTTATTGTTCCTGTGCAGTTTCTGGGATTTCATTATTTGAAGTATTATTATTATTCATTTATTTATCTGGTAGAGCCTATAGAAACCTCACTACTTCTCGAACTACGACCTAAGAGGTCTTTTGTTCCTGGCTCTTAACCACTCCCTAGGCCATATCGATTCCTTTGAGAAAGGAGATGATTTTACTCAGGGGAGTCTTCGACAGGACTTCATAGATGAGAGTAAATCCACTGAGAATCTGCCTTCTTGATCTGGCCACTGCATCACAATCACACAGAATGTGTGCCGTAGTTTCAGATGTGATATCACAGAATCGACATGTATCTAGTGATACTTTACCGATGGTCTTAAGGTGATAATTAAGGAAATAATGTCCGGAAATTTTTTTTATTATAACCCGTGCGTTATACCTGCTTAAGGAAAGGAATTCCGACACTCTCCTACTTGAGAAAGTCAGGAATTTTTTTGACTGTCTAAGTCCTGAAAGTGAGTTCCAATAATCTTCCACCTGAAGATTTACCTACTCCACAGAATGGTTCCGGGCCAATCTTTGGTGAGTTGGCTCCCCGCTTAGCTACCTGGTCAGCCGATTCATTACCCGGAATACCCTCATGTCCTGGCACCCACATCAGGGTTAGACTATTATGATGTGCCAGCTCTTTAAGAAGAGTATGACAGTCCCACACAAGAGCGGAAACAATAAGATTTCAGGGCTAGCAGTGCCGCTTGGCTGTCAGATAGGATAATAACTGTAGCGCCTTTTGGTTTATTCAGTAGAAGCTTACCTGCGCACAGCTCTATGGCATGTACGTCAGCCTGAAACACAGTGGCTGTTTGTCCCATTGCCGTCCATATCTTACAATTGGGTCCAAATACGCCCGCTCCAGTTCCACTATAGGTCTTAGAGCCGTCTGTGTACCAGACTGAAGCACCTTCCCCAAAACCTGGTAGACCAGATTGCCATGATACACGATCTCCCAGAGTCAGCATATATGGTTTCTCAAAATCATATACCTTTGGCATGTTATCGTTTACTGAGTCGGTTAGGTCCTTCTGTTTAAATTCCTGTAGAATTTTAAGGTGACCGACAAGGTCTCCTGCCTTGAATTTAATGTACTGCTGTAGCCTTATGGCCTCTCTCAGAGCCTCCTTCTTTATCTCTAAGTGTAATGGGGCCAAGTCTATCATGGCTTCCATTGCAGCAGTGGGACACGATTTAAGTCCCCCAGTAATGCTATGAACAGCACGCCTCTGAATTTTTTGCAGGGCCTTCTGTGCTGTGATTTGTTCAACCTTTGGCCACCACACCATAGCGGGATATGTGATCATTGGTATTATAATAGACTTGTAGGTCCAGTATACCATATTTGGTCTGAGACCCCAAGTGGTACCACAGAGCCTTCGACACGCCATAAAAGACAATGTTACTCGTGTGGAGATGTTTTTAAGATGTAAATTCCAAGTCAGACACTTGTCCAAGGTAATTCCCAAGTATTTGACATCGGACGAGAATTCAATTGTAGTTCTTCTCACAATCGGGGGCCTTAAGTTTACCTTCCGTCTTCTAGTGAATGGCAATATAATTGTTTTACTTGGATTTATACTTAATCCCTGTTGGATGCACCAGTGATCTACTATCTCTAGGGCCTCTTGCATGCGGTCCGAAATGACACAGTCATGTTTACCTCTTACAGTGATAACCAGGTCATCAGCGTATGCTTGAGTCTCAAAACCTCTGATGCTCAGATCCTTAAGGAGATCATCTACAACAATGCACCACAGTAGTGGGGAGATTACACCTCCCTGAGGGCATCCCTTCACCGCTCGTACAGTGAGACCTTTACCTCCGATCTGAGCCGAGATTCTACAAGAGCCAAGCATCGCTACTATCCATCTCGTTACCGTTTCTTCTACTCCTATTTTACGAGTAAGTAATTCAATGGATTTGTAGTAAGTGTTGTCAAAAGCACCTTCAACGTTAAGAAAAGAGCACAACGCTTTTTCCTTGGCTGTCAACGTCTTCTCAATTTTTTACACTAAATTGTGAAGAGCGTCAACAGTCGATTTACCAGCTTGATAAGCGAATTGATATTTGTTGATCCGGCTGAAAGCAGCTGAGCTTCTTATGTATCTGTCTAATACCTTTTCCATAGATTTAAGTAAGAAAGAGGTTAGACTGATTAGGCCATATGACTTTGCGTGAGTCCAACATCTATTCCCCACTTTTGGAATGAAAGTCACATTTACGTCTCTCCATGCCAGTGGCACGTAAGCGTATTGGCTCTAAATAATTTGACCAGTTTGGGAAGAAGCACATCGAATCCTTGTTGCAGTAATGCAGGAAAGATGCCATCAGCTCCTGAGGATTTAAATGGGAGGAATGACATTACCACCCATTCTATTGTATTAGGAGTAAAGATTCTGCCAGATAAAGCCCTAGTTCTGTTTTTTGGCATAATCCCATAGGGCCTAATTTCATCCGTGCGACACCCTATCTCCTCTGAGCCAGGAAAATGTGTTTGCATCAGAACTTGCATAGTTTCCTCGATACTAACGGTGTTACTTCCATCTTGCTTTTGAAAGAGTCCAATACCGTTATTATGAACTCTAGAGAGTATCTTTTGCATTCTGGCAGCTTCTGGTAGGCTATGAATACCCTCGCAAAAGTTGCGCCAGGTGCGTCTCTTTGAGTCCCTAGTTTTTTTATTATATACTGTTAGAGCCCTTTTATACTCAGTCCAATTATTGGACCTTTTAGGTCTATTAAACAGTTTCCTAACTCTTGTACGGAGTTTTTGAAGTTCTCCATTCCACCATGGCACATCTCTTTTGGCCTTGGCCTTCTTGAGTGGAGAACTAGCTTCATAGCTATCAAGTATTACTTTTCGTACCGTGGAGGCTACTCTATCAGCTTCCCATTCATTCCTGATAGGGCCATAGAGACTGACATTTGGGAGCAATTCCTCCAGGGTTGCTTTATACACAGACCAATTTGTACATTTTGGAATGCGTCTTTCGACCTCCCACGATTGTCTGACTTTGATGTTAAAGCAGATATGCGATGGTCTGACATAGATGGTTCGTCGGAGACATGTCAATTGTAGATGTTTTGATCGGTTAAAAGATCACTGAGAGTCATATCTAAGACTTCTTCCCTAATAACATTTCTAAAGGTTGAATTATTTCCTTCATTAATTATCTCTAGATTGGTAGAAGATAAGTAATCAAGTACCGAATAATACGTTTTATTTGCTAGCATGATCCGTCGATTGAATTCGTTCGTTTCGTTGCCGTCTTTTGCTAGATTAGCCCCAAGATATATGAAGTTGTTCACACTCTTCAAATTATACTCCGCAATTGTTATATTCTGTCTGATTGGCGTTATTTTTCTTGTTTGCGTCATTACGTTGGTTTTGCTTTCATTAATGCGCAACCCGAATTCTTTTGCAGCGTCGTCAAGATTGATGAATAGCTCCTTGGCACTAGGGAATGATCTTGCGAGGATGATTATATCGTCAGCATATGTTGTGCTGATACTTGCCATTTTGTGCAAAGTCAGCCTTTTTGAGCGTCTCAGATCCAGCTTCGGCCAGATCCGCCTCGCGGTGGGACATATAATACCGTCTGCCCATCTGGAGTTGGTTTTCTCAACTAAGTCCAATTCCAGTAGCAGTTTAAATGAGAGAGAGGCACACTCAGATTCCGGTGTTCCGGCATAATATGAAGGGTAGTACCGCGCCGAGCGAGTTCGTCAGCCATACAGTTCCCTGGAATATCCCTGTGTTCTGGTACCCAGCACAGAAGAATATTGAACTGTTCTGCCATCCCCTTAAGAGATGATCGACATTCTACGGCGACCTTTGATGTTGTCGAGACTAAGGGGCTATTTTCCGCGATTTGGGCTATTTAAATGTTCAATTCGCGGGTACAAATTTCAAAAAGCTACTTACAGCTTTTTGGACTATTCGGCCAATGCAGTTTACAACAAACCCGATTAGAAATAAAAAAATTAGAGAACTAAATTTCAGTCGTCTCTTGGGTTAAATCTGCAAGTTAACGTCTGCTAACGGCTTAACTACAACGTTTGCAAATTACATCATATCGCAAATCCTCTTACCACTAAATTTTCAGTTCTCCAGTCGTAATAATGAAAAATTTTAGTTCACATGATATTTGCAAACTAAAATTAATTTAGAATCGGTTCATTATTTGTGGACTTTCTATAAATGAACCACTTTCCTTCGAGTTATGGACACCCGGAGAAATACATATAACATACAAGAGGCAATAGATTTACCAATATTGATGACTGTCATATAGTTCCTTTATTTTTTGCATAATTTATTAATTATAATTTTTGCTGGATTGGTAGACACGTGTTGCAAAAATGTCAGTCCCTCCAAAGTTATTGTTACATGTGTACTCTGGCAATCTGAACAACTCACTTATTATTGATATTAAAGTTTCCAGAGAAAAGCAGCCGGAAATTTCTCGACTCAACACATGCAGTATATAAACGCCGCAGAGCCGGGGGCTAAGTTTTTCTACCGCGGGAGTGAAACGACGATCTACGTAAACGTGTATTTTTAAAATGATTTTTATCGATAACAGCGATCAAGTAGTAAATGAAATCGAATTGTCTTTTACTTGAAAACCGAACGAAATTTTTTTCAAGTTTAATTTTACCTTTAATTTGCACCTAATATGCTTTTCAAAAAAGATTTTTAAAATGGTGATAAATATGAATTTATGTATTCACACAATATTTATTATATATTACAGTGTTTCTTAAGAATTCTGGAGCACAGTTCGTCGTTTAAATCGCAACTGTGTTCAACACGTTTAAGTAGGCCCTTAAAATTGAAAAAAGTTGAGTGCGGTATTTGGGCTACAAGTCTTCGTGCGGGTTTTTGGCTATTTCATACAGCTCACTCGGCGGGTTCTGGAGCCAACTATCTGGCTACCCTAGTCGAGACGGATTCCAAGGATTTTATTGCCACTTGACTGTCTGTGAAAATGCTAATATCCCTAGTAGATATTCCATTACACCTCAGCCAAGACAAGGCCTCCTTGATCGCCATAAGATCCGCCTGATAGACACTGCAGTGGTCCGGAAGGCGGAAGGAGCTGCTAATGTTAAGCATGTCAGAGAAAACACCTCCACCTACCCCGCCTTCAGTTTTGGAGCCGTCCGTATATATGTGAACGGACTCTTCCATCCGCACCGAATCCCTTTCCCATTCCAGACGGGTTGGAATGGTTGGTGCTTTCAGGAATGTTGTTAAAGTGATTCAAGATTGTTGAGGTGACCTGCTTGTATGGCAGTCCAATGTGTAGAGGCTCTAAGCCGAATGGCTGCATTAACCACCAATGTCTAGGGGTGGTAGATTGAATAGCATGTCTAGTGCTGCTCCGCTGATGCATAGTGCTCCATTTGTCCTAGCTTTCGAAAAGGCTGTAGTCTACTCTCTGTATAGACTCTTTTTCCGCATCGTACTAAGGTTGTTGCAGATGAAATGTCGTTTTGGTAGTGCAATTTCAAAAAACTGTACCTTTTATAAAACTTATGATAATTTTATTAACCAAAATAGGCACCAGCACATGCAATACACTTCTCCCAACGAGATACAAGTGCATTTATGTCAGTTTCGTAGAAGCTCGACTTTCTAGAGCGAAGAAATGATCCAAAAAATGATCCAAATGTTTAAAAAAGTGGTAATCGGTAAGCGAAAGGTCTGGTGAGTATGGTGGATGAGGAAGAGTCTCATACTGCAGCTCGTTTAAAATTTTAGACAGTTGTTCTTGGAACATGAGGCCGTGCGTTGTAATGAAGCAGTATAACTCCATCTCTGTTGACCAATCTAGCCCGTTGAACACGCAATTTCTGACACATTTCATCGAGTTGGGCACAATACTTCTCTGCATTAATGGTTTCACCACGCTTATAGTGAATAACTCCAGCTGCAGATCACCAAACAGTCACCATTATCTTCTTTGGATAAAGGCCTGGTTTCGGCAAATGTTTTGAGGTCTCATCAGCATCCAACCATTGTGTCGATCGGCGACGATTTTCGTACAGTATCCACTTTTCATCACATGTCACTATTCTATTCAAAAACGGATCGCTTCTGTTCCGGGAGAGCAGGGAACTGCAAATTTCCAGTCGACGCGTCATGTTTTGTTCAGTAAGCTCATGCGGAACCCACTTATCAAGCTTTTTGATTGTTGTAAGTGCTGGCGAACTGTCGAATGCTGTTCGCCCAATTTCTTGCAATGTCCCTTACAGTTTGGCGTGAGTAAGATTCCACTAATAAATTCAGCTCGTCCTTGTCAATCGAAGGTCCTGGGTTACCACGTGGATCACTTTGAAGGATCATATCTCCTGATCGGAATTTTTCGAACCATCGCTGTGTGGTTAGTTTGTTTACCGTATCAGTTCCAAATGCCCTGTTGATGTTTTCGGTTGCCTCCGTTGCGCTGTAGCCAAGTTTAAATTCATAAAGGAAAACTACCCGTTTTTGACTCGAATCCATTTTTTTTTCTTTTTTCTCTGTCCGATTTCAATGAAGTCCAAAACTGAAATGAATCCATGCGAAATACTGGCGCCGACAAGGGAGCCCGAAGGTCTCCGTCGACAAAGAGATGAGTCGCGCCCGAGGCGCTGACTCCTTCATCTAAATTTCCCAACTGTGTAACGGAATAATTAAAAAGAAAATGGCATAAATAACCACCAAAAAGTAAATTAATGACTGGAGAAGCCAGGCATTAAGGTAAGAATCTACTGATTTTAAATGAAATTAGAAAACGGTTAAATGAAATTTGTCGAGTGAATGTAGCTAGCCAGAATCCACCCAGTCGATTCCCAAGCGAGCTAAGACAGTCTGAAAAGATCGTCTCAACCCACGAGGGTCGCAACCAAGCAGGACTAGCAGCCCATCCGAGGTATTGTCCAGTCGTACCAGGCACAGAGCAGGGAGATCGAAGATTGCCATGATGAAGACCGAAAAGAAAGCAAAATCAAACGCTGAAAAGAAAAGAACAAAAAGAAATTGATATATTAAAATAATATATCAGAATAATTTGCGTCCATGGCCGACTTTAAAAAGCATCGAAATTCATCCAAGCCCACGGGGAACCATAGAAAACCCGTGAGAATGCCCAACAGCGAAAAGAAATCACTGTGAAACTATAGCCGATGCAAACTGAGTCCGTGAAGGACAACAGATTACATTGACCATACTGACTAAGGTTCGAAATGAGCCTTAGTTGCTGAGGAGCGCCGATTTAGGGTGTCTATACTTACGTTAAAGAGTCTTGTCATAGTCAACACTATCACGGACTAACGCATTAGTATGTGAAGAGGACGCAGAGAAATGCTTTAAGGCCCGTTCCTTGATGAATTCCTTAATGGAGGGGAGATCTGCATCCCTATGCAGCTGGTTGTTCCTAACGAATCAAGGCGCACCCATTGCCGCTCTAAGGCATACATTTTGCTTCCTTTGAAGATGAAGAATGTGCAATTGAGCTAGATGACCCCAAGCAAGAGAAGCGTAGCAGAGGATGGGATGAACAAAGTAGCAATTGTAGTAGCAATTTGCTACGACGGGAGAGATGGATCCATGAGTAAATGTAGGGGTATTTATACTTCAATACGCAATACCAAATGTGTCACTTGCCGGCAGTTTGAAACATGAAAATCGCAACTGACTTCACTTCACAAAGAAAAACAACATTTCATCTGCAACAACCTAATATCTACTTCTTTTCCATTCATATTTAAGTTTGGGAACACGAAAATATCGTCCCATGAAAATTCAAATTGAATCATGAATGTTTCATCTTAATTTAAGCCATTAAACTCTTCAAAACCAAAATAGCCTAGTACTTCCCGTTGAACCCTTTTCTAATCGACGAAATTGTCGGCATCAGTTTCCTGCTGAACTGGTTTTTCTTCTTTTAGCAATCGATTGATTATTAGACTTCAGTTTCATCGACGGTGACAATTAAAACAAAAAGGATACGATATAAAATATTAAAACTTTAGGGCCGTTTCGCCGTAACGAAATCAAGGTGGATTCAGAATCGGACGATCTACACCAGACCCGGACGATCTACACCAGACTCGGTGGTTGAGAAATGCTGGCAATGTAATATAGATGTGCACTAAATCTTCGTAGATTTTAAACAAGCATACGACAGTATCGACAGGAGGGTACTGTACCAAATCATGCTTGATTTTGGAATTTCACCGAAACTAGTCCGACTGACGAGACTCACAATAACCAACACTGAATCACAAGAATACGAACCGATTCCATTACCAGCTTTCGTACGGAATGTGGTTTAAAGCAGGGAGATGGTCTAGCCCCCATGCTTTTCATCTTGGAATTACCTAGTCAAGTCATAAATATTGGTACACAGAAAAATCGACGCCAAATGAAAACGAATTAATATTTTTCAAAACTTTTTTTCTCTTTTTATTGGGTTATTCAATGGCTACAAATCTTAGAACAACTTATTCGAAATGACTTCCATTTGCCTTCCAGCACGACTTGAGACGATCTGGCCACTCATCGATCGCGAGACGCACTTCATGCATGGGGAAATTGTCCACTGCACGGACAAGGGCTCACTTCTACGACTCAATATTTGGGTGTCGAGTAGAGCAAGCCATGCCCTCTAATACTGACCACAACTTGTAATCCAACGGGTTGAGGTCTGGACTACCAGCTGGCCAATCATCCGTTGATATGAAGTCCGGAACGTTGTTTTTGAGCCACAGTTGAGTCGTTTTTGCCTTGTGAGCTGGAGCAGAGTCTTGCTGGAAAGTCCACGGCTTGTTGGCGAATATTGATTGGTTGAGAGGCTTCACAATGGGTTCCAAGACGGTCGATTGATATACTTTTGCCGATGTTTTCATTTCTTTCTCGCAAAAATGGAGCTTGGTAACGCCATCGTAGCTCACTCCCCACCATACCATTACAGACGCGGGATGGTGGCCTCTTTGGACCCTCGGGATGAGTTGGGATGCTTCTCTGGATGACTGAGCATACACACGGTCGTTCTGTTTATTGAACGATTCTTCTACGATGAAGATTTTCTCGTCATTAAACAGAATTTGTTTGTGAGCGTTCTTCGCGTACCGGCTGCGTAACGCTTTCGAGTTTCGCTTTCATTTTTCCTTCAATGCGGCCGTGAGCAGGTGTCCAGTGTGTCGCTTGTACTCGCTGAGTCCCAAATCTTCTTTGATAATGCGAGACATGGATTTTTGCGAAATTTGCATTTCCCGCGACAAGATGCGTTTAGTTGTGTACCAATATTTATGACTTGACTTGGTAGAGTATGTCATCCGAAAAACCCTAGTCGACACCAATGTGACGCTTTTATTCAAGTCTACCCAACTAGTCCTGACCGAACACTGTCTTATAGGCCGGCATGATTGAAGACTCGGCCTCTTCTCTAACGACTTCTGAAGAAGCTGCCTCGATGAGGACAGTGCATCATCTTCTCTGTACCTGTCCAGCTCTATCCGGTAGGAGCTTACTTTTTCAACAGTCTTAGTGGGCTTGACGAGCAACAGAGGTCGCAAGAATCCAACGCTTCATTGTAAGCCCTAAGTGGTAGCAAGTAGGACCGGATTTAATGATCCTGTAGTAACACAACGGACCTTTTTAGGACTAAGTGTGTCCGTGTTCTCACGGGCAACCACGCGTACCTACCTACCTACCTAAGAACTTGCCCGAAACTACAACTTAAGTGTGTCTTCAGCCATCCTGATTTGATACCTCATTGCCGAGGTTCTAAAGTTCCTAAGAGTTTCTAGAAAGTCTAAAGACGCGTAAGAATCTATTCGACTTATTTGCAAATGCTGCGTCAAACCAAACACCTCTACATTTCTTTTAATCTCTCATTTAATGAAAACTTCTCAACTTAACGGCTAGTCCTATTTACAGTGCGTCGGCCAACCTACCAAAACGCTGGAAACCCCCCCGAGGTGCCGTCACGTCGCAAACAACGACCGATACAACTCCTCCTTGGAGTCGTCCGTCCAGTCCGATCTTGAATTTGGCGCCATGAAATTTACAAGTTTATTGTGCACAACATACCTGAAAGGTGGAAAGGGAAATTGTGAACTTAGATAAATCGCCCGCAAAATCGCGCATCCTCTTACCTAATTTTGCGTCCCTTCGACGCTCTCGTGTCGACCTTCTTCTTCATTTTCTGCCGGAGCTTCTGCAGTTCGGCAAACTGTTTGGTCATTTCGGCCGGATTCGAGCTTGTGTTCGATTTGAATTCGATCAGTTCGCGAAGCTGTTGATGATAGAAGTCGGTATCGTCGTAGATTTCGCGACAAACAACCGTCTGGTCATCGGGATTCGGGCCGTTTTCGATGTCGGCGGGCACTTGATCGCTTAATTTCGTGCCGAAAAGACGATAAGTTCCTTTTACGGTGCGCGATTTAGTGACCAGGTCGCTTTTGTTGAGCAGCACCGCATCGATTTTCTTTAGAACGTCGAAATTTTCGCTTAGCGATTTGTTCGATTTGCGCGCTCCGGCACCGGGTGTTAAGATTTTGGTTCGGTCGTCCCACTTTTGCAGGACCGAGTCGCGATACGGTCGGAACGCTTCGAAGTCGGTGTTTAGTGTGGTTGCGAGACGTTTTAGTGCTGGCTCGGTGGGCGATTTCGTCGAGCGTTTGCGACCCGACTTGAAAAGCGTTTTGGTTTCGGTGTACTGCTCTGCTAATGTTCGCTGCATTTCGAGCATGTTCTCGAGCAGCGTTTCAACGTTCCGGGACGCTTCATGGAGTAGTGTTGTAAAAGTATTGTCCGCTGCGCAGAGTTCGGTGATACCGGCCGGCAGGGGCAAACTGTTGGCCTTGATGAGCATTTTCTGCGAGTGAATACGAATTTCGAGCAACTTCTCCCACAGTTTGAGCTGGTTTTGAACGGCGAGTCCCTTTTGGATTTCGTCGTTTTGATTGCTCTCTGCCAGTATTTTCGAGTCGGGATCGTTGTCATCGTCTTCAGCGGGATCGGAGTCTGTTTCTTGCTCCTCCATATCTTCGTCATCGGATTCTGCGGCATCGGTATCTTCCTCGGCAGCACCGTCTGATTCTTCCTCGCCTGACGCTACGGAGTCCTGCTCTTCGTCATCTTCATCGCTCGATTCCAGTCCATTACTCTGGGTTCTGTTTGCCAGCTCAGAATCAACACTTCCTGCCTCGTCTTCCGAACTCTCCGCGTCGTCTCCACTTCCCGACTCATCACTTTCCGCCAATTCCCTCCTGGAGGACACTTTCCCCTTGTACTTATCGTTTAAATCCGAGAGTAATTTGGTGTTCCGCTTTCTGATGTCGCTCGGTTTGTTGTCGAATTCGGGGGCGTCTTCTTCGTTGTCAAAATCGGCGATCTTCACTAAATTCTCATTTTCCGAATCGTTTTCGGGGTCCGCGAGGGCTTTGGGCAGAAATGCTGCCGCAATTTTCTCCGAAACAGTTTTATTTTTCGACTTCTTGGACGACATTGCGGAAAACTGTACGAAATTAAGAGAAACAATTAACAGAACACGACCGAATTAAGTTTGCTCTAACAATCGTCACACGTGTTTTGAATTTTTGACAGCCGGATAGCTGACAGTTTCGGTAAAAACAATTCACAATATGCATTTAAAGCACAGACGGTGCTACCAATGGCATCCACTTAGAAAGGAATACACAGTAAAGGACATATAAAAGTGATAAATGGCGTTTAAAATTTTTATTGATAAAAAAATACAGAAAGGATTTTAAATAAGTAATGTGATCGACCTGAAATTTTAAACAAATTTGCTACCCTGAAATTTTTTATTTACACGTTTTAGGACTAGTTAACACCAAAAAAGCAACAAAAATGTCCGTCTGTCCGCCGTATACGCCGTCCGCAAAATCGTTTGAAGGCGCGTAGCTCCCAAACCCGTTACGGTGTTAAGTTGAAATTTTTATGGTGGGTAGATTGGGTAAACCCCTACGGATGGTACCTTTTAAGAGGGTTGGGGTGTAAGGGGGGATGAGGGGGGAGCGTTTTAAGCAGGGAATACACTATACAACGGTTGTACCAACTGTTGGCCCAATTTACCGTTGTATGCGACGATTGTATAGTGTATGCGCTTATAAACAATGGTTGGGCCAATATCACACGGTTGTATGCTCTGAACCGAAAACCGGCGGTCGCATGCGACACGTTGTATGTCTATTGCACAGTGTATTATCATGAAAACTGTTGTAGCGATTTCATTCGTAAACTTTTGGTGCTTCTGTGTTATCAAAAGCTGTATTGGGAATAACTATGAAATCTTGTTGGATGAAAATTGTATGCAAATCGCATCGTGTGTGTCGTGCATACAACCGTTGGACAGATATCGCAATAACACACGTCGGTACAACCGTTGTATCGTGTATTCCCTGCTTTAGACGAAAAATCTTGGTTTCCAGATCTCAGGAACCACTTATGCTAGGAGGCTGAAACTTGGAGCTAATGTAGTACTATGATAGTGGACTCCTTTGCAAAATTATCGATAAGGGTTGAGGGGTGTGGAAGTAGGGGGAAAACAATGAGTCCAAAACGCTTGAAAGCCGGGATTGAAACATTCTAAAATCAATATCTCCTGAACAATTGATGTAAGAAGATTGAAACTTTGTGGTTGCCCTTAGGGATACTTGAAAATTAGACAAGGGCTAAAATTGTTAAGGGGGGTGGTGGGGTGTGTGAATGGGGGGTGAAAAACTTTGGTTTACAATATTTTCTGAACCAATTACACCAGGAAGATAAAATTTAGTTTCTGTATATGGGATCACAAGAGGAGTCTAGCAAGGAGTCTTTGAGGGGGGAAGTGGAGCACGAAAGGGGGGGGCTTACAATTTCTCAAAAAATTTCATTTTTATATCTCAGAAACCGTATCAGATTTGATCTTGAAAATTTTACAGGAGTTGGGATCAGTAGACCTCTAGTAGGGAAAAAATGTTCGGGGTGGGGGTGTTGGGGGTGATGGTGAAAGGGGGTAGATAGGAAAAAAAATTCTAATTTTTATTTCTCGAAAACCGTAATGAATAGAAAGCTAAAAATTTAGGATTACATACAGGGTGTTTGGCACTCCGTGTGCCATTTGATATATTTGGAGAAAAAAAATGTTCTACAGGGTGGGTCAATTTTCAATATTAGTGGAGACACAGGGTGGTTAAGAAAAGTGTTTTTGACCAGTACCCTCACTCACTTAAAACGTTAAATCTTGAAAACGAATAATCACAAGGCAAAGTGTTATAACTCGTTTTTTAGGCAATCGAATTACCTTTCATTTGATGTAACAGTCTAAACCCCATTATAAGAATGTCATTTTAATTTTATTTTTTTATGAGCCGTATTATTACCTACAAAAGCTGCATACATATGTATGAGTTACGATTAACATTTTGGAAGTAACAGTTAAAAATAGATATCGCATTACAATTAAATATTTAAAAGTCGGTGCCATAAAGTGGACCGCGTCCAAGAATCTGTTTAATTTGTCGGTAGTACTGAAGTATTTTTATTGCATATTTATTACTATTTAAAGTATGAAGGAAAACAATGAAATGTAAGTGAGTTTCAACATAATTGATGCTTTTACCTGGACGTGGTAGGTACTACTGGATGCGATACTATGCCTTTTTTAATAGGGTGTCTTACAAAATAAAAAGCCTATAAAAGCAAAACTACCTTCATATTTTTCTCAGTTTTAGTTACGTTGCTAACAGAAGAAGGTGTCAGTAGAATTTAAAAAATTATTTCAAAATGCCTGAGTACTCCAATGAAGAATATGCTGACATGATGTTAATTTATGGAGAGTGTGACCAAAATGCACGAGCCGCGCGAAGGCTTTGCCACCAGAGACATCCTCATCGACGGACACCTAGCAGGAGAGTATTTCAAGACGTTTACAGGAGAATTAGGGAAACTGGCAGCGTTAGAACAAAGAGAGTAAATGCAAATCGTGCGCCTATAATCGCTGTTCAGATTGATGAAAGAATACTGCAAGCAGTGCAAAATGATCCATCGATCAGTATCCGAAGATTGGCATTGCAGTTTAACATATCTACTTGGAAGGTTTGGAGTATTTTAAAAGTAGAACGCTTCCATGCCTACTGTTGTGCCAAGCTTCCAATCAGCACCCGGCTGATCGAAACATTCATTTGGTTTTCCTCTCGCGTTATCTAAAATAAGCCATATGCCAGTCGTTGATGTTCTGCTATTGCACGAGCATAATAATGACTCAGCCATATCAAAGTAAGCCAATACTCGGCCTGGCCTGTAGTACTATGACGTCGTGTTACTCGAATTTCAGTAGATTCCACATGTTTTGTTTTTCGAGTGACACGGCGAAATATGTGCTACCGGCCAAAGGTAATGATAATGGTTGGGTTATTGTTTTGCTTTTTGCATACAATGTGCAATGGCGATTTTTCCGCAATGTTTGCGACCCACAAATGGGCACATTGCACTCAACCAACGTGCTTGCACTATTTGTGGGTCGACAGAAAAGTGCCGATCGTTTCGCTAGCGATTTTTTCGCTTGGATCGACGAGTTGAACGACTGGCACATTTAGATTAAGGTAATTTGCATATTTTTAGTATTTAAGGTATTGAATGTGATTTCTCGCTCTCAGTCTTTTTCGAAAAACTTAACCAGAGACTCTGTCCAAATCCGTTTTAATTAAAAAGTATTTTTCAAAGCAGCAGTAATTTCGTTTATTTTTCCATAGGTAAAACCTATTCAATTTAATATTAATCTTTCGTCTTTTCAGCTAAAAACTCTAAAAGGGTAATTTGCGTCTCCATTGGGGATGCTTATGCCTTTTCCTTTCGGTTCCAACTGCGGCGTTCTAACGAATGCCGGAACCAATTTTCAGAACAAACAAATCTTCGTTTTCTTCGTTTTAATTCGACTGTAGTGGATACTGCAGTCTCAACACTACCATCACACACGAGTACATTAGCTGCTACCCATTGATTTCCCCAAACGGATGGAGTTTTGCAATTGGCTTCTTAAACGACAAATAGATGACGAGAATTTTTTCAACAATATTCTGTGGACGGATGAGTCCCAATTTACCAGAGACGGTATCACAAACTTCCACAACCTACATACGTGGGCTGAGAGCAATCCACACACAAGAAGAGCGGCATCATTTCAACACAGATTCAGCGTCAATTTATGGGCAGGTGTGATTGGTGACGATTTACTTGGACCTATTAGGCTTCCGCGTACTCTAAATACCTCCAATTACTTACAGTTTTTATCAAATGATCTACAGGGCTTGTTGGATGATATTCCACTGGTTCGATTGGCTTCCATGTTTTACCAACACGATGGTGCTCCTGCTCATTACGGCCGACAGATCATAGATTGGTTAAATTCCAATTATAGCAATCGCTGGATCGGTAGAAATGGACCGATACACTGGCCTGCAAGATCTCCTGATCTTACTATTATGGATTTCTTTGTATGGGGACTGATGAAGGACCTTATCTACGCAACGCCAGTAGAAACATTGGAAGATCTAAATATCAAGATCGATGCGGCAGCAATAGAAGTAGAAGAGAACACGAGCTTTAGCGTGCATTCAAAATGAAGGTGGCCATTTTGAACATTTATTATAATAAAAATATTTGAAACAAAATTATTTGAAATAAAAACCATTATTAAATTCTTTCAATTCAAGCAAGTAGTGTAGATCAACATGCACATGCACTGACTTTTTAAATATTTAATTTTTATGCGATATGTATTTTTACCTATTACTTCCAAAATGTTAATCGCAACTCATACATATGTATGCAGCATTTGTAGGTAATAATACGGTTCATAAAAAAGTAAAATTAAGATAACAGTTTTATAATGGAGTTTTCTGAGAAAAACTACATTGATCACTGAATTTTAAGGGTTGACGTAGCAAAAATTTGTGTTTTCGAATAAATATCTCAAGATTGGGTGCAGTTACAATTTAGACTGTTACATCAAATGAAAGGTAATTCGATTGCCTAAAAAACGAGTTATAACACTTTGCCTTGTGATTATTCGTTTTCAAGATATAACGTTTTAAGTGAGTGAGGGTACCGGTCAAAAACACTTTTCGTGTAAAATGGTTGTGTACATATTCACGAATTCTGATATATTCCTAAGGTATCATGAGATTTGGAATTCACTTTTACTTCTATAAGCTTTAAACGTAGTCGGGAAAAAACCCGATTTAAGTATTTTTCTCTATTAAACCCCCTGGAGGTATTGTTAAAGTTTTCACTGATTCCGAAAATCTCTTAGATTTAATGTGATCGAGTTCGCTTTTATTTCTATGGAATATTCTATTAATAAAAAAATACGTTAATAAATAAAAAACATACTGCAGTCACGATCGGCTGCAAGCCAATCGTATGATACTCTAGATGAAATACTGAACTCCGATTTATATTTTAGTTGGGATTATATCAAAAGAATGAGGAGTGCACATACAATTATTGCATGACCTTTTATTTACAGGTAGAAACTTTTGTGGCTACTCTTTAAGTATTCAAAATTTCAAGCTTCTAACTTGAAGCATTAGAGCAATAATTGTGAATACGTGTTTTAAGGACTCTTGTATGGGAGGTACCCGAAGGAGTGAAAGGTAATCGCCCATTAACGAACTTAGCCTTACTTTTTCCATTTTACAGGTGCTGACAAAATTTCAACTTCCTAGGCCAACGGGTTCTTGAGTTATCGTGCAAACGGACGGACGGACGGACGGACAGCAAACGGATTTGGGGTTTTTGGCCACAACTAAACACAAAATAATGTATAACTTTTTTTCGTCCGAGGCTCGGTTCTATGCGTTACAAACTTTTCGGGCTGGATTAAACTTATAATAATCTATATGATTTCATCTAGAGTATAATAAACAAACTTACCACCAGCAGCATAAAAATTCAAAAAATCATCAACCCACATAGCCCGTCCCCACCCACTTGCCCACCTTCAAAAACCTAATCACACGCACTCGCCCGTTCACGAAACACATCACAACGCGTCGCGCCGATCGCTTATTGCAAAAAACCGAAACGTACCGCAACGCATGCCCGACCGCCAGGACACTTGTCAAACAAACGAAAACAACAACAACAAAACAACCGAAGGGAAAATTCGCTTTTCCGCAAAAATTTCGCGTTTTCGCGCCGATATCAAACGGTTGTTTTACGCGCGGACACCGAATGCATCGTTTTGCAATGATTTCACGCAATTTCCATGATGTTTTCCCGATAAAACATTAAAAATACGACGATACGAACAACAACGTGACTACACGATAAAAGCCGAACGCGACCAACTGTTTGTTCCAGCCGGCTGCCGGATATTACGTCGACGCGACATGCAAACGACCGGGCAACATGTTTCAGTCGTGCATAGTGCAGTACAGGACACTTGTTGCACTGTAGTGAAACGGTTCAGTAGACGATTTTTTGTTCGAAACAATGTTTCGTCAACATGATAAAGTTTGATGTGTGACTTGTTTTTTGTTTTTTGGTGGTTTTTTAAGGCGAATTTTTACGCTATAATTTTTTGAATTTGAAATCTGATAATAAGAACAAGTTAAGTCAGGTTTTCAGACACCGTCCACACAAAGCTTCTTGCAGAAACAGTCAGTCCGTATTAAACGAAGCTAGGACTTCTGCGCAAAATATAATAAATTTTATTTAATTATTGATTTAATAAATCCCTTCACGCAAAATGGGCAACTCTTTCCCAATTCAAAAAGTCGGGGAAGGTATGGCCAGAACTGACTGGTAGTGAAGCCGCTTGAATAACTTATGTTTCCAGGTCATTATACTCTAGATGAAATCATATAGAGTATTATAAGTTTAATCCAGCCCAAAAGTTTGTAACGCATAGAACCAAGCTTCGGACGAAAAAAAGGTATATATTATTTTTTGTTTATTTGTGGCCAAAAACCTCAAATCCGCTTGACGTCCGTCCGTCCGTCCGTCCGTCCGTCTGTCCGTCCGTCTGTCCGTGAACACGATAACTCAAGAACGCCTTCACCTAGGATCTTGAAATTTTGAATCTGGATTTTTGGTTGAATTTGTAAGGCTAAGTTCGTTAACGGGCAAGATCGTCCTACTCCTTCGGGTAGCTGCCATACAAAATGTCCTTAAAACACGTGTTCAAGAATATTAGTCGATAACTGAAGAAGGGTTTAAGCTACGACTTTGAAATTTTGTATGTGTTATTTTTCCAATAGTTGGAAATAAATATATGATTATGAAGAAAATCCTATTAGTCCTTCGTGTAGCTGCCATACAAATATCCTGTCAAAAAGTCTTCACTTAATTTACGGAACTCACTGTAACTCATGTAATCTTTTAGCTATGAATTGGAAATTTTGTACAAATTAGTTTTGAGTGAAAACGAAGTTCGAGTTTACTAGTCAGCAAAATCCTTTTACTCCTTCTGGTAGCTGCCATACAAAATCTCCATAAGACACGTGTTCAACAATATTTTTCGATAACTTTTGAACGCTTCAAGCTACGAATTTGAAATTTTGTACACATTAATTTTTGAATGGCTCCAAGGAAAAGGATAAATATGTAAGAAATCGAGTGAGTCCTTCCTGCACCTCCCATGTGAAAGTCCTTCAAAAAGGACATTTTTTTCGATGACTTACCCAGTTCAAGATATGAAATTAAACAATGAATATTATCTTTTAGTTTTGAGTAGCAGTCTAATGGCAGTCCTTAATAAAGGACATACAACATGCACACACGTAATTCCACTTTATTCCAAACTACAATATAAATCGGAGTTCAGTATTCATCTAGAGTATTATACGATTGGCTTGCAGCCGATCGTGACTGCAGTATGTTTAAAAAAAATTTTATAATACCGGTTCTAGTTTGGACATAGAAGCTGCTTCTTTGCAAGGTGTCTTAATTGAAAAAGATTATATGCCATTTGAATGTTTGTCTGTAACGCATTACATTCTCGTATTGTCTCAAAAACAGGATCCTTCCTAAGTCGGTCAGTTCTGGGAAGATCCTGTTGTTTAATAAAGCCCGCACTTGTCGTGTTAAGGTTGTGTTTTTTTTTTTTGATTGTGGATCAATTGGATTAAGGATTTAATTTTATTATATATATTATTGTATGTTCTAAATTAGTTTTATTTGCTCCAGGCTTATGGGCTGGTGTATGGTTAGTTTGTTAGTATGTTGTGTTTATGTAGCTATGCGCGATACCCTACTTTAAAACATACTGAGAATTACTACGACTAAACTTATATCTTAAACTAGATGAATACTGAACTCCGATTTATATTGTAGTTGGGGATAAAGTAAAATTACGTGTGTGCATGTTGCATGTCCTTTATTAAGGACTGCCATTAGATTGCTACTCAAAACTAAAAGAGTTATCGTAAGTTATCGAAAAAAAATTTCATTTTTGAAGGACTTTCACATGGGTGGGGCAGGAAGGACTCACTCGATTTCTTACATATTTATCCTTTCCCTTGGAACCATTTAAAAATGAACGTGTACAAAATTTCAAATTCGTAGCTTGAAACGTTCAAAAGTTGTCGGAAAATATTGTTGAACACGTTTCTTAAGGATTTTTATTATGGAAGGTACCAGAAGTAGCAAAAGGATTTTGCTGACTAATAAACTCGAACTTCGTTTTCACTCAAAACTAATTTGTACAAAATTCCGAATTCATAGCTAAAAGATTACTTGAGTTACAGTGAGTTCCGTAAATTAAGTGAAAACATTTTGACAGGGTATTTGTATGGCAGCTACACCACTGAGATATATCAAATGGAGGCCTTGATTTGCTATCTCACATGGCCGACGTTTTTAAAATGTCAATATTTCGAAAAAGGTGTCCATGATAACCCGATGTTCTGCATTATTGAGCAAAATTTTGATGACTTTAAACATTCATTACACTCAGAGAAATATGTAATGATAATTACGAAAAACTACAGTAATTTCAAAGAAAAATAGCGTTAAAAACGAGCCTACGAATGAGTTTCTTGTTGGAACGATAAAAATGTTTTAAAATCTACAAAAAAATTTGTCGTTATTTTTACGAAATTTTTTTATAATAATAACGAAAAATATTAGTCAATTCAACGAAAATTGTTGTTGATTATGAATCTACAAAAAGTTTCTTGTTTTTACGAAAAAAAATAACTAAAGCTTCGGAAAAATATTTCGTAGTTTTAACGAAAATATTTAATGATGACGACGAAAATAGTAGCTATTTCAACGAAAGTTAGCGTTAATTATGAACCCACGAAAAGTTTGTTGCCGCTTCGAAATAATAGTAAAACCTTCGGAACTATTTTTCGTATTTTCGACAAGTTGGTGTAATATTAATAACGAGAAATTTCAGTATTTTCAACGAAACTTAGCGTTAAGTATACGAATCCATAAACGAGTTTCTTATTAGATATTATTACGTAAAAATAAAAAGAACTGTTTGCAAAAATATTATTTATTATTTTGTAATCCATTGTATTATAAAAATTATTTCTTATATTAAACGTTACAATAAATCGTAGAAATAAAGAATATTCAGAAGAAAACTTTAGGTCTTAAAAATATTTCTCCTATGGGAGAAGTACAGAGTTTTACTGGTGGGAAATTAATTTTTTCGATTTTATGCATTTCAAACTTATTTAAGAATGCTCCAATTCGATAACTAGCATAGTGTGTTTTGTATTCTAAAATCTCTATTTGTTGACAATATAAAAAAATTTCTTTATTACCTTCTATAATAATTTCAATAATTCTAAAGGTATAATCATTATTTTTGATACAAATATAATCTTCTACTTCATATTTTGTCCCACAATAATCAATACAATTCCAAGATATGCAATTTTGTAAATTAACGCCTGTTTTCCTCCTCTATATTGGAAGGAAATTCTAAAAAAAATATTTATTTATTTTAAATTAAGCATTGTGTGTAATTAAGACTTTTGTAAAATATACCTAAATTTATGTTAGTATCTCCTTTTTCTTTAAATTTAGTTATATGGCGTTTTATGAGACCTTCAGAACGCAATTTTGATAAAACATTATGATACTTGTTATAAAAAATTCCACCTGGTCTTTTTTTATGGTTTTTAATGTAATAATATTCCTATGTATTGAATTAAATAATTATGACTTTTATATATACATTGAGTGGTGTTCTTACAATCTCCAGTCAAGCTCTAACTGAGGCTTTTATATTAGAACTGTCTGTTAAAGCTCTTAGAGCTTAACAGTAGATCATTAGAACAGCCTATGAGTCTGGTTTAAATACTTACTTGACATTCAGTTGGAAACAAAATCTTAATTTGATCAGCAATCCTTCCACAAAATGATGTTTTTGCAGATATTTTTTTAACTACGAGAGTATATGCAATTAGCTCTCCCAATTCCCGTCTGTTTTTGTTTGTTAAAGTCCCGTTTTTTTTGTAAAGATCTGTGATGAGCTGTCCTTTTGAAGTATTTAGAATACTTTTTAATAACTGAAAAACTAATTCAACTAAGACTCAAACAAATTGATGCAATTCACATATTATATTACCTCATCACATGAAGTTCCACTGTCTGAAAAATTGTTCTATCCAACTATTAACAGAAGAACTTATAGAAAGTGTCGATTCAATCGAAGAAGCTGGACTTGCTGGATCAGCTGATGTCGAGTTTAAGGTAGTCTGGAAAAAATTGTCAAAGTTAGTCGAATACATTACCACGTACCTTATTTAACACACGAATTGCATTTGCCATTGTTGCAAGTTATGTTCCAGAATAATTCTGGCACCAAACTTTGTTATAGGACATATCTTGTCTAAATGAGTTGATGTGATGAATTTCAAGCTTTCGGTCGTTATACCGCACTCTACGTAAGCGGGAAGCACATAAAAAATTAAATTAAATTCACTGAACTATTGATATGTATAGGTATCTACCTAGGAATTCCTTCAAGAACACTTCACCGCGTAGTGTTTTTAAAAGGTTTATTAAGGCTTTAGATTCCTCCACTGTATTTACTGTTTTCACAGAGATATTCTCAAGTTCGGAGACATTCAAATTGCCGTCTAAATTTAAAAAAATCTCGTCCAGCGTTAGAGAGTTTTCTTGATTTTCATTAAAATTTTCCATTATCAAACTGAAAATATCACTCACAATAACAATTGTTTAAAATTTTATTTTTACACATCACAATTTTTAATACTTTGTAATTCTGCATACACATCAGCCGATTACTGGTAAACGAATGCGCATCACTCAACCTTTCGATATTACCGTTACCAACAACTTTTTTTTTAGAAACTACAACATTTTCTTATATTTTATAAACTAGAGTGCGAAGCATCGTAATTTCTACAAAAAGATTTCGTTATGGTAACGCGTCTATTTAATTGTTTCTACGAAAATATTATCTTCATATGTACGATATTTTTTCGTAGAAACTACAACATTTTCTTACGTTTTATAAACTACAAGGCAGAGCATCGTAATTTTGACAAGAACATTCCGTTGTGACAACGCAACTTTTTAATAGTTTTTACGAAAATATTTTCTTTGTGTGAACGATATTTTAATATCATTTCGTAAAATTATTTTCGTGAAAAATACGAAGCACTACGTTGAATGTAAGGAAATTGATTAACCTTTGCGAAAATGTTCGTAGTTTATACGAAAAATTAAATTTCATTGAATCTACAACTCCAGTTTTTAAATCTTACAAATATTATTTTTCTGGGTGTAGATTTAAAATTGGTAATGCAAATAAAATAATTTTTGATTGATACATTTCTTTATGTTTCTTTCAAAAATTCGATTCATTTTAAGTTTAGAGAAACTTCGAAAGTTATCCGGGGTACAAATTAGGATTGAGCCACCGATGACCTGAATCTTAAGAAGGAAAGAGTTAGTAGCACGGTATCTGCATGTATTAAGGCGAGAAGGAAAACAATGACAGAACATCAGATTAGGAAACATGAAAAAAGAAATTCGAATTTTTAGGTGTAATTTCGAATTGAAAAATTACCTAATAATTTGAATTTGATAAATACTTTTTTGGATAAACAATGCAAGGTATTGAAAGAAAACGAGTTTATAAAATTGCAACTAAGCTGTGTAAATTTTACAGGTAATATTGGCTACTGCAGTATGAATATAATACCATTTACATATCGGTATGACGCCAAATTCAAAAATAACGTATTAAATGTAAACTGTGAGTTGAGTTATGAATTTTGAGTTTTTATCTAAAATGGCTAAGTGTATTATGCAAAATTGTATTAGCAATCAATATGAACTCCTATATTTACCTGTTCTTTTCAAATAAGTGAAAAATATTGAATATAGAAAATTTTTTTTGCGGAGAAAATTTGGTTTTTGGTTGAGGTAAAAACCTTAGAGACGATATCCAATTGTTGTATACTTGCGTATCGTATTCTCGTTGCGTATTAGTGGATACGACAAACGTATCTTCGTTCTGTATCAAAGTGTATCAAAGTATTATACAAAGAAACGCAACGAACTCGATCGCTCATTTGGAGGTTTCGTTTTTTTTCCGTCACATGAAAGGAATGATACGATACGCGGTGGGTTTATGTTTGTAGATGTTGCGTTTCACATTGCGTTGCATAGTATTGCTCATTCGCGTTCGGAACGTAAAGTTTGAAATTTATGTGATTACGGAAAAACCAATAGAACTCGTGAACAATTTTTGTAATTTCACAATATTATTCATTCGTGATGAACTCATATTTGCAGTTGAACTGAAAATGAGACACGTGTTTAGTTGTAATCGCGTATCATGCATTTCAAAACGCAAGATACTCTTGATAGAAGAAAAATTGTGTAATTGTGCAACGATGGTACGATACGAGAAAATGCAACAAATGGAACCGGGGCTTTAGACAAATTCCTACATTTTATATCTGAGAAAGCAGGATCAAAGATGATCTCAAAACCTCTCCGAGTCACCCCCATTCCATTGTTTTTTTAATAGTCTAGTTTTTTTTAACAGCCTCTCCACCATACAGAGATGGTACTCGAGCACTAATTGCGAGCCAACCTTTTTAGAAGAGACCTGTAACACCATAAAACTGAAGGTTTCATCCATGAGGGGAAAAAATATGTTTTGTATTTGCTCCCTTACAGTAGGTGAAATGAGTATTATGAAGAAGGTGGAGTTAGGAAACAAAATTAGGGGATTTATTGATCTGGGAATAGCGGATGCTGAAGAAACAGAGGCAGCCACACAGGCTTATGTTTTCATGCTATTTGCCATGAACGACTATTGGAAATTGCCTGTGGCATATTTCTTCATTCACTCGTTAGGTGCTACTGAACGAGCAAATTTAGTTTCAACTGCAATCTCAAGATTGCAAGCAATTGGCTGCAACATTGCATGTATAACATGCGATGCACCTTCCTATAACAAGGCAATACTAAAAACTTTGGGGAGTAGAATAGATTTACCAAACGTGAGACTTTTCTTTATAACAGTTGAAAACCCAAATGAAAAGATTTTCACAGTGCTCGATTCTTGTCATTGATAAGAAATCGATATTCTAAATTCCAGAAATGCTTTCGCCAAAGGAACGAAAGCGCCTTTGGAAGCAGGTAATTACGTCCAACGTTGCGAGGAGATAAAAAATATACAACAGTATATTGTCTCCTTGAAAACAAACGATGGAAGGCCAATATGTAACTCCAGAATAGGCACAAGGTTTAGTGGGATGGTGGTTGGGCTTCAAGTCGTAAAGAAGATTTATGACGAATTTTGCATGAAAAGGGACTTAATGAAATATGTACTGTCATATAAGTTAAGTCAGGACCACGTAGAGTTATGCTTTTGCGCGGTCAGAAGCAAATCCGGGTGAAACAACAATCCTACTGCACGACAATTTGTATTGTCAGAACTGACAATTCGAATTGTCAAAACTGACAATTCATATGGAAAAGTTTTTAATTTTCTTTAAGTTGTTGCCCATGTTATTCGAAATTCGAAATTTTAAGAAGGAGCGAGAGGGTACGATTTCATCGGCTATTTCAATCTGTCATATCGTATAGGGATTTGAGCCGATGAGGTATCCATATATATATATCAGTGAGCTACACGAAGGACTAATAGGATTTTTTTCATAATTATATATTTAGATCAAACTATTGGAAAAATATCACATACAAAATTTCAAAGTCGTAGTTTAAACCCTTCTGAAGTTATCGGCCAATATTCTTGAACACGTGCTTTAAGGACATTTTGTATGGCAGCTACCAGAAGGAGTAAAAGGATTTCGCTGACTAGTAAACTCGAACTTTCTTTTCACTAAAAACTAATTTGTACATAATTCCGAATTCGTAGCTAAAAGATTACTTGAGTTATAGTGAGTTTCGTAAATTAAGTGAAGACATTTTGACAGGATATTTGTATGGCAGCTACACGAAGGACTAACATATATTTAGCTCCAACTGTTGGAAAAATAACACATACAAAATACATTTTGTATGGCAGCTACCCGAAGGAGTAGGACGATTTTGCCCGTTAACGAACTTAGCCTTACAAATTCAACCAAACATCCAGATTCAAAATTTCAAGATCCTAGGTGAAGGCGTTCTTGAGTTATCGTGTTCACGGACGGACGGACGGACGGACGGACAGACGGACGGACGGACGGACGGACGGACGGACGGACGGACGGACCGACGGACGGACGGACGGACGTCAAGCGGATTTGAGGTTTTTGGCCACAAATAAACAAAAAATAATATATAACTTTTTTTTGTCCGAGGCTTGGTTCTATGCGTTACAAACTTTTGGGCTGGATTAAACTTAAAATACTCTATATGATTTCATCTAGAGTATAAAAACGGCCTAGCCTTAATTTAGATAAACCACCTAAAAAAATAAAACTTTCAAGTAAAGCAGAACCAAGAAATAGTGATAATATTTTCTTGTACTGTCATGAAGAGTATGGTAAAAGTAGTTTGGAGGAATGCTGTGTGCAATGCACTAAGTGTGGTGGATGGTCTCACGAAGGGTGTACTAGCTGGGAGACCGAGAGGCAGGACGATTTTCATTGTTCCCGTTGCTAGTTAATTTTCGGGACAATATTGTACAAGGTATACGATTTTATCCACCCACCGGAAAAATTAGAGGTCTCGTTATTTTTTTTTTTTGGTGAATGTTTTCACAGTACATGTTGAAATGAAAATACACGTTTTCCGGGTTCAATACTGTTCTTATTTATTTTGCGTATTTTGCAAAATAAATAAGAACAATATTGAACCCGGAAAACGTGTATTTTCGTTTTGTTTTTTTTTATAGTTAATATTATAAGTCGAATTCCACTAAATGTTTATGTTGCGTTATATTAATTATTAAAGTCTTTAATAAAATTAATGATTATAGCCACTTGTTGTTTTTAATGTCTGAGATAGAGATCGTTTTGCTTAGCTGTATGGTTTTGGACGGGTCTCCCCTACATATTTATGGACCAAGATTTTGCTTTCTTCGATTTCTTCCAATATTACATGGTACCTTCGTAATGAAATAGAATACTACTTGCTAGTTAATAATGCAAATTAATCCATTAATCGATTATTTTCTACATATTTAATCGTAAATCGACGATTATATGTCGATTAATCAAATGACCGATTAGTTCATTTTAATTGCCATCTTTATACCTTAGCTCTTGAAATTCGTAAAGAGGACGAAAAAGTTCGGGTAGAGACTGGCGGGTTTCGAGTATAATGGGCCATGTTGGCCTAAATACTCAAGATGCGCTGCTTTGCTGCGTTCCCCACACCAAACAACAACAGCAAGGCTTCTACAATCTCAGACCAATAAATAAATAATAATATTCTCAAAATTGACATTCATACGCAACCTTTAGTCCAACTCCCTTCCTTCCTGAAAACCGGTAGATGTTAGATTCAAACGCAGGCAAGTAGCGTGACCCTTTTCCAATTACGCTTTATTTAGAAAGTGACAGTTTTCGTTCGACCTTGGCCACAGAAGAACATATCCCGTGTTAAAGCATGTCAAAAATAAATGACTCCGGCAGAAAACTTCTTTAATCATTTACCAGTAAGACACTTTTTAGAAAATTATTTTAAATCCTTTCTGTATTTTTTTATGGTAAAGATAACGAATCTGAGGCAAACTGAAAAAATCTGCCAATGGTCTGGGCGAAACTTTATTATTTTTCAGGTCAAAGTTCGGGAGCGGTCAAAGTCCGGGAGCGGTCAAAGTCGGAGTATATCATGAGTTGCTTCGAGATTATTAGATTTCTTGGAAAATTAATTTTGTTCTTAAAATGAAAATATTTAAAATAGAGATTTTTAGCCGATTAAACATTGAAAAAGTCCGTGTAGACTATTCGAATTTCGGTATATTATGTACACTAAAAGCCCATAGAAGTAAAAACGAATTTGTTGCCTTATCAGAATTAAGAGATATGAAGAATTGTTAAAATGTATACAACCCCATTACTTCCACTTGCGGTTTGAATTTCGAAAAAATTGTGAAACAGGTTTTTAGACGATTTCATAAGAAGCAACTTGATATCTCATGAGACAAGACGGATTTTGAAAAATTTGTGAAAACGTAAGCAAACCCTTCACACCTCCTTGGTTCTGGAAATTCGTAAAATCGTGAATTGGTGGCCGTAATAACCAATTTTATATCTCATCTAACTAAGGGATGGCAAAAATTGTTAAAAAATTTACAAACCCTTGGGGGTTGAATATCGAAAAATTGAGAAATCGGTTTGTAGGCGATTATGTAAAAAGTAGGAACCAATACCATTTCTTATCACTCCTAAAAGAAATGACGGAGTTCGTGAAAACCCGTTGCTACGAATTCGGAATTATGTACAAACCCGTTTATACCCTCTTAGGGGCTGAAAAAGAAAAAAACTTAAAAACGAGTTTTAGGCGATTATTACGCAAGCACATGAAAGTGAAAAGATATTCGATATCTGATAAGACCTGGGGATATAGTAGAATTCGTGAAAAAGTTTACAACCTCCTTTGCACCCCCTTAGGGGTCGAATTTTAAAAAATCCTGAAAACACTTTCTAGGTATTTATATGAAGAAGTCGTACAATAAAAATGAATTCAATATTTTGGGAAGACCTAATAGATATGACGAAAACCGTGAAAATATATGCATTCCATTTTCACTGATAATTTTTTTTGCCCCCCCTCCGAACGCCAATGGATATTTAAATTTTTTTTTGACTAAATTAGTTTTCTAGTTAATATATATAAACATACCGAGTTTCAACTTTGTAGCATAAGCCGTTCTATAGATAGAAAAAACATCCCCCACCCCCGTACCATACTACCCCTATAAAAAATTATATTTTTCCAACGTGCTACTAATATAGATCTATCTAAATACAAAGCTTCAGTTATATATCATTATCGGTTCTTCGGATATAAAAATCGGAACTTTTTCCTTTTCACCCTCCCCACCCTCGCCCACTACACCCTCACTTCCAAAATTTTGTTTCCTGCTAGAGCTCTCTATGGCCTACTTCTGGTAAAAAATTTTAAGCATCTATCTTATACTGTTCTTGAGATATGGGATGTGATTTTTTAGAAAAATTCGCATCCCCTCCACTGTCATGCTCCACCGCTTTACTTTCAGCAGACTTCATTTGTCAACCTTTATACACAAACAAAATTTCATTTGTCTAGTGTAACCGGTTCGTGATATATCGTAATCTAAAGTTTTTTACCCCCCACCGCCGTACGCCACTGCCCCCACTTAAAAATTTATTTCCGATTTATTTTCCTAGTATACCTACAGATATTCATTAAGTTTTAATTTTGTGACATTAACCGTTTAGGAGATATAGATTTTAGAATGTGTCGATCTCGGCTTTTTTGCGTTTCGGACGCATTATTTTTTCCCCCCACTCCCAAACCCCTTCACCTATATCGGCAATATTTTTGCAAACGGGTTCACTATCAAAGCTCTATATCAATTCCAAATTTCAGCCTCCTAGCATAAGCGGTTGCTGAGATCTAGAAACCAAAATTTTCCGTCTAAGACGTTTCCCCCTCCTCCCCCTCATACCTTCACCCCTCCGAATGTGGTCACTTCAAGGGCCCTACCCAGTCTATTTATAAAAAAAATTTCAATTTAATAGCTCCAAGGGTTTCGGAGCTACGGTAGACGTACGGCGTACGGCGTACGGCGGACAGACGGACTGAAATTTTTTTTTGCTTTTTTCGTGTCTACTAGTCATGAAACGTGAAAAAAAAAATTTTGAGGGTAGCAAATTTTTTTTTTTAAAAATCGATAACAATACTTTATTATTAAAATAATAAAGTAAAATGATGAAAACATTTTTTAATCGGTGCCATTTAATTTTTGAAACAGACTGGGATATGTTTCCGTTATCTGTCCATCAAATTTTCATCCTTTTGCATCCTTTAAGTATAAAAAATTCGCATTTAAAATATTTAGTTTTACTTACCATTACTTCGCTTTTAAGTCATCTCGACTTCACATTGACATTTCGCATGACACCAGCACTGCCATATTCAAATTCTGTGGTATTTTTGGCATTTTGCTGTGCCAAAAAATTAAAAAGCGGGACTAGTTTAAAAAATCTGCCAACAGTCTGGGCGCTACTTTATTATTTTATGGGTAGAAGTCCGAAACGTGTTTAATGATGAGGTACGGTGTTGGGTACTATGCGACTGACAACCTAAAAAATAACGTTCCAAATAGCCTCCTGGTTATTCGTCTAAAACGCTCCCCTCTCCTCTCCCCTTGCACCACCACTCGTCAAAAATATACCAGTCGTAGGGGTTCTCCCAATCTACCCACCATAAAAATTTCAATTTAATATCTCAACGGGCTTGGAAGCTACGCGCCTTCAAACGATTTTGCGTACGGCGTACGGCGGACGGCGGACGGCGTACGGCGGACGGCGTACGGCGGACGGCGGACGGCGGACGTCGTACGGCGTCTACGGCGGACAGACGGACATTTTTTTTGCTTTTTTGGGGCTTACTAGTCTTAAAACATGTAAATACAAGATTTCAGGGTAGCAAACTTTTTTGAAATTTCAGGTCGATCACAATACTTTATTATTAAAAAATAATAAAGTAAAATTATTGGTTTTGGGTGACAAATGCTTCGAAATACCCTTATTTGCAGCGTAACCATAGGTAGAAAGCGAAAGGGGAGTTTTAATCTGTTCAGCCCCCCAGGGAGTAAATAAAATTCAAAAATAATTTTTTAAAATTTAAATGAGTAAAGACTCAATGTTTTAAAGCTATGAGATACTGTAGAAAGTTCAAATATGAAAATGAAATGATGAAAAAAGAAGTTTGAAATATTAAAAGATGAAAAATTTGAAATTTAATTGAAAGAGAATGAAAAAGATGGAAATATGAAAAAAATACAATTATTATTATTAAAAATTAAATTAGAAATGTTTGAATTTAAATAAACTGATTAATGATTATACGTTAAGTATTTTAGGATAACGTTTGAGTAGGTATATAGCAACTTTTAATTCTTAGGAGTTCTATGTTTAGAAGAGTGAGTATTGTGTGTATTTATTAATTTAATATTTATTAATAATGGGTTTACTATCGAAGCTCTATATAAATTATAAGTTTCAGCCTCCTAGCGTGATACTGAGATCTAGAAACCAACATTTTTCCTCTAAAACAGCTCCCCCAACTCCCCCCTCACACCCCCACCACTGAAAAGATGACCACTTGAAGGGGTCAGCTAATTCTACCAATGAAAAAAAATTCAACTTAATATTGTAGTGGCGTTTAACGATATTTTAAATTTTTCTTGTTAACTTAGTATTATTTTCGCCACTGTCAATTTAACTATTATTTTCAGACGACTTTGTGGATTTGTTTTAGTTTCAATCGAAGTCGTCAGCGAATTCCTGAAAAATAAAATGAATCCGATTTTTCTTCAGTCCAACACTATCAGTTGAATGAATTACAACTTGAAAATTAATCAATCGATTTTTAATTATTTTTAAAAAAATAAGATTCATAAATAATTTTGAATAACTCTTTCAATAATGAAATTGTTATCAGTTTATATTTTTTTTGGAGAAATTTAACTTTTTATAAATTTAAATAGAATTTGATTTTTAAAGTTATGTGCAATTCTAATAATATATTTATCAAATGTTGTTAAAAAATCAAAATATAATTTTAATTTAATTGCAATTTAATTGATACGGGTTTATTTAATTATTGGTTCAATGAATAATTAATAAATGTCAAGAAGAAATTAAGAAGAGGTTAAATACGACAAGATATCTACAATATCTCAAAGAGTTTTAGTGCTATAAGCCCGGACGGCGCACAGACGGAGTGAACTTTTTTTTTGCTTTTTCGGTGTCTATTAGTCATAAAACGTAAAAAAAAAATGTTCAGGGAAGCAAATTTTTTTTTTTAAAAATCGATAACATTTTATTATTATTATTTTAATAACAAAGTAATTTGTGAAAACATATGCAACCCTCTTGCATCCACTTCAGGGTTGAATTTCCAAAAATCCTAAAATGCGTGTTTAGATATATATATAAGGAAACCTTGAGGAAGTGCAAATCTTTCCGATGTCTTATCAGTCCTAAGAGATATGACAGAAATCGTGAAAACGTGTTCAACCCGCTTATACCCTCTTAAAGGTTGAAAAAGGAAAAAACTTTTAAACGAGTTTTAGGTGATTATTAAACAAGCATGTATACAACCCTTTTACACCACCTCGGGGGTCGAATTTCTAAAAATCCTGAAAACACTTTCTAGGTATTTATATGAAGAACCCGTACCAAAAAAATTAATTCAATATTTGAAAAGACCTAATAGATATGACGTAAATCGTGAAAATATATGCATTCCATATTTACTGATAATATATTTTGCCCCCCCTTCCGAACGCCAATGAAATTTTGAATATTTTTAATTAATATTACTTTCCTAGTTGATTTACATATACATATCAAAGTTCAAATTTCTAGCATAAGCCGTTCTATAGTTAGGAAAAACGCCCCCACTCCCGTAGCATACTACCCCCATAAAAAATTATATTAGAGACGTAATTTTTCCAACATGCTACTACTATAGTTATATCTAAATACCAAGTTTCAGCTTTCCGTGATTATAGGTTCTCGAGATATAAAAATCGGATCTTTTTTCTTTTCACCCTTACCCAACCTCACCCTCTACACCATCACCCCCAAACATTTTTTTTCTGCTAGGGTCTTGTTAAGGTGATGAGCTCGAAACTAATTTGAAACGAAAAAGTAAGTTACTTAAACCAATAGTAAGTTAACTAAAAAAATTTCTAACTTTTATTCTAAATTTATTTTTGGCAAAAAACACGTTTGTTCACTTCGACTGTTTTAACAAGAAGAGAGATTATGAAAAAGAAGTGAAATTACTGCGTGTACCCGAGAGGGAATTACCGTAAAAGGTTTAAACTAATTTTCTAAGCTGAATACAAATGCAAATATTCCGTCTCGAGTTCAAGCATTACAAAGGGTTAGGTACATTTTTAATTCAAGAGCAATAAATTGATAAAGTTGTAATTATATAGGATAAACTGAACATTGAAGTTTTAATTATTTAGTATAAACTGAACAGGTCTATTAGGCCTATTTCTGGTAAAAATTCAAAGCAGCTATCTTACACTGTTCGTGAGATATGAGACGTAATTTTTTAGAAAAATTAGTATCCCCTCCACTTCTATGCCCCACCGCCCCCTTAAAAAATTTTACTCTCAACAAACTTTATTTATCAAGCTTTATACAGAAACCAAATTTCATTTTTCTAGTGCAATTGGTTCAAGAGATATCGTATTCTAAAGTTTTTCACCCCCACCTCCGTACGCTACTGCTCCCACTTAAAAATTTGTTTTTGGTCTATTCTCCTAGTATACCTACAGATGTTCATTAAGTTTTAATTTTGTGACATTAACCGTTTAGGAGATATGAATTTTAGAATGTCTCAATCTCGGCTTTCGAGCGTTTCGGACGCATTCCCCCACTCTCACACCCGAAGGGGTGATGATGAAGATCCATATCAGCAAAAAAAAACAAAAAAAAAAGTTTTATTTTAGAAGCCATTTGAGAGATGTCATTTTCCATAATTAGTTGTAAAAATTTTCAAAATAATCAGAACCAAAAGCACACAATTTTCGGCATATCTCTCAGGTTTGATGAGATATGAAATTGGTTTAAACTTCTGCAGAGTTTTTACATAATCATCGAGAAACTACTTACAGGATTTTCTGATATTCAACCAACCGGGGTTGAATATCCAAAAATCCTAAAATGGGTTTTTACATATATACAAAGAAATCCCGAGGAAGTGAAAATCATTTCGATGTCTTATTAGTCCTAAGAGATATGACAGAATTCGTGAAAACGTGCTCAACCCGCTTATACCCTCTTAAAGGTTGAAAAAGGAAAAAACTTTAAAACGAGTTGTAAAGGGGTTTCATATTTCCTATATATTTCCCAGATCTGATGAGATATCGGATTGATTTTTACTTCCTAAGCCTTCCTTTACAATCTGTAAAAAATTAATTTCAGGATTTTTAGATATTCATCCTAAGAGGGTGTAAGCAGGCTGTATACTTTTTACAGTTTTCGACATATTTCTTAGGTTTGATGAGATATCCGGTTGGTTTGTACTTCCACGGACCACGTAGCCATAAAATATATTTAACGATTTTTTGATATTCATATAAAGGGGATACATATACTCGTATCTTCACGAATTCCAACATATTTCTTAGATCGGATTAGATATCGAATTGCTTTTTACTTCCTCGGGCTTTCTACATAAGCGCCTAAAAATTAATTTCAGTATTTTTGGATATATAGCTAAGCTTCAGACGGCTGCATACGTTTTCACAATTTTCGTCATCCCTTAGGCCCGATGAGATATAAAATTAGCTATTACTTTTAGGGGCATTTTATGTAATGGCCTAAAAACCAATTCACCATTTTCCGAAATTCAACGCCCAAGGTTGTGAACAGTTTGCTTACGTTTCGCAAATTTTCCAAAATCTTTAGTGTCTGATGAGATGTGAAGTTGCTTCTTACACTATTTAAAAAATAAACAAATATAAATAAAAAAAACAGTATGGTCGTAACTAAATTATTTTTCGAGCAAAGTTTGGGATGGAGTTAAGTTGATGGTCCAATAGAAATTTTTACTTCATTACTTACTTCTGATCTAAACGCACCAAAACCCAAAACAGAATATTGAAAGTAGGGACGCAGTGTATTCATTGAAAATTAAGGGAAAATGATGTCCTAAGGACTTCTAAAATAACTCTGTATAAAAAAGTTCCTTTTGCCCGACATCTTCAAAACATGGATTAGTCGAAATTTTGTCATGTTGAAGCCGGTACTGATATCTGGTTGTGCTTCGTAAAATTTAACAATAACTCAATGGAGTCTGGATTTTTCACTCGTTCAATGGAATTACGACAAAACCAAAAGTGAACGAAATCAAGAAAGCAAAATCCATTCTGAAAGATAAAATTTAAAAATTCTCAAGAAAACCGTGAAAGTGAAAATCCAGAAAGGGTGAAAAATCCAGCAATTTTAATTTCCATAACGACAAAGTAAGCCTAAATTCGGAAATTCAACAAACGGCAAATGCAAATCTCTTAATGAAATTGTTTACAAGTTTGTATTTCATAAACAAAGGAAACTATTTAAAAACCAATAAACTCCTTTTATTAACTAATCTGAGTTCATATTGTGCTCACGAATTATACGAATTTCTTCTGGATTTTATCTGTGTAGGCTTTTATCTTTCGGGATTTATAAATTACTGGATATCGTCCGTCTGAGTTTTATCCTTGTGGATTTTGTTCATGTAGACTTCGTCTTTCTCGATGTAGTACCAATAATACATCAGCACGCCGAATATTTCAAAGAATAACATTTGCAATCCGAAGAAAGGTTTGCCAATTTTGGTATCATTTTTCGACGCCAAATTATGCTTACCAAAATTAGTTTATTAATATTACTAAATTAAAAATACATAAATCAATTTGTGTCTTTGTCTTTTATTTCATAATGAGTCTTACAAAGATTATACATATATTTAAATTTGTTTAAGTGTAAAAAAAAATTTACAAAAATAATTAAATTATTTAAATTTATACACAACCAGAGAAATGGGTAATAAGAAGCATGTTTGCAGTCTTATTGCCCATTTTACGATAATTTTCTTGAATTTTTGTTGTTTTTTTTATCAAATTGTACAATTCGATCCAATTTGGATTTAATGATAAAGATTATGATTTCTAAGATTCGGTAGCTCTATAGAGTCGCCACAGCTGTTAAAAAAGAAGAAGAATAAAACAGGAGAAGGCTAAAGAAATCCGAAGTAAACTTTAAAGTTTTTTTTAAAATAGTTTTTTTTTTAAATTTTTTTATTACATAGTGAGATTTATGAAACTGACCTCATGCAAATTGTTCGCCGAACATTGTTTGGAACTGTTGGTGTTCTTACCGTTGGTGTTGCTTCTGTTGAATTTCGGTTTTCTACTCGTTTTGAAATTGATGTGTGTCGATTGTTTATGGTCTGTAAGAAATTTTATAGTATTAAATAAAATAAATTCATTGAAAAAGAAAAATCTGTTAAGTACAATTATCAATTAATTAAAAATGTTTATTTTCAAAATTAGTAATAAACAAGAAGAAACTGTAAGCTTTCTACCGTTAATTGTTCTTCAAATTTAAAAATTAAACCTCTTTTCACTGTCTTGGGGGTTGAATATCGGAAAATTCTGTAATTATTTGTTAAGCGTTTTAGAGGCCGTATAGAAGTAAGAACCAATCCCGTATTTTATTTAACCTAATGAGATATGACGGAATTTGTTAAAAAATGGTCAACCCCTTTTCATAGCGAAGCGGTTGAATATCAAAAAACATAAAAAGGATACTACGCATCGCGGAGTTTGTTAAAACATATTCAGCTTTTTTTCATAACGAAGGAGAAGTTTGTTAAAACATATTCAACCCCTTTTCATAACAAAGAGGTTGAGTATCGAAAAAATACAGAAAGGATACTACACATCGCGGAGTTTGTTAAAACATATTGAACCCCTTTTCATAACGAAGGGGTTGAGCATAGAGATATACGAGTATGTACTGGAGATGACGAGCAGCGACTGTTTTGAAGCCGGACGATTCCACGCAAAGGACTGGCCATAAACACTATGCTACTATTAGCATCTTACTCACATTTATATTATACTCCGGCCATGAACACGAAAAATACCAAACATTTGAATACTAGGATACTATTTGCATTTCACTGACACCTGGCATCAAACGTTGACCGCGTGTGGAAGCGAGCGTGTCCGCGGATTTTAGAAAAATGGAAAAAGAGCAATATCGGTCGGTGATTCGATTCTTGTTTTTGGAAGGGAAATCGCGCAGCGAAATCAAAGAGCGCTTGGATACTGTGTACGGTGACTCTTCTCCTTCGATGGCGACCGTCAAAAATTGGTTTAACGAGTTTCAACGTGGTCGCACGTCGGTTTTTGATGAGCCACGCCCAGGTGCCCCGAAAACAGCTACCATGGAGGATAACGTGACAAAAATCAACGATCTCGTATTGGCAGACCGCCGATTGAAGGTGCGCGAGATAGCTGAGACAGTAGGCATCTCAAAAAAACCGCGTGGGTCATATCCTGCATGAAATCTTGGGCATGAGAAAGCTGTCGGCGCGATGGGTGCCGCGTTTGCTCACTCCGGACAACAAGCGTAACCATGTGACTACTTCAGAGCAGTGTTTGACGCTGTTTAAGCGCAATCCGAAGGAGTTTCGTGACCGTCGACGAAACATGGATCCACTGGTACACACCAGAGACCAAGGAACAGTCGAAACAGTGGACTTCACCCGGCGAACGTGTTCCGAAGAAGGCGAGGACTGATCTATCGGCCGGAAAGGTGATGGCCACCGTTTTCTGGGATTCACAAGGTGTGATCTACATCGACTACCTGGAGAAGGGCAAAACGGTCAAAGGGCCCTACTATGCCGAATTATTGGGCCGATTCGATGCCGAATTGTAGAAAAAACGGCCCTATTTGGCGAAGAAAAAAGTGCTCTTCCACCATGACAACGCACCGGCTCACACTTCCGCCAAATTAGTCGAATTGGGCTACGAACTGCTGCCCCAACCACCGTATTCTGCAGATTTGGCCCCGTGCGACTTCTTTTTGTTTCTAAACTTGAAAAAGTTACTCGCCGGGCAGAAATTTGAGTCGAATGAGGAGGTCATCGCCGCCACGGAGGCCTACTTTGCAGACCTCGGGAAAACGTATTTTTCAGACGGGTTAAATAAGTTGGAGCATCGCTGGGTCAAGTGTATCGAGCTAAAAGGAGACTATGTTGAGAAATAAATCGCACTTTTCCAAAATTTTCGTTTTTCTTTTGTAGGCTAAGTACTTATCGGACCGCCTTTAGCAGATTTACGTCGCAAGATTTCAAGCTGGATTTCGCGAAATCTTGAGATTTGGATTATATCGAAATCTAGTAGATTTCGCGTATATTTAAGCGATTTTGAAATTTCATTGAGTGACTAGATTTTGTGAAAATCACCCTCGTAATCTACTGAAACTTATGTTTGACCACGTTCGAGATTCTCCACAATATTCACTGTCACATATGTATTTTTAATAAATTTTTTAAATTACTTGTCCGGAATACAAGCTTTGGGCCTCAATAATTTTATTATTTGCTAGTTAATTTGCCACTGTTGAAAAGCGTAAAATTATAGTAAAATTATGAAAAGCGTAAAATTATAGTAAAATTATTACAGGCAGTTGCTAAAATTTAAGTGTCAAAAAAATCCTGTCAGGGCGAACGCTTTTTGAGATTTTCGCTAAAACATATTCATCTTCTTTTACCAACGCTTAACAAGTAAAAATCAATTTGATTGATTATAGAGATATTGAGGAATCCGTGAAAATATATTCAACTACTTTATATCTCCCTTTCAGGTTTACCATAAAGTTATTTCTCGCTTCTTCAGACTTCCTTATGTAACTGGTTCAAATCCGGCTCGACGGATTAAAAACTGTTTGATACTTTTCTAAAGGGGGAGTTTTATAATTTTTTTCCTAATTTAATTCTTGCAAGGACAGCTGAAACTAATTTTATTTTATTATTTCAATAATACAGTATTGTTATCGATTCTAAAAAAAAAAAAATTTGCTACCCTGAAAAATTTTTTTTTCACGTTTCATGACTAGTAAAGACGAAAAAGGCAAAAACAATTTTCAGTCCGTCTGTCCGCCGTACGCCGTACGTCGACCGCTGTACGCAAAATCGTTTGAAGGGTCGTAGCTCCCAAACCCTTCAAGTTATTAAATTGAAATTTTTTTTATGAATAGACTGAGTAGGCCCCTTGAAGTGGCCAAATTCGGAGGGGTGGGGGTGTGAGGGCAGAAGAGGGGGAAGCGTTTTAGACGGAAAATTTTGGTTTCTAGATCTCAGTAACCGCTTACGCTAGGAGGCTGAAATTTGGAATCTATATAGAACTTTGGTAGTAGACCCATTTGCAAAAAAATTACCGATGCAGGTGAAGGGGTTTGGGAGTGGGGGGAAAAATAATGTATCCGAAACGCAAAAAAGGCGAGATCGACACTTTCTGAAATCCATATCTCCTAAACGGTTAATGTCATCAAATTGAAACTAAATGAATATTTGTAGTTATACTAGGAGAATAGATCGGAAATAAATTTTGGAGTGAGGGCAGTGGCGTACGGTGGTGGGGGGTAAAAAAACTTTAGATTACGATATCTCACGAACCAATTGCACTAGACAAATAAAATTTGGTTTTGTATAAAGGTTTACAAATTAAGTTTACTGAAAGTAAAATTTTTTGAGGGGAGGTGGAGCATGACAGTGGATGGGATAAGATTTTTTCTAAAAAATAACATCTCATATCTCAAGAACCGTGTAAGAGAGATGCTTAAATTTTTTACCAAAAGTAGGCCTAATAGACCCCTAGCAGAAAAGTGGAAGTGTGGGTGTAGAGGGTAAGGGTGGGGGAGGGTGAAAAGGAAAAAGTTTCGATTTTTGTATCTCGAGAACCTATAATGATATAAAGCTAAGTATTTAGTAATTAGATAGAGCTATATTAGTAGCATGTTGGAAAAATATAATTTTTTATAGGGGCAATATGGTACGGGAGTGGGGGGTGTTTTTCCTATCTATAGAACGGCTTGTGCTACAAAGATGAAACTTGCTGTGTTTATGTAGATCAACTAGAAAACTAATAAAAAAATATACATTGGTGTTTGGAGGAGGGGGAAAAAAAATGATCAGTGAAAATAAAATGCATATATTTTCACGGTTGCCGTCATATCTATTAGGTTCTCCAAAAATTGAATTAATTTTTATTGTACGTCTTCTTCATATAAATACCTAGAAAATATTTTCAGGATTTTTTAAAATTCGACCCCTAACAGGGTGCAAAGGGGGTTGTAAACTTTTCCACGAATTCTACTATATCCCCAGGTCTTATCAGATATCGAATATCTTTTCACTATCACGTGCTTGCATAATAATCGCCTAAAACTCGTTTTTAATTTTTTTTTCCTTTTTCAGCTCCTAAGATGGTATAAACGGGTTGAACACGTTTTCACGAATTCCGACATTTCTTTTAGAAGTGATAAGAAATTGAATTGCTTCCTACTTTCTCGTGCTGTCTTCATATTTATTTATTTATTATTTGTTTTACAATTTTTTCGAAATTCAAACCCCAACTGGAAGTAATGGGTTTGTATACGTTTTAACAATTCGTCATATCTCTTAATTCTGATAAGGCAACAAATTCGTTTTTACTTCTATGGGTTTTTAGTGTACATAATATACCGAAATTCGATTAGTCTACACGGGTTTTTCCAATGTTTAATCGGCTAAAAATCGCTATTTTAAATATTTTTATTTTAAGAACTGAATTAATTTTCCAAGAAATCTAATAATCTCGAAGCAACTCATGATATACTCCGACTTTGACCGCTCCCGGACTTTGACCGCTCCCGAACTTTGACCCGAAAAATAATAAAGTTTCGCCCAGACCATTGGCAGATTTTTTAAATTAAGATTAGGAAAATTTTATTTAGAAGTATCTAGTTTAATAGTGTTTGTTTGTAGATATAGGGAGGCTTTTAGAGTTAGTAGAGATACGAACACCTTTTGAAGAATTGGGCAAAATTTTTAATATCTGTGTTTTGTGAAATTTTGGCTAAAAAAGCTATGATATCTTATTATAGTTTCCCTGGTTAGGCCGAGGTTAGTAAATATGATGTGATTACTAACGGCTACCTTATTCTGAATGTTTAGGTCGACTAACTCTTTAGTCTTCAACATCTTAGCTATCTCTCTTAATCCTGTTTTATAAATATTTATCGCTTGACTTCACCTTTGCCCTTTCTACAAAATGCTGTGACTTTGTATATTGTAACTTCCAAATTTTTTAAAAAACGTTGTTCCTGTGGGAAAAAGCTAGTTTTTGAATCATTTACCCCTACTTTCACCACACTTTCACCCTATTCAGCTACTTACCATATTTTTTTTCTCTCTTTTTCGCCTGATATTGTAGACACCATAGACTATTGGATTCATGCATGAATTCGTGCAAGCAAATAGGAAGAGTCCTTTTTGTATTCGCTGATCGACCTTAAGAGCTGTTTCGTGATCTAGCCAATACCAGATCGACATAACATAGAACGGTGTCCAACAAACTACAAAAGCGATAACGATCGTGATAGTCATCTTTAAGGTTCTTCGTTTAGCTCGGCCAAGGACATCATCGTTCGAGCGTCTGAAACGATCTGGAAACAAGAAATTTCACCATAAAAACAGTCAACTTTTAAAACTTCATACAGGAAGTTGACTCAGTGCCAGGATTTCCGTTCCTGACAACCTTGTCGTTTAAGACCGAGTTCTGCTGTCGGCGTCGAAGCGATAGTCCTGGATATGGATCAATAGGGATGGATCGGAAAAGGATTGGCAAAATTTCATAGTTACCTATACATACCTGCAAATTTTTGCCTACTCTTCCTATAGATTTCGATATAAATCGAAGCGTAGCAAAAGATGATAATGATTAGGGGTAGTGCGTACATTAGAACCATGCCCATAACCGAATAAATGATCGAGTGAAGTTCGTTATCGAAGGAGTTGTACGTAACGCATTGTTCGTACCACGTGATATTCGGATGCGTCTCTAAATGAAATATAACCGCCTAAAATTAATAACAACGAGTAAATGAATTAGCTGTTTAGCGAATTAAAAAAATACTTGCGGCGTACTACAAATACAGGAGCTTAGCCACGCTATGACGATCATCATTCGTCCTCGAGTATCGGACAATTTTAACGGTTTAAGGACGGCAAAATATCTGAAATTTCAAAATTTTTTTTTGTTCAAAATTTAAAAACTATCAAGTTTCTGGAAGATCCGTCCGGTTTACCTATCAACTGAGATACAGACGAGCACAAAACTCGATAAGTAAAGTCCAAAGGTGCGAAAGAAGGCCATTATCCGACAAAGTATATCGCCTCCTTGCCAGGACACTGTATAGGCCCATCCGATTTCCATTGGCATCATAAGGAATGTGACTAGTAGATCGGCTATAGCTAGGTGCATTAGCATTATGTCTATTCGAGATGGGCCTCGAAGCCTACGTTTGATGAGCAACACTAGCACTGTGATGTTTCCAATTGATGAAATTATCATTAATACACTGCAACCAGAGAAAAGAAATAAATGAATTAGTAAAAATTTATTTGTCGTAAAATTGTTTAAGTGTTATTCACTATGCATTTTTATATTGACTTAATGGGAGGTAATAATTTAAGAATTATATTGCAATTAATTAAAGTTATGTCCCATCGGCGAATCAACGAATTTTAATTTCTTAGTTAATTGATTTCTAGCTAAGCCCCCTCGCTTGGTCCATCTAGGCCTATCGTTTATAAGGTGCAACATCTTCTTTTTACATAACTATAAATATAACTTTTGTTATATCCTTACTTTTGGTAGAACTCAAATGAACCAGTAGCGTGGCGTGATAATTCAACAAGGGGAAGCAATTGGTAAATATCAAAAATTTATTATTATTATGCTTTCTACAAATTTAGTGCGTATTAATTGAACCGCTACCATTAGCTAATCAAATGTTTTCTTCCTGGTATAATTGGTTCGGAAGTTATTCTAATCCAAATGTTTTTATCCCCACCACCCGATTCAAAAATGTTAGCCTTTGTATAATCTTTCTTCTATTATTCTTTAAGACAACTACAGAGTTTCAATCTTCTGACATGAACTGTTCAGGAAATATGTATTTTAGAATGTTTCAACCTCAGTTTTCAAGCACTGCTTTCCCCTCCACTCCCACACACATTAGCACCTCTCAAATTTTTTTGCAAATAGGTCCACTATCATAGTTCTACATAAGTTCCAAGTTTCAGCGTCCGAGCGTAAGTGGTTCCTGAGATCTAGGTAGGCAGGTAGGTACGCGTGACTGCCCGTGAGACCTAAAAGGTCCGTTTTGTTACCACAGGATCATCAAATCCGGTCCTACTCGTCAAACCATTTAGAGGTTGCAATGAAACGTTGGATTCTCGCGACCTCCTTTGCGCCAGTTGAAGAAGTAAGCTCCAAGATGGGCTTTCCTTCTTGCGGATAGAGCTGGACTGGTACAGAGAAGGTGAAGGACTATCTCCTTCTCCTCCTCATCCAGGTAGCTTCTACAGAAGTCATTTGAGAAGATGCCGAGTCTTTTAGCATGTCGACCTGTCTGGTCAGGACACCGACTGTGGTGCTGATATTCGCCCTTTTGAGCAAAGTCAGCCTTTTAGAGCGTTTTAGATACAGTTTCAGCCAGATCTGTCTCGCAGTGTGACATGTAATACCGTCCCCATCTTGAGTTGGTTTTCTGAATTGAGTCCAATCCTAGTAGCAGTTTACAGTGTAGAGAGGGGCACACCCAGATTCCGATGTTCCGGCATAATCTGAAGGGTGATACCGCGGCGAGCGAGTTCGTCAGTCATGCAGTTCCCTGGAATATCCCTGTGTCTTGGCACCCAGCACAGAAGAATATTGAACTGTTCTGCCATCTCCTTAAGAGATAATCGACATTCTGCGCCGACCTTTGATCTTGTCGAGGCTGATTTCAAGGATTTTATTGCCGCTTGACTGTCTGTGAAAATGCTAATATCCCGAGTAGATATTACATTGCACCTCAGCCAGGACAAGACCTCCTTGATCGCCATAAGTTCCGCCTGATAGACACTACAGTGATCTGGAAGGCCGACGGGGCTGCTAATGTTAAGCATGTCAGAGAAAACACCTCCTCCTACCCCGCCTTCAGTTTTGGAGCCGTCCATATATATGTGGACGGACTCTTCCATCCGTACCGAATCCCTTTCCAATTCTAGACGGGTTGGGATGGTTGTTAGGAAATTTTTGTCAAAATCGTAACTGGGAGGGGTGTAGTCGGTGTTTTCAGGAATATTATTGAAGTGCTTCAAGATTGTTGAGTGACCTGCATATATGCCAGTCCACTGTGTAGAGGCCCTAAGTCGAATGGCTGCACTGGCCGCCATTTGCTTGCCAAAAATGTCTAGGGGTGGCAGACTGAATACCATGTCTAGTGCTGCAGAGGGAGTTGTTCTCGGTACTCCACTGATGCATATGATCTCTGTACCTTCCCTAGGGTGGTGCGGTTAACCGCTTTGTCTAAGGCCGTCCACCAGACAATAACACCATACGAGTATTGGTCTGATGACGGACACGTAGAGCCAATGAACTCTTTGGGGTTGCATACCCCATTTTTTGCCAATGGCCTTTTTGCACGAGTAAAGCGCAACTGTTGCTTTCCTTACCCGTTCCTGAATGTTAGGTTTCCAGTGAAGTTTCCTGTCCAAAATAATGGCTATATGGTATTATGGCTTTATTAGTAAGAGTAAACATTTCCATTAATGATGGAACACAACTTCGTTCAAGTGACTGCCTCGGCTGGCTGCGCAGTAGCGCATTCTGTCACTCCAATTTTTCAAGACCTTGTTGATAGTTTCGGGCTGTAGCTCACGGATTGCTTGGATGATATTGGCCTTAAGTGCTTGAATCGTTTCTGGATTGTTGGCATAACATCGGTCCTTCACGGTTCCACACAAAAAAAAATCCAAAGGGCGGCCAATTGACATCGCCAAGACGGCTGATAACACGATTGGGGAATTTGGTGCGTAAAAGATCGATTGTGCCTGCATGAACCAGTGGTCGTCCAAATCCATGTCTTCAATTTCATTAAAAAAAAAGTCGGATAACATGGCTCTGTAATGTTCACCGTTGACCGAAACGTTGTTCCCAGCCTCATTTTCGAAGAAAAATGGTCCAATGATGCCACCACTCCACAATCCGCACCAAACTGTCACTCTCTGTGGATGCATTGGCTTCTCGACAATAACGTGCGGCTTTTCCGAGCCCCAGATGCGGCAATTTGGTTTGTTAACGTAGCCGCCGAGATGAAAATGCGCCTGGTCAGAAAAGATGATTTTTCGCCCAAAATCGTTGTCCAATTCAATCTGCCTTAAGGCCCAAATTGCGAAGCGATAACGAAGCGGATGGTCGTGTGCCTTCAATTGCTGAGTCAATTGGACCTTGTAAGCGAATAATCCGAGATATTTGTGCAGAATTCTCCTCAGGCTAGTGCGTGAAATGTTGAGCTGTTGAGATCGACGGCGAGTTGATGTTCGTAGAGTGAGTCTCACACTCTCGGCTATAGCAGCCACATTCTCGTCTGTGCGCACCGTACGACGACGGGGGCCATGAGTGTTGTCTGCTAGCATGCCAGTATCACGAACTTCTTGCACAAACTTGCGTACAGCAGGCGCGGTGGGTCCTAAATTTCGGCCAAAACTTCTTTTCAAAAAACGCACTGTTTGGGCTACACAGCACTCACTTTGGAAATAAGTTTTCAATATTTCCCAACTTTGTTCAAGCGTAAAGCGACTCATTTCGTTCCGCGGAGGTATGATACTGACTTTCTGTCAAGATTTCGAGCGGGAAACAGCTTTCAGTGTCAAAATAACCTATGATTTAAAAAGAAACCACTAGATGGCCCACCCTGTATAAAAGGAGTGATAAGACATCGGATTGGTTTTCACTTCCTGTGGCTTTCTTTATATATATCTAAAAACCGATTTCAGGATTTTTGTATATTCAACCCCAAAGAGTGTGCAAGGGGGTTGCATATGTTTTCATGAATTCCTATATATTTCTTAGTTCTGATGTGATATTATATTCAGTTTAACTTCCTAAGGTTTCCTGTATAATCGTCAAAAGTTGATTTGAGTATTTTTAGATATTCAACTCCAAGTGGACGTAAGGCTTTCGACATATTTCTTACGATTGATAAGATATCAGATTGTTTCTCACTTCCACAGACTTTTTATATTATCGCCTACAAATACATTTCCGATTTCATGTAATGCCCCAAAACCAAATCACGAAAAATCTCCTAATCACGTGACAACTGATATTATACTACGACTTAGACCTCGTCCCGGAGTATGACCCAATTATGTAATTCATATGTTATATGTGGCAGCGGCGTAAGTATTCTAGCGCGACCCCATTCTTACCGCTTTCTGAACTTTTTTTGGGCTTTCAGTCATATAGTAACCTACACCGCGTCTCAGAATTGAACGCATTCCGAACTTCTACCGAAAAAATAATAAAGTTGCGCCCAGACTGTTGGCAGATTTTTTATTATTGTATTATATAAGATATTATAATAGTACAAACAAATATAATAGATATATATCGATATCACATTATTTTTGCTCTTCATTAACCTTTAATTATTATAAATTCATACATTCATTTAATAAGGCATTCGCCATTAGTACCTATATACCTACGTATTTTGTTTGTTCGTCATTAACATTCGTCATATGTAAATATTCTTTAAGAAAAACAAGTCTGAATTTACTTCATAATTTTGACTTCCTGTATCCTGTTAGCGAATTCTGTAACAGTCATTTTTCGTTCGATTTACCTAATATTCTGTTTTTTAAGTGCAAATATTGAAATCTTAATGTGTACATAATGTTAAGCTCCTAACTTGAAGAATCGTTAATATGTGTTTTAAGGACTTTGGTATAAGAGGTACTGGAAGGAGTGAAATGATATCGCCCCTTAAGGGGGTCGGTGCAAAAAATATGAAAAAAAAATCGATTTTTTTTTATTTTATACTGGTATTCTACACTCATTTCTGCATATCACAGAACCTTTCTCAGGTAACGGGAAGTGACTTAAATTTTGCTCTAAAGTGGGGGAAGTCGAATATGTCACTGCATGTACTTTTTTGTTTTTTGGCTCTCCTGAAAAGTAGTGCCTTTTCAACTTTACCCGTTTCTCAGTAACCACACACAGTCTTAATTTTATTTTAATGTTTTTGTGGTAATATTGACTAGCTTCATACATGAGCAAATGAATATATCTCATGAAAAACTGCCATTTTTTCAAATATGAAAGAAGAAAAACAGTAAAAAATTTTATTCATTCCGTTTTTCTTAAATATCTAGACTTTTAGTGAACATTTTTTAATTTACTCATGTACTAAGCTTTTAAATACACTAAATAATAAGGGCGCAAAATCTGAAGATTTTAAGGTTTGTTCAAGTTTTCAGAAATTCAGATATTCTTTTAGGCTTATAGAGATCTTTTTCTTACTTGAACCATCTATTGAACAAAACAAATACGTAAAAACTTACGTAAAAATAAATTAAAAAATTTGCCAACAGTCTGCGTGTAACTTTATTATTTTATGGGAAGATGTCCGAAACGGGTTTGCTGAGATGCGGTTTAGGTTACTATGCGACTGACAACCTAAGGAATAAACAGGAGGCTATTTGGAACGTTATTTTTAGGTTGTCAATTGGTCAATTGGGCTCAGTTTGTTCTTTAAAAAAATTTGCCAAAAACAGCCGTGGGATAAAAACCGTGGCCAGAAAGGCTCAGATTGCCATGGTGCAGTGGGATCACAACGGACCCATATTGCGGTCTTTGTGGTAGCTATCTCTGCCAATAGCTACCCACACTGAAAGAAATGATGTTGACTTATGAACTAAACATAAATAGATAATATTAATTTAGAAAATTTTACAAAATAAATAATTGAGTTTTGCAAAAATTTTAGTAAGAGAATAGTTTTTGTTTTAATGATAATGCTATTCTACTTTAGATGATTAAGATTAGATGATTATTAATCAATCCAACTAGTTTAATTGTCAGCGAACAAATTGATTAGCTTTGAATCTGCTATTTGGAAGGAATATTTTTCCAATTATAAAACCAGCGAATTAAAATGGTTAAACTTACAATTAATAACATAATTAAATAGAAGAATCAAATAATTTTAGTTGACTCTTTAGCTAATAATTTGACGATAAAACCAATTCGATATTCTGCAGAAAAACAACAGAATCGAGCAAGTAAAAACAAATTTATATTTTGCATGAAAAATGACGAAATATTTTATTCGTTTGGTATAGTGCAACAAGTGAGGTGGTGTTGTGTTTGCAAGTTCATAATTGTGAAGTGAAAATAATAATAAAAATCGGGATTTAAGGTGATTTGCGATTTTCGAATGACTGTTTAATTTTAAACATGGAATGTACTTCTTGTGGCCTGACATCCTTAATTACTGATTTAGCAAGTAACGAACCAAGTGATAATTAAATTATATGTTACCGCAATTTAATTTGATCTTATAGATAAGTCAGTTTGTATAGAAGCCCTCATGTGCCTTACTATTGCTGATATTGACCTGTTGATGCCGGATGGAAAGTTCGGCCTTAAAGCTCGATTTTGCAAAAAATCTTGGAATGGAGAAATGAAAACGTAATGAACTTCACATGAGTGTTACCTGCATATCAAATAATTAATGGAATTTTTTTATTACGTATTTTCTACTCCATTGGCGGAAACACTGGCAATGAACAGCTCGAGCTCAGCAAGCAATTGGATTAGAACCCTTCAATCGGCACCAGAACACCGAGCAGCCAAGAAAATTCATCCAATCATTTATCATTTGTAAGTAGATATTCAGAATGGTCACACGGAAACAAGTTAAAAAAATCTATATTTTTTTACAGAACCTGGTACAAATACTTTCCGCAATCGTACCTGGAAAAAGTGCTCTAAAAGCGTTCAAGGAAAATGAGATTCTTACAAAAAAATAGGCAACTAATTTTAAACTGCATTGGATAACATTGGATACACATCGAGTTACATGTAAGGGAGACAGATTATCTGCAAGCTGTCGATCAAATTGTGGAATTTTTTTCAAAAGAGAGCAAAGTAAGTTATTGCATTATTAACTTTTACAATTGTCTTTTTTTCATTATTTTATTTATTCTTATATTTTACTTATGTTGACTTCAAAATATTCACAAGAATGTTACCTTGGCACAAAATCACAAAGAGGCAAATTAGCTGAAAAATATTACTCTTTATACAAGAAATATCAAAAACCTTATTAAAAGTCGATATAACTCAAAAAGGAAAAGTGACGTTTGTGCAAAAGAGACGTCTACAAGTAAAAAGCTATATAATAAGGAATCAGCTATACGATTGAAGGTGCCATTTAAATGAAGCTATTTGTTTCAATTTCATATTTGTAATACATTTTGTGCTTTATATTTTTCCATATAGGTACTTCTAAACACTTTGATGAAGCCTATAAAGTACAATAAATTAAGAATATACATGTTTGTAAATGTCATTACTTTTAAAAAAATTAATTAATAAACATCTTAACAAAAAACTATATAATCACTTATTATAGATATGATAAAACATACAAAACATATTAGTTAATTTATTTAATGAATTATTCATTGGTTTTTCTTATATATTACAAGATTCATAAAATACTTTTGTTACAAAGAAAATATGGATTTAGTTGTTTTTCCTACAATTTCTAGTTAATTCTTGTAAAGATTAGAAAACTCGTATAATGGTTTAGGTTGATTGATCCAAATATATAGATAACTCATATAGTGAATATAGACAATTCTACAAAAAAGTAGATATTTTAAATAGTTTATTATTTAATGTTTACATAGCAAAGTAGTCACGTTTGCTAAACAATTTGCTAGTTTTGCTAAAATAATTGAAATTTCGATAAATTTTAAAAATTTTAACTTCATCCATTATTAAATAGTTGACGCAAATAAATAAATTAATAGACTGAAAATCGATCATTTTTTTTATATGATTTACTAGACTATTTATTTCACTAAATTTTCTAATCATTTCTTTCAGTGCACCTAAACTAACCTAACCTAGGTTTTCAATCGCATAGTAACCTACACAGCATCTCAGCATTAAACACGTTTCGGACGTCTACAAATAAAATAATAAAGTTACGCCCAGACTGTTGGCAGATTTTTTAGTTGGGAACAATAAAATCCGAAATATTTCACATAAATTCATATTTATGAATTCAGGACACAAGCAGTAGTTAAGGACGTTGTTATTTCTAAATTCGCATTCGGTCAAGTATTGAATACGTAATTGTCTAAAGTCCAATTCAGTCGACCCTAACCTATGAGTCACTCCTTGTAAAAGTATCTACTAAGAAGATTTTCAAAGTTGATAATAGCTGAATAATAATCTGGGCTAGTGACTGCCTAGAAATGAAACTTAGGCGAAATGTTCATCGTATATTTTTTGCGCGGTGCTATATTTCTTACGAACTCGCATTATTTGTTTCACCACAGCCCTTATCCCAAAAATTGGTTTTACATTAAACACACCTTTTTTTTTTGATTTAGCACTTCATCAAAAATTCGAAAATTGTACAACTTCCAATTTCACAAAATAATGAGTTGAACGTGTTCATTAAAATTAATCATAATTTAAAGAATTGCCGGTATTTAACCGATAACTTACCTATAAACTGTAATTGACAATCGATGTCCATCATTGAATCTCATATCAATCGGTAGTTGTATCGGTTCACTTTCATTATCCGGTCCAGCCATAGACCACTCAGACAATACTCGATGATCTTGAACAATTTCATTTCCACTGTTTGGCATTGTTTGCAGAAACTTCCGTTTATAAATCGAAACAATTTTCTTTTGAAAATAATCTCACTGCACTTATTAATAAATATTTACGAACCCACCGAATCCAAAATATTTTTATTCTATTAATGCAATTTTTTTTATAATGTTTAATTGTATCAATATTTATTTCCATTTAAAATAGAAATTCATATTTTCACTTAAATAACTCAGATATTAAAATCACAGAAAATTACCGAACATATCTCGAATTTATTTTATTATTATTTAAAAAAAATGCTCCCGATCGTATTTGTCCGCAATTATTTCGATTCTAGAAAGGAATTTTTCATTAACACCCAGACAATATTATTATTTAAAAATGAAGAAAAAAAAAAACGAATTTAAAAACGTTAAACTTTAACCCGTAACGTTCAATGTTCACCGCACCAATTGAGGAGACAAAACTTATCTTCGGCTTTATATTAAATATAAAGAATTCATTTTCTTATTAGTAGAAAATTTTGTCGCAATTTTTTTTTTTCACGATCGTTAATGGAGTAATTTATAACATGAAGATGTGCTCGATCACTATCGAACCGAATAAAATATAACCGACTTATAGAATAATATATTGTGCTATGAAATTCACTAGAAACGTGTCTCGGATTCCGATTAATGGAGTTACTCGATCGCTGATCATTCAGTAATGTTTCCGAGTACTCACTTTTAGTCTTTATCTATGAAAATTAAGTCGGTTTTTTTTTAAACTCAACTAATAGATGATTTGCTTATTTTTTTATTATTATTTTTTTGTCTTTTTTTTTTATTGATAAGTGTAGAGTCAGAATCACCCCCGCATTTAAACGAGATTGACTATACGAAATCAAAGTTCACTTGAAAGATCACACAATCACTAAAGTTGATTTGTTATTTATCATCTGATTGGGAATATTTCATCAGTCCTTTATGATTATAAACAAGTAATAGTTTAATATTATTAAAATTGTATTTGTTTTTCAGTTAAAGTTTAATCTGAATTCAAACACAAAAATTTCGATTGCGAAGAGAAAAAAATGTAAACGATTTTCGGCTAAAATAATATAAAAAATGATTTTATAGTAGATGTTTGTGAAAGGTTATCACTTTGAACACTTTCTTAAACTGCGTTACGATAATTTGAATTAGGCATCGAATGATTTTATTCCTACTTTGTAACAGTTTATGTATGGATTTTAGTGTGACCAGAAGTTATTGGATGATATAGTGTAAAACGCCCAGTCCTGAATATGAACAGCAATAGCGAACTAATGGCTAGGAAATAACAGCAAGCAACTAGAATGAAAAACTTAGCTAGCAAGATACAAACATGAAACACATACGTAGATACTGTTGCGAGTTAGGGGTTTGCCGGAATTTCAAGTAAAACATAATTCACTTAAAATCGATAGAAATAATAACCTTTTAATTTTCGCATTCAATAATCGCACTAATGGCAACGCTGCCCGATTTTATATACAACTTGATCACTGCTCGATTGCTGCTACCAATCCAAATCGATTTACTAAAACTTTCACGTAGAACTGATCATCGTCTTGCTTTACTGTAGTAAAAACTATGTCATGCAAGCTTTGAAACATGCTTATATACTGCATGTGTTGAGTATGGAGCTTTCCCAAATATTCGGTGGAGTGTGTGGAATTTTCAGGGAATGTTAAGAACAAGGGCAAAGTTTTCGATAAGAATGTTTAACTTGCAGAATTTCCCATGCCTTTCTCATTGGGTATTGCAATGTAGCAAATCCCGGCGAACCCCTAGCTCGCAACAATATATTAAAATTGTTAAAAGGGTATGGTACAGGCGGCTAAGTTCAAATTATAATACACCAGTTTAACTTGTGGGTCATATACGTGAACATGTCCAAAGTAGAAAAGTTCGATGCAGACACCCTTAAAATTTAACCAGGAGGCTATATGGATGTTACTTAAGTTACTTGTTTAGGGTTATATTTTTTTGCAAATGGCTACACTACCATAGCTTTATATAAATTCCAAGTTTCAGCCTGCTAGCATAGGCGATATAAGATATAAAAATAAAAATTAATATATCAAAATAGAAATGAGATATACAAATAAAAATTTTTCGTCTTAAACGTGAGGGGAGTATCTCATCTTACATACCTTCAAAGTGACCACTATAACAGGTTGATTCCACGAAAATAAATAAATTTAAGCCTTGAAACGTAAACCACCCCATAACATCCACTTGGTGGTAGAATTTTGAAAAATCGTTATATTAGTTTTTAGGTATCTCAACAGACTTTAGAGATATGGCAAAATTTTTGAAAATCTGTTCATCCTCTTTACACAACCTTGTGTCAAAATTAAGAGATTTTGAGAATTGCAAAACGTATGCAAGCCCCTTGTGTTGGAGATCCAACAATCATTAAATTATTTTCTAGTTGATTATATAGAAAGCCAGAGGAATTAAAAAACAATTCGATATCTAATCGAATCTAAGAAGCATGTTGGAAATCGCGAAAATGTATACAACTCCTTTACACCGCATTGCGGTTGACTACCGAAAATCCTGAAATCAGTTTGTAGGCGATATGTATTAAGTCCGTGGAAGAAAAAATCAATTTGATATCTTAACAGACCTAAGAGATAGGAGGTAGTTCGTGAAACGTATACAACCCCCTTACACACTCTCAGTGATTGAAAAGCAAAAAACCATGAAAGTACGTTGTAGGCGATGACATAAAAAAACCGGTACTTATTAGATATCTAATCAAACCTAAGGGGATATAGCGGATTTCGTGAAAATATATTCAAGCCCCATAGGGGTTAATTTAAAAAGTCTTCAAAATGTTTTCTTGGCATTTATTTAAAAAAAAACGGTGGAAGGAAAATTAATTCTATATTTCAGAAAACCTAAGAGATATGACGAAATTCGTGAAACTATATTTTCTTTGACTTTCCTTTTTGCTCCACTTTCGTATGTCAATTAATGTATCATGCAAATTACTTTACTCCTCATCTACATACCCACCAAGTTTCAAGCTTCTACCGAACACCGTTCAAGAGATAGGAAAATAACTCCCACCCCCGTAGCTTCACATCCCTATTATTTACAAATTAAGAATATGCTGCTATAGCTCTTCATTAATTTCGAATTTCTGCTTTCTTTTGTAAGCGGTTCTCTAGAAATGAAAATCTATTTTTATTTATTTTCACTCCACCCCCTTCACCCTTTCCTCTTACACCCTTCCTCACAAATATACTTTCTCTGATACAGGTCTATCAGCTCTACCTCCAGTACAAATCCTAGGGTGTAAAACTTTAGATTACAATATCTTCCAAACCAATTGCATCAGGAAAATAAAATTTGGTTTGATTATATAGGAAAATCTGCCAATGGTCTGGGCGAAACTTTATTATTTTTCGGATCAAAGTTCGTGAGCGGTCAAAGTCGGAGTGTATCATGAGTTGCTTGGAGATTATTAGATTTCTTGGAAAATTATTTTTGTTCTTAATATAAAAATATTTAAAATAGAGATTTTTAGCCGATTAAACATTGAAAAAGTCCGTGTAGACTATTCGAATTTCAGTATATTATGTACACTAAAAGCCCATAGAAGCAAAAACGAATTTGATGCCTTATCAGAATTAAGAGATATGACGAATTGTTAAAATGTATACAAACCCATTACTCACTTGGGGTTTGAATTTCGGAAAAATTGTGAAGCACGTTTTTAGGCGATTTCATAAGAAGCAACTTGATATCTCATGAGACAAGACGGATTTTGAAAAATTTGTGAAAACGTAAGCAAACCCTTCACACCTCCTTGGTTATGGAAATTCGAAAAATCGTGAATTGGTTGGCCGAAATAATCAATTTTATATCTCATCAGAACTAAGGAATGGCAAAAATTGTGAAAACATATACAAACCCTTGGGGGTTGAATATCAAAAAATTGAGAAATGGGTTTGTAGGCGATTATATAAAAAGTTTGTGGAAATGAAAAGTGATCTAATATCTCATCGAACCTAAGAAATATGTTGAAACTTTGAAAAGCATACAACCCCCTTACACCCATTAGGATTGAATATCTAAAATACTGAAATTGACTTTTTGGCTTTTTTATATACGAAACCTTAGGAAGTAAAAATGAATTCGATGTATCACCAGATATGCAACCTCCTTACACCCACTTGGGGGTTGAATATCCAAAAATCCTGAAAGGAGTTAATAAATAAATATGAAGACAGCACGAGAAAGTAGGAACCAATTCAATTTTTTATCACTTCCAAAAGAAATGACGGAACTCGTGAAAACGTGTTCAACCCGTTTATACCCTCTTAGGGGCTGAAAAAGGAAAAAACTTAAAAACAAGTTTTAGGCGATTATTACACAAGCACGTGAAAGTGAAAAGATATTCGATATTGATAATACATGGGGATATAGTAGAATTCGTGAAAAAGTTTACAACCCCCTTTGCACCCCCTTAAGGGTCGAATTTTAAAAAATCCTGAAATCACTTTCGAGGTATTTATATGAAGAAGCCGTAGAATAAAAATGAATTCAATATTTGGGAAGACCTAATAGATATGACGAAAACCGTGAAAATATATGCATTCCATTTTCACTGATAATTTATTTTGCTCCCCCTCTGAACGCCAGTATGTCTTCTGGAGTTTAACGTGAACACCTGCCACGGGGGCTTAATTTCACGGTCCTTTTCGGACACGGATTGATTTTGTGACCACAATCAGAACCCCTCCAATAAAGGTGGTATCGGTTTACATAGGGGTGCAAGCCCTTACATTCATACCGATGGATGCGAGACCTATCTAAATCTCTGCCGTTCTGTGGGTCCCGGCACCCGGTTGATACGCAACTCCACGTCGAGCTCCACAAGGAAACTCTGCCCGCTTGGGCATAACCACAGCCACCACGTTGCTCCTCTAGGGGCCTCTCCAGTGTCGGGGGTGGAAGTAACCTTCCATGGGCTCCCCGACTCCCGTGGTACCGGAAATAGAAATTTGAAATTTTTTTTTATTGAAATTAGTTTTCTAGTTGATTTACATAAACAAAACTATAGATAAGAAAAACACCCCCCACCCCTGTACCATACTACCCCTATAAAAAAAATATTTTTCCAAGATGCTACTAGTATAGCTCTATCCAAATACCAAGTTTCATCTTTATATCATTATGGGTTGTCGAGATATTAAAATCGGAACTTTTTCCTTTTCACCCTCGCCCATCCTCACCCTCTGCACCCTCACGTCCTAAATTTTGCTAGGGGTTTATTAGGCCTACTTTTGGTAAAAATTTGAAGCATCTATCTTACACGGTTCTTGAGATATAAGACGTGGTATTTTTGACAAAATTCTTATCCACCGCCCCCTTGAAAGATTTGGCTTTCAACAAACTTCATTTGTCAACTTTTATACACAAACCGAATTTTATTTGTCTAGTGCAATTGGTTCATGAGATATCGTAATCTAAAGTTTTTCTACTCCCACCCCCGTACACCACTGCCCCCACTCAAATTTTTTCCGATCTATTCTCCTAGTATACCTACAGATATTCATTAAGTTTCAATTTTGTGACATTAACCGTTTAGGAGATATAGATTTTAGAATGTGTCGATCTCACCTTTTTTGCGTTTCGGAAGCATTATTTTTCGCCCCACTCCCCAACCCCTTCACCTATATCAGAATTTTTTTTGCAAATGTCCACTACTAAAGCTCTATATAAATTCCAAATTTCAGCCTCCTAGCATAAGCGGTTGCTGAGATTTAGAAACCAAAATTTTTCGTCTAAAACACTTTCCCCTCTTCCCCCCTCACACCCCCACCCCTCCAAATTTGGTCACTTTAGGGGGCTTACCCACTCTACCCACGAAAAAAAATTCAACTAAAAAGCTCAAAAGGTTTGGGTGCTACGAGCCTTCAAAGAATTTTGCGTACACCGGTAGACATACGGCGTACGGCGGACAGACGGACTGAAATTTTTTTTTGCTTTTTTCGTGTCTACTCGTCATGAAACGTGAAAAAAAAATTTTGAGGGTAGCAAATTTTTTTTTTTTAAAATCGATAACAATACTGTATTATTGAAATAATAAAGTAATAACATGTGGAGTCTGTTTAATGTAAACATTTTGTGGGTGGCGGGGGGGAGGGCGGAAGTGAGGATAGCAATTTAAAAAAAAAGCTATTTTTAAATCTTAAGAGCAGTATCAAATATTATCTTCAAAATTTTACAGGAGTTAATCCCAGTAGACCTCTAGCGAAGAAAACAATTTTTGGAGTGCGTGTGTAGGGGATGATGATGGGAGGGGGTTATAGTGGAAAGGAAAAAATTAATTTTATCCTTCCAAAACCGCAAAGGATAGAAAGCTAAAAATTGACGACTATGTAGAGCCACTAAAAGGACATCTTAAAAAAATTAAAAGTTTTGATAGGGAAAGCAAGATTCGGGTGTGGGGTGGGCTTTTGTATCTCAGAAACGGCTTATGCTAGAAAGTTGAATATGTATATGAATATGTAAATGTACTACAGGAGTAATTAAAGTAAAACAAAAGTTCAGATTTTGATTGTCGTACGGGGTTGGAGTAAAAAAATGTAGATACATGAAAAGGGTCTTCCACATTTTAGCGAATTTCGTTATATTCTTGAGGCAGGTCGAGTTATCAAATTATTTTTAATACTGCAAGCTCCTTATATAAGCATCTAGAAACAATTTTTTGATATCCAACCCTTAAGGGGTGGAACGCAGTATATTCAGATATCCGATATACTTATTAGGTCTAATTAGATATCGAATTCAATTTCTGCCTAGGTGGTGTAAAGTATTGTTCAAGTTTTCACGAATTTTGACAAATCTGAGATCGAATTTGCTAAAATCCAAAAAAAAAATCGGGATTTTGCGATATTCAGCCCCTAATAGGGTGTAAAATGATTGTGCACGTTTTTACGAATTCCGACATATCACTTAGGTCTGATGAGATATCGAATTGTTTTTTACTTAACGAGCTTTCTATATAATCACCTAAAAATCGGTTGATATTGAACCACTAAAGTGTTATGTCGATATTTAATCCCCTATGTTTTTATTGAAATTGAGAAAAAATAAGTAAATAGTAAAAAGATCTTCTAAAAGTCTGGGTCAACTTTATTTTTCTTTGGATAGAAGTCCGGAGCGCTTTCGATGCTGAGATGCGATGTATATTACTATGCAACTGACAATCTAAAAGAAGCTATTAGGAGCGTTATTTTTTAGATTGACAATCGAATAGAAATCTACACGCTACACCGCATCTCAGCATTAAACGCGTTCCGAACTTCTACCCAAAAGGTGATAAAGTTGCGCCCATACTGTAGGCAGATTTTTGAAGTTTTACGTTGAATTGTAAATTTATTTAATATTTGCTTAATTGTAAATCGATTCGGGTCCTTGAAATGAAATAATTTTTCATGTGTAGGCTTAAGCTCAATATAAATTAATTAGTGTTAAGGTTACCATATACCTAGTAATATTTTTTTGTAGTTAATATATTTATGTTAATTGATTATAGATATGCTTAAAAAAATTACACTTCAGATGACTTTTCAACTAAAGTGGTGCATAGCCTTCACAAATTTAGAAGTTACAAATATTAAAGAATCAAGGAAAATTTGTTTGTGGTTTAGATTGTGATTTATTTTTAAAAAATCTGCAACAGTCTGGGTGCAACTTTATTATTTTATGGGTAGAAGTCCGAAACGTGTTTAATGCTGAGATGTGGTGTAGGTTACTATGCGACTAACAGCCTAAAGAATAACGTTTCAAATAGCCTCTTGGATGTTCCTTATTTTATTTTTTCTAGGATGTCTCTATAGTGGTTATATATAATCCTAAATTTTTAGCTTTCTATTCATTATGGTTTTCGAGAAATAAAAATCAGAATGTTTTCCTTTCTACCCCCTTTCACCATCACCCCTAGTACCCACACCCCCAAAATTTTTTCCCCAACTTGAGGTTTATCGACACCAACTTCTGTAAAATTTTCGAGATCATATCTGATACGGTTTCTGAGATATAAAATTTACATTTGTTGAGAAATTGCTGTCCCCCCACTTTCGTGCTCCATCTCCGCTCTCAAAAAAATTTACTTTCAGTAGACTTCTCTTGTGATCCCATATACATAAACTAAATTTTATCTTCCTGGTGTATTTGCGTTTCGGAATCATTGCTTTCCCCCCCCCCCCCCCCACTTCCACACCCCTTAACCCCTATCGACCATTTTTTTGCAAATGAGTCTACTAATATAGTACTACATAAGTTCCAAGTTTCAGCCTCCTAGCATAAGTGGTTCCTGAGATCTAGAAACCAAAATTGTTCGTCTAAAACGCTCCCCCCTAATCCCCCCTTACACAACCACCCCCCCCCCACCCACCAAAAAATGCCAGTTATAGGAGTTTACTCAATCTACCCACCATACAAATTTCAACTTAATACCTTAACGGGTTTGGGAGCTACGCGCCTTCAAACGATTTTGCGTACGGCGTATACTGCGGACAGACGGATATTTTATTTTTTTTTATTTTTGGGGCTTACTAGTCCTAAAACGTGTAAATACAAAATTTCAGGGTAGCAAATTTTTTTGAAATTTCAGGTCGATCACAATACTTTATTATTAATAAATATTAAAGTAAAATACGGCAACACATTTGCAGGCTGCGAACAAAATATTTAAGTATTTGTGAATATTATTTGGCAGTTGCGGAAAGTGACTCAGCGCGCTTACTATAATTGGTGTTGCGATATGATACGCGCGATGCGTTTGACTCATCACGTGCATCACGCACATCGCTCTCACTATAATTACATCTTAAAAATGTCATAATTCACTACACACACTGTAAACTTTGAATCTAAAAGAAAAATATTAAACATTTAAATGAAGAAACTAAAAAATTTAATAAGTAGGTTAAGTTAGTTTAGGTAATATATTATTAGATGTTTTTTTGCGCATTTATCCAGATCAGAGTAGTGATTAAAATTTACATTAAAAACACCATGAATATTGCTGTTTTTGTTGTTTTTTTATTGCTTTTTTCTGTAGATAGTAGGCTAGAATATAGATTATAAATTTTGGTTTCTAGATCTCAGGAACCGCTTATGCTAGGCGACTGAAACTTGGAACTTATGTAGTACTATGATAGTGGACTCATTTGCAAAAAAATGGTAGACAAGGCTTGAGGGATGTGGAAGTGAGGGGAAAAACAATGAGTCCAAAACGCTTGAAAGCCGGGATTGAAACATTCTAAAATCGATATCTCCTGAACAATTCATGTCAGAAGATTGAAACTTTGTTGTTGCCCTTAGGGATACTTCAAGATAAGACAAGGGCTAACATTTTTAAGAGGGTGGTGGGATGTAGGGGTGGGGGGTGAAAAACTTTGGATTACAATATCTTCCGAACCAACTACACCATGAAGATAAAATTTAGTTTCTGTATATGGAATCACAAGAGGAGCCTACTGCAAGTAAATTTTTTGAGGCGGGATGTGGAGCACGGGGGGACAGCAATTTCTCAAAAAAATGTAAATTTTATATCTCAGAAACCGTATCAGATATGATCTCGAAAATTTTACAGGAGTTGGTGTCGATAAACCTCTAGTTGGGAAAAATTTTGGGGGTGTGGATACTAGGGGTGATGGTGAAAGGGGGTAGAAAGGAAAACATTCTGATTTTTATTTCTCGAAAACCATAATAAATAGAAAGCTAAAAATTTAGGATTATATAGTGCCACTATAAAGACATCCTAGAAAAATAAAATTGTTGATAGGGGTAGCAAGGTACAGGGATGAGGGGTGGTTTTTTTATCTCAGAAACGGCTTATGCTAGAAAGTTGAAACTTAGTACGTATATGTAGATATGCTATTAGAGTAAATAAAGCGAAAATAAGTTCAGATTTTTATTGGCGTTCAGAGGTTGAGTAAAAAAAATGTCCGTGAATCCACATTTTCACGAATTTCGTTAAAACTTTTAGACATGTCGCACTATCAAAGCAATTTTACTTCTGCGGGCTATTTATATAAGTGCCTAGTAACGATCTTCAATATTGTTCGATATCCAACCCCTAAGGGGGTGTAAAGTGGTTGTGTACATATTCATGAATTCTTATATATTCCTAAGGTATATTGAGATTTGGAATTCACTTTTACTTCTATAAGCTTTAAACGTAGTCTGGGAAAAACCGGTTTAAATATTTTTCTCAATTAAACCCCTGTAGATATTGTACAAGTTTTCACTGGTTCCGAAAATCTCTTAGGTTTAATGGTGGTCTGGTCTTGCTGCGCAGTAGGGTTAACGCTGCGTAACGGACAAGTCGTCGTACTACCTCCTCGTGGTGACCACTGGAAACTGCCTATGGCAGGCCAAATGTGCGTACGGCCGGGCTGGGAGTAGGTTCATCCGACAGACGAAGACTCACTTGTCTGCTGGTCATGTTTTAGGGACAAGCGGGACTGGCTGACGAATGAACTCGAAGTAACAGCTCGAGGATCGTCCACCTTGTACTGCAAAGTACCAAACGGACCTCAAGCCAACATACGGTGAAACAGCATGCGCCGAGGGCTGCGTGACCAAGGGGAGGCTTGGTCTCTAGTATGCGGACTCCGAATACCTGGGCAACTTCTGGGCAAGGAGCTCTGCCATGGCCGACCTTTATTTCTTCCAGTTATATCCCAGTCCCTCGCGGACGATTATGAAAATGGAAAACTTAAAAACAAAAACAAACTGGGCGAAACTTTATTATTTTTCGGGTCAAAGTTCGGGAGCGGTCAAAGTCGGAGTATATTATCAGTTGTTTCGAAATTATAAAGTTTCTTGGAAAGTTAATTTTGTTCTTAAAATAAAAATATTTAAAATTGAGATTTTTAGCTGATTAAACATTCAAAAGCCCGTGCAGACTATTCAAATTTCGGTATGTTATGTACACTAAAAGCCCATAGAAGCAAAAACGAATTTGTTGCCTTATCAGAATTAAGAGATATGTTAAAAATATTGTTAAAACGTATATAAACCCATTACTTCCACTTGGGGTTTGAATTTCGAAAAAATTGTGAAACAGGATTTTAAACGATTTCATAAGAAGCAACTTGATATCTCATGAGACAAGACGGATTTTGAAAAATTTTTGAAAACGTAAGCAAACCCTTCACACCTAATTGGTTCTGGAAATTTGAAAAATCGTGAATTGGTTGGCCGTAATAATCAATTTTATATCTCATCAGAACTAAGGGATGGCAAAAATTGTGAAAACATATACAAACCCTTGGTGGTTGAATATCCAAAAATTGAGAAATGGGTTTGTAGGCGATTATATAAAAAGTCTGTGGAAATGAAAAGCGATCTAATATTTCATCGAACCTAAGAAATATGTCGAAACTTTGAAAAGCATACAACCCCCTTACACCCATTAGGATTGAATATCTAAAATACTGAAATTGATTTTTTGTCTTTTTTATATAGGAAACCTTGGGAAGTAAAAGTGAATTCGATATATCACCAAATATGCAACCTCCTTGCACCCACTTGGGGGTTGAATATCCAAAAATTCTGAAAGGAGTTAATAAATAAATATGAAGACGGCACGAGAAAGTAGGAACCAATTCAATTTCTTATCACTTCTAAAAGAAATGACGGAACTCGTGAAAACGTGTTCAACCCGTTTATACCCTCTTAGGGGCTGAAAAAGGAAAAAACTTAAAAACAAGTTTTAAGCGATTATTACGCAAGCACGTGAAAGTGAAAAGATATTCGATATCTGATAAGACCTGGGGATATAGTAGAATTCGTGAAAAAGTTTACAACCCACTTTGCATCCCCTTAGGGGTCGAATTTTAAAAAATCCTGAAAACGCTTTCTAGGTATTTATATGAAGAAACCGTAAAATAAAAATGAATTCAATATTTGGGAAGACCTAATAGATATGACGAAAACCGTGAAAATATATGCATTCCATTTCCACTGATCATTTTTTTTGCCCCCCCTCCGAACGCCAATGGATATTTGAATTTTTTTTTTATCTAAATTAGTTTTCTAGTTGATTTACATAAACGTACCGAGTTTCAACTTTGCAGCATAAGCCGTTCTAAAGATAGGAAAAACACCCCCCACCCCCGTACCATACTACCCCTATAAAAAAGTATATTTTTTCAAGATGCTACTAATATAGCTCTATCTAAATACCAAGCTTGATATCATTATAGGTTGTCGAGATATTAAAATCGGAACCTTTTCCTTTTCACCCTCCCCCACCCTCACCCTCTACACCCTTATTTCCAAAATTTTGTTTTCTGCTAGGGGTCTATTAGGTCTACTTCTGGTAAAAATTTTAAGCATCTATCTTACACGGTTCTTGAGATATGAGACGTGATTTTTTAGAAAAATTCTTATCCCCTCCACTTTCATGCTCCACCGCCCCCTTGAAAAATTTTGCCTTCAGCAAACTTCATTTGTGAACCTTTATACAAAAACCAAATTTTATTTGTCTAGTGCAATTGGTTCGTGAGATATCGTAATCTAAAGTTTTTCACCCCCCACCCCCGCACGCCACTGCTTCCACTCAAATTTTTGTTTTCGATCTATTCTCCTAGTATACCTATAGATATTTATTAAGTTTCAATTATGTGACATTAACCGTTTAGGAGATATGGATTTTAGAAAGTGTCGATCTCACCTTTTTTGCGTTTCGGACGCATTATTTTTCCCCCCACTCCCAAACCCCTTCACGTATATCGGCAATTTTTTTGCAAATGGGTCCACTACTGAAGCTCTATATAAATTCCAAATTTCAGCTTTCTAGCATAAGCGGTTGCTGAGATCTAGAAACCAAAATTTTCCGTCTAAAACACTTCCCCCTCCTCCCCCCTCACACCCCCACCCCTCCAAATTTGGCCACTTTAAGAGGACTGCTCACTCTACCCATGGAAAAAAATTCAACTAAATAGCTCAAAGGGTTTGGGTACTACGAGCCTTCAAACAATTTTGCGTACACCGGTAGACGTACGGCGTACGGCGTACGGCGGACAGACGGACTTAAATTTTTTTTTGCTTTTTTCGTGTCTACTCGTTATGAAACGTAAAAAAAAAAATTTTGAGGGTAGCAAATTTTTTTTTTTTAAAAATCGATAACAATACTGTATTATTGAAATAATAAAGTAAAATTAACGATGAGGATAGTGTACCTCTTAATACACTGCAAGCGATTTCGCCTGCAACCAGTATGGAATGGTTGGGAATCGAAGATCTGTTCGATCCTGAAGGCCACGCCATATCATCATTATCTGAAGAGGGTAGGGCAAGTCTCGTTAAGGAACTAGCTCAGGAGGCCCTGTCAGAAAATTCAGAAGAAGCCGATAAAACTGTGGTGGAATGTAAAGCTACCAAACGACAGTTTATAACGGTGCTGGCAAGTGGTTCTTCAAACAGCTTTGCGAGCAGGGTGTCCCAAGGAAAGAGGTCCGCATCGCAGCGGCAGCTCAAATTAAGAACAGAGGCTCCAGCAAAAGAGCACTGTCCGAAAGTCCGCAGGAAGTGGTCAAGTCGGACAGTAAAAGAAGCAAGGTGGAAGACGTGGCAATGAAACAGGTGCAGCCGGAAACTGTTAAGGCCGACGCCAATGCCGCAAAACCCACCTACTCACAAACAACTATGGGTTTCAAGGTCGGTATCATTCCGAAATCTTTTCCCGAAGCCATCCTTACGATGGGTCAGATCATTCTGGTTAAGGACAAGCTAAAGGAAGTGATTCTCGGACAAAAGGATAGTCCGATAAAACCCATGTTCTATGGACACACTCATAGGCCCGGCTGGCTGGCAATTACTTGTGCCAATCAAACCACAATGGATTGGCTAAGGCCAGCAATTGACACACTGCAGCCATGGGAGGGTGCGTCACTTATCGTAGTCGACGAGGATAAGGTTCCAAAGGCCCAAATTCTGGTAGGATACTTCCCGGACAGCATCAATCTATCGACTGATGAAGTCCTCGACTACATTAGAGCGCAGAACGAAGGACTGCGCATAGACGAGTGGCAGGTCATAAGTAGGACCAATGAAGGCCCGATCAGCAGACTAACCCTGTCAGTCGACCATCAATCGGTGGAAAAGCTGAAGGAGGCAGGATGCAAGATCTGCTATTTATTCGGGTTGGTCCAACTTAGACCCAGGAGCGCTCTTCATAAGGAGTTGGTAAAGGCTGGAGTGCCGGTTGATAAGAAAGGCCCGACAGTGGGTAAAAGTCAACCAGAAGGCAAGCCGGTTGATAAGAAAGGTCCGACAGTGGGTAAAGGTCAACCAAAGGGCAACCCAGGTGCAACTACCCTTACACCACTACCTAGCGGTGCGAAGAAGCTGCCGATTTCCAACGTGGTTGGCAAAAAGGCCCATACGCTGGGTAAAAGGCAACCTATAGGCACGTCCCAAACCGCTACTTCTTCATCCGCAGCAAGCGGTAGTATACACGGTGGATCGACCTCTCGAGGTGAGAGGTCGATAACCACCAAAACAGTCCTGCCGGTAGCTTCAGGCTCCAAAGGCCATTCGGAGCAAACGAGAACACCAACGCTCGCTGTTAACACAAAGGGTAAAAGCAGGCCAATTGTGAAGACCGCGGGCAAGGTCAAACCTCGTATCACTCCAACTGGTGGACCTAGACTTCTGGCAGAGAGATTAGAACGGGTGGTACTGGAAGAAAAGGCCCGTGTATCTAGCACAAGTGCAAAGCACAGTGATGGAGAACGGGATTCCAAGTAGGCCCCCGTCCCTCAGCTGTATCCAAGGAAATCTACATCATGCCAAGGCTGCTAGCAGCATTTTCGGTCGTAGATTTACGTTGAAACAGCTTGACCTCGGACTTATTCAAGAGCCCTGGGTTTTACATGGTGACATTAAAGGCCTGTCAAACTCAGGAAAACTCGTTTACAGCAGCCAGAGCGATAACCCAAGACTTTATAACTAAAGATCTGGCGGCAGCAATAGTCATCACTCCAACAGGGGAAGGTGGAACAGAAGAGTTGGTGGTGGCCTCTGCCTATTTTCCCGGAGATAACGACGAAGTGCCTCCATATGAAGTTCAGAATCTAGTGAACTATTGCTCAAGTAACAACAAGCGGCTCATCCTCGGCGGTGACGTGAATGCGCACCATGAGGCCTGGGGTAGCAGCGACAACAACACAAGAGGTGAGTTGCTACTTGATTACTTATCTTCTACCAATCTAGAGATAATTAATGAAGGAAATAAGCCAACCTTTAGAAATGTTATTAGGGAAGAAGTCTTAGATATGACTCTCAGCGATCCTTTAACCGCTCAAAACATCTACGATTGGCATGTCTCCGACGAACCATCTATGTCAGACCATGCGCATATCCGCTTTAACATCAAAGTCAGACAATCGCGGGAGGTCGAAAGACGCATTCCAAAATGTACAAATTGGTCTATGTATAAAGCAACCCTGGAGGAATTGCTCCCAAATGTCAGTCTTTATGGCCCTATCAGGAATGAATGGGAAGCTGATAGAGTAGCCTCCCCATTACACTTAGAGATAAAGAAGGAGGCTCTGAGAGAGGCCATAAGGCTACAGCAGTACAATAAATTCAAGGCAGGAGACCTTGTCGGTCACCTTAAAATTCTACAGGAATTTAATCAGAAGGACCTAACCGACTCAGTAAACGATAACGATAGGTATATGATTTTGAGAAACCATATATGGTGACTCTGGGAGATCGTGTATCATGGCAATCTGGTCTACCAGATTTTGGGGAAGGTGCTTCAGTCTGGTACACGGACGGCTCTAAGACCTATAGTGGAACTGGAGCGGGCGTATTTGGCCCCAATTGTAAAATATGGACGGCAATGGGACAAACCGCCACTGTGTTTCAGGCTGAGGTACATGCCATAGAACTGTGCGCAGGTAAACTTCTACATACTCTTCTTAAAGAGCTGGCACATCATTATAGTCTAACCCTGATGTGGGTGCCAGGACATGAGGGTATTCCGGGTAATGAATCGGCTGACCAGCTAGCTAAGCGGGGAGCCAACTCACCAATGATTGGCCCGGAACCATTCTGTGGAGTAGGTAAAGGCTTCATTAAGGATGGTATTTTTAAGTGGATAAATCTTCAGGTGGAAGATTATTGCAACTCACTTTCAGGACTTAGACAGTCAAAGAAATTCCTGACCTTCTCAAGTAGGAGAGCGTCGGAATTCCTTTCCTTAAACAGGTATAACGCACGGGTCATAATGGGATATTTTTCCGGACATTATTTCCTTAATTATCACCTTAAGATCATCGGTAAAGTATCACTAGATACATGTCGATTCTGTGATATCACATCTGAAACCACGGCACACATTCTGTGTGATTGTGATGCAGTGGCCAGATCGAGAAGACAGATTCTCGGTGGATTTACTCTCACCTATGAAGACCTGTCAAAGACTCCCCTGAGTAAAATCATCTCCTTTCTCAAAGGAATCGATATGGCCTAGGGAGTGGTTAAGAGCCAGGAACAAAAGACCTCTTAGGTCGCAGTTCGAGAAGTAGTGAGGCTTCTTTAGGCTCTACCAGTTTAAATAAATAAAATAAATAGGTTTAATGTGATCGAATTCGCTTTTACTACTATGAATTATTCTATTGATAAAAAAAATACATAAATAAATAAAAAAAATCTGCCAAGAGTCTGGGCGCAACTTTATTATTTTATGGGTAGAAGTCCGAAACGTGTTTAATGATGAGATGCTGTGTAGGTTACTATGCGACTGACAACCTAAGAAATAACCAGGAGGCTATTTGGAACGTTATTTTTTAGGTTGTCAGTCGCATAGTAACCTACACCGCATCTCATAATTAAAAACGTTTCGGACTTCTACCCATAAAATAATAAAGTTGCGACCAGACTGTTGATAGATTTTTTTTAATGGTATAGGCATAGGCATATTCATTTTCCGATATTTATTAACCGTTTGCCGTCTATTGTCGAAAATAAATTCATAATACAACTATCGCAAGTGTCAAACGTGCGCGACGAAATTAGAAAATAATTTATCGAAGTGACGCGATTGGAGCGATGCGATATCACTATAATTGTTTGTACTTACTAACATGTGTTCCACTAAACGCGCTTCACGATCTTGCTCGTCGGGATTACTATAACTCCATCGTAAATTCGATTAATAAATTGCAGGCATTTTCATTTAAAAATATACTGCAGTCACGATCGCATGATACTCTAGATGAAATACTGAACTCCGATTTATAATAGAGTTGAGGATAAAGTAGAATAAGGTGTGTGCATGTAGTTTGTTCTTTCTTAAGGACTCCCATTTGGTTGCTACTTAAAACTAGAAGACAATATCATCAGTGTTTAATTTCATATCTGGAAATAAATGAGTCACCGAAATTTTTTTTTTCTTTTTCAAGGACTTTCACATGGGATGTGCAGGAAGGACTCTCTCGATTGCTAACATATTTATCCTTTTCCTTGGAACAATTTAAAAATTGATGTGCTCAAAATTTCAAATTCCTAGCTTGAAGCGTTCAAAAGTTATCGAAAAATAATGATCAACACGTGTCTTAGGATTTTTTGTATAGAAGCTACCAGAAGGAGTAAAAGGATTTAGCTGATCAGTAAAATTGAACTTCGTTTTCGCTCAAAACTAATTTGTACAAAATGCCGAATTCGTGGCTAACCGACTACTTGATTTATAGTGAGTTCCGTATATTAAGAGAAGACATTTTGTATGCCAGCTACACGAAGGACTAATAAGATTTTTTCATAATTATACATTTCGCTCCAACTATTGGAAAATTAACACATGCAAAAGTTCAAAGTCGTAGCTTAAACCCTTCTGAAGTTGTCAGCCAATATTCTTGAACACATGTTTTAAGGACTTTTTGTATGGCAGCTACCTGAAGTAGTAGGACGATCTTACCCATTAACAAACCTAGCCTGACAAATTCGACCAAACATTCAGATTCATAATTTCAAGATCTTAGGTCAAGGCGTTCTTGAGTTATCGTGTTAACGGACAGATAGACGGACGGACAGACTGATGGATGGACGGACGGACGTCAAGAGGATTTGGAGTTTTTGCCACAAATAAACAAAAAATAATGTATAACTTTTTTTTGTCAGAAGCTCCGTTCCATGCGTTACAAACTTTTGGGCTGAATTAAACTTATAATACTCTCAGATTTCATCTAGAGTATACGAGTTTAAATTTGACTTAGTTTGTCGAAGGTTTATTAAAACACGCCATGCTTATCAACACTTATTTTAGTTATTCAATAGGGTCAAAACAATTTTGTATTTAAATAAAACACGGATTAATTGAGATAATTTCCAAACGTTTCTCGTTCGTGAACTTCACCATGATAAAAATGAAAACCTTGACTGACGTTTTGACATTGACAGACCTGCAAAAAAGTTTAACGGTGCGTTTGTATTAAAATACAAAATTGTTATGTGCCTATTGAAGAACCCTTTAAAAACGAACTGTCGAAGTTTAGAGAAATTAGGAAGCCCAAGTCAGTGAGAAATCGACACGTACCTATAGTTAAGTTTTATTTAGTTTAGGTTTTAAATAAATTTTATTTAAATGTATTTTAGACTTACATTTATTAGTTCATACATTCTGATTTCATTTTAGATTTTATTTAGTTTTAAGGTTTTAATTTTACTTTATTATTTTAATAATACAGTATTGTTTTCGATTTTTTAAAAAAAAAAATTTGCTACCCTCAAAATTTTTTTTTTCACGTTTCATGACGAGTACACACGAAAAAAGCAAAAAAAAATTTCAGTCCGTCTGTCCGCCGTACGCCTTACGCCGTACGTCGACCGCTGTACGCAAAATCGTTTGAAAGCTCGTAGCTCCCAAAACCTTTGAGCTATTAAATTGAAATTTTTTTGATGAATAGACTGGGTAGTCCCCTTGAAGTGGCCAAATTTGGAGGGGTGGGGGTGTGAGGGGGAAGGAGGGGAAGTGTTTTAGACGGAAAATTTTGGTTTCTAGATCTCAGCAACCGCTTATGCTAGCAGGCTGAAATTTAGAATTTATATAAAGCTTTAGTAGTGGACCCATTTGTAAAAAAATTGCCGATATAGGTGAAGGGGTTTGGGAGTGGGGGGAAAAATAATGAGTCCGAAAAGCAAAATAGGTGAGATCGACACTTTCTAAAATCCATATCTCCTAAACGGTTAATGTCACAAAATTGAAACTTAATGAGTATCTGTACGTATACTAGGAGAATAGATCGGAAACAAAAATTTGAGTGGGGCAGTGGCGTACGGGGGTGGGGGCTAAAAAACTTTAGATTACGATATCTCACGAACCAATTGCACTAGACAAATAAAATTTGGTTTCCTTATAAAGGTTGACAAATAAAGTTTGCTGAAACTAAAATTTTTTACGGGGACGGTGGAGCATGAAAGTGGAGGGGATAAGAATTTTTCTAAAAAATCACGTCTCATATCTCAAGAACGGTATAAGATAGATACTTAAAATTTTTACCAGAAGTAGGCCTAATAGACCACTAGCTGAAAACAAAATTTTGGAAGTGTGGGTGTAGAGGGTGAGGGTGAGGGAGGGTGAAAAGGAAAAAGTTCAGATTTTTCTATCTCGAGAACCTATAATGATATAAAGCTGAAACTTGGTATTTCGATAGAGCTATATTAGTAGCATCTTGGAAAAATATAATTTTTTATAACGGTAGTATGGTACGGGGGTGGGGGGTGTTTTTCCTATCTATAGAACGGCTTATGCTACAAAGTTGAAACTCGGTACGTTTATGTAAATCAACTAGAAAACTAATTTAGATAAAAAAAAATTTCAAATATCCATTAGCGTTCGGAGGGGGGGGGGGCAAAAAAAATTATCAGTGTAAATAGAATGCATATATTTTCACGGTTTTCGTCATATCTATTAGGTCTTCCCAAATATTGAATTCATTTTTATTCTACGGATTCTTCATATAAATACCTACAAAGCGTTTTCAGGATTTTTTAAAATTCGACCCTAAGGCGGTGCAAAGAGGGTTGTAAACTTTTTCACGAATTCTACTATATCCCCACGTCTTATCAGATATCGAATATCTTTTCACTTTCACGTGCTTGCGTAACAATCACCTAAAACTTGTTTTTACATTTTTTTCAGCCCCTAAGAGGGTATAAACGGGTTGAACACGTTTTCACGAGTTCCGTCATTTCTTTTAGAAGTGATAAGAAATTGAATTGGTTCCTACCTTCTCGTGCTGTTTTCAAATTTATTTATTAACTTTTTTCAGGATTTGTGGATATTCAACCCCCAAGTGGGTGTAAGGAGGTTGCATATCTGATGATATATCGAATTCATTTTTACTTCCTATGGTTTCCTATATAAAAAAGCCAAAAAGTCATTTTCAGTATTTTAGATATTCAATCCTAATGGGGGTTGTATGCTTTTCAAAGTTTCGACATATTTCTTAGGTTCGATGAGATATTAGATCGCTTTTCATTTCCACAGACTTTTTATATAATCGCCTACAAACCCATTTCTTAATTTTTGGATAATCAACCCCCACAGGTTTGTATATGTTTTCACAATTTTTGCCATTCCTTAGTTCTGATGAGATATAAAATTGATTATTACGGCCAACCAATTCACGATTTTTCGAATTTCCAAAACCAAGGAGGTGTGAAGGGTTTGCTTACGTTTTTTTCGAAATTCAAACCCCAAGTGGAAGTAATGGGTTTGTATACGTTTTAACAATTCGCCATATCTCTTAATTCTGATAAGGCAACAAATTCGTTTTTGCTTCTATGAGCTTTTAGTGTACATAATATACTGAAATTCGAATAGTCTACACGGACTTTTTCAATGTTTAATCGGTTAAAAATCTCTATTTTAAATATTTTTATATTAAGAACAAAAATAATTTTCGAAGAAATCTAATAATCTCGAAGCAACTCATGATACACTCCGACTTTAACCGCTCCCGAACTTTGACCCGAAAAATAATAAAGTTTCGCCCAGACCATTGGCAGATTTTTTATTAGGTTTAAGTTTCTATTTAATTTAAAGTTTAAAGATTTAAAGTTTTTTAGATTTAGTTTTAAAAAAATTTTGTATTGATCTAATTTTTTATGTTTTTAATTACTTTTGCGGCACCTTTTTTAATTTAGTTTTCAGGTTGTAATTTCAATTAATATGAGTTTTTAACTGTTTGTTTTAAATTTCATTCCATTTTCAATTTTTCTTTAGACTGTGTTTAGGAATAAGTTTTTTTACTTTATTATTATTTTCTAATAATGCACACATTTAAAAATCCATATCTCCTAAACGGTTAATGTCACGAAATTAAATCTTAGTGAAAATCTGTAGGTATGCTAGGAGAATAGATCGGAAACAAATTTTTGAGTGGGGGCAGTGGCGCAAGGTGGTGGGGGGTAAAAAATTTTAGATTACGATATCTCACGAACCAATTGCACTAGACAAATAAAATTTGGTTCGTGTATAAAGTTTGACAAATGAAGTTTGACAAAAGTAAAATTTTTTAAGTGGGCGGTGGATCATGAAAGTGGAGGGGATACGAATTTTTCTAAAAAATCACGTCTCATATCTCAAGAACAGTGTAAGGTAGGTGCTTAAAATATTTACCAGAAGTAGGCCTATTTGACCCCTAAAAAAATGTTGGGTGTGATGGTGTAGAGAGTGAGGGTGAAGGAGGGTGAAAAGGAAAAAGTTCAGATTTTTATATCTCGAAAACATATAATGATGTAAAGCTGAAACATGGTATTTAGATAGAGCTATAGTAGTAGCATGTAGGAAAAATAAAATTTTTTATAGTGGTATAATGGTACGGCGGTGGGGGATGTTTTCCTAACTATAGAACGGCTTACGCTACAATGTTGAAAATTGGTACGTATATGTATATCAACTATAAAAGTAATTTAGATAAAAAAAATTTTAAATATCTATTGGCGTTTGGAAGGGGGGGGGCAAAAAAAATGATCAGTGAAAATGGAATGCATATATTTTCACAGTTTTCGTTATATCTTTTAGGTTTTCCTAAATATTGAATTCATTTTTATTGTACGTCTTTTTCATATAAATACCTAGAAAGTGTTTTCAGGATTTTTTAAAATTCGACCCCTAAGGGGGTGTAAAGGGGTTGTATACTTTTTCACGAATTCTACCATATCCCCCAGGTCTGATCAAATATCGAAAATCTTTTCACTTTCAATTGCTTGTGTAATAATCCCCTAAAACTTGTTTTTAAGTTTTTTCCTTTTTCAGCCCCTAAGAGGGTATGAAAGGGTTGAACAAGTTTTCACGAATTCCGTCATATCCTTTATAAGTGATAAGTAATTGAATTGGTTTTTACTTTCTCGTGCTGTCTTCATATTTATCTATTAACTCCTTTCAAGATTTTTTGATATTCAACCCCAAGTGGGTGTAAGGAGGTTGCATATGTTTTCACAGATTCCTACATATTATTTAGATCTGATGATATATCGAATTCATTTTTACTTCCTAAGTTTTCCGATATAAGAGCCAACAAGTCAATTTCAGTATTTTCATATTTGAATCTTAAGGGGTGTAAGGGGGTTGTATGCTTTTCAAAGCTTCGACATATTTATTTAAATGATTTTAAATGATTTAAATTTGTAAGTGAGGCGATTTAATTGATTTTTTAGGACCAATAATTTAATTAAAATTTAACAGGTCAATAAAACCATTTTAAATGTTGATAAGTACCTGAACAATTTAACTTTATGACCTTCGCACTAAATCGGTTATTTAGAGTTAATTGTTAGCCCGTTCAATTAGTTTCAAAATATTTATAAAAAGCGGAAGAAAAAGGAAATTGCCATCAACAATTTTCGAACCTTTGCGAACAGAGCAGCTCATAAGAAAATTAAAAGAAAATGTGTGGCTTTACATATCCAAGAGAAATTTGCAAGGATGAACTTCCATTTGTTTTCGATCCGATCCCGGAGGAAGAACCAGAGGAAGAGTCTTACACCGTCGAGAATTACCGACTATACACAGTTCGAACGGAAAATGCGGTACAATTTGTCGAAGAAATCACAATCCGTCGATTGGGCCAAGAGCCTTCGGTTGTCGTAAATGTGCGTGAATACGACGCTGATGAATTAGACACGAGCTCGGAATGGGAAAGGCCTTCGGAATTGGACACTTCTACCGAATCGGATGCAGTTTTGGATTCAGAAAATCATCAGAACAAATAAGTAGAGGTGGAATATATCACACAAAAGAAAAGGATATGTTACTCATTAGTATATTGTAGAGTAGAGACCAATTTATAAAAATATTTTTTTTCTTAATTATGGAAGTTTTTGTAACTATTTGACAATTGGCTGCAAGCTTTAATAAACCGATTTTAAACCTTATATCTCATCTTTAATATTTTTTGGCCAAAATGGTCTTGAAGAAGAAATTTTCTTTCTTTCTCCTTCAGAGGGTCGCAATCGCCGGTTTATAATGCCGACATTTTTTCAAACTCTAGATTAAATCTGAGAGTATTATAAGTTTAACCCAGCTCAAAAGCGTGCAACACATAAACCGAGCCTCCGACGAAAAAAATTATTTTCTTTGTTCCGATGTGGTCAAAAACTTCAAATCTGCTTGCTACTCGAACGCACGTTAACCTGATTTTGCCTGGATGTTTGCTTGAATTTTTAAGGCTAAGTTTGGGCCAAATCTGCCAAGCTGTCATATTAATCAGTGGAATCCTTCAACTCCTTCCGGTAGATCCCATAAAAAAAATCAGATTTGCATATATGAAGGTCGTCTATTAGTCCTGTTTTACTTCTACGGCTAAAGAAAGCCTAGAATCTGTGTCCTAAATTTTTCAGCCCCCAAAAGCTCTCATCCACCATTTCACGCTAAATATGGATAAGGTGTGTTGTGCAAGTTTTTACAAATTCAAAGTTTTGAAATGTGTTACAGACATGAACAAATAAATAATTCTACTTTTCAAATTTTTCAAAATTAATCTGCAACTCCTCCGCCTCTTTTGCCTCATCTGTCAATTAACGCTCAGCGTACTGGGTTCGCTTAGCATCAGATTCGACACGGAAATTGTAGCATTGGACGCCAATATCCACATCCAGAACCTTCATAGTCCGTAGTATGTTAGTCAGTCCACCATTAAAATTACATACAGCGATATCCGTTGAATACAATTTTGATCTTTTTGTACATGAACTGACGCTGTACTAACGTAATTCTATGTGAAAATGCATCCAATGGAACACAAAATCTTTCTAGCGATATCTATGTATTCAAGAAGTTAGAAACCAACAGGTAAATCATTAGGCAATATCTTCTCAGATGGATACCTGATCCGACGCAGGAAGTCGTTTCAAAGCAGCCTGGCGCGCTCGGTAAGAAGCTCGAAATTCCAGGAAAAAATTGATTTTCATGTTTTAAACCTTTTTCCCCATATTTCCAAGATTCAAACAATTTTTTAAGCAAAAAAAAATAAATTTTTTTAAAATTTTAAAGTGGTGTTCGATATCTTGTCAGACCTAAGTGATATGTCGGAGTTCGTAAAAACCTGCACAATAATTTTACATCCTCATAGGGGTTGAATAACGCAAAATCCTGAAATTAATTTTAGATCATTATTAATATAAAGCCCATAGAAGTAAAAACGAATTCGATATCTCATTAAACCTTAAAGATTTGTCGGAATTCGTGAAAACTTGAACAATGCCTTAAACGCCATTAAGGAGTTTAACATCGAAAAATGCTTAAATTGTTTTCCCCAATTATATGTTAAGCCTTTAGAATTGAAAATGAACTCGATATCTCATTATTCCTAAGAAATATATCGGAATTCGTGAAAATGTGTACAACCATTTAACACTCCCTTAGTGGTTTGATATCGAAAAATTTGGATAACGGTTTCTGGGCGCCTATAAAGAGCCGGTATAATTAAAATTAATTTTATAAATTGTCATGCCTAAAAGACATAACGAAATTCGTGAAAATTTGGAAAAGCCCTTTTCACGGACATTTTTTTGACTCCACCTTTGTATGCTAATAAAAATCTGAAATTTTTTGTTACTCTAATTACTTCCGTAGTACATTTACACAAACGTACTAAGTTTTAACTTTCTGGTATAAGTCGTTTCTGAGAAATAGAAAACCACCCCTGACCCCCGTACCTTGCTACCCCTTCCAAAAATTTTATAGCGCCTCTATATACTAGTAAGTTTTTAGCTTTCTATCTTTTAAAATCTCATACAAATCAGAATTTTTTTTTTCATCGCCTCCCTCTACACCCACACCCCCAATTTTCCTGCTAGACGCCTACTGTTCCTAACTCCTGTAAGATTTTCAATATCATATCTGGTTCCGTTCTTGAGATATAAAAATTTAATTTATTTATTTATTTAAAGTTTTTTAACCTCCACCCCCACATTTCCCCTTTAAAATTTGACTTTCTTGTCTAGGTTCCCAGTATTCCTTAAGACAACCTTCTGACATCAACGGTTCAGTTTATATGTCTTTTAGAATGTTTCAACTCCAGCTTTCGAGCGTTTCGGACGCATTGTTTTTCCCCCACTGCCACACACCTCAACCAATATTGACCATTTTTTCCATTTTCCTGACATATAAGTTCATGAGATCTAGAAACTAAAATTTTTCGTCTAAAACCTCCACTTTCTCTATTTTGCATATTAGATCGCTTTTCACTTCCACAGACTTTTTATATAATCGCCTACAAACTTCTTATGTTTTCACAAATTCTGCCATCCCTTGGTTCTGATGAGATATAAAATTGGTTATTACGGCATTTGATGTAATGACTTAAAAACCAATTTCACGATTTTTCGAATTTCAAGAACCAAGGGGGTGTGAAGGGTTTGCTTACGTTTTCACATATTTTTGAAAATCCCTCGTGTCTCATGAGATATCAAGTTGCTTCTTATAAAATCGTCTAAAAACCTGTTTCACAATTTTTTCGATATTCAACCCCCAAGTGGATGTAATTGGTTTGTATACATTTTAACAATTCGTCATATCTCTTAATTCTCATAAGGCAACAAATTCGTTTTTACTTCTATGGGCTTTTAGTGTACATAATATACCGAAATTCGAATAGTCACAAAGGCTTTTCCAATGTTTGATCGGCTAAAAATTTTTATTTTAAGAACAAAATCAACTTTCCAAGAAACTTCATAGTCTCGAAACAACTGATGATATGCTCCGACTTTGACCGCTCCTGAACTTTGACCCGAAAAATAATAAAGTTTCGCCCAGACCATTGGCAGATTTTACTTTATTATTTTAATAATACAGTATTGTTATCGATTTTTAAAAAAAAAAAAGTTGCTACCCTCAAAATTTTTTTTTTACGTTTCATGACGAGTAGACACGAAAAAAGCAAAAAAAAATTTCAGTCCGTCTGTCCGCCGTACGTCGACCGCTGTACGCAAAATCGTTTGAAGGCTCGTAGCTCCTAAACCCTTTGAGCTATTAAATTGAAACTTTTTTGATGAATAGACTGGGTAGGCCCCTTGAAGTGGCCAAATTTGGAAAGGTGGGGGTGTGAGGGGGGAGGAGGGGGAAGTGTTTTAGACGAAAAATTTTAGTTTCTAGATCTCAGCAACCGCTTATGCTAGGAGGCTGAAATTTGAAATTTATATAGAGCTTCAGTAGTGGACCCATTTGCAAAAAAATTGCCGATATAGGTGAAGGGGTTTGGGAGTGGGGGGAAAAATAATGCGTCCGAAACGCAAAAAAGGGGAGATCGGCACTTTCTAAAATCCATATCTCCTAAACGGTTAATGTCACAAAATTGAAACTTAATGGATATCTGTAGGTATACTAGGAGAATAGATCGGAAACAAAAATTTGAGTGGGGGTAGTGGTGTACGGGGGTGGGGGGTAAAAAACTTTAGATTACGATATCTCACGAACCAATTGCACTAGACAAATAAAATTTGGTTTTTGTATAAAGGTTTACAAATGAAGTTTGTTGAAAGCAAATTTTTTTAAGGGGGCGGTGGAGCATGAAAGTGGAGGGGATAAAAATTTTTCTAAAAAATCATGTCTCATATCTCAAGAACGGTGTAAGATAGATACTTAAAATTTTTACCAGAAGTAGACCTAATAGACCCCTAGCGGAAAACAAAATTTAGGAGGTGTGGGTGTAGAGGGTGAGAGTGGGGGAGGGTGAAAAGGAAAAGGTTCCGATTTTAATATCTCGACAACCTATAATGATATAATGCTGAAACTTGGTATTTGGATAGAGCTATATTAGTAGCATGGTGGAAAAATATAATTTTTTATAGGGGTAGTATGGTACAGGGGTGGGGGGTGTTTTTCCTATCTATAGAACGGCTTATGCTACAAAGTTGAAACTCGGTACGTTTATGTAAATCAACTAGAAAACTAATTTAAATAAAAAAAAAATTCAAATTTCCAATGGCATTCAGAGGGGGGGGGCAAAAAAAATGATCAGTGAAAATGGTATGCATATATTTTCACGGTTTTCGTCATATCTATTAGGTCTTCCCAAATATTAAATTCATTTTTATTCTACGACTTCTTCATATAAATACCTAGAAAGCGTTTTCAGGATTTTTTAAAATTCAACCCCTAAGGGGGTTGTAAACTTTTTCACGAATTCTACTATATCCCCAGGTCTTATCAGATATCGAATATCTTTTCACTTTCACGTGCTTGCGTAATAATCGCCTAAAACTTGTTTTTAAGTTTTTTCCTTTTTCAGCCCCTAAGAGGGTATAAACTGGTTGAACACGTTTTCACGAATTCCGTCATTTCTTTTAGAAGTGATAAGAAATTGAATTGGTTCCTACTTTCTCGTGCTGTCTGCATATTTATTTATTAACTGTTTCACAATTTTTTCGAAATTTAAACCTCAAGTGGAAGTAATGGGTTTGTATACGCTTTAACAATTCGTCATATCTCTTAATTCTGATAAGGCAACAAATTCGTTTTTACTTCTTTTAGTGTACATAATATACCGAAATTCGAATAGTCTACACTGGTTTTTCCAATGTTTAATCGGCTAAAAATCGCTATTTTAAATATTTTTATTTTAAGAACAACATTAATTTTCCAAGAAATCTAATAATCTCGAAGCTACTCATGATACACTCCGAGTTTGACCGCTCCCGAAAAATAATAAAGTTTCGCCCAGACCATTGGCAGATTTTTTTTCGTTGCAATGAGTAACTAATACAAGTTAGGGCTGCGACATCGACCTCAAAACATCGATGTTTTACAACATCGATGTTTCGAACAAAAGGCATCGATGTCGATAAAAAATCGGTAAAAAACATCGATGGTTCTGAAACATCGATATTTTATCACGGTAGAATTTTGTAGATGCTGTATTAAAATGACTATATGATAATAATGATAACTAAGAGATCGGTTACATTCAGGAGCAAAAAATATAGGTATACAGGCTTGTTAAAACAAACAAATTTGTTTATGCTATTAAAAACAAATTCTAGTTTTTCTAAATTTTTAATAATAAAGACTGTAGAATTCTATGGTACCATGTCCGCGGCCGCTGTGTAAGTCTATACGTATAGTTTGGAAGAGCACTAGCCGTAGAATATTTACGGCGATTGTACGTATAATAGTTTAGGTGCTTATACGTAACATACGTACGTTCCTTGTACGTACAAAATTCACTTCATTTCTACGAGTGGTGCAATGAAGAGAAATGAAGGATTTGAAATCAGCAGAGCTGATGACTGATATTGTCGTTGCACAGAAAGAACAAAATAATGATTGAGATATTAATTAAAAATTAAAATTAAAATTATAATTTATTTTAGGTACTTAATGATATATATTGTGTTCGATGTTATTATAAAACATCAATGTAGAAAAAACATCGAAACCATGTTTAAGAAACATCGGTTTCGATGTCGCAGCCCTAGTACAAGTTTCATACAAAAACTTTTTCTTCAACTACTCCACCGTCCTTCAGAAGATAATCGTGGGAGATAACGTTTTGCACCCTCAAGATTGCATAGAATTTTATAAAATTTTTTTGTGAACATTTTTAATTGATGAAGTCATAACTCAAAGCTTAGCAAAGGCAAATGTTGCCAGTCTATCACCTCTATATAATCACAATTTTCTTATAATCGCAATATTTCAAACACATGCGGACTGAAGCCATTAGGAATTGATTACTCCATAGAGGAGTTTTCCTGTAATCATTCGTATTCCGACTGGGCTGCTATTTTTCCCGGTTGTTTATCAGCAGGGTAATTTGCTACCATTTGATGCTTAAAGTATTTTTTTTTTTCCTGATAGGAACATGAGTTTGTTTCTATAAGATTGTGTCCATTAGACGGTTATCTGCTGACACGGAAAGGTCACTTACTTATCAGACAAATATCTATCTGCGAAAATTCGTTTCTATCGTTACAATCTACGAGTATCTATCAGTTCCTGTTTGACCCCCTCTGAGGTGTACAATACAGTAACTGCGTTCCTTCCGAGGAAATACTGATATTTCTATTTATTTATTTATTTTTTTGGCCGCGGGTGATAACTCCATGACCTGAGTGGGATTCGAACTAGTCAGCCTCTGGATCAATACCTACATCATTGTGACATTCAGTTAATTTATTAGCAAACATTTCATGGTGACAAGAACATCAAACATTTTAAGATTACTACTACGTTATTATTTTTCCAATAATAAAATATTGTGGTAGTTATTTTGTCAAATTTGATAAATTTGCTACCCTCAAATTAAGTATTTTCACGTTTCAGAGTTCGTACCTCACAAACGCTTTGAAGTATTAAGTTTTAAAGATAAGGGGGGGGGGTGTAAGAAGCCAGGGTGGGAGAGTGGAAAGCCGAAAATTCAGGTTTTCTTATTTCTCGAGATCCGCTAAGAGGAAGAACAGATAATTGTATTGAAATTGTATATTTTTGATAGGAACAAGCAAGGTACGGGGTAGGGAGTAGTTTTTATATCTTTTGAATGGCTTATGCTAGAAAGTTGAAACTTATAAGTAGAAATACCAGACAAGTAATTTGAGTTAAAAAAAAATTTAGATTTAAATTGGCTTAAGGAGGAGACGGAATTCTTTTTTCCATGAATAAGGGGTATATATCTTCTCGAATTTTGCCATATCGTTGAGGTTTGTCGAAATATTGATTCATTTTTACTTTATTATTTTCTAATAATACAGTGTTGTGATCGATTTTTTAAAAAAAAAAAATTTGCTACCCTGAAAAAATAATGCGTCCGAAACGCAAAAAAACCGAGATCGACACATTCTAAAATCCATATCTACTAAACGGTTAACGTCAAAAGATTGAAACTTAATGAATATCTATAAGTATACTAGGAGAATAGATCAAAAGTAAATTTTTGAGTGGTGGCAGTGGCGTACGGTGGTGGGGGGTAAAAAACTTTAGATTACGATATATCATGAACCAATTACACTAGACAAATAAAATTCGGTTTCTGTATATTCTGTTGATAAACGAAGTTTGCTGGAAGTAAAATTTTTTAAGGGGGAGGTGGATCATGAAAGTGGAGGGGATACGAATTTTTATAAAAAATCACGTCTCATATCTCAAGAACCGTGTAAGGTACATGCTTCAAATTTTTACCAGAAGTAGGCCTAATAGACCCCTAACAGCTGTGTGGGTGTAGAGGGTGAGGGTAGGGGAGGGTGAAAAAGAAAAAGTTTCGATTTTTATATCTCGAAAACCTATAATGATAGAAAGCTGAAACGTGGTATTTAGATAGAGCTATAGTAGCTATATAGTTTCTTGGAAAAATATAAATTTTCATAGGGGTAGTATGGTACGGGGGTGGGTGATGTTTTCCCAATCTACAGAGCGGCTTGTGCTACAATGTTGAAAATTGGTACGTATATGTAAGTCAACTAGAAAAGCAATTCAGATAAAAATTTTTTTCAAATATCCATTGGCGTTCGGAAGGAGGGGCGAAAAAATTTATCAGTCAAAATGGCATGCATATATTTTCACGATTTTCGTCATATCTATTAAGTCTTCCTAAATATTTAATTCATTTTTATTCTACGGCTTCTTCATATAAATACCTAGAATGCGTTTTCAAGATTTTTTGAAATTCAACCCCTAAGGGGGTGTAAAGGGGTTGTATACTTTTTTACGAATTCTGCCATATCCCCCAGGTCTGATCAAATATCGAATATCTTTTTGACTTTCAAGGGCTTGCGTAATAATCGCCTAAAACTTGTTTTTAAGTTTTTTTCTTTTTCAGCCCCTAAGAGGGTATGAAAGAGTTGAACCCGTTTTTACGAATTCCGTCATATCCTTTAGAAAATGTATTTAATTGTATGGGTTTTTACTTTGTTGTGCTGTCTTCATATTTATCTATTAACTGCTTTCAGGATTTTTGAATATTCAACCTCCAAGTGGGTGTAAGGAGGTTGCATATGTTTTCACAGATTCTTACATATTGCTTAGATCTGATGATAAATCGAATTCATTTTTACTTCATAAGGTTTCCCATATAAGCGCCAAAAAGTCAATTTCCGTATTTTTAGATATTCAGTTTTAAGGGGTGTAAGGGGTTTGTATGCTTTTCAAAGCTTCGTCATATTTCTCAGGTTTGATGAGATATTAGATAGCTTTGCAGTTCCACAGACTTTTATATAATCGCCTGCAGACCCATTTCTCAATTTTTGGATATTCAACCCCAAAGGATTTGCATATGTTTTCACAAATTTTGACATCCCTTAGTTCTGATAAGATATAAAATTGGTTATTACGGCATTTGATGCAATGACCTAAAAACCAATTTCATGATTTTTCGAATTTCGAGAACCAAGGGGGTGTGAAAAGTTTGCTTACGTTTTCACAAATTTTTGAAAATCCCTCTTGTCTAAAACCCTGTTTCACAATTTATGCGAAATTCAAACCCCAAGTGGAAGTAATGGGTTTGTATATGTTTTAACAATTCGTCATATCTCTTAATTCTGATAAGGCAACAAATTCGCTTTTACTTCTGTGGGCTTTTAGTGTACATAATATACCAAAATTCGAATCGCCTACACGGGCTTTTTCAATGTTTAATTGGCTAAAAATCTCTATTTTAAATATTTTTATTTTAAGAACAAAATTAACTTTTCAAGAAACTTAATAATCTCGAAACAACTGATGATACTCCGACTTTGACCGCTCCCGAGCTTTGACCCGAAAAATAATAAAGTTTCGCCCAGACTATTGACAGATTTTTTTCTTCTTTCTTGTTATTTTCTTCTTCCTCTCCAAGCTATTCATACCAAGAATTTTTCCGGAATTTTCGATGTTCATATTTCGATATTACATTTTCGCGAATTCAGACATATCTCTTAGGTCTACTGAGGTATCCATTTTTCGATATTCAACATTTAGGGGGGTACAATCTTGTTGAATTCCGTCATATCTTCTAGGTTTGATTAGATGTCGAATTGATTTAAACTTTCACATGATTTCATGTAATCGCCTAAATATCCATCATATTTGTTCAATACACATCTTCCGTTGTACCGTTTTAACGAATTCCGATATATCTCTTAGGTGTGATGAGATTTGTTTTTACTATAAAATACATATGATCGATTGCTAATTATTTGCGTAAAAATTGCATGCGAATTTTTTGATACTTTTCCTCTAATGTAAAATAATGTGTCCGAAACGCAAAAAAGCCGAGATCTACACATTCTAATCATCACACATCCATATCTCCTAAACGGTTATCGTTACAAAATTGAAACTTACTGAATATCTGTAAGTATACTAGGAGAATAGAACAGAAACAAATTTTTGAGTGGGGGCAGTGGCGTACAGGGGTGGGGGTAAAAAAGTTTTGATTACGATATGTCACGAACCAATTTTGGATATTCAACCCCCAAGTGGGTATGGAGGTTGCATATGTTTTCACAGATTCCTACATATTGCTTAGATCTGATGATATATCGAATTAATTTTACTTTATTATTTTAATAATAAAGTATTGTTATCGATTTTTAAAAAAAAAAATTTGCTACCCTGAAATTTTTTTTTCCACGTTTCATGACTAATAAACACCAAAAAAGTAAAAAAAAATTTCAGTCCGTTTGTGCGCCGTACGCCGTCCGCCGTACGCAAAACGTTTGAAAGCTTATAGCTCTCAAACTCTGTCAGCTTTTAAGTTGAATTTTTTTTTGTTGGTAGACTGAGCAAATCCCTTGAAGTGACCACCTTTTGAGTGGTGGGGGTGTGAGGGGGGAGGTGGGGGAAGCGTTTTAGACGAACAATTTTGGTTTCTAGATCTCAGTAACCGTATAGGCTAGGAGACTGAAACTTGGAATTTATATAGAGCATCGATAGTGCAAAAAATTATAATATAGGTAAAGGGGTGTGGGAGTGGGGGGAATAATAATGCGTCTGAAATGCCCCAAAGCCGAGATCGAGACATTCTAAAATCCATATCTCCTAATCGGTTAATGTCACGAAGTTAGAACTTAATGAACATCTGTAGGAATACTAGGAGAATTGATCCGAAACAAATTTTTGAGAGGGGGCAGTGACGTACGGAGGTGGGGGTTGAAAAACTTTAGATTACGATATCTCACGAACGCATGGTACTAGAGAAATAAAATTTTGTTTCCGTATAAATGTTAACAAATAAGGTTTGCTGAAAGTAAAATTTTTTGGTGGAGTATGGAAGTGGAGGGGGTAAGTTTTTTTTTAAAAAAATCACGTTCATATCTCAAGAACGGTGTAAGAGAGATGCTTAAAATTTTTACCAGAAGTAGGCCTAATAGACCCCAAGCAGAAATGAGGGTGTAGAGGGTAAGGGTGGGGGAGGGTGAAAAAGAAAAAGTTCAGATTTTTATATCTCGAGAACCTATAACAATGTAAAGCTGAAACTTGGTATTTATATAGAACTGTGGTAGTAGGATGTTGGAAAAATATAATTTTTTATAGGGGTAGTATGGTACGGGGGTGGGGGTGTTTTTCCTAACTATAGAACGGCTTATGCTAGAAAGTTGAAATTCGGTACGTATATGTAAATCAACTAGAAAAGTAATTTTGATTAAAAAAAAATTCAATTATCCATTGGAGTTCGGAAGTGGGGCAAAAAAAATGATCCGTGAAAATGGAATGCATATATTTTCACGATTTTCGTCATATCTATTAGGTCTTTCAAAATATTGAATTCATTTTTTTTCTACGGGTTCTTCATATAAATACCTAGAAAGCATTTTCAGGATTTTTTAAAATTGGACCCCCAAGGTGATGTAAAGGGGATGTATACATTTTCACCAATTCAGCCGTATCCCTCAGGTCTGATTAGATATCGAATAACTTTTTACTTCCACGGGCTTATTTAATAATCACCTAAAACCGGTTTTCAACCCCTAAGAGTGTAAAAATGGGTTGAACACGTTTTCACGAATTCCGTCATATCTCTTAGGAGTGATAAGACATCGGATTGGTTTTTAATTCCTCTGGCTTTCTTTATATATATCTAAAAACTTATTTCAGGATTTTTGGATATTCAACCCCAAAGTGGGTGCAAGGGTGTTGCATATATTTTCACAAATTCTTTCATGTATCTTAGTTCTAATGAGATATCGAATTCAATTTTACTTCCTAAGGTTTCTTACATAATCGTCAAAACGTTGATTTCAAGATGTTTGTTATTCAACTCCAATAGGACGTAAGGCTTTCGACATATTTCTCAGGATTGATGAGATAAGAGATTGGTTTGCACTTCCACAGACTTTTTATATAATCGTCTACAAACGCATTTCCGATTTCATGTAATGGCCCAAAACCAAATCACGAAAAACCTTCTAATGCGGTAACAACTGATATTATACTAGGACTAGACCTCGTCCCGGTGTATGACCCAATTATGTAATTCATATGTTATATGAGGCAGCGGCGTAAGTATTCTAGCGCGACCCCATTTTAACCGCTTCCCGAACTTTTTTTTAGGTTTTCAGTCACATAGAAACCTACACCGCATCTCAGAATTAAACTCGTTCCGAACTTCTACCCAAAAAATAATAAAGTTGCGCCCAGACTGTTGGCAGATTTTTACTTCCTAAGGTTTCCCATATAAGAGCCAAAAAGTCAATTTCAGTATTTTCAGATATTCAATCCTAAGGGGTGTAAGGAGGTAGTATGCTTCGACATATTTCTAGGTTTGATGAGATATTAGATCGCTTTTCACTTCCACAGATTTTTTATATAATCGCCGACAAACCCATTTCTCAATTTTTGGATATTCAACCACTAAGGGTTTGCATATGTTTTCACAAATCTTGCCATCCCTTAGTTCTGATGAGATATAAAATTGGTTATTACGGCATTTGATGTAATGACCTAAAAACCAATTTCACGATTTTTTGAATTTCAAGAACCGCGGCGGTGTGAAGAGTTTGCTTACGTTTCACAAATTTTTCAAAATCCCTCGTGTCTCATGAGATATCAAGTTGCTTCTCATGAAATCGTTTAAAAACCTGTTTCACAATTTTTTCGAAATTCAAACCCCAAGTGGAAGTAATGGGTTTGTATACGTTTTAACCATTCGTCATATTTCTTAAGTCTGATAAGGCAACAAATTCGTTTTTACTTCTATGGGCTTTTAGTGTACATAATATACCAAAATTCGTATAGTCTGCAGGGGCTTCTTCAATGTTTAATTGGCTAAAAATCTCAATTTTAAATATTTTTATTTTAAGAACAAAATTAACTTTCCAAGAAACGTCATAATCTCGAAACAACTCATGATATACTCCGATTTTTAACGCTCCCGAACTTTGACCCGAAAAATAATAAAGTTTCGCCCAGACCATTGGCAGATTTTTTTGACCTTATTTTTAAAGGATAGTCAGGCGAAAAAATCAGTAATACAAGTAGATGAGCAGAAACTTTCGAATAAACTAGCACCATATATTTCGAATTCAGAGGTAACTGTAATTAAAATTTTGAACGATAACTATTAGAGTTGAGCCCAGACTGTTGATTGACCTTTTTCAACGCATGTATAGGGTATACATCAAACTTAGTTATATCAACACAATTAAAAACAAACAGCAGGTAAACAAAATTAACGATTTAATGATCTATTTATTGAACAACCTGTGTACAGATTTTATCATTCCAGGTGTCGTATTGTTCATCTTATTGAATTTTACGACTTGATTTTCCTATAAGATCACATGTTTTCGATATTTATTAACAATATACAAAAGGCTTGCAATCTACCCTGTTTTTCTAAAGAATCATCCACTCGTCCCCTTCCCAAACAGATCCACAGATCGTAGTTTTTTTCCCTTCGATTTTATTTACAATCTGAACTACCTATAAGAATTCAATTTTAAACGACTCCATAAATAGAAAATTTCAGTGTTCTGGCTTTGGCATTGAACAGATGATATATGGAACATAGGTCACGACATGTACCTACATATATGAAATATTTTTATTTTGGCAATATTGTCCGAAGGTACGGACATATTGACAAAACAAATCTTTAAGAAATGACACAATTAAATTCTTCAAAAAAATATTTCAGATGAGAAATTCACACAAACGAAACTTTGGGCAGGAAATTCGATGGTCTTAAATTAAACAAACTGACCGTGAAATTAAGAATTATTGGAGACTGGCGTAAGCAAATTAAATTGAATTGATAGCCAATAATCAGCCTGATGATAATCAATTAAGTATATCACTAAAATAACAACTTTTGATATATTCAACCGCACAATTGTATTGAAATATTGCAATTTCAGCACTACACATACGATTCCTGGAGGAATAATGTTTTTAACACAAATTAACACAATTCGACCGGTAAGACAATAAATTGTACTTGGATTAGTTCGTCACATTAATAGGGGTTGATATTTGGTTCGTTCGAGCACTTTCGATCTTATGCGGTAAAGGGGTTCCTACTTTCTACTACAACCGTCGCCGAGTATAGAAACATTATTTATGAACTTTCCCTTGTTGAGAGTGTCGAAGTCTATAGTCCCAAAACTCAAATATTCCGGGGTATTAAGTGCGCATGAAACTTTTCACAATAGGTGGCGATTTATGTTGTGCGAATAAGCGCGACATACGAGTTTATCGTATTTTTGCAATAAAGTATCTCACCGATAGCGTCACGATTTTTATTTATTCATGTTTCATATTTTCACAACAATAAATACTTTCGTCCCGAACCGCTTAAACGCTTTAATTGCCAGGTACTGGACATTTTCATTTAGAATACGCGCTTTCATTTTAAATTTCACACGTTTAGTTTTCGCTATTTTTATTCTCATTAATTTATTTTTATTACACGTATTCGTACTGCAATATGGTTTCTGAATTGTTTGCTTTATGTTGTATTAACCACTACTCATAAAAATTATATTACAGGTGTTTGTTTAATATATGGACTTTTAATGATTGTGATATACCTAATTGCAAGATAATTACAGAAGATAATAGATTATAGTAATTGTATAACTTTCAAGTTCAAATTTGCCTGCATAATTATTGCATAAATTCAATTCTGCAACGATTTGTTCAGTCAATACTTTTGCAACAATAGCAATTAGCTATTGTAGTTCATATACAGCTTATTTCAATGACCGTTGGCTCATTGTGTCCTCACTTTCTCGCTTTTAATAATCACATCTTAATCGAATAATAACAACAAATCAGAAACTAAAATATATATAACAAAAATATTATGATATTATTTAACAAGATAGGTTTGTTTGTGTCTACTCAAAATATTTACAGCGCCCCGTTGTTGACTGTATATTTTACATTACAATTCAGTGAGTAAAAAACGGTCGATTAAGTAGCTGTGGATGTTGCGTTTGTAATGCTGCGGACTAAATTTTGTTGGGAAAAGCTTAACTTTTTATTATTGATAAAAATGGCGAAGAAAAACATTTATTACTGTTATTATATTTAAGAAGGCTGATATAATGAACATTTTGGGTAGTATGACACTGTCAAATTGAAAAACGTTCTGATATTAAATTTTAGACCCTTATAGGTATAGAAAGCCCGAGGAAGTAAAAACCAAATCGATATCCCATAAGATTTAAGAGTATAATGATGGGATTCGTAAAAATGTATTAAACCCCTTTACACCTCCTTGGGAGTTGACTACAGAAAAGTCCTATAGGCAATTATATAGAAAGTTCGTGAAAATAAAAACCAATTCGACACCGTATCAGACCTAAGGGATATGACGGAATTCGTGAAAGCGTGTTCCAAGTTTTTATATCCTCTTACGATTGAAAAGTAAAAAATCCTGAAACGGTTTTTAGGCGACTATATAAAATGCCGGTAAAAGTGAAAGCTTATCCGATATTTAATCAGACATAAGATATATGGCGGAATTCGTGAAAATTTATAAACCCTTTTTGATTCCTGCGCGTTCAGACTAAAAAAAAATCCTGGAAACAGTTTTTACTCATTTATCTTCAGTACCCGTTCAAGTCAAATTAATTCAATATGTCAGAACACCTGCAGTTATGACGAAATTCGTGAAAATTTTTGTACCCCACTTTTAATGAGCATTTTACTTTATTATTACTTTATTATTTCAATAATACAGTATTGTGATCGATTTTAAAAAAAAAAAATTGCTACCCCGAAAAATTTTTTTTTCACGTTTCATTACCAGTAGACACGAAAAAAGCAAAAAAAAATGTCAGTCCGTCTGTCCGCCGTACGCCGTTCGTCCACCGGTGTACGCAAAATTTTTTGAAGGCTCGTAGCACCGAAACCCTTTGAGCTATTTAGTTCGTGGGTAGAGTGGGTAGGCCCCCTAAAGTGACCAAATTCTAAGGGATGGGGGTGTGAGGGAAGAGGTGGGGGAAGCGTTTTAGACGGAAATTTCGGTGTCTAGATCTCAGCAACCGATTATGCTACGAAGCTGAAACTTGGAATTTATGTAGAGCTTAAATAGTTGACCCATTTGCAAAAAAAATTGCCAATATGGGTGAAAGGATGAAGGAGTGGGGGGAGGGGGGGGGGAGGAATAATGCGTCCAAAACTCGAGATTGAGACACCTTAAAATCCATATCTTCTAAACTGTTAATGTCACGAAATTAAAACTTAATGAACATCTGTAGGTATACTTGGAGAATAGATCGGAAACAAATTTTTGAGTGGGGGCAGTGGCGTGCGGGGTGGGTGGTGAAAAACTTTAGATTACTATATCTCACGAACCAATTGCACTAGAAAAATAAAATTCGGTTTCTGTATTAAGGTTGACAAATAAAGTTTGATAAAAGTAAAATTTTTTAAGAGGGAGGTGGAGCATGGAAGTGGAGGGGATAGGAATTTTTCTAAAAAATCACGTCTCATATCTCACGAACAATGTAAGATAGATACTTAGAATTTTTACCAGAAGTGGACCTAATACCTCCCTTTTCAGAAATATAGTCATATCTAGTAGGTCTTCCCAAATATTCAATTCATTTTTATACTCTAGATGAAATCATATAGAGTATTATAAGTTTAATCCAGCCCAAAAGTTTGTAACGTATAGAACCAAGCCTCGGACAAAAAAAAGTTATATATTATTTTTTGTTTATTTGTGGCCAAAAACCTCAAATCCGCCTGACGTCCGTCCGTCTGTCCGTCCGTCCGTCCGTCCGTCCGTCCGTCCGTCCGTCCGTCCGTCCGTCCGTCCGTCCGTCCGTCCGTCCGTCCGTCCGTCTGTCCGTTAGCACGATAACTCAAGAACGCCTTCACCTAGGATCATGAAATTTTGAATCTGGATGTTTGGTTGAATTTGTAAGGTTAAGTTCGTTAACGGGCAAAATCGTCCCACTCCTTCGGGTAGCTGCCATACAAAATGTCCTTAAAACACGTGTTCAAGAATATTGGTCGATAACTTCAGAAGGGTTTAAGCTACGTCATTCAAATTTTGTATGTGTTATTTTTCCAATAGGTGGAGCTAAACATATGATTATGAAGAAAATCCTGTTAGTCCTTCGTGTAGCTGTCATACAAATATCCTGTCAAAATGTATTCACTTAATTTACGAAACTCACAATAACTCAAGTAATCTTTTAGCTACGAATTCGGAATTTTGTACAGGTTAGTTTTTAGTGAAAAGGAAGTCGGAGTTTACTAATCAGCGAAATCCTTTTACTCCTTCTGGTAGCTGCCATACAAAATGTCCTTAAAACACGTGTTCAAGAATATTGGTCGATAACTTTAGAAGGGTTTAAGCTACGACATTGAAATTTTGTACGTGCTATTTTTCCAATAGTTGGAGCTAAATATATGATTATGAAGAAAATCCTTTTAGTCCTTCGTGTAGCTGCCGTACAAATATCCTGTCAAAATGTATTCACTTAATTTACGAAACTCACAATAACTCAAGTAATCTTTTAGCTACGAATTCGGAATTTTGTACAAGTTAGTTTTGAGTGAAAAGGAAGTTCGAGTTTACTAATGTGCGAAATCCTTTTACTCCTTCTGGTAGCTGCCATACAAAATATCCTTAAAACACGTGTTCAACAATATTTTCCAATAACTTTTGAACGCTTCAAGCTACGAATTTGAAATTTTGTACACGTTTATTTTTGAATGGTTCGAAGGAAAAGGATAAATATGTAAGAAATCGAGTGAGTCCTTCCTGCTCCTCTCATGTGAAAGTCCTTTAAAAAGGACATTTTTTTCGATGACTTACCCAGTTTAAGGTATGAAATTAAACACTGAATATTGTCTTTTTGTTTTGAGTATCAATCTAATAGCAGTCCTTAATAAAGGACATACAACATGCACACATGTAATTCTACTTTATACCCAACTACAATATAAATCGGAGTTCAGTATTCATCTAGAGTATTATACGATTGGCTTGCAGCCGATCGTGACTGCAGTATGTTTATTCTACGGCTTCTTCATATAAATACCCAGAAAGTGTTTTCAGGATTTTTTAAAATTTGAGGATTTTGGGGATGTACACTTTTTCACGAATTCTGCCTTATCCCCCAGGTCTGATCGATATCGAATATCTTTTCACTTTCATGGGCTTGCGTAATAATCGCCTAAAACTTGTTTTTAAGTTTTTTCCTTTTTCTGTCCCTAAGATGGTATAAAAGGGTTGAGCACGTTTTCACGAATTTCGTCATATCTTTTAGAAGTGATAAGAAAGAAATTGAATTGGTTTTTACTTTCTCGTGCTGTCTTCATATTTATTTATTAACTTCTTTCAGGATTTTTGGATATTCAACCCGCAAGTGGGTGTAAGGAGGCTGCATATGTTTTCACAGATTCTTACATATTGCTTAGATCTGATGACATATCCAATTCATTTTTACTTCCTAAGGTTTAGAAAGTAAGTTAAGTTTTTTAGATATTCAATCATAAGGGGTGTAAGGGGGTTGTATGCTTTCAAAGGTTCGACATATTTCTTAGATTTGATGCGATATTAGATCGCTTTTCACTTCCATATACTTTTTATATAATCGCCTACAAACTCATTTATCAATTTTTGGATATTCACCCTCAAGGGTTTGCATATGTTTTCACAATTTTTGCCATCCCTTAGTTCTGATGAGATATAAAATTGGTTATTACGGTATTTAATGCAATGACCTAAAAACCAATTTCACGATTTTTCGAATTTCAAGAACCAAAAGGGTGTAAAGGGTTTGCTTACGTTTTCATAAATTTTTCAAAATCCCTCGTGTCTCATGAGATATCAAGTCAATAATAATAATCAATAGCGCAACAGCCCAAATCGGGCCTAATCCTTGAAGTAATGCTAGAGTTACTTCATTACTAGACCAACGGAACACTAGGAGGTGAAGTGGTCAGCCATACGCTCGTCCGTGATTATTACCCTGATTTTTAACTCAGGTACTCATTTACAGCTGAGTGAACTGGTCCGGCACCCAATCCCATTCTCGAAAATTACTTGTCGCCAAGCAGATTCTAACCTGGTACCAGATGCACCGAAGGCAAGTGCTCTAGCCACTAAGCCACTAAAATATTTTATTTCATTTTATACATACTAACCGCGTCCTGCAGCTACGCTTACGTTTGGATGGTGCTGTACTACCGAAACTACAAAGCAAGCGGTTTTCAATCTTGCTTCCTGTTGCTCCTGTTACTCCCGTTGCTTCCGTTGCTCCCGTTTCTCCTGTTGCTTCCATTGCTCCGTTACTCCCGTTGCTTCAGTTTCCCCGGTGCTCCCGTTGCTCCCGTTATTTCCGTTATTCCCGCTACTCCCGTTGCTTTTGTTGCTCCCGTTACTCCCGTTTCTCCAGTTACTTCCGTTGCTTGTACTGCTCCGTTGCTCCCGTTACTCCCGTTGCTTTCGTTGCTCCCGTTGCTTCCGTTGTTCGATTTTGTCAGCCCTGCACACCGAAAACATACGAACTGTCGCTAAACTATATGATACACACTTATTTGTTGTATAATAGTTTCACTAATACAGAAAGCTTCGCGGGCGTGCGCTCAACATATCCACAAAGTTTCATTGCAATCGGATGAATGGTATAGGAAGAGATACGGGACAAACAAACAAACAATTAGAGCACCAGGGTACTAAAATCGCGAAAAAAAATCAATTGGAAAAATGTCAAGAAAACAATTGCTTTTGATTCGATCGGTACCAAACTCCACATAAACCATTCCGAGACTAGTCTACATGTTCCCTGAAAATTTGATCAAAATCGGTTGGGCTGTTTAGGAGTCTATAGGGAACATACGAGTACATACATACATCTTCTTTTATATATAAGTTTTAAGTGGAGAGTTTATAAAAAGTCTTTCACTTTATTTTTTGTAAAAATGTATTTTATTTTAAATCAAAGTTCAGCTTCTAGTACAATGTAAGTAGTTTGGCTTAAGGCTCAAGGAAAAGAACTGGCATGCAATGTTTTATTTGATTCGAAGTTAACTCGGTTTTCCGTTATTTCTAAGTTGGGGGTTGTTTACAGTGTGGATGCAGATGTCGTTTCTATTTTAGTTAGGGCTAATAAGGAAATTAAGATTGTTTTATTGTTAGTGCCAGATGGGCTTATTTATTATTGGCATGTGTGCGCAGCTTGATGTGCCGGATGGGCTTGACGTGGAGGCAGGCGTAACTTATATATAGGTTCAGGGAACTCCCCTTGTTGTTCAGAAACCAAATTTCGTTTTTCCGTTGATTCGGGAGATATCGTAATCTAAAGTTTTCCACCCAGTCTGGGCACAAAGTAATTATTTTTTGGGTAGAAGTCCGGAACTCGTTTGTTTAAATACGGTGCAGGTTACTATGATACTGACAACCTAAAGGTACAATCTGGCTGGTACTGCCGACCGTCGCGGTCAGCAGAAACTGCCAACCTCACCGCGGTTGCTTTTGCACTCACAACCGTCAACTGCCGAGCAGTCGCAAACAGACATGACATCTTGTTTTTGCCTGAAGCAGTAGTCTACTGCCGGCAGTTACTGCTGACCGCGACGGTCGGCAGTACCAGCCAGTTTGTACCTTAACGTTCCATAGACTTCTGGATATCCTTTAGATCCCGGACTTTCACCCAAGAAATAATTGCGTTTTTTTGGCGATTGCTTGAAAAGGCCGAGGAAGTTTTAGGAAACAAAAAACGATATCGCTTTGCAAATACTAAGGAGCTTAATAACTAAAGATCTTCAAAACGATTTCTAGTACTACAAGTAAAAACTAAGAGATATGGCAGAATTCGTTAAAACGTATAGAAGCTCTTTAAAGGTGGAATGTAAAAAAAATCATTAAGCGGGTTTTTCAAAAATTATTATATATAAACATACTGCAGTCACGATCGGCTGCAAGCTAATCGTATAATACTCTAGATGAATACTGAACTCCGATTTATATTGTAGTTGGGTATAAAGTAGAATTACATGTGTGCATGTTGTATGTCCTTTATTAAGGACTGCTATTAGATTGCTACTCAAAACAAAAAGACAATATTCAGTGTTTAATTTCATACCTTAAACTGGGTAAGTCATCGAAAAAAATGTCCTTTTTAAAGGACTTTCACATGAGAGGAGCAGGAAGGACTCACTCGATTTCTTACATATTTATCCTTTTCCTTCGAACCATTCAAAAATAAACGTGTACAAAATTTCAAATTCGTAGCTTGAAGCGTTCAAAAGTTATTGGAAAATATTGTTGAACACGTGTTTTAAGGATATTTTGTATGGCAGCTACCAGAAGGAGTAAAAGGATTTCGCACATTAGTAAACTCGAACTTCCTTTTCACTCAAAACTAACTTGTACAAAATTCCGAATTCGTAGCTAAAAGATTACTTGAGTTATTGTGAGTTTCGTAAATTAAGTGAATACATTTTGACAGGATATTTGTACGGCAGCTACACGAAGGACTAAAAGGATTTTCTTCATAATCATATATTTAGCTCCAACTATTGGAAAAATAGCACGTACAAAATTTCAATGTCGTAGCTTAAACCCTTCTAAAGTTATCGACCAATATTCTTGAACACGTGTTTTAAGGACATTTTGTATGGCAGCTACCAGAAGGAGTAAAAGGATTTCGCTGATTAGTAAACTCCGACTTCCTTTTCACTAAAAACTAACCTGTACAAAATTCCGAATTCGTAGCTAAAAGATTACTTGAGTTATTGTGAGTTTCGTAAATTAAGTGAATACATTTTGACAGGATATTTGTATGACAGCTACACGAAAGACTAACAGGATTTTCTTCATAATCATATATTTAGCTCCACCTATTGGAAAAATAACACATACAAAATTTGAATGACGTAGCTTAAACCCTTCTGAAGTTATCGACCAATATTCTTGAACACGTGTTTTAAGGACATTTTGTATGGCAGCTACCCGAAGGAGTAGGACGATTTTGCCCGTTAACGAACTTAACCTTACAAATTCAACCAAACATCCAGATTCAAAATTTCATGATCCTAGGTGAAGGCGTTCTTGAGTTATCGTGCTAACGGACGGACGGACGGACGGACGGACGGACGGACGGACGGACGGACGGACGGACGTCAGGCGGATTTGAGGTTTTTGGCCACAAATAAACAAAAAATAATATATAACTTTTTTTTGTCCGAGGCTTGGTTCTATGCGTTACAAACTTTTGGGCTGGATTAATCTTATAATACTCTATATGATTTCATCTAGAGTATAAAAAGCATGTTGATAAAAAACTACTCGATATCTAATCAGACCTAGAATAAACCGTACACAACTACCTCAAACCACCTCGAGTTTTGAATATAGAAAATTGCTAAAATTAGAATTTAAGCGATTATACAGGGTTTAATATAATGTTAGAAGCGGCAGTTATGTTACAGTGCTAAAAAACTGAGTTAAATACTCATACGCCTCGTTTTCTACTGTTTTCAAGTAATGTTGTTTTAAGGAGTTTTTGGCGTTTCCACTACTTATTTAAATTAGTAAATTTCGAATCGTTATCGAGTCGTAAATAATTTTATCACTACTGTAGAGAAAGTATTCGCGTTTAAACAAGGTTTGGTTATTGTTTTCTAAAACTGGCTAATCGATTTATAGCTGTTTTGATAACATTCCGTTGGAACAATTTTTATTAATGGTAATTTATATAAAAAAGGGGATCGTTAAGTACAAGTTTATTCTTCGTATTTGCAAATTTTATCACTTTTAATTTTAAGGTCTGTTTATCGCAGTAGCTTAAGTGCATTAGAACCTATCTACATTTTATTAAAACCATTTCTTAACCCGGATAAGCCCAAGAACAAATTGAAGTGGATGCCATTTATCATAATTTAATCAACAAAGTAATAGAACTTATCAAGACTTGGTATCCATACATTTTCAATAACTCCTAACAATTGACAATCGAAAGCGTCTCAGAAAGTTGGTGGATCGGTACAAATTCTACACAGACAAACACCATTGAAACTAGTGTACCATCAATAGTACGATGGGGATGTCCGGGTTAACTTGAGTAATTCTTTTTTTTAATAAAATGTAATTAGATCCTCCAATTGTTCTATTACTCATAATTTGTTGAACGTGAAATATTTAGTGTCATTCACGTCTTCACACAGTATTTTAAAACTGAAAAGCAATTTTCCGGGTAGAATACTATACTCGTATGTTTAATTTTATTTGTATTCTGTTTATACTCTAGATGAAATCATATAGAGTATTATAAGTTTAATCCAGCCCAAAAGTTTGTAACGCATAGAACCAAGCCTCGGACGAAAAAAAGTTATATATTATTTTTTGTTTATTTGTGGCCAAAAACCTCAAATCCGCCTGACGTCCGTCCGTCCGTCCGTCCGTCCGTCCGTCCGTCCGTCCGTCTGTCCGTGAACACGATAACTCAAGAACGCCTTCACCTAGGATCTTGAAATTTTGAATCTGGATGTTTGGTTGAATTTGTAAGGCTAAGTTCGTTAACGGGCAAAATCGTCCTACTCCTTCGGGTAGCTGCCATACAAAATGTCCTTAAAACACGTGTTCAAGAATATTGGTCGATAACTTCAGAAGGGTTTAAGCTACGACATTGAAATTTTGTACGTATTATTTTTCCAATAGTTGGAGCTAAATGTATGATTATGAAAAAAATCCTATTAGTCCTTCGTTTAGCTGCCATACAAATATCCTGTCAAAATGTATTCACTTAATTTACAAAACTCACAATAACTCAAGTAATCTTTTAGCTACGAATTCGGAATTTTGTACAAGTTAGTTTTGAGTGAAAAGGAAGTCGGAGTTAACTAGTCAGCGAAATCCTTTAACTCCTTCTGGTAGCTGCCATACAAAATGTCCTTAAAACACGTGTTCAAGAATATTGGTCGATAACTTCAGAAGGGTTTAAGCTACGAGATTGAACTTTTGTATGTGTCATTTTTCCAATAGTTAGAGCTAAATATATGATTATGAAGAAAATCCTATTAGTCCTTCGTGTAGCTGCCATACAAATATCCTGTCAAAATGTATTCACTTAATTTACGAAACTCACTATAACTCAAGTAATCTTTTAGCTACGAATTCGGAATTTTGTACAAGTTAGTTTTGAGGGAAAAGGAAGTTCGAGTTTACTAATCAGCGAAATCCTTTTACTCCTTCTGGTAGCTGCCATAAAAAATATCCTTAAAACACGTGTTCAACAAAATTTTCCGATAACTTAAGAACGCTTCAAGCTACGAATTTGAAATTTTGTACACGTTTATTTTTGAATGGTTCCAAGGAAAAGGATAAGTATGTACGAAATCGAGTGAGTCCTTCCTGCACCTCCCATGTGAAAGTCCTTCAAAAAGGACATTTTTTTTATGACTTACTCAGTTCAAGGTATGAAGTTAAACACTAAATATTGTCTTTTAGTTTTGAGTAGCAATCTAGTAGCAGTCCTTAATAAAATACATACACATGCACACACGTAATTCTACTTTATCCCCAACTACAATATAAATCGGAGTTCAGTATTCATCTAGAGTATTATACGATTGGCTTGCAGCCGATCGTGACTGCAGTATGTTTTTTTATAAACGACATATCCAGTGATAACTTAATTAAGGCAAGCAATTGGTTAGTATGAAAAATTTTCAATGGTTATGCTTTCTGCGAATTAATAGAACCCCTATCCTTAGCTACTTTTAACATTGTTAATATAAAAGCACACAGGAATCAAGAACGAACCTAGAAGACGTTACATTTCAATTCCTAACGCTACGCGAAAGGGCTACAGTGGCGATGCGTAAGCAGCTCCGCTCTAGATAAAAATATCTCTCAGATCTGATTAGGTATCGAATAACTTTCACTTCCCCGGGCTCGTTTTATAATCGCCTACAACCCGTTCTTAATATTTTTCCCTTTTCAACCTCTTAGAAGGTATAAAAGGGTTGAACACGTTTTCACGAATTCCGTCATATCTCTTAGGTGTGATAAGACATCGAATTGGTTTTCCTTCACGGGCTTTCTTTATATTTATCTAAAAACTTCTTTCAGGATTTTTGGATATTCAGTGTCCATGTGGGTGTTAGCGGTTACATATGTTTTCACAATTTTCGCCATAACTCTTAGGTTAGATGAGATATCAAAAAAATCTGCGAACAGTCTGGGCGTTTACTGCTGAGATACGGTGTAGGTTACTATGCGCAGGGCCGGCTCTTTTGTGTATTCATTGGCACACTGTGATCGGGGAGAAACACCAAAAGGGCGCAGCTTGATCAGCACCAGTATATGACTTTCATATTAATGTTTATTTGAGTACTACGACCTTTCGTGATTATTAAGATTAGTCATTCCGAAAATTGAAAAGCAACAAAACTGCAACACTATGTACAACTCGATATGATCCGATCTTATTTTCCGGATGATACTTCCGATTTTCTGATGAATAAGTGACGAACCATGCGAAATTAATGTACGATGGAAAACATCAGTCCAGGCGGGTGCAACATTGGCAAACTTTGCTTCGACTGTTCTATCGCCCCCGTCACACGTGTTACAGACACTATGAGTAGCCGTGTATTTTGAGGAGCGCAAAAGGCACACTTCTGGTTGCTGTTCTATCGGTTCCATTTTTTGTTCTTGGTTCATGAATGAGATTAATATTTAGGAGGTGGAAAAAAACAGAAATCTACCAGGTGTATAACCTTAAAACGATCGTTTTCTAGTCAGAAAAATACAGAAAAATGTTTTTTTTCAAAGAAAACAAAAACAAATTTATTCGAAGTACTCACCCTTATTAGCTACACATTTCTCCCATCTCTTATGCAATTTGTGGATACCACGCCAAAAAAATTCCTTCTCTTTCGAAGCAAACCACTCATCAAGCCATTTTCGGACGTCTTCGTATGAACCGAAGTGCTGCTCAGCGAGCGCGTGGCCCATCGACGAAAACAAGTGGTAGTCAGATCAGAAGGGGCCAGATCTGGTGAATAAGCGGGGTGGGGTAGCACCTCTCAGTTGAGTGTCTTCAAGTAGTTGCGGACCGGTTTTGACTTGTGCGATGGTGCGTTGTCGTGGAGGAAAATCACCTTGTCATGTCATTGTTGATATTCCGGCCTTTTTCCACGCAGAGCACGGTGGAATTTGATCAATTGTTGGTGATAGCGGTGGGCATCGACAGTTTCACCAGGTTTTAAGAGCTGATAGTAGACGATACCCTACTGATCCCACTAAACGCACAACATTGTCTTCCGTCCGAAGCGGTTTGGTCTTGCGGTAGATGTTGATGGTTGACCGCGATCAACCCACGATTTTCTGCGCTTTGGATTATCGAAATAAATCCACTTTTCATCGCCAGTCACAATCCGATGCAGAAAAGACTTGCTTCTGTGTCTGGTGAGTAAAATTTCGCATGTGTTTTGGCGTCGCTCCATCTGCCTATCGTTCAATTCATGCGGAACCCATTTTCCGATCTTTTGCACCTTTCCCATGGCACGTAGACGCTTGGAAATGGCTGCTTGAGTAATATCCAATTGCTCGGCAAGCGTTTTTTGCAATTGGGTATCGTCCTCGTCCAAAAGAGCCTGCAAATGATCGTCCTTAACCTTCCTGGACCGATTTTAGCGCTTCTTGTCGCTCAGGTCAAAATCGCAGTCTTTGAATCGACGAAACCAAGCCCTGCACGTTGATTCCACTAAAACATTGTTACCATAGGTCTCCACGAGCAGCCGTTTTTTCCAATGGAAGCAAAAAAGCAGAGCTTCCCGCATATACTCTTTTTCTGAGAAAAATTAGACATGATCAGCACAGACAAACGTATGTTGTTGAATGAAATTTCTGACGATGTGCACTGATTAATGTTAACAGCTAACCAACCCTTAAATAAAAAAAAATGGCGTCCCTAGGTTGCTTAACACGCTCACTAACGCCATCTATGTGTCAACGAACGTTTTAAGGTTATACACCTGGTATTTCTCAAAAAACCGCTACATAAAGCCACCACAAAGGCATTCCAGGAAAATAACATTTTTTTATAGGGGTGGTTTTTGTATATCAGAAAGGTATAAAGGTATAAAGTTAAAACTTAGAACGTAGATGCAAATGCTTAACAGACGTATTTTAGTAACAAAAAAGTTCAGGTTTGGTGTACGGAGGTGGAGTAAAAAAATTGTCTGTGGAAAGGGTTTTTTCCACATTTTTACGAATTTCGTTGTATCTTTTAGGTCTGCCTAGGTATCGAATTAATTTTACTTGTGCGGGCTTTTCATACAAGTGACTAGAAACCGTTTTCCAAACTTTTCGATATTCAACCCTTGAGATGGTGTAAAGTGGTTGTATACGTTTTCACGAATTCCGACATATTTCTTAGGTTTAATGATATATCGAATTCGTTTTGACTTTCAAGGGGTCTAAATATAATCGCCAAGAAACCGATTCTAAATTTGTTTGGTATTTATGGGATGTGATGTAAGGGGGTTATGTAAGTTTTGACGAATTCCAACATATATTCCAGGTCTAAAGATCTATCGAATTTGCTTTTACGTCTATGGGTTTCATAAATAATAATATAAAAATTAATATCGGAATTTTGCGATATTCAACCTCTAATAGGGCTTAATATTATTGAGTACGTTTTTACGAATTTCGACATATTTCTTAGATTTGATAAGATCGAATTGTTTTTTAAGTTTAACGGGGTTTCTTTATAATCGTATAAAAATCGGTTTCAGAAGTTGTTGATATTCAACCCTTAAATGATTATGTCGATATTTTATCCCCAATGTTTTTATTCAAATTGAAAAAAAAGAAGGAAATAAATGAAATATCTGCCAACACTCTGGATGTAAGTACATAATTATTTGGTAGAAGTCCGGAACTAGTTTAATGCTGAGATGCGGAGTAGATTAGGTACTATGCGACTGGCAACTTACAGAATAACCAGGATGCTATTTGGAACAATATTTTTTACACTGCATCTCATAATTGATCGGGTTCCGTACTTCAACCCAAAAAAAAAGTTGTGCACACACTGTTGGCAGATTTTTTGTTTGTGGGTACTCGTTAATAAAAAAGTCCCCCACAGGAAATATTTAATTTTATATGGAAACAATACTTTATCAGTTTTCATACCAAGCAGCAGTTTTTTCAAGATAAATTTTATTATTAAATTAAAATTCGGCGTCATTACCCAAGGTTGTATTGTATAGAATTGAAATTGATCCACAAATCCCCCTCTTGTACCTAACCAATTCCTGCGTACGTCACTATTCCTACATTATCCCCATCGGACTATTAACACAACTTGACTTAACAATATGAATGTTCAAAATAAAATCGCAGCACGGAGTAACATCAATATAGACCCACTATTTCACTCATTAATAATCTACCTAAATGATGCCAACCGTACTGATAAGCTTTGAGATAAAATTGCCATCGTTTTCTCATTTGAGAGTGATATATTATGTTTGCCACTTCACATAGGGTACAAACTACAAAGTTCGAAGAAGTCATGAAGGTAAGGGCGTTGGGAGTAATGGGATTATTATAAAAATGAAAATAATGGGCCGAAAAATAAGGTAAATTCCTCGAATTATTTGCTATTATTTGGCTTCTGAAATACCAAGGGAAATGATGGAAAATAGCGACTGAAAAGAACACATCTTTATTAACACTGAAATTTGAACTGAATTATTAATAGGAATTTTTGTGGACAAGGAGATGTTATGTATTGCCTTCCATAAAAAATATAAAAATCGATAATTCATTCGAATAGGTATGTATGCAAAAAATATAAATGTTTTATTCATACTCGCAAGATGTAGGTTGTATTATGTTCAACGAAATAAAATAAAGCAACTTGTGATCATACTTGACCCGATGGGACATTTGAAATTATATTAAGTAACATACTGATAACTCTGAAAGATAAGGACGATATTTATTTATTAAAAATATAAAATAACCGTCTTAATCCATTCAATTCTGACAACAACTTGAAGATAACCCCTTCTTTATTTTCATGCTGCTAGTACTAATAATATTAAAAAAAAACTAACGGTCTGGGCGTAATTTTATTAGTTTTCAGGAGAAGTTCGAAACGCGTTGGAATGCGGTTGTACGACTGATAACCTAAAAGAAATAACGTTTCAAATAGCCTTCAGGTTATTATTTAGGTTGTACAGAATTTCGGCATTAAACGTGTTTCGAACATTTATAAAAAATGTTATAAACCATTTTTGGATTTATAATTTATCTTTTAAATTTCAATAAAAATATTGGGGATAAAATATCGACATAACTCTTTAAGGGTTAAATATCAAAAAATTCTGGTATCGTCTGTTGTAATAAAAATATGTTAAAGTAAAAAATATGCTTATAGTCTGGGCGCATTTTTTTTATTTTTCGGGATAAAGTTCGGGAAGCAAAAAACACATTTCAATCATTAATGAAGTTTATCATATAAAAATGTTAGTAATTAAAAAATATACCGCTGCCACGATAGGCTCCAAGCCAATCGTTCGAAATACTAGACTTCGACTAATACTGTAGTTGAGGATGAACCATACTTTGGAATGCGCATGTAGTTTGGATATTTTTTAAGGACTCTTGTGTAATTACTATTCGAAAGAAAAGACAATATCTTTAGTGTTCAATTTCGTATCTGGAACTTCAGATAAATCACCGAAAGTAAAATTATCCTTTTTTAAGAATTTTCACATGGAGTCTGCAGGAAGGACTCACTGGATTGCTAACGTATTTATCTGGAAACGTTTTAAAATTTATGTGTACAAAATTTCAAATTCCTAGCTTGAAGCATTCTGAAGCTATCGGCCAGCACTCGTGGACACGTGTCATGAGGACTTTTAAATGGTAGCTATCTGAAGAAGCGGAGCGATTTCATTTAATAGCAAGCAAACTCGATCCTACTTTTAACTCAAAAGTAATTCCAATAAAATTTGGAAATACTGTCTTAACGATTTCTTGAGTTATAGTGGGTTTCTAAGGCTTATTGCTCATATTTTCCAAAGATTCTTGTATGGCAGCTAGGAGTCACTCGATTTTCTTCATACCAATTCCTCTGTATGCAACTATTGAAATATTAAATTGGACAAAATTTAAAATTTCTACCTCAAATCGTTCTGAAGTTCTGAAGTTATTTTTAAACACATATTTTCTTGAACACATGATTCATAAACTCGAACTTTGTACAAAATTTTGACTTAGTGACTTAACGATTTCTTTAATTATAGTAAGTTCTGTATAATTGACTGAATAAATTTTTTCAGAATAATCGTATGGGAACTACACGAAGTATTTTTGGGACTTTCTTCATATTCATACCTGTGACAACAATTGGACGCATACAAAATTTCAAAATCGTGTTTTAAGAACTGTTTGTATGGCAGCTACTCGTAGAAATAGGACTATTTTAGCACTCAGTGAACTTAGCCTCACTAATTCACCAAACATCTGGATTTCAAATTTCAACATTCAAGACGTTTTTGAGCTATCGAGCGTTTGGACAGGCGGACGGACGAATCGCAAGCAGATTTGGTGGTTTTGGTCACATCTGAACAAAAAATAATATATAATTTTTTTTCCTCCGGGATTCGCTTTCAGCCGTTACAAACTTTTGGGCTCGAGTAAACTTATAGTACTCTCAAATTTTATCTAGAGTCTAATTAATTAATTTTAAAATATTCTCAGATTTCATCTAGAGTATAAAAAATCTGCCAGCAGTCTGGGCTCAACTTTATTATTTTTTGGGTAGAAGTTCGGAACGAGTTTAATTTTGAGATACGGTGTAGGTTACTCTGTGACTGAAAACCTAAAAAAAATTCGTGAAAATGTGGTTTCACGGATATTTTTTTAATGAACCTCTGAACACCAATAAAAATCTTTGCTTTGCTTTAATTACTCTAATAGCACATCTACATATATACGAGTATACTAACTTTCAACTTTCTAGCATAAGCCGTTTCTGAGATGTAAAAAACCACCCCTCACCCCGGTACCTTGCTAACCGTATCAACAATTTTTTTGGCTCTATATAAGCCTAAATTTTTAGCTTTCTCTTCATTACGGTTTTCGAGAAATAAAAGTCAGAATGTTTTCCTTTCTACCCTCTTTCACCATCACCGCCAACACCCATACACCCAAAATTCTACCGACCCCAACTCCTGTAAAATTTTCAAGATCATATCTGATTCGGTTTCTGAGATATTAAAATTACATTTTTTAAGAAATTGCTACCCCCCACTTTTGTGCTCCACCTCCCCCCTCAAAAAGTTTACTTTGAGTAGACTCCTCTTGTGATCACATATACAGAAACTAAATTTTATCTTCCTGGTATAATTGGTTCGGAAGATATTATAATCCAAAGTTTTTCACCCCACGCCCACACCCCACCACCACACTTAAAGATGTTAGTCCTTGTCTAATCTTGAAGTATCCCTAAGGACAACAACAAAGTTTTAATCTTCTGACATCAATTGTTCATAGCTCAACCCCTATTGACCATTTTTTTTGCAAATGAGTCCACTGTCATAGTACTACATAAGTTCCGACTTTCAACCTCCTAGCATAAGTAGTTCCTGAGATCTAGAAACCAAAATTTTTCGTCTAAAACGCTCTCCTCTCCCCCCCCCCCTCATACCGTACCACCCCAAAAGATACCAGTCGTAAGGGTTCACCCAATCTACCCACCATACAAATTTCATCTTAATATCTCAAGGGGTTTGTGAGCTTCGCGCCTTCAAACGATTTTGCGTACGGCGCACGGCGTCTACGGCGGACAGACGGACATTTTTTTTTTTTGCTTTTTTGGTATTTACTAGTTCTAAAACGTGAAAGTACAAAATTTCAGGTAGCAAATTTTCTTGAAGTTTCAGATCGATCACAATACTTTATTATTAAAAAATAATTAAGTAAAACTTAAAGCGTTAAAATTCATATATCAACATAATAATAAATTTAAATAAAAAGCCTACAAACTTATTCGATATCTCATTAGTTCTAAATGATATATCGGAATTTTGTGAAAACGTATGCAACCCGTTTACACTGCTTAGGGGTTGAATATAAAAAATACTGTAATTAGTTTTTTTTTGGCGATTACATAAAAATCCAGTAGAAGTAAAACAAATTTTCTACCTCATCGGACCAAAGAGATATGACAAAATTTGTGAAAACATATGCAACATTTTTCACCATAAAAAAATCCTGAAGCTAGTTTATAGACATCTATACAAAAAAGAAATTAAAAATAATTTTTAAAATTTAGCTGGAAAAAATTCCATTCTCGTTAAATAAAAGCCAATTCAAAATTTCATCAAATCTATAAGGTATGTCAAAATCCGTGCAAACGTTTGCAACGCCTTTATACCTCCTTAGGTCTAACTATCAAAAAACCTGAGATCGCTTTAAAGCAATTATAAAAAAATTTTGTGAAAGTCAAAACCAATTCAATGTCTTATCTGACCTAAGAGATATGTCGGAATTCGAAACAATGTATTCCCCACTTGAAAAGCAAAAATCGTCAGGACGTTTCTAGGCAATTATTTGAAAAGTTCGTATATCTAATCAGACCTAAGAGATATGACGAAATTCGTGAAAATATTTTTGAAGTCTTTACACCACTAAGGGATTCAATCTAAAAAAAATGCTCAAAACAGTTTCTTAGCATTTATCTGAAAAACACGCAGAAGTAAAATTAATTCATTACTTCAGAAGACTTAAGAGATTTAACAAAATTAGTGTAACTGGTTTTCACTGACCAGGATTTTACTCCACCTCCATACGCCAATGGATATGAGAAAAATGTTGGTACCATATTTAATTCACGATTACATCTACAGACACCATCCAAGTTTCAATATTTTAGCATAAACCGGTCCTAACATAGGAAAACATTACTCACCCCCGTTTTATATAAATTCTAAGTTATAACTATCGATTGTTATTCGTTCTCGCGGAATAGAAACCGAAATTTTTACTTTTCGCCAATTTCAAATTATATGTGAATGTCTTTTGAAAGTTGATTTTCTGGATTGTACTGTTCCATACAAACTTCAGTGAAAAATTAGTTAAGTGTATCTTAATTAAATTTCATAATTATTAAGTTTTATTTGGTTAGCTTCATTCTTTATCAAAAGAAATCAAAATAATTGTAATATCTCTAAAAGGGACACTGTTACGATATTAATCCAAGACGAATTAAGTACTTTGACAAAATTCAATGCGTGAATTAGGCACTCGGAAATGTATCTCAGAAAACTACCCTTACCGCATAGCACATACTCGTATGGTACACTAACTACCGAAATCGTTAGTTGGATATTATATTGAGAAATGGCTTTGTAATTAATCTCAATTTACTGAGTGCGAATGATTTTCTTGATGGTGTGTCTTAGTAGTTACCATACGATGTCAAAGGGTAGTTTTTCGAGTTAAGTGGAGGATTTAATTCCTTGATTGGATATTTTGAAAGTGTCTATTTAATGACGATTTGGATACCTTTGAATAAATTTTCTATGAAATTTCGTTTTCCATGTGGATTATTTATTTTTTTAATTTTTCCTCCAATTAAGTTAAATGTCTCATTCCCTCTAAGCCTACAGACACATTAATAAGTTTCAATCGATTATAATACATACATAAGATTCGATGAAATTTAATGTATTTATTTATTTATTATTCAAATTCATCATATACTGATTACTTATAACAAACATACTGCAGTCACGATCGGCTGCAAGCCAATCGTATAATACTCTAGATGAATACTGAACTCCGATTTATATTGTAGTTGGGGATGAAGTAGAATTACGTGTGTGCATGTTGTATGTTCTTTATTAAGGACTGCCATTAGACTGCTACTCAAAACTAAAAGACAATATTCAGTGTTTAATTTCATATCTTGAACTGGGTAAAAGTCATCGAAAAAAAGAGTCCTTTTTGAAGGACTTTTACATGGGAGGTGCAGGAAGGACTCACTCGATTTCTTACATATTTATTCTTTTCCTTGGAACCATTTAAAAATGAACGTGTACAAAATTTCAAATTCGTAGCTTGAAGCGTTCAAAAGTTATCGAAAAATATTGTTGAACATATGTTTTAAGGACATTTTGTATGACAGCTACCAGAAGGAGTAAAAGGATTTCTCTGACTAGTAAAGTTCAACTTTCTTTTCACTCAAAACTAATTTGTACAAAATTTTGAATACGTAGCTAAAAGATTACTTGAGTTATAGTGAGTTTCGTAAATTAAGTGAATACATTTTGACAGGATATTTGTATGGCAGCTACACGAAGGACTAACAGGATTTTCTTCATAATCCTATATTTAGCTCCAACTATTGGAAAAATAACACATACAAAATTTCAAAATCGTAGCTTAAACCCTTCTGAAGTTATCGACCAATATTCTTGAACACGTGTTTTAAGGACATTTTGTATGGCAGCTACCCGAAGGAGTAGGACGATTTTGCCCGTTAACGAACTTAGCCTTACAAATTCAACCAAACATCCAGATTTAAAATTTCGAGATCCTAGCTGAACGCGTTCTTGAGTTATCGTGCTAACGGACAGACGGACGGACGGACGGACGGACGGACGGACGGACGGACGGACGGACGGACGGACTTCAGGCGGATTTGAGGTTTTTGGCCACAAATAAACAAAAAATAATATATAACTTTTTTTCGTCCGATTCTTGGTTCTATGCGTTACAAATTTTTCGGCTGGATTAAACTTATAATACTCTATATGATTTCATCTAGAGTATAAAAATTACAAAATATAAAATTATTAGAAGAAATAAAAAATAAGTACAACAAAATAAGTACAAAAATACATCATTATATCTGTATCCTCATAAATGCCTAAATATAATATTACATTATTTATTTGATAAAGCCGATTTTAACTGTTGAACAGAAATGTTAAAGTCAATTTGACTTTACTTATAATTAAAAATGAGTGAAAGAGATGTGATTGGTTCATGTTGGCCGTAATTTGTCCGATGGTGGGGAATATCCAGCAACACATAGTCTCTCAAGGATCGAAATGGAACTTTGAAAGTAACGGCTTCCAGCAATGACGGGGAGTTAATATCACCAGAAATTACCTTGAAAGCAAAAACAGCTCTAAGGACATCTCGTCTATCAACCAACGACTCCATCGGCAGGAGTTTAAGACGCTCATGGTAAGGAGGCAAATGCAGTGGATCATGCCAAGGAAGACCTTTAAATGCGAATCGCAAGAATCTTCTCTGAACCGACTCAATTCTATTTTTATGAACCTCATAGTATGGAGCCCATACCGGGCAGGCATATTCCAAAATAGAATGGACAAATGTGCAGTACAACATTATTGTAACATGCGGATCATTGAAATCCTTGCACCATTTTCGCACAAAGCCCCAGACGGAGTTAGCCTTACTGACAATATAATCAAAATGGTCATTAAAAGTAACTTCGTTATTAAAATATACACCTAAATCGTTCACTTTGTCAGTTCTACATAATGGGTTTCCTTCTAAACTATAATCAAATGTAACTGGAGTTTTCTTTCTAGAGAACGATACACTTACTAATATTCAAAGGCATACAATTTAGTGTACACCAGTCATAAAACCGTTGCAGGTCACTCTGAAGAAGAGAACAATCACCCGCATTGGTTACATTACGAAAAATCTTTGCATCGTCAGCATACATTAAAATTTTAGAGTGGGAGAGAACCGAACTCACGTCATTAATGAAGAGGATAAATAAAAGCGGACCCAAATGGCTCCCCTGAGGTACTCCAGAAGTATTGTATATATCGGATGAAAGAGCTCCACGAAAAAACACCTTTTGAGTGCGATTAAGTAGATACGAACTGATCCAATTAATAAACGTAAATGAAAAACCCAGTAATTGTAGCTTATAAGTCAGGATGGAATGATTCATTTTGTCGAACGCCTTGCTGAAATCAGTGTAAATGCAGTCCACCTGATTTCCACTTTCAATCGCTTTAACGGAAAAATTAGCAAATTCCATTAAATTTGTGGTAGTAGACCTACCCTTATTAAATCCATGTTGGGATGGACTTATGATTGATTTGCAATGAAAATTCATTACATCACAAACAATAGCCTCGAAAAGCTTCGAAATACATGAAAGGTTGGCGACAGGCCGATAATTTCTTACATCCATTCTTTTACCTTTCTTAAATAACGGCTTAATTGTAGAATATTTCCATGAACTGGGAAATACCCCTGAACGAAGAGAAGAATTGAATAAATAGCACAAGGGTGCTACTAGGGAAGAGCTGCATCGTTTTAGGACGTTTGGAGGGATGCCGCCTGGACCAACAGAAAAACTATCTGCAATATTTGAGATAAATTTCAATTTACGTAGTATATGATACAGTTATAAACATTGTAGATATCTAACGATTTTTGTAGTTAATTGGTAAAGGATCAATTTAAATTTTAGTGTCTTCTCGTAGCAGATTTTAGCTTTAAGATGGTTTACGCATTTAATTTTCGAGAGTATAACAAAAAATCTGCCAATGGTCTGGGCGAAACTTTATTATTTTTCGGGTCAAAGTTCGGGAGCGGTCAAAGTCGGAGTCTTGGAAAGTTAATTCTTGTTCTTAAAATAAAATTATTTAAAAAAGAGATTTTTAGCCGATTAAACATTAAAAAAGCCCGTGTAGACTATTCGAATTTCGGTATATTATGTACACTAAAAGCCCATAGAAGTAAAAACGAATTTGCTGCCTTATCAGACTTAAGAGATGTGACGAATTGTTCAAACGTATAAAAACTCATTTCATCCACTTGGGGTTTGAGTTTCGAAAAAATTGTGAAACAGGTTTTTAAACGATTTCATAAGAAGCAACTTGATATCTCATGAGACACTAGGGATTTTGAAAAATTTGTGAAAACGTAAGCAAACCCTTTACAATCCCTTGGTTCTTGAAATTCGAAAAATCCTAAATCGGTTTTTAGGTCATTACATAAAATGCCGTAATAACCAATTTCATATCTTATCAGAATTAAGGGATGGCAAAAATTGTGAAAACATATGCAAACCCTTGGTGGTTGAATATCCAAAAATTGAGACATGCATTTGTAGGCGATTATATAAAAAATCTGTGGAAGTGAAAAGCGATGTTATATTTCATCAAACCTAAGAAATATGTCGAAGCTTTGAAAAGCATACACCCCTTAGTATTGAATATCTAAAAATACTGAAATTGACTTTTGGGCGCTTATATAGGAAACCTTAGGAAGTAAAAATGAATTCGATATATCATCAGATCTAAGCAATATGTAAGAATCTGTGAAAACATATGCAACACACTTGGGGGTTGAATATTTAAAAATCCTGAAAGGAGTTAATAAATAAATATGAAGACAGCACGAGAAAGTAAAAACCAATTCAATTTCTTTACACTTCTAAAAGATATGATGAAATTCGTGAAAACTTGTTCAACCCTTTTATGCCTTCTTAGGGGCTGGAAAAGGAAAAAACTTAAAAACAAGTTTTCGGCGATTATTACGCAAGCCCATGAAAGTGAAAACATATTCGATATCGATCAGACCTGGGGGATACGCCAGAATTCGTGAAAAAATATACAACCCCTTTACTCCGTATTAGGGGTCGAATTTCAAAAAAATCCAAAAAAATCACTTTCTAGGTAATTATATGAAGAAGGTGTAGAATAAAAATCAATTGAATATTTGGGAAGACCTACTAGATATGACGAAAATCGTGAAAATATATGCATTCCATTTTTACTGATCATTTTTTTCGCCCCCCTTCCAAACGCCAATAGATATTTGAAAATTTTTTTTATTTAAACTAATTTTCTGGTTGATTTACATATACCGAGTTTCAACTTTGTAGCATAAGCCGTTCTATAGAAAACACCCTCCACCCCGTACCCCTAAAAAAATTATATTTTTCCAACATGCTATTACTACATTTCTATCCAAATACCAAGTTTTAGTTTTATATCATTATCGGTTCTCGAGATATAAAAATCCAAACTTTTTCTTATTCACCCTTCTCCACCCTCACCCTCTACACCCCCACCACCAAACTTTTTTTTCCAGATAGGGGTCTATTAGGCCTACTTGTGGTAAAAATTCTAAGCATCTATCTTACACTGTTCTTGAGATATGAAACGTTTTTTTTTTAAAAAATTTATATCCCCTCCACTTCCATGCTCCACCGACCCCTTAAAAAATTTTACTTTCAGCAAACTTTATTGGTCAACCTTTATACAGAAACCGAATTTTATTTTTCTAGTGCAATTGGTTTGTGAGATATCGTAATCTAAAATTTTATACCCCCCACCGCCGTACGCCACTGCCCCCACTCAAAATTAAGTTTCTCCTAGTATACCCACAGATGTTCATTAAGTTTTAATTTTTTGACATTAACAGTTTAGGAGATATGGATTTTAGAATGTGTCAATCTCGGCTTTCGAGCGTCTCGGACGCATTATTTTTCCCCCCACTCCCAAACCCCTTCACCCATATCGGCAATGTTTTTGCAAATGGGTCCACTATCAAAGCTCTATATAAGTTTCAAGTTTCAGCCTCCTAGCATGAGTGGTTGTTGAGATCTAGAAACCAAAATTTTTCGTCTAAAACGCTTCCCCCACCTCCCCCCTTACACCTCCACCCATCACAATTTGGTCACTTCAAGGGGCCTACCCAGTCTATCTAGAAAAAAAAATTCAACTATATAGCTCAAAGGGTTTGGGTGCTACGAGCCTTCAAACAATTTTGTGTTCACCGGTCGACGTACGGCGTACGGCGGACAGACGGACTGACATTTTTTTTGCCTTTTTCGTGTCTACTAGTCATGAAACGTGAAAAAAAAATTTTTCAGTGTAGCAAATTTTTTTTTTTAAAAATCGATAACAATACTGTATTATTAAAATAATAAAGTAATTGGTTTTTTTTTGGGAATTTGAAGATAGATTTTTCATGTTGAAGTGGCTTTAATTTCCTATTTAAGAACACCTTTGAACAAAGGTTTCAGATCTTTATAACATGATACCAATTATGATTTTGATATGATTGGTAAAAAATATAAAGTTGATGAATATTGTGATCATACATTTTCTCTGATGAATCATTCATTAAATTTTCGTGCTCCAGTGAAATCAATCAAACTATCCATGCGTGTAGTCATTTATTTTTTAGTTTTAAATTAAATTGTTATTGCTCGAGCATATTATTTATATACCGAAAAAATTAAAGGGATGAGTTGTTTAGTAATTTGTATTTCGATGTAAGTGTACATAATTACCCTATGTATAAATTGCTTTAGGCATCACTATGAATTGAATCTACTTCGAACTCAGATACGTCTTAAGACTGAGCATAGAACCAGTACATCTTCATACACAGGTAACGAACTTGTGAAACAAAGCTCGAACCTTATGTTATTTGTTTATAAATTACAAATAGGTAATATGGCAAGAGCCGTTTTAGTGAATTGTGCTTTAACATTTTAAGAAAATGCAAACATTTTAGAAATTAGGACCATAGCGTACGAGTAGCCATCAAACAAAGTTGAGTGCTGAATACATTAAATAATTGAGCAAATTGACTTTATGTAGGTTTAATATTAGTTTAAGAAGAGGTACTCATGTTAGTTGGTGCGTGTAACTAAACTACGTTTTTTATAGCATTTTCAATAAATAAATTATTAAAATATGTAACTAAGACAAGTTTATCAATGAAAAATATAAACATTATTTATTTTATATTTTCCATCGATAAACTTGTCTTAATTAATTAAATATAGTTTAATTAAGTGTAAAGAATTTTACTACGTGATCGTGGTACTATTTCACCCTCATTATAAAAGAAGAAGAATTTAATGGAAATAACAAATAAAATGCTCTTTCCATTTTAAATTTTTAATTAATTTTTTTTTTGCTAATTTTTCGATTTGTCTAATATTTACGCATAATACACTGTGCAATAAATTTCAGGTTTTTGTTTGTTTAAGTAAATTTGTTGATGTTTTACATATTAAAACGCAGAATTGTGAATATTAAACGACTAATGTTTTCATTGAAGTGATAAGTATCATAATTTTACTGATAGTTTTCTTAATTTTCAGAATTTGGTTAGTACAGGTATAATAACGTATTTTATTATTAATAAAATAATTGCCTTTTTTGGAGTAAGTAGGTTTTCCGTATTTTTCGTTTTTAAGTCGTATCTTCTTAAAGAAAATTTCACATGTAATCGGTCATCACAAAACTATCCAGGATCTATGTGACCGTAAACAATGAAATCCCGAATGCGTAAATATTTTGTAAATGATAAAAAAGAAAACACACGGAAAGAACGCCTTTTACGGTATATGTATATATTAATGTTTTTAATAACTTAAATAAGATTCAGTATTACTATTATAACAACAAATGTAAAGGTAATAACTTTACAAAATATGAATTTACAGCTTTGTAAAATATACAAAAAACCAAGGTTTTGACGTATTAAAAACAGGAAAAAGGTGTGTACCTTCGAGAAATATTCGTAATTATTCCTATTTTGACTAAAGCAAATAAACAAATGCAAAACATTCAACTTGTATATTTTTTTATTGCATAGTCCTATTTTTTAATTTTACTTTATTATTTTTTAATAGTGAATTATAGTGATCGATCTGAATTTTAAAAAAAATGTCCGTCTGTCCGCCGAATGCCGAATATTAAGTTGAAATTTTGTAGGCGGGTAGATTGCGTGAACCCCTATAAATGGTATCTCTTGATGGGGAGGCAGCATGAGGGTAAAGTTGGAGGAAGCGTTTTAGATGAAAAATGATGGTTTCTAGATCACAGGAACCTCTTAAGCTAGGAATCTGAAACTTACGTAGAAATACAATAGTGGACCGAAATTCGTCGATAAGTGTAGAGGGGTATGGAAATGGGGGGAACGTAATTCGTCCGAAACGCTCAAAATCTGGATTGAAACATTCTAAAATATGTATCATATATCCACCCTATCTCCGGAAAGGTTGATGTCAGACGGCTGAATCTTAGTGGTGTCCTTAGGGGATGCTAGGAGCCTAGACATGGATAGGGGGTAAACATATTCGGCTTTAAATATCTTCCGAACCAATTGTACCAGGAAGATAAAATTTGGTTTCTGTGCATGGGCTAACAAGCGGGGTGTAACTACTGAATGTAAAACATTTTTGAAGGAAGTGGTGTAGCACGGAAGTGAAAGAATATCTCATAAACGGTTTATGCTAGAAAGTTGAAACTTAGTACATATATGTAGATATACTACAGGAGTAACTAAAGGAAAAAAACTTATGGATTTTTATTGGCGTTAAGGTTGAATAAAAAAATGATATCCGTTAAAAGGGTTTTTCAACATTTTCACGAATTTCGTTGTATCTTTTAGGCATGTCGAGCTATCAAATTAATGTTACTTCTGCAAGTTCTTTGAATAAGCGCCTAGAAACATTTTTCCAATTTTATCGATATCAAACCCATAAGGGATTGTAAAGTAGTTGCGTAAATTTTCACGAATTCCGATATATTTCTTGGTTCTAATGAGATATCGAATTTAATTTTAATTCTAAAGGCTTTAAATATAATCGGAGAAAACCCGATTTAAGCATTTATAAACTAAAACCCAGCGGGTGTCAGGTGTTGTTCAAGTTTTCACAAATTCCGACAAATCTTGTAGGTTTTATAAGATGCAATTCGCTTTTACTTCTATGGGCTTTATACACAATAATTTCATGATTTTTCGATATTCAACACCTAAAATGATTGTGTACGTTTTACAAATTCCCCATAAGTGTGTGATGATGTTTTTGACTCTAACGAGCTTCCTATATAATCGCCTAAAAATGGTTTCAGAATTTTGGGATATTCAACCCCTTAAGGACTATGTTGATATTTTATCCTTATGTTTTTATTGAATTTAAAAGAAAAAACGTAAATAAATAAAAAAAAATCTGCCATCAGTCTGGGCGCAAATTTATTATTTTTGGGTAGAAGTCCGGAACGTGTTTATTGCTGAGATTTGGTGTTGGTTACTATACGACTGAAAACCTAAAAAACAATTCAGGAAGCGGTTAGAATGGGGTCGCTCCAGAATACTTACGCTGCGTTCCACATATAACATATGAATTACGTAATTGGGTCATACTCTGGTACACGGTCAAAGTCATAGTATAATATCAGTTGTTACGTGATTAGAAGGTTTTTCGTGATTTGGTTTTGAGCCATTCCATGAAATCAGAAATGCATTTGTAGGCGATTATATAAAAAGTCTGTGGAAGTGAAAACCAATCTGATATCTCATAAATCCTCAGAAATGTGTCGAAAACCTTACGTCCCCCTAGAGCTGAATATCTATAAAACAACTTTTTGACGATTATGTTGGAAGCCTTGGGAAGTAAAAGTGAATTCGATATATCATCAGAACAAAGAAATATGTAGGAATTTGTGAAAACATATGCAATCCTCTTGCATCCACTTTGGGGTTGAATATCCAAAAATTCTGAAATGAGTTTTTAGATATATATAAAGAAAGCCCGAGGAAGTGAAAACCAATTCGATGTCTTATCACTCCTAAGAGATATGACAGAATTCGTGAAAACGAGTTGTTGAAAATCCAACCAGTTACTTTACCCAGTTTCACACGTATTTGGTTTTAACTTGAATTTTATTTTCGGCTTATACAATTTGTCTAAACTTAAGAATTTATTAATGTAATTTTGATAAAGTGAATTAGTGCCTTTAAACAGTTTATGTTTAATTCAGATTTGTTGAATTTGAACATTTGTTGAAAGAAATATATAAGTGCCATTGAAAGGAATATAGACTTTTTGACATCGAAGCCTTTCTTTGATTTGGACATTTAAATTGAATTGGAACACGAGTTTAACCCGTTTATAACCTCTTAGGGATTGAAAAAGGAAAAAACTTGAAAACGGGTTTTAGTCGATTATAAAACAAGCGCATGGAAGTGAAAAGTTATTCAATATCTAATCAGACCTGAGTGATACGGCTGAATTCGTTCGTCGTTCGTCGAATTTCAAATAACACTGCAAACGCTTTCTAGGTACTGATTATGAGGAATCCGTGAAATAAAAATCAATTCATAATTTTAAAAGACCTAAGAGATATGACGAAATTCGTGAAAAAGTATACATTTGGTTTTCACTGATCACATTTTTAGCCCCCCTTCCGTACACCAATGGATATTTAAATTTTTTTTTATCTAAATTACTTTTCTAATAGATCTACGTATAGTCACCAAGTTTCAACTTTTTTGCACATGCCGTTCTGTAGATAGGAAAAACACCGCCAGCCCCCCATAGCATTTTCCGCTTAAAACGCTTCCCAACCTCGCTTCTCACACCCCCCACCCCAAAAAGTGGTCACTTCAACCGGCCTACTCAGTCTTTTAAAAAAAAAATTCAATTTAATAGCTCATAGGGTTTGGGAGCTATAAGCCCTTACACATTTTGCGAACGGCAGACGGCGCACAGACTGACTGAAATTTTTGCATTTTTTGTGTCTATTAGTCATGAAACGTGGAAATAAAATGTTTCAGGGTAGCAAATTTTTTATTTTTAAAAATCGATAACAATACTTTATTATTAAAATAATAAAATAAAAATGCACAACCTAAAAAATAACGTTCCAAATAGCTTCCTGGTTATTCCTTAAACTGTCAGTCACATAGTTACCTACACCGCATCTCAGCATTAAACGCGTTTCGGACTTCTGCCTAAAAAATAATATAGTTGTGCCCAGATTGATGGGATTTTTTTTTCAAATTTTAAAAAAAAATTTTGTTATCTGTTGTTCATGATAAAAAGGTACTTTAATATTGTTTATATTAAAAATTAATCCATAGGAGTGCATGTAGCGCACAGGCAAGCCCTTTTTAATTTTAATTATTATTAACTCTGTAATAATTTATGTTAATTACATTTTTATTCCGTAATTATTGTAAATCAAAATCTTATATATTGATATTTGTATAAAAAAAACATTATAAAATAAATAATTTAATAATACAAGGAGTATTTTTTTCATTCAGAAGATAACTCAGGGGTTTTTTTGTATGTTATGTAAATTATAAGTAATTAAAATACTTACTCGTAAGGCACGATTATTCAAATTTTATGGTACTAGCTCTTAAACTAATAAATTTAAACTATTTTACTCGCTAACTGGTTAAAAAGATCAATATTTTGTAATACCATGGATACACTGCTTGTATACAAATTAGGTTATTCAAATCATGATATGCGATACCAGATAGCATGATACACAGCCTATACATGTTATACTTTGACATTTAGCTATCAAAGACAAAATTTCTTTGTGCCAAACGTTGCAGTATGATGTTCCGGCGAATAGCACTTTCATTGCTAATAAAGAAATGTACAAAGCGAACCATCATATCACACACAAAAATGAAAACACGCTCAAAGAATTTTAACTGACGGAAGAATATAAAAATCCACAAGTATCATTTATTGGAATTTCAGTTGATTTCATTAACAGATGGCGCTGATGGCAGTTAAAAGAAGGCTATATCAGCTAAAATCATCGAATTTGTATACAAGGAAACAGGTTGGATATTACGTCGATATCAGCTCGTTGACGTACTATATGCACATTATTGGGTGATACACTGGTGATATTGACGATATTATGATTTGTATACGAGCTGTGTATCCAAGGTATAATACATTTATCCCAAAAAGTGGGAGCGCAGAGTCGAGGGCTAAATCATACGTTCGAAATTGAATCAAATAGAATCAAGACATTCTTAAATCCACATCTCCTGAATAGTTAATGGTAAAAGGTTGAAACTTAGTGATTGTTTTGTAGTCATACCTGGAACAAAATTTTAAGAGGGGAGGTAGCGTGTGGGGGGCGGGTGAAAACTTTGCATTACGATGTCCCTAGAATTCTGGCAAGAATATTAAATTTTGCTGTATATAAGTGTACAAGGGGAGTGTAGTACTGAATGTAAAACTTTAGTGTGAAGTGGTTTAGTAGAGCGAAGAGGTGGTGAATATTAATTTTGTAAGGATATCATATTTTGTATCTCACGAACCATTTGAATTAGGATCTTGAAGTTAGACCCTTAGGAGGCAAAAGTTTTTTTAGGGGTTTGAGGTGTAAGGATTAACTTACAAAAAAAAATCGGAACTTTATGTATTGAAAAACGCTAAGGATAAACAGCTGAAAGCTGGCGTCTGCTTAGTGGCACTATAGTCGGTACAGTTTTGTGTGTTGTTCTATCTTTTGTCGACTTATGCTATGAATATGTACCAGAAAAGTGGTTGCAGTAAGTAAATTTGTGTTGCCGTACGGAGGAGAAATACATATATATATAATATCTCTGGCCACAGGGAATAAGTAGGTAAGTCTAAAAACGAAACTATTCAGGGCAGCACTTTTTTGCTATTTTTACTATTGAACTATTCCTGTAAATCCAGTTTTGTTGACATCTCAGTGATCAAATAACATATAACAATAACTTTTTCACAGTGCGTGTAAGCCTTGGGATATGACCACAGTACACTTATCCCATTTTACTATTTATCGACTTACCAAGTTATTCCCTGTGACCACAGATATATCATATCTGTTAGCGTTCGATCTAACAACATATCTAATTAATCTTACTACTGCGGTATCTTAATATAAGCGCCAAGAAATCGTTTTCCGACGATTTTTCGTTATTTAGTCCCGAAGTAGGTTTAAGGAGGTTGTGTTTGTTTTCACTAGTTCTGGTAAATTTATTTGATGTGATGAAATATCGAATTTATTTATTACTGTAATAGGCTTTCTATGCAATCGCCTAAAAACTAATTTCAGGATTTTGGTACGATCAATCCGTAAGGGAGTGTAAAATGTCTCGTATCTCATGAGACATCGACATTTTTTTTACTTCAACGGGCTTTCAATATTAATTGCCTAAAAATTAATTTTTGAATTTTTTGATATTCAACCCTGAACGCCCTAAAAAAGAGAGACTTAGGATTTTATGAATTCCACCAGGTTCGATGTCATATTTTAATAGTTTTTACTTGAGCAGGATTTTGATATAAAAGCCTGGAGATTGTTTTTGGGGTTTTAAGAATTGTAACGTCTTAATGGTTGCAAAGGGTCTATCGGATATCGATTGAGTTTCTACTTCATTGGGCTTTTTATAGAATCGCAAAAAAAAACAATTGTTTTTGAGTGGAAATGCAGTACACAAAGGATAACCGAGAGGGTATTTTGAAAGATATTTTTTTAGCTTGAAATTAGCATACTAATCAGCACCGCATCTCAGCATTAAAGAGATTGTGGTATTCTTCCGAAAAAATAATAATGTTGCCTCCAGACTTTTGGCAGTTTTTAACTTGATGTTAGAAATACAAACGAAAATGCTAAAATTCACCTGCCCCGTTTTCTATCTCTTAACAACTCTGTATGTAATTTTTATACTCTAGATGAAATCATATAGAGTATTATAAGTTTAATCCAGCCCAAAAGTTTGTAACGCATAGAACCAAGCCTCGGACGAAAAAAAGTTATATATTATTTTTTGTTTATTTGTGGCCAAAAACCTCAAATCCGCCTGACGTCCGTCCGTCCGTCCGTCCGTCCGTCCGTCCGTCCGTCCGTCCGTCCGTCCGTCCGTCCGTCCGTCCGTCCGTCCGTCCGTCCGTCCGTCCGTCTGTCCGTGAACACGATAACTCAAGAACGCCTTCACCTAGGATCTTCAAATTTTGAATCTGGATGTTTGGTTGAATTTGTAAGGCTAAGTTCGTTAACGGGCCAAATCGTCCTACTCCTTCGGGTAGCTGCCATACAAAATGTCCTTAAAACACGTGTTCAAGAATATTGGTCGATAACTTCAGAAGGGTTTAAGCTACGACTTTGAAATTTTGTATCTATTATTTTTCTAATAGTTGGAGATAAATATATGAATATGAAGAAAATCCTGTTAGTCCTTCGTGTAGCTGCCATACAAATATCCTGTCAAAATGTATTCACTTAATTTACGAAACTCACTATAACTCAAGTAATCTTTTAGCTATCAATTCGGAATTTTATACAAGTTATTTTTGAGTGAAAAGAAAGTTCAAGTTTACTATTCAGCGAAATCCTTTTACTCCTTCTGGTAGCTGCCATACAAAATATCCTTAAAACACGTGTTCATGAATAATGGCCGATAACTTCAGAAGGGTTTAAGCTACGACATTGAAATTTTGTATGTGTTAATTTTCCAATAGTGGAAGCTAAATGTATGATTATGAAGAAAATGCTATTAGTCCTTCGTGTAGCTGCCATACAAATATCCTGTCAAAATGTCTTCACCTAATTTACGGAACTCACTATAACTCAAGTAATCGTTTAGCTATGAATTCGGAATTTTGTGCAAATTAGTTTTGAATGAAAATAAAGTTCGGGTTTACTATTCAGCGAAATCCTTTTACTCCTTCTGGTAGCTGCCATACAAAATGTCCTTAAAACACGTGTTCAAGAATATTGGCCGATAACTTCAGAAGGTTTTAAGCTACGTCTTTGAAATTTTGTATGTATTATTTTTCCAATAGTTGCAGCTAAATGTATGAATATGAAGAAAATCCCATTAGTCCTTCGTGTAGCTGCCATACAAATATCCTGTCCAAACGTCTTCAGTTAATTTACGGAACTTACTATAACTCAAGTAATCTTTTAGCTATGAATTGGAAATTTTGTACAAATTAGTTTTGAGTAAAAACGAAGTTCGAGTTTACTAATCAGCGAAATCCTTTTACTCCTTCTGGTAGCTGCCATACCAAATGTCCTTAAAACACGTCTTCAACAATATTTTTCGATAACTTTTGAACGCTTCAAGCCACGAATTTCAAATTTTGTACACGTTCATTTTTAAATGGTTCCAAGGAAAAGGATAAATATGTAAGTAATCGAGTGAGTCCTTCCTGCACCTCCCATGTGAAAGTCCTTCAAAAAGGACATTTTTTTTTATGACTTACCCAGTTCAAAATATGAAATTAAACACTAAATAAACACTTAATAAAGGACATACAACATGCATACACGTAATTCTACTTTATCCCCAACTACAATATAAATCGGAGTTCAGTATTCATCTAGAGTATTATACGATTGGCTTGCAGCCGATCGTGACTGCAGTATGTTTATAATAAATTTTTGTTTTTATTTAATACACAGTTTATTTATACAATAACATTCGTTCCCCTACAACCCGTGCAACTCATTTATGAATGACATCAGTTGCCAGAGACAAAAAAATCTCGCAATATCCAACTGGAATGCGGAGAACATACTACACATCTCAAACTCGCTCTGCTTCTTGCATGTTCTTCACACTTCCCGAACATTCCACACACACCCCCGAATATGCTGGGAATCTCGCGTCTCAAACACATGCAGTATATAAGCGCCGCAGAGCTTGTACGCGCAGTAAGTTGTTCTACTGTGAAGGTGAGACGATGGCCAGTTGTGAAGCGATTCATTGATAACAGCGATCAAGTAGTAAGTAGAAGAAGAAAAATATTAGTAGAATCGGGAAGCGTTGTCCCTAGCTCGCATCAATATCTTCAACTTAAACGTATCTACGAAAATATGGGTTTTCAATAATTGAGGGTAAACAATACATTTTTTGAAGTATTTCGGTTATGGAAAATATGGTAAGCGTGTTTCGCTCAACTTTGAGATTATAAAAATATTTTGCCAGTAAGTTCTTAGGCGTATATAACTTATACATCTAATTTTTATTCAACTATTTTTTTTAAATTAGATCTGACTCTTTTTAAAATAAGGGTATCGATATAAAAAATCTGCCTATAGTCTAGGCGAAACTTTATTATTTTTCTTGTCAAAGTTCGGGAGCGGTTAAAGTCGGAGCATGTCATCAGTTGTTTCGAGATTATGAAGTTTCTTGGAAAGTTAATTTTGTTCTTAAAATGAAAATATTTAAAATAGAGATTTTTACCCAATTAAACATTGAAAAGCCCCTGTAGACTATACGAATTTTGGTATATTATGTACACTAAAAGCCCATAGAAGTAAAAACGAATTTGATGCCTTATCAGACTTAAGAGATATGACGAATTGTTAAAACGTATACAAACCCATTACTTCCACTTGGGGTTTGAATTTCGAAAAAAATTGTGAAACAGGTTTTTAGACGATTTCATAAGAAGCAACTTGATATCTCATGAGACACGAGAGATTTTGAAAAAATTGTGAAAACGTAAGCAAACTCTTCACACCCCCTTGGTTCTTGAAATTAGAAAAATCGTGAAATTAGTTTATAGGACATTACATCAAATGCCATAATAACCAATTTTATATCTCATCAGAACTAAGGGATGGCAAAATTTGTGAAAACATATGCAAACACCTGATGGCTGATAATCCAAAAATTAAGAAATGTGTTTGTTGCGATTACATAAAAAATCTGTAGAAATGAAAAGCGATCTAATATCTCATCAAACCTAAGAAATATGTCGAACCTTTAAAAAGTAATCAACCCCCTTACACCTCTTAGGATTGAAAATCTGAAAATAATGAAATTGACTTTTCGGTTCTTATATGGGAAACCTTAGGAAGTAAAAATGAATTCGATATATCATCAGATCTAAGCTATATGTAGGAATCTGTGAAAATATATGCAAACTCCTTACACCCACTTGGGGGTTGAATATCCAAAAATCCTGAAAGGAGTTAATAGATAAATATGAAGACAGCGCGAGAAAGTAAAAACAATTGAATTACTTATCACTTCTAAAGGATATGACGGAATTTGTGAAAACTTGTTCAACCTTTTTATATCCCCTTAGGGGCTGAAAAAGGAAAAAACTTAAAAACAAGTTTTAGGCGATTATTACGCAAGCCCGTAAAAGTGAAAAGATATTCGATATTTGATCAGACCTGGGGGTATGGCATAATTTGTGAATAAGTATACAACCCCTTTACACCCGCTTAGGGGTCGAATTTCAAAAAATCCTGAAAACACTTTCTAAGTATTTATATGAGGAAGCCGTAGAATAAAAATGAATTAAATATTTGGAAAGACGAAAATCGTGAAAATATATGCATTCCATTTTCACTGATACATTTTTTCGCCCCCCCCCCCCCCCCTCCCTTCAGAATTTTTTTTATCTTAATTACTTTTCTAGTTGATTTACATATACATTCTAAGTTTCAACTTTGTAGCATAAGCCGTTCTATAGATAGGAAAAACATTCTCCATCCCCGTGCCATACTGCTCTTATAAAAAATTATATTTTCCCAAGATGCTACTACTATAGCTAAATACCAAGTTTCAGCTTTATATCATTATAGGTTTTTGAGATATAAAAATCGGAACTTTTTCCTATTCACCCTCCCCCACCCTCACCCTCTACACCCTCCCACCCAAAATTTTTTTTCTGCTAGGGGTCTATTAGGCCTACTTCTGGTAAAAATATTAAGCATCTACCGTACACTATTCGTATCCCATCCACCGCCCCCTTAAGAAATTTTACTTTCAGCAAACACCTTTATACAGAAACCAAATTTTATTTGTATAGTGTAATTGGTTCGTGAGATATCATAATCTAAAGTTTTTTAGCCCCCACCCTCGTACGCCACTGCCCCCACTCAAAAATTCTCCAAGTATATCTGCAGATATTCATTAAGTTTCAATTTTGTAACTTTAACCGTTTAGGAGATATGGATGTTAGAATGTGTCGATCTCGGCTTTTTTGCGTTTCGGACGCATTATTTTTCCCCCCACTCCCACACCCCTGCACCCATATTGACAATTTTTATGCAAATGGGTCCACTACCGAAGTTCTATATAAGTTCCAAATTTCAGCCTCCTAGCATAAGCGGTTGCTGAGATCTAAAAACCAAAATGTTCCGTCTAAAACGCTTCCCCCTTTTCCCCCCTTTTCCCCCCTCTTCCCCTCCTCCACCCTCTTCCCCCCCTCCTCCCCCCTCACACCCCACCCCTCAGAATTTGGTCACTTCAAGGGGCCTACCCAGTCTATTCATAAAAAACATTTAAATTTAATATCTCAAACCGCTTGGGAGCCTACGAGCCTTCAAACGATGTTGCGTACGGCGGACAGACGGACTGAAATTTTTTTTTGCTTTTTTCATGTCTACGAGTCATGAAACGCGAAAAAAAATTTTCAGGGTAGTACATTTTTTTTTGAAAATTCGATGACGATACTCTATTATTAGGAAATAATAAAGTAAAAAATGAGTTCATTTTTCAAATATTCTGCTTCTGATTCGTAAGTCAGCAGTTTCATCATTTAAAAACACCCAGTTGCCAATTTAAATTTTTTTGACATGAAAATCGACTATATTTATATTGAAACCGCCGTTTTATTAATTGTAATTTTGACTTCAAATTCGTAATCAGAGCCCTTATAATCCCTTGAATCCTTTCCGTCTCAATTTATCGATGTCAATGGCGCTGACATATTTTCGTAATTTTTCAAGTTTTCGTATCGTTTTCTGAAATTTTTGATTATATGCTCATTATTGTTGATGTTTTTGATTGAGTAATTGGGACGCTTATTATAAAAGTTTTGCAAAAGTGAAAATGGCAGTCGTCACTGAATGATCAATCTACAGTAACTACCAATATTTAATATCTAGGTGGCACTTATCACATTTAAAACTTTAAAAAGTGCTTGTAAGAATATGACTCTAAATTTACATTGTATGGCTTTTGTTAGATCACTCCATGACACTTAAGACCTCAAAGTATTCTCTTTGCAATCATCACACATAAAATTGGCTCAAATGCAAATCTCACCACAATTGTGTACACCACTTAATCACCCATACAAAACCTGAAAACACTAAATTAAAGGAAAGTGTCCCTTTTTAAAAGCGCTTTACCGGCGAAACATAGAACAACTCCAGAACGTATTAACCCAAATGAGGTTTTGCAGTGTCCGTAAATTCTCTTTGCGAATTGTTAAATTATTCATTCTGTCATCAAGCAGCCCGGTATGGGCGATCTTAAGATGCCCACACATCCAGTCTACATACACCGGAAAACTGTGGATAATTCGAATAGTCGTGCGATTTTGCCTTATGCTCCTGAGAAGCTCAAATTGAATTATCAAACCATGAACTTATGTGGTCTTGAATCTCGAACAATTTACTGCCGAACAAACTTTTTTCGACAGGTTGATGATGACAAAACCGTAAAACTAATGTCGTTTGAAAGTGGTAATAAAACAACAGTGTGTTTGTTTGTTTGTTTGCAACGGCTTTCTGGTAAATTAATCAGACCGAGTTTTTAATTAAGACCTATCGAAACCATCTGTGAGAATTTGCAGAAAAAGAAATGGCGTGCGAATTTTTTTTTTGTCTCGCTGATATTTATCACATATCAAGCCGTCTATCAAGCGGCACAACACGATACTCTTTAGACATCATTTGTATCCTATCAAATCCAATTTATCGTGAACAAGAGCCTTGTTATCCCAGTGCAGTAAGAAGCGAGACCCTTTCAATATGTCTTACGTGTTATGCTTGTAAAATGCCCTTGTGATGTATATCGGGTCAAGTTTTCTCATCAAGGACAGTCAATGGCAAAGGTCTTGTTTTCACCTTACCCCAAAAAAAATATAGTAAACAACGTGCACATCTTTCTTAGATTCCATAATGCCTTTTCTGCTTGCGAAGAGAAGAATGTCCTAACGATAATGAGTTTTGCACAAAAACCTACACAACAAAGATTTCTCGGTATTGTTTGCCGAACAAAGGGGTTTCTTAAAGGCTTAATATGATATTAATATCAATATTTTTAGTTGAAGTTCGCTCTTAGGACATAGGTCAATAACAGCTCCCCGGTCCAGGGAATCTGCAGTATGTTTTTCAGGTAATAACGTGAGTAAGTAGGGAAGCTTCTCCCTCTTTTCAATCAAGGATAATTTCTTCATAAGCAGATTAACGAAGCATGAAACTGAATTGGAAACAATTGGTAGTATCAAAAACTCTTGAAAAGCATTTTTGTAATTTTAAATAATGAGAATGATTTCAAATAATTAATATAGCGAGTATAGGTACTTCCTATTTTCTTAATATACGGAAAATTATATACAACATGGATACGGAGTAGGTACAATGTTTTTTTATATTTTCGATTATTTTTACTTTATTATTTTAATAATAAAGTATTGTTATCAATCTTAAAAAAAAAATTTACCAACTGTTTGGATGGAATTATTTTTCGGGTTAAAGTGAAATGGGTTTATAGGCGATTATACAGCAAAACCTTGGAAGTAAGAACCAATCTAATATCTCATCAAACTTAAGAAATATGACGAAAGCTATGAAAAATATGCAACCCACTGGGGGTGTCAGTTGGTTGAAGGTAAGGTTGAATATCTAGTAATCCTGAAAATAACTTTTAATGATTATGTAGGAAGCCTTAGGAAGTAAAAATGAGTTCGATATCTCATCAGATCTAAGAAATTTCAAGCAAAATTTTTTTGTTAACAAAATTTTTCCTTGAACGTATTACTGTGTCAGATTAACACGTAAGCTTTTGCAAATAGAATGTAAATTTATTAATTGTACCTGTAAAGATTAAGTTCTAATCACTGAACTATTTTTACTTGTTACCATACAACTTAATGAATTTCAATAAATCATCTAAGAAATATGTGGGCATTTGTAATAACATATGCAGCCCCCTTACTCCCACTTTGGGGTTGAATATCCAAAAATCCTGAAAGATGTTTTTAGATAAATGTAAAGGAATCCCGAGGAAGTAAAAATCAATTCGATATCTTATCACTCGTAACAGATATGACGGAATTCGTGAAGACGTGTTCAACCCGATTATACCCTCATAGGGGTGGAAAAAGAAAAAAACTTGAAAACAAGTTTTAGGCGTTCATAAAACAAGCCGGTAGAACTGAAAAGTTTTTCAATATCTAATCAGACCTGAGGGATTGGGCGGAATTCGTGAAAATGTATACCACCACTTAACACCACCTAAGGCTGGACGCACACTGAAAGAGCAAACCAGTTTTAGTCAAAAACGTTTTTGACTAGACATGTTTTTCGTTTTTTGTTTAAATGCAAGTTTAATTTTTGGACGCACACTGATTAGTCGCGTGACTTGAAGCTGAAATGTCAATCATTCTTTTAATAAAATATCACTTCGTTTCGACAGACGTGACGCGAAATTTCATTTGTCGGTGATTCTTTTGGGACTTTCGAACAAAGGTGAGCTCCATTTTTGTGAACTTTTCGGTTTTTGCATGTTTTGTATCGGAATAACTCTCTTCTGTTCTTTCAAAGTGTACACACATTTGAGAGAAATGTCGCACGACGAAGCTACCGACATTGCTGTAATATTAGGAGTCTATAGGGAACATATGTACATATAATAGAGATACATATTAGGTTGTTGCAGATGAAATGTCGTTTTTGGTAGTGCAATTTCAAATAAATGTAACTTTTATAAAACTTAATTTTATTAATCAAAATAGTCACCAGTATATGAAATACACTTCTCCCAACGAGATACAAGTGCTTCGCTCACGTTGTTCTATCGCTTCTGTTACTCCCGTTGCTCCCGTTTCTCCCGTTGATCCATTGCTCCTGTTTATCCCGTTGATCCATTGCTCCTGTTTCTCCCGTTGCTCCCATTTCACCCGTTGCTCCCATTTCACCCGTTGCTCCCGTTGATTCGTTGCTCCTATTTCTTACGATGCTCCTGTTACTCCCGTTGCTACCATTTCTCCCGTTACTCCCATTTCTCCCGTTGCTCCGTTGCTCCCGTTACTCCATCCTCTATCCATCATCCTCCATCCCCCATCCCCAATCCACCATCCTCCATCTTCCATTATCATTCCTCTATCCACCATCCTCCATCCCCCATCCTACATCCTCTATCCACCATCCATAGTCCAACTTTACCATTTAGTAATAGGAACGCATAACTAATACACCAAAAACACTCAAATGTTGAAATAACTCGCGTACCACCAATTGTTAAATGATTTTGTTAACTCAGAAACCATCTCGGACGTACCCTCAACAAATCACCAAAGTTTCATCGCAATCGGATGAGTATACGACCCGTATACGGGTCAGACAAACAAACATTCATTTTTATATATTGAAATTTCTAAAAAATTTCCTAAAAATAACACTTTTTAACGTCCAAAGTAGTATGAACCCTAAAATGTTTCGACATGAAACGACAATTGAGCTATTGACGTCGAGCAGCCTAATTGCGACTAAACGCATCTAAACGAGCTTCAAGGCACGCGACTAATCAGTGTGCTCTGATCATTGAATTGCTATTGAAACAGCGACATAGTCATATTTAGTCAAAAACGTTTTTGACTAAAACTGTTTTTGCTCTTTCAGTGTGCGTCCAGCCTAAGAAATCGATTTTTTTCCCGAAAACAGGCATTTTTGTGAAGAATCCGTAGAATGAAAATGAATTCATAATTTTACAAGACCTAAGGGATATGATAGAATTCGTGAAAATATATGCATTCCGTTTGAATTTATAATTTTTTTTGCACCCTTCCGTACGCAAATGTATACTAAAAAAATTTTGTTTTTTCTAAATTACTAATTTTACTACTTCTAGTGGATCTACATATAGTCACCAAGTTTCAACTTTCTAGCATTAGCCGTTTTATAGATAGGAAAGCGTCCCCCACCCCCGTACCATACTACCACTAATAAAATCATATTTTTTCTTTATTATTTTTTAATAATAAAGTACTGTGATCGACGTGAAATTTCAAAAAAGTTTGCTACCCTGAAATTTTGTACACGTTTTAGGACTAGTAAACACCAAAAAAGCAAAAAAAAAAAATGTCCGCCGTAGACGCCGTAGGCCGTACGCCGTATGCAAAACCGTTTGAGGGTGCGTAGCTTACAAACCCCTTGCGATATTAAATTAAATTTTTTTATGGTAGGTAGAGTGGGTGACCGTCTACGAGTGGTACATTTTAAGGGTGGTGGGGGGGGGGGGGGGGGGGTGGTTGTGTAAGGGGGAGGAGGGGGGAGCATTTTAGATGAAAAATTTTGGTTTCTAAATCTCTGGAACCGCTTATGCTAGGAGGCTGAAAGTTGGCACACTTGTAATAATCTGATAGTGGACCCATTTGCAAAAAAATGGTCGATAGCGGTTGAGAGGTGTGAAGGTGGGAAGGGGGGGGTGGGGTCGAAACAATGCGTCCAAAACGCTTGAAAGCTGGGATTGAAACATTAAAAAATCCATACCTCCTGAACGATTGATGTCAGACGGCCGAAATTTTGCAGTTGTATTAAGGGATACTAGGAGATTAGGAAGGGGTTACAAATTTTAAGGGAAGTAGTGAGGTATGGGGGTGGGGGTGAAAAACTTTGAATAACAATATCTTCCGACTCAATTGTGCTAGAAAGATAAAATTTGGTTTCTGTATATATAATTACCAGTGGAGTCTACTGAATGTAAAATTTTTGAGGGGGGGAGGTGAAGCGCTGAAGGTGGGGGACAGCCATTTTTCAAAAAATTAAATTTTTCTATCTTATGAACTGTATCAGATATGATCTTGAAATTTTTACAGGAGTTAGGACCAGTAGACCTCTAGCGGAGAAAGGTGTGGGTGTGGGGAGTGATGGTGGGGGGGTGGTAATGAAAAAATTCTGATTTCAATTTCTCGAAATCCGCAAAGGATAGAAACCTGAAAATTGATAACTGTATAGAGGTGCTAAAGAGACATCCAAAAAAAAATAAAATTTTTGAACGAGGTAGCATGGTACGGGGGTTGGGGGTGGTTTCATATCTCAGAAACGGCTTATGCTAGAAAGTTGAAACTTAGTATGTATATGTAGAAGTATTACAGGAGTAGTTAAAGCAAAAAAAAAGTTTAAAATTTTATTGATGTACAGAGCCGGAGTAAAACAAATGTGCGTGAAAGGGAGTTTTTCCAACATTTTCATGAATTTCGTTATTTTAACCTAAAGAATAACCAGGAGGCTATTTGGAACGTTATTTTTTAGGTTATCAGTCGCATAGTGACCTACAGCGCATCTCAGTGTTAAACATGTTTCGGACTCCTACCCAAAAAATAATAAAGTTGCGCCCAGACTGTTGGCAGATTTTTCAACATGCTATTATTATAGCTCTATGTAAATACCAAGCTTCAACAAGTTTATTATTTATACAAGATCTGATTTGAGGAAAGACCTTCGTATTTGGGGGAAACAAATATCAACATTAACTTTAGTTCAAAATTAATAGTTATTTTCTAGCGGTCCTGTGGTTTTGGCGTATTTGAATCCTTTGGAGTTAAATTTTTTTTATCTTATTTTCTTTATTATCATAATTTATTCTCAAAAAATGAACAATATTCCGACTATAAATTTCTCTAATAACGTTCCGAATACCACTTTTTACTATATTATTTTTTAATAACAGAGTAATGATCGACCTGAAATTAAAAAATCTGCCAACAGTCTGGACGCAACTTTATTATTTTATGGATAGAAGTCCGAAACGTGTTTAATGATGATATGCGGTGTAGGTTACTATGCGACTGACAACCTAAAAAATAACGTTCCAAATAGCCTCCTGGTTATTTCTTTGGTTGTTAGTTGCATAGTAACCTACACCGCATCTCATCATTAAACACGTTTCGGACTTCTATCCATAAAATAATAAAGTTGCGCCCAGACTGTTGGCAGATTTTAACTTTATTATTTTTTAATAATAAAGTATTTTTATTTACTTACGTATTTTTTTATCAATAGAGTAATTCATAGTAGTAAAAGCGAATTCGATCACATTAAACCTAAGAGATTCTCGGAATCAGTGAAATCTTGAACAATACCCCAGGGGGTTTAATAGAGAAAAATACTTAAATCGAGTTTTTCCCCGACTACGTTTAAAGCTTATAGAAGTAAAAGTGAATTCCAAATCTCAATATACCTTAGAAGTATATCAGAATTCGTGAATATGTACACAATCACTTTACACCCCAGTAGTGGTTGGATATCGAAAAATTTTGAAGATCGTTACTAGGCGCTTATATATATAGCCCGCAGAAGAAAAATTGCTTTGATAGCTCAACATGTCTAAAAGTTTTAACGAAGTTTATGAAAATGTGGATTCACGGACATTTTTTTTACTCAACCTCTGAACGCCAATAAAATTCTGAACTTTTTTTTTGCTTTAATTACTCTAATAGTACATCTACATATACGTACTAAGTTTCAACTTTCTAGCATAAGCCGTTTCTGAGATATAAAAAACCACCCCTCTCTCCCGTACCTTGATAACCCTATCAAAAATTTTATTTTTCTAGGATGTCTCCATAGTGGCTCTATATAATCCTAAGTTGTTAACTTTCTATTCATTATGGTTTTCGAGAAATAAAAATCAAAATGTTTTCCTTTCTACCCTTTTTTACCATCACCCCCTACACCCACACCACCAAATTTTTTATCCCTACTAGAAGTTGACCGACCCCAACTCCTGTAAAATTTTCAAGATCATATCTGATACGGTTTCTGCGATATAAAAATTAAATTTTTTGAAAAATTGCTGTCCCCCCATTTTCATGCCCCACCTCCCCCTCAAAAATTTAGTTTCGGTAGACTTCTCTTGCGATCTCATATACAGAAACTAAATTTTATCTTCCTGGTGTAATTGGTTCGGAAGATATTGTAATCCAACGTTTTTAACCCCCACCCCCACACTCCACCACCCTTCTTAAAAATTTTAGCCCTTGTCTAATCTTGAAGTATTCCTAAGGACAACAATAAAGTTTCAATCTTCTGACATCAATTCTTCAGGAGATATCGATTTTAGAATGTTTCAATCCCGTCTTTCATGCGTTAAAGACTCATTGTTTTCCCCCCCACTTCCACACCCCTTAACCAATATCGACAATTTTTTTGCAATTCAGTCTATTATCATAGTACTACATAAGTTCCAAGTTTCAGCCTCCTAGCATAAGTGGTTCCTGAGATCTAGAAACCAAAATTTTTCGTCTAAAACGCTCACCTCTCCTCTCCCCTCATACCCCCATCCCTCGAAAATATACCAGTCGTAGGGGTTCACCCAATCTACCAATTGAATATCTCAACGGGTTTGGGAGCTACGCGCCTTCAAACGATTTTGCGTACGGCGTACGGGGACGGCGTATGGCGTCTACGGCGGACAGACGGACATTTTTTTTTTTGCTTTTTTGGTGTTTACTAGTCCTAAAACGTGTAAATACAAAATTTCAGGGTGGTAAATTTTTTTGAAATTTCAGGTCGATCACAATACTTTATTATTAAAAATAATAAAGTAAAAATGCTTCCAATAAAAAGCAAGAAAAAAATCCGCTTGCACGCCGTATATGCTGTATGCAATCTTGTTTGAAGGCACGTATCTCACAAACCCGTTGAGATATTCTTCAAATATTTTTGTAAGGTTGACCCTTTAAATTAGTGACTTATTGTGAGTTGGAATGTGAGAGGGAGTTTGTCGGAGGATTTCAAACGCAAAATTTTGATTTCTATGTGTCCGAAACCGCTTTTGCTAATAAGTTGAAACTTGGAATTGATATAGAGCCATTTGCGAGCCTATTTGAAACGTCATTTTGTTAAGGTCAGTCGAATAGTTTATAACCTGCACCGTATCTCTGCATTTAACACTTACACCGAAAAAATAATAAAGTTGCACCCAGGCAAAGATTTTTGTATTTATTTTTGCGTGCTACTAAAATGCCCTTAGTTCTTCTGAGAAAGCATAATCCTTCCCAGTCCTTCCCGGTACAAGTGCGTACATGTGCCATATCAAAGAAAATGGTTAGAAAAACTTTTGATCTCAGTTGAATTTGAATTCTCCGAACTCAGAATTTTTATCGCGCTTACGATTCATTTGCACATCCATAAATCAGAATATCTTTTAGAAGATTTTACTTACTTTGTGGCTGTCTTAAGAGTTGCTAGGAACCTAATCAAGGACTTAAATTTGCAAGGGAGGACGTGGGTTATGGGGGTGGGCAGTAAAAAACTTTGAACTACAATATCTTCCGAACAATAGGTTCGGTACTAGAATAATAAAATATGGTTTGTGTGAAATTACAAGTGTTTTCATATGTAAAACTTTTGAGCGGAGAGGTGAAGCACAGAAGTGGAGAAACATTTTTTTTTAGCTCAACAACAATCAGATATGAACTTGACAATTTTATGCCCATTAGGCCTAAAAGTAAGGCCCTTTAGGCCTAAAAGTAAGGCCCATTAGGCCTCTTGCGGAGAAAGGGGTTGGGGTGGGTGTGAAGGTTAGAGTGGGCGCAAAGAATAAAAAGGTTCAAATTGACCACTATGTAGAATCACTATAGAGGCATTCCAGAACAAAATGTTGATAGGGTGTTACGGCCGACCTTGTGTCCGTTTCGGCTAGAGGCTCAATCTACAAAAGAAGAAAAGAATTAGAGTTAAGATTATATCATTTTTATGAAATACAGAAGTATCAAGTTGCTTACCTGCTGATCCAGAACATGCCCTATCGAGTCAACTGCGCGTTTTCACCTTTCTCCTAAAAGTAAACATAAGAATCCAATTAATAAACACTTAGCAATCATCAATACAACGGAAGAGGAGCTGTAGTACAGTAACTAAAACATAAATTGGATTCATTGGATTTAGGATTAGGTATTAGATGGAATATGAATTATAATGCAAGGAATTATTAGGATTAATTAGGTTTAGGAAGATGAATTATGGATTAGAGATATGGTAGCTTTAGGATAGGAGTTGGGTAAAATAATCGGAGAAGTTACGAAAGGAAAACAAACACAACACTACACGCAACGTACTCCAGCGAGCCTTGGGGACAAACATTGAACATTAAACACGAAAAACAACACGCGACGTAAACAAACACATCACAGCACATCACATCACTACATCACAAACGTAAACAAACACATCACATAAACGTCACTGAGAACGGAGAAATGTCAGGTGACGTTTGAATCTGCACAACAACGATGGCGATCGATAGAGTAGATCAGCGAGGGTTGGATCCCGGCTAGAAAGTGGGATGGAGAGCCAAGAGTGAAAGTTAGCTAATAAAGAGAAAGTTCAGATTAACGACCTGAAAGGTGAGGCATTGACCTGGACAGAAAGATCGAAGGCCAATTAGCAGGAAAGCTAACTGACGAAATCAAACTGGCGAGCCTTGGATGAAAGTGCTTGCCGGAAAACGGTATTTAACAGAAGACCTCCTAAGGACAATACAAGCGTAGTGATCTTCTCTTTTTGGTTGACGATTTAAGGCATTAGAGTTCACTTATCTTTGGTTGAAGTGATTTTGAATTTAAATAAATTGTGATTCAGTTTGACAAAAAAGCCAACTTTCAATTCATTTTGTGTGAAAATATTGTGTCGTGTTACAGCTCTTTCTTCCGTTGATCGCGGTTTGGAACTTGCGTTGGCTTTCGTACGTTTTTTCCATCTAGTATTCAAAAGGAGTTGTTAAATTCGGTGCGTTTTGATTTCCCCGAACTACTGGTTCGGTCGGAGAGATTTTGTGAGAACGGGTACCTTAAATCAAGGAACCACTGGCACCCACGACCCGTCACTGAGTTGGTCGGATAAGGACCGGATCGCCCCTTTCCGTGATAAAGGGGTTCATTGCTGTTTTCTGCGAGGAAAACCTGATATAGCGGTCCGAGGTACCGCTTGCGGGGCGAAACCTCGTTTTTTGTATCTCAGAAACGGCTTACGATAAAAAGTTGAAACTTCGTACGTATATGTTGACTTACTAAAAAAGTAATTATGATAAAAAGAATGTTTAGATTTTCATTGGCGAACAAAGGTGGAGTAAAAAAATGGACATGAAGAGGTTTTTTCACGAATTTCGTTATATCTTGTTACGAGTTCCACTCGTAAATAGCGTATCTGGAAGGAAAAGAACAATCGTGAGATTCGTTGTTAATAGAAATAAAAAGGAAGAAACAAATAATGAATAAAATTACCTTTTTTTTAATGAATCCCGATGCGCTGGGGACGCTTCTTATGCACGGCTCCGCCTTCGACACTAGCACCTAAAAGTAAGCCAGTAAAGAAATATTAATGTAATTTGCAGTAGACACGGAGAAGAGGCGGAAAGATGAATTAATTAGGTTTATAGAACATTAGCGTAAGTTAGGGTTATGTTATTTAAGGACATAGGAATAAGAAAAGGAAGGAATAGGAAAAGAACAACCGGTGTTAAATACACAAAACAAACTACCCCCTGGGAGCACGATAACAACTAACACTAAACAAGCAAAACACAGGAAATACTGGAAAATACCGCACATCACGAACATGGCAGATCGTCGGGGAATAAACAATAATACCCGACTGACAGATCGCGAATATCGGTCAAGGCCAAGGAAACAGCTGAGAACAGAGAACGCAGCGAAATTAAACAGAAGTTCAAGCGAGTTAAATACAGGCACCTGCCACTCGCCGGTTGGAGTCTCCGATAGATCGGCGTAAGAATTTCCTAGTTCGATGAAACTCCGATAAATCGTCGTATGAATTTGAAATATTGATGATGCGAGGGTAAGTTGACCTATAAAGGCGGAATTGAGTTGTCGGTGAAAATAACTGACCGTTGGGGGCCGTTGGAAGTTTTCGCGGCAAGTGCGGACAATTTTTGCGGGGCCTTTGAAAATTGGAACCGCTGGAGGAAAGGTCGGGAGTAAGAGGTGTCGAGACGCGGAAAGAAATTTGAACAAAAGTTAGTGTTTTTGGAAGAAAAGAAGCGGAGGAAAAAAAGAGGTGATACGACGAGGAACGAGGTCGGGAGTCATAAACCTGGACGAAATTAATATTGGAGTAACATACGAAAGAAGCTGAGCAAAGGAGTGAAAAAGAGCAGACTTCGTGGGACAACGCACCAGCGGCGCCCTAGGTTTAAGAAGGTAGAGTAGAGTAGGATAGTTTCGAGTAAGTTCAATATATATCAGAATTAATCATTATTAGAATTATCTCGTACAGTCATTTATTATACTTTTTTATTTGTATCTCATCTATAAGGATTACTGAATTATATTATTTTTTTATTTTTAATTACAACATTGTGTCTTGGTAAATTTCTGTGACGTATTTCAGCCTTTTCTTCGTGTGCATTGGTTAGTTTGAAGCGAATAGCGTGTAAAGAGTGATTTCCCCGATTTAGTGGTTCGGACGGGGTAAATCACGTAAGAGCGGGTTCCTTAAATTCAGGAACCACTGGCGCCCACGACCCTTCTCTGGGTTGGCCGGCAAGTACCCGTTCGCCCCCTTTTGGTGCAAGGGGTTTTAATTGCGGTTTTAAGACCGTTACCGCGTTTTTGAGCCGTAATAATCTTTTAGGCATATTGAGTTATCAAACTGATTTTAATTTTGCGGGTTCTTCATATAAGCTCCTAGAATCATTTTTTTTTTGAAATTTTTCGATATCCAACACCTAAGGAGGTGGTTCTGTAAATTTTCACGAATTCCGACATATTTCTTAGGTCTATTGAGATATCGAATCGACTTTCACTTCTAAAAGCTTTAAATTAATCAAAAAAAAAACAGATTTAAGGATTTTTCGATATTAAACCACTGGGGATGTAAGGTATTGTTCAAAATTTCACAAATTCCGACAAATCTTTCTGGTTTAATGAGATTGTATTCGCTTTTACTTCTATGTGTTTTTTATAATGAGCTAAAAATTAATTTCAAGATTTTGAAATATTCAACCCCTAAAGGGGTGTAAAATTACTGTGTACATTTTTACGAATTCCGACATATATCTTAAGGCTGATGAGATCGAATTTATTTTTACTTTCTATAAAATAGCCTAAGAATCGGTTTCAGAATTTTTGTATTCAACCCCTCAATAGCTACTTCAATATTTTATACCCTATGTATATTGAGATTGAAAAAAAATTACGTAAAAAAATAAAAAATATCTGCCAACTTTATAATTTTTTGGGTGAAAATCAGAAAAGTCCGGACTAAGGCGCTGTATACATTCCACACGACCGAACGAATTTTCCGATACGAATTTTCGTTTTTCTGCTTATTGTAAAATTGGTTGAAATCGTTAATTATAACATTTTCAAGAATATCATAAAAGAAAATTTTTAGGAATTTTGATTTTGATTGATAATATTAAACAAAGTCCGTCTGTCGGTACGAATACGTCGTACGAATATTTTAATTGTACGACGGATTCATTTTTCTTTTTATTATCAATTAAAACTACAAATCGCTAGAGATTTTCTTTCATGATATTCTTGAAAATGTTATAATTTACGAGCATAACTAATTTTTCAATAACTAAAGATTTCACAATAGGAAAATTCGTTCGGTCGCGTGCGATGTGTACAGCCCCTTATAACCAAAAAAAAATTAATATTGCGCCCAGACTGTTGGCAGATTTTTTTATTTAATTACAAATCAGTGCGTGTCAGGATTGTATCTAATAATCGCATTTAAATTTTAAACTTTTTAATTATTCCAATAGCTGGGTAGCATTTTTTTCCAATTTTCGAATTATCTGATCAACTTGTCTTAAAGGATTTAAAATGTGTAAATTTGCACAACATTATTTTAAAGTTGCCTAATTAAAGAAAATAATCACTTCACAAGTGGATATATTTTCAACATTATCTTGATTTAAAAAGCAAAAATATTCTGTGTCTCCCATGCGTTCATTAAATTCGATTTCGATCAACTTTCTTAAAATCGTATTGCAAAAGTTAAGTGATCGAATCAATCGTGCAAATCGATCGGACCTTTGATATCACCTGAAAACATTTTTCTCAGGTAAAATTGAACAAACTTTGGCAAGAATTATTTCGTTTCTTAGCAGCCTAATGATTTTCTTTTAATTGGGCTTTAAGACTACACCCACCTTAATTTCACGGAACAATCAAGACGTGTCGTAGTTTTTGGGATGTTAAGTGCCGGAGCTACGTCCGCTCTTGCCAAACGTTTCGACGGTTTTGTTCAGTTTCAATATGGGGAAGTTCGGGGAAAAAAATGATTCTAGTGAATATTTTATTAACGTAATGACGGGACGGGAAGCGTATTAAGTTCTGAGATTTTCGGCGCACCTAAGAAAAGCGATTTAAGATTGAAGCCTTGGCTGATAAATTTCGACCATGTCGCAACATCATCGCACGTCGTCAAGGTAAAGGTGTCTTCCTCCCAGCGGAGCCGCGGCTCCACGTCCAACATAATTTCTTAAATTTTATGTGTACTGCATTTATGCTCATGAGATCATAATTTCGTGGTGGTGAAGTTATGATCATGTTTAGTGATTGTTATGGTGAGGCTGGAGATTTATTTGGATGCCCATTGTTTTATGTGAGGTACGGCCGGCATAGGAACCGAGTAGGCAGATACTACGTATGCCACACTATTGGTCGATTTTAATATTCATATCGAGTGATGAGCGAACGAAGGTTTCATGTGGGATAAAGCATATTTGAGTGGACATTTAACGATATTTAATAAACACTTTTGCTGAATTATCTCATAAATATTTAAATAATTGGATATTTCAGTTCATCGTCATAGTCAACATCATCGGACGTTCGCAACATTACCAATTTTGTTCTGATAGAAATGTGAGATGTACGACAACAGGTGATTGGATCCATAAATAATTCTTAATTAATGGATGGTAATAATTTTAACATAAAAAGTAAAAACTAAAGGTAGCATATAGAATTTCTTTTTGTTCAAACCGAAATCATTTTATTGATCATAAATCATTTTTAATGTATCTTTTTGGGCAGAAATAGGATGCCCGGTAACAGGCATATTCATAGCTTACACATTCTACGGAGGTGAGATAATTATAGCTTCGCTTATGGAAAGGGATGCGCCCCGAAATCTCCATTGAATACGAGCCCCAGGTAATGTCTTAATTAATGCCGAGAATATAAAAATTTGTGGATTGAAAATTGCCAGTTTACTGATGTAACCCATTTTAATAAATGTATCACACCTCTAAATCTTATTTATTGGCAAGAGCATATGAGAAGGTATGGCATTTTATTTAAATTTATCTTCTTTATATTTATTATAAATGAATAGGACAATGACTTAGAAATCATCGATTATTTTTATGCAAACTTTTGATACTTACGGGCTGGAAAAAAAATGTATTATATATTACATGCGTTGGAATGAAAATAGAACGGGGTCTAGAAAATTAGAAATTATTGTCTAGTCACTAGAATTTTAGGTTTGTTTTGACAATTTTTCTCGATCAAAATTTGGTTCAATGTGGAAGTCACAGCTAGTAAGTGGACTTTGGTGAAAAAGTTTTTTTTACTTTATTAATAATAAAGTATTTTACATTTTTAAAGAGTTTTTGTCAAGCACCCTCAAGGACTGCGATTAATCAACAGTCGGGGATTTCGTGTTGGGGTTTCCAACCAGAAACTCCACTGACGCGGGAAAACTAAAACTTCATAAAAATTTAAAATTTGCGTATAGTGATCGACATCAAATTTAAAAAAAATGTACTACCCCAAAATTTTGTATTTTCACGTTTTAGGCCTAGTGAACCCAAAAAAACAAAAAAAAAATGTCCGTCTGTCCACCCTATGCCGTATGTCGTACGCGAAAACGGTTGAAGTTGTAGCTCACAAACGCATTTAGATATTGAGTTAATATTTTGTTGGGAGGAACATTGGGTGAACCCCTACGAGTAATATATTTTGGAGGAAATGAAGACAGAGGAAGAACAAGGGGAGAGGGGGGTAGCGCTATTTAGACGAACAATTTTGGCATCTAGATCTCAGGAACCGCTTATGCTAGGAGGCTGAAACTTGGAACTTACGAGTATAGTGGACCCACTTGCAAAAAACAGGCAATAAGGGTTGGGGGATGGGAGAGGGGATTGAAACATTGTAAAATTCATATCTCCTGGACGATTGATGTCAGAAGGTTGAAACTTTGTGGCTGTCTTAAGGGATACTAGAAGCCAAGACAAGGACTTGAGTTTTGAAGGGGGCAAACAACGTTGGTTATCAATATCTTCCAAACCAATTGTACCAGGAAGATGAAATTTGGTTTCTGTACATAGAATTACTAGTGTAGTCTACTAAATGTAAACTTTTGTAGAGCACGAAAATGAGGATAGCCATTTTTCAAAAAATTTCATTATTACTATATCTCAAGAACCGTTCCAGATATGATCTTGCAAATTTTGCAGGAGTTGGGCCCAGTCTGCAAGCATCGAGGTATTGAGTATGATGGTGCGAAGGAGGGATGGGGGGTAGAAAGGAAAAAATTCTGACTTTTATTAATTGACAGCTAAAAAATTATGACTATGTATATAGGGCCACTATAGAAACGTCCCAGAAAAATTGTAGATAGGGGTGGGGCGTGTTTTTTTATATCTCAGAAACGGGTTATGGAGGAAAGTTGAAACTTAGTACATATATGTAGATGTACTACAGGAATATTTTGAGCAAAAAAATTTGAGATTTTCATTGGTGTACAAAATTGTTTTTTTTCCACATTTTCACGAATTTCGTTATATCTTTTAGTCATGTCGAGTTGTCAAATTAATGTTATTTCTCGGGGTCCTTATTTATTACTTTGAAACATTTTTCCAAATTTAACAATGTCAACCGCTAAGGGGGTGTAAAGAGGTTGTGTACATTTTCACGAATTCCGATATATTTCTTAGATCTAATGAGTTCGATCACTTTCACCCTTAAAGGCTATAAATATAATCGGGGAAAAATCCGATCTTAGCATTTTTCGATACTAAACGCCTGGAGTGTATGATATTGATAAATTTTTTCCCGAATTCCGACAAATCTTTTATGTTTAATGAGATCGAATTCGCTTTTACTTCTATGGGCTTTATAAAAAATCATTTCAGGATTTTGCGATATTCAACCAGTAAGAGGGTGTAAATTGATTGTGTACGTCATTACGAATTCCGATATATCACTTAGGTCTGATGATATATCGAATTGTTTTTTACTTTAACGGGCCATCTGTGTAATCGTCTGAAAATTAGTTTACTAACTAGGTTACTATGCGACTGACAACCTAAAGAATAACCAGGAGGCTAATTGGAACGTTATTTTTTAGGATACTTCAATTTTGACCTAAAGTGAAATAGCCACACGTTGAATCTAATAGACACAATTAAAAGTTGTGCGATTATTATGAAAATAAAAAAATATAGTATAAAATTTAATTGTTGTTGAATTATTAAATAATTCAATTGTTTCTTTCTTCAGTTTATTAATTTTGAATTTTTTATCTTTTATTAAGGACTCTCATTTGGGTGCTACTCAAATGTAAAACAATAGACAATAACATTTGTCAGCACAAATGTACTTTGCCACGGGTGTGCATAACATCCTCTAGAGTCAATAATATTTCATGAAGTCAAACATAATTTATGGGAAAGCTTTAGGGAATGTTATGGCACATAACAACCCAATTTAATTGAAATTTTCAACTGGGAAATTTGAAATTTCAGGTCGATCACAATACTTTATTATTAAAAAATAATAAAGTAAAAGACAGTACCTTAAGTGTTCAATTTCATATCTGGAACTTGGTAGATCGCCAAAAGTTAAATTTTCATTTTTCCAGAATGTTCACGTAGGAGGTGCAGAGAGGACTCACTTGACTTCTAGCGTATTTATCCCTTTTTCTCGAACCGTCTTCAATATCCCATTAGCGATAAGTCCTCTAAATTGCGACAACTCAAATCGGACCTCGGATCGGATTTAGGCTATCACAGTCGTCCAGTGGCGTGGCGTGATAAATCAACAAGGGGAAGCAATTGGTTAATATGCAAAAATTATTATTATTATTCTACCTACAAATTTAATGCGTACTAATTGAACCTTCTCCATTAGCTACTTTTAACATTACTAATATAAAAGCACCCAGCAATCACGAACGGGAACCAGGAGGCTATTTGGAACGTATTGGCAGATTTTTATACTCTAGATGAAATCATATAGAGTATTTATTATAAGTTTAATCCAGCCCAAAAGTTTGTAACGCATAGAACCAAGCCTCGGACGAAAAAAAGTTATATATTATTTTTTGTTTATTTGTGCCCAAAAACCTCAAATCCGCTTGACGTCCGCTTGACGTCCGTCCGTCCGTCCGTCCGTCTGTCCGTTAGCACGATAACTCAAGAACGCCTTCACCTAGGATCTTGAAATTTTGAATCTGGATGTTTGGTTGAACTTGTAAGGCTAAGTTCGTTAATGGGCAAAATCGTCCTACTCCTTCGGGTAGCTGCCATACAAAATGTCCTTAAAACACGTGTTCAAGAATATTGGTCGATAACTTTAGAAGGGTTTAAGCTACGACATTGAAATTTTGTATGTGTTATTTTTCCAATAGTTGGAGCTAAATATAGGATTATGAAGAAAATCCTGTTAGTCCTTCGTGTAGCTGCCATACAAATATCCTGTCAAAACGTCTTCACTTAATTTACGGAACTTACTATAACTCAAGCAATCTTTTAGCTATGAATTGGAAATTTTGTACAAATTAGTTTTAAGTAAAAACGAAGTTCGAGTTTACTAATCAGCGAAATCCTTTTACTCTTTCTGGTAGCTGTCATACAAAATGTCCGTGTTCGACAACTTTTGAACGCTTCAAGCTACGAATTTGAAATTTTGTACACGTTCATTTTTAAATGGTTCTAAGGAAAAGGATAAATATGTAAGAAATAATATGTCCTTCCTGCACCTCCCATGTGAAAGTCCTTCAAAAAGGAGATTTTTTTTTCGATGACTTACCCAGTTCAAGATATGAAATTAAACACAGAATATTGTCTTTTAGTTTTGGGTAGCAATCGAATGGGAGTCCTTAATAAAGGACATACAACATGCACACACGTAATTCTACTTTATCCACAACTACAATATAAATCGGAGTTCAGTATTCATCTAGAGTATTATACGATTGGCTTGCAGCCGATCGTGACTGCAGTATGTTTTTTATTTATTAACGTATTTTTTTGAATAGAAGAGTCAATAGAAGTAAAACCGAATTCGATCTCACTAACATAAAAGTTTTTCGGAATTCGATTAATATCAAAAAATGATTGCATCAGATTTTTCTTCGATTAAATTTAAAGCCTTTAGAAATAAAAGTGAATTGAATATCTCATTGAACCCAATATATGGCAATTCGTGAAAATGTACACAACCACTTTACACTCCCTAAGGGGTTGGATATCGAAAAATTGGAAAAAAAGATTTCTAGGTGCTTACATAAAGAACCCGCAGAAATAAAATCTATTTAGGCATGTCCAATATATGTATATAACGAAATCGTGAAAATGTGGAAAAATCCCTTTTCACGGACTTTTGTTTTACTCAACCTCTATGCCAATAAAAATCTGAATTTTTATACTCTACATGAAATCATATAGAGTATTATAAGTTTAATCCAGCCCAAAAGTTTGTAACGCATAGAACTAAGCCTCGGACGAAAAAAAGTTATATATTATTTTTTGTTTATTTGTGCCCAAAAACCTCAAATCCGCCTGACGTCCGTCCGTCCGTCCGTCCGTCTGTCCGTTAGCATGATAACTCAAGAACGCCTTCACCTAGGATCTTGAAATTTTGAATCTGGATGTTTGGTTGAATTTGTAAGGCTAAGTTCGTTAACGGGCAAAATCGTCCTACTCCTTCGGGTAGCTGCCATACAAAATGTCCTTAAAACACGTGCTCATGAATATTGGTCGATAACTTCAGAAGGGTTTAAGCTACGACATTGAAATTTTGTATGTGTTATTTTTCCAATAGTTGGAGCTAAATATATGAATATGAAGAAAATCCTGTTAGTCCTTCGTGTAGCTGCCATACAAATATCCTGTCAAAATGTATTCACTTAATTTACGAAACTCACTATAACTCAAGTAATCTTTTAGCTACGAATTCAAAATTTTGTACAAATTAGTTTTGAGTGAAATGGAAGTTCGAGTTTACTAGTGAGTGAAATCCTTTCACTCCTTCTGGTAGCTCCCATACAAAATATCCTTAAAACACGTGTTTAAGAATATTGGCCGATAACTTCAGAAGGGTTTAAGCTACGACTTTGAAATTTTGTATGTGTTATTTGTACAATAGTTGGAGCTAAATATATGATTATGAAGAAAATCCTATTAGTCCTTCGTGTAGCTGCCATACAAATATCCTGTCAAAACGTCTTCAATTAATTTACGGAACTTTCAATAACTCAAGTAATCTTTTAGCTATGAATTGGAAATTTTGTAGAAATTAGTTTTGAGTAAAAACGAATTTTGTACTCGTTCATTTTTAAATTATTCTAAGGAAAAGAATAAATATGTAAGAAATCGAGTGAGTCCTTCCTGCACCTCCCATGTGAAAGTCCTTCAAAAAGAACATTTTTTTTCGATGAATATTGTCTTTTAGTTTTGAGTAGCAATCTAATGGCAGTCCTTAATAAAGGACATACAACATGCACACACGTAATTCTACTTTATCCCCAACTACAATATAAATCGGAGTTCAGTATTCATCTAGAGTATTATACGATTGGCTTGCAGCCGATCGTGACTGCAGTATGTTTTTCCTTTAATTTCTTGAGTTGCCTACGTACATATACGTACTAAGTTCCAACTTTCTTCTTCATAAGCCATTTCTGAGACTTAAAAAACCACCACCCACCCTGCCTTGCTACGCATATTAAAAAATTGTTTCTAGGATACCTCTTTATTGGCTCTATGTAGTAAATTTTTTAGCTTTCTATGGTTTGTGGTTTTTGAAAAATAAAAATCGATATTATTTTCTTTCCACCCCCTCCTACCAGTACCTCCAACATTTTTGCCCTGTTAGAAGTCTACTGGGCCTAACTCCTGTAAAATTTCTAAGATCATATATGGTACGGTTCTTGAGATATACAAATTTTTTTATTAAAAATGGCTATCGCCCCATTTTTGTGCTCTACCTCCCACCTCAAAAATTTTAATGGGCTCCACTTGTAATCCTATATACACAAACCAAATTTTACCTTCCTGGTATAATTGGTTCGGAAGATATTCTAATCCAAAGTTTTTCACCCCAACCCCTACACACCACCACCTGATTCAAAATAGCTTTTGATTAATCTCCTATTATCCCTTAAGACAACTACGAAGTTTCAATCTTCTGACATTAACCGTTCAGAAGATACGTATTTTAGAATGTTTCAACCTCAGCTTTCAAACACTTCGAGCACATTGGTTTCCCCTCCACTCCCACACTCCTCAACCCTTATCGACAAATTTTTTGCAAATAGGCCCACTATCATAGTTCTACATAAGTTCCAAGTTTCAGCCTCCTAGCGTAAGTGGTTCCTGAGATCTAAAAACCAAATTAAACATAATTCAATTATTAATATTTACGCACAATTCAATTCCTAACTTCGAACAGAATTCAATTCCTATCCTACTCTGGTAGCACTAATTTCTTATCAGATCTCTGCTTGTTGAAAGCTTCACCGCTGCAGCCAGGAATGTGTGGAAGCAAATAGCGTATTGCTTCCACCGTGCCGTGTACGAAAATTTTTTTTCACGACGTCACAGTGGGCTTACTACGAAATGAAATGAACGCTCATAGATTCAACTTTCAAATTGCTTCCATGTGTCTTCTTCTTGGATTCTTTTTGCTTGCCTTTATCGTGGTGCTGCCAAATCGGCTGTGTGCGATATTCGCGTGTAGTTTCTTGTGAACTTTTATTTAGACTGTGTCAAGGAAAATGTTTGAAACATGAATTTTTTTCGCGATTTAGAAAACGGATTTTAGATATAATATTTTTTAGCAAAATGTAAGGGAAGCAATGCTTTTCTTGCTTCCATGGACGCCACGCCACTGCAGTCGTCTCTTAATCCGATTTGATGTTTTTTCTCTCGAAGCTTCTTAACATTTTTTTCCGGAAATAAGTTGTTAGTTAGAATGGTTTTGAAGCGATAGTTGAGAATGGGTTTTTTTCGGAAAAGATATTTTTGATTACTAGTTATAAGGAGAGCGTTGGACCCCGTATCGATAGACTACCAAGCTTACACTAGGCTACCGAGGTTACAGCGATAAGTCTACCTGTCACAGGTTCGATAGTGCGAAATTTTTCGGTGCACGAATGTTTTCTAAACAAAGAGATAACACTGTTTTTAGGTTAAGTATCTTCTTCTCATTTCTTTGTTCTTACAAAAGGACCTAAGATGGATACAAAACATGTTTGGAAGTAGCAACATAAATTTATCCTTTTTTGCAGCCTTTCACATCTAAAATTTGAAAATAAGTTTCATGGCGTTTTGTAGACTGTAGCGCATTATTTATACTTGTTGCGTAAAAAATAAAATATAATCCAAAAAATAATTGATCTTATAAAATTTATACACAAAAATCAAAACCGTCTATAAATAAAATAAAATCAGTTTTATTAGATCATTTTCTGCAAACGTTTTTTTTTGTCAAATGATAAGAAAATTGGTCTAAATTGTTATCACCCTCGACATTTCATCATACCAAAAGCTAGCTGAACCATTGGCCATGTAAATCTAAAAAAAATGTTTATTTCTTTATTTAAGAGAAGTGATTTTTCTTTAAGTTGATAATTTCACCGATGATACTAACATACAGTGACGCATGAAATTATTGACACTGAATTATTAAAAATAGACTCGAAAGATTTTTAAAAGTAAAGGTGAGGAGAAGGATGTAAAGTGCGTAGAGGACCACCAAATCGTAAAAGGACTCTAATATACTGCATTATAAAAAGTTAAACATAATAAAGGATGAGGGTATCATTTTATATTTTTTTTCGGTATCAGAGTAGTCCATGAAGAGCATTGTTTGTATTACTGTAAGGTTGTTTAATTTAAAATCTTATTTCAGTAAACTCTTACACTTTTTATATTTTTTAACAAAAATTAACAAAAATCAAATTTTAAGGCTACTACAATAAAATATTATTTTACAAAATTAAAATGAAATTGTGCTTGAATTGTGTTTGCTGCTACAGTATTAAACTGAAGAAGACGCTATTCGAACAGATTTCAAGCGAATCTAACCTAATGTAGAGTACAACTAGGTGAACAATTTTCTCTGGACAAAATATTTTGAACTGTGTCGTAGAAGATGAGGAAGTGTAGACTACTTTACCAGAAATAGTATATTTTTCAAGTATTCAATTCAATTCAATTAAATTTATTTCCACAAGATAGGTACTTAAAACTAGACATTGCTGGTAAATTTGTTGATTAGGTGGTCAGTTGGAAAACTTTACATCCATAGTTACATATGTAGCTTCAAGCTGTTTTTAATAATAATTGAAATATTTTAAACAGTTTATAAGGAAAGGGAAACAAAAACTTTATTTTTATGAATTAAAACTTAGAACTAAACTTAAACTCAGGTGCAACTAAATAAGTGAAACGGAAGGATTATCTGTAGAGTACAGAGAGAATCAACGGGTTGTTTGACTCTTCGCAATTGAATTTTTCAAGTAGTGTAATTCCGAAACTAAATAGAAAATACGGAAACTAACTTCAGTATTTGTACAGGGTCTGGCAGTGAAACCTGACGGTTTTTGAATGTGGGTAGTGTGTGGTGGGGGATCTCAGGTGGTGGTAGTCAGTCTCGTTCCCTTCTCCTGATGGCGAAGTTTAGTTACAATCGAGCGTTGGACCAGTGAACACCGTGCCTTTGTCGTCGAGGCGTTCATCAGAAATAACGATTCTGTGACCCTAACACAGCGGCAATTTCGTTTACGTTTTAATGTTCCTCCTCGTGGGCCGATTCCATCTCGGAACACTATTCTTTTGTGGGTTCGGAACTTTCGCAATACAGCTTTCGGAACTACATTGGGAAGAGGGGGGTACCACAGGACGGAAAGGCCACCTACAAACATCGAGGCTGTACCACTTGCTTTTGAACGGAGTCCAAGGCGATCAGCTATTCGTCATACTCAGGCTTTCAGGATGTCCGATAGGACTGTTCGGCGGATACTTCATGAAGACTTGAATTTTCACCCGTACAAAATTGCTGTAGTTCAAGAATTACGGCTTGAAGATTTCACAAGAAGGTTAGCTTTTGCAAAAACAATGTTGAGGATGATGAATGAAGACCCTGAAATGATTGATGATGATGTGGGGTTACCTCAAGGGAAAAGTGTACCTTGATAAGCCTAAAAATTTGGCAGAACCGCGAGCGAATATTCAGCGGGAAATGCGTGCGATCCCGCGCCAAACCTTGGAAAGAGTGATAACTAACTTTGCTAACAGACTTGAGCAGTGCAGAGAAAATGGAGGTCATCATTTCAGTGATGTTATTTTTGCTTTTTCGAATTTTTTTTGTATACATCTTAAACTTCCATTCATTCTTTTTTAAATTAAAAAAATTATAACAAAATATCTTGAATATTCATTAAATTATTCCATTTCAAAAACCGTCAGGTTTCACTGCCGGACCCTGTATTATAAAATTTAAAGTAGTTACAACCATCTGAAAATGCAGACTATTTTAATTTTATGAAATAATCATGATAATTGTAGTATTGTAATGTATGCAACCCTTACATGTTTAAATCGATGAGAGTAGCCGATAATTCTTCAGCTATGTAATTATTTTTTGTTTGACATTGGGAATTGTTATTTCAGTTCAAATCTAGTTATTGATTTTTGTTGATAAAATGTGTTTTTTTCGGCGTCTTTATTCAGTAAAAATTAGTATAGTAAAAATTTGTATACTCTATTCAACTGGCATATTTTTGTTCGTTTTCTTGGTATCCTCTATTGAGTTTACATTGTTATTTTTTAATAACAAAGCCATCTTTGAACTTTTGTATGCAATTTATTACTGTTAAAATTGAATTACAAAGTACTCCCCTATATGTAAGTACCTACGCGAAATATTTCAGCGGAATTGATATTGTGGGGCTTCCAAGGCAGGAGTTTTGTGTTGTTATCGGTAAAATGTTTGCACCCTACTAAACTATGGTCTACATAATGTCGAAAAAAAATTATATTTTAAATTGAAAACCAAAAAATATACTTTATTATTAAAAAATAATAAGGTAATAGTGTTGGCGATATCGTAAGGGTGTCGTTCAAGAGGAAGGTGGAGCAAAACAAATAAAGAATTTAATAGACTGTAATGGATGAACATATGAATATCTAGGGGAACAAGGATGTTAAAGATGTAACCGTGCATTTAAAACCTAATAATAATGGCATCGGTATATTAATGGCTAGAACGCACCTTACTCTGGACACCTTCCTCTGGGCACCTTCCTCTGGACACTTTCCTGTGGGCACCTTTCTCTGGACACTTTCCTCTGGGCACCTTCCTCTGGACACTTTCCTGTGGGCACCTTACTCTGGACACCTTCCTCTGGGCACCTTCCTCTGGGCACCTTCCTCTGGACACTTTCCTGTGGGCACCTTTCTCTGGACACTTTCCTCTGGGCACCTTCCTCTGGACACGTTCTTTCGCCTGAACTGCGCTTCAGGAGTTTGGCCTCGATGTTTGGAAGGTGGACTAGTGCAGTAAGCTATCACCGAAAAAATCAACAGTGTTTCCCAGAAAAAGGTCGAGCAGGAGGCGGTCAAGGATGTAATTGGGCTGCAATGCCATACACAAAGAAATCTCGAAAAGACCATTGAGTAGCAAAACAAAGATTATTTGTCCACACTATTAATGAACACAAGTCCAGATAAACCGTACTCTTAAGTGCCTTCTGAAACACACTATAAGACGCTAGGCATCAGTGTCTTGTAGCGTGCGTAGGTTGTCCCGAACACGATTAAGCCACATTGTCGGCATTCGACTTCATGCGATCTGACACAATCTGAACGCATATTCCGATCACACCGTAAAGGTATGATCGCGCGCATATCATACTCCTGCTCGCCAGCCTAGACCCCACGAATAGCTTAGCTGGTTATATCTTATGGTTTTTCATAAGACATCCGATGTCTTTGCCGTATCTTTAAGCACTGATCGTTCTCTTTAAACGCGATCGTACCTTTTGATAGAAACGATCATTTTCCTGAGATGTTTTGAGTTTTCCATCCCTGGCTGACTGCTGCGGCTGCGGCTGCCGTGGGCTAAATGGGCACGAAAATCTCAGCGATTTTGCCCGCGTCGTTTCTTATGTTGCTTCTTAGACCGCGATGTTGTTTCGCCGCACTTCCACAATTGTTGCGGCTGCTGCGTGCCTATGTTGCTTCTGGACCAGATGAGATCCGTCGTCGTCGTAGTCGTCCCCCGTATCAATTTGATGGAAAAATCTTTTTCGTAAATTTAGTCCATCACTGTAGATCGGTGTGTTCAGATGATTAGTACGACCTGAGCTTCGATTTGATGAAAACCGGACAAAATAGTCGCTCGAACGAAATTGAAAAGGTGGTAGCTTGACGAGATCGCGATCGTGTCGCTTCGAGTGTTATGGCAAGGATTTAACATTTTCTGCGAATGAAAAGTGCGAGCATTTTCCTCAGTGTGGTCTGTTTTGATTTGCCTATTGATCGACGTTTAAGTGAAAATAAAAATGATTTAAAATAGTGGTGCAGAGTAAAAGTGTTTTGTGATTTGTTTTAAATAACTGAAATTAAAAATTTCTTTTTTTTTTGCTTCGTTTCAATTTTCAACACAACCGATCGGTGGATTTTCATCAAATGTAAGTGATTTTATAATTACATACTACAAGTAATTTTCCCCATTTTCAACACCTGCATAATCAGCTTCTAATGAATTGACTCGAGTTGATCTTGCTAACTTGTAAGATCGGTCCAAGGAGGATCATGTCATTATCTGCCGTACGCAGCTTCTAAGTAGCTAGGCAACTGGTTTTAATCGTCTTCTATGTATCGATTTTATATCGAGGCTGATAACAGAATAAAATTACTTAAGGTTCTTTTTGCGTTTATTCGTCATAAGCGCGACAAACCAGAATTGATGAGATGATCTTGCTGTTACTGTTGTACCTATCGATCGATGATGGCGATCTTGTCGCTACCATATGAAGATAAAAATCTTGTTTTTATCAGTTTTATCGAAGATTTTCGCAATTTTGGTCATACCATTGGAATTTGTGATGCAAAAAGAGTATAAATGTCTACTTTTGGCTATTATCTAACGGTTGAATCAAGACTCTGGAGCTATCTTCAAATTGAAATTAATTTGTTGGATTTTATTATAAGATATCGAACTGATCTTGCTTGTTGCTTTCCTTGAAAGCAACGGCTCTTTGTGTACCTGCTTGTTCAAATGGGAAAATATGAACAACGTAAGAACAGAATTTCTAGAAGTACGTGTTACAAATAAAAATCCAAAAATTTCAGAAAATTAATAAACAATTTTTCTTAATTATTTTTTTAATAGTAAAGTATTGTGTTTGACCTAAATTTAAAAAAAAAATTGCTTTCCTGAAATTTTGTATTTTAACGTTTTAGGACTAGTAGGCCCCAAAATAGCAAAAAAAGGTCCGTTTGTACGACGTAAACGCCGTACCCAAACTAGATTCTAGGTGCATAGCTCAAAAGCCCTTTGAGATATTAATTTCAATTTTTTTTTTGATTGTATAGACTGGATGAACCCCTAGTAACTGGGCGGGTGGATGGGATGTGAGGAGGGAAATAGGGAAAATATCTCAGGAATCCCTTATGCTAGGAGGCTGAAATTTAGAATTTATATAGTGCTAGGATAGTCGAGCTATTTGCAGATGGTCGATGTAGGAGAAGGGGTAGGGGATTGGAGGGAGAAACAACAGCACGGAAGTGGTGAGGCTACATTCTTTCGGAAACATAAATTTTTTTTATCTCAGGATAAAAATGAAATTTTGAAAATTTTTCAGGAGTTAGGAACAATAGAAAAAAATCTGCCAATAGTCTGGGCGAAACTTTATTATTTTTCGGTCAAATTTCGGGAACGGTCAAAGTCGAAGTATATCATCAGTTTTTTTCGAGATTATGACGTTTCTTGGAAAGTTAATTTTGTTCTTAAAATAAAAATATTTAAAATGGAGATTTTTAGCCGATTAAACATTAAAAAGCCCGTGTAGAATTTTCGAATTTCGGTATATTACATACACTAAAAGCCCTTAGAAGTAAAAACGAATTTGTTCCCTTATCAGACTTAAGAGATACGACGAATTGTTAAAACGTATACAAACCCATTAATTCCACTTGGGGTTATAAATTTCGAAAAAATTGTGAAACAGGTTTTTAACCGATTCCATAAGAAGCAACTCATGAGACACGAAAGATTTTGAAAAATTTGTGAAAACTTAAGCAAACCCTTCACACCCGCTTGTTTCTTGAAATTCGAAAAATCGTGAAATTAGTTTTTGGGTTATTACATCAATTGCCGTAATAACCTACTTTATATCCATCAGCACTAAAGGATGGCAAAAATTGTGGAAACATATGCAAACCCTTGAGGGTTGAATATCCAAAAGTTGAGAAATGGGTTTGTAGGCGATTTATATAAAAAGTCTGTGGAAGTGAAAAGCAATCTAATATCTCATCAAACCTATGAAATATGTCGAAGCTTTGTAAAGCATACAACCTCCTTACACCCCTTAGGATTGCATATCTAAAAATACTGATTGGCTTTTTGGCGCTTATATAGGAAACCTTAGGAAGTAAAAATGAATTCGATATATCATCAGATCTAAGCAATATGTAGGAATCTGTGAAAACATATGCAACCTCCTTACACCCACTTGGGGGTTGAATATCCAAAAATCCTGAAAGAAGTTAATAGATAAATATGAAGACAGAACGAGAAAGTAAAAACCAATTCAATTTATTATCACTTCTAAAAGAAATGACGGAGTTCGTGAAAACGTGTTCAACCCATTTATACTCTCTTAAGGGCTGAAAAGGGAAAAAACTGAAAAATGGGTTTTAGGCGATTATTACGCAAGCCCGTTAAAGTGAAAAGTTAGTCGATATCTAATCAGAGCTGAGAGATATGGCATAATTCGTGAAAAATTATACAACCCCTTTACACCCCCTTAGGGGTCGAATTAAAAAAAATCCTGAAAATGCTTTCTAGGTATTTATATTAAGAAGCCGTCGAATAAAAATGAATTCAATATTTGGCAAGACCATTAGGTCTTAGGTAGGATATGACGAAAATCGTGAAAATATATGCATTCCCTTTTTACTGATCATTTTTTTCGCTCTCCTTCCAAACGCCAACGGATATTTGAAAAAAATTGTTATCTAAATTACTTTTCTAGTTAATTTACATGTACATACCGAGTTTCAACTTGGTACCATGTTCTATGGATAGGAAAACACCCCCCACCCCCGTACCATACTACCCCTATAAAATTATAATATATTATATAATTTCTATCATTATAGGTTATCGAGATAAAAAAATCGGAATATTTTCCTTTTAACCCTCCCCCACTCTTACCCTCTACACCCTCACCCCCAAAATTTGAAGTATCTATCTTACATTGTTCTTGAGATATAAGACGTGATTTTTTAGAAAAATTCTTATCCCCTCCACTTTCATGGTCCACCGCCCCGTAAAAAATTGTACTTTAAGCAAATTTCATTTGTCAACCTTTATACAGAAAACAAAATTTTATTTCTCTAGTGCAATTGGTTCGTGAGATATCATAATCTAAAGTTTTTCACCCCCCACCTCCACGCGCCACTGCCTCCGCTCAAAAAATTGTTTCCGATCTATTCTCCAAGTATACTTACAGATGTATCTCGGCTTTCGAGCGTTTTGGACGCATTATTATTCCCCCCACTCCCACACCCCTTCACCCATATCGGCAATTTCTTTGCAAATGGGTTCACTATGAAAGCACTATACAAATTTTAAGTTTCAGCTTCCTAGCGTAAGCGGTTGCTGAGATCTAGAAACCAAAATTTTCCGTCTAAGACGCTTCCCCCCTCTTCCCCCCTCACAACCCGAACTTTCAAAATATGGTCACTTCAAGGGGCCTACTCAGTCTATTCATAAAAAAAATTGCAATTTAATACCTCAAAGGGTTTGGGAGCTACGAGCCTTCAACCGATTTTGCGTACAGCGGTCGGCGTACGGCGGACAGACGGACTGAAATTTTTTTTGCTTTTTTCGTGTCTACTAGTCATGAATCGTAAAAAAAACTAAAAACTTTGCTTACTTTCTAAATCGCGTTTTGGTTAATTTATAAGGGTGCCTGCATCGACACTACCAGTTTTACAATTCGAATTTGATCACGTTCCCGACTAAGGCCCAAAAACATAATTGATGTTTTACGGTTGGCAGAAGTGCTTACGCTACTTTTCGCAATTTTCTCCGAAAAATAATAAAGTTGAGCCCAGACTGTTGGATTTTTCATATCTCGAGATCAGCTAATGATAAAAAGCTGAAACTTGGGAGTTACGTAGAGTTATAGTGATGGCATGTTCAAAAAATAATATTTTTAATAGGGTTAGTGTGGTACGGGGGTGGGATGGAGGTGGAGGTGAGACAAAACAGAAATGGTCAGTAAAAATGGGGTTCATATCTTTTCACTAATTTCGTCATGCCTCTTAGGTCTTCTGAAATATTAAATTAAGTTTAATTCTGCGAGTTCTTCAGATAAATGCCTAGACTCTTAAAATTATTTTTCTTTAATTCAACCCATAAGTTGGTGTAAGGCGGTTGAATATATTTCAATAAATTGTGCCATATTTTTGCGGATGATTAGATATCGATTATTTTTTTACGTTCACGTGATTTTTATGTAATCGCCTAAAATTCAATTACAGGATTTTTGGATATTTCACCTTAAAGGGAGTGTAAGAAGATTTCTTGCATTTTAGACATTTTCGCCATATCTCTTAAGTTTGCTAAGATAGCAAACTGGATTTTAGTTCTACGAATTTTTTGTTCAATCGGCTAAAAGAAGGTGAACAATTTGTTGATACTTAACTAGTGTGTAAGGGGGTTACAGATGCTTTTATGAATTTCTTACAATGCTCTGATAAAATATCAAATTGATTTTTAACTTCCATATGCTTTTATGTAACCGCATAAAAACCGATTTCACGACTTTTCGAAATGCAACAAACAAGTGGGGTTTAAAGCTGTTGCATATATTTTCACAATTTTTGCAACATCGCTCAGGTCTATTTAGCTATTAAATTGGTTTTATATTTACACGCTTTGAATTGAATCGACTACAAACTGATTTTACAATTTTTTGAAATTCAACCCCCAAGGTGATGTAATGGGGTTGAATACGTTTTCACGAATTTCGTCATTTGTCTTAGACCTGTTGAGTTACCAAATTGTATTTAAATTTTAAGGACCTTTTATATATTTTATTACTTACTTACTTACTTACTTATTTATTTAATTATTACAGTTATTCTATAAGATATTTACAGTTTATACAATTTTTGTAGAGATCAGACGGGGAAAAATTATTGTCTTTGCAACTATAGTGTAGTATTTATATTTCTTGACAAATTACGAGGGTGAGTCAAATATAAACCGGACTTTTGTCTTTATGAGTCTCAGACTCTGCCGAGCGGTCTGGTTGGGTGGGGGGTCTTAGGTTGGTTTGTTAAGAGTGGGGACAGCCGCTCCCGGGCTGCTCATTCTTCCAGTTGATCAGTAGCAATCATGAGTGAGCAAGTGGTTCCTTTATCCATTGAGCAGCGTATTATTATTAAATTTTTAACAAATGAAGACGTTTCATCATCGAATATTTTGGCTAGGTTGAAGGTGCAGTTTGGTGACAATACGCTTTCACGGACACAAGTGTTTGATTGGGCTAGAAAATTTAAAAATGGACAGGAAAGTGTAGAAAATGAAACTCACGATCGACTCCCAAGATCAAGTGTAACTGATGCCAATATTCGAGCGGTTCAAAATCTAATCGAGGGTGAACACCGATTCACTATTGATGAAGTGGGTATTAGCTATGGTAGTGCTTATTCCATCATCACAGATCATCTTGGCTTCCGAAAAAAGAAGGAAAAATCCCATCAGAGAGGTCATACTCCTTCATGATAATGCCCGACCTCACACAGCAGCATTGACAAAGGATAAATTAATTGAGCTGCATTGGGAGACCCTGGAGCACCCTCCCTATAGCCCAGACTTGTCCCCGTGCGACTATTTTTTGTTTGGTCCCATGAAGGAAGCTCTGGGAGGCGAAAAATTTGAAGCGAATGAAGAAGTTGAGGAACGCGTGCGCAACTGTTTGACAACTCGACCTCAAACTTTCTATGAACAAGGAATTTTTAAGCTGCCAAAACGTTGGGAAAAAATGTGAAGAGCGTGCACGAGCCATGTAGAAAAATGATTAAAGTCTTATTTGAATTTACTGTTAATAAATGTGTATAAAAAAAGTCCGGTTTATATTTGACTCACCCTCGTATGTTATTAATTAAAGTGATACTTCATTTAGGAAAATTCCCTACCTATTAATAAGAACTTAAAACTGACTTAAAACAACCTTACAACAAAACTAACTTATTTAGGCAGCTTAGAAACCACTCTATATTTTAAATACTCGTAGTACTGAATAGTTCTATAACTAGGGGGGTTGTCTAAGTTAAGGCATCTTTCGCGAAAATTGTTCATAGCTTTTTCCGATAGGTGTGAAATCGAACGAATCATGGAGATGTCGTGTTGGAAAATAAAACGGTTTGTTTAAAATTATTTTTAAACAATTATTTTGTAATACTTGTAGCTTTTTCTTGTGAGTTTTATCACACGGGTTCCAAATTGGGGCTCCATATAGAATGATAGGCTGCATGGCTGTTTTGAAGATCAAAAGTTTATTTTCTTCGGAGAGCTTTGATTTCCGATTTATGAATGGATAATATTTTATATTTTTTGACCACTGAATCGGTTCTCCAAAATATATATTGAGGGATTTGGTAGACTGCGTTTTGCGCATTTCTTGGTAAAAAATGTAATTAAAGTTTTAGCCGGATTTATTTTAATTTTCCATTTATAATTGAAACTTTGTAACACATCTAACTGGGATTGCAAATTTTGAATTATCAACGGGGCATCGTTTGAGCTTGAGTATAAGGTGGTATCGTCAGCGTAAACAGCAAGCTCACAACCAGGATGTTTTGGAATATCAGCAGTATCAATGTTATACAGTATGGGACTTAAACAACAGCCTTGATATATATTACATTATTTTGCCTCCAAATATCGAAAAATCTTGAAATAAATTTTTAGCCGATTATACATATAAAAATTCCTTTTTTCAACTTTTGTCAAATCTTCATGAAAACGTATTCAATACATACATTACCCTACGGGTTTTTAAGTGATTATATATAATCACTTAAAACCCCGTTTATAACCCGTGAATATATAATCACTTAAAAACCCGTAGGGGAGTGTAAGGGTATTGAATGCGTTTTCATGAAGATTTGACAAAAGTCGAAAAAAGGGATTTTTATATGTTATAATCGGCTAAAAATTTATTTCAAAATTTTTCGATATTTTTACTTCTATGGGAAGTTTATTTATTTATTTCAATGTGTGTCTGTTTTTGAATTTAATATTCAAAAACAGCTAAAAATACAAAGTTTTAGTTCTCTGCCATAGGACGTTGAGATATGGAATGTTTCACTTTAATACTTCCGCCAAATTTTAAATTTTGATTATGTTTTTTTTTTTAATTTAATTATCAAACAAACAGTTTTTTTAATTGACTTCAGATTGTTATTCTGGCAGATAGAGCCCATAGCCAATTTCAATTAAATTTTGTTTAGATAAGCTCGCCGTGATCAGCTCACCGTCAGATCACCGTCGTACACGGCCCGATTACGCAACCTTTAAATCCAAAAACTGACTGGATAGCTAGCCCTATCCTTCTGTAGCCTTAAAAAGCAATCACTACTGAAGGGTTGATCTCTATGCGTGAAGATCTGAAGATCACTACTTCCCTTAAAAAAACTTATTTCCTTTGGCCTTTGGCCAATTAATATATAACATAGAAGTTCAACTTTTTTTAAAGAATTTTTAGATAGTTTTTCGGCGTCAGAGAATGTTTTTTTTTTGAAGGGCGTCAAATTTCGCACTGGGTAGTTAGCTGGGGGTTTGAAAACCCCTTAAGAAGAGAGGCAAGTTTGAAAACTATATTGGACTAGGTCCGAAGGATCTATTTCATTATCGAGTTGCATTTGAACAGTTTAAAGCTGGTGTAATTACCGATTATTCATTGATTATGTTCGTTCTTGAAATTAATTTGATTTCCACGAATTACAACAAGCTAAAGTGTGCCAAGAGGAGTGTTATAGCCTGTATACTTTAAAGTTCATCTCATATTTAAACTAATTCTGGTTGTTCACTAGGATGTAAATTCAAATCGTAGGTTACATCTACTAATTAACGAAATATTGATCTCTAGCCTAAGATCAAATCCAATCAAAAGAAATGCTATTTTTTATGGAGTGGATCTTTTCATATCTGAAGCTAAGTCTTTAAGAAGTTTTAGATGGTTTTTCGTCGTCAGCGGAGTCTTATTTCAAGACCACCATATGAAAATTCGGACGGTGTAAATCGCTCATACGAATCGAATCCAATCCCGTTTTTAAACTGGCTTCTCCAGTGTGGTTTTTGAAATGTCGTGTCATTTTATTGGCAATAGGTACGATCTACTCAGTCGAAAATTTCATATGGTGGTCTTCAAATAGGACTCGTCTTTGACGCCGAAAGACAACCTAAAAATTCTTAAAAAATATGCATTAAGTTTGAATTTTCTAGCGTTGTTCTAAGGTTTTTGCATCAAAATCTTGACTCTTCCTTTTATTTGCTCTACGTTTCGCTGGTGTGCCTATATATTGTAAAAATCAAGTTTAAAGTTAACCGTTCATGAGAGATAAAAGTCGATTAGTCTAGATTTCAGCCTCTAAAATATTTTTTCTTACTCCTCAAAAATCATTTAAATCACTAGCCTGGTATATCCGATAATTACGCACCCTAAATGTTTTCTTTGAAACCTGCGCTAGCTACTGCCACTCTCATAAAAGTTTTGAAAGTCACCCTTAAAATAATTTGTTTTTCCTTCACCATAATAGGCACCTTATGGCAAGTTAACAGAGAGATGGCTAAAAGAGTAGAACTTCTTTAACTCGAAACTTCTATATGACACATTTTTCCATACATATTTTTTTTCACGGTAATTGGATTTTATGAAAATAAATTCCTTAAGAAGTTCTTCTTTAGCTTTGATTTTATAATGCCTAATAAATTAGAAACGTCTCCTGTAAATCGAATATCTTATAACACGAAAAATTTCTTTCAATTGAATTCAACATAAATTCGTTTAGATCAGATAAGCTTGAATACGGCCGTTTATTTCAAGAACATTTAAATCTTAGCTACCGTCCTACGGATCGAACAGCAAAATCTGATAGTGAAATTTATTATAAGCTTAATACATCACTCTCCAGTGAATAATTAGCGCATTTTAAACTAGAGGACCTGCATTTTTTACGCATATCTACGTCTACGGAATCGCTACGCTCTTTAACTGGAAAATAATAAAAATCCAATTCACATGTCTTACTATATGCCAAGATTTGCATATATGCCCGTATGTACAGCAACAATGACCAAGGATCGCTGATGTCGAGATGATAAAGATCATGTTTAGTCGTAAGGTGATTGCATTCAATTTGTTCGTAAGACTTGTTGGCGGTATCTATACAAGATCAATGAAGTGATCGCGTACAATAAATAAACGAGTGTGCAGATCTTAAAAGAACACACCGAGCATTTCGGATAACAACAATGCCAATATATGGGAAAAACGAATATTAACTTTATAAGCGCAAGATCAACAAAATGTATGCGGAACAAATTCAAACAATCTTTTTTTTTAAATTCTATCTTGGAAGATAGTTACTTGTTTTTTTATTTTGCGTGAAATTCATGGGAACTTAATTGATTTATGAAGATTTTGCTGATATGATTACTGCAGGTACTGGCACTGAGTAAGTGCGGGCATACATTTAACTATCTTTGTGAGAATTGTGCCAAGATCTATTCCCTTTTGTGAATATGTGAGTTTGAAAGTAACATAGCCTTATGACACCAATATTTCTTGAGACCCAAAATGAAATGGATAATAATTTTTATTTCAAAATTATTTAATATTAATTGGGTATCTGATGGAGTGAACCTTATTTTAACGTATTCAATAACAATTACAGCTATCAATCCCATGCTTCAACTTTCTAACATTACATCGTGATCCCTACATACGAGTAGAATATTGACAATTCGAAATATTTGGTGGCTTTGTAAATCCTTTTTAGTTTTGGGTTAAGTGGAGAGGAGGGTCGGCCCTTCTGGAATATTAGGGCAGTTACATGGATTTTAATCTTCACCTCACCAATTCTAATAAAACATCTGTTGTATAAAAAATTTTAGGTGGTATTTGCTACTAGCCCCACCAGTCTTTAAATAGGGCCCTTCAACGCTCACACACAAGCTCAGCTTTTGTGAGCTGTTAGTTATTTTGATTTTTATGTAAATCTTATAAATGAATAAAATGAAACTGCAATAATAAAAAAAAAAAAAAAGAATTTTCACTTTAATGTTGACATGGACACAAATCTCTCAGAGTTGAAATTTCGAAAATTAAAACATTTCAATTTTTACGTACAAACGTGTAATTAAAAAAACCCCCTCCTTGACAATAGGCTAATATCTGTACAAACACTGAAAGCCCATTCCCATCTACGTATTTTGTAATTGATTTTACTAATAACTACAGTTAGAACTAAAACAAATTTTCCTCTTTTTAATGTAAAGCAACACTTTTAGAATGATGCTATAAAAATATCATTTTCGATTCCCATAATTGAATTTACGAAGAAAATACAGTAAAATCTTTTTTTTCGAAAAGAATTGAACATTTATTGGTCCGTCGAGCTGGATTTGAAGCAGCGATCGTTGGAAACCCATGGAATTGAACAACAATTTTACAGTCAATTTAAATTGAAAAATAATTAAGTCACATTTGGCTAGAAGCATAAATATTTTTTCTCATTTTATACATAGTATTTTCGGCCCCCATCTGGCCCTGTCTATGACCGCCTTTGAATAAAGCTGAAAAAATTAATTCAAATAGTGCCAATATCGTTATTCAAATAATATTTTCGTTTGATTTTATTTTCCTTAAAATAAAAAATATTAATATTATTTCGGTTTGATTATTGTAATTTCGTTTATATTTGTATAAAATAATAATTTCACTTTTATTATATGAGTCCTAAAAATTTTTTTCCCATTTTGTTCTTTTTTTTTGTACAATATTTTAAAATTTATTTGAAAATATAAACATTTGTATTTTAAACAGAAAAGAACAACACTAGGTTTTTCAATTTGTACATTATTTTAGTTTATTATTGTTATGAAATTCTATTATCTAATATTACTTTATTAAATTTATTTAAATCACACAATAACATTGCAAAAAAAAATGTTTTAAAAAAATCTACTGTAAAGAGATAATCTGTTTCAAAAAATGAAACTAACAATTACGGTTAAAATTGATATTAAAAAATTAGAATTAATTGAATTTCTTAACCTCCGCAGTCTCTTGAATTGCTTAACCTCCACTGTCTCTTGAATTTCCTAACCTCCGCTATCGCTTCAATTTTTAACCTCCGCCGTCTCTTGAATTTCTTAACCTCTGCCATTTCTTGAATTTCTTAACCTCCGCAGTCTCTTGAATTTCTAAACCTCCACTGTCTCTTGAATTTTCTAACCTCCGCTATCGCTTCAATTTCTTAACCTCCACCGTCTCTTGAATTTTTTAACTTCTGCCGTCTCTTAAATTTTCTTCAGTTCCACCGTCTCTTGTATTTCTTAACCAACGCCGTCTCTTGAATTTCTAAACATCTGCCATCTCTTGAATTTCTTAACTTCGTCCGTCTCTTGAATTTCTTAACATCCCCCATCTCTTGAATTTTTTAACCTATGCCATCTCTTGAATTACCTAACCCCGCGATCTCTGGAATTTGTTAACTTCCACCGTCTCTCGAATTTCTGAAATTCGGCGTCTCATGAATTTCTTAACCTCCGTTGTCTCTTGAATTTCTTAACCTCAACCGTATCTTGAATTTCTTAACCTCCGCCATCTTTTGAATTTCTTAACCTTCACCGTCACTTGAATTTCTTAACCTACGCCGTCTCTTGAATTTTTTAACCTATGCCATCTTTTGAATGACCTAACCTCGCGATCTCTTGAATTTCTTAACCTCCACCGTCTCTCGAATTTCTCAAATTCGGCGTCTCATGAATTTCTTAACCTCCGTCGTCTCTTGAATTTCTTAACTTCAACCGTGTCATGAATTTCTTAACCTCCCCCATTTTTTGAATTTCTTAACCTCCGCCGTCACTTGAATTTCTTAACCTCCACCGTCTCTTGCATTTTTTAACCTATGCCATCTCTTGAATTACCTAACCTCGCGATCTCTAGAATTTCTTAACCTCCACCGTCTCTCAAATTTCTGAAATTCGGCGTCTCATGAATTTCTTAACCTCCGTCGTCTCTTGAATTTCTTAACCTCAACCGTCTCTTGAATTTCTTAACCTCCGCCATCTCGGAGGGGCTTTGTTTTTGGGATTGTCGAAAGCGTTCTGTTTGTGCTAAGTTGCAATAGGTGATTATTACTGATTCTATGGTATGAATTGGGTTTGAATATGAGATTGGTGCAGTTTCTTGGAATTCTGTGTTCCAGTATGCGTTTGATGAGAGGTGATATCATTCCAGCTGGGACTGCCATGAGAAAGGAGGGGACGTAACATATAAGAGTGATTCTTCTATTCAGTTTTGATTATGAATGAATCAAGGGCCGGATTGACTGGGAAGCTATCGTAACTTTCTGTAGGACTGGTATAATGTGTTGAACTGGGGGTGAGTTTGGAAGTCAGAGTTACTCCGAGGTGTGTGACTTGGGTGTTGTATGGGATAGGAGTAAAATTGAGTTTCTATTTGAAGGCGCGGGTATTTTTTCGAATTTTCTGGATCTGCTTCCTTCTGCCACAAAAGATTATGGATTCTGACTTGGGTAGGAGGTTACATTAGAGAGGCATTCAGTTAGTATGTGAAGGGGAGAGTCTGAAATGTTGCTGGATGAAGGGTAAAGTATTAGGTCGTCTGCATATTGGAGGGTTTTTACTGAATTTCGGTGTACTGGTGGTGGAGGGATGTCAGCAGTGTAAATTGAGAACAGAAAGGCGGATGGACGGGATCCTTGAGGGATTCCTGCTTCATTAATATATGGGTTTGATGTCGTCGAACCTAGCTTAACTTGGAAAGATCTGTTCGTTTCCGTTCGTGTTCTGCAGAGTTGTGGGTGGAATTTATGAAAGTTTATCATTTTAAATGTTAAGCCATTTTGCCAATTATTACATGAATTACTTGAGATCTTCATGTTTCAGTACAGGGAGGATAGAATAGCTCCACTGGAAAATGGATGAGGCCATGTAATACTGAAGCTGTATCTCTGTTCAGTACTGACTGCATTACGTGTAACAGAATTCAATCAGTACTAGAATTGTTCCGCTTGAGATCTGCATGTTTCAGTACTGGGAGGATAGAACAGCTCCACTGGAATATGGACAATTCCATGTAATACTGACGGTGTATCTCTGTTCAGTACTGACTGAATTAAGTATAACAGAAATCAGTCAGTGCTAGAAATGCTCAGCTTGAGATCTTCATGTTTCAGTGCAGGGAGGATAGAATAGCTCCACTAAAATGTGGATGAGGCCATGTAATACTGAAGCTGTATCTCTGTTCAGTACTGACTGCATTACGTATAACAGAATTCAATCAATACTAGAATTGTACCGCTTGAGTTCTGCATGTTTCAGTACTGGGAGGATGGAATAGCTCCAATGGAATATGGATGAGGCCGACGCATGGAAGACTTCCTTTCTCACTTTTTCCAATTATGTACCTACAATTTAATGTGGAAATCAGTTTTCCATATAGAAGAGGAGATATAAAAGACTGTAGGCTAACTATAACTTTGCTACGTGTCTTTTCTATTGTTGTCCTTTGAATAGCAACAATTAAAAATACTGAAAAATTGGACATGGGTCATTGTGTTCTTGTTAATGTTTAAAGGAAAAACCGAGAAGATTTTCTCAATCTAGCTCTGACTAATTGAAAACGATCGACAAACCAATATTTCAAAATCAATAACTAACTTTGTTGCCGCTCTGTAAGCATAAGGTCGCAAGTAGCTTTAAACTAAACAATCAACTTCATGTGTGTAATTCAATTCTCTTGGGCAAGATCGTCAACGCATTCATAGGGATTATGTGCAACACGATCATCATCAATTACTCGAACGATGAAGTGTGTAAATTTATATTTAAATCATGTACGTTTTCGCATTTCGAATATATTATTCATTATTTGTAAAATATGATCGTAAAATGTGTCTAATGTCGTCAGTGACATTGAGAATTTTTATCCGTGATTTAGGATCAGATTCGATCTGAATCAAATAGCCGCCCGAGCTGGAAAGGTGTTTTGCATCTTACTACCGATCATGTCAATCAGAACGTAACATAAAATGTAGAAATAAAGATACTCGAAGCTATAAGATTTTATTTTCTTAAATGGCATCCAATTATGGTTGGGAAATTATATTTACCGATCGCTTAATGAGCCATTTTTATGATTCCGTTGGCCATACAACGAATACCGACCAGATCTTGGCGCTCTAGGTAAATTCAGACCCATACCTGTGTAAGACGTCGAGGAACCGTGGGCGTTGAATCCAGACTTTGGTTTCTTTTGATTTTCTCCACCGTCAAGATTTCTGTTGGCTTGATCCAGTGTTCTTTCAGACATTCGTATCGGGTTTTATTCTTTCTTTTATTATTGTCGTGGACCGTCGAGTGGTAAATCGTATCCAGGTGAGGCTTTTCTTATAACTGACAAAATATGTACCAAAGCTGTGCACAATGCACCTACACTCTACTATTCACCTTTCCCACATTCTGCTCTTTATATTTTTGCCCATCCAATCGAGAGTACTTGCTTGCCGCGTACTGAAGTAGGAATACACTACCTTGTTGTGCATATCGTTATACTGATCGGTCCGTAATGATCGCACATATGTTTTGAATTGTTCGAATTTTTCGGTTAATGTATTCAACACTTGTAGCGGTCAAGTGTAATAAATTTTAAGAAAATGATCGTATACACGCGCTGGTGTTAAAAAAATAAAAAAATAAAAAAAAGTAAAAAATTTGATCAGATCGGATGTGATCTTGGATAACGAAATGATAGCCAATATCGGTACTAAGGAAAAGGAACACGATAATTAATGATCCTATAAATGTTTCGTTTGATTTTGAAATTGTGGAATAATAATTCGAAGTGGAAGAAATTTAATTAGTTTGGCAGTGATCGTTGTAAATTGTTCAGGCAAGTGTGTTTCGTGTAGCAAGATCACTGCTGTGATCATTTTGAAAAAACACATTGATTTCGATTTATTTACATTTCTTTTAAAATTTATAAATTTTCTATAGTAAGAGATATTTCTTTATTTAAATTTCAACAATCAACTGTATTTAAAAAAAATGGTCGTAAATTTTCGGAATTATGTTTTAGTCATACGTAGTGAAAAAATTCATAAGTGCAATACAAACAGTGACAGTATTGCAATAATAAAATTTTATTATCAAAAATGAATGTCAAAATTGCTTAACACTTTTATTGCATTCAATGGCTTAATAATAGTCAAGGCTAATTTTTTTGTCGTTGCTTTTCTTTAAGATGGATTAAGAGTGGGCGAGGCGCTTAGGTAAACTACTTTTGTTTATGGCAAACAGCTTGCTATTAAAATTAGGCAAAGATTTTGTCGTCTCTAACACCGGGATGTAGTTTTGATGCCGCAAAGAAAATTTAAATAATTTTATTAAACAAAAAAAAATTTAGTGCGCGCTACCAATTATGGTTTCAAATAATTTTAGTTGGGATTTAAATAGGAGTATGTACGTATTTATATAAAGGAAAGTAATAATTTCCATGATTACGTGTCTTTTGGAATCAAAGGTCTGTACTTTAACTACCGGTGTGAAACCCTTAAATTTTATATCTATGTTAGTTGCCACGCTCTGAATTACTCTATGTGCGTTATAAGCACTTAGTTAGGCCAACCAAGAAATGGGACACCACAGAGATGAAGAAACATGTATTTATAATAAATTCTAATAAAATTTAAAATTTACAGTATAATCTTAAAAATTTGCATCACTGTGTAATTTTGTAGTGTGGGTATTTAGATGATAAATCAATGGTTGGGGTGACAGGGGATTTTTGGTGCTAAATAAAGAAATATGGAAATGCACACAGTAAAACATTTTTACTACTCTCAGAGAAGACAATTTAGTGCCTCCTCTGAGAGCAGTAACACTACTATTGTCAAATTTCTTTACGCACTTTTGTGATTTTACTTTATTATTTCAATAATACAGTATTGTTATCGATTTTTAAAAAAAAAAAATTTGCTACCCTCAAAATTTTTTTTTTACGTTTCATAACGAGTAGACACGAAAAAAGCAAAAAAAAATTTCAGTCCGTCTGTCCGCCGTACGCCGTACGTCGACCGCTGTACGCAAAATCGTTTGAAGGCTCGTAGCTCCCAAACCCTTTGAGCTATTTAGTTGAATTTTTTTTCGTGGATAGAGTGGGTAGGCCCCCTCTAGTGACCAAATTTGGAGGGGTGTGGGTATTAGGGGGGAGGAGGAGGAAGTGTTTTAGATGGAAAATTTTGGTTTCTAGATCTCAGCAACCGCTTATGCTAGGAAGCTGAAATTTGGAAATTATATAGAGCTTCGGTAGTGGACCCATTTGCAAAAAAATTGCCGATATAGGTGAAGGGGTTTGGGAGTGGGAGGAAAAATAATGCGTCCGAAACGCAAAATAGGCGAGGTTGACACATTCTAAATTCTATATCTCCTAAAAGGTTAATGTCACAAAATTGAAACTTTATGAATATTTGTAGGTATACTAGGAGAATAGATCGGAAATAAATTTTTGAGTGGTGGCAGTGGCGTACGGGGGTGGGCGGTAAAAAACTTTAGATTACGATATCTCACGAACCAATTGCACTAGAGAAATAAAATTTAGTTTTTGTATAAAGGTTGACAAATGAAGTTTGCTGAAAGTAAAATTTTTTAAGGGGGCGGTGGATCTTGAAAGTGGAGGGGATAAGAATTTTTTTAAAAAATCACGTCATATATCTCAAGAACGGTGTAAGATATATGCTTAAAATTTTTACCTGAAGTGGGCCTAATAGACCCCTAGCGGAAAACAAAATTTTGGAAGTTTGGGTGTAGAGGGTGAGGGTGGGTGAGGGTGAAAAGGAAAAAGTTCCGGTTTTTATATCTCAAGAACCTATAATGATATAAAGCTGAAACTTAGTATTTAGATAGATCTATATTAGTAGCATGTTGGAAAAATATAATTTTTTATAGGGGCAGTATGGTACGGGGGTGGGGGGTGTTTTTCCTATCTATAGAACGGCTTATGCTACAAAGTTGAAACTCGGTCTGTTTATGTAGATCAACTGGAAAACTAATTTTGATAAAAAAAAATTTCAAATATTCATTGGCGTTCGGAGGGGGGCAAAAAAAGTTATCAGTGAAAATGGAATGCATATATTTTCACGGTTTTCGTCATATCTATTAGGTTTTCCCAAATATTGAATTCATTTTTATTGTACATCTTCTTCATATAAATACCTAGAAAGTGTTTTCAGGATTTTTTAAAATTCGACCCCTAAGGGGGTGCAAAGGGGGTTGAAAACTTTTTCACGAATTCTACTATATCCCCAGCTCTTATCAGATATCTTTTCACTTTCACGTGCTTGCGTAATAATCGCCTAAAACTTCTTTTTAATTTTTTTCCTTTTTCAGCTCCTAAGAGAGTATAAATGATAAGAAGAAAGAAATTTTCCAATGTTTAATCGGCTAAAAATCGCTATTTTAAATATTTTTATTTTAAGAACAAAATTAATATATATATAAAATAAATTTTCCAAGAAATCTAATAATCTCGAAGCAACTCATGATACACTCCGACTTTGACCACTCCCGAGCTTTGACCCGAAAAATAATAAAGTTTCGCCCAGACCATTGGCAGATTTTTTACTATTAATGTGGAAATTCACACATAAGTATGGAAATCAATCGCTAAAATTGTGTAAATTTACTGCAATACTTACTTACAATGCGTGAAATTACACACGGTGCAGAAAAACTAAAACCTACTACATGTACTACAAAAAATCTGCCAACAGTCTGGGTGCAACTTTATCATTTTTGGGTAGAATTCCGAAAAGTGTGTTCTGAGATGCGGTGTACGTTCCTATGTGACTGAAAACTTAAAAAAGTGATGTCTTATCACTCCTAAGAGATATGACGAAATTCGTAAAAATTTTGTTCAGAAGAAACTTGAAAACGAGTTTTAGGTGATTATTGAACAATTCCGTGGAAATAAAAATTTATTCGATATCTGATCAGACCGGAGGGATACGGCTTAATTCATGAAAATGTATACAACCCCTTTACACCACCTTGGGGTCGAATTTAAAAAAATCATAAAAACACTTTCTAGGTATTTATATGAAGAATCAGTAGAATAAAAATGAATTCAATATTTGGGAAGACCTAAAAGATATGACGAAAATCGTAAAAATATATGCATTCATTTTCATTTTTATATGCATCATTTTTTTTGCCCCCCTTCCGAACCCCAATAGATATTTGAATTTTTTTAAAATTAATATCACTTTCCTAGTTGATTTACATATACATACCGAGTTTCAACTTACTAGCATAAGCCGTTCTATAGTTACGAAAAACACCCCCCACCCTCGTACTATACTACACCTATAAAAAATTATATTTTTCCAACATGCTACTGCTATAGTTCTATCTAAATACAAAGTTTCAGCTTTTGATGATTATAGATTCTCGAGATATAAAATTCCGAACTTTTTCATTTTCACCCTCACCCACCCTTACCATCTACACCCAAACCCCCAAATTTTTTCCTGCTAGGCGTCTATTAGGCGTTCTTCTGGTAAAAATTCTAAGCATCTATCTTTCACTGTTCTTGAGATATGAGACGTGATTTTTTAAAAAAATTCTTCTCCCCTCCACTTCCATGCTCCACCGCCCCCTTAAAAAATTTTACTTTCAGCAAACTTTAAAACTAAATTACTTTTAAATTGGTTCGTGAGATATCGTAATCTAAACTTTTTCACCACCAGCTCCGTACGCCACTACCCCCTCTCAAAAATTTGTTTTTGATCTGTTCTCCTAGTATACCGACAGATGCTTATTAAGTTTTAATTTCGTGACATTAACCGTTTAGGAGATATGGATTTTAGAATGTCTCGATCTCGGCTTCAGTGCATTTCGGAAGCATTATTATTCCTTCCACTCCCACACCCCTTCACCCATATTAGCAATTTTCTTTGAAAATGGGTCCACTATCGAAGTTCTCTATAAATTCCAATTTTCAGCCTCCTAACATAAGCGGTTACTAAGATCTTGAAATCAAAATTTTCCGTCTAAAACGCTTCCCCCACCTCCCCCCCTTACACCCCGACTACTAAAAAGGTGGCCACTTCAAGGGGTCTGCTCAGTCTACCAACAACAAAAAATTCAAGTAAATAGTTCAAAGAGTTTGAGTTTGAGACGTTTTGCGTACGGCGTACGGCAAACGGCGGACAGGCGGACTGACATTTTTTTTTTAAACTCGATAATAATACTTTATTATTAAAATAATAAAGTAAAATATCATATGTTTATGTCTGCTTATTATTATTATTAATTTATTGATAATATAAATTAATAAATTATGAATTCCCAGACGTAATTTGAAAAATTCAATGAGATCATTCAAAACATGATATTTGGGAAAAAACCAGGATATAGGTCAAAAAGGGTATACATGTTTATTAGGTATATAAATTTAATTTATTTGTCTGTTTAAATTTTGAATCACGCCTTAGACAAAACCACGAAACAAGTGAATTGAACAACGAAGCAGTCAAGTTAATACATATCACAAAAAGAAAATTATTACGCTTGAAGTATCAAAATTACATGCGAATTACGTAATTTTATATACAATGATCAATTTTACACATTAAATGTGGAAAATTTCATGCGGTGTTGCAATATTACTACCCAGTCAGTAAATTTAAATGTGTACAAATACGCAGTTTTAAAAATTACTCTCAATTTTGTTAAATTTATTGAAAGTTCATAGATTTACTACATCAATGCGGAATATTTTACTGCTTTAAGGACAGTTCTTTTCACAAAATTTGTTACTGTACAGAAAAAACAGAATGCATTTAATGCTGAGATGCGGTGCAAGGTACTTTGCGTCTGACAACCTCAAAAAACTTTTCAAATAACCGCTAAATAAACTACATTGATTCTGAGCATTAAACTTCTACCCAATAATTATTAAAGTTGCTCCCAAACGATTTGGGATTTTTTTCCATTATAGTAGCTTTAGGTTTAGGTTTAAGAAGGGGCGCAGTGCTAGAACCACCGCGCTCACTAGGCGCCATACGGGTTCATTGCGATCCCTTCAGATTCTCGTGGGCTGTTCCATCCCCTCAAAAACACTCCAATTCCGTGCAGAACCTGACTAGTTTGTCAACCACTAATGACTTCAAATCCTCGATGTTATCGAAGGAAAGACTACCCAGCCATCTCAGTCGCCTTCTAGCGATCCCTGGGCATTCACACATGATGTGAGTGATGTCCTCCACAGCGTACAGATCATGGCAGAACCTGCCCATATCCGTCTTCCATTTTAGTAAAAACATTTGACTGAAATATCGACATAACTCTTTAGGGGTATAGAACAAAAAATTCAGAACCCGATTTTTAGGTGATTATATAGAAAGCCCGTCGAAGTACAAAGCAATTCGAAATTTCATCAGAACTAGTCGATATGTCGGAATTCGTAAAAACATACACAATTACTTTACACCTCTTAATATCGCAAATTAAATTAAGTTTGGGCGTTTATGTGTACCCATGTAGTTAAAGCAAATTCGGTATCTCATTAGACCTAAAAATTTGTCGGAATTCGTAAAAACTAACACTATCACCTTACACCAGGCATCAATCAACATATTGAAAAATACTTAAATTGGTTTTTTGTCAATTATATTTAAAGTTCTTCGAAGTAAAACCGAATTCCACCCAAGAAATATGTCAGAATTCGTAAAAACCTACGCCGTTATTGGTTTAAAAATCGCAAAATTCTGATATTAAGTTTTAGGCGATTGTATATAAAGCGGATTAAAATTAAATTCGATAATTCCACATCATATTAGACGAAGAAGACGTTTAAACTCACACAAACACCTTACACTCTTTGAGGGATTGAATATCGAGAAATGCTTCATGTGATTATATTTAAAACGCTTAAAAAATGAATGCGATATCTAATAAGACCTAAGAAATATGGGAATTCGTGTAAACATACAAGCGTTAAGGGTTTAAACCCTATTAGGGTTTGAATATTGAAAGTCCAGAAAACAGTTTCTAGACGCTTATACAAAGAGTCCGCATAAGTAAAGTTAAATCTGACCTAATAGATATCACGAAATTAGTGAAAATTATTACAAACTATTTTCACGAACAATTTGTTTTGCCTCATATCCGACCTCCCATCACTATACACTACTGTGTATTAAAGACTAACCACCTAATTTCAGTTCGGTATCCTTAAAAAAAAGAAAAATGCAAATCTGAATCCCATTTCTGGTACATCTACATGTTGATACCAATTTTCAATGTTGTATATGCTTTTCTGACCTACGAAAAACACCTGTACAACTTACATACACAAGCCAAATTTCATATTTCAGGCGTTATTGGCTTAAGGGCTCACATACCCCTGCACACGCTGAAAACTGAGTAAATTTGAAAAATTATTATAAAGGTTATGTGGTGAAAAAAAAAATTTAATTGTTGAGTTCACATGTCTTATTAACTATTCAATTATAAAAAAATATTAACATTGTTTTTTACGGGTATAAATGGACTACTTATGAAAACCATGGTGCCTCCTGGCATAGAGTAAGTACTAATAGAGAGACAACTCTCTAACATTGTCTGATCCGTTACTTGTGGGCAATGAAAGCGACTTTGGGGGAAGTGTAAGGAGGTTACTGTTTTCGTACTTGAAAGCTTTCTTCAATGCGAATGATTCCCCTACCCTGATATTTTAAATTTTCGTTTAACGACTACTAGACCTCAAAATTTCCCGCCATGCGTGTTCGAATGCGAGTATCTCACAAGCCCTTTGATCTATTGAATTGAAATTTTTTAAGTGGGTAGACAGGGTAGAGTGGTGACTTTTTGGAGACTGCGGATAAGATGGTGGAAAGGGGAGGGAGCATGAGCAACCGCTTACAAAAGAAAGTTGGAACTTGGAACTTATGTAGATTTTCGACTGTGGAGCCATTTGAAAAAAAAATATAAAAAAAAATTGTTCACGTTCGAAAGGTAGGTATATAACGCAAACCATGGAGCCACAGATAAAAAAAAAGTAATTATTATTTTTCGTTCAGCTATGACCAAAAACTCCAAAAACGCTTGTCCGTTCGTTTGTTGGCAGAATAGCTCAGGAGCGGATGACGGTCACATTTTTTCACGATCAAATACGTTTTGTAAGACTAAGTTCGTTAAGGGGCGATATCATTTCACTCCTTCCAGTACCTCTTATACCAAAGTCCTTAAAACACGTATTAACGATTCTTCAAGTTATGAGCTTAACATTATGCACACATTAATGTTTCAATGTTTCCACTTAAAAAACAGAATAAGAAGCAAACAAATATGTATTTTTACCTGTTACTTCCAAAATGTTAATGTATGCAGCTTTTGTAGGTAGTAATATGGTTCATAAAAAAATAAAATTAAAATGATATTCTTATAATGGGGTTTTCTGAGAAAAACTACATTGATCACTGAATTTTTAGGGTTGACGTAGCAAAAATCTGTGTTTTCGAGTAAATATCTCAAGATTGAGTGCAGTTACAATTTAGACTGTTACATCAAATGAAAGGTAATTCGATTGCCTAAAAAACGAGTTATAACACTTTGCCTTGTGATTATTCGTTTTCAAGATATAACGTTTTAAGTGAGTGAGGGTACCGGTCCAAAACACTTTTCTTAACCACCCTGTATCTCCACTAATATTGAAAATTGACCCACCCTGTGGAACAATTTTTTTCTCCAAATATATCAAGGAATAACCCTTTACAAGGTGGCACACGGAGTGCCAAACACCCTGTATACAAAACCCAAATGTTATCTTCCTGGTATAATTGGTTCGGAAGATATTGTAATCCAAAGTTTTTCACCCCCCCCCCCTACACTCTACTTCCCCTCTTAAAAATCTTAGCACTTGTCTACTCTCATATCCCTTAAGATAACTACAAAGTTTCACACTTCTGGGATCAGTAGATATGGATTTTAGAATACTTCAATCCCAGCTTCGAACGTATCGGACCCATCGTTTTTCCCCGCACTCCCACATCCCTAAACCCTTATCAACCATTTATTTGCAAATAGGTCTGCGATCATAGTACTACAGAAGATCCAAATTTCAGCCTCCTACCATAAGCAGTTCCTGACATCTAGAAAGCAAAATTTTTCATCTAAAACGCGCCCCCCCTCCTCCCCCCGTACACCCCCACCCATCAAAAAGATTTCAATCGTAGGGGGATTTCACCCAATCTACCCAATTTAATATCTCAACGGGTTTGTGAGCTATGCGCCTTCAAACGGTTTTGCGTACGGCGCACGGCGTATTAAAAAATAATAAAGTAAAATGAACTAATATAGGTAGTTGGATACATTGGTGAAAATACGTGTAATTTTAAAAGAACAAGTTAACAAAAATCGAAAAAAACTTGTTGTTTTTTATACCTCGTTATAATACTCATATGCATAAAAAAATAAAATTTCTGTTTGCATGTACGAGCATGATTGAAATTTATGAATATTAGTAAAATATTGGATGGGGCTTAAATCTTATTCGTGTTCACACCGGATACTACCACACTATTCCGTCCATGAAATAAACTCGCAGGAATTGAACCAGATTTAAATAAAAACTGATATAAATACATATTTGTTATTATATCTGGTGAGAGAACTTATTAATCTTATATGTATTTTCGTGAGTACGTAACGTGAAATATGCCATATGAACATTACTAACGCACGAAAACCGCGGATACAACAATATACATAGAAATAAAAAACAATTACAAAATGACATAAAAGTCTATTAAACGGAAATCAGTAAACATTTACTCCAATTCTAATGAGATTACTGCACCACGTAATATCAACCATTTAAAAAAAACGTACTGCAGTCACGATCGGCTGCAAGCCAATCGTATAATACTCTAGATGAATACTGAACTCCGATTTATATTGTAGTTGGGGATAAAGTAGAATAACGTGTGTGCATGTTGTATGTCCTTTATTAAGGACTGCCATTAGATTGCTACTCAAAACTAAAAGACAATATTCAGTGTTTAATTTCTTATCTTGAACTGGTTAAGTTATCGAAAAAAAAGTCCTTTTTGAAGGACTTTCACATGGGAGGTGCACAAAGGACTCACTCGATTTCTTACATATTTATCCTTTTTCTTGGAACCATTTAAAAATGAATGTGTACAAAATTTCAAATTCGTAGCTTGAAGCGTTCAAAAGTTATCGGAAAATATTGTTGAACACGTGTCTTAAGGACATTTTGTATGGCAGCTACCAAAAGGAGTAAAAGGATTTGGCTGATTAGTAAATTCGAACTTCGTTTTTACTCAAAACTAATTTGTTCAAAATTTCCAATTCATAGCTAAAAGATGACTTGAGTTATAGTAAGTTCCGTAAATTAAGTGAAGACGTTTTGACAGGATATTTGTATGGCAGCTACACGAAGGACTAATAGGATTTTCTTCATAATCATACATTTAGCTCCAACTATTGTAAAAATAACACTTACAAAATTTCAAAGACGTAGCTTAAACCCTTCTGAAGTTATCGGCCAATATTCTTATACACGTGTTTAAAGGACATTTTGTATGGCAGCTACCAGAAGGAGTAAACGATTTCGCTGACTAGTAAAGTCGAACTTTCTTTTCACTCAAAACTAATTTGTACAAGATTCCGAATTCGTAGCTAAAAGATTACTTGAGTTATAGTGAGTTTCGTAAATTAAGTGAATACATTTTAACAGGATATTTGTATGGCAGCTACACGAAGGACTAACAGGATTTTCTTCATAATCATATATTTAGCTCCAACTATTGGAAAAATAACACATACTAAATTTCAATGTCATAGCTTAAATCCTTCTGAAGTTATCGACCAATATTCTTGAACACGTGTTTTAAGGACATTTTGTATGGCAGCTACCCGAAGGAGTAGGAAGATTTTGCCTGTTAACGAACTTAGCCTTACAAATTCAACCAAACATCCAGATTCAAAATTTCAAGATCCTAGGTGAAGGCGTTCTTGAGTTATCGTGCTAACGGACAGACGGACGGACGGACGTCAAGCGGATTTGAGGTTTTTGGATACAAATAAACAAAAAATTATATACAACTTTTTTTCGCCCGAGGTTTGGTTCTATGCGTTACAAACTTTTGGGCTGGATTAAACTTATAATACTCTATATGATTTCATCTAGAGTATAAAAATCTGGCAATGGTCTGGGCGAAACTTTATTATATTCGGGTCAAAGTTCGGGAGCGGTCAAAGTCGGAGTATATCATCAGTTGTTCGAAATTATGAGGTTTCTTGGAAAGTTAGTTTTGTTCTTAAAAAAAAATATTTAAAATATAGATTTTTAGCCGATTAAACATTGTAAAAGCCTGTGTATCGTAGACTATTCGAATTTCGGTATATTATGTACACTAAAAGCCCATAGAATTAAAAACGAATTTGCTGCCCTATCAGAATTAAGAGATATGACGAATTGTTAAAGGGTATATAACCCATTACTTCCACTTGGGGTTTGAATTTCGAAGAAATTGTGAAAAAGGTTTTTAGACGATTTCATAAGAAGCAACTTGATATCTCATGAGACACGAGGGATTTTGAAAAATTTGTGAAAACGTAAGCAAACCCTTCACACCCCCTTGTTTTATGAAATTAAAAAAATAGTGAAATTGGTTTTTAGGTGATTACATGAAATGCCGTAATAACCAATTTTATATCTCATCAGAACTAAGGGATGGAAAAATTGTGAAAACATATGCAAACCCTTTGGGGGTTGAATATCCAAAAATTAAGAAATGGGTTTGTAGGCGATTATATAAAAAGTCTGTGGAAGTGAAAAGCGATCTAATATCTCATCAAACCTAAGAAATATGTCGAAGCTTTGAAAATCATACAACCTCCATACACCCCTTAGGATTGAATATCTAAAAATACTGATATTGACTTTTTGGCGCTTATATAGAAAACCTTAGGAAGTAAAAATGAATTCGATATATCATCAGATATGCAACCTCCTTACACCCACTTCGGGGTTGAATATCAAAAAATTCTGAAAGGAGTTAATAGATAAATATGAAGACAACACGAGAAAGTAAAAACCAATTCAATTTCTTATCACTTCTAAAAGATATGACGGAATTCGTGAATCTTGTTCAACCCTTTTATACCCTCTTAGGGGCTGAAAAAGGAAGAAACTTAAAAACGGGTTTTAGGCGATTATTAGGCAAGCCCTTGAAAGTGAAAAGGTAATCGATATCTGATCAGGCCTGAGGGATATGGCAGAATTGGTGAAAAAATATACAACCCCCTTTCCACCCACTTAGGGGTCGAATTTAAAAAAATCCTGAAAACGCTTTCTATGTATTTATATGAAGAAGTCGTATAATAAAAATGAATTCAATATTTTTAAAGACCTAATAGATATGACCAAAACCGTGAACATATATGCATTCCATTTTTACTGATAATTATTTTCGCCCCCTTCCGAATGCCAATAAATATTTGAATTTTTTTTTATCTAAATTAATTTTCTAGTTGATTTACATATACACACCGAGTTTCAACTTTGTAGCATATGCCGTTCCATAGATAGTAAAAACCCCCTACCATACCACCCCTATAAAACATTATATTTTTCCAACATGCTACTAATATAGCTGTATCTAAATACCAAGTTTGAGCTTTATATCATTATAGGTTATTGAGATATAAAAATCGGAACCTTTTCCTTTTCACCCTCCCCCACCCTCACAAAAAAAAATTTTTTTCTGCTAAGGGTCTATTTTAAATAAATTAAATTTTTTTTAAAAAAAATCGATCACAATACTGTATTATTAGAAAATAATAAAGTAAAATTAAGTTCAATATTTCTTACCCTCTTGTTATCCTATAAAATAAAATTTCACCAGAACTAAACTGAAACAACGATGAATGAACTTAACATCATTTAAAATTGTTCCCCTCTTCGGCTAAACTCAAGCTTTTTGAAATAGTGAAGCTTTTTGGGATGGAAGAGCTTTTACAGCTGGAAATTTCAAATCGAATGTATGAAAAACAAATCAGTAGAGAACGGCTATGGGTATGTTTCTCTATTAGATCTTTCTCTATGCTCCTGGTCGGCATCATAACTTCACCAAAAATAATTCAATTTGCAAAAATGAAAAAGAATCTTGTAAAATAATGTAATAGTTTTAGTCTGACGGAGGGAATTTTTTTTTTTTCAAAAATAAATAAGTTACATATTTCAAACTTTAATAATCAGTTTTTTTAAAAAAAAAATGGCGTTTAATAATTTATAAAAAAAAATTTCCAACCACAAAATTAAAAAAAACCTCTCGTCAGACTATAGAAAAAATAGTTATCAAAATTTAAAAAAATTTTTTTTTTAAAAATATTGAAAATTTACTGAGTTATCGTGTCAACCCTGTCTAAAAACATAGTTTCGAGAAAAATGCGTTTAAAGTTTTTGGTAGGTACAACGTGAACTTACGGCTAGTCTCCCATTCTAGCTTCGTACTGTACACCTTCTTGCTTCTTCCTCTTGTATCTTCGTACTTTTCACAGATGGTCCTATAAATAACCTTGTTTTCTATGAAACCCAGCTTTTGCGAAAAAAATTAATGCTAAACGCTGGTGTGGAGTGTAGCGCGGCAATTAGCCAGAAAGCCGCTCCATGCTCCAACCGATGTCTGGTCACATTTATTGCTATAACTTTGTAATGGAGTGGAATTTTCTAAATTCTCAATTTTTTTGAGTAAAAAAAAAAAAAACAATTTTTTGAAAATTTCAGGGTTATATGAGCCCTTAAGTTTGCATATCAGAATGTTATGATTGATCTTATCAAACGCCTTTCTAAAGTTGGTATAAATACAATCTACTTGATGACCCGCTTCGATTACTGGAATGGAGAAATTTGACAATTCCATCAAATTTGTCGTTGTAGATCTGCCTTTGGTAAATCCATGTTGGAAAGGTATAATAATCGATTTGCTATGAAATTTCAAAACTTCACAGACAATCGATTCAAAGAGTTTAGAGGCTAGGTTGGCAATAGGTTGATAATTCCGTATATCTGTCCTCTTGCCCTTCTTCCAAAGTGGTCTAATTGTGGAAAATTTTCAAATGTTAGGGAACACACCGGAAATAAGGGAGGTATTGAATAGGTATCGCAAAGGTGTCATTAATGAAACGCCACAACGTTTCAATACGATAGCCGGTACACCATCTGGACCAGCCCCAATATTATCATTAATATCCGAATGGCAGTAACCAGCGCAGCGATCGACCCTAAAAAAGGAACTAGTGGCTGCGGTTTATTTTTCTAATAAGTTTTTAGCGTTGTCCTTTAACTAAAATAAATCTCTGCGGACGAGAGTGTACTGCGAATTAGTTTATCAAAAAAATAAGCAAAAGTGTCTAAAAAAAATACAAACGCACTTTGCTGTGAAATCACAGGTCTAAACTCTAACTGGCCAGGACCGATTCAACCATATGCGTAGAAAAGAACATGCGCTTAAGCCGGGCGCTGAAATCAGAGTGAAAAAAAGAAGCTTACGGAAGCTCGTACCTACACATGTATTATAAAAGGGAGCTTAACTAAACAATTTTAATTAGATATAATTAAGCTCTTTCTTTTAAATATTTAAACATATTGCCTGATTTTTTAAATACAAAAAACGTATAATTGATGCAGCTTCCGAAGTTGAGGCAATATTTTCCACTATCAGACTAGATCCATTTTCAAACGTCGCTATATCTAATTTCTGCATTGAATAATATAAATTATTTCTCTACTTAACTGGTCATAATCGAAAATGGCCCGATATCTTGAATAACTGTTGGATCCGACTTGTGCCAAAAAAGCTTTTGATGTGTAGAAAATTCTGTGAAATTTGGGTCAAACTAAAAGCTCGCTCTTACAGTATGTGACATTATTCACGAATCGGGTCTTGACTACTTGGTGATAGTATTGAGAACGCTTAGTTTAGCCGTACACCCATCGCAGCGGTTTCTTGTGTGAAACTACTTCAAAATAAAGTAAAAGCGCAGTTTTCCAAGTTAACTTCAAAACTTCTGGTGTCGGCCCTACCATGAACATTTAAAAAAATTCAGTACCTAGTACATACATGGGATGGAGTCTCCCCTGAAAAAATTTTATCTACAACTCCCCAAATATACAAAATTGATATCTTCATTCTATCGATAATTGTCCAAAATAAAGTCACTTTATTCAAAGTCAAACAAATCAATTTAACACTCAGCTAGTGCAATTGACTTTTATCTAATAAAGTTCATGATTGACAGTCAAAAATTGATTGATTCTACATGATCCAAGGTCTCAGCATCAATCCAGTACATCGTATTTATGAAAATAGCCTTCATTTTCATTTTCTCGAATTGAACGTGTCAACTTTTCGATTCCTTCCAAATAAAGATATCCGATAAATCAGGAAAGATTGTTGCGATGACAACATATTAATTTTTCTTTCTTCCTAGTGAAAAGATCAGAAAAGAGGTGTGCTTCAGGTACGGCTAAGATAAATTTCGAAATTCACATTTATAAGATATCTGATATGCTTATATGGTGTTAGTTTGCTTATTGACATTTTTTGATAAGCTTTTTTAGCTATGGCTTAGCGGTGGTGTGGTACTATTTTATACAGTTCCCATTGGCATAGTCAGGCCGGAATTGTTCGTTATTAGCATCTGGATTGAATTAAAATAATTTGACCATCAGTCACCAAGTAAGCCATTGTGTATGATTTGTCAATAGCATGGTTATGGTGACATAAGGAGGAGCTACATAGCTGGGGTATTGTATAAGGTAAAGTGCGGACAAAAGGAACCTGCCTGTAGAAGATATAGCGAATAGATGCAGGTGTGTATTTACTATAATTTTTTTAAGATTAGGCTTCAATGCAAAAGACACCTTTTGATTTTTCTTTTAAATTTTGAATGACGTGATGGATGTTATCAAATTTCTATGTAGCTAAACAGATGAGTTTTTTAATACGAATCTTGAAATGTATAACGGAGAGGTCAATCACAATAGGCCCATTGAAAGAGCATTGAGTTAAAGACCATCTTTAAGTTAAAATAACGTACCGACTAAATAAACAATATAGGCGAAGTATGTTTCAACTTTGTTTCGTATAATAAAAGTTTGTTATTCAATAAATTTTTTATCCCGGCCATTTAACTTGGAAATGGAATCGTTGACCTATTTTTTTCCCAATTTTTTAAAAACCCACTTTGCCACCTCTCATTCAAAGTTTTATCTATTAGTTTGGGTAGGGAACTTTCAAAGTTATTCATATTTAATTTAAACAATTTTTATAATTGAGCAATTCTTTTCTTTTTCTTAAAGTGCAGCTAGGAAAATAAAATGAACAGTACGAGTTGCGGTTTAATTCGCTGGGCAACAAAAGTGATAGCGCCATTGCTACCTTTAAAATACTTATTACGTTTTTGGATCATAGTCCGGAACAGCCACTCTAAAAATTAACTTTTCAAATAGCTTACTGATTAATTTTCCTGAGAAACAAACATGTTTTATTTCGGCACTTCTCCACCCTATGTCACCACTTTCGTCAAAAACTATATTTTTTGAATTATCGCATAATTTAGAGTCACTGAAATCAGATGCTTTCAATTTAAGCCATCCTCCGCCTTCCCTGATAAACTTAAGGGCTCTCGAGATATGAACATTTCTTCAACCACCATCCCTGCCACAACTCCCTAAAAAAAATTCTTCCTTGATGTACCTCTAGTATACTTCTACATCAAATTCGAATTTCCTATATCGTAAGAGCTTCCTGGACTTGGAGGGCCAGTCCTACTTATTTATTACACCCCGGTAGGAAAAGGGTGGGAGTTTTCAGCTGACTATGACATGTTGGAGTTCTCCCAGCTATGCTGCGAGTGCAACTTATACTCATACTCATACTTTAGACCTACTTCCTGAGACGCACTGGTGTTACTGGCTATTCAGGTTAACTCCATGCTCCCCACTCCTTTCTCAACCGGGCTTGGGATCGGCTATGGCGGAGTGTACTAAATTTTAATGTTCTAGCATGAGCGATCCCGAAAATATGATTTTTAGAAAATGAAATTGAATTTTGAGAAAAACAAACAGATCTATTTTTTGAGGCTCCCCTAACATAATAGTAGTTTCAGAAGTATCAAATTCTCAAATTTTCGTTTTAAACCCGCCCCCTCCCTCCAAACCTGCCACCTTGCACTACCCTGCAAAATTTCATCCCTAATTGGGGACCACTCACTTCTACTACTGAACAAATTTTAAAATAATATCATTTGAGGTTTTACGCGTGTATACGGCGGACGTCGGGTATATTTTTACTTAATTATTTTTTAACAATAAAGTATTGTGATCAACATGATATTAAAAAAAAATGTCTACCCTGAAGTTTTGTATTTTCACGTTTTTTCCTCAAAAAAGCAAAAAAAATGTCCGTCTGTCCGCCGTAGACGCCGTACGCAAAAGTGTTTGAAGTCGAGTAGCTCCTAAACCCGTTGAGATGTTAAGTTCACATTTTTTAGGTGGGTAGATAGTGTGAACCTCTACGAGTGGTATCTTTTGGAAGGGCGGTGGTATGAGGGGGAAGATTGGGAGCGTTTTAGAAGAAAAATTTGGGTTTCTAGATCTCAGCAACCGCTTGTGGTAGGAGGCTGAAACTTGGAACTTAAGTTAAACAATGATAGTGGATCCATTTGCCAAAAAAGTGGTGATAGGGGTTGAGAGGTGTGAAAGTGGGAGCTGAGAAACAATGGAAAAATCTGAAACGCTCGAAAGCTGGAATAGAAAACATTCTAAAATTCATATATCCTGAACGGGTAATGGTACAAAGTTGAAACTCTGCGGTTATCTTAAGGTATGCTAGGAGATACTCTTTAGATTCCTCTTTAGGAACTAACATTTTGAAGAGGGAAAGGGGTGTGCAGGTGGGAGATAAAAAACTTTAAATTACAATATCTTCCGAACCAATAGTACAAGGAACACAAAATTTGGGTTCTGTATATAAGATTACAAGTGGAGTCTATTGAACGTAAAATTTTTGAAGGGGGAGGTAGAGCACTGAATTAGGGGAAGAGTAATTTTTCAAAAAATTTAATTATTATATCTGAAGAACAGCATCAGGTATTTTTAAAATTTTACAGAAGTTAGGCCCAGTAGACGTCTTGCAGAGGTGGTGGTGTAAGGGGAGATGGTGGGAACGGGATGAAAAAGAAAAAAATTGATTTTTATTTCTCGAAAACAGCAAAAAATAGAAAGATAAAAATGGACCGCTAAATAGAACCACTGTAGGGGCGTCCTGAAAAAATAAAGTTTTTCATAGAGGTAACAAGCTACGGGGGTGAGGGTGGTTTTCCACATTTTCACGAATTTCGTTATATCTTCTAGGCATTTCGTGTTACCTCATTAATTTTACTACTCTGGGCTTCTTATAAAAGTCCATAGAAAAAACTTTCGATACCCAACCCCTAAGGCGGTGTAAACTGGTTATGTACATTCTCACGAATTTCGATATATTTCTTGGATCTGTCACATTCACTCTCACTTCTAAAGGCTTTAAATTTAATCGGGGAAAACAGATTTAAGTATCTTTTAATATAAAACCACCTGGGGGTGTAAGACATTGTTTGAACAATTTCGACAAACTTTAAGATTTGATGAGATCGAATTCTTTTTAACTTGAATGGGCTTTCTTTATAATCGTCTAAAAATGGGGTTTCAGAATTGTCGATATTTTGTACCATATGTTTTTATTGAAATTTATAAAAAAAATACGTAAATAAAAAAAAAAATCTGCTGTTGACTCCAAAAAAGCAAAAGTTGCAAACTATTATATATTATTTGTTGCAGTTTATAACTTTAATCCAGAGATACAGTGTAGTGTGAGGACGAAAATTTCCCGAGAAATTTCTACACACAAACAATGTAACACTAAATTAAAATATTGAACTAAACATGTAACACTGAATTAAAATATTGAATTAAATACTTCGAAGTAGACAAATAAACAACACTGAATTAAAATAGAAAACTTAGAACTAAGAAACAAACAACAGCTAACATAGAAGACATAAATAAACAAAGAAAGCTGGGAAAAATGTAAGAAGCACGAACACAGAAGACATAAATGGACAAATAAAGCTGAAAAGTAGAAGAAGCACTTTGGCAACACATTATCAAAAACTCCTGAAAAGTCGGTGAGGCCACAACAATGTCTCAGGCATCAGTGCGCGGGTGAATAAACCTACTGACAAAGTTACATACAAATTCCGAATGTACTATATATTGTCGAATGTATAAACCGACCACGAATCACAAAAAAGTGAAAAATCGATGGTACTATAAAAAGACAGATGCATAAACCGACCGAGAATTATGACACGAAGGGATAATTCTTTCATACCGAGTATTAATGAAATAATTCGTGGATGGTACACGTTACCGGAAACATATAAAGGATCAGTGAACAAGCAGAAGGAGGCCAATCAGCAGCAGTCAGTTTGCTAATAAGGTTGTGGAGTTGTACTTCCCCTTATGTCTCGATTACATGTTGGGCCAACCAAAGCAAATGCATATAAGCGCCAACATGTAGACAGGCCACTTGTGTGCGTTGGCTACTTCGCCGCTGTGTCGATGGCGTTGGCCTGTATTTGTCCAACGTCGCGCTGGCGTACGTTGGCCCAACATGTAATTGGGGTATTAGAAGCAACTTTGACCGTTGAGCTCGACCGATTCGACCTATGTCGGAGAGGACAACGCACTGGGAGGACAACCGTCTCTAATATGTTCCCAAGCTGGAAAAGGTTGTGGAGTTGTACTTCCACTTTGAAGGTTTGAGATCGGCTAGTTCATGTCCAAGCAGAGGAGAGCTATGCCAAGCAGCGACGAACCAAACAGCGACAAGCCAAGCAGCGGAGCATGCTTGAACCAAGCAGCGACAAGCCAAGCAGCGGAGCATGTTTGAACCAAGCAGCGACAAGCCAAGCAGCGGAGCAAGCCATACAGCGACGAGCCAAGCAACGACAAACGAAGCAGCGGAGCAAGCCAAGCAGCGACGAACCAAGCAGCGATCAGCCAAGCAGTGGAGCAAGCCAAGCAGCGACGAGCCAAACAGCGACAAACCAACCAACGAAGCAAGCCAAGCAGCGACGAACCATGCAGCGACAAACCAAGCATCGGAGCAAGCCAAGCAGTGACGAACCAAGCAGCGATCAGCCAAGCAGCGGAGCAAGCCAAGCAGCGACGAGCCAAACAGCGACAAACCAACCAGCGAAGCAAGCCAAGCAGCGACGAACCAAACAGCGACAAGCCAAGCAGCGGAGCATGCTTGAACCAAGCAGCGACAAGCCAAGCAGCGGAGCAAGCCATACAGCGACGAGCCAAGCAACGACAAACGAAGCAGCGGAGCAAGCCAAGCAGCGACGAACCAAGCAGCGACAAGCCAAGCAGCGAAGCAAGCCATGCAGGGACGCACCAAGCAGCGACAAGCCGAGCAATAGAGTAGATCAGGCGAACAGAGACAAGATGACAATCAGTAACCAGGGTCAAGTTAAGGCAAGCAGAGTCGTGCCAGGAGTCGAGTTAAATCCAGCTACGACAAGCCACGACGAACGACACCAAGACGAAGAAAGCAGAGGCCACACAGAGAGACGACGACAGCGAAGGCCGAAGACAGGCAAAGACGAAGACAGGAAAGGACGAACACAGGGAAGGACGCGCAGACAGGGAAGGACGAAGACAGGGAAGGACGAAAACAGGGAGAGCAAGGGCCACACAGAGGGACGAAGACAGGGAGAGAGCAGAGAGGGTCAATGCAAGGCGAGTCAAGTCGTACCCACAGAAAATACGAATCGAGTCACGTTCAGACGGCAAGGAGAAAACCCAAAGGAAATCAAGTAATAATTTTAATGTATGTCAACTAGAAGTAATAAAGTGAAGTCTAATAACAAATAAAAATTTTGTAACGGATCCCGGCACCCGTTGAGCCTACCCCGGAAATTCGAGTCGTTACAGTAGGTTACTATGCAATTGCCAACCTAAACAATAACTAAGAGGCTATTTGAAACGAAATGTTTGAGATTATCGGTCGCATAGTAACCTACATCAGATCTCAGCATAAACGCGCTCCTTAATTGCGGCAAAACAAAATTTCAGGGTTTAACATTTATTTGCAATTTCAGGTTGATCACAGTGCATAGTGCAGCACCAGCAACACGTTCCATTTCCGTATTACTAATGTTTTAAATTTCAACTTTCTAACATACACCAATCATGAAAACCCTTTCACATTAAATCAAATCCAAGGTTAAGGATTTAACTAAATACTACATAGCCAATCCACCTACTCATATATCCACGAATTACAGGCTATTTCACGTTGTATAAAAAATAACTTACCCGATCGAATTATACAAAAGATAAATTCTTATGACTCCTCATATAATTTACAAAAATAGCCTCGCCGGAATCAACAAATTGCACGTTCAAGGAATCTTTTACAATTTTTTCACTTTTTGAAAAAAGTATAAAATTGATGTAGAGGTCTTATGGATGCGCGGTACCCACGAGGAATGACAAATTTATGAGCCTAGCCATTTTAATGCGACAGTTTAAGCCCTCGTACACGATCCGACCATCCTTAATTGAGCCCATGTAAAAGCGGACAATTCTGCTGTCCAAATTGTCCATGTCCACATTCATATCACACCTTATGACAAATTAATTAATGACCAACAATGGGAATTTTTTACCGCAACAATAGCAACGCTGCACTACTGCTCGGATATCACTTTCGATGATTTTACTCTTGGTCAAACAACGGCCTTCTACAAGGATTAGCACTTAACCGGTAAAGCAACTTCGATTGCATCTCTCGGTGCACATGTAACAGCGCGTACAGGTAAACAGATCTAAGGTACATCATCTAACTAAACTGCCGTGAGCAATTTCTTCCCGAGCGAGCATATCAATGGCACGATCTGGACGCATATTAAGCAAATGTAAGCCTAAGGTCTTAGCCATGCATTTGTCGAGGAGCCACGGGCTATCTTCGATCCAGCAAGATGCAAAACAGCAACAAATTGCATCGCATCTAAAGTACACTGCTGTACCGGTACACGTTATAAAATTGTTCTAAAAATCTTAGGCGCATTCTCGAGAATTCTATACACCTTTTCGAGTAGAAGTGAAAACCGCAACCGCATATCTCTGACGGATTACACGTTCGATTTTGTGGCGGGACGCTTTTCAGTATTTTTCATATATCAACAGGTGATATGCGATGCCATTTATCATCCAGGTATTATGAAGTAGAAGCGCTCGGATTATGTTTACCATTTGATAATCGTTTTCAAGTCATAAATAATCCCCTAGTTGAATGTTAGGGGATTTGCATTTGGATTACGATTGCAGCTCGTAGGGCTTTCCGTTTGATTTGAAAGTTTTAATCGTCTCGTGGACGCTTGTTTCGATGCATTTTTCATTATGTCGAATTTATGATAAGAAGTAGACTGGATACCTTCTTATGCACCGCACTTATGAAAATTTTTATGGTCAAATTATTCGAATGGATTTTTTTTATATATTCTTACAAATAGTATGAGAAACTCTTACCGAAAATTTAATAAATTGTTTGTGAAATTATTGGGTGTGGATTTATTTGCCTATCTATTGTCAACAAGAATTAAAAGGGCCAATCTCTAAATGTCGTTTTCTGGAATGTATATATTTACTTTATTATTTTTTTTAATAATAAAGTTTTGTGATCGACTTCAAATTTAAAAAAAAAAGTTTTCCCGAAATTTTGTATTACTTTTTTATTTTCTAATAATACAGTATTGTGATCGATTTTAAAAAAAAAAAATTTGCTACCCTGAAAAATTTTTTTTTTGCATTTCATGACTTGTAGACACGAAAAAGGCAAAATAAATTTCAGTCCGTCTGTCCGCCGTACACAAAATCATTTGAAGGCTCGTAGCTCCCAAACGGTTTGAGATATTAAATTGAATTTTTTTTTATGAATAGAGTGGGTAGGCCCCTTGAAGTGACCAAATTCTGTGGGGTGGGAGTGTGAGGGGGGAGGAGGGGGTAGCGTTTTAGACGGAAATTTCGGTTTTTAGATCTCAGCAACCGCTTATGCTAGGAGGCTGAAATTTGGAATTTATATAGAACTTTGGTAGTGAACCCATTTGCATAAAAATTGACAATATGGGTGAAAGAGTGTGGGAGTGGGGGGAAAAATAATGTATCCGAAACGCAAAAAAGCCGAGATCGACACGTTCTAAAATCCATTTCTCCTAAACGGTTAAAGTTACAAAATTGAAACTTAATGAATATCTGTAGGTATACTAGGAGAATAGATGGCAAACAAATTTTTGAGTTGGGGCAGTGGCGTACGAGAGTGGGGGCTTAAAAACTTTAGATTATGATATCTCACGAACCAATTGCACTAGACAAATAAAATTAAGTTTATGTATAAAGGTTGACAAATGAAGTTTGCTGAAAGTAAAATTTTTTAAGGATGCGGTGGATCATGAAAGTGGAAGGGATGCGAATTTTTCTAAAAAATCACGTCTCATATCTCAAGAACAGTATGAGGTATAGGGTGTTTTTTTAGGTGCATGAGAACTTTCGATATCGATAACTGTGGTTTGACAGCTGAGAATGTCAAACTGTGTTGACATTTCTCTTCAGCAAGGTTTGGCGAGTCATCATGAATCGTTTAACGCTAGAACAACGCTTCCAAATTGTGGAAATTTACTTTGGAAAAAATAAATCTGTTCGCGAAGTTCATAGAGCACTTCGTCCATTTTACGGTCAACATAATCGGCCATGCTGACTGAATTTTTGTTTCCAAAAATTAATCAGATAAACATCGCCGACATTTGGTTCCAACAAGACGGCGCAACTTGCCATACAGCGCGCTTAACAAACGATTTATTGCAAAATCAATTTGGTGACTACTTGATTTCCAGAAGTGGTTCTGTTAGCTGGCCCCCTCGTTCGTGCGATTTAACGCCTCTGGATTACTTTTTATAGGGCTATATAAGTCATGCGTTTATACCGACAAACCAGCAACTCTTGAAGCATTGGAAGCCAATATTCAAGCCACTATTGACGCCATACGTCCAGATTTATTGGAAAAAGTAGTCAAAAATTGGACTGATCGAATGGACCATGTAACTTGTAGCCGCGGCGGACATATGACGGAAATCATAATTAAAAAATAAATACCATGAAATTATCTACCAGAATATAATAAAAAAATTTCATTCCAATAATATTTCTGTCTTGTATTATAATTTTAAGTTTTCATGCACCTAAAAAAACACCCTATAGATGCTTAAAATTTTTACCAGAAGTAGGTCTAATACACCGCTATCATTTTGGGTGTTAGGGTGTAGAGGGTGAGGGTGGTGGAGGGTGAAAAGGAAAAAGTTCTCAAAAACCTATAATGATATTAAGCTGAAACATGGTATTCAGATAGATCTATAGTAGTAGCATCTTGAAAAAATATAATTTCTTATAAGGGTAGTATGGTACGGGGGTGGGGAATGTTTTTCCTATCGATAGAACGGCTTATGCTACAAAGTTGAAACTTGGTATGTATATGTCAATCAACTAGAAAAGTAATTTAGATAAAAAAAAATTTCAAATATCCATTGGTGTTCGGAAGGGGGGCGAAAAAATGTATCAGTGAAAATGGAATGCATATATTTTCACGAGAGTAAGAAATAACCAGGAGGCTATTTGGAACGTTATTTTTTAGGTTGTCAGTCGCATAGTAACCTATACAGCATCTCATCATTAAACACGTTTCGGACTTCTACCCATAAAATAATAAAGTTGCGCCCAGACTGTTAGCAGATTTTTTCAACTGCCATACCCTTAACGCGAGTAGTCAAGTTAGCGATCGATCCTAGTCATTCCATGTGAGAATCTTCACTCACTCCCTTGGAGCCGGAAAAAAACCAAAAATTTTTGAAAAATGTTTATTAAAAACATACTGCAGTCACGATCGGCTGCAAGCCAATCGTATAATACTCTAGATGAATACTGAACTCCGATTTATATTGTAGTTGGGGATAAAGTAGAATTACGTGTGTGCATGTTGTATGTCCTTTATTAAGGACTGCTATTAGATTGCTACTCAAAACTAAAAGATAATATTCAGTGTTTAACTTCATACCTTGAACTGGGTAAGTCATCGAAAAAAAATGTCCTTTTTAAAGGACTTTCACATGGGAGGTGCAGGAAGGACTCACTCGATTTCTTACATATTTATCCTTTTCCTTGGAACCATTTAAACTCAAACACTCAAACTTCGTTTTCACTCAAAACTAATTTGTACAAAAATCCGAATTCATAGCTAAAAGATTACTTGAGTTATAGTGAGTTTCGTAAATTAAGTGAATACATTTTGACAGGATATTTGTATGGCAGCTACACGAAGGACTAACAGGATTTTCTTCAAAATCATATATTTAGCTCCAACTATTGGAAAAATATCACATACAAAATTTCAAAGACGTAGCTTAAACCCTTCTGAAGTTATCGGCCAATATTCTTTAACACGTGTTTTAAGGACATTTTGAATGGGAGCTACCATAAGGAGTAAAAAGATTTCGCTGACTAGTAAAGCCGAACTTTCTTTTCACTCAAAACTAATTTGTACAAAATTCCGAATTCGTAGCTAAAAGATTACTTGAGTTATAGTGAGTTTCGTAAATTAAGTGAATACATTTTGACAGGATATTTGTATGGCAGCTACACGAAGGACTAACAGGATTTTCTTCATAATCACATATTTAGCTCCAACTATTGGAAAATTAACTCATACAAAATTTCAATGTCGTAGCTTGAACCCTTCTAAAGTTATCGACCAATATTCTTGAACACGTGTTTTAAGGACATTTTGTATGGCAGCTACCCGAAGGAGTAAGACGATTTTGCCCGTTAACGAACTTAGCCTTACAAATTCAACCAAACACCCAGATTCAAAATTTCAAGGTCCTAGGTCAAGGCGTTCTTGAGTTATCGTGTTCACGGACAGACGGACGGACGGACGGACGGACGGACGGACGGACGGACGTCAGGCGGATTTGAGGTTTTTGGGCACAAATAAACAAAAAATAATATATAACTTTTTTTCGTCCGAGGCTCGGTTCTATGCGTTACAAACTTTTGGGCTGGATTAAACTTATAATACTCTATATGATTTCATCTAGAGTATAAAAAAGTATTACGTAGGTTGCTACCTAAGTTTTGAGCTATAGCAACACTGATGTGAATACGTCAAATCTGACATTGTGGTCGTAAAGTTTGACATTTTTAGTGGCGAACGTACTCAGAACGTGTTGTCATACGAGTGCTATTTGTGTTGTTTACAGATACCTGAAATATTCATCTTGGTCGAAAAATGGAATTAAATCGGGAACATTTTCATGCGATAATTTTCTATGACTTTCGACGTGGATTAAACCAACAGCAGTGTGTCGATCAACTCGCTTCAACTTTTCGTGATGAAGCACCATCTCGAGCTACCGTGTTTCGCTGGTTTTCTGAATTCAATCGTGGTCGAACGATACAGGACGAATTTCGTGAAGATCGTTCAAAATCGACAGTTGTGCCAGAAAACATCGATGCTGTACGTGAACTGATATTGCAAGATCGTCATGTGACACACCGTGAGATTAAGGCATTCCTGGGTATTAGTTCCACTCGCATACATTCAATATTGCATGAACATTGGCTGTCAAAAAGATTTGTTCGCGTTGGATACTGCATAATTTGACAATCGCTGCGTTGGCTTGCGCTGACTGCGTTGGCTTGCGCTGCTTGCGTTGGCTTGCTCTGCTTCGTCGTCATCTGCACTTGCTCAGTTCTTCGTTCGATTCAGACTTGCTTATTGATGGAAGTACAACTCCACAAGAGCAATAGCACAAGTCAGTTTCAGCTCAGTTTCTCAATATTGTTTCAAAGAAAGGAAGTACAACTCTACTATCTTTGTCACAGCATGAGTACTGCCGACTGACTTGCTCCTGGTCGATTCGTTTTCATATATATTCTGTGGTAACCATTTCTTATCCGTGAATTATTTCGTATTTATAATTCGTGGTTGGGACATGTACTTCTCGGTATATAGTCCCACTGAGACTTGTGTACTTGTCAAGTCATCCGATCACTGTCCGGTCCTTCTCTTCTTGGGGGAGGATGACTTTGGACCGGATCAACTGACCAGTCGCTTTGTCCATTGGGACAAATTTCCAGAAGCCATGAACACGGCACTGGATTGCGTCGAAAGGGTTGACACCGTCGATGATATAGACTGAGTAGTTGAAAAATTTCAAGACTGTATCGTTCAGTCGATTGAATCCGTCACTACCTGTAGATCGTTCGAAAATCCGAAGGGTGCTTTACCCAGATTCATTCGGAACCTGAAGAAAGAACGAAATCGCATTCGAAGGCGATATCGACGTACTTTGGACCCCAGTCTTAGGCGGGAATGCAATAGGTTAAATCAGCAAGTCAGATATTATATGTCTGACCTGCACAACGCTCAATGGCAAGATAAACTTGAGCTCGCCTCAGAAAATGACGATGTGATGTGGAATCTCTCTAAGAGTCTTAGAAAGAAGGCATCACATGCGAGCCCCCTCCAGGGAACCGGAGGCATAGTGTATTCAGATAAGGACAAGGCGGAATGCTTTGCCAACTCTTTGGAGTTGCAATGCAAACCAAACTTCACCCATGCCGATCTCGATCATATCGAGCGCGTGGATCATTCAGTTCGACTCACCCTGATTGAAGCTGAACTAGAACCTCCACCTGTTCCTGTTTCCCCTGAAGAGATAGAATACTTACTGACTTCTCTCAAAGTCAGGAAGGCTCCAGGTCCGTGCGGCATTCACAACAAAGCATGCAAGTTGTTACCGCGCTCCTCAATTATGCAATTGGTCACCATTATAAATGGTATATTGCGATGCGGCTACTTTCCTTCTCTTTGGAAGGTAGCTGACGTAATTATGATCCCCAAAGCGGGGCAGAATGGTCTCCTTCTTCAGAACCATCGACCAATTAGTCTTCTTTCTGCACTTGCCAAAGTAGCTGAAAAAGTTATTTTGTCTCGTCTACAGGAACATGTGGATGACAACGGGGTACTCCCTGATGAGCAATTTGGATTCAGATCCGGCCACTCGACAACTTCCCAATTAGTTAGGGTTGTTGAACAAGTCACTGACGGATTCAACAGAAAGCAATACACCGGGGCTGTATTCTTAGATGTCGAGAAAGCCTTCGATAAGGTCTGGCACAATGGTCTTGTGTTCAAACTCACAGATCATGATTTTCCTCTAAATCTCGTGCTCCTTATTAGCTCATTCTTAGCGAACAGGACATTCAGGGTTAAGGTAAATGGGGAGAGATCGTCCCTGAAACCCATCGAGGCTGGTGTTCCTCAAGGGTCGACCCTGTCGCCCTTGTTGTTTGCTATATATATAGCGGACGCACCCAAAACTGACAACGTCAATACTGCTTTTTACGCTGATGACACAGCTCTTCTGTGTAGCTCATGGAGCCCAGTTAAGATTACCAAGTGTTTGCAGAAAGCTGCAAACGACATGGAAAACTGGTTTAAGCTCTGGCGCATCAACGTCAACCCCAACAAAAGCGAAGCCATTCTCTTCGGAAGAAGAGGTAAGCCCCCAAGTGGCCATGTTTCCATCTTCGGTGATTCCATTCTCTGGAAACCAGTTGTCAAATACCTCGGTCTCATGCTAGATAAAGGTCTGTACTTCAGCCCCCACATTCAGTTTGCTGTGGGAAAAGCCCGTAGAGTTTCATTTATGCTCAACCCGATGACAAACCGCAGGAGTAAGCTTTCCCGACGGAGCAAATTACTGCTATACAAATGTATAGTCCGCTCCATTCTCTGCTACGCCTCCCCCGCCTGGGGCCACTTAGCTAACTCACACGTTAATCGGCTTCAAAGAAAGCAAAACGTGTGCCTTCGAGCGGCCATGGGTGCCCGATGGTTTGTCAGAAACAACCAACTTCACAGGGAGGCAGGCCTACCCTCAATTAGGGAATATCTCAAGGAACGGGCCTTGAAGCATTTCTCTTCGTCCTCTTCGCACACCAATCCGTTGATCCGTCATAGTGTGGACTATGACGAGCGTTGTCAACGCAAATATAGGCGCCCTAAGATGGCTCTTCTTACCAACTGAGGATCTTAACGATCCTTAGTCTGTATGGTCGGATCTACTCGTTGTCCTTTACGGACTCGAATTGCCTCTGATCATAGTCCATAGTGGACTTAGTTCACTATACAAGCATTCTCGCAGGTTTTCCATGGTTCCCTGCGTGCTTGGATAAATATCAATGCTTTATAAAGTCGGCCATGGCCGCACATTTCGATATTTGGTTTCATTTATCAGTTTTTTACTAATTATTGATTTTTTCTAGCACGTTCGCCGCACGACTATATTAAATTTTAGTTTTTCTGCGTAAGGCAGAATCCATTGATGGACTATTGGTCCCTGTCTGGAAGTGATCCTTGGCGGGTTGAGGCGATCTTTTTAGACTGTCTCTACTCTGTCTTTGGTGATCGACTAGATAGGCTCTGGTATGCTCCATCTGCTAGGCAAAGGTGGCCTAACCGCCAACTCGCACTAATCACTCTTTAAATTTTTTCTTTTAAATTTACACTAAAGTAACTTCAGACAATATATTGATGCCCTGGCCTCTCCAGTCATTAATTACCACTTTGCTACATTAATCGTACCATTACACATTTCATAAAAAAAAAACCGTTACCCTGTCGGGAATTTCAGATGAAGGAGTCAGCGCCTCGGGCGCGACTCATCTATATGTTGACGGAGCCCTTCGGGCTCCTTGTCAGCTCCAGTATTTCATGTACTTGTCAGCGGGTTTATCTGCCACGCTGCGTCGCCTGGGACGTCGTTGTGGTTCTGCCGGCTTTTACCAGGTATATTCCAATTTCTGGTGATGTGTTTCAGCTTTGTTGTGTCATTTCTCAGGCTGCCTTACATGTTTTTATGCTTTTATTTCATTTATTCTTTTTCAGGCTATATGTTCTCTGTTACATGTTTTGTATTATAGTTTAAAGTTCTTAGCGCTAAGTTTTAATTCATGATGTTTTGTAATTCTAAGTTTTTAATTCATCCTTGTAATTGAGTGTACTTGTTTCTCAGGCGATTGGTGTTAGTGGAAACTTATCCCAAAGTTTCCGTCCTTACACAACCTACGTATTATATATAAAATATTTTCGTATTTGAAGGACATTAAAGGGCCTGAGAATGTTTTGTACGCAATAATAAAATCTGACCTGCTTTAAGGATAAGGGGTCCAAAGTGAAGTCGCTGTCAGACGCTCGAATTCAGTATTTTCATCCCCAATTATTCAGATGACTTTTCAGGGCAGATCCTCATATGTTATACAATTTGAAAGGGCAAACACCAGCCCCACTCTAATCTTGATTTGGTAGCATCTCCACAGGTAACATTAATCACGTTTTCTATTTTTTTCCACCTCTTGTTGATACCATAAGCCCGATGAATTTATGGATATCGGAAACTCTGCGTGGAACCTAAAAACACTTTCCGTTACACCGTTTTCACGTAAATCAAACGAAACAACAGTCCGGAAAATGAAGAAAATACCTTTTTTATACTATAGAATTCTAAGATAGTGCGTGGGTTCTTGCTATTATTCCAAATAGGACGGAATGCATCTCGAAGCCTTCTAACAAAAGACTCGCTAGCCATTAGGTTAGTAAACTTGAACTTGTACAACGGGCTTAGAATTGATCTCCTGAAGATGTCCAGATGGTTAAGAAAGGTGCGCGACACATTCACGATACATAAAAGATTATTTCAACAATAATTCGTTTTCTTTTTTATTAAGTCGAGGAAAAACTAAAGAAAAAGAAATGTGTCTCGGGTGTAAAGGTCCGAAAAGATACTTCTTTTGATTTTCGGTCTTTTTTATGGAAATAGTTTTAACATCGGTCTATAAAAGCATGTCGACCCGATCAAATTTACATTTTCAGGAAATCCTCCTATGAATGTCTTCAGTAAATTTATTTGAATTAGTTTGCGCTTGACGGAGAAACAAAATGAAATGTTAAGTTTATTCAATTTTAACTAAATTATCGACTTATTTGGACTTAATTTTTTGTCAGATTATTCAAAAGTGTTTCAAACGATCTTCGATAATTTCGTTTTAAATCAGTCACTGGCGCCTAATATCGCACGTACCTCTAATCGAAATCTCAGTGATAAAACACCTGCCAGGTGCCCCTCGAAATGGGGTTAAAAGTTGAAAGCGTTGTTTCGATCGTTCGATCGATACCACCGTTCTATTCATCCCGTAGTTTTATGATCGTAAATATTTTCAATATTTCTGTTTACTACACAAACTTGCCGACAAAAATAAAAATTTTTTATTTTCACACATCTTAAGTGGCTAACTGCCTCCGAGATAAGTCCCAAGGCAGGTCCACCTTCACTTAGCCGGTGGTCATAAAAAAAACCGATCTTTTCACTCGATTTACCTGCCTGCGATATACCTGGGGATGCAAGTTGTGCAGAAGATCTTAGAGGCTGCTGTATCTTTTCGATACTATGCGCACGGAGTCACCTTACACTCGTTGGACGATCGATTTCAATGTGTCCGCCCAACTAAGATGCTACCGCAATGCCGTGACCTTTTCAAACGTTTCGTTCGTGGGATCAAACAAGTCGAAAGAATTCAATTTCAAATTTATCGCTCTGATTGACAATCGGTAATTGTGGGATTGACAGTCGGGCATTTTGGGGCGTAGGCATATTTTGATGGGTATTAAGACGACTATACAAAGATGCGGGAAGAATCGATGAGATGACGATGCTGACAATGTTGTGATCGATAACTATTTAAAAAAAAATTAGTGATTGACCTTTGTAGTGTGACGATGGGTGAAAGGGATTAAAATGCACACGGTGATATCGGAGTCAGCTTGGAATTCGTATCAATCAGCCCTCTGGGATTTTGGTAGCTTAATGGCAACATCGGGCTCCCCGAAGAGTCATACCTCCATGACATCTCCTTTGTACATCAAGACTGAATTCACCTTTCAACGCCCAGCATATAAACAGCCCTTCTGTGAAGTAGCCCATTGTAAGGAGCAAATTCCAATCCGAAAGCGATGAAAGTGGTTATTGTTTGATGCAATCATTTACTTACTTTTTACTTTGCTTTATTTACGGATAAATCCATTAATTTTAAATAGGTATACATTTAAATGAAGAAAGACAGTTTAATAATATGTTCAAATGTAATCCACTGGTTTCAAAACATGTATCAAAAGTTTGCTAAAGATATGATCCATGGAGAAAATTATTGAAGTTTAAAAGAAAAAGGAGGAAAAATATAATAATAATATTTATTTTTAATATAACTAAATACTCATAGATAGTGGCAGCGTGCATTGTTATAAAGTTGGGAGAGATACATGTAATTGGATCCGAAAAACCGAGCAAAACAATATCTGTCGTTTCTAATACACCAACTTCTATCAATAGCTTCCGAACTGTTAATGTTACTTAGATAATTAGATCGTCGTTGGAGGAAAATGCATGCAGCTTTAAAAAACTTTTGATAATTGTTTTATGTGACGTTATAGTTAAATCATACCCTTTTACTTTATTATTTTAATAATAAAGTATTGTTATCGATTTTTAAAAAAAAAATTTGCTACCCTGATAAATTTTTTTTCCACGTTTCATGACTAATAGACACCAAAAAAGCAAAAAAAAATTTCAGTCCGTCTTGTGCGCCGTATGCCGTCCGCCGTCCGACGTACGCAAAATGGTTTGAGGACTTATATCTCTCAAACTCTTTGAGCTATTAAGTTGAATTTTTTTTTGTTGGTAGACTGAGCAGACCCCTTCAAGTGGCCACCTTTTGAGGGGTGGGGGTTTGAGGGGGGAGGTGGGGGGAGCATTTTAGACGGAAAATGTTGGTTTCTAGATCTCAATAACCGCTTAGGCTAGAAGGCTGAAACTTGGAATTAATATAGAGCATCGATAGTGGACCCATTTGCAAAAATATTGTTGATATGGGTGAAGGGGTGTGGGAGGGGGGGGGGGAATAATAATGCGTCCGATACGCTTGAAAGCCGAGATTGAGACATTCCAAAATACATATCTCCTAATCGGTTAATGTCACAAAATTAAAACTTGATGGACATCTGTGGGCATACTGGGAGAATAGATCCGAAACAAATTTTTGGGAAGGGTCAGTGACGTACGAGGGTGGGGGTTGAAAAATTTTACATTACGACAACTCACGAACCAATTGCACTAGACAAATAAAATTTGTTTTCTGTATAAAGATTGACAAATAAAGTTTGTTCAAAGTAAACTTTTTTAAAAGGGCGGTGGAGCATGGAAGTGGAGGAGGTAAGAATTTTTTTAAAAAATCACGTCTCATATCTCAAGAACAGTGTAAGATAGATGCTTAAAATTTTTACCAGAAGTAGGTCTAATATAATTTCAGGTCTGAGGGTGTAGAGGGTAAGGGTGGGGAAAGGTGAAAAGTAAAAAGTTCCGATTTTTATATCTCGAGAACTTATAATGATATAAAGCTGAAACTTGGTAGATAGATAGAGCTGCAGTAGTAGGATGTTGGAAAAATATAATTTTGTATAGGGATAGTATGGTACGGGGGTGGGGGGTGTTTTTCCTAACTATAGGACGGCTTATGATAGAAAGTTAAAATTCGGTATGTGTATATAAATCAACTAGAAAAGTAATGTTGATTAAAAAAAAATTAAAATATCCATTGGCGTTCGGAAGTATGGCGAAAAAAATTATCAATAAAAAAGGAATGCATATATTTTCACGATTTTCGTCATATCTATTAGGTCTTTCCAAATATTGAATTATTTTTTTTTTGTACGGATTCTTCATATAAGTACCTAGAAAGTGTTTTCAGGATATTTTGATATTCGACCCCCAAGGTGGTGTAAAGGGGATGTCTACATTTTCACGAATTCAGCCGTACCCCTCAGGTCTGATTAGATATCGAAAAACTTTTCAGTTCCACGGGCTTACCTAATAATCACCTAAAACTTGTTTTCAAGTTTTTTCCTTTTTCAACCCCTAAGAGTGTAAAAACGGGTTGAACCCGTTTTCACGAATTCCGTCATATCTCTTAGAAGTGATAAGACATCGGATTGGTTTTTACTTCATTTGGCTTTCTTTATATATGTCTAAAAACTCATTTCAGGATTTTTGGATATTCAATCCCTAAGTGGGTGCAAGGGGGTTGCATATGTTTTCACAAATTCTTATATATTTCTTAGTTCTAATGAGATATTGAATTAAATTTTACTTCCTAAGGCTTCCTACATAATCGTCAAAAAGTTGATTTCAGGATGTTTGTTTTCAACTCCAATAGGACATAATGCTTTCGACATATTTCTCAGGATTGATGAGACATTAGATTGGTTTGCACTTCCACGGACTTTTTATATTATCGACTGCAAATGCATTTCCGATTTCATGTAATGACCCAAAACCAAATCACGAAAAACCTTCTAATGGCGTTAAAACTGATATTATACTAGGACTAGACCTCTCAATTATGTAATTCATATGTTGTATGTGGCAGCGGCGTAAGTATTCTAGCGCGACCCCATTCTAACCACTTCCCGAACTTTTTTCTAGGTTTTCAGTCACATAGTAACCTGCACCGCATCTCAGACTCTTAAACTCGTTCCGAACTTCTACCGAAAAAATAATAAAGTTGCGCAAATTTTTTTAGTACATTCCAGAGTAAAAAGTTTAGCTCATCGCCTTTTATTTAAAAATTGGGATCGTTGACTAATATTTTATTCTTGGTATTTTGAAATTTCATTGAGTAATCTTTAATTATAGGCTAAGATTATTGCACTAGCACAACTACTTCAGAAGTTATCTTCATTTAACTGAAACTATTTTATTATTTGAGGAATTCTTTTTTTTCATAAAGTGCAATTAAAACTTTCTATTGATTCAATTATCAATAATTTGTTGAAACAGCAACATAGTTTCAGTTAAAAATAAATTGAAAACACGGTTTAAATGACTAGATTAAAAGTATTAAGTTTGCTTAAATTTAAACACACAATTTCAAACAAAATAGGTAAGGTTATTATTTAGTTAAAAGACTTCTAAAAAACAATAAGGTATTTAATTGTTGAACCCTGACCCTGGATGTTCGCTTTGGTGAAATAAACTGAATTTATCGTAACTTTTGTAGAAATCAGAAAACAGGTAGGGGTTGGTAGAGGCTTGTGGTATCAACAGATTCCTAGAAAGAGGGACTATTTGTTGTAACTACTATTCTTTTTATATATTCTTTCAACGCCATATTATGGTTGTCCCTAAGTTGTTGTTCAAGATCAACATATCGGGACCAAAAAAACATCTGTTATTGTTTTAATTGTACTTTATTAAAAAATCTGCCAATGGCCTGGGCGAAACTTTATTATTTTTCGGGTCAAAGTTCGGAAGCGGTTAAAGTCGGAGTATATCATCAGTTGTTTCGAGATTATGACGTTTCTTGGAAAGTTAATTTTGTTCTTAAATTAAAAATATTTAAAAAGCCCGTGTAAACTATTAGAATTTCGGTATATTATGTACACTAAAAGGCCATAGAAGTAAAAACGAATTTGTTGCCTTATCAGACTCAAGGGATATGACGAATTGTTAAAACGTATAAAAACCCATTACTTCCACTTGGGGTTTGAATTTCGAAAAAATTGTGAAACAGGTTTTTAGACGATTTCATAAGAACCAACTTGATATCTCATGAGACACGAGAGATTTTGAAAAATTTGTGAAAACGTAAGCAAACCATTTACACCTCCTTGGTTCTTGAAATTCGAAAAATCATGAAATTGGTTTTTAGGTCATTACATCAAATGCCGTAATAACCAATTTTATATCTCATCAGAACTAACGGATGGCAAAAATTGTGAAAACACATGCAAACCCTTTGGGGGTTGAATACCCAAAAATTGAGAAATGGGTTTGTAGGCGATTATATAAAAAGCCTGTTTAAGTAAAAAGCGATCTAATATCTCATCAAACCTAAGGAATATGTCGAAGCATACTACCCCCTTACACCCCTTAGGATTGAATATCTGAAAATACTGAAATTGACTTTTTGGCTCTTATATGGGAAACCTTAGGAACTAAAAATGAATTCGATATATCACCAGATCTAAGCAATATGTAGGAATCTGTGAAAACATATACAACTTCCTTACACCCACTTGGGGGTTGAATATTTAAAAATACTGAAAGGAGTTAATAGATAAATATGAAGACAGCACGAGAAAATAAAAACCAATTCAATTACTTATCACTTCTAAAGGATATGACGGAATTCGTGAAAACTTATTAAACCCTTTTATACCCTCTTAGGGGCTGAAAAAGAAAAAAACTTAAAAACAAGTCTTAGGCGATAATTACGCAAGCCCGTAAAAGTGAAAAGATATTCGATATTTGATCAGACCTTGAGGATATGGCAGAATTCGTGAAAAAGTATACAACCTCTTTACACCCTCTTAGAGGTCAAATTTCAAAAAATCCTTAAAACGCTTTCTAGGTATTTATATGAAGAAGCCGTAAAATAAAAATGAATTAAATATTTGAGAAGACCTAATAGATATGACGAAAATCGTGAAATTATATGCATTCCATTTTCACTGATAAATATTTTCGCCCCCCCCCCCCTTTCAATCGCCAATGAATATTTTAAATTTTTTCTTATCCAAATTACTTTTCTAGTTGATTTACATATACATACTGAGTTTCAACTTTCTAGCATAAACCGTTCTATAGATAGGAAAAACATCCTGCACCCCTGTACTGTGGTATGGTAAATTTTATTTTTACAAGATGCTACTACTATAGCTCTATCTAAATACCAGGTTTTAGCTACCTCTGGTAAAAATTTTAAGCATCTATCTTACACTATTCTTGAGATATGAGACGTGATTTTTTAGAAAAATTCGTATCCCCTCCACTTTCGTGCTCCACCAACCCCTTAAAAAATTTTACTTTCAGCAAACTTCATTTGTCAACCTTTATACACAAACCGAATTTTATTTGTCTAATACAATTGGTTCGTGAGATATCGTAGTCAAAAGTTGTTTACCCCCACCCCCGTACGACACTGCCCCACTCAAAAATTTTTTTCCGATCTATTCTCCTAGTATACCTACAGATATTCAATAAGTTTCAATTTTGTGCCGTTAACCGTTTAGGAGATATGGATTTTAGAATGTTTCGATCTCGCCTTTTTTGCGTTTCGGACGCATTATTCCCCCCCCCCCCCACACACCACACCCCTTCACCCATATTGACAAAAGTGTATATTTAGCACTCTTTAAGATACACCTGTTTCTACTTTTAGTATTATTTCTTAGTTACTTACTCTTAGTAAAACCCTTGGTTGTAGGTGGGAATCGAACCCGCGATCAATTGTGGTTTTGCTGCGTATGTTTGGCGCGTGTAGCCACTATGAAAACGAAGGCGTTTCATTTTCACTTCAGTAGAAAACCAAATCGAACGAAGCGTCCAACTTCGTGGTTTCATATATTACATGTTTTTCGTCGTAAAATCCAAATAGATACTAGAATTACACGAAAAAGAACGTAATTTTCAATTCATATATAAATATAGTTAATTTTATGAACAGTTAACCCTACGGGTGCTCTGTAGTCTACTTATAAAAACGCCTAAGATGTAATTTTTGGTCTTTTTTACTATTACCCCAATGAAGTGAAAAGCATTATTATCACGAATTAGTGAATATCTCTTAAGACCAATGATTTTCACTTGAAACTGCCACTTATAGAAACGCCTAAAAATTTGTTTTGGAATTTTTCGATGTTATGTTTCCACAAATACTTGAATTTCTCTCTGGTCGAGATATTAAATTGGTTCTGCAGGGTACTTATACTAAAGCCACACCTGGAGTAACATGAACGCACCTGCCGGGGGCATGAAAGAAAGAGGACATAACTAAGATGAAAACACGTTGAAGGATCGCATTTAAGACATTATTCGTATGAGATGCTTTGCACAGGGAACACAATGTTTCTAGAGAGTCATGTACAACAGAACAATTTTCTATGGTCGAGAATGTTATGCCATATGTTATTTTCTCATTCGGGGGTTACACAAACATTAGCCGGATATTAGAACCCCAGGCACAGGTCCTGCGGATAAGCACAATTGCTGCTCTTTCCCTATATCGCCATTGGTGGTCATACGGGAGAAGAATTTATGCCTGTCTTTTATTAAAAAAAATTTACTACCCCTAAAACATAGGACAAGGAAAAGGGTTTTTTTTCTTTTTGATGGCGGTTGATCACAAGTATCAATACTTTTGAAAGATTAAAGTAAAAAAAAACAAGATTAGGTTTATGATCCATATTCGTTCGTTACTTATAAGATCAAGAAATGCCGTGTCGTACCTGATTTCTTAAAAAAAATCTTACCGCAATTTTAATTTGATTCTTTTCTCAGAATCGACCTTTCTTGAATACAGACCTAAGCCGTCCCATCATAAAACAAATCAAGCCACACGGCGCCAAGCAATTTTTCATCTTTACGATCAAAACGTTCATCTCTCACGGTTTCAACATTATTTTCATATGATTTCGTCGGTGCCAACTCCGGTAACTATAACACATAAATTTTCTAGAAATGCAGATTAAAAGAAAAATTATGCAAAACGTTCCGAATAAACATGGGAAAAAAATAAATCGGGAAGACACGGTATCGCGTTCGTGATGAATTTCCCTTCATTTTATTATTTTCACACTAAAAAAAAATGTGAAAAAAACAAAAATACTTGATGAATCGTGAAGCCTTTTTGTATTTAATATAAGAAAAAACACAACAAATCAAATCAAACTCACCGTCCGTCGAAGGATTATAAAACAGATTTGAGCTAAGCCGCCTTTTGAATTTTATTCGATGAGTATTTCGTCGGATGCGCCCTTGGACGCAACGCAACGCAAACGAATAAATTTTCAAATCCGTTGTTTGATTTTGTCTTAATCGTTACTTACTCGTACATCCCGATTGACTTTGGTGGCTTTGTAAGCCGACAGATCACATCCATATCCATGATCTCGATTTTTTTCACATATATAGAAAAAAGACACATTACCTCTGCCTTGTGGTGACTTCTACGTGATTAAGTTTTGGTTGTCTTCAGAAAATTTTTATTTTTAGGTTCATGGTATCAAAGTTCTCAAAAGTATGTCAAATTGTTTTTTGATGATATCGAAGAAACTGGACAATTATATGTTGAAAATAGAAGTGGCCAAGCATAAAACTAAGAAAAGAATTCTGAGTGGGCGATCATTTAATCATTTGTTTGCCATCTTAGTATGTGATCAATTTGTAAATGGAATTTCCAAAATTTTTTGACTTTTGTATAGTGAATGCTGCCATAAAAATTAGATTTGGGTGCCATGCATTTTGGTGGGAACGTAGCCAAAATTAAGTATTTAACTCCAAAATAAAAAATCCGAATTTCGGTATTCATGGAATATTCAGTACTGCAACTTATGAACCACCAGTTGTTGTTTTTTTCGAAACTATTCTGTTTTCCAGTACCCCAGCAGAACTGCCGATAATTTTCTCAAATAAGATGGACTGCAGCGGTATTGTTTCGTTATTGAATATCTTTGGTTCGAAATGGTCTTTCCAATAATTTGGTTGTTAATACAATAGAATAGCTTACGTAGTTCTTTCTGTTTGTTGGCATTATTCTTTTCAGGAAATGTAATTACTACATAAACACTGTTCTAAAAGTCTGATTGTATTGTACATGCGACTGATAACCTAAAGAATAAACAAGAGGCCAGTTGGAACGTTATTTTTTAGGTTATCAGTTGCATAGTGACCTACACCGCATCTCAGTATTAAACACGTTTCGGACTTCTACCCAAAAAATAATAAAGTTGCGCCTAGACTGTTGGCAGATTTTTTATACTCTAGATGAAATCAGATAGAGTATTATAAGTTAAATCCAGCCCAAAAGTTTGTAACCATAGAACCAAGCCTCGGACGAAAAAAAGTTATAAATATATTATTTTTAGTTTATTTGTGGCCAAAAACCTCAAATCCGCTTGACTTCCGTCCGTCCGTCTGTCCGTGAACACGATAACTCAAGAAAGCCTTCACCTAGGATCTTGAAATTTTGAATCTGGATGTTTGGTTGAATTTGTAAAGCTAAGTTCGTTGACGGGCAAAATCGTCCTACTTCTTCGGGTAGCTGCCATAAAAATGTCCTTAAAACACTTCAGAAGTGTTTAAGCTTCGATTTTGAAATTTTGTATGTGTTAATTTTCCAATAGTTGGAGCTAAATATATGATTATGAAGAAAATCCTGTTAGTCCTTCGTGTAGCTGCCATACAAATATCCTGTCAAAATGTATTCACTTAATTTACGAAACTCACTATAACTCAAGTAATCTTTTAGCTACGAATTCGGAATTTTGTACAAATTAGTTTTGAATGAAAACAAAGTTCGAGTTTACTAGTCAGCAAAATCCTTTTACTACTTCTGGTACCTTCCATACAAAAAATCCTTAAGACACGTCCTCAACAATATTTTTCGATAACTTTTGAACGCTTCAAGCTACGAATTTGAAATTTTGTACACGTTCATTTTTAAATGGATCCAAGGAAAAGGATAAATATGCAAGAAATCGAGTGAGTCCTTCCTGCACCTCCCATGTGAAAGTCCTTCAAAAAGGACATTTGTTTTCGATGACTTACCCTCTTCAAGATATGAAATTTAACACTTAATATTGTCTTTTAGTTTTGAGTAGCAATCTAATGGGAGTCCTTAATAAAGGACATACAACATGCACACACGTAATTCTACTTTATCCCCAACTACAATATAAATCGGAGTTCAGTATTCATCTAGAGTATTATACTTGCAGCCGATCGTGACTGCAGTATGTTTTATTAGAACGATTACGCCAATCACACAAATTCTGTAACATGGTTACTGGAAACATAGTTATGTTTTTAGGAAACATGTTATGTTTGGCTCAATCAAAATCATAGTTGTAAACCTAAGTGTGTGATTCACGCAACCTTCTTATTTAATAGAACGGTTACGCCAATCACAAACATCATGTGACATGGTTCCTAAATATATGATGAAATTATACAAATTATTAGAGATATGAATTTTCAAAGAGGACTCGGATACCATTTTTGAGTTAACTTTAACATACTTTCACATACTATAACTAACAAAAAAAATTAGATGGAAAGAAAAAATTGAATTTCAATTATTTTTTTCACTAGTTCGTAAAGTACAAAAATGTTCAAAAGAATCGGAGATGGTAAGGTCACAACTTTGGCGATTCTTGATGGAATGACCCAAATATAAACTTACATGATTGTACTCACCATATCTTAATAAATTCTAATGTCGCACTGACCATATTCATGCTTATCACAATCACAGTATGGTTACGGCAATCATAATATGTCAAGTAATATGATTGTACTGACCATCTCTAATCAAATGAGTATAGTTGCACTGATCATTCAAAGTTATGTCAATTATAGTATGGTTGCGACAATCATATCTAGCATGTTAGCTTTCATGATTGCACACACCATATCTGGTATAGTTGTGGGAATTATTTTTATCAAATTTCATGGTTCCATTGATCATAGAATATTGTTGTCGTGATTATAATATACTTTTACATCATGTAACGAGAATGATTGATACAACAATATTAAATTTCAGTATGGATATGTGTTTAATGCAACCATACTATGTTTTTATGAATTATATGCTATGGCTAGGAGCATCATATCCATGATCATTGGGAACATATCTGTTTTACAATAGTTAGAAGAACTTTAATATAGTCAATGCAACCTCGGAATAAACATAGTTTTTCTTTCAGTTTTCAAAAATTCAATTCAGTGATCAGATTCTGTAAAAATTTCTAAGTTTTCTTGATTACTTCAACTTATTCTATGCTCAAAACTATTACGCACTACCATTTCATTATTTGTTAAGTGTAAACTGCATTATATTTTGGTATAATTGACATATCATAATCTAAGCATAGAGATACAACTGCATCTGAGAACAACTACACTTACATAGCGTTTGCGAAATCTTAAAATCAGTATTGTATCAGTACTGCACTAGTACTGTAGGTAAAGATCGACATTTATCGAGTTGTACAATGGTTGATAGTCATTGCTCATTAGATACAGCGCTTTATGGTTGAGGTATTAGAGTGTTGTCTTCAAACTGATGCCGTCGCGAGTTCAAATTTTAGCAATTGTAAAACATTAAATTTAAAAACCTATGTTCATCGATAAACCAGTATTTAATAGAATAACCATTATAGATATTACTTCAAGAAAACATAATTTTTTTAATTTTTTATTTTCACCGGTATTGAACAGGTATCGTTTATAGTCACTGACTAGGAACTCACAACGAACTTCAGTAAGTTAATTCAGTCCTTACGTATCTACATATATATACTGCTTAATCTGTAATACTAAAGCAGTACCCATGTTCAGTACAAAAGGAATTAAATTTAGCTGAATTTAATCAGTACTAGGGATTTTTCTGTGGATATCTGCATGTTCAGGTCTACAGAGAGATAAGAGTTCCGCTGGAGTACCGGTTGCAATAAAAACCAATTTGATATCACCTCAGACCTAAGAGATATGGTGAAATTCGTGTAAACGTATGCAATCGTTTTACACACCCTTGGGGGTTGAATATCATGAAATCCTGGAATAAATTTTTAGGTTATTATAAAGTCTATAGGTGAAAGAGTTTGCGAGATAAAAGCCCTGAAACTCGTTTGCGTACGGTGGACAGACGGACTGAAATTTGTACACACCCTTGGGGTTAAAAATCAAAAAATCCTGAAATAAATTTTAAGGCGATTATAAAGTCTTTAGTCCGTGTAAGAAAAAATTATTCGACATCGACTCACTAATAAAATTTGAATTAAATTGGTCAAAGAGGTTGCGCGATAGAAGCCCTTAAACGCGTTTGCCTACGGCGGACAGACGGACTGACATTTTTACACACCCTTGGGGATTGAATATCATAAAATCCTGAAATACATTTTTAGGCAATTATAAAGTCTCTAGTCCGTGGATGAAAAAATTATTCGACATCGACTCACTACCAAAATTTGAATTCAATAAGTCAAAGAGTTTGCGAGGTAGAAACCTTTAATAGATGGATAGACGGACTGACAACTTTTACTTTATTATTTTCTAATAATACAGTATTGTGATCGATTTTAAAAAAAAAAAAATTTGCTACCCTGAACATTTTATTTTTCACGTTTCATGACTAGTAGACACGAAAAAAGCAAAAAAAAAAAGTCAGTCCGTCTGTCCGCCGTACGCAAAATCGTTTGAAGACTCGTAGCTCCCAAATGTTTTGAGATATTAAATTTAATTTTTTTTTAATGAATAGACTGGGTAGGCCCCTTGAAGTGACCAAATTCTGAGGGGTGGAGGTATGAGGGGGGGAGGAGGGGGAAGCGCTTTAGACGGAAAATTTTGGTTTTTAGATCTCAGCAACCGCTTATGCTAGGAGACTGAAATTTGGAATTTATATAAAAGTTCGGTAGTGGACCCATTTGCATAAAAATTATTAATATGGGAGAAGGGGTGTGGGAGTGGGGGGGGGGGGAAATAATGCGTCCGAAACGCTCGACAGCCGAGATCGACACATTCTAAAATCCATATCTCCTAAACAGTTAAAGTTACAAAATTGAAACTTAATGAATATCTGTAGGTATACTAGGAAAATAGATCACAAACAAATTTTTAAGAACTGGCAGTGGCGTACGAGGGTGGGGGGTAAAAAACTTTAGATTATGATATTTTACGAACCAATTGTACTAGACAAATAAAATTTGGTTCATGTGTAAAGGTTGACAAATAAAGTTTGCTGAAAGTAAAATTTTGGGTGTACGGGTGCAGAGGGTGAGGGTGAAGGAGAGTGAAAAGAAAAAAGCTCCGATTTTTATATCTCAAAAACCTATAATGATATAAAGCTGAAACATGGTATTTAGATAGAACTAGAGTAGTAGCATCTTCGAAAAATATAATTTTTTATAAGGGTAGTATGGTACGGGGGTGGGGGATGTTTTTCCTATCTATAGAACGGCTTATGGTACAAAGTTGAAACTTGGCATGTATATGTAGATCAACTAGAAAAGTAATTTGGATAAAAAAAAAATTTCAAATATTTATTGGCGTTCGGAAGGGAGGCGAAAAAATATATCAGTGAAAATGGAATGCATATATTTTCACGATTTTCGTCATATCTATCAGGTCTTCCCAAATATTTAATTCATTTTTATTCTACGGCTTCTCCATATAAATACCTAGAAAGTATTTTCAGGATTTTTTGAAATTCGACCCCTAAGGGGGTGTAAAGGGGTTGTATACTTATTCACGAATTATGCCATATCCTCCTTTCACGGGCTTGCGTAATAATCGCCTAAAACTTGTTTTTAAGTTTTTTCCTTTTTCAGCCCCTAAGAGGATATAAAAGGGTTGAACAAGTTTTCACAAATTCCGTCATATCCTTTAGAAGTGATAAGTAATTCAATTGTTTTTACTTTCTCGTGCTGTTTTCAAATATATCTATTAACTCCTTTCAGGATTTTTGGATATTCAACCCCCAAGTGGGTGTAAGGACCAAAAAGTCAATTTCAGTATTTTCAGATTTTTAATCCTAAGTGGTGTAAGGGGGTTGTATGCTTTTCAAATCTTCGAAATATTTCTTAGGTTTGATGAGATATTAGATCGCTTTTCATTTCCACAGACTTTTTATATAATCGCCTACAAACCCCTTTCTCAATTTTTGGATATTCAACCCTCAAGGGTTTGCATATGTTTTCACAAATTTTGCCATCCCTTAGTTCTGATGAGATATAAAATTGGTTATTACGGCATTTGATGTAATGACCTAAAAACTTATTTCACTATTTTTCGAATTTCAAGAACCAAGGGAGTGTGAAGAGTTTGCTTACGTTTTCACAAATTTTTCAAAATCCCTCGTATCTCATGAGAAATCAAGTTGGTTCTTATGAAATCGTTTAAAACCCTGTTTCACAATTTTTTCGAAATTCAAACACCAAGTGGAAGTAATGGGTTTGTATATGTTTTAACAATTCGTCATATATCTCTTAAGTCTGATAAGGCAACAAATTCGATTTTACTTCTATGGGCTTTTAGTGTACATAATATACCGAAATTCGTATAGTCTACAGGGGCTTCTTCAATGTTTAATTGGCTAAAAATCTCAATTTTAAATATTTTTATTTTAAGAACAAAATTAACTTCCCAAGAAACTTCATAATCTCGAAACAACTGATGATATGCCCCGACTTTGACCGCTCCCGAACTTTGACCCGAAAAATAATAAAGTTTCGCCCAGACCATTGGCAGATTTTTTCCATTTATTTCCCAATTTTGGGGTCTACTAGTCCTAAAACGTGAAAATAACAAAATATCAGGGCACAATTTTTTCATATTGTATTATTGAAATAATAAAATAAAAAAACAAATTTAACCTAAAATAATAATTTATATGTAGAGGTGATCAATAAATCAAACCGAATTCCGAAATTTATTGACTTTCAGCGCACAATTTTAGTGATTAACAGGAAAGGTGAGCTCAATTATGAAAATGAACTGCTAAATTCTGATTCAAATTGGAATTCCAGCAATCTAGCTGACTGGTGCCACGCTAATGTCTCTTAGCCATATAAGTCAATCTATAAAAATCTATTTATAAGATCGGCTTAAAGATTTAATACAGAAATCATGTGATTAGCCCACCTATGGTCTTGTGTCCCGACCTTGAAAACCTACGATTATTTCGATGTTTCTTTTCATTTTATCTCCTAACATACATTAAATTAATTGCTGTTTAATGAGAATGGTAGCATTTGACAATATTTTGTTTATATTTAATTTTTGTTTATTTTTATTTTTCAGATATTAGGCATAGAACGCCTACAGGTACGGTTTCGATCGATCCGTATACTTAGCGTGACGGAGTCTAACCTCGAACGAAACGGAAGACAAAAATGAAGCTGTTCGGAGTGTTCGTGATCTTTACTGCTGCCTTACTTGGCAACGGTTTGGCATTGTCTTTAGATCCAGGTAAATAAATAAATTTTGCACTCGTTTTAATACTGACTTCAAAAATAATAAAGTTGTAAGTAGGTACGAAAATTGAACAATATTCTCGACGCCACACACGAAGATCACTTAAATTTACGATCAATTTTAGTGCAATCTTCTTACGGGCTAACTATTAGAAAAGTGACTTAGAGTTTGCACAAGACGTACCTTGTGCAGCAGCGCCAGGTACTTATCAAGCTCTAATTGTTCGCTGCAAAAACTAATGCTGGCTGGTACCATGGACCCCGATCGCGTAGGTCATTAATTACCTCCGTGTCATGAGTAATTTACGTTCCAACAATCTCAGAATGACACACAGAACGTTAGTTCGATGTGGGAGTGTAAATTTATTAATTATTTTGTTTAACTACACCGTATCCAAGCGTATAGTAAGCAACCTATTGTACAATGGCATGTAAGTGAGACTTATGATGTATACACATACGAGTACACAAATGATTAGCATTTACCTGGGCGACTTATGAAAATCTTGTGGGTTGTAACATTCCCTTTCGTAGATACACACCACAATCGACAATGAGACACATGTTTCTTACAAATTGCGCTTGATTCATTCCCAAGGTGTACGATCGTTTTCGAAGCTAATTGGATAGAATGTGGCTAATTTACGCGATTTTTGATCGAACGCTATTGTAGCGAAGAGCAACAGTTGGCAATTTTCTATATTCAAATTAACGAAACGAATTCGATTTATGACCTCTTCCGTTCTGGAGAAGCACGAAAATTTAGAAATCTTATTTAAAGAGGAAGTTACCGCCTTCACTTATTGAATATAATTTTGGGCCACTAGACATAAACTTAGTTTAACGCAACTACGAGCATTGAAATATGTCCACAGATATTAGGATGTTCTCCCACATTTTTTTTTGGACAAAAATTATGAACAATTGAGCACAACGAGTGAAAGCCAGAAAAACTTGTTCTTGGGAACAGGAAGCTGTAGTAAAAGAAACACCACCGCAAGCTGCCCAGCTATTTAGGGATGTTCGATTTCGATTCGATTAATCGATTGATCGATTATTTTTTCTAAAAAAATCAATTTCTTCAATCGATATGAGTGATGTTGATTAATCGACATAATCGATTAGTTCACGTTAATTAATCGAACAAATTTCAACAGTAAAAAGATTCGATGTTCGACAGATTTGGCAATATCTTCCTACGAAATTAGCTGCAATAGAAAAAAATTGTGCATTCATGAAGAGATCCATTAAAACACGTTTGGTAATAACAACCCAGCAAGCTAAACTTCGTTGAAAAAATTGCTTCATATGTCAAATTATAGGAATTATTTTACTCCTGCTGTTTCTTCCGGTCTTAAATTCGGAACTGAATCGCCAACTCTAGCTAAAAGTAAGTACATCCACTTTCTTACTTACTGGACACCTCTTTCTATTATACTTACTTTATAACAAAATTCTAAAACCTTTTTCCAGTAAAATGTAATGCACTTATCCTATTATATTGTGGGTCATTCCACCAAGAATTGCCAAAGGTGTGACCTTACCATCTCCGATTCTTTTGAAAATTTTCGTACTTGAAGAACTAGTGAAGAAAATAATTGAAATTAAATTGTTTGTTTCTTTCTACTTTTTTTTGTTAATTATAGTATGTTAAAGTTTTCGCAAAAATGGTGTCCGAGTCCTCTTTGAAAATTCATATCTCTGGTAATTTTTATCCTAGAATAATAAAATAGGGCTTATTTTAAAGGGGAAGGTTGTCGCAATATAAAAAAAATACGAATACAAATTATCCTTAAAATTTTTCTTCAAGGATAACGATTTCGTCTCAAGGGGATCGTAGTCACAAAAATCGAAGAACATCAGTGGTTCTCAATTAAGGCTAGTTTAGTTCTCTAATAATTTAATTCGATTTTTTTGACCCCCATCCCCTTAAGATCCCAAGTTGATTTTTTGGTATGTTTTAAAAAACAGTATAATATAAAAAATTTAAAAAAAATTAAAAATCGCTTTTGGCGATTCTTGATGGAATGACCCTTTTTCTATAAAATAATTGAGAACAACTGATGTTCTTCGATTTTTTTGACCGCGATCCCATTCAGATAGCAAGTTAATTTTTTGGTATGTTTTGAAAAACAGTATAACCTACAAAATATAAAAAAAAAAAAATTAAAGATATGCATTTTGAGATATTCAAGGATAAATGACAAAATCGTTATTCTTGAAAAGAAATTTTAAGGATAATTTTTGTTCTATTTTTTTTTATATTGCGACAACCATCCCCTTTAAAATGAGCCCTATTTTATTATTCTAGGATAAAAATTACCAGAGATATGAATTTTCAAAGAGGACTCAGACACCATTTTTACGAAAACTTTAACATACTATTACTAACAAAAAAACATGAGATAGAAACAAAAAATTGAATTTCAATTATTTTTTTTACTAGTTCTTTAAGTACAAACATTTTCAAAAGAATCGGAGATGGTAAGTCCCAAATTTCGTCATTTTTGGCGATTCTTGGTGGAATGACCCTTGTGTCAAATATCAACGGAATCCACTATACGTAGATATCAAAATCAACAAGAAAAGTATTTTAGTGAGAACTATTCATTGAAAGGTCATTATTGTTGAAGACTATAGTCTAATTTATAAACTACAAAAACTCGATGAATTTAAACTGTTAAATAATTATTTGCAAACAATAACTCTAATGTAGAAGAAGATATAGAAGTGTTTTGGCAAGATCTTTCCCGTGTCCAGATAGGTGATCAGAAGGCTTTTGTAACATTATGTTAATTAATTAATTAATTAATATCTTAACCTTTCCACATTCATCCGTAAATGTAGAACGTGTTATTTCATAACCAAAGCGATGAACTTATTTGGAAATTTAATATCTTTTCTATGTACATTTACCGCTATATGTACGACAATCCCAATGTTAAACGTATAATGAACCAAGATATTTCAAGTCAAATCTACCAATAAAGTCTACGTATACATATACGACACCCTGGGACTTACGAATTACTCGATTAATCATTTAATTGATTAGAAGGCATCAATTAATCGATTGATCTTAATCGAACATTTTAAAATAATCGATCTTGCAACATCCCCCATCCCTACAGCTATTCAATAGTTCTACATATGATATGCCTTCTGATAAGTTCGAAATTCTCAAAAGGTGGTACAAAACAGATTACTTTCAGACCAGGTTCGTACCGCAAAACTTCGTAGGGCTAGCGCAATATCACGATCATGAAATTCCATGAATTCTATAACCATAAACACGTCATTCGGAAATTAAATTTTGATTGCTAAATTTCGCGAAATTTGGCAATCGCATCGTTGCACAATCCCTACGCGCCTGTTTCGGACCAAGATTCATTCCATCTTAATTTCCTTACTACCGTCACAAAGCTAGTGGAATCGGATCTTACTTATGACATGGTTCTAAAGGGTTAGTCAATAAGTATTTAACAATTTTGTACTTTTTTAAAAACGCACCTTTAAACTTTTTTGATGATCTACCAATGTCAAGGCTTACATTTTACTTTATTATTTTCTAATAATAAAGTATTGTTATCGACCTGTAATTTCAAAAAAAATCTGTATTTTAACGTTTCACGACTAGTAAAAAAAAAAAAATGTCCGTCTGTCCGCCGTCCGCCATACGCAAAACCGTTTGAAGGTGCGTAGCTCACAAACCCATTGAGATATTAAGTTGAAATTTTTATGGTGGGTAGAATGGGTGAACCCCTATGAGTGGTATCTTTTGGTGGGGTGGGGGTGTGAGGGGGAGGAGGGTGAGCGTTTTAGATGAAAAATTTGGGTTTCTAGATCACAGGAACCGCTAATGCTAGGAGACTGAAAGTTGGAACTTATGTAGTACATACTGTGATAGTGGACTCATTTGAAAAAAATTGTCAATAGGGGTCGAGGGATGTGCGAGTGGGGGGGGGGGGGGGAGAATGCGTCTAAAACGCTTGAAAGCTGGGATTGAAATATTCTTAAATCCATATCTCCTGAACGATTTATGTCAGATTGCTGAAACTTTGTACTTGTCTTAAGAGTTACTAGGAAATTAGAAAATGGTTAAAAATTGTAAGTGGGGTGGTGAGGTATAGGGTTGGAGGTAGAAAAACTTTGAATTACAATAACTTTCGACTCAATTATGCCAGGAAGATAAAATTTGTGACAACCTAAGGTATAACCAGGAGGTTATTTGGAAAGTTTCGACATCCAGATAGCGGTGAATCGAATTTAGTTTCAACTACAAACTCGTCGGCTTAAAAATTAGCATCTGTTTGTAAAAGTCCCGTCAAATAAATTTCAAACGGCAAATCCACTGTGAAATTAGAGTACGAAAAATTTGATATCAATATCTCACTCGAAATTGTCATATAAATAAATAAATGAAAATGATACTTGAACGACTTTTGTACGGTAGCTTGTGGAAGAACTATAGGACTTTTTCATTTACTACTCGTATTTAAACGATTTTAATTACTATTACTCGTACTTTATTATTTTTTAATAATAAAGTATTGTGATCGACCTGAAATTTAAAAAAAATTTGCTACCCTGAAATTTTGTATTTACACGTTTTAAGACTAGTAAACACCAAAAAAATAAAAAAAAATGTCCGTCTGTCCACCGTATACGCCGTACGCCGTACACCGTACACCGTACACCGTCCGCGGTACGCAAAATCGGTTGAAGGCGCGTAGCTCCCAAACCCGTTGAGGTATTAAGTTTAAATTTTTATGGTCAGTATATTGGGTGAACTCCTACCAATGGTATCTTTTCGGAGGGTGGGGGTGTAAGGATGGATGAGGGGGGAGCGTTTTAGACGAAAAATTTTGGTTTCCAGGAACAACTTATGCTAGGAGGCTGAAACTTAGAACTTATGTAGTACTATGACAGTGTGACTGACAGTGACTCATTTGCAAAAATTATCGATAAGGGTTGAGGGGTTTGGAAGTAGGGGGGGGGGGGTCCATGAGTCCAAAACGCTTGAAAGCCGGGATTGAAACATTCTAAAATCCATATCTCCTGAACGATTGAGAGAAGATTGAAACTTTGAGGTTGCCCTTAGGGATACTTCAAGATTAGACAAGGGCTACAATTTTTAAGGGGGGTAGTGGGGTGTGGGGTTGGGGAGTGGAAAACTTTGGATTACAATATTTTCCGAACCAGTTACACCAGGAAGATAAAATTTAGTTTCTGTATATGTGATCTCAAGAGGAGTCTACTGAATCTTTTGAGGAGGGAGGTGGAGCACGAAAGTGGGGGGATAGCAATTTCTCAAAAAATGTCATTTTTATATCTCAGAAACCGTATCAGATATGATCTTGAAAATTTTACAGGAGTTGGGATCAGTAGACCTCTAGTAGGGAAAAGAAATTTAGTGGTGGGGTGTAGGGGGTAATAGTGTAAAGGGGTAGAAAGGAAAAAAATGTTGATTTTTATTACTCGAAAACCATAATCAATAAAAAGCTAAAAATTTAATATTATATAGAGCCACTACATCGTAGAAAAATAAAATTGTTCATGGGGGTAGGAAGGTACGGGGTGAAGGGTGGTTTTTTAAATCTCAGAAACGGCTAGAAAGTTAAAACTTGGTGCGTATATGTAGATGTGCTATTAGAGTAACTAAAGCAAAAAAAAAGTTCAAATTTTTATTGGCGTTCAGAGGTTGAGTAAAAAAAATGTCCGTGAATCCACATTTTCACGAATTTCGTTAAAACTTTTAGATATGTCGAGCTATCAAAGCAATTTTATTTCTACGGGCTATTTATACATATAAGCGCCTAGTAACGTTCTTCAAATTTTTCGATATACAACCCCTAAGGGGGTGTAAAGTGGTTGTGTACATATTCACGAATTCTGATATATTACTTAGGTATATTGAGATCTGGAATTCACTTTAACACTTTAAACGTAGTCAGGGAAAAAACCGATTTAAGTATTTTTCCCTATTAAACCCCCCTGGGGGTATTGTTCAAGTTTTCACTGATTCCGAAAATCTCTTAGGTTTAATGTGATCGAGTTCACTTTTATTACTATGAATTATTCTATTGATAAAAAAATATGTAAGTAAATAAAATAAATCTGCCAACAATCTGGGCTGAACTTTATTAATTTATGGGTAGAAGTGCGAAATGTGTTTAATGATGAGATGCGGTGTAGGTTACTATGCGACTGACAACCTAAGAAATAACCAGGAGGCTATTTGCAACGTTATTTTTTAGGTTGTTAGTCCCATAGTCACCTACACCGCATCTCAGCATTAAACACGTTTCGGACTTCTAACCATATAATAATAAAGTTGCGCCAAGACTGTTGGCAAATTTTTTTCTCACATTCATCTTTTAAATTCCCCAGTCACAACAACCCCTAACATCCGGGTTTAACACGAGTTTGTGGTTCCTAATGGCCTTTGAGCTAATTGAACTCTGTCTGGAGGACAGGTCTGCCACTTAAACCAACCAAATTTCACCCATATTCTCTGCTGAAGCGCAGTTTGGATGTCTCTAAGAAAATAATGGCCTGATCAACAAAATTTAATTGCGATACGTGTCCGTTTGTTTTCCTTTCAGATATAGGACAAGAACTTGTCCATCTAATTCTCTTGTCATCGCAAGAAATATTTCATGTTGCATGAAATTTATTATGCAATCAAAGAATTGATCAATTCCACGCACGGCAGAGCAAAACATTTACAACCATCCCATAAAAACGACAGTATAACTATCAGAGACGAACAAGTTGAAAATCTTCGAATTTAGTTGTTCGGTTGCTTTTTTTTTCGTTTCCGAAAAAACTTATTTTCCTTTTGATTCGACACGTAAAACTGCATCTATTTCTGTCCACACTGCACTAAAAGCAAATATTTAGGCATTAAATTGGAGTAGAAATTAATGAGAAACCCAAAATAAAATACAGAAGAAAAAAATTCGAAGAAAAATTTCGAATATCTCATCAAAATCCCGCAGAGCAGAAAATTTCGAAAGGCGAAAAAAAATGGTTAAGGGTCCAATCAAAATTTCAGGAATTTCTTGGACAGTGATAGGGTATAAGGTGTTGCATTATCACAGCTGCAGTGCGCAGATCATTAATAATAAAGTGAGAGCTCAATAATCGTAAATTTAAAGGTACGGCAAAAATGCCAGGTATCGATGATCTGAAAATTCGATCACCTGCTGTTTTTCAAGACTCAAGACTCGTGCTACTTATACTTAGCTACGAGTAGGTAACACCCGTAAAATATGTTGGCATCAAGCCTTTTTAGCCAATAAATACCCAAAGAACTCCATCCCCAATTTTCAGTCTATCAAATACGATAGCAGTTGTAGTAAATTAATCGAATAAAATCGATGCTTCGAAATTAAAAGCTCGGAACGAAATCTCACATGTGGAAGTCGGGTGATATCAATGGAAGTATTCAGCTTAAATTAGTTTAAAATCAGTTAAATTTTAATTAAATTGAAAAAGGCGAATTATTGTGAGTATGTTGTGAGTGGGTTAAATGAAATTGCATTAATTTTTAAAATACCCCGTTGGACTTCGAGGCAGTACTTCTTTGAAGACAAGTTCAAAAGGAGTAAGGACTTACCAAAATAAGGGGTGGTTATGCAACTGGTAAGCGCTCATATCAAATTTTTGCTGTTGGAAAAAAACCAGTGTAGAATTCGTTTCGTAATTTGAGACGCAGTGAAATTTTCCGAATTGCTTCAGTTCTAGAAACGTGTCTCATATGAAGAGAGTCTCTGATAAAGGTACGCGTCCACTGAGCGGGTCGGGCCGGGCCGGGCCGCATCGCAAAAATCTGCCTGCAATACATTGTTATGGAAGTGCGTCCACTGAACTAGACTCGCGACGGAGCGAAGTACGTAGAAAAAAAAAATGCTTAACAAAGCGATAAAAACGAATTATTGAACTGACAACCTTGTAATGACTTCGGTAAGTGCTCCCACATAAGCCATGTCTTCTTCAATTACCTCACAGAACCGAAGTAGTGCATTACATGTCATGTAATTGGTAATGCCTTACTTTCGCGGACATTTGTATGAAAAGGTAATTAGCAGTGTAATCGAATTAGTCATTACATTTCGTTGATTACAACATCGATCCGGTAATCAATGCTAGTCCTACTGGGTATGAACAGTAAATTTGGTCTCATGCGTCAAAGCGGCTTGAGAGTTCAAATTCTACGGAGCATTAGAATGATACATAGCTGCGTTCATCCTATTCCTACATTTTTTTAACCATTTGTAAAGAACGTATTAAATAAGGTTCTACCCAGATATTTCTTTATCAATGGCATTGCTCATGAGCAAAGCGGGAAAATATTTCACTTGAGGTAGATTTTATGAACTTCATCTGAGCTTTTGTCACTCTATCAGGGGAGGGGAAATCTCCTTGAACCATGAAGAAACTCTGGTAAATTTGATTGGTGCTTGATCGATGTGTTATTTTAATATTAGGTTAGGTTAGGTTGAGAAGGGTGGACTAAAGCAATGTGCCACAGTCCATCACGAGAGATCACTGTGGATCCATTGTGGTCTCCTCGTATAAAACCGGGCTCTAGACTACTGATTCCAAATATTGCTCTTCCTTATGAAGAGAGTAGTTCTCCATAAAGGAATCATCGCAAGTTCTGATAGATCGGTCAAGGAGAATTTCCCCAAGTACCGATGCCTGGTACTTGCCAAACTTTCACATTCACACACTAGATGCTCCAGTGTTGGTTCAACATTCTCATTATAACAGCGACACAGATCAGCCATGGGTATTTCCAGCCTTTCTCCATGCCTCCCTAAGGGACAGTGCCCCGTTAGGACCCCTATAAGTTGTCTGCAAATGTCCCTGCTCAGAGACAAAATGAAGCTAGAGTTCCTCCTATCAAGTTTCGACCAGCAGATTCTTGCTTGCCGACATCCCGAGAGATTCACCCAAGCCCCCTTCATCTGTCTGATCGCTTCAATATCAATCATTCCCTTTACACATTCAATGGGACATAGATCCGACTCGTCGGCCAGCTCTATGGTCATCTCCGACCCCCTTCTGGCGAGCTCGTCTACCTTTTCATTTCCAGGGAAGTCACTGTGACCAGGAATCCAGCTAATCTTCAGGTTGTTATTCATACCTACCATCTGCAATATTCTTTTACATTCTCCCACAAGCCTGGATTTAGTAATGTGCGCCTCAAGAGCCTTGATGGTAACTTGGCTGTCAACATAAATAGTTATTGTACCATTCACGCACTGTTTTCGCACAATTAACCCCGCTGGTTTTGTCAGCGCAAAAATCTTGACCTGAAACACGCTCGAGCTATCCGGTAGCCTGAACGATTCCATAATGTCAAGGTCACAAGAGTACTCTCCCGCACCCGTTCCGCTTTCCGTTTTGGAGCCATCAGTGTAGATAGCAAACGTGTCTGGGGCGATGATTCCAGATCGCCACTCCAGTCTGGTGGGAATATTCACAGCATAGGAATGTCCAAAACTGCAAGACGGTGTCCTGTAGTCGGTGCGCTCCAGCATGCCGGAACACAGAGAAATTGACAAGATCCCAGTGTGGCCCACACTGCTTCCCATCCAATAGCCTGCCTCACGCAGACGCAAAGCACCCTTTGCTGCTATTGATTTTACCGCTAATTCCAATGGGATTATGTGGATCATTACTTCCAGAGCCTGCGAGGCCGTGGTACGTAAGGCCCCAATGATCCCAATGAGTGCCATTCTTTGAATTCTACTCATGGCGACCCTGTTAGTCCCGACCACCAACGCATGCCACCACACCTGTGACCCGTAAGTAAGAACAGGACTAACGACCGTGATGTACAGCCAGTGCACTATTCTCGGGTTAAGGCCCCAGGTTTTCCCTACCATTTTCAGACAAGCGTAGTAAGCATTCGATGCCTTCTTGATCCTGTCGTCAATCGTGATTTTCCAGTTCAACTTAGGATGGAGATAGATTCCCAAGTACTTCACACTAGGGTAGAGCGGGATGGTAACGCCATTCAAGCGTAGGAGCCTGAATTCTCGTTCTTTTTTCCTCGTAAAGAGGATAAGGTCGGTTTTCTCCGGATTGATGTTGAGACCGCAGTTACCAGCCTACCTGCTCAAGGATTTGAGCCCAACTTCTAGTAAATCGCTCAAGGTGTCCAGGAACTTACCTCTCACCATCAGAACGATATCATCCGCGTAGGCAACAACCTTGACTCCGGTCAAAGATAGAGCCTGTAAAATTTCGTCAACCACTATGACCCACAGCAGTGAAGATAGCACCCCACCCTGTGGGGTTCCCCGGGTTGCTTATATTCTGCTACATCCATCCCCCAGAGAGGAGTTGATAATTCTTCCCCCTAGCATCGACACAATCCAGCACGAAATGAATGAGTCCACACCCAGTCTATTCAATGCCTTCTCGAACGCACTCGTCTCCACATTATTGAAGGTACGCTCAATATCTAGAAGCGCTGCTAGAGTATACTCTTTCACATTCAAAGATTCTTCAACCGTGTAGACGACCTCATGTAAGGCCGTTTCGACAGATTTTCCCTTCATATAGGCGTGTTGAGAAGCTGAGAAGCCTCTCGCGTCCAGAACACATCTGAGATAATAGTCCATCAGTCTCTCCATTGTTTTCAGTAAAAACGATGATAGACTAATGGGTCTAAAGTTCTTGGCCAGGGTGTGGCTTGGCTTGCCAGCCTTAGGAATGAAAATCACCCTGACTTCACGCCACATCTTCGGGACATACCCGAGAGTTCTGCTCTTCTAAAGAGCCTCACCAAGGAAGGACCAATAAGTGGCATGGTCTTCGGAGACTTAAAGGGAGAGAAGGACATAACCGCACACCTTACCCTTTCAAGAGAGATTGTCCGATTTACAATGTCTACGGCCGCCACAGGGAGATCTACTACCTGAGATGAGTTCCCAAGCTCCGAGATGCACCCCGGGAAGTGCGTCTCCATCAGTAAATCCAGACTTTCCTGACTCGATTCCGCCATTCCTCCTCAAGTACCCCGGAACACTATGGGGTCCTTGGCAAGGATGCTGCGCATTCTAGATGCTTCATTAATACATTCTATTTCCTCGCAGAGTTTTCTCCATGAACTTCGCTTGGCGAAGTTCAGCGACGATTTAAATTCTTTTTGGCTGAGTCTGTATGCGTCCCAGTCCAAATCATTCTGAGTTCTTTTAGCTTTCTTGAAGAGCCTCCTCGCCTTTCCTCTCAGAATTTCAAGATCCTTTGACCACCACTTCGGACCACCTTTCCCACCCCCATTTGAGAGCGGACAGGCCGATCTAAAGGCAGTCATTAAGGTTTCCGAAATCATTTCCACCTCCCTATCAAGTAGTTCCGCACTGCTTAAGCTGATGGTTTCCTGCCTAAGGTTCCTACCGACTACCCTTACGAAATCCTCCCAGTTAGTTCTTTTGATGTTACGGAAGAAGTTTCCCCGCACTACATCGCAAGATATCTTGAACATAATTATTCTATGATCAGAGAAGGATTCCATTCCTGAGACTGACCAGTTACCGACTTCAAACTTCGTGCCGTAGCTCGATCTTAGAGTTATGTCCAAGACTTTACTTCTATTTCTAATAACAAAAGTGGGATCATCACCTCTGTTGCATAATAATAGTTTGGAAGAGCAAATATATTCAAAAAGTGACTCACCCCTACTGTTGATATCTCTGCTGCCCCATTGAGTATGGTGAGCGTTAGCGTCACACCCCACCGCGATGTTGATCTTCTTCCTTTCCACCATACTGATGCAGTGTCTGAACCCGTCAGGGGGCGGGTGTTCTTCGCTGTCATACGGAAGATAGAGAGAGGCGACAATAATGCTATTACCATCCGATCCCTCCACCTTTACTGCAGTCTGGTCACCATTGCTGTAATTGTTCCAGAGAAAAGAATTAATTCCTTTCCTAATCAGAATACAAGTTCTCTGCTTACCTGTGTCCTTCGAGAAGAACAAATCAAATTCTGCTGATTTCAGACCCTGTATCCGATTGTGTAACAACCAGGGTTCTTGCAGGAGAGCCACATCTCTTTTGCACAAATCAAGCAGCCTCAAGAGATTACCTTCAACATTGGCTTCCTTAGTTTCCATTTCGCTCTGCGGGAATCTTACTAACGTTCTGCTACATCCGTAGTGTAGTTCCCACTTCTTCTTTTCCAGTGCCGGGATCGCTTTCTTGTCCCATACCAGTAGAAGACGTTGTCCCCCGTTAGCTGGTGGGTCCCTCTTGGCGATACTAAGTCCCGCCATAGGAACGTCCGGGTTCTGTTTCCTCAGCAGACCAAGAATCTTCGCGTCCTCATAGGAGGGTCCCGGAACCCATACCCAAGTCTGTGGCCTAACGAGCGATGACCTCGGCACCACATCGAATTTCGCTCCGTCCCACAGATTACCGATCCGAGATACGTAGCGAGAGAGCCTTGTCCGCGTTTGTTCATCCCTGCAGATCATGGTCCGCATCTTAATATTACAATTCGTTTCTTAAAGTGTAATCAATTGTTTCAGATGATAGTTTCGATTTAATTCTAATTGCCGAAGAAGTAATGTCAATTTGTCCCGTACGTTTTGTTCAAGCTGCTCAAGTGGACACATCAAATATTCGGAAATTACCGTGCAATCAATGCGGCCGTCTTCATATCCTTTATAGGTCAACGATTTTTATTCTCACAAATGCGGAATTGATATGTCAGCGAGTAATTATTAGGCTCAATTAGTATCTAACAGATTTATTAATCTCTTACGATATTGTATGCCAACTAATTACATCTAATTACTGTTAATTTCGTACTAAACCTCAGGCATTAGTTCTCTCACAAATTTACGATACGATCCTTTCGAAACACCACTTTAGCCGCGTCCCACTAAAACCTTCAATTTATGCAACATCAAACAATTTATTCAAGATTTTATGAAGTTTTAGGAACGCAAGTAGCCAAAGTTTGTCGTGTCAGACGCTCTAAGATGTTCGGCAAAGTGCGTCTTGTCGCCGACTTTTGCGCAAAAACAACGCACAAATCTCGTCTTATTATGACCGATACTGGACGCAGTTTGCAATTAATTCGAAATTAATTTGCGCCAACGATGGGCCTTTAATACACCACATAAACCAGTTTACATTTGTCAATGAATAAATTCAATAATTTATTAAAATTGGAGAAATTTTTCCAGCCATTCGAGATTAAGGTGTATAATTGCTTGACGCGATATTTTTATTAACAAAAAAATTGTTTTTCTCTATCGTTACAGTGGCATCGGCCGAGCTCGAGCAATTCATCAAAGATGATTTTGTCATTTCGATGCGTCATATCAGGTAAGTGTCACCGTTTCGTCATCACCTGATTGAATCAATAAATTTGTTATTTTTTCGAAATCGGGATTTCCCAGTTAAAATCAGATTGACCTTGTGGCAGGCGTGTGTAGATTTACTAGATCGATTCGAGGAGCTTAGGCCAGCCCACACAGGAATCAACATATTTTTTTGAGAAAATGGCAACTTACATAAACCGTTGATTTATTAAATTGCCGATTAGAAAAAAATTTAAGAATTTGGCGCATGGGATTGGCTAGAGAATGCGAATAAAGTGTGAAATTGATTTTATAGCTATCAAGGATTAGACGGGATAGCTAAGACATTAGTTTGATTTATTTCAAACCCGCTTCATCTTTTAGCTCAAAAGTTTTATGCTTAGGAGATATTTACTTTACCAAAACCGAATTTACCAAACTAGGAAAATTTCTTGCGAAGATCTGAAGGAGGTTAAGTCTCTGGGAATACATGAATCACAAAATGACATGGAAAAAGAAAGTAAAAAAAAACTAATTTTATTATTTTTCAAACCTTAAAAATAAAATCAAAAATATTTCTTCAGATAAACGTAATTGGGTCATCTTATAAAAACTCGGTACAAGTTAAGGCCACTTTGATATCTCATCAAACCTAAGAGATGTGGCAAAATAGTGAAATCGTATGCAACCCCCTTACACCCACTTGGTGGTTGAATATCCTAAAATTCTGAAATTAGTTTTAAAATAAAAATAAAGAAAGCCCGAGGAAGTAAAAACCAGTTCGATATCTTATCACTCCTAAGAGATATGACGGAATTCGTGAAAACGTGTTTAACCCTCTGATAGGGGTTGAAAGGAAAAAAATTCTGAAAACGGGTTTTAGTCGAAGCCCGTGGAAGTAAAACGTTATTTGATAACTAATCAGACCTGAGGGATATGGCTGAATTCGTGAAAATGTAAACAACTCCTTTAAACCGCTTAGGAGTCAAATTAAAAAAATCCTGAAAACACTTTCTAGACTCTTATGTACAGAATATGTAGAATAAAAATTAATTCAATATCGCAGTAGACCTAAGAGATATGATGAAACTCATGAAACTATTTGCATCCCATTTTCACCTATCCTTTTTTTTAATTTCAAATACTGATTGGTGTACGAAAAGGGGACACCAATAAGTATTTGAAATTTTTTACCACCTAAATTACTTTTCAAGTAGATCAACACTTATTCATCAAGTTTCAACTTTCTAGCATAAGCCGTTCCATAGATAGGAACAGGCGTGAATGCAGAAAACTATTTCGTTGGGAGTTTACAGAAAAATTATATCGATAGTAGAATACTTATTATAAAAATCTGCCAATGGTCTGGGCGAAACTTTATTATTTTCGGGTCAAAGTTCGGGAGCGGTCAAAGTCGGAGATCATCAGTTGTTCGAAATTATGAGGTTTCTTGGAAAGTTAATTTTGTTCTTTAAATAAAAATATTTAAAATAGAGATTTTTAGCCGATTAAACACTGAAAATGCCTGTGTAGACTATTAGAATTTCGGTATATTATTTACACTAAAAGCCCATAGAAGTAAAAACGAATTTGCTGCCTCATCAGATTTCAAAGATATGACGAATTGTTAAAACGTATACAAACCCATTACTTCCATTTGAGGTTTGAATTTCGAATAAATTCTGAAACAGGTTTTTAAACGATTTCATAAGAAGCAACTTGATATCTCATGAGACACGAGGGATTTTGAAAAATTTGTGAAAACGTAAGCAAACCCTTTACACCTCCTTGGTTCTGGAAAATCGAAAAATCGAAATTGGTTGGCCGTAATAATCAATTTTATATCTCATCAGAACTAAGGGATGGCAAAAATAGTGAAAACATATGCAAACCCTTGGGGGTGGAATATCCAAAAATTGAGAAATGGGTCTGTAGGCGATTATATAAAAAATCTGTGGAAGTGGAAAGTGATCTAACATGTTTATCTCATCAAACCTAAGAAATACTCGTATTTCGAAACTTCGAAAAGCATACAACCCCCTTACACCCCTTAGAATTGAATATCTAAAAATACTGAAATTGCCCTTTTGGCGCTTATCTAGGAAACCTTAGGAAGTAAAAATGAATACGATATGTCATCAGATCTAAGCAATATGCAGGAATTTGTGAAAACATATGCAACCTCCTTACACCCACTTGGGGGTTGAATATCCAAAAATCCTGAAAGGAGTTAATAGATAAATATGAAGACAGAACGAGAAAGTAAAAACCAATTCAATTTATTAGCACTTCTAAAAGAAATGACAGAATTTGTGAAAACGTGTTCAACCCATTTATACCCTCTTAGGGGCTGAAAAAGGAAAAAACTTGAAAACGATTATGCGATTACTACGCAAGCCCGTGAAAGTGAAAAGTTAGTCGAAATCTAATTAGAACTGGAGGAAATGGCAGAATTCGCGAAAAAAGTATACAACCCCTTTACACCCCTTAGGGGTAGAATTTTGAAAAATCCTTAAAACGCTTTCTAGGTATTTATATGAAGAAGCCGTAGAATAAAAATGAATTAAAAAAATCGTGAAAATGATATGCATTCCATTTTCACTGATAATTTTTTTCGCCCCCTTCCACACGCCAATGGATATTTGCAATTTTTTTTTATCTAAATTACTTTTCTAGTTGATGTACATATATATACCGAGTTTCAACTTTGTAGCATAAGCCGTTCTATAGATAGGAAAATACCCCCCACCCCCGTACCATACTACCCCTATAAAAAATTATATTTTTGCAACAAGCTACAACTACATTTCTATCCAAATACAAAGTTTCAGTTATATATAGGTTGTCGAGATATAAAAATCTGAACTTTTTCTTTTTCACCCTCTCCCGCCTTCACCTTCTACACCGAACCCCTAAAATTTTCTTTTCTGATAGGAGTCTATTAGATCTACTTCTGGTAAAAATGCTAAGTATCTATCTCACACTGTTCTTGAGATGTGAGACGTGATTTTTTAGAAAAATTCTTATCCCCTCCACTTCCATGCTTCAGGTTCCTCTTAAAATTGTTTACCTTAATATAGAAACCGAATTTTATTTTTCTAGTGCAATTGGCTCGTGAGATATCGTAATCTAAAGTTTTTTACCCCCACCCCGCATGCCACTGCTCCCACTCAAAAATTTGTTTCCGATCTATTCTCCTAGTATACCTACAGATGTTCATTAAGTTTTAATTTCGTGACATTAACAGTTTAGGAGATATGCATTTTGGAATTTGTCAATCTCGGTTTTCGAGCGCCTCGGACGCATTATTTTCCACCCGACTCCTTCACCCCTTCATCCATATTGGCAATTTTTTTGCAAATGGGTTCACTATCAAAGCTCTATATAAATTCCAAGTTTCAGCCTCCTAGCATAAGCGGTTGAAGAGATCTAGAAACCAAAATTTTTCATCTAAAATGTTTCCCCCACCTCCCCCCCTTACATCCCCTTCCCTCAGAATTTAGTCATTTCAAGGGACCTACCGAGTCTATTCAGGAAAAAAAATTCAACTAAATAGCTCAAAGGGTTTGGGTGCTACGAGCCTTCAAACAATTTTGCGTACACCGGTCGACGTACGGCGTACAGACGGACTGAATTTTTTTTTTGCTTTTTTAGTGTCTACTAGTCATGAAACGTGAAAAAAAAATTTTCATTGTAGCAAACTTTATTTTTTTAAAAATCGATCACAATACTGTATTATTGAAATAATAAAGTAATAATATTTGTCCAACATGCTACTACTATAGCTCTATCTAAATACCAAGTTTCAGATTTCTATCATTATTGGTTCTCGAGATATAAAAATCGAAATCTTTCACCCTTCCCCACTCTCTCCCTCTACACCCTTACCGCCCAAATTTTTTTTCCTGCTAGGGGCCTATTAGACCTACTTCTGGTAAAAAATTTTAAATATCTATCTTACACTGTTCTTGAGGCGGACAGACGGACTGAAATTTTTTTTTGCTTTTTCGTGTCTACTAGTCAAAAAAAATTTTTTTTTTTTAAAATCAATCGCAATACTGTATTATTGAAATAATAAAGTAAAATGAATTTTCATTTGACCTTTTTTTTCCAAGAGTATGTCCCCTGAAATCAGATTTCCATTGTACCTCTTAAGAAATTATTTAAAAATACTTCTATGGGAGCTTAAAACAAGGGACTAATTCTGAAGTACTCGCCCAAATAGTAAATGTCCCGTTATTAATCCTGGAGTACTCTTCACGGAGGTTCGAAGACCTCGTTTTCTCCTCCATTTGACCTCCTTTTTGCAAGAGCATGTCCTCTGAAATTATTATAGATCTCCATTGCAACTCCCAAGGAATCATTGAAAACTTGTTTAGAGATGCTAGAACACCTCGCATTCTTTTCTAGTCCTTTTTTTCGTTGCAATCAGATCTGCAATCTAAGTGTAGTGGAATTATTTATAATACAAAAAACAAGCCAACTGTAAGATACTTTAGATGAAATAATGAACTTCGATTTATATTGTAGTTGGGAATAAAGTAGAATCAGCAGTGCATTGTCCTTTATTAAGGAATCTCATTTGGTTGCAACTCGAAACTAAAAGACAATATCATCAGTGCTCAATTTCATATCTATAACTAAGTAAGTTACCAAAAGTAAAATTTTCCATTTTGAAGGATTTTCACATGGGAGCAAGAAGGACTCACTCGATTTCTAGCATACTTGTCCTTTTATCTGTAACCATTGAGAAATGAATTTGTACAAAATTTTAAATTCCTAGTTTAAAGCATTCAAAGCTATCGGGAAATAACCTTAATCACATGTCTTAAGGACATTTTTCATGGAAGCTACCCAAAGGAGTAGAATGATTTCGCTGACTACAGAACTTTCTCTCAAAACCAATTTGTACAAAATTCTGAATATGTGGCTGAACGATTTCTTGAGATATAGTGAGTTCCGTAATTTGAGTGAAGACATTTTTACAGGATTTTCGTATGGCAGCTACTCAAAGGACTCGTGGGAGCTTTCATATTCATTCATTTAACTGTAACGTTTGAAAACCAATGTATACAAAAATTTATAGTCGTAGCCTAAGGGGATCATCCCGTGTGAAGGCTCTTTTTGTACCCTTTTTCTGGGAATTTTTTTTGGCGAAGTAAATAAAGATACAACTGTGCAATTTCTACCACATATTTAAGCACATTTTGAGCACACTTCACAATTTTTTCAGCCCGAAATTGTCGCTCATTGCTGAGATATACGGCAACTTAACCACTCGTTTTCAATAAACCTTTTTTCCGGTAGACACGATTGCGGGCGTTCTGCTTATCTCAAATAAAAAAATTAAACGGCATTTTAATCTGTGAAGTTTGAACTAGTTTCGGAACTAAGATTATCAAAAAATATTGACAAGTGAATTTTTGGCAACTTGTTGAACTCTTTATCGTCAATTTTGGTGTTTTTTTACGACTTCTTCAGCTCGACAAAAAAAACGGCTTGATGAATCACAATAATTATTCTAGTTTGCAAAGTGTCTATATGAACTGAATAAGTTTACCAAATTTCAAAGGAATTCGTTCGATAGATTTCGAGATATCGTGTCTACCGAATTGAAAAATACCGTTTTGAGAAAAACGCGACTAAACTGACCATTATATTCGAAACAGCAGATGAGTTTAGGGAATATAACGGCCTGTAACTTCTGAACGGCTTTAAATATCGGAAAATCACTTCGCTCATATATTCTACACTATATTTGGATGCAATTAATGCAAAAAAAACGATTTTTTGAACCAGTCACACGGGATGACTCCCTTAAGGTGTTCCGAAGTTATTGTTCAATATTCTTGAACACGTACCTTAAGGACTTTTTGTATGGCAGCTACCCGAAGGAGTAGGACGATTTTGTCCGTTTGCGAACTTCAGTGGCGGATTCAGACTTTGCTGTTAGGGGGGGTGGCGCGCAAATTTTTTTGATTTGGCTATTTTGTTTGATCAAGTTCTGTGTGAATTTAGCTACATAGACTGCACTTAGCAAAAACGGGATCATATTGTTTTCATCTTATTATGGGTCATTCCATCAAGAATCGCCAAAGTTGTGACCTTACCATCTCCGATTCTTTTGAAAATGTTTGTACTTGAAGAACTAGTGAAAAAAATAATTGAAATTCAAGTTTTTGTTTCTATCTCATTTTTTAACTAACAAAAACAAGAACAATCTTTAAAATAAGCCCTACTTTATTATTCAAGGATAAAAATTACCAGAGATATAAATTTTCAAAGAGGACTCGGACATCTTTTTTGGGAAATATTTAACATACTATAACTAACAAAAAAATGAGATAGAAACAAAAACTTGAAAAATTTTTTTTCACTAATTCTTCGAGTTCACAAATTTTCAAAAGAATCGGCGATGATAAGGTCACACTTTTGGCGATTCTTGATTAAATGACCCTTTTTCTATAAAATAACTGAGAACCACTATAATGTTCTTCGATTTTTTTTACCTCGATCCCATTGAGATCCCAAGTTAATTTTTTGATATGTTTTGAAAAACAGTATAACCTACAAAATATAAAAAAATAAAAAAAAAAACCGTTTTGAGATATTCAAGGATAAAGGACAAAATTATTATCCTTGAAAAAAGTTCAAGAATAATTTTTATTGCGACAACCTTCCCCTCTAAAATAAGCCATATTTTATTATTCCAGGATAAAAATTACCAGAGATATGAATTTTCAAAGAGGACTCAGACACAATTTTTGCGAAAACTTTAACATACATAACTAACAAAAAAATGAGATAGAAATAAAAAATAGAATTTCAATTATTTTGTTCACTAGTTCTTAAAGTATAAAGCATAAAGTATAAAGTATAAATTTTCAAAAGAATCGGAGATGACAAGATCACAAATTTCGTCATTCTTGGCGGTTCTTGATGGAATGGCCCTATTACCTACGCAATATGTTGTCTTGTAGTCTTTTTATCATAGTGCGTTTACACTCACCCTTGAGGCTCGTCTCGAAGCGAGCCTCTACCCCCATCAAACCATTGCAAACCGGTTTTCGTCGGCTGTGCTCTTTGCTGTGTTGAAAGCAATTTACACTCAACATGCCTTTGCGGCGCAACTTGCCTATAAGTGCAAAACGACAGAAATACGATGAGCTGCGAATTGTATGGTACCACAGTTCATTGTATGTGTGTACACATATGGAAGCGTGCGTCGGAGAAAAACTTAAAGAATGTTAGACTCTTGCGACTGCAGGAGCCATCTGATTGGTTGATTTTATGGTGGGGTTAGAGGCGCGACTCAAACGTTGAGTGTATGGTAAATCCGACATCATGGTTCTGTTCTGTGCTTTGCATTGCACCGTAGAACTACAGTAAATGCTATTATAATTACAGTCCACATTGCAGTATAGTAAAAAAAATCGGAGAACGGTTGAAGAATGTATATTTAGAAAATTCGTAATTGGTCTTGGGGGTGGGCCCTCCGCCCCCCGTATCCGACAATGGCGAACTTAGCCTAACAAATTCGACCGAACAAACTTTTTATTTTCGTGGCGTTCAGTTTTCACTAAACTGAAAAAGTCTCGCAAACCACTTTCAGATATATTTCCGGAACTAACTAGGTATAGTGAAACATTCATTAAAATACATTTCATTTTAACTTCCAGGAATCACTCTGTAGCACAGGATGTTTCGCTATAGACTTCCTAAATGTGAAATTTGACACGATTTCCTACATTCAATTAAAAAAAACCCTATTAACAACCAGGACGATAAGGCTAAGATTTTACACCACAAACAATAAATCTCCTTATACCACTTTTCAAACGACTAAAAAGAACAAACTAAATACAATTTTATTAGTTCAAATTAGATATTTTTAAATTGCGACTGCGTGATAGAATCGACACGTTCGATGGAAATTCTCAAACCGAATGGCGATTTCAAACATCATCTGTGTAACTTTCCTGGAAAAATGAAAAGTCAAAAATGTTCTTCGCAATCCCATTTTCATCCATTTGGAGCGAAAAAAGAGAAGTGGCGGTTTCCTCTATAATTTTGTTGAAAATCTCCTTTTCTGCTTCATTGATAGTAATACTAGATACTTTCATATTTGCTCCCTCATTGAGTTGTCCGCGAACTTCCTACTGGGTAACTATCACATCACTACGTTTCCATTTCCATGGAGAGTTAGTTTTCATGGAATTACGAGTTGAGTTGAAATTTGTATGAAAACTACAACTTAACTTAGCTCAAGTAATTAGCATGTAAAAGAATTTACGCGTCGCGTATAAGTTACATTTAGTTGTGATTTTTTATTACATCATTTCGGAGGGGTTTCAACCCCTAAAACCCCCCTGCGTTCGCGCCTGGAGAGGAAAAATACCTCACACCCCGTACCATATTGCTATTAATAAAAATTTAAATTTTTCAACATGCCGCCATTATAGCTCTATCTAAATACCAAGTTTCAATTATCTATCATTATGGATTCTCGAGATATAAAAACCGAAATTTTTTCCTTTTCATCCTCCTCCAAAAAAAGGTGGGAAAGAAAAAGTTCCGATTTTTATACATCAGGAAGCCATAATCGCTCAAAGTTGGTATTTAGATAGAATTATAGTAATGGCATATTGGTAGTATATTGGGTAGTATGCTACAGGGGTGGGGGGTATTTTTCCGAACTATAGAACGGCTTATGATTGAAAGCTGAAAATTGGTAAGTACCACAATAAGAACTCCAGGGGGGTTAAATCGGGGGATCTTGGTGGCCAGTCAATATCGCCTCTTTTCGATATCACACGTCTAGGGAATTTTTGTTGCAAAAACCGCATTGTTTGGGTTGCTGTGTGGTATGGCGCCTCGTCTTGTTGAAACCAGAAGTCAGTCAGACCTTTTTCACGCATTTTCGGACACATAAAATCGACTGTTTCGCCTTCCTTGAAGAAAAATTGCCCAATGATGGTTTTTGCGCACACGCCGGCCCAAACAGTCACTTTTTGGTCATGTAATGGTGTTTCATGAATATCGTGAGGATTTTCTGTCCCCCAAATGCTGCAATTTTGTTTATTAACACCGCCAGAGAGGGTGAAATGCGCCTTGTCGGTCATTAAAACTTGCATCCAAAAGTCCGGTATGGTTTCCAACATTTGGCCGACTGTTTTGCCGTATTCTATACGACGCGGCATGTCTGTGGCCAATATCCTTTGAGTCAGTTGTACTTTGAAGGAAACAAATGTAGATCGTCCTTCAAAATGCGCCGCAAAGTGGTTCCACTGATGTTCAACTGCTGAGCTCGGTGGCGATACGAGACACTTGGGTCCTCCTCCTCGGTAACACTCTCTCTCACGGCTTCAATAATTTGATTGGAACGTGTTGGGCGTGGATGATTGTAGGTTTGTTTACCCACTGTTCCATGCTCAAAGATATTTTTAGCTAGCGCCCGAATTGTTTTGTCGGTAGGCTCTTTTTTGCCGCGATATTTTGCACGATATGCACGTTGAGTTTGCACAATTGAACGACTATTTTCAATGTACATAGTCACTATTTCGCCGCGTTCTTTCGGTGTGAAGCGGTCCATGATTAAAATTGTACTGGTTTGAAGTTAACAAAACGTGTTTAAGAAAGCAAATCGGTTGACAATTGGCGAAGTTATTCAATGTTTACATACCAGAGGAACAGATGGCGCACCCTGTATATGTAGATCTATTAGAGAAATAATTTAGAATTAAAAAAAATTCATATATCTATCGGAGGGAGGTAAACAAAATTATCGGCAAAAATGGAATGGATATATTTCTACGAATTTCTTCATATCTCTTAGATCTTCTAAGATATTGCATTAATTTGTATTCTATGGGTTCTTCACATACTCGTAAGTGCCCAGAAAGTTTTTTCAGAATATTTTTAAATTCAACTTCTAAGGGGGTATAAGAGGGTTGTGTATATTTTCACGATTTTGACCATGTCATGTCCTTCAGGTATCTTAAAACCAATTTCAGGATTTCTGAATATTCAACCCCCAAGTCGGTGTAAGGCGGTTGCATACGTTTTTACACTTTCATATATCTCTTTAGGTTTCAATAGATATCAATTTGTCTTTAACTTCTGCAGAGTTTTTATATAATAGCCTACAACCGATTTCAGAATTTTCTGATATTCAACCCTCATTGTAAGTGCAAAGCATTTTCACAATTCCTACATATTTCTTAGATCTGACGAGATATCGAATTGATTTTTACTTTCTAAGGCTTTCTGTATATTTTGCAAAAAGTTAATTTCAGGATTTTTAGATATTCAACCCCAACGAGTTGTAAGGGTAGTTGCATACTTTTTGACAGTTTTCGACATATTTCTTTAGTTTGATGAGATTTCAGATTGGGTTTTACTTCCACGGACTTTTTATATAATTAGCATTTAGGATTTTTTTTGATATTCAACCTCCGAGCGGGTGTAAGGGGGTTGCATATGTCATTACGAATTCCGACATTTCTCTTGGGTCTGATGAGATATCGAGTTCGAATATCGCCTAAAAACTTTTCATGTAAACCAATTCAAAATTTTTCGAAATTCAACCCCCAAGCGGATGTAATGGGCTTGTATACGTTTTACAATTGGTCATATCTCTTAGGTCTGATAAGGCCGCAAATTGGTTCTTATTTCTATTGGCTTTTGGTGTAACTAGTACTGAAATTCGAGTCGTCTAAACGGGCCTTTCGTATGTCTAATTGGCAAAAAATTCATATTTTAGATATTTTTATTTCTATTTCATGGACAAAATTACCTTCCCAAGAAACCTCATAATCTCGATACAATTGATATTATACTTTGACTTTGACCGCGTCCCGGAGTATGACCCAATTCCGTAATTCATTTGTTGAATTTTAACCGCTTCCCGAACTTTGATCCGAAAAATAATAAAGTTTCACCCAGACTGTAAGCACATTTTTTTGAGCCATTGAGAAGATTCTAAGCAAATTTTTGTAGTGCTACGGAAGTATTTAAATCCCAGGTTATCAATTGGCTGCTTTTAAATCTCTGCCTTCTGGCTTTTTACCACTTGTGAAATGGGTGTGCGATTTAATGTCTGAGCGATTTAAAGCTGAGCCACTTAGTTTCCTGGAGGGCCAGGATGTTAATGTTATGTCCTGAAACTTTATTAAGAAGTGTTTATACACTTTATTAAGAAGTGTTGAATTAAACGAGGAGCTCTCAGTACAGATCGAAACACAAGCACAACTATCATAGGTACATTGGGTCTCCTGTTTTTAGTGGTATCACTATGGACCCTCGTGGCTCTATGTGAGGCTTTGGCCGCCACTGTAACCTAACCTAACCTTATTAAGAAGTGCCTACACTGCTGTTGTTCTGAAAAGCGTTCGGAAGTTCCAAAATTCGTTTCTTACAGAGTCATTGAGTCCGTCCGATCGCAGAACACCCTGAAAAAATCGATCTTATTGAATAGTTTGAAAAAGAATTTTGGGAATGGATACTGGGAAAACTGGGTATGTGGAAAGGACAGCCAGGAGCACATCACTTCTAGGCTGAAAGGCTTCCGCAATATCAATACTAGCAACTAAATCAAACTACTATTCTCTTCCACAGGCCACGCCGAAAATCCCATATCGCAATCGAAGCATTATTTATGATCGACTTCCCGTCGATCAAGCACAAACTTTCGTTCTTCTTAGATCGAAAGAAGCAGCGAGTAGCGCTCGACGTGAGCATAAACTCCATAACGACCTCGAAGAATTTTGAAATACCCGAAATGAACGAGACTAGTACGATCCGATCGCTGGCCATTCTTTTCCGGAAGAACGTCATCTCGCTTTTGGTCGACTGCAAGGAAGCATCGCGGCTTGAAGTCGACTTCAACCTGTCAAAATTGTACACGCAGATGGACGAACCGATTGTTAAGCTCGTAAGTTGTACCATTTCTTGCTCACTTTTCGATTTTTTATTACTCACTTCTTTACTTTTTCTTAACCACATTTTTTTACGTTCAATTACTTCTTTTTGATTTTTATGAAGGAAACTTATTGCCAATTTAATTTCAGTTCCGCGAACGCAAGTATCCACTGCATTTCGACTCGACAGTGGAACGTGCACTTTCGCGTGCCAATTGCCAAAAAGGGTTAAACCGACGTGGGAATCGGCGACTACTGAAAAACAAGACCAGTGATAAAGGTGAGTGTTAATTACAAAGGTAGGCTGAAGGTTTCGTGTTTTCGCACCTTTTGTAAGATGCGCATTTAATGAGTTGTACAAGTTAATTTATAATCGAAGACGAGTGTTGCCGCGGTGCTTTAGTTATTGCTTACTAAAACTCGAGTGTTTTTTTGTGCTCATTTTGCAGTGGAATTAAACGAAAAATAATTTTGAAGATCTTAGAACGCTAAGTATGGAAGCAGGTATGAAAATAAATTGAAGAATTTTGATGAGAAGAGGTCTTTATCCTGGACTCACACTATACTGTAGGTAGGAAAAATATAAGTTCATTTGTTCCGGGAAGGAAACGAACTGGCGAGTTTGTCAGAGCAGCCTATCCCATGAACGTGGCGGTAGAAAAGAGCAAGTTCTCTCTGGGAGTATCGAAGTAGAACCTAAATCAGTTAGCAACAAATGCTTGTTAAAAGCATTATTATCACATTGTTGAGATTCTAGAACAATGTCTAATACCTTGGATACACAGCTCGTATACAAATCATAATATCGTCAATATCACCAGTGTATCACCCAATAATACGCATATAGTATGTCAACGAGCTGATACCTACATAATATCCAGCCAGTTTCCTTGTTTTTAGCTGATATAGCCTTCTTTTAACTGCCATCAGCGTCATCTAAAACTGAAATCAACTGAAATTCCAATGAATGGCAGTTGTGGATTTTTCTATCCTTCCGTCAGGTAGAATTGTTTGAGAGTGTTTTAATTTTTGTGTGTGATGTGATGGTCCGGTTTCTACAAGTATAACATGTATGGGCTTTGTATCATGCCATCTTGTATCGCATATCATGATTTTAATAATGTAATTTGTATACAAGCAGTGTATCCATGGTATAACATTATTTTCAATTTTTTCATTCTCTCAAATGAGATATGAGAAGTACCTTGGTGCTTTCATAATAGGTACTATCCACAGCTTCATGTTTTAGATGGATTGAATTCGAGTTTATTTTAATGAATTGAGTAATATGGCTTTTTAATTGTAAAGAATCTTTTTCCAAAATATTTGAGACTATAAGGTTGTGCAGCCTCAAAGCATAAACAACCAGAAGCTCTCACCTCCAGAGCTGAAGCATTTTGATCTCTAAGTGAAGCATAAGATATATTTAGAAAATGGTCCAGAAAACCAGACGAAGGGTGAACCCTGTTTTGTAAAAAAAAAAACTTTGGTTACTCCCAAAAGAATCACAAAAGTGACTACTATACTCTTAAAAACTTTTCAGATTGAGAAGGCGCAAATACTTCGAAATCCTGGCCTGAAACTATAGTCAATTCAGTTTTACAAGCCTTTAAAATAGCAATATAAACCCAAAGCCTAATTGCATAAACCTAAACTTGTTAATTAATACCCACTATAACCCCTCTCCTTTTGATCCGTTCTTTTTCGAAAAATGGACATTGCTGATTTCGGATCCAAAAACGAATGAAGTACTTAATTGGTGTCGGGTCTATTTCACGACATTGTTTTTATGGTTCGTGCCTTAGGTACCATATTACTTGTTCTCCTAAATAGTGCGATAGAAAGAGATAGTACATGTTATCCTATAGGTTGAACATTACGACCTCTTTACAGTGCGAAAAACGACCACAAAAAGCATTGCACAATAAATGTCCTCTTCAGGGTTGCCAGATAGTTGGCTGCAGAACCCGCCGAGTGAGCTATATGAAATAGCCCAAAACCCGCACGAAAACTTGTAGCTCAAATACCGCGCTCAACACTTTATCAGACCTACTTAAATGTGTTGAGCACAGATATCCTGCGTCTAAAGAAGATCAATCCGCCTCCCGATTAGCGTCATACATTGTTGCACACAAGCGGTTCCACTTAATGTTGCTACCTAGAGGTTCGCCGAGATTTCAAGTAAAACACAGTTCGCTTTAATTTACTACATGATCGCTGTTATCGATGGAAATACACTTTAGTGCAGAACTGAACGTCGTTTCTCTCTCGCAGTAGAAAAACGTATCCCCCGGCTCTGCGGCGCTTATATACTGCATGTATTGAGTCGAGAGATTTGCAGTGTATTCGGTTCTTTGTGTGGAACGCGCAAGAAGTAACCATTACAAGCAATAAATGTCTAAAACATGCGAGAATTATATAGAGCTCTCTGGGATATTGCAAGGTTGTTGCTTTTCTCTGGAAACTTTAATACCAATAATAAGTGAGTTGTTCGGGTTGCCAAAGTACACATGTAACAATAACGTTGTATTTGAGCTGGTAACACTAATAGATTTAACCCAAGAGACGACTAAAACTCAGTTTTCTAATTTTTATGTTTCTATTTTTTCCTCGTAAATCGGCTCTGTTGTAAACTAGCAAAATAACAAAATTTACGTCGGCCGAATAGCCCAAAAAGCTATAAGTAGCTTTTTAAAATTTGTACCAGCGAATTGAATATTTAAATATCCCAAATCGCGGTAAATAGCCCAATCTGGCAGCCTTAGTCCTCTGTCTTCGTGGGCATTGAAATGCGGAAAACAATCGATCTTATGTCTAAAGTTTGTATTAAACTGTATGACATGCTGTCAAATATTTGATGAAAAAAATCAAATTTTTTCCGTTAAAATAGACCTGATTTACATCGCCAAATTTCGGCAAATAGATTTCAAAATATCATCTTTCAGTGACGGAAAAAAAATTTTTTGTTTAGTCAAATATTTGACAGCATGTCATATAGTTTAAAATCAAGTGTTTACTGCGGCAAACAAACATTTGATGATGCATTTGCTAGCGAGAATAGTCATATATAAATTAATTATTCTTTTACTTTTGAATAAATAGTGCATTAAATATAATTTGCGTTTATTTTTAAATATGAATTATTAGTACTATCTATCAAATGTGCGTTACTCTATCATTTAACAGATGGCGCTATAATAAATATTATTCACCTAAATAGACATAAGTAGATTTTTCTCTTAAAGATTCGGGGCGCACTTGTCTCGATACGTCTAATACTTTCATAAGGCGTCAAAAGATCTGGCAACAAACCGACATGTCTTCCAAAGATATGTGAAAGTCTTGCAAATTTTACCAACTGGTTTAAGTCTATGTACTTTCAAATTCTATCCATCCAAAGCGGACAGTAAATTCACTTTTGAATTTATCACATATTTTGTTTTAACAACTTTAAACTCGTCTTTTTGATGAAATGAAAACAACTCTTCGAGACTCAATTCGATTTTGATTTTTACTAATTATTGAAATTTCAACTGGATTTTGATACTTTAACGGGTGATCGTAGCGCAATAATTGGAACTGGAAAATGTTCTCTCATGATATTGTCGAAACGCATTAAAAGCATTAAACCTACGCTTCATATGACTCCGAAGGGATCGCTATGGGTCCTCTTTTGGTGTCTAGCGTGCGCGGTGGCTCAGCGCTTCATCCCTTCTTAAAACTAAAACTAGGCTTCATACAAAATTTACCAGTATCCATCGAAGTTGGATCGATTAGACTGTCATTTTTTGAAACAACCTGCATTTTTGGAATTGTGGTCAGGGTAGTTTCTATTTTCAAAAAATTAGCACAGAAGACAGTGTGTGATAGGCCGGTCAGTGATTCTTTTCCTTTTCCTAGAAACTATTGAAGCTGTTATGTCTCATGTATGAGCTGCTACCGCTGCTTGCTCTATCGTACGAATCGTATGGTTTACATATTTTTGAATGACTCCACTTGTTCAAATCTGCGAGAATCTCCCAGATGACCCAAAGACATGTCGTCATGCCTGTAACAATCTTCGAGACGTCTTACGGAAAAAACATAAGGCATGTATTAGGCAAATGAGCCCCGAATCTCGAAGAAAAATCGGCGAATATCGGGCAAGGAAAATAAACTTCGGTTTAGCGCCATCTATTTTTTTCTAGACCGTATATTTTGTGACCTGTTTTTAACTATAAAAACCAAGAGACAAACAATGGATGCTGGTCTGAAATAGTCCCGCTTTCTTTTCAACTGGTGAAGTACTGGCTAGGTATGCTCCCAACCAGAACAGCGGACAGATTTCCTTCATCCGGAAAAATGGGGACACCCATATAAAACCTGCCGAATTTGGAGATTACCGGACTAACCGGAATTCAAGTAAACAGGTGAACGGATTTAAGGCCGTATTATTCACCTCCGGTTATTTTCGCCTTAACCAGCTGTTAACTTATCCGGGGTATTAACTTTAATCACTGGTTAATTTCTCTGGGTATAAAATTGTATTATTCACCTCAGGTTAGCGATTTTATAGGTCGGGTTATCGTTTTAGACGAAAAACTTTAGTTTTTATGTTTCAATAACCACTTACGCAAAGAAGCTCAAATTTGAAACTTACGTACATAGATCTATGATATTGTATACCCACTTGCAATAAAGATCTTTATATAAGTACAGGGGTTCGGGAGTTCGGACAAAAACAATGTGTCCGAAACGCTTGAAAGCTTAGGTCTAAAATCCATATCTCCTGAACGGTTAATGTCACAAAGATGAAACTTGATGTTTGCTTGTAGACTAGGAAAAAAAAATACATTTTTGAGAGTGTTCGCTGGCATGGGTAGGTGGTAAAAAACCTTGAATTGCGTTGTCTCACGAACCAATTAAACCAGAAAAATTAAATGTGGCTTATGTTTAAAGATGGACAATAGGATTTTGCTGAATATATTTTTTTTAGGGAGGCGATGGATCATTTATAATTTTTATAAAAAATCACATCTCATATCTCAGAACTATATAAGATGGGATCTTACAATTAATACGAGAGTTAGGCCTGATACACCCCTAGCTGAAAACTGTAGGGAGCGGGTGTAAGGGGTTAGGGTGGAGACCTGTGAAAGGGAAAAGAATCAATTGGCTTTGTAAATTGGAATCGGCAGAAATAGTCTTTGTCGTCACATATGTCGATGTCGATTCATTGTGCCATTTTGTATTGGCGACGCTCAAGTCGTCTTCTTCGTCAGAATCACTCCAATTATCCCACAAATGAGATCTTTCCATAACTTGAATCGTGAATAATACAAAATTTGTCAAATCGCCGGTTAAATCCCTGGGTATCGTAGTAAACTGGAACTTTAATCACTGATTACAAAACCAGCGAATCACCGGTTAAAAACGATAATCGGATATGAATAATACCAAATCTCTGGGAAAGCTGGAATTAACCAGAGGTTATAAATAACCCGAAGTGAATAAAACGGCCCTTAAACTTTTACAATATTTTTCACAAAACTAACGTGAACTTGGGCATTTTTGTGGCTTTTTTACGAACTTCATCTAAATCACTTGCAACGAAATTTTCTTGGTGTCGGTAAGACTTACCTCACTTGTATTTCACCAATTCCGAATTTGCGTATAACTATTGAAAAATAAGAATAAAATATGTTTACAATTCATGTTCATTATGAAATTTTGCTCACTTTTAGTAGCTTCCATAGGTCGATAGTTCAAATCCGGCTCGACGGACAAAAAAAATTCGATTCTATTCAAAACGAAAATGCACTTAATTAATCTTCGAGAATTTAATTATGGCTAGAACGGTCAAGCTCAAGTAACATTTTTTCGAATTAATCCAAAAGTGTAACTTTAGTAAGTGGAAAGTGAAGAGGAATGAAGTTTACAGTAGTTGAATAGTGTCTGCAAAATCAATTCCCTAAGCGAACCAAATGAAAGGAAGCACCTCCGACAGGTTTTTTTTAATTATCATTTAATTTACTTCAACCTGAATCTAATCAGAATCAATTCAGGTGATGGAGTCAGTGTGTGGGGTTAATATTTACCTTGAAGGCCTTCAAAAACTGAAGACATTTAGAAAGCCGAAAATCGTCTAGATTCGGCTGTAGATTGTTCTTTAAGTCCTGATTTTAGTCCTTCATGACAGTATACTCGTAGATTTTCTTGTTTAAAAACTAGATCGTTGTCTCTAATTAAGGCTGAAGGGCCAATTATTTGGCTTGTGTATTCCACCTCATTTCCACAAAAAATTATTAATTTATTCACCAAATCTCCACAAAAACCAAAGATTTTATATAGACCTTATTCTTCTAATTAAGAAAATCAAATTAAATACGACATTTTTACTATCTGATTTTTTGTTTTTCATCTATCGAAACTTGTCGAACGTGTTATGACAAATGTGTTAGATGTTTGTTTGTCGCGCCGTTATTTAGTTATTAGTTCGGATCGATGTTTTATTCATTGGCTTTTCCATATTAGTAATTTTAGTGTAACCTACAAAAAAAAAATCAAATCAGTTTTTCGTAATAGCCGAATTTTAGTAGCTCTAATGTATTTATCTTTTTTTTTCTCCGAGCCGTTTAAAGTTTAGATAAATTACAATTAGTGCTCGAAAACTGGGATCTTGGCATTAATTCGATCGGAAAACAAGGAATTTATTATTATTATTACTATTTTGTGTTTCTGTTTTTTTTTCGGTTCGATTTTCATATTGGCGGCTTAATCATTATACGGGCGTCTATTACGCATATTTATAGAGAAGAATAAGAAGCGCGACATTCGAGATTGGTATCATCAAACGAATAGCGAACGCTACCAACATGAAGTACCTGTTGACAATGTTCAAGATACTCGAACTAATACACGTGGAGATATTCCAATTATTCACGGCGATTGTGAAGGTACGTATTGCTATTTATGGTTTTGTTTTACCTTTATGCTTGTAAGTTATTTCTTAGCGTTAAGTTTTGTTGACAGAGTTTATCTTTTATTGGCCGTTTATTGCTCTAATCCGCTTCCTAATTGCTTATGACTGAGTATGTTTGGAGCTAACAAGCTGTTTTGAATTTGGCTTTCTTTTTGTATGAGTCGAGCAGGGAAGTATGCCGTCGAGATGTGAAATTTTGCATAGGAATTTCCCTAATTTTGCGATTATTGAAGAGTAAGTTTTCCGGGTAAAATACTGTTCAATTTGTCTATAGTCACTTCGAAGTCGACTGTGTCCTTTATCAAACATTCCCATTTGTAGCGAGATCGACTTACTAGAACTAATTCTTTATTTTATTGATTTATGATTTTTATTACTTTACTAATTTTGAATAATAAAGTAGGTATTGTAATCGACCTGAAATTTTCAAAACAACTTGCTACCCGGAAATTTAATATTTTCACGTTTTAGGACTAGTAAAACTTAAAAAAGAAAAAAAAGTCTGTCTGTCCGCCGTAGACGTCGTACACAAAAGCGTTTGAAGGTCCGTAGCTCACAAATACGTTAAGACATTAAGTTGCAATTTTTTTTTGGTGGGTAGGTTAGGTTAGGTTGAGAAGGGTGGACTGAAGCAATGTACCACAGTCCATCACGAGAGATCACTGTGGATCCATTATGGTCCACTCGTATAAAACCGGGCTCTAGACTACTGCTACCAAATATTGCTCTTCCTTATGAAGAGAGTAGTTCTCCATAAAGGAATCATCGCAAGTTCTTAAGAAGAATTTCCCCAAGTACCGATACCTGGTACGTGCCAGGCTTTCACATTCACACACTAGATGTTCCAGTGTTGGCTCAACATTCTCATCACCACAGCGACACAGATCAGCCATGGGTATTCCCAGCCTTTCACCATGCCTCCCAAAGGGACAGTGTCCCGTTAGGACCCCTATAAGTTGTCTGCAAATGTCCCTGCCCAGAGACAAAATGAAGCTAGAGTTCCTCCTATCAAATTTCGGCCAGAAGATTTTTCCTTGCCGGCATCCCAGGAGATTCACCCATCTGTCTGAGCGCTTCAATATCAATCATTCCCTTTACACATTCGATGGGACATAAAACCGACTCGTCGGCCAGCTCTATGCTCATCTCCGACCCCCTTCTGGCGAGCTCGTCTGCCTTTTCGTTTCCAGGGAAGTCACTGTGACCAGGAATCCAACTAATCTTCAGGTTGTTACTCATACCCACCATCTGCAATATTCTTTTACATTCTCCCACAAGTCTAGTAGTAGTAATGTGCGCCTCAACAGCCTTGAGAGCAGCTTGGCTGTCAACATAAATAGTTATTGTACCATTCACGCACTGTTTTCGCACAATTATTTCAGCTGCTTTGGTGGGTAGAATGGATGAACCCCTACGAGTGGTATGGTATCTTCGGGGGAGGGGGAAATTGTTTCAGACCAAAAATTTACCTTTTCAAGTAATTAAATTTTTATATATCAAAAACCGTGCCAGATAATGATCTTAAAAATGTTTACAGGAGTTAGGCCCAGTAGACCTCTAGCAGAGGAAAACATTTTTCGGATGTGAGTGGAAAGAAAAAAAATCTGCCAACAGTCTGTGCGAAACTTTATTATTTTCGGGTTAAAGTTCGGGTAGTGGTTCTAATAAGGTCGCGCTAGAATTCCTACGCCACTGCCACATATAGCATATGAATTACGCAATTGGGTCATATTCCAGTACGCGGTCAAAGTTGGAGTATAGCACCAGTTGTTTTTGTGAAAATGTAAGCAACCCTGTGAACTTTGAAAAATCGGGAAATTGGTTTTTAGGGCATTACTTGGAATGCCCGTAGAACTAATAACCAATTCTATATCTCATCAGAACTAAGGAATGGGAAAAAAAATTGTGAAAACATATGCAACCTCTTTACACAACTTGTGAGCTGAATATCAAAAACCCGTGAAATAGGTTTGTAGGCGATTATATAAAAACACTGTGGAAGTAAAAACCAATCTGATATCTCATCAAACCAAAGTAATATGTCGAAAACTGTGAAAAGTATGGAACCTAAAAATTCTGAAATTAATTTTTTGGCAATTATACAGGAAGCCTTAAGGTGCTCTTATACGATCGATTAAAATTGCTCAATTGGCAGCAATTCCAGACAATTTTGACGTCACGAAAACATACAGCAACATTCAGCAACATCAGGCAATGACGATATGGATCAATTGGTGGTCAACTCGTTGCTCAGCAGTGACTAGCGATATGGAGCAATACTCAGCAATTTGGCAATGAGATCATACACGGACAATTCAGTCTATGAACAACACGAAAGCAAACTTGACAAACAAATCTAAAACTTAAAATAAAACTTGGAAATATTTGAATTCCAAGGCATTATAACACGAAACTTGACAATTAAATGCAAAACTCGAAACAAAACTTGATAACTGAATCACCGAACGAGGACAATTGCTCGGAATTTTCCAAGCTAGGGGAAATACAGCAACTATAGGGCGAGCAATACTAGCAATCTGTGAAAACATTGCCACATTACCGAAATATTGCCGCAACTAGCATGATACTGCACTGTATTGCTCCATTAATCGCTCCACTCGTTTTGGCAATATTCGTCGGGCAATCAATTGCATGAAAAATTGCTCGTGTAAGACCACCTTTCGGAAGTAAATCGATATCTCATCAGATCTAAGAAATATATAGAAATTTGTAAAAATGTGTGCAACCCCTTCAGAAAATCAGAAAATCCTAAAACCGGTTTGTAGGCTATTATATAAAAATTCTACAGAAGTTAAACCCAATTTGATATATCATTAAACTAAAAGAGACATACAAAATTGTGAAATTGTGTGCAACCCCCTTATACCCACTGGGGGTTGAACATTCAAAAATCCTGAAATCAGTTTTTAGATAAATATAAAGTAAGCCCGAGGAAGTAAAAACCAATTTGATGACTTATCAGTCCTGGCAGGCGCGAACACAGAAAATTATTTCGGGGGGGGATTTAAAGACAAATTTACGCGTCCCGTATTAGTTACATTTAGTTGTGAGTTCTAAATTACATAATTTCGGGGTGAGGGTTTGAACCCCCAAAACAGCCCCTGCGTTCGCGCCTGAGTCCTAGGGAGTATGACGGAATTCGTGAAAAGGTGTTCAACCCTTTTGTACTCTGTTAGGAGTTGAAAAAACAAAAACCTTGAAAACGGGTTTAACGGGATTATAAGACAAGCCCGTGGAAGTGAAATGTTATTCGATATCTAATCAGACCTGAATTGATTGATTGATTGGTAAAAGGGGTTGGTCTTTTAATCTCTGTCACTGAAGCCACAGTTGAACTTATTGTGACATCCCCCGGATTAGCTATGAACCTCTTCAATCTCTGCGCTTTCAATGAAGCTTAATATTTTATGAAGAGGAATGGTCCGGAATTCCGATGGTTCCATGAAACTCTGACCGAAGTCTTTTGTGAGCTAAACCTTCACATTCATAGAGGATGTGCTCTGGTCTTTCGTCTTCGTGATCGCAAATTCTGCAAGTTTTATTCTCAGAGAGACCAATCCTATGGAGATGCTTCCTCATGTGACAATGTCCAGTCAGAGCTCCCACTAGGCTACCGGTCTGGTGTCTGCTTAACTTCAGATACTCAGATGTTCTTTTTTCCGAATGCTTTGGCATAAAAAGCTTTGAGTTTCTTTTTTCTCGGTGGCGAGCCCCAGTGAATGGCACTTTGCGATTTTTGCGACATTCGGATGTTATTTTTGGCTGTGCTTAATGGTAGCACACAGAATGGACCTGCAGGAAATGGCTGAATTCATGAAAATATACGAAATCCCTTTACACCCCCTTAGGGGTCGAATTTCAAAATATGCTGAAAAGGTTTTCTGAGCATTTGTGTAAAGAACTCGTAGAATAAAAATGAATTCAATATCCTAGAAAACCTAAGAGGTATGACGAAATTCATAAAAATATATGCATTCCATTTTCACCGATAATTTTTTTGCCCCTCTTCCGTACGCCAATTTATATTTGACCAAGTTTAAGGCGTTCCATAGACAGGAAAAACACCCACCATTCCCGTACCATACATCCTATATAAAAAATTTTATTTATCTAAGTTTCCACTACTACAACTCTATAAAAACACCAATTTTCTTGAGATATAAAAATCGGAACTGTTTCTTTATCACTCTTCCCAACTGTTCTTGAGATATGAGACGTGATTTATTAATAAAATTCTTATCCCTCCCACTTTCATGCACCACTTCCCCTTTAAAAAAATTATTTTCATCAAACTGCAATTATCGACTTGTATGCAGAAACCTAATTTTATCTTTCTCGCGCAACTGGTTCGTGAGATATCGTAATCTAAATTTTTAATTTTTTTGCAAATGAGGTCACTATCAAAGCTCTGTATAAATTTCAAGTTACAGCCTCCTAGCGTAAGCGGTTGCTGAAATCTAGAAACCAAAATTTTTCGTCTAAAACGTTCCCCCCACCACCTCTCCCCTCACACCACAACCCTTTAAGAAGAGGACACTTAAAGAGGTGCACCCAGTCTACCTAAAAAAATCAAGTTAATAGCTCAAAGGCTTTGGGAGCTACGAGCCTTCAACCGGTTTTGCGTACAGCGGACGGCGTACAGACGGACTGAACATTTTTTTTATTTTTTTAGTGTATACCAGTCATGAAACGTGAAAATTTTTCAGGATAGTACCTACATTTTTTTTTAAAAAAAATCGGTAACAATTCTTTTTTAAAAATAATGAAGTAAAATTCTGATTTTTATTTTTTGAAAACTGTAAAGGATAAAAGCAAAACCAAATAGACCTGTCTTCTTAATTGATGCCGCTTAATTTATAACTATATGAGTGATTGAATGGAATAGTTGCCTAAGCCACATTGAATTTTTTGATGCTTAGGTTTTTTCAGTTTGACCACAATAACCATATCTTTGTGTTCCAAACTTATTTATTCACCATATTATCAGTATACATTGCTTGACAGTATAACAAAATAGAAATTATTTCTTTTTGAAAGTAATTTTTTAAATTATGTCTAAGTTTAGAGCCCGATATCTCATTTCGCAGTAATTGTGGGTTAGGTAACTCTTCTACTGAATCACTCATATCTCAGTGACGGTGTATGATAGAAAATTGAAACTTAGTACGTATATGGAGATGTACTACAGGAGTAATTAAAGCAAAAAAAGTGCAGATTTTTATTGTCGTACAAAGGTGGAATAAAAAAATGTCAGTGAAAAGTTTTTTTTTCGACTTTTCACGATTTTCGATATATCTTTTAGGTATGTCAAATTATCAAATTATTTTTACATCTGCGTGCTCTTTTTATAAGCGCCTAGAACTTTTTTTTTTGCAAATTTTTCGATATCGAACCCCTAAAGGTCTGTAACATAGTTGTGTACATTTTCACGAATTCCGATAAATTCCTTAGGTATAATGAGATACTGAATTCACTTTCACTTCTAAGGACTTTAAATTTATTCGAAGAACAACTCGATTTAAGCATTTTTCGATACTAAAAAGCCTGGAGATGCAAGATATTATTTAAGTTTTCACGAATTCCGACAAATCTTTTAGATCGAATTCGCTTTTATGTACTTTGTGTATAATGATCTAAAAATTAATTTCGGTATATTCAACCCCTAAGAGGGTGTAAAATTATTATGAAGTCTTTTACGACTTCCGACATATCACTTAGGTCTGATGAAATATCGAATTGTTTTTTACCTTAACGGATTTTCTATACAATCGCCTAAAAATCGGTTTCGGAATTTTTGATATTCAACCCGTAAAGGGATGTGTAGATATTTTATTCCCTATGTTTTAATTGAAATTGAAAAAAAAATTCGGAAATAAATAAAAAGAAATCTATTAACAGTCAGGACGCAAACTTATTATTTTTTGGGTAGAACTCCAGAGCGCGTTTAATTCTGAGATAAGATCTAAGAATAGTATTATCGTAAAGACTATGGTTAGGAAGCGAGATATAATTAAATACCAAGGATAAACGTAAATCATATCATAGTATCAGCAGTACACATACGAGTTAACGAACATACAAAGGAATCAACCCTCCAATTTCTCAAAATAATATTTTTCCGTTCTTTTGCTGAGTACATTGTTGCAGTTTTGAAAAATCTCAGTATGTATGTATTAAATAAAGAGGTCCTCACCCACAGACCTTTTCAATCCGCCCATTTCACAGAATTTTCTAATTGGGCGCCAACTTTGCTATTCCTTCGCTAGGTAATACCCTCTATTCCGCCAACTTTGCCGTTTCTTCGCTAGCTGAAATTCTCTATCCCGTCAACAATCTTCGAATCTAATCTAATTTTATTTTTCTGCTCAATTTTATTTCATTTCACCTAATGAATCGAACAACCGAAAAATGCCACCATATCATCAAATAGACGCCCTCACACGATCAATGTCTGATTTAATGGCAATGGTGAAGTTGCTTCGTGATGATGTCGCCCACCAGCGACAAGAAATCACCAATTTGCGAACGCTGATGGAGAATTGTGTCGGATGTAAAGAGCCGGCCCAACTAAATCGCGCACCGTCTTGCAAGACGTCTAATCCCTGCTATCCAGGTACGTACACACTTTAAAATACCACATACTCGTACATATCAAATTGCTATCATTTCGAGATCAACCTACTCTAGAAAATCCTCGGATTGCGAGCTCTATGCCTTCCGTCTTGAAGAAACCTCTTTGAAAACTCCACCGTTTCTTGATTACCTTTAAGTTTTATTATTTTCTTTTTTCATGACATCAGGTGTGGAGTGCTATGATACAGATTCCGGGATGAGATGTGGACGTTGCCCTCACGGATTCGTCGGTGATGGACTATCGTGTAAGGCAGGATACACTTGTGCTGAGCGGCCGTGTTTCGCGTAAGTATACAAATCAATCATTTCACATGTCCGTTTTGATCTAACAATTTGTCAGACTGAATGGGGCTTTTGGGCGCGATTAAGCGTGGGACACTACAACGCGCTCTATACTTAAGATTTCACATACAAGACCCTAAGACGGTTTGGCATGATGGTGCGGTTTTAATAGGACGCCATATCATCGCTGTCATTGGATGTGTAATTCTGAAAGACCCTTTCAGTCGACTGAAAGTTTTATAGTGTTTGAATTTCGATTAGGCCCTAAGTCAACAGGTACCACATTGCACCATGTTATTTTTGGAAAATTTATGTTGCTCCTGCCAGGAGGGCTAATTGTTGACAATTTGGGAAACATTAACGCAGTTGGATATATGTGGCTAGTGGTAACAGCAATTTTAAATACTGTGGAATTATTAACCACTGTAGTAAACGTTATATCTACAAAATTCAGTTATTTATTCGATGTGTTTTGGAAAAAAAAATTGAAAATAGATTTCCAGATGATTAGGGGAGTGTTTAGGCTGTCCAAAGTCTCCCTTTGCAAAAGATGTCAAATTTAACAGATTATTTATAGGTTCCCGCTAACATATTGACCGGACAACAACCATAGTGTCTTTCTTATCAATTTTTTCCGCTCTGTCTAAAGTCTGATTTTCATATATATTGCATTTGGTGCTACAGGAATGTGACTACTAGCGTAACGACTCCATTGTCGTTACGCTCAATGTCAAAAGTATCAAACTGGTATTACACTGTATGCCATGATGTCAAATATTTGACTAAGAAATTTCGACGAAAGGTTCTGTCAAATTTTTTCCGTCAAAATTTACTTTGTGTAGAGCAAACAAATTGATGTGGCAAACAAAAATTTGACGATTACACTATCTGACAGCATATTTCAGGGAAAATAGTCAAATATTTCACAGCTTAGCATATAAAGTAAAATTTGCTTCAAAAACGGTATATTCATTGATTGTGACTTTAGAGAGTCGACAGCGTTAAGTAGATGAGCATTTCTTAGAAATATTTATGAACGCAAAACAAATGGGAGCTAATCTGAATATTAAAAAAAAAAAAAAAACTTGCCTACTAAAAAGAGAAAATTATATGTCACTCTGGGATCAAATTGATTTTTTTCGGGGCAAGGTCCTGGAAGCGGATACAAAAATGTGGACGCTACTGATCTCTTAAAACACCAATTACGATTTCAACCAAAACTTTTGACCCAGTCAAATTTGAAATATAGCACAAGCTGTTGTAAGGATAGAAATTCTGGGCTGAATTTCCACCCACACAAAATACCAAAGAACAGAGGGCCAGAGCACAAGAGAATTAAATAAAATCAACTTAGAATTAAATAAACAACAAGGCCCAGAAGGTAGGCAGTCGGCAGTGATCAGCAAAGGTTAAATTCTATAATTCTAAATTCTCGCCAGAGTAGAAACTGAGAAACTGTGTTCCGAATCAAGTCGACCTATGTTTGGGCTGAGGCTTTGTAAGTCCGCCAAACTATAGAATCGAGGAGACTAAAGAACTAACGACCGTCACTGGCCGGTACCATCTTACGAGAAGGCTGAGGCTTTGTAAGTCCGTTTCGAGTAGACTGGGACTGTAGTGAGGATGCTGAGTCCACCCGGAGTCAAGGGTAGCCATCACGAGCAACCAGCCAGAAGACGTCCGTCTACGACGAGAGACAAATGAACACAGAAGAATAGCAGGAACGAGCCAAGACGAGATACCACGAGTCGAGACGACGAGGCGAGACGAGATACAGCGAGCCGAGACAACGAGCCGAGACGAGATACGACGAGCCGAGACGACGAGCCGAGACGACGAGCCGAGACGACGAGCCGAGACGACGATCCGAGACGAGATACGACGAACCGAGACGAGATACGACGAGCCGAGACGAGATACGATGAGCTAAGACAACAAGCCAAGACGATATACCACGAGTCCAGACGACAGGGCAAAACGAGCTGGCAGTGCAGAGACATGGCGACAGACGACGAGAGACGACGGGTCGAGACAATGAGCCAAGACGAGATACGACGGGTCGAGACAACGAGCCAAGACGAGATACGATGAGTCGCGACGCTAGTACAGAAGACAACATGAATTTTGAAGTGTATAATTTGAATTTTGAATTTGAATGTGTTATCTAAACTAAATTGAATTAAAATGAAGTCAAGAACAAAAATAAATATTTGTAACGAACCTGGCAACCGCTGAACATACCCCGGTACGAAAATGAGTCGTTACACTGTTTCGATACAACGAATTTATTTGTCAATAGAAGAGCTTCTTGAAGATGATTATTAAGTTTTAATTTCGTGACATTGACCGTTTAGGAGACATAGATTTTAAGCCTCAGTTATAATGGTTCCGATTCGATCTGATCCGGAAAACGGAGAGTTTTGAGTTTCTCCATCCGACACACATCTAAAGGGAATTTCTGAACGCCTAGCCACAATCGTTCCGGTAATTAGCCGAGACACAAAACGGAGGGGTAAAGTTAACCAACTTTCAACTTCTATCCGTTCCGACGCTAAGAGGTGAATTATTGAATTTCACCACCTCTTTCGCTTCACTAAAAATCAAAATTACACCTCGATAGTGTCACTTTGACGAATGTCGGAACGGAATCATTGTGCCTTGAAATCTTTCTCCTCCGACGTTGCCGGATCGGATCGGAACCATTATAACTGAGGCTTTAGAATGTCTTAATCTCGCCTTTCGAACGTTTCGGACGCATTATTTTTTCCACCACTCCCACACCCCTTCACCCATATCAACAATATTTTTGCAAATGGGTCCACTATCGAAGCTCTATATAAATTCCAAGTTTCAGCTTCCTAATATAAGGGGTTGCAAAGATCTAGAAACCAAAATGTTTCGTCTAAAACGCTTCCCCCACCCCCTGAAAAGTGTCAGGGTAGAAAATTTTTTTTTTTTAAAAATCGATAACAATACTTTATTATTAAAATAATAAAATAAAATTGAATTTATTATATCAGTTTTTAGGTGACATAAGAAGGAGTAAAAACAAATTAGACCTAAAAGATATGGCAAAATTTGTGAAAACGCTTGCAACCCTTCTACAGCTTGCTCTCTTAAGTGTTGAATATTCAAAAATCCTGAAAAAAAGTTTGAGGCAAAACGCCCGTGGAAGTAAAAATGAAGAGAATTCGGCATCTCATCAAACCTAAGAGATATGTAAGAAGTTGTGAAAATGTATGGAACGACCTTACACTCCTCCAGGAATTGAATGGAAAAAAAATCCTGGAATCAATTTGTAGGCGATTATATCAAAGGAAGTAAAACTCAATTCATAATCTCGTCACACCTACTAGATGCCAGTATTTGTTTAAAAAGGTATTTAATCTTTTTACTCCCCATACGGAGTTGAATACCAAAGAATCCTGAAAGAAGTTTCTAAGCCTTTATCTGAGGAGTTCCTGGAAGAAAAGTTCAGAAAACTTGCTACCTATATGTACGAGTATAAGTACCAAGTCTCAGCTACCTTTTTTTATCGGTTCTCGGGATTTAAGGATCAGGACACAGTGCCCCATGTTTTTGAAATTTCAAGATGTAATTTCAAAATCGTTTTAATGGGTCAGTTTTCATCAAAAAATTAGCCAGCCACTTTCCCGCTTCACTGCCACCTCAAAAGTATAAAACGATATTTTGATATTCATGCAAACCAAATTTCGTCTTTCACACGTAATTTATTAGTGAGATATCCTAATTCAAAGTTTGTTTTCCACACGCGAATGGCACTATGACAACACCTAGCTAAATTATTTTGTATACTAATAAACTTTCGTATTCCTAAAAAGAATCACTAAGTTGCAATTTTGTAACATACACCGCTCAGGAGATACACTCCTACACCTCTCTACACATGTAGCCCTTTGCTTATTTTTTGAAATGATTCCCCATTTTAAATTCCAAGTTTTAACTTTCGTGCATCGGCGGTTCCTGAGATATAGAAAGTAAATTTTTTGGTGTAAAAGACTCGCTCCTGTCTTTTACACCCCCAAAAGTGTGTGGTTTTCGGAAAAACCGACTACTCCATAATAAACTTACATTTTTCCTGTACTATTTAACAATGCCGCATGGAAATTCTACAAACCTCATTTTTGTGGCAAAGATATTTAATGCATATTTGTAAAAAGCTGATATATGTCGCATTGGCACACATTATCCTTCAACTGCCTACTCCACATAATACAATCTTATTTCATAACACAAAAACAATTTTTTTTAAATCCTTTTCTTTCCTTGTGTCACTTACATAATTCACCTACCTGTGGTTTTGTTGTAAAATTCTTTTTTACCGGCAAAATTTGAATCGAATGCCATAGATTCCTGTTGTGAATTGTTTAAAAACTGGCATTTAATTTCCTTAATATATATGACGGCGGCTTATTTTACTGAAACGTTACGAGCTCACATCTGTAGTAGTCATTGACATTCATCTTGTGGCCTCGGTACCCTAGTGGGAGCGTGCTAGTCTATTAACCCAGAGATTATATATATCTTGTTTTCAATACTTTTCAATAAAATTCACTTCAAAAAACTCGGATTCTAAATTATTCTTTCATTTTCATCCCTCTCTCACCCCGTTGGTACGATAGGCTAACAACCTATCACCGAAAAAAACTCCGTTGAGGAGTTTTGGCAGAAAAAATCGGATCGGACCATGGGCCGTAATATACCTGGGTATGCTTGTAACAATATGACATTATTCGTAATTTTTCAATTTATTTTACCATTATTCATTCATTACATATTTTATATAACCTAGTAGTAGGAGGAAATTAAAAGCTATTTGGTAGATAGTTGGAAGCACGGTCGTCTATACAGGTCTAGAAACGACACTGAAACAAAAAGGTACATCCAACCAACTCAAATGAACATCATGATAATGAAAAAATCATTGTGTTTAAGCCGATGCAAGCATTCATTAATATTATGCAAACCGTTAATCATTTTTCGGTCTGCATTATACCCTCACACAATAGCCGAAATGAAATTCATTGTTACAATGAACGAGTTCATTATATTGATGAAAACAGTAATTCGTATTGAAGAAGATACTGATTCATTAAAACTATTAACTGTGTCACTCTCAGCATAATATGATGAACGAATTCATGATATTGATGAAAAGAGTAATTAATGTTACTAATGTTGTTTCTCATATTAATGTAATCAATACTGCATTCATAATATTAATGTACATATTGATATCAATATGATGAATTTGTACATTAATATTATAAACGAGGAACTGGATATAATTTCGGCTTTCTCCAATATTACGAACGGAATAATATACTGTATTCATAACGTTAATGTACAATCACTTCTTAGATTAGTTTATTGATGGTCAACCTATTCCAAAAAAGTTATTATTAATCGAAAAAGAGAAATGAAAATATTCGATAATTTTAAATTTTTATTACTTAATTCGTGTGTAGGAACAGAGAATTCGTAATCTTGAGCTGTGCAATGGTGGATTCCTTCAATATAATGAATGTGTTCATTATTATTATGAACACAATCAATATGTTTTACAAATGAGAAGCAAAGATGGCTTGCTTATAAGAACTTTTTAATCAATATGATGAAGGCGTATATCAAAATGTTGATTTTTGAGAGTATGTGTGCCCTTTCCATATATGTATACAAATTGATGAAAATATTTTTAATGAAACGAGATTCATAGTATTAATGTACGGTTCATATATTATGAAAAATACTTGACGATTTTCTTCATTGTTGCGACGATTTTTTCATTAATCCAAAGAATATCGTTTAATAAAAGGCATTCATTAATATTAAGAGCAATTTTTTTTACCATAGTGGGGGTAGACATCTTTTGTGATGAAAATAAATAACAACAGGTTCTCGTTATTATCTACAGGGTCGCTGCCAGCGATTGATTGCGTAAGTGCAATAACGTTGAGTATGCAGCTGTGACAAGAAAAAATGTCTGACAGAAAATTAGGAGAGCATGACGAACCTGGTGGTTAATATGACAACAACCAAATTTGTATCCACTAAAGGTGTCTACCCCCACCACAAAAAATACATCGGGTTTCCAGACCTGTATGTGTACGACCGAGATCGGAGGACAAATAACGATTGATAGAGAGACATTCATCTTGGCTCTCATTTTTAATAAAGTAATAGCAAGCCGTGGAAGCTTCATTGGTTTTTTTTTTAATTGTGGCCCTTTCTTTTGTGTTCGCTGTTGCTGTAGGGATGCGTGAGTAGAAGGAAAACATGCGTCCGAAACGCCAGAAAGCTGGGATCAAGGCTAAAACCTTAACCACCTTAACGGTTAATGCCACAAAGTTGAAACTTAGTGATTGCTTGTAGGTATTCCACAAGAGTCGGTCGGAAATAATATTTGACGGGAGGTTTTTTCATGCGGGTGAAAAACTTTAGATTACGATATCTCACGGACAAATTACGACAGAAATATGAAATTCGGTTTGGGTATACAGGTGGATAAATGTAGTTTGCTCAATATAAATATTGGCGGGCTGTGCATATCACGCCTCATATTACATGAGGTATGCCTAATAAGCCTCTAGCAGAGAAAATAAATTGGGAGTTACATTCCGTAAGAAGTGAGGGTTGTGGAGGGCAAAAACAAATTTAATTTTCATGTCTCGCGAACCGCTAATGATAGATAACTGAAACTTGGTGCTTAGATAGAAATATAGTAGTGGCACATTTTCAAAAATTTTTAATAGAGGTAATGGTGTACTGGAGTGGGGGATATTTTTCCTCTTTCTGAAACGGCTTATGCTAAAAACTTAAAATGTGATGGTATATGTAGCTGTACTAAAAAGGTAATTAAAAAAAAATTCCAATATCCATTGACGTACAGATGATGGTAAAAAGAGGATCAGTGAAAAAGGAATATTCACGAATTTCATCATATCTCTTTGATATATTGAATTAATTTTTTTTACGCGTTCCTCAAATAAATGACTAGAAAGGATTTTTGGGATTTTTTCAAAGTAGACTCCTAAGGGTGTGTATAGGAGATGTATTATTTTCACCAATTCAGTCATGTCACTGAGGTCTGATTAGTTATTAAATAACTTTTTATTTCCACGAGCTTTTTAAATATTCGTCTAAAAATCGTTTTCAGAATTTTTTCTTTCCCAACCCCTTCTATGAAAGGGTTGAGCACGTTTTCACGAATTTCGTCACATCTCTTAGAAGTGATAAGACATTGAATTGGGTTTAATTTCTTCGGAATTTCTTTATATTCGTCTAAAACTTATTCCAAGATTTTTAGATATTCAACCCAGAATATGCGTTTTCACAATTTTCGCCATATCTCTGAGGTTAGGAGAGATATCAAAGTGGCCTTAACTTCTGTAGAATTTTTAATATATGTAGTTTCTTTCAACAAGGACGTTAAATTTTTAAATTCAAATAAAACACGTTGTGTGTGAGATATCCAACCAATTCTTCTTTTATTTGAAAGAACATTTTATGGCATTAAGTATGGAATGTAAGGTCACTCAAATGTCCGCCTCGGTTTTTCTTGGTGGCACGTATTCGAGAGGTCCAATTTTCGAGGACTCTGTAACATAAATTTGGCTGAATTTGCTGAATGGCGTTCGTTATGTTGACTTAACGGTCATCAATAGTTTGTGGATTATACGCATCGACCTGCGACTTAAGATAGCCCCAAAGGAATAAGTCTACGGGCGTTAAAACGCACGATCACGATGGCCAGTTCACGTCGCCGCCGCGCGAGATTACGATGTCCTCAAATCGCCCGTGCAGAATGTCCATCGGGATGTATTTGGTGCTGGTTTATCTCGTGTGGATTGGTATCGTCCCAAATCTCACAATTTTGGTTGTTCACACATCCATTCATCAAAATATGGGCTTCGTCGTTAAAAATCACGCAATGTGCGAAACGTTTTTCGAACGAAGGTCTAATTTTGGAAATAAAATTTGACGATTTGCATACGTTTTTCAACGCTATAACCTTCTATGGTGATTTGGCAATCACTGCTGAACAATTCACAACAAATGCGACGGATGTTGCTTTAACAACATGGCCGCTATAACCTAACAAATTTCGAGTGCTCCTACTGAAACACCCTATACTTCCACCTACAAACTAGGTTTAGGTTATTCAACCCCCAAATTGGTTTAAAAGGGTTGCATACTAATGTGTTTCTTACTCGCTAACTAAAACACATGGTTGTTCACTTGTCCAGCTTTATTTAACAACTAACTTAAAACTAACTTAAACTACAGTGGGTAGTGTTGCCACTTTTGTGTGAATACAACATCCTCCCCCTTTTAATTTAGATCTTCAACGATTTAGTATTTCTATTTTGATGAATTGATGTTTAGAATTTATCCTTATATAATTCAATAATTCGTACCTTCTCCTAAACATCATTCAACACTATAATTCTTTATTGTTATTTTATTCAACGACTCTAATTTACTGTTTGAAAATTTTATCAAATTTTTGTTTAATTCTCTTGGATCTCCTGGGTGTCATTACCTGATCTTTAACATCTTTTCTATTTATAATATTCTTAGAAGAACTTGTACTTGGTATATTCATATCGTTTTCGTTTACTATATTCTTATCTTGTACATTATCATTATCATCATTCTGAATCATCAATGTTGGTACGACTTTATAATAATGATGTAAATTCGCATAATTCTTTCGAAGTTGATTTACATGAACAATTCTTTGATTTTCTCTTATTTTAATAACATATCTTACAAAACTTAATTTTCTTACAATTACACAGTGTAACCACTTAATATTTTCTTTAACATGATTCTTATAAAAGGCTCTCTCCCCCTTTTTATACAAATTTTCATTATTAAAAGGAGTTACATTGGTTTTCGAATCCATTACTCTACTACAATTTTTTGTTTTATTTTCATTACTTACATTTTTCTTCAGTGGTTTATCAATTTTCAACAAATCTAACAAAATTTTAGGTTTATAAGCAAAAATTAGTTCAGACGGAGTTTGAGATGTCGTTGAGTTTGGGTAGTTCCTATGATTCATAAGGAATTTATTAATTCTTTCAGGCCACGACAACTCTGATTCTTTACATAATAAAAACTTTTTAAAAACGCCTTTTACCGTTTGTACGTGTCTTTCTGCAAGCCCATTCGATTGTGGATGATACGCAGGACTATGTAAGAGGTGGATTCCATTCTTAGAGCAAAAGTTTGAAAATTCGAACGAACTGAAAGGTGGTCCATTATCTGTGACAATCGAACCCGGTAATCCATATATGACGATAAAAGAACTTAGTTTTCCTATTAATGTTTTTGCTGTGGTGTTATGCATTATAATTATATCCAAATATTTACTGTATGCATCTACAATAATTAAAAACGTTTTCCCTCCAAAGAAAAAAAAATCTAAGTGGATTCTTTCGAATGGACTATTTGTCTTCGGCCAATTTGATACTAATTCTTCCTTTTCTACATTTCGTGTCTGTTGACATACTAGGCAATTTCTTATGAATTGCTGTATACTCTTATCTAGCCCAGGCCACCATACATACGATCTAGCTAACTTTTTCATAAGTACTATACCATTATGATTGGCATGCAAACTTGTTAAGATTTGCTGCTGTAATTTTTTTGGAACTATTATCCTGTCACCGTAAAACAGACAACAATCTTCTGTGCTGATCAAATTTTTTATCCTAGAAAAGGGCTTTATATCATCACTACACTGTTTTGGAAACCCCTTTGTTGCAAAATTATATACCTTCGATAGTAACATATCTTTTGTAGTTTCTTCCTTTATTAATGTGATGTCAATCGGACAATCATCGGAGAAATTAATTGTATTTATACAGATCTCCTCCACATCTGTAAGTTTGGGTAATGGTAGACGCGACAATGCGTCAGCATTTGCCATTTTTGATCCAGGTCTATGTACTATTCTATATCTAAACATTGAAAGTGTGATGGCCCATCTTTGCAGTCTCGCTGCTGCTACAGAAGGGGTGCCCTTCATCGGATTGAAAATTTCTTTCAACGCCTGATTATCGGTATATATGGTAAACTCCTTCCCATATATATATTTGAAGAATTTTTTCACTGCGAATATCACCGCTAGAGCTTCTCGATGTAGCTGTGAATAATTCCTTTCTGCGTCTGACAGCGTACTACTTGCAAATAAAACGGGTTTCTCCTCACCATTTATGACATGTGAAAGAACCGCTGCTACTCCACTTGGACTTGCATCTGTTGAGACTACAATCGGTAAACTTGGATTATAAAGTGCTAATACGTTATTACTCAACATTTCCGATTTTATATTTTCAAACTCTTGTTGGCAATCTTGGTTCCAACAAAACCTGCAATCCTTCCTCAACAACTTGTATAAGTTTGCTAGCTTCCCCGATAACTTAGGAACAAATTTCCTATAATAATTTACCAGACCGAGAAATGCCTGCAACTCTTTTACATTCCCAGGAACTGGGGCGTTTTGGATTGCCTCTATTTTTTTTTTGGATTCGGCATTACTTTATTTTCAAAAATTACATGACCTAAGTACTCTACAGATGTCTGTAGAAACTTGCATTTAGAAGAATTTATTTTAATTTTATGTGAATTTAATCGCTCAAGCACATCATATAAATTTTTCTCACATGCATCCTTTGTGTCTCCTCCAATAATAATGTCGTCGATATATCCGAAAACATTTTCAAGACCTCGTAGGACTTCATCTATAATAGATTGAAAAATTGAAGGGGCGCTAGCTACACCGAAGGGTAAACGCGTATACCTAAATAACCCCTTTTCGGTATTAATTGTTAATAGCTGCTTCGATTCTTCGGTCAACTCTACTTGTAAATACGCTCCAGATAAATCTAATACACAGAAATAGTTGCAATTTGCTAAATGTGCAAAAATATCCTCGATATTGGGGATAGGGTAATGTTCTGTTTTTATAAAACGATTTATCGTTACTTTACAGTCTACACATAACCTAATTTTCCCATTTGGTTTTGGGACTGCTACGATGGGAGATGCCCACAGACTATACTTCACTGGTTCAAGAATTTTTTCCTGCACCAGTCGACATAGTTCTTCTGAAACTTTCTCTCGTAACCGATACGGAACTGAGTATGCTTTATGAAATATAGGTTGGCATTCGCGTAATTGAATTTCTGCTTTATAACCCACAATCGACTGACTCACATCTTGCGACACAACCGATGGATACTTTGACACAACATTTGCTAATATATTATCATGGTTGTCGTGTTCTATGCTAGTCCCTACATTCTTATTACCGATTTTATTGATATTTTTACTCACGAATTTTTCTTTCCAATTTGGCATTAGCCTTTCCAGCCACGATCTACCCAGCAATGGTTTGAAGGTCATTCCTTGAACTATTATTAACTCCAATTCCTCGACAACATCACCAAACTCCACCTGCACTTTAGTCTGTCCTATCACATGTAGGTTATTTCCTGTAATTGTATTTAATTTTAAAGCGCAATTTACAACCTTTACTTTTTTAAACTTCTCTTTATAATCCTCAAAACTTATGACAGATACGCATGCTCCGGTATCTAACTCCATTTTCACTGCTACGCCTTCAATCTTCACATCCAATTCATACGGTGCTGTTCCATCTGTTGCGATTTTATTTTGCAGTCTAATTGTTTTTACTGCTGTATGTGATTTTGAACTGGACCCTTTCGCTGTACCATGCTTAACATTAGAATTAAAGCATGCCTTTGCTGTATGCCCGACCTTTTTACATCTGTAACAAATCCAGTGCTTCGCGGGACACTCTGTACCTGGATGCGAGACTGCACAACGAGTGCATAAGTCACCGTTGTTTTTTCTTGATGTATCACTGTAGTTGGATTTCTTTTCTCTCGATGACTGTTGTACTCTGGAACCTGTTTTCGGATGAATTCTATTTAATTGATTTACCGTTGGCTGCATAGACTTTTGTTCTTTTATGGACATTTCCATATTTAACGCCACGTCACAACATTTCTGGAATGTTCTACTGTCGTCTGTCAGTAACGCTTGCTGGATTTTCTCTTGACGTAGGCCCAAAATAAATTTGTCGGTAAGCGCATCTTCCAGCGCTAAATTACGCAGGTTGCCGGAATTGGCATTTGCATCGGCAATAAAATCTCCGAAATTACAAGTTTCTGCAAGATTACGAAGTTTCACTATGTACTCACTAACTGATTCTCCTTCCTCTTGTTTCGCCTTTTGGAACTTGAATCTCTCAGCTCTTTTGTTTACCTTTGGAGCATAGTGCGTCTCAAGAATGCTTATTAACTCCTCGAAAGATTTACTACTCGGCAATTGCGGAGCGGTTAGTGACTTGAGCACTTTGTAAATTTCTGACCCCACAAGAGTTATGAACACTGGGGTTTGTTTCTTAACTTCAACGTCATTAGCGAGGAAATATTGGCTTACCCGGTCTTTGTACGCCACAAAGTCTTCCCCAGGGATGAACTCACCAATATTCCCTACATACGCCATTTTGTGCTTTTCTTTTGTTTCAGTGGTTCCCGAATTTTCAGCTATTTCCTTTTTCGTTTCCACTTTTCCTTCACTTGCACTGTTCTTTGTCATCGAATTTATAACTTAATCGAATATACTTTATCGAATTTATAATTGATAACTTTATCCTCGTCGCCAGTTAATGTGTTTCTTACTCGCTAACTAAAACACATGGTTGTTCACTTGTCCAGCTTTATTTAACAACTAACTTAAAACTAACTTAAACTACAGTGGGTAGTGTTGCCACTTTTGTGTGAATACAACACATACGTCTTCACGAATTTTGTGAAATCTCTTAAGCTCGATAAGGTAGCAAATTGGTTTTTACTTTATTATTTTTATACTCTAGATGAAATCATATAGAGTATTATAAGTTTAATCCAGCCCAAAAGTTTGTAACGCATAGAACCAAGCCTCGGACGAAAAAAAGTTATACATTATTTTTTGTTTATTTGTGCCCAAAAACCTCAAATCCGCCTGACGTCCGTCCGTCCGTCCGTCCGTCTGTCCGTGAACACGATAACTCAAGAACGCCTTCACCTAGGATCTTGAAATTTTGAATCTGAGTGTTTGGTTGAATTTCTAAGGCTAAGTTTGTTAACGGGCAAAATCGTCCTACTCCTTCGGGTAGCTGCCATACAAAATGTCCTTAAAACATGTGTGCGAGAATATTAGCAAATAACTTCGGAAGGGTTTAAGCTACCACTTTGAAATTTTGTGTGTGTTACTTTTTTAATAGTTGGAGCTAAATGTATGATTATGAAGAAAATCCTGTTAGTCCTTCGTGTAGCTGCCATACAAATATCCTGTCAAAATGTATTCACTTAATTTACGAAACTCACTATAACTCAAGTAATCTTTTAGCTACGAAATCGAAATTTTGTACAAATTAGTTTTGAGTGAAAACGAAGCTTGGGTTTACTTGTCAGCGAAATCCTTTTACTCCTTCTGGTACCTGCCACACAAAATGTTCTTAAGACACGTGTTCAACAATATTTTTCGATAACTTTTGAACGCTTCAAGCTACGAATTTGGAATTTTGTACACGTTCATTTTTAAATGGTTCCAAGGAAAAGGATAAATATGTAAGAAATCGAGTGAGTCCTTTCTGCACCTCCCATGTGAAAGTCCTTCAAAAAGGACATTTTTTTTCGATGACTTACCCAGTTCAAGATATGAAATTAAACACTGAATATTGTCTTTTAGTTTTGAGTAGCAATCTAATGGGAGTCCTTAATAAAGGACATACAACATGCACACACGTAATTCTACTTTATCCCCAACTACAATATAAATCGGAGTTCAGTATTCATCTAGAGTATTATACGATTGGCTTGCAGCCGATCGTGACTGCAGTATGTTTTAATAATAAAGTATTTCTATAGGCTCTTAGTATAATCGCCGTAAAACTGATTTCTGAAATCTTTGATATTTAATTTGATATTTACGTCTATAAGCAAGCGTATACTATACGTATAATCGTCAAAAAAATCGATATTTTAGTGACAAAATTAACTTTTCAAAAACCTCCTTGTTGGAAACAATCGATGTTATATTTTGACTTTGATCGCGTCCCGGAGTATGCCCCAATTGCGTAATTCATGTATTAAATGTGGCAGTGGCATAAGTATTCTATCGCACCCCAAGTTTAACCCCTTCTCGAACTTTGTCCTGGAAAGTAATAAAGTTTCGCCCAAGCTATTGACAGATTTTACTTTATTATTTTAATAATAAAGTATTGTTATCGATTTTTAAAAAAAAAAATTTGCTACCCTGAAAAATTTTTGTTTCCATGTTTCATGACTAATAGACACCAAAAAAGCAAAAAAAAAATGTCAGTCCGTCTGTGCGCCGTCCGCCGTCCGCCGTACTCAAAACGTTTGAAAGCTTATAGCTCTCAAACCCTTTGAGCTATTAAGTTGAATTTTTTTTTGTTGGTAGACTGAGCAGACTCCTTGAAGTGCTCACCTTTTGAGTGGTGGGGGTGTAAGAGGGGAGGTGGGGGAAGCGTTTTAGACGAAAAATTTTGGTTTCTAGATCTCAGTAACCGCTTAGGCTAGGAGGCTGAAACTTGGAATTTATATAGTGCTTTGATAGTGGACCCATTTGCAAAAATATTGCTGATATGGATGAAGGGGTGTGGGAGTGGGGGGAATAATAATACGTCTGCAACGCCCGAAAGCCGAGATCGAGACATTCTAAAACCCATATCTCCTAAACGGTTAATGTCACGAAATTAATGCTTGATGACCATCTGTGGGTATACTAGGAGAATAGATCAGAAACCAATTTTTGAGAGTGGGTCGGGGCGTACGGAGGTGGGGGTCGAAAAATTTTAAATTACGGTATCTCACGAACCAATTGCACTAGACAAATAAAATTCGGTTCTTGTATTTAGGTTGACAAATAAAGTTTGCTGAAAGTAAAAGTTTTTAAGAGCGCGGAGGAGTATGGAATTTTTCTATAAAATCTCAATGTCTCATATCTCAAGAACAGTGTATGACAGATGTTTAGAATTTTTACCAGAAGTAGGCCCAATAGACCTCTAGTAGGAAGCGGGTTGGGGTGTAGAGGGTGAGTGTGGGGAAGGCTGAAGAAGAAAATGTTCCGGTTTTTATATTTCGAGAACCTATAATGATATAAAGCTGAAACTTGGTATTTGGATAGAACTATAGTAGTTGCATGTTGAAAAAATATAATTTTTTATAGTGGTAGTATGGTACGGGGTGTTTTTCCTAACTATGGAACGGCTTATGCTAGAAAGTTTAAACTTAGTTTGCATATATAAGTCAACCAGAAAAGTAATTTAGATTAAAAAAAATTTCAAATAGCCATTGGTGTTTGGAAGGGGGGTAAAAAAAATTATCAGTAAACATACTGCAGTCACTATCGGCTGCAAGCCAATCGTATAATACTCTAGATGAATACTGAACTCCGATTTGTATTGTAGTTGGGGATAAAGTAGAATTACGTGTGTGGATGTTGTATGTCCTTTATTAAGGATTGTCATTAGATTGCTACTCAAACCTATTATATTCGGTGTTTAATTTCATACCTTGAACTGGGTAAGTCATCGAAAAAAATGTCCTTTTTGAAGGACTTTCACATGTCCTTTTTCTTGGAACCATTTAAAAATGAACGTGTACAAAATTTCAAATTCGTAGCTTGAAGCGTTCAAAAGTTATCGAAAAATATTGTAGGACATTTTGTATGGCAGCTACCAGAAAGAGTAAAAGGATTTCGCTGATTAGTAAACTCGAACTTCGTTTTTACTCAAAACTGATTTGTACAAAATTTCCAATTCATAGCTAAAAGATTACTTGAGTTATAGTAAGTTCTGTAAATTAAGTGAAGACGTTTTGACAGGATATTTGTATGGCAGCTACACGAAGGACTAATAGGATTTTCTTCATAATCATACAGTTAGCTCCAACTATTGAAAAAGTAATACTTACAAAATTTCAAAGACGTAGCTTAAACCCTTCTGAAGTTATCGACCAATATTCTTGAACACGTGTTTTAAGGACATTTTGTATGGCAGCTACCTGAAGGAGTAAGACGATTTTGCTCGTTAACGAACTTAGCCGTACAAATTCAACCAAACATCCAAATTCAAAATTTCAAGATCCTAGGTGAAGGTGTTCTTGAGTTATCGTGCTAACGGACAGACGGAAGGACGGACGGACGGACGGACGGACGGACGGACGGACGGACGGACGGACGGACGGACGGACGGACGGACGGACGGACGGACGGACGGACGTCAGGCAGATTTGAGGTTTTTGGCCATAAATAAACAAAAAATAATATATAACTTTTTTTCGTTCGAGGCTTGGTTCTATGCGTTACAAACTTTTGGGCTGGATTAAACTTATAATACTCTATATGATTTCATCTAGAGTATAAAAATGGAAGGCATATCTTTTCACGATTTTCGTCATATCTATTAGGTCTTTCACAAAATATTGAATTCATTTTTATTGTACGGATTCTTCATATAAATACCTAGAAAGTGTTTTCGGGATTTTTTAAATTCGACCTCCATGGTTGTTTAAAGGGGTTTTATACATTTTCACGAATTCAGCCGAATCCCTCCGGTCTGATTAGATATCGAATAACTTTTTACTTTCACGGACTTGTTTAATAATCACCTAAAACCTGTTTTCAAGTTTTTTCCTTTTTCAACCCCTAAGAGGGTATAAACGGGTTGAACACGTTTTCACGAATTTTGTCATATCTCTTAGGAGTGATAGGATATCGGATTGGTTTTCACTTCCTCGGGCTTTCTTTACATACATATATCTAAGAACCAATTTCAGGATTTTTTGATATATTCAATCCCAAAGTGGGTGCAACTATAAATCGTCAAAAGTTGATTTCTATATTTTTAGATATTCAACTCCAATAAAACGTAAGGCATTCGGCATGAGATATCAGATTGGTTTCCACTTCCACAAGACTTTTTATATAATCTGCTACAATTTCCGATTTCATGTAATGTACCAAATCCAAAACACGGAAAGCCTCCTAATCACGTAATAACTAGTATTATACTACGATTTAGACCACGTCCCAGAGTATTACCCAATTTTGTAATTCAAATGTTATATGTGGCAGCGGCGTAAGTATTCTAGCGCGACCCCATTCTAACCGCTTCCCGAACCTTTTTTAGGTTTTCAGTCACATAGTAACCTACACCGCGTTTCAGAATTAAACGTCCGAAAATAATAAAGTTGCGCCCAGACTGTTGGCAGATTTTTTTTTTTGATATTAATGGTCCCGGGCATCGGTAATATTTGAAATGATTGTTCCAAAGAACAGGTAGCTATAACCAGGGTTGCCAGATAGTTGGCTGCAGAACCCGCCGAGTGAACTGATGAAATAGCCCAAAACCCGCACGAAGACTTGTAGCCCAAATACCGCGCTCAACTTTGAAATTTATCAGACCTACTTAAATGTGTTGAACATAATTGCGATTCCGACGACAAACCGTGCTCCAGAATTCTTAAGAAACACTGTAATGTAAATATGTGTGTGAATATATAAATTCGCATTTATCACAATTTTAAAAGTCTTCTCTAAAAATATTTTTAAAAATAATTCAATGGGATCAAAATCTTCAGTGAATTATCCTACATGTAAGTTATCAGGCAAATATAAAATATGACATTTTGCTTTTATGAATAATAATATATATGAGTACTAGTTTATGTTACAAGATGCACATAAATATGTAAGCATTTCATAATCAGCTTCGCCTAAGCGATCAGATCCTGAGTCTAAAGAAGATTAAGCCGCCTCCCGATTAGCGTCTTACAATGTTGCGAACTTGAGGTTCGCCAGGATTTCAAGTAAAACACAGTCCGATTTCATTTACTACTTGATCGCTGTTATCGATGAAAATCACTTTAAAAATACACTTTCGCGTAGAACTGATCGTCGTTTCATTCTCGCAGCAGAAAAACATATCCCCGGGCTCTGCAGCGCTTATATACTGCATGTGGTGAGTCGAGAGATTTCCAGCATATTCGGTTGTTTGTGTGGAATGCGCATGAAGTAACTATTACATGCGAGAAATGTCTAGAATATGCGAGAAGTACGTGGACCTATCTACGATATTACAAGGTTGTTGTTTTTCTCTGGAAACTTTAATACCAATAATAAGTGAGTTGTTCGCATTGCCAGAGTACACATGTAACAATAACTTTAATTTTTGCAACACATGTCTGTAACCCACCAAACAAGCAAAAATAATGTTTAATAAATTATGAAAAAATGGAACTCTACGACAGTCATCAATATTGGTGAATCTATTATCTCTTGTATGTTATATTTCGATTGGTGTCCTTAACTTGAAAGAAAGTGGTTCATTTGTAGAAAGTCAACAAATAATGAACCGATTCTAAATGAATTTTAGTTTGCAAACACCAGATAGATATCGGGTGAAGTATTATTTTGCATTAGAGAGAACCGAACATTTAGTGGCAACAGGATTTGTGATATTACATAGTTTGTGAACGTTGTATTTGAGCCGGTAACACTAGCAGATTTAACCCAAAAGATGACTAAAATTCAGTTTTCTAATTTTTATATTTCTATTTTTTCCTCGTAAATCGGCTATGTTGTAAACTAGCATACTAACACAATTTGCGTTTGCCGAATAGCTTTTTAAAATTTGTACCCGCGAATTGAATATTTAAATAGCCCAAATCTCGGTAAATAGCCCAATCTGGCGACCTTAGTTATAACGATAAGCTGTAGCCGAAATCCTTGGAATCCAAGCCGAAAACCTGACCCTTGATCGGTATGGCTACTTTTTTACAATTGTAATGCTTTATTTGATTGTAAGCAGCTTGTTGGGGCTATTTACAGAAAAAATTTGCAAGAAGAACTATTCTTCCGTAAACCCATATAACATATCATCGAAAGTAACAGTCAGTACCTACCGGGAATATGAATTTTACGTTGGTCGACCCCATATAAAGTCGAAAACATTACCAGGCTGCACTCTGCGATCATAATATCGTCCAAATTAAATAAAGTGTCACTAAGAAGGTGCTAATGATGTGCAATTAGGCCATCGTTCTCGGCGCCGATTTAACGACTTACAAAAGAACTTTAAGAACGTCTTATTCCCCGAAGAATCTGCAATCAAAACGAAGGACTTAAGATAACACTACATGTTTTCGGTACGGCACAGTACCTAGATTCTGGATAATGTAAGTCGGCTTTCACAATAAAAACTCTCCCACAATCGGCACTTTTTAATGATTGCCATAAAAACTAGGTATAACTCCCACATTCAGACCGTCAGAACAAAGTGACTCTCATAAATAACAGGATAAAGAAAAAAACACATCCAGGTGGAGCCTTCACATTCGTTTCGACAAAAAAAAAATTTTCATTATACTCCTGACTTTATCTAAATGGACTTCCAATCATACAAACATGATTTTTATCACCTCCAGAGACAAATAAATTCCGTCTTACATTCAACGTGTACAATTTATTTCCTTATGCCTGGCAGCGGCATACGGGTCATATGGGCTTTGTGGGAATTCTTGAAAGGCACCTACTTAGCTCTCGATTTTCCTCGTTTTTTCCTTCAATTTTCTCATTTATCTCCGACACCACCCACTCGAATTACCATCAGGATTTTCTGTGACAGACTTCGGGGCGTCTTACCGGCGCCTTGTTCACATCTGCCACAACTGCCAATACGAATTCCGAGGACATCGGTCATTTTCTTGTCGGGCCAAACTCGACAATTATCCGCAAAACCTTCACAAAGCTGCGCAAAGTCGAATTGTTCGGAAATAAATCAGAAGCGTTCCTGGCCAAGATCGGTCTCACGGTGACGCAAGGCGCGTTCTTGACTTAAAAACGGCGGCTTGTCTTATCCCGCCCGAGAATAACACGGCCGATGTCCAACTTCCAAGCCCGACTTAAACGAAAAGTCAAGTTCGCCTACGCAAAGAAACTGCGCTTGTTACTTCTTTCCGCTTTTTTTTCACCTGTGTAACGTCGTTGAGGTAGTGCAGCCCGATCACACATGCAAGCACGCATTTAGGCTTAAAGTAAGGCGCGATCGTACTAGCGGTTAGTAAGACGCCAAGGTAGAGGCACACTTAAAACCTTAAGGTAGAATCGAGCCGAAGAAATCAAAGTCGTGTATGTGAGACTCAAAGACGACCTACACAGGTATTTTATGTTAATGCTCCAGCTCCAGGTAGAGCGCATTTGTTCGATTTATGCTGCACTATGTGCGGTGCGAGGCTGCTCCGATGCAGTTTTCTGTGATGTAGTGGTCCAGTGGCATCTGGGGAAAAATTTCGAAGAGAAAATTCCAAATTTTCGAATGTGTCCGACATGACATGATCGAATTGAGCGACACCTTCGAATCCGTATGTCGCCAGGATCTGATTTATCCGATCAAATTGCCATTTTCATGTCCTGATTGTTGGTAATCGATACTTTCATTGGCCAGATGGTCATGGAATGTCCGGATCTAGTGAATGGGTTTAGCGGTAATGGTATGCGTTGACGACCGAATGGGAAAAATCTTTAAATCATTCGACTTGCGATGAAAAACAACAAACTGATGAAGTTGGCCTTTCTTGGCTAATGAAAACAAAAATAATACGATTGAAGTGGTTTTTGCTGGAGGGTAGGTGAATCGTGGGAATCTAAAGTAATTCTAGGTACTAAACTTAAACCCTATTTTGCAAGCTGTTTTCTGTTGAAGTAATGATGGGAACATTCCGCGGCGGTATCTAATTTTAATAATATTTTGATCAAAAATTGTTCTTAAGTCAAGTTATGGGCTGGCAACTAAGCAATTGTGGCTTTTTATAAGAAAATCTAAGATTTGTATTCATAGAACGAAATAACTTTATTCAATAACGTGCTGTCCATTTTGCCATCTTCCTGGTTGTATGGACTATATGGTGGATATTAGAACACATCCCAATCAAGCTCCAAAATTGTGTGGCCTTCCATTGTTGTGGAAGAGCACGACTTCTTTTCGATTTGCCAATTCTGGCCGCTTTTCTTGGATGCCACTGTTTAATTTCGTTAGTTGTTGAATGTATACACATCCGAATTAGTTGTTACATTGCGTGGTAAAAGGTCGAAGTAGGAAATGCCTTTCTAATACCACTGAGCTAACCTTTCCTAATAAATATCGGCCTTTGATGTTGCTTGAGCTGGTTCCTGGTCCTTGCTCCACGTTCTTTTGCGACTGACATTGCTGTATGCCAACTAGCAAACTAACTTTCATAAGATCTTATCGAAGCTATTCGCCTACCTCGTTCTAGCTTCGATAAAGCTTCGATAAGGTCTTACCGAACTTATTTGGCGCACGTTTCCCCATGTTTCAACAGCAACAGACAAGCGGTAACAGTTGGTATTAGGCGCATTCCTTCAAGAATAGCCAAAAATGACGAAATTTTTGACCTTACCATCTTTTGAAAATTTATGTACTCTAAGAATTAGTGAAAAAAAAAATATGATTTCAATTTTTTGTTTCTATCTCATTTTTACTTTATTATTTTTAAATAATAAAGTATTTTTGTTAGTTATAGTACACTCTAAAAAATATTGGAGTAAATTTGACATTATTATAATTGGCAACTGTTTTCCATCGATAATAATGGTAAAATTACATGCTGGTGTAATAAGATAGAAAATTAAACAAATAATTTGTAATAATTACACAACATATGCGTAATCAATACACATCAGTGATGTAATCATTGCACAATAGCTGCGTAATCAATAGACAAAAGTGGCGTAATTATTACACAGTGAATGTAATTATTACACGTTTTTTGTTTAAAATTCCTATTTTATTATAGGTAAAAATCTTCAATTTAATTCAGATTTATAATTATACTGTAAAATCATTAAAAACGCAATTTCACAATACATATGCTGTATTAAATTGAATTGAGTTGATAATGATAAAAAAACATATTACGGTTATTTTATTATGAAATAAAAACCAAATGTGGAGAATTATGAAATTATATATATTCTATGTATTATATATGATTGTATATTACATGTAACTACATAAAAATAATACAAAAAAAAAATAATTCAAAGAAACTAACATAGAAAACTAATAATAATTCTTTCAATTATGTACACTCAAAGAAAAAATATGATTATGGCCACCATATTTTGGAAGAACCTTACTATGATTGAGGTTATAGTTGCCACAACCATGTTACAACATGTAACACAGTTGTACTAACTGAATGTATGTTTGTAATAACTATAGGACTGTAGCAAAAATTTTACAACTTGGTTACTAGAACTATAGTGTTTGTTTTTAGGAAACATACAATGTTTGGCTCAAACAAAATTATGGTTGTGAAAACCTAGTTGTGTGATTAACGCAACCACGTTTTTATACTCTAGATGAAATCATATAGAGTATTATAAGTTTAATCCAGCCGAAAAGTTTGTAACGCATAGAACCAAGCCTCGGACGAAAAAAAGTTATATATTATTTTTTGTTTATTTGTGCCCAAAAACCTCAAATCCGCCTGACGTCCGTCCGTCCGTCCGTCCGTCCGTCCGTCCGTCCGTCCGTCCGTCCGTCCGTCCGTTCGTCCGTCCGTCCGTCCGTCCGTCCGTCCGTCCGTCCGTCCGTCTGTCCGTTAGCACGATAACTCAAGAACGCCTTCACCTAGGATCTTGAAATTTTGAATCTGGATGTTTGGTTGAATTTGTAAGGTTAAGTTCGTTAACGGGCAAAATCGTCCTACTCCTTCGGGTAGCTGCCATACAAAATGTCCTTAAAACACGTGTTCAAGAATATTGGTCGATAACTTCAGAAGGGTTTAAGCTACGTTTTTGAAATTTTGTTTGTGTAATTTTTCCAATACTTGGAGCTAAATGTATGATTATGAAAAAAATCCTGTTAGTCCTTCGTGTAGCTGCCATACAAATATCCTGTCAAAATGTATTCAATTAATTTACGAAACTCACTATAACTCAAGTAATCTTTTAGCTACGAATTCGGAATTTTTTACAAATTAGTTTTGAGTGAAAACAAAGTTTGAGTTTACTAGTCAGCGAAATCCTTTCACTCCTTCTGGTAGCTGCCATACAAAATATCCTTAAAACACGTGTTCAAGAATATTGGTAGATAACCTCAGAAGGGTTTAAGCTACGGCATTGAAATTTTGTATGTGTTATTTTTCCAATAGTTGGAGCTAAATATATGATTATGAAGAAAATCCTATTAGTCCTTCGTGTAGCTGCCATACAAATATCCTGTCAAAATGTATTCACTTAATTTACGAAACTTACTATAACTCAAGTAATCTTTTAGCTACGAATTCGAAATTTTTTACAAATTAGTTTTGAGTAAAAACAAAGCTTGAGTTTACTTGTCAGCGAAATCCTTTTACTCCTTCTGGTAGCTGCCATACAAAATGTCCTTAAAATACGTGTTCAAGAATATTGGCTGATAACTTCAGAAGGGTTTAAGCTACGTCTTTGAAATTTTGTACGTAGTATTTTTCCAATAGTTGAAGCCAAATCTATGATTATGAAGAAAATCCTATTAGTCCTTCGTGTAGCTGCCATGCAAATATACTGTCAAAACGTCTTCTTTTAATTTATGGAACTTACTATAACTCAAGTAATCTTTTAGCTATAAATTGGAAATTTTGTACAAATTAGTTTTGAGTAAAAACGAAGTTCGAGTTTACTAATCAGCGAAATCCTTTTACTCCTTCTGGTAGCTGCCATACAAAATGTCCTTAAGACACGTGTTCAACAATATTTTTCGATAACTTTTGAACGCTTCAAGCTACGAATTTCAAATTTTATACAAGTTCATTTTTAAATGGTTCCAAGAAAAAGGATAAATATGTAAGAAATCGAGTGAGTCCTTCCTGCACCTCCCATGTGAAAGTCCTTCAAAAAGGACATTTTTTGTCGATGACTTACCCAGTTCAAGTTATGAAATTAAACACAGCATATTGTCTTTTAGTTTTGAGTAGCAATCAAATGGGAGTCCTTAATAAAGGACATACAACATGCACACACGTAATTCTACTTTATCCCCAACTACAATATAAATCGTAGTTCAGTATTCATCTAGAGTATTATACGATTGGCTTGCAGCCGATCGTGACTGCAGTATGTTTTATTAGAACGATTACACCAATCAAAAAAATTCTGTAACATAGTTACTAGAAATATAGTTTTGTTTTTAGGAAACATGTTATGTTTGGCTCAATCAAAATTATGGTTGTGGAAACCTATGTAGGTATGTGATTCACACAACCTTCTTATTTATTAGAACGGTTGCGCCAATCATAAACATCATGTGACATGGTTCCTAGAAATATATAATGAAAGTATAAAAATTACCAGAGATATGAGTTTTCAAAGAGGACTCTGACATTATTTTTGAGCAAACTTTAACATACTTTCACATACTATAACTAACAAAAAAAATTAGATAGAAACCAAAAATAGAATTTCAATTATTTTTTTCACTAGTTCTTAAAGTACAAACTTTTTCAAAAGAAGAGATGGAGATGGTAAGGTCACAACTTTGGCGATTCTTGGCGATGACCCAAACATGAACTTACATGATTGTACTCACCATATTTTAACAAAGTCTAATGTCGCACTGATTATATTCATGCTTACCACAATCACAGTATGGTTACGGCAATCATAATATGTCAACTAACATGATTGTACTGACCATCTCTAATCAAATGCTATAGTTGCACTGATCGTTTAAAGTTATTTCAATTATACTATGGTTGCGACAATCATATCTAATATCTTACCTTACATGATTGCACACACCATATCTGGTATAGTTGTGGGAATTATTTTATCAAATTTCATGGTTCCACTGATCATAGAATATTGTTGTTGTGATTATAATATGCTTTTACATCATGTAACGAGAATGATTGGTACAACAATATTAAATTTCAGTACAGATATATGTTTAATGCAACCATACTATGTTTTTACGAATTATATGCTATGGCTAGGAGCACCATACCCATGATCATTGGAAACATATCTGTTTTACAATAGTTAGAAGAACTTTAATATAGTCAATGCAACCTCAGAATAAACATAGTTTTTCTTTCAGTGTACACATGTACAGACAACAACTTAATAATAATTCCAGTGAAGAGCGATAATATAAGCAAAGAAATTCATTGATATCTTATATCAAAGATATCATATTTTGTAAATTATTATATATTATATATTATAGTCTTCCCAATTTTTTAATCAAATTGTTTATTTAATTAAAATTATTTATAGGTTTTTTTCTGCTCTATGAGCGTACGTATGTTTGTTATAAGCAAAAACTGTTTCAAAAACTAATTAACAAATATTGCACAAAAACATTTAACTAACCTAATTTCTAACACCATTCAACAAACCTGACGACGTGAAGTAGAATGAAATGATGAAATAAATTCCCGGGAATTTGCTTATTCTGGCGTAATATTACGCAGTATTTGAAGTAAAATTACACCAAGCCTGAATTTACTTTATTAATGGTGTAATATAATCATGACGCTAAAATTTATTCTTTTTATAGAGCAAAATATCCACCGTATTGTGTATTATTACCTATTTCTGCGGTAAAACATGATTATACGAATTATTGACGTACAATTACATAGATTGTGTATTTTTCCACTTATTTTTGCTTTAAATACAGAGTATTTTTACAAACTGTTTTTAGAGTGTAGTGGAGAAAAAAATTTTGGCGGTGCGGGTATAAGGAGTGATGGTGAGAGATGGTGGGAAAGAAAAAAAATCTGATTTTTATTTCTCGAACACCGCAAAGGATAGAAAGCAAAAAATTAATTACTATAAGAAGCCACTATAGAGGCATCATAGAACAACTTGACAATTTTTGATACGAATAGCAGGGTACGACGGTGGGAGTCGTTTATTATATCTCAGAAACGGCTTTTGCTAGAAAGTCGAAACTTAGTACGTGTATATTGAAGTAGGTAGGTACGCGTAGCTGCCCGTGAGAACACGGACAAACTTAGGCCCAAAAAGGTCCGTTGTGTTACCATAGGATCATTGAATCGGGTCCTATTCAGTGGCGTGGCGTGATAATTCAACAAGGGGAAGCAATTGGTTAATATCCAAAATTTATTATTACTATTCCACCTACAAATTTACTGCGTATTAATTGAACCTCCTCCATTAGCTACTGTTAACATTACTAATATAAAAGCACCCAGTAATCACTAACGAGAACCAGGAGGCTATTTGGAACGTTATTTTTTAGGTTGTCAGTCGCAGTGACCTACACCTCAGCTCATCATTAAACGGCCAAAAAAATTATAAAGTTTCGCCCAGAGTATTGGCAGATATATTTACGTATTTTTTTTAATAGAAGAGTCAATAGATGTAAAATCGAATTCGATCTCATTAACCCCAAAAATTTTTCGGGATTCGTGAAAACCCCCAGGGGTTAAATATCGAAAAATGCTTGCATCAGATTTTTCTCGGACTATATTTAAAGCCTTTAGAAATAAAAGTGAATTGAATATCTCATTAGACCCAATATATGGAAATTCGTGAAAATGTACACAACAAGCGTCCAATTTCGTGGTTTCATATACATTCATGTTTTTCGCCTTTTCATGTAAATTGTACGGTTCAGTTGAAGTACATGAATAATTTTAACTAATACCAGTAATTTCGCTTAAAAGTGATTAAAGTGTGTACTTTTACTTGAAAAAATGAAATATACTGGAAATTTCAAGCGAAAATATTTAGTGCCATGCATCTAGCCGGTTTGGCCGTATGATATTGTGTTGTTTCATTTATAATTCAACGACAATCTAATAAATAAATATAACTCTGTGTGAACATAATCTTTATCCGCCTATAAGATCATATTTCATAGTTATGATGATGAATCATAGACACAATTGATAAAAAGAAAAGATGTTTTTTTTCGAAGTACTTAAGCAATTGCAACATTCTCCAAAAATATCCGATAAATTACAATTTAATCCGACACTTTACAATCGGACACTTCTCCATTCACTTTTTCAATTTTAATCGACTTGTAAATATGCCTGCCATCGAGGTGCAACATTTTGGATAAGAGAGTAACTAAAGGGCCATCGAGATGCCATTTCAAATCCGACAAAAATTTCTTTTCAAAACTTTAATGCCATTCAAATTTCATAAATTTCTCAAATTTCAAATGTTAACTAATAATTTTGTGTATTTCGTTTAATTAACAGAGACGTGCAGTGCTACGATACCGTCGAAGGTGCTCAATGTGGGCCCTGCCCTGCAGGATACGAAGGTGATGGCAGATCGTGCACCCTGAAGAACCCCTGCCACGATACACCGTGTGCACCAGGTACGAACTGAATTTTATATTTTTCTTCATTAAGTTAATTGCAAAAAGATACAAGTGCCTAGAAGATACAGAAAACAATTAATTATATAAATTAAAATTGGCATGTTTTAAAACATATCGTTCTATCGATAGCTTGCTCGAATGAATATCACCATTTTTTTTTTAAATTAAATCATAATATCACAAAATCTTGATCGATTTGCACCGCCCTAATTTTTTGTATATACTGCCGAAAATTGTGGAATGCCTTAAATTTTGCTCGAAATAAATTTGCATGCAAAACTTCAGCACGTTGTATTTTAATAAGATGTTGGAAAAAAAACTGCTGGGAGGACCACGAATAAGAGAAACCGCCAATAAGATTGCAGCTCATGAAATCTTGGAATGTACTAAGAAGTGGCTTATGTGTCGTGATATCTTGGATGGCAATTTTATAACTCACAAGAGATCGCGTTTAATTCAATGATTGCGCGGTAAATTGATGTTATGAAACTTTTATGAAATGATGTACTGGTGAGTTCGGTTCACTTAGATACACTTATTTTTATTTTATACTCAAGATGAACTCATAGAGTATTTTAAGTTTAATCCAGCCCGAAAAGTTGGTAACGCATGGAACCGAGCCTCCCAATATCAGCTTGATGTCCGTCCGTCCGTCAGCACGATAACTCAAGAAAGCATTGATCTAGGAAGTTGAAACTTTGTCACTATCAGTAAAATAGAAAAAGTAAGGCTAAGTTCGTTAATGGTCGATATTCTTCCACTCCTTTGGGTACCTCCCATACAAGAGTCCTTAAAACACTTGTTCTCTATTATTGGCTGAATGCTTTAAGGGAAGCTTGTAGAGTGCAAAAATGATCATTTTTGGGACTCATTTTCTCTTAAACCGCCAATCGTATCATTCTAATTTTTTTTTTATTTGTAAAACTCTATTGGTACTACTACTTGATCGAAGCATTTTTAAAAAATCGCTTGACTTTTTTTATAACAGCTGTTTAAAGATTGCTAATTTTTGAACATTCCTTTATGGCCTACAGGTCGATACTGCGTTATTTAAATATAATAATCTTCGATCAACTAATTCGTTTATCTTAAACAAAAAAAAAAAATCTGCCAACAGTCTGGGCGCAACTTAATTATTTTCGGGTGAAAGTCCGGAACGCATTTAATTCTGAGACGCGGTGTAGGTTACTATGTGACTGAAAACCTAAAAAAGGTTCGGGAAGCGGTTAGAATGGGGTCGCGCTAGAATACTTAAACGCCGCTGTCACATTTAACATATGAATTACATAGTTGGGTCATACTCATAGTATAATATCAGTTAATACGCGATTAGGAGGTTTTTCGTGATTAGGTTTTTGGCTATTACATGAAATCGGAAATGCATTTGTAGGCGATTATATACAAAGTCTGTCGAAGTGAAAACTAATCTGATATCTCATCAATCCTAAGATATATGTCGAAAGCCTTACGTCCTATTGTATAGTTGAATATCTAAAAATACTGAAATCAACTTTTAACGATTATGTAGGAAGCCTTAGGAAGTCAAAATGAATTTGATATCTCATTAGAACTAAGAAATATGTAGGAATTTGTGAAAACATATGCAACCCCTTTGCACCCACTTTGGGGTTGAATATCACAAAATCCTGAAATAGGTTTTTAGATATATGTAAAGAAAGCCCGAGGAAGTGAAAACCAATCCGATGTCTTATCACTCCTAAGAGATATGACGGAATTCGTGAAAACGTGTTCAACCCGTTTATACCCTCTTAGGGGTTGAAAAGGGAAAAAAATTGAAAACAAGGTTTAGGTGATTATTAAGTAAGCCCGTGGAAGTAAAAAGTTATTCGATATCTAATCAGACCGGAGGGATATGGCTGAATTCGTGAAAATGTATACAACCCCTTTACACCCACTTAGGGGTCGAATTTCAAAAAATCCTGAAAACACTTTCTAGGTATTTATATGAAGAATCTGTACAATAAAAATGAATACAATATTTGGGAAGAAGTAATAGATATGACGAAAATCATGAAAATATATGCGTTCCATTTTCACTGATCATTTTTTTTGCCCCCCTTCCGTACTCCAATGAATATTAGTAATATTTTTTAATCTAAATTACTTGGATTTTAGAATGCCACGATATCGTCTTTTGAGCGTTTCGGACGCATTATTATTTCCCCCACTCCCACACCCCTTCACACATATCACCAATTTTTTTGCAAATGGGTCCACTATCGATGCTCTATATAAATTCCAAGTTTCAGCCAAACCAAACCAAAATTTTTCGTCTAAAATGCTTTCCCTACCTCCCCCCTCACACCTCCATCACTCAAAAGTTGGCCACTTGAAGGAGTCTGCTCAGTCTATCAACTGAAAAAAATTCAACTTAATAGCTCAAGGAGTTTGAGAGCTATAAGCTTTCAAACGTTTTGCGTACGGCGCACAGACGGACTGAAAATTTTTATTGCTTTTTTGGTGTCTATTAGTCATGAAACGTGGAAAAAAAATTTTTCAGGGTAGCAAATTTTTTTTTTTTAAAATCGATAACAATACTTTATTATTAAAATAATAAAGTAATTAATGAATTCTGATAAGCGGCTAGCGAGAAAACGGGGCAAACGCTTCAAGAAACATGATTTTTTACGAAACCATTTTGTCCAACCATTCGGCTGTGCGTCTTTTCTTTGAGAATCTTATGTTAATAAGTTTTCGTAATTTTTCTAGTATTTTTTATATTTTGTAAAATAACTGTGACAACACTGATTTTTATCATTTAACAATAAAATCATCAGATGATACGAGTATTATTGATTTGATTAACTTTAAAAAATTTTATGAATTTTTCCATTTTAATCAAAACATATTTTCAGGAACTTTCCGGCCCCCAAATGTCTCCATTTTGGTCTTGTTTTATCAGGAAAAATATAAGTTTTAATAATCAGTCGAAAACCAACCATTGCTTCTTTTTCTTTTTTTACCCTACAAGCTCCCCTGAAGTTAGGAACTTGAAATTTTGCACACTCAAAGTTTCCAATATTTGTAGCTAAAAAGCCGAAGCCCTTCGTGTCGTCACTATATAAAGTCCTTCAGAACTGTGTGCAAGTTACAAAAGCCGCTTTAACTCAAGAACATGTTAAAGCAGCGCCTACAATTTTTCTAGAATTAGTTTCAAGCCAAAAGCAAGACAAAGCTCGTTAATTAGTAACATCCTTCAACTCCTTCGAGAAGCTCCTATACAAAAGTCCTTAAATGATATGCTTAGGAATAATGTTAATAACTTTGGAACGCATGAAGCTAATAAGTTCAAATTTCGCGAATAATATTATAATTATTATAAATGAGTTCCAACTAAAAAGCTGAAAGTGATGAAAATAAAGTCCTTCGTGTAGCTGCTATGTCAATGGCATTAAAAAATATATAAACTGCTCTAAGGCCCTTAAAAACAGGTGTAATCCGTAATCCGAAATTTCAGTTTTCCTGGAAATTAATGTCCACCATAGTATTTATGTGCGATAAAAATTGGCAGACTATTCGGTAATGTGCGCCATTCTTTTACTATATCCCCAACTATAACATAAGTCGGAGTTCAGTAGTTTCATCTACAGTATTATACGATTGGCTTATTGCAATTACAGTAGAACTCTGAGACGAAGCATAAACCATCACGACAAATAGTACGGTTTATAGAAGATTCGAGTTATAGAATATACTTATCTTAATAGTTTCGTTAATTGCTATAGAATCAAAACTTTTCTTTGAGATATTTTCGCCAAAATTCGAGTTATAAGAAAATTCGTCTTGTTAAAGTTATAGTTATAGAAGTGTCACTGTATAGAGAAATATGTAAATTACTTTATTATTATAGTATTTAAAAAAAATGATACCCTCAAACATTTTTATTCACTTTTCATGGGTAGTGGAGTATGGCAGCGGAGGGGACAGGGGATACGAATTTTTCTAAAAAGTTTAGATACTTAGAATTTTTACGGTCTCAATAGCTCCCCAGCAGAGAAAAATATGTTTAGGTGTGCGTGTAGTGAGGGTAGGGGAGGGTGAAAAAGAAAAAGTTCCGATTCTTATATCTCGAGAACCTACAAATGATGGATAGTTGGCACATGGCATTTAGATACAGCTATAGTGGTGTCATATTAGTATGGTACGGGAGTGGAGGTATTTTTTCTATATTGAAACTTGTGGACTATATGCAGATCTTCTAGACAAGTAATTTATATGAGAAAAAATTCAATTATCCATTGGCGTACAGAAGGGGAGCAAAAAAATTATCACTGAAAACGGAATGCATGTATTTTCACGAATTTCGTCATATCTGTTAGGTCTTCTGACATATTGAATTCATTTTTATTCTACGGCCTAAAAGCGTTTTCGGGATTTTTGAACTTCGACCCCTATGGGGTGGAAGGGAGTGTAAGGCTATACATTTTTACGAATTCAGCCATATCCCTCAGGTCTGATTAGACATCGAATAACTTTTCACTTTCACGGACTTCTTTTATAATCGCCTAAAACCCGTTCTCAAGATTTTTCCCTTTTCAACCTCTAAAAGGGTATAAATGGGTTCAACACGTTTTCACGAATCCTAGGAGCTATTGTTGTTGTTTAGGTTGTGGGAAGACGCGCAGAAAAGCAGCGCATCTTGAGCATTCAGGCCAACATGGCCCATTATACTCGAATCCCCCAGTCTCTACCCGAACTTTTTTGTCCTCACGAATTTCAAGAGCTCAGGTAGGGAGCGAGAACGGAGTTCTTCCATCCTCATAACATCAACGCCGTATACGTGCATTTTCGCAAAAGAATAAGCTGGACACTCAAGAAGGAAATGTTCCGCTGTGTCGTCGCTCTCGTCGCAAGCAGTGCACATGGGGTCGTCAATGATTCTCAATCTGACCATGTGTAGGCCACACGAGTTATGCCCTGTGAGGACACCAACCATACTACCACATTCCTTTCTGCTCAATTTGAGAAGAAAAGCAGCGGTTCGTCCACTTGGTCCCTCAACAAGGTTTTTGGTCTGCCGCATTCCCGGAAGAAGCCGCCATCTCTCAATGTGTCATTTACTCACCCACTCAGCAACGGCAGCCCTAACAGAGGTAACAGGCACACCGAAAACTAGTTCTGGTCCGACCATGGCTGACTCTAATCCAGCCTTTGCTAATGCATCAGCTATTTAATCCATTTACACCTTGGTGGCCTGGAACCCATATGAGCTTCAACTCGTTGAATATGCCAACAGAAAAGTCTCCTAGGAGTGATAAGATATCGAATTGGTTTTAACTTCCTCGGACTTTCTTTATATTTATCTAAAAACCCTTTTCAGGCTTTTTGGATATTCAACCCTCAAGTGGGTGTAAGGGGATTGCATATGTTTTCACAATTTTCACCATATCTCTTAGGTTTGATGAGATATAAAATTGGCTTTAACTTCTGCAGAGTTTTAATATTATCGCCTGCAACCCAATTTTAGAATTTTCTGATATCCAATTCCCAAGATAGATCTGATGAGATATCGAATTAATTTCATTTCATGTAATGGCCTAAAAACGAATTCTTCGTTTTTCAAAAATCAACCCCAAAGTAGATGTGAACGTCTGTATCTGATGAGATATCAAGTGGCTTCTTATGTAATTACCTAAAAACCTCTGACTTTGACCACGTTAATTTGTTTACGTTAATCATGTGTTAAATGTGTTATGGCAGAGGCATTATATCGCGACCCAATTTTAACTGCTTCCCAAATTTGGACCCGAAAAATTGTAAAGTTTCCACAGAGTGTTGGCAGATTTTTTTAATAGTATGGTTCAAATAAGAAATGCGCCAAAGACTTTTATTAAAGATGGCCCAAATAGTATGACCCGATTAATTTTGGCTGTAATTTGTAATGAAAATACAAGAATCTTAAAATTATTGTGTTATATTTTTATTCAAACTTCCACAACAACTGTTAAAGCCTCGATCTTAGAAGTTCCGTAAGATCGCCGGTGGAGGCAAGAGTCCCTACAGAAATGCGTAATTTTGAGTACCGAGTCCTAGTTTTCGACAAACTTTTACTTTATTATTTTTTAATAATAAAGTATTTCTATTTCTTATCCCTGAAAATTGCAACCCAGGGCCCATTTTTCAACATGTTCAACTGTGGTTTCCTTCAGGTACGACTAATTCACTCTCAACTACCACACAAAATAATCCCTGATGTATCTACTTGTACATCGCAAAAATTACCAACTGGAGATACTATCGCGACACACCTTCGTAAAAAATTCCGACATCATAAAGTCGTCCCCATATACTAAACAAATTATCATGTCATACAACTCATCCTTTAAGAAATTTTTCTTACAAACACTCGGAACATAATACGATCGCCCGTATCGTATAGTTACCTGTCCTGTGGTCATTAAAATAAATTATCCCGACTGCGGTAGATAAGAAATCAAAAGAGTTCCCACCAACAAATTAAATGCCAGCAATAGCAATGATAGGATAATACAAGGCTACAAACAAGCCGCACGACTAGACCAAGGTGTAGTGTCTTAAGGGTCAGAAGGACAAAATACAATAAGTGCCGGACCCAAACTCTGTATAAGTCGGTAAGGCCAGAAGTTTCAAGATTCTTATCCCGAGGGCAAGGACAGTGATTATTAAAGAAATCAATAGAGAAGAAAAACATTTCAAACCAGTTGTCCAAAGTGATTTCTGTTATTGTTTAATGTGTCCTCGTTGCGATAAGAATCATCCAGATACTTCTGGCAGACATCCATTTAGTGGAGGTAAGAATTTTTTCTTCTTCTCCTACGTTTAATGGATCAGAACAGAACGATTGGGCTATTTAATCTCAAAATCTTCTATTTCTGTATTTTATTTTTAAAGATGATAATTGAATCTGTAGCACAGGACAACAATAAAACTTTTATTGAAGACAAACGGCAAACTTATCTCTAAAATCCTGACAACTGGAATTATGAATATTGACGAAGGCCTTACGCCCTATGAATTTATTTATGATACTGGATGTTTCGTTGGAGCCCAATCTTCTGTTTTATGTCGTACGAATTCCAGTTAAAATTTTCAGTTTGTTCAATGCACAGCCATAAGTTGAAAGTACTCGTAATAATAGAGTGGTTTTGTTTGAAACAAGTACAAATCCCTTTAATATCATTAGCAAAAATTAGATTTTTTTTGATTAATTTACTGTCAGCAATTGAAAAATAGTTTTTTATAAAATAAATCAAGTCAAGTACTCAGTTTCTAGTGTGTGGTCTAGACTTGGAACAAATCGAGAGTTTTTTGAAATCTTTCACGAAGTTTCGATTATATTTGAATAATTTTGCTACATTCTATTATAAAATCATTCACTTGTCCTTAGTTTGGTTATTAATTAAAAAAAAAATCTAATATAAAAATGTCTGTCAAAAAAGCCTTACATCGATTTTTAGGATACAAAACGAAAGCCCGTGAAAATAGAAATAAATTCTATACCTCAAAGAATCTAAGAGATACAGCGCAATTCGTGAAAACATTCTCAACCCAAAATATCAAAAAGTTCTGAAATCAGTTTTTAAGCGGTTTTGTTTTTTAGATTATATAAAAATATCCATGGAAGTAAAATCAATTCGATATCTAATCAAACCTAAGAAATATGCCAGGATACGTGAAAATGAATGCAATCATCTTACACTCCTTTAGGGGTTGAATTTCTAAAAAATTCTGATATCGATTTTTAGGCAACTAAACGGAAGCCCGTGAAAATAGAAATAAATTCGATACTTCATCGAACCTAAGAGTTACAGCGCAATTCGTTAAAACATTCTCAACCCCCCTACATCCCCTTAGGGCTTGAATATCAAAAAGTTTTGAAATCAGTTTCTGGGCGTTTTTGTTTTTTGGATTATATAAAAAAATCTGCCAACAGTCTGGGCGCAACTTTATTATTTTATGGGTAGAAGTCCGAAACGTGTTTAATGATGAGATGCGGTGTTGGGTACTATGCGACTGACAACCTAAAAAATAACGTTCCAAATAGCCTAATGGTTATTTTTTAGGTTGTCAGTCGCATAGTACCCAACACCGTATCTCATCATTAAACACGTTTCGGACTTCTACCCATAAAATAATAAAGTTGCGCCCAGACTGTTGGCAGATTTTTTTTTTATTTACGTATTTTTTTTATCAATAGAATAATTCATAGTAGTAAAAGCGAATTCGATCACATTAAACCTAAGAGATTTTCGGAATCAGTGAAATCTTAAACAATACCCCCAGGGGGTTTAATTGAGAAAAATACTTAAATCGGTTTTTTCCCGACTACGTTTAAAGCTTATAGAAGTACAAGTGAACTCCAAATCTCAATATACCTTAGGAATATATCAGAATTCGTGAATATGTACACAACCACTTTACTCCCCCTTAGGGGTTGGATATCGAAAAATTCCGTTACCGTTACCGTTACTAGGCGCTTATATAAATAGCCCGCAGAAGTAAAATTGCTTTGATAGTTTGACATGTCTAAAAGTTTTAATGAAATTCGTGAAAATGTGGATTCACGGACATTTTTTTGACTCAACCTCTGAACGCCAATAAAAATCTGAACTTTTTTTTGCTTTAATTACTCTAATAGCACATCTACATATACGTACTAAGTTTCAATTTTCTAGCATAAGCCGTTTCTGAGATATAAAAAACCACTCCTCTCCCCCGTACCTTGATACCCCTATCAAAAATTTTATTTTTCTAGGATGCTCCATAGTGGTTCTATATAATCCTAAATTTTTAGCTTTCTATTCATTATGGTTTTTGAGAAATAAAAATCAGAATGTTTTCCTTTCTACCCCCTTTCACCACCACCCCCTACACCCACACCACCAACATTTTTTTCCCTACTAGAAGTTTATCGACCCCAACTCCTGTAAAATTTTCAAGATCATATCTGATACGGTTTTTGAGATATAAAAAATTAAATTTTTTGAGAAATTGCTATCCCCCCACTTTCGTGCTCCACCTCCCCCCTCAAAAAATTTAGTTTTGTTAGACTCCTCTTTTGAGTCCATATACAGAAACTAAATTTTATCTTCCTGGTGTAATTAGTTCGGAAGATATTGTAATCCAAAGTTTTTCACCCCCCACCCCCACACCCCACCACCCCTCTTAAAAATGTTAGCTCTTGTCTAATCTGGAAGTATCCCTAAGGACAACAACAAAGTTCCAATCTTCTGACATCAATTGTTCAGGAGATATCGATTTTAGAATGTTTCAATCCCGACTTTCATGCGTTAAAGACTCATTGTTTTCCCCCCCACTTCCACACCCCTTAACCAATATCGACCATTTTTTTACAATTGAGTCCATTATTATAGTACTATACAAGTTCCAAGTTTCAACCTCCTAGCATAAGTGGTTCCTGAGATCTAGAAACCAAAATTTTTCGTCTAAAACGCTCCCCTCTCCTCTCCCCTTGTACCCCCACCCCTCAAAAATATACCAGTCGTAGGGGTTCATCCAATCTACCCACCATAAAAATTTCAATTTAATATCTCAACGGGTTTGGGAGCTACGCGCCTTCAAACAATTTTGCGTACGGCGTACGGCGTACGGCGTACGGCGGACGGCGTACGGCGTACGGCGTACGGCGTCTACGGCGGACAGTAGGACATTTTTTTTTTTTTTGCTTTTTTGGGGTTTACTAGTCCTAAAACGTGTAAATACAAAATTTCAGGGTAGCAAACTTTTTTGAAATTTCAGGTCGATAACAATACTTTATTATTAAAAAAATAATAAAGTAAAATACATGCAAGTAGTGTTCAAATTCGATATCTAATTAAACCTAAGAAATATGCCAGAATACGTGAAATGAATGCAATCATCTTAGGGGTTGAATGTCTAAAAAAATCTGAATCTGAATTCTGAAAATACAAGTAAGTAGAAGTAAAAAGAAATTCGATATATAAACAGACCTAAGAGGTCTGGAGAAATTCGTGATAACGCGTTTCGATATTCAACCCTCTTAGGGATTAAATATCGAATGGAAAGAATGTCCTGAAATTTTTTGTTAGCTGATTGTATACAAAAGATACGAAAGTATTGGACTTAATGTTATAACTACTAAAAGAGTATACACTCCTTTTTATCCCTTAAAGGTTGAAGGACCTTTTCTATTCCTTTATCTGTAGAACTCGTTGAAGTAAAATGAAGCCGATATCCTGAAATTCGTAGAAATATAAATAAAAATATAGAACCTCGTCTTAACATCACCATTTTATCTGCTCCACCTCCGTACGCGAATAGAAATCTCTTTATTACTAATTAGGTATAGTAGCCAGGGTTGCCAGATAGTTGGCTGCTGAACCCGCCGAGTAATCTTATGAAATAGCCCAAAACCCGCATGAAGACTTCTAGCCCAAATATTGCGCTCAAATTTGCAAATTTAAAGAGCTACTTAAACACAATTGCAATTTCAACGACGGACTGTGTTCCAGAATTCGTAAGAAACACTGTAATGTATAATAAATATTGTGTGGGAATACATAAATTCGTATTTTTCACCATTTTAAAAATCTTATTTGAAAAACATATTAGGTGCAAATTAAAAGTAAAATTATGATTGTTAAATAATTTCGCTTATTTTTCAAGTAAAACATAATTCGTTTTCATTTACTACTTGATCGCTTTTATCGATGAAAATCATTATACGCTTTCGCGTAGACCGTCGTTTCACTCTCGCAGTATAAAAACTTATCCCTCGGCTCTACAGCGTTTATATACTGCACGTGTTGAGTCAAGAAATTTCCAGCATATTCGGTTATTTGTGTAGAACGCGGAAGAAGTACCTAGAACATGCGAGAAGTAAATAGAGCTCTCTACAATATTGCAAGGTTGTTGCCTTTCTCTCGAAACTTTAATTTCAGTAATAAGTGAGTTGTTCGGGTTGTCGGAGTTCACATGTAACAGTAACTTTGGAGGGACTAAAATTTTTGCAAGACGTGTATGTAACCTAGCAATCCAGCAAAAATTATAATTAATAAATTATGCAAAAAATAAAAGAAATCTATGACATTCATCAATATTGGTAAATTTATTGTATCTTGTATGTTATATTTCTACGGGTATCCATAACTTCAAAGAAAGTGGTTCATTTGTACACTCAACCAAAAAGGTACATCCAACCAATTAAAATCTACATCATCATAATGAAAAAATCATTGTTTTTGAGCCGATGCAAGTATTCATTAATATTATGCAAAGCCGTTCATTATTTTTCGGTCTGCTTTGGACACACACACAATAAAATAAATGATGTAAAAATTCGTTGTTACAATGAACGAGTTCATAATATTGATAAAATCAGTAATTCGTATTAAAGTACTGATTCATTACTACTATTAACTGTGTCACTCTCAGTATAATATGATGAACGAATTCATAATATTGATGAAAAGAGTAATTAATGTTACTAATGTTGTTCCTCATATTAAAGTATAAAATCATAATTGCGATTAATCCTGTCACTGTAATCAATACTGCGTTCATAATATTAATACACATATTGATATCAGTATGATGAATTTGAACATTAATATTATGAACATGGAACTGGATATAATTTCGGGTTTTTATGCGATATGAAAACGAATAAAGGTTCCCAGACACTTGTGCGAAATTTTTGCTGCTATTGCGACTGTTTCGCAGCAGAACAATTGACAACATTTGATTACGTTCCAACAATTATCTACTAGTGTATGGGAACCTTAACAAAACGTAGCAGTCAACAGAGGATCCGAAACCTTGAGCTGTGCGATAGTCGTTTTCCTCAATATAATGAATGTGTTCATTTACTATTAATATAATCAATAAGTTTTACGAATACCAAACAATGATGACTTGTTTATAAGAACTTTTTAATCAATATGATGAAGGCGTGCATCAAAATTCGTAGTTGTTGATTTCTGAGAGTATATGTGCTCTTTCCATATATAGAAATTGATAAACATATTTTTAATGAAACGATATTGATAGTATTAATGTACGGTTCATATATCATGAAAAATATTTGATGATATTCTACTTTGTTGTAACGATATTTTCATTAATCCGAAGAATTTCGTTTAATGAAATGAATTCATTAATATTAAGAACAATATTTTTTCAGTGGAGAAAGTCCACAAGCAATGAACCGATTCTAAATTAATTTTAGTTTGCAAATATCAGATAGATATCGTGTGAACTACTATTTTTCAATATTATGACTGGAGAACCGAGACTTAGTGGCAAGAGGATTTATGATATGACGTAGTTTGCAAACGTTGTATTTGAGCCGTTAACACTAGCAGATTTATTAAACCCAAAAGCCCACTGAAATTAAGTTTTCTTAATTTGTTTATTTTGATTTTATCCTCGTAGATCGGGTCTGTTGTAAACTAGCAAAATAACACAATTAGCGTTGGCCGAATAGCCCAAAAAGCGATAAGTAGCCTTTTGAAATTTTTACCCGCGAATTGAACATTTAAATAACCCAAATCGCGGAAAATGGCCCAATCTGGCAGCCTTAATAGTGGCATAGACATACCAAGTTTCAACTTTCAAGCGTAAGCCATTTCTGAGATACCAAACATGCTTCCACCCCAGGACCAGTTTAGAACGTGCAGCTTATATCACATTTCAGCTCACTAAGAAACTAGGTGAAGGCGTTCTTGAGTTATCGTGCTAACGGACAGACGGACGGACGGACGGACGGACGGACGTCAGGCGGATTTGAGGTTTTTGGCCACAAATGAACAAAAAATAATATATAACTTTTTTTCGTCCGAGGCTTGGTTCTATGCGTTACAAACTTTTGGGCTGGATTAAACTTATAATACTCTATATGATTTCATCTAGAGTATAAAAATTTAAAATTCCGAGATCCTATCCAGATATTAGACTTGATTTTTTTTTAAAACTGGTAGTTCCTCACTTCTGTGTATCACTGCTCCGTCAAAAATGGAACTCCTTCTTATAAACTTACATACCAAAGCCAATTTTCATCTTCCGTGCATAATTGGTTTATAAGATATCGTAATCTAAAGTTTTCACTCCAACTCTAAAAAACTCGAAATTTCTGATATACTGCGCTAGTATCCCTCCAAACAATCGTCAAATGTCAACCTTGTGGCATGAGCAGTTCAGTGGATAAAGATTTTAGAATGTCTCGTCTCACGCTTTCCGGATATCCAGACTCATTGATTTTCACCCACATCGAAATCCCTCAACCCATGATGCCCACTTTTTTTGTAAGTGGTTCCACTACTATGTTTCTATATAAATTCAAAGTTTCAACTTTATATCTTAACCGCTTCCTGAGATATAGAAACCTCCACTTCAACCTCCATATACTGCCATTCCCACCCCCAAAAAAATAATTCAATTAAGGGGGCTACACCCTTAAATAGCTCAAAGAGCTTAGAAGATACGAGCCTTCAAATGAGTTTGAGTACGGCGGATGGCGGTCGGACGGACAACTTTCTTTTTTTCTTTTTTTTTAGTTTTAGTGTGTGGCAATTTTTTTTTAAATAGATAATCGATTAATTTTTCAATGGGTAATTGATTCACCTTAAAAGTTATTCAGAAAAATCTACTTTCAGGCATAAGCCTAAGTATTTTTCACCCCTAAATTGATCTACATTCATCTCTCTTATTCTTGAATGCCATTTAGAAAAAATTAAGATAAATGTCTTGCTATTTCTCAATTTTAGACTAGGTATGCGACTAATTTCCGATAAACTTTGGTAGCATACGAATTAAGATCAAAATAACGACAATTTATTTTTTTTAAACGAAAAAACCTTTTTAAAATTCAACCGGTGTTTTGTGATGCATACGAAAGTGGGCGTTCTGTCAGTCATCGCTACTTACGACGACATTTAGATGGATTGCATAAATTTCTTCAGTCTCATGATTTTTATGGCAATCATTAAAAGTCGATGAAATTAGTTTTATGGCATTTGGCTTTTTGATGTGAACGATATTTTTGTGATGAAAGTTTAACGCATCGGATATTAGAGCAGATGAAAATGATTAAAACTACGGGTCATAGTTCGAATAGGGTTTGACGTAGAGAGTTGGAAAATAAGTCTTTAGAGTTGCTTATTTTCTAAAATTGGATTTTAAGAAGAAAACAGAAAATGATCTGGTTTATTTGTTTACCTAGGCCCGGACAATCGCACTCAGGTAACTAAAAATTTGGAAGCGATTCAAAATGCCGCCACAGTAAAAGTATTTTCAGAGATTTAAAAAATTGGGGTGTCATCGGTACGGCTTCTCAGAATTATGTTGCGAACTCACCAAAAAATTTATGAAACTCTGCCATCTTCAATCAGCGAAACCTTCAACAGGAATTTTAAAAAAAATTCCAATAGTCTGGGGACAACTCTACTATTTTTTAGGTAGAAGTCTGGAACGCGTTTAATGTTGAGATGTGAGACTTACAACCTAAAAAATAACGTTCCAAATAGCCCCCTGGTTATTCTCCCCTCGCCTCGCCTTCAGAATTTTAGACCTTGTCTTAGTTCTTGCCTAAGTTCCTATCTTAGGGTGCATTTCCATCTCTGCCGTTTATCGTCGCCGACACGGGTATCCCGTCACACTTTTGACATCATCGTTTCCATCTGCGGCGAAACGGTCGACGCGACACTAAAACATCAGATTTATTATTTGTTAATAATAAAGTATTTTTTCCGTCACCATAGGTACGAAGTTTGTATCCAAACCAACCCCCTATCGAAGGCACATAATGAGTTTAACATTTTTGCTGAATTCAAAAATATTTCACAATAAAGTTACCGATTATAAATCTTCTTGAATTATATTTAGTTCAAGAAGATTTATAATTTGTCTGATTTTTAATTTTTGAAAGAAATTTTAATTGAGCAAAAACGTTAAACTCATCATATCCACATTAAAAAAAATAAATAGTTTAGTTTTTAATTCATGTGTTTGCAATTCAAAATTACGTATGTATTATCATCGCATAACTCGTAGTCTTGCAGCTCGTGTTCTGTTTCTCATAGAATAATAAAAAACAAAAATTTATATTTATTAAAAACAAAAACAAAAATTCGACTAAAAATGTCAATTTCAAATAAACATTATTTTCAATAATTATAACTGCAGTAATTTCAGCAAAAGTTATATTACTTTTTTATCAGATTTATCATTGACCTTAAAAAGTTGAAGTTGAGTCAACTCCCGACGATTGCCTCGGCGCGTCATAGAGCTCATTTTTATGTATGTAGAATGTACTCGGCGACACAAAACGGCGGAGATGGAAACGCACCTTTAGTCCTTGTCTAGTATCCCTAGTATCCCTTAAGACCATCACAAAGTTTCAACCTTCTGACATCAACCGTTCAGGAGATATGGATTTTAGAATGTTTCAAACCCAGCTTTCGAGCGTTTCGGACGCCTTGTTTTTCCAAAACCCCAGCCCCCACACTCCTCAACCCCTATATCATGTTTTTGCGAATGGGTCCACAAGCCTTCATACTGTTACGTGTAAGCCTGGCCACCGCGCAACTCGATCGATTACGAATAAGGGAAACAGCAGCAACCGAATACCTAGTTGCAAAATAACCCAATCAGAAACCTAGCTGAAGTAAATAAGGCGAAACAGCACGATTGTATCTCCCTTCTTATCGAATGCTCTCCAATGTACTAGAACCCTCTACATACACCACCGTACGAAGATCAAAATCGAAAGCTCTAAAGCTTTCAAGAAACATCCACATCACCGAGCGAACATTCAAGTACATCCTAGACTGCAACCGGCTAGTATAAAAGCAGGTGAAGCTTTCAGCGAGGACATAGTAATTTTTTACGTCGACTGTGACAGCCAGCGTGTATTGGTGGAAAGCGATCGATTGCGTGTGATCGAATCAACCGATATATTAAAGCGGGCGGTATTGCCATATAGTGCGAATAATTGTGCGAATATAATTAAAGTGCGAATAAATAATCACTTATTTTTATTTTAACCGAATTGTGAACGGAGTACGGCATCTATGGCGGACAGACGGACATTTTTTTTTGCTTTTTTAGGGTTAAACGTGAAAATACAAAATTTCAGGGTATCAAATTTTTTAAAATTAGAGGTCAATCACAGTTTTTATTTTTAAGAAATAATAAAATAAAATCGACTTAGGTATTCTTTCTTTTGCACATTCGAATCTTGGTCTTAGACAGATCGATTCTTGGTCTTGATCTTGCACTGTCTTGCTGCAGGTTTAAAAAACGGATCAAATGAAATGGTGCAAATCGATTAAGATAAATATTTCACAGTAAAAAAGAAAACAAAAAATTTGTGATATTCAGACGAATAATAAAATTTTAGATTGAAATCCTTTTCAAAATCATAACGATTCTCTGTTTATTCTTATTGTTAATATTATTTATTTTGTCGTCTAAAAAAAATTTCATTACATTTGTACAGTTGCCGCAAATATAATTCTTCCATCGCAAAATGTCCATCATTATCAAAGACAATACTCGTCTCGGAAATACAGCGTAACAACGGCTTAGAAAAACACACATAAAAACACAGAACAATTATTAATTTTATTGTTAAAAAAAACACGAGTAAATCTAATAGATCCTTACACCTGCAAACAAAAATAAAAAAAATATTTTAGAAATATACAAAATTAATGAATAATGAAAAATAAGAAAGAAAAAGGTAAAATTAGCACGAAATTTTATAAAATATAAAGTTATTATAATATAAAGCACTGCATTATAACAATTATTACAATTGCAAAAGGCATTGTACAAAGTAAGTTATATTATTAAAAATAATATTAAATTCATTTTTATTAAAAAGAAAAACATTATTTCTACAACAATTTCTGATACAACAAATAAACAGCAATAAGAATGACAAAACAAGTTCTTGAAATTCACACTTATTGGCGATATCTCACCGTTTTTATACACTACCTGCCCGCAATGTAAGGTAGTCGCGGTATCCAACTGAGCGTGAAACATTTTATTAGTTTTATCATCTTGAAAATTTTACCTGTTGAAATCTTCTTTTTTTATCGAATTACCTGTCCAGTTGATGGTACAATTGGAAATTACGAGCCAATAAAAGGGCTCCTTTTGCCATGAGAAAAAAAAATCATTTTAAAGCCATTTTATTGGCTGCAAAAGCCACAACATTAACGATAATCTTTATCTCTTAGGCGAAACTATAACAATAAATTTTCAATGAATTTAATTTAGTAGAAATGATTTCAACAACAAAATCAGACGTACTTTTTTCATTCAGCATTATTTTAACTTTGCTAATTGTTAAACGAATTGAATTTACATTTGTTTATATCGGTAAATATTTGCACAATTAGTGTACCTAGTTGATAGCAAAGAAATAAAAAATATAATCGATTAATTTATCCAGAATAATAAATTAAACCGGCTTTTTTTAAACACCTTGTCGTGGCATATTATTGCTGTTTGTTTTCACTTAAATAGTGAATATTTACGAGTATTAAATGTATCCGTCCAGTTCATAAAATATTGAAATGTAGGTAAGTTTGTTCAGTGCGAAAGAAATAGCGGTACGTAAATGTACCCACATCTAGGTGCAAAAAGTATACCCCGTTTTATTTTGGTCCATAATTTTTTAAAGTAAATGAAGAACAAAAACCTTAATATCACTATTGTATATTTTTATTTGAAATTCAAAGTTTTTTTACGACAAGTGCTGCACAGACGGCTGTCCCATTTCAAAACCTAATAAGTACTTTTTTGAAATTTTTAAAGAGGTGCCAAAAAACTTCGTATTTGTCAGTCCTCATGAATAATTGTTGCTATCCCGATATGTTAGGAGTTGACCCAGGTTATCTGCAAATACGACTTTATGCCGGATTATTATTATATATTTTTGAGCGCTGAGTAAATACAAGATTTAGACTCTTCTTTAAAATTTCCTAGGTTTTGAAATGGGACAGCCGAGTGGTCAAAACCCAACTAACATAAATTTCCAATCGGCTTTGTAAAGAATCATACTTTTTGCTCCACGTTATCTTAAAGTTCAGTTAAATTACAGCAAAATCTCAAAATCAACAAAGAAGAATCGTTTAAAAAATAAAATTTATCAAAATTTCTACAAATTTCCAATTTAAAAATAAAAATTCATAATTTATTAAAAACGTGATCAGAAATATAAAACAAAGTTAAATCACATTGTCTTTTTGTTAATACTTATTTTTTAATTTAACAATTGAATAAAATATAACAGCTTTTATTACCTTATTAAGATTATTTTTTTTACCATAATTTTAGTAATATTTTATTCTTAAAAACGACAAACTGTAAAAAAAATTTGGTTAAAAAAAAACTTTATTTTAAAAATGTTCAAAAATATAAAAACAAAAATATTTTTTTTTTTGGAAAAAGACAAATTTTAGTTTTATTTAGACACCTCGAACCTCCATTCTTCAGCAAAACAATTTTTTTGGCTTTATTTTAATTTGGGTTTACAAGGTGTTTTTTTTTTAAATTTTGGTGATTTGGTCGGTTTTCTTGTTATTTATTTTTCATTATTCATTTATTTATAATTCGGAAAATTTTGATGATGGTGGTTTTTGTGTTATGCGATAGTTTGATTTAAAATATATGTCAATTTTTTTTGGTTGACTGTTAGCCTAATTGCATGATACTAGTCACATTTTGGACCATTTAAAAGTACAGTTCAGGTTATTTCATTACTTTTCATTTGAGATATTTTTCTAAAATTTATTAAATTTTTTATAGTAACAATTTCATAGCATAACTAACAAATATTTTACATTATTTTTATTTTAGTAGAAGTGTGCACAAATGATTTTTAAAAAAAGATTATATAGAAAGCCCGTTAAAGTAAGAAACAATTCCATATCTCATCAAAACAAAGAGATATGTCGGAAATCGTACACAGGGGTTGAATATCGCAAAATTCATAAAATCCAGAAAATTATTTTTAGGCAATTATACTTAAAGTCCATATATACGCGAAAACGATGTCTCATAAGGCCTAAGAATTCGTGAAAACTTACGCAATTACCTTACACCCGCTTAGGGGTTGAATATCGAAAAATGCTTAAATTAGTTTTTGGGTGACTAACGTACAAATAAAAATGAGTTCGATATTTCATTTGATCGAAAAATATGTCGAAAATCATCAAAACGTACACTTGGGCGCACATACAACATTTTGTAGGAAAGGGCAGAGCAGAGGTTTTGTGTCGAATAGAATGCAAGATATGGATTTTGTTCAATGAAGTATTATAATAGTATGCCTCTCTTTTTTCGCACATATACAATATCCGAGCACCTAGAAAGAACCAAAATATGAACTTTAAAAAAAAAACCAAAACAACTCCTTCGGACGGCCGCCATATTAAAGTTTTTACGTGGTTACTCTTATTTTATTACGCAACTGTTATAAAACCCATAGTTAAGAGTTTATATTTTTTTCAAAAATAACCGCGACTAAATAGTACCTGAACAAAAACAAATAAAATTAAGACACATACTCTTTCGAGTAGTCACATTCGAAAGGAGGAGTTCCTATTTTTCGGACAAGCAATAAATCGGAACTGCATATAGTTTTGCCGTTTTTTGTTTTTACAAAATTGGTGGGAGAGAAACTAAGTATATTAATTACCTATGTTCTTGTTTACTTTGTGGAGGTACCCTTACTCCAGTCCATAAAATACATAGATACATTCGTGAACCCAATTTGAAAATAGTTGAACCATGAAACTGGTTAAAATCAAAGTCTTTCTTCTAGCTACCATACAAAAGTCCTTTAATAAATGGATTGCTTCTTTTTTCTGGGGTCAACTTAAAAATTGAGAAATAGTACCAACCGTGTTCAAGCTGTGAAAATGTATTTGAAAGCAGCATAAAGGAGAAATGCAGAAATATTGCCCTATGTTTTCGATTATTGCAAAACCTCCACAGCTAAAATTTTTTACAACATTAAATGTTAGCAACTAAATGAAAAACATGGTTCAGTTATACATGAATTCGACACAGTCATATACACTGACGGTTCAGCGGGAGTTTTCTCAGACACACACTATATCGCAAGGTCTTACCACTTACCGGACTACGCCAGCGTTTTCCAGGCGGAGATACTGAAGATCCGGGAGGCCTGTCGGACTTTGCAGCAAGACGCTACGCCAATGCGAAATGTTGTAATCCTCTCTGACAACCAAGCCGCAATCAAGGCCTTAGATTCGGCTACTACCTCCTCTAAACTCGTCGAACAGTGTCGAGAAGAGCTAGCCCACTTAGGAAGTCAAGTCAAAGTTACTCTGCTATGGGTCCCAGGCCACAGCAAGATAGAGGGTAACGAGCGGGCAGACGAATTAGCTAGGCAAGGTTCTGCTCTTCAGGGCCCTCTCGTAGAATCCGTTCAGGTACCACTGGGGACCAGTGTTGCCAACTATTTTTCTGGGTTGAGCACTAAAATGAGCGTTTATTCCAGCTTAAAAGCACTAAAAATATTTTTTCCGTATTTCTCGCTTCTGATCTAATGATCAAGTAATATGTATTTTGAACTTGGGACCTGAATTTAAGTAGAGTTTTTTATTGGTAAAAAAATAACTTTGCACACATGAACAAAATTTAGTCAAGTGTATTAAAATATATGTAATTTTTAATAGAGTAAGAAAACATACTGCAGTCACGATCGGCTGCAAGCCAATCGTATAATACTCTAGATGAATACTGAACTCCGATTTATATTGTAGTTGGGTATAAAGTAGAATTACGTGTGTGCATGTTGTATGTCCTTTATTAAGGACTGCTATTAATTTGCTACTCAAAACTAAAAGACAATATTCAGTGTTTAACTTCATACCTAGAACTGGGTAAGTCATCGAAAAAAATGTCCTTTTTAATGGACTTTCACATGGGAGGTGCAGGAAGGACTCACTCGATTTCTAACATATTTATCCTTTTCCTTGGAACCATTCAAAAATAAACGTGTACAAAATTTCAAATTCGTAGCTTGAAGCGTTCAAAAGTTATCGAAAAATATTGTTGAACACGTGTTTTAAGGATATTTTGTATGGCAGCTACCAGAAGGAGTGAAAGGATTTCGCTGATTAGTAAACTCGAAATTCTTTTTCACTCAAAACTAACTTGTACAAAATTCCGAATTCGTAGCTAAAAGATTACTTGAGTTATTGTGAGTTTCGTAAATTAAGTGAATACATTTTGACAGGATATTTGTATGGCAGCTACACGAAGGACTAATAGGATTTTCTTCATAATCATATATTTAGCTTTAACTATTGGAAAAATAACATATACAAAATTTCAATGTCGTAGCTTAAAGTCTTCTAAAGTTATCGACCAATATTCTTGAACACGTGTTTTGAGGACCTTTTGTATGGCAGCTACCAGAAGGAGTAAAAGGATTTCGCTGATTAGTAAACTCCGACTTCATTTTCACTCAAAACTAACTTGTTCAAAATTCCGAATTCGTAGCTAAAAGATTACTTGAGTAATTGTTAGTTTGGTAAATTAAGTGAATACATTTTGACTGGATATTTGTATGGCAGCTACACGAAGGACTAACAGGATTTTCTTCATAATCATATATTTAGCTCCAACTAATGGAAAAATAACACATACAAAATTTCAAAGACGTAGCTTAAACCCTTCTGAAGTTATCCACCAATATTCTTGAACACGTGTTTTAAAGACATTTTGTATGGCAGCTACCCGAAGGAGTAAGACGATTTTGCCCGTTAACGAACTTAGCCTTACAAATTCAACCAAACATCCAGATTCAAAATTTCATGATCCTAGGTGAAGGCGTTCTTGAGTTATCGTGCTAACGGACAGACGGACGGACGGACGGACGGACGGACGGACGGACGGACGTCAGGCGGATTTGAGGTTTTTAGCCACAAATAAACAAAAAATAATATGTAACTTTTTTTCGTCCGAGGCTTGGTTCTATGCGTTACAAACTTTTGGGCTGGATTAAACTTATAATACTCTATATGATTTCATCTAGAGTATAAAAAGGTATAACAGAAATATGTTCATTTTGAAAATATAAAAGTAAGTACATAAAAAAATTTGTTCAGATCATTTTTAAAGTTGAAGCAGACTTTATTTCGATTTTGAATTGCGGATTATATTGTATCAATAAAAAATAACAAGTTTCCCTTTCCATATATGAAACTGTTCTTGTTATTTTCAAAGTTCTTGTTATTTTCAAAGTCAACTGAAAATAGCCGCGCGTTTTCATGATTCTTGCACACAGTGTTGTCATTTTGGTTTTTTACCCTTACTTTTTTTACCGGTACTGAAATATTCAAATCTCTAGCTGAACATGAGTAGTACTGAGCAGAGATACCGCTTCAGCATTACGAGTTCGGTATTGCATAGATATCATATTAATGATGAAATTTTAATAAATTTTCTTAATGTTTTCTATAGCATTTTTAATATTGGTTATTTTTCTTTTCTAATTATTGAAGCAATATAACACATATAACAAAAAAATATAATAGGTACATGTGTAAATAAATAAATTATATCTACTAGGCTTTCAATCAAGGATTGTATCTTCATGAAGCTCCTATCCAGCTCTTTACATGTTATTAGGCAATAGTACATATAAGATTTCAATCTTTGTCATTTTAGGTATTGTTACAGTAATTTTATGAAATTAGCTCCGTTTTTAAATATGTAATAAGTAATATGTTGAATTAAATTGCAAGGTTGTAATAAATAAATTATATTCAATAAAAATGCTGCAATTCCAGTTTAACGACAGCACTGAGTCCTTATTCCACTTTGTGGGAATTCGTTGAATTCCGTTGGATATTAATTACCGGGGGCGAGTGATACGTGGAAAATTGATGTCCATGAGCGTAATTTTTCAAGAGAAGGAGAAAGGTGAAAAATTGAGAAGCACAAAAGTTTGTTTGTAGTGAAAGTGATATGTTATTGCTACAGACTGTCAATGGCATCAATGTTTTTCGCGGGAATATTCAAATAGCGTTAAAAAAGCGTTAAATATTTTTGTAAAGCACCAATTAACGCGCAAGCGGTAAAACTAATTTTTGTCCGCTGAAAGGAAATTTTGAGCACCAAATTTAACGCTGAAAGCACTAAATTGGCATCACTGCTAGGGACTGTTAAGCGCCAAATATCTACCCACTTTCTCACAAAAGCGAGCTCCAGTTGGAGAGGACTGACCAACTGCGTCATATCTAAGAAGATATGGCCATCCTACTCCCGGAGCAGAATAGACGAACTCCTGAGCAGGGGCCGTGTGGACGTCTCCAGAGTCACGGCAGTCAGCACGGGTTACTGGCCGATCGCCGACCACGCGGTCAGACTATGTATTCCCTTTAACTTCAATTGCAGCAGTTGTGGGGATGCAAATAAGAGGGAAACTGTTATTCACCTTTTTTGCGAGTGTCCCGCCCTAGCTAGAGCCAGACTTCGCGCACTAGGCAAACCCTTCTTCAATAACCTCGATGAGATCTCGAAAAACAAGATAGGTCACGTTCTTTCCTGAAACCAAAGTATAATCTGAAGCTCCATTTTAGTACATCTTTAGTATTTAACATTGCCAGGTAATGTGTGTATACTACTGTGTACTATAGATACAACCTATTGTCAGCTACCGCACAATTCTGAAATTCTAGCCCAATTGTAGTTTTGGAATTTAATTATTAAAAATACCGCATAAAATATCCCACTGCCCATCACCATCTCGCCCTTATTTCATTTTTACAACGACCGTACTGCTGCTGTTTCTGTTATCCAAGACAATTTATACCAGCTACAAGGTAAGTATGTGTCTCAATAAAACTTAATGTTGAGAAACATTGCCATATCCCAAACAATTTTACATAAAACATCACATACATGTTGGGCAACAAAGTCTGGTTCTAGTATTCGCTTAAACTCAAATTGTGTCTTGTATAAATCGAATTTAATTTGGTGTTGGCTAATAATCGATTTTTTGTGTACAGTAGAAATATTTGATAATCTTAACGAAAAAAAAACTTTTTATAATTATTTCAAATTAGTAATAATATTACTTGATAATTTCAATTTCAGGTGTTGAATGTATTCCAATCAATTCACCACCGTATTACCGATGTCATTCGTGCCCGAAAGGATTCACTGGCAACGGAACGAACTGCAAGGATATTGATGAGGTTAGTATCAAAATTAGATTAGATTCGATTCAATTAGCACCGCAAATCGTAAAATGTCTTTATTGATCTTGGAAATTTGATCTCATCTTTTAGTATTAAGGGTGATTTTCTTAATATTGTGGTATAGCGAACGCACAAGCACTTTTTAATTAAAAGAATTTTCCAGAATGGTACGAACATTTTACTTTATTACTTTTTAATAAACTTTTTAGTAAACCCCAAAAAAGCAAAAAAAAAATGTCCGTCTGTCCGCCGTAGACGCCGTCCGCCATACGAAAAATCGTTTGAAGGTGCGTAGCTCCCAAACCCGTTGAGATATTAACATGAAATTTTTATATTGGGTGAACCGCTATGACTGGTATCTTTTCAGCGGGTGGCGGTACGAAGGGAGCGTTTTAGACGAAAAATTTTGGTTTCTAGATTTCAGGAACCACTTATGCTAGGAGGCTGAAACTTGGAACTTATGTAGTACTATGATAGTGGACACATTTGCAAAAAAATTATCGATAAGGGTTGAGGGGTGTGGAAGTGGGGGGGGAAAACAATGAAATTTTGAAATTTTGTGGTTGCCCTTAGGGATACTTGAAGATGAGACAAGGGCTAAAATTTTTAAGTGTGGTGGTGGGGTTGGTTAGTGAAAAACTTTGGATTACAATATCTTCCGAACCAATGACACCAGGAAGATAAAATTTAGTTTCTGTATATGCGATCACAAGAGGAGTCTAACGAACGAAAATTTTTTGAGAGGGCAGTTGGAGCACGAAAGTGGGGGGATAGCAATTTCTCAAAAAATGTCATTTTTATATCTCAGAAACCGTATCAGATATGATCTTGAACATTTTACAGGAGTTGGGATCGGTAGACCTCTAGTAGGGAAAAATTTAGTGGTGTGTAGGGGGTGATGGTGAAAAGGGGTAGAAAGGAAAATAATTCTGATTTTTATTTCTCGAAAACCGTAATGAGTGGAAAGCTTTAGGATTATATAGAGCCACTATAGAGACAGAGAGAGAGACATCCTAGAAAAATAAAATTTTTCATAGAGATAACAAGGTATATTGAGACTTGGAATTCACTTTTACTTCTATAAGCTTTAAACGTAGTCGGGGAAACACCGATTTAAGTTTTTTTCTCAATTAAACCCACTGGGGGTATTGTTCAAGGTTTCACTGATTCCGAAAATCTCTTAGGTTTAATGTGATCGAATTCGCTTTTACTACTATGAATTATTCTATTGATAAAAAAAATACGTAAATAAATAAAAAAATTTGACAACAGTCTGGGCGCAACTTTATTATTTTATGGGTAGAAGTCCGAAACGTGTTTAATGATGAGATGCTGTGTAGGTTACTATGCGACTGACAACCAGGAGGCTATTTGGAACGTTATTTTTTAGGTTGTCAGCCGCATAGTAACCTACACCGCATCTCAGCATTAAACACATTTCGGACTTCTACCCATAAAATAATAAAGTTGCGGGACCGCGTCCCGCACTATGACCCAAAAACGTAATTCATGTTAAGGGTGGCAGTGGCGTAAGAACTTCTGTCGCACCCCTTGTTTAACCGCCTCCCTGACTTTGTTCCGAAAACTAATAAAGTTACACCCAGCCTTTAGGGTATTTTTTTTTGTAAGGTCGTATGTTCACTTTTATGGGCTTATACGTGGAGTTATAAAAGATTAGACATTTGCTTATTTAAAAAAACAGCATCCTCGTTATCTGATAGAAACCATCTCTCGCTTGCACTTAAATCTCCCAACTTTCTGCGGTAATCTTTCTGTTTTTACATTATGACTTTATGCTAAGTCCTGTTCGCTGAGATTTTTTAAGGACGATTACAGATGCCTTGATTTTAACTTCGATAAGTTTTTTATATAAATTTTACCGTATTTTGGTTTCTTGATGGTTTTACTTTATTATTTTAATAAAACAGTATTGTTATCGATTTTTAAAAAAAAAAAATTGCTGGCCTGAAAATTTTTTTTTTACGTTTCAGAACTAGTAGACTCGAAAAAAGCAAAAAAATTTTCAGTCCGTTTGTCCGCCGTACGCCGTACGTCGACCGGTGTACGCAAAATTGTTTGCAAGCTCGTAACACCCAAACCCTTTGAGCTATTTAATTGAATTTTTTTTCGTAGATAGACTGGGTAGGCCCCTCGAAGGGACCAAATTGTGAGGGGTGGGGGTGTAAGGGGGGAGGTGGGGGAAGCGTTTTAAACGAAAAATTTTAGTTTCTAGATCTCAGCAACCGCTTATGCTAGGAGGCTGAAACTTAAAACTTAGATAGAGCTTTGATAGTGGACCCATTTGCAAAAAAATTGGCGATATGGGTGAAGGAGTGGGGGGAAAAATAATGCGTTCGAGACTCTCGAATGCCGAGATTGACACATTCTAAAATCCATATCTCATAAACTGTTAATGTCATAAAATTAAAACTTAATGAACATCTGTAAGTATACTAGGAGAGTAGATTGGAAACAAATTTTTGAATGGGGGCAGTGGCATACGTGGGTGGGGGTTGAAAAATTTTAGATTACGATATCTCTCGAACCAATTGCACTAGAAAAATAAAATTCTGTTTCTGCATAAAGGTTTACCAATAAAGTTTACTGAAAGTAAAATTTTTTAAGGGGGCGGTGGAGTATGGAAGTGGAGGGGATAAGAATTTTTTAAAAAAAACACGTCTCATATCTCAAGAACAGTGTAAGATAGATGCTTTGCGGGTGGTGGTATAGGGGTATATATCTCGAGAACCGATAATGATATAAAACTGAAACTTGGTATTTGGATAGACATGTAGTGGTAGCATGTTGGAAAAATATGTTTTTTTACAGGGATAGTATGGTACGGGGGTGGGGGTGTTTTTGCTATCTATAGAACGGCTTATGCTACAAAGTTGAGACTCGGTACGTATATGTAAATCAACCAGAAAATTTTCAAATATATATTGGCATTTGGAAGGGGGGCGCAAAAAATTATCAGTGCTAATGGAATGCATATATTTTCACGATTTTCGTCATATCTAGTAGGTCTTCCCAAATATTCTATTCGTTTTTATTTTACAGCTTCTTCATATAGTTACCTAGAAAGTGTTTTCAGGATTTTTTGAAATTCGACCCCTAAGAGGGTGTAAATTGGTTGTATACTTTTTCACGAATTTTGCCGTATCCCCCAGGTCTGATCGATATCGAATATGTTTTCACTTTCATGGGCTTGCGTAATAATCGCCTAAAACTCGTTCTTACGTTTTTTCCGTTTTCAGCTCCCAAGAGGGTTGAACGCGTTTTCACGAATTTCGTTATATCTTTTAGAAGTGATAAGAAATTGAATTGGTTTTTACTTTCTCGTGCTGTCTTCATATTTATCTATTAACTCCTTTCAGGATTTTTGAATATTCAAGCCCCAAGTGGGTGTTAGGAGGTTACATATGTTTTCACAGATTCTTACATATTGCTTAGATCTGATGATATATCGAATTCATTTTTACTTCCTAAGGTTTCCTATATAAGCGCCAAAAATTCAATTTCAGTATTTTTAGATATTCAAACCAAAGGGGTGTAAGGGATTGTATGCTTTTCAAAGCTTCGACATATTTCTTAGATTTGATGAAATATTAGATCGCTTTTCATTTCCACAGACTTTTTATATAATCCCCTACAAATGCATTTCTCAATTTTTGGATGTTCAACCACCAAGGGTTTGCATATGTTTTCACAATTTTGGCCATCACTTAGTTCTGATGAGATATAAATTTAGGCAGACGATGACAAGGCAGCAAATTCGTTTTTACTTCTATGGGCTTTTAGTGTACAAATAGTACGAATAGTCTACACGGGCTTTTTTAACGTTTAATCGGCTAAAAATTTGTTTTTTAAATATTTTTATTTTAAGAACAAAAATTAACTTTCCAAAAAACGTCATAATCTTGAAACAACTGATGATAGACTCCGACTTTGACCGCTCCCGAACTTTGAACTTTGAAAAATAATGAAGTTTCGCCCACACCATTGGCAGATTTTTTTTTATTTGAATGTTGAATATCTCTACGGCCGTCTGGTTTCCAATTCTACTACATTTCTTTAAATGTTTTTTTTATTAAAACCCATGCCCTTTCTTAGAAAAAACCATCCACCCTCGCATAGTGATTTTTATTTTTCCTTATATTTCTTTGAATATTGTAGATTTTCTTTTGAATTAAGTAAAAAGTTTAGTGACTTTTTAGGTGAAATTTTTTAAATAAAAAATTTATTTCTTAGTACATTTTTGTTATTTTTATCATTTCCTTCCTTGAAAATTTATTTTCTTAAAACTCCTTTCCCCATGGTTATTTTACCGATTTCGCTTTTTCTATTACAGACAAACTTTACTTTATCAAACTTTATTCTAAACGTTCTTGACACACAGTTCGAGTTCTGCAAAAGTCGAATTATTAAAGTTTGACTGCAATTGATTTAATTTTGTTTGATTAGAAATATGATTTTTTATTTTTATAGGCCAAGTTGTAGGCCCTTTGATAATATTCCTCTACCCATTTCAATTGCGGGAAAGTTGTTCTTGTTTTCGATTTCACACTCCTTTCAAAAATCCCGAACATTTTTAAAATTTAGCCGTTTAAGAGCCCGAACCTGTATGCCTGTATCCTTATTCATTCCATACTCCAACTCGGTTGTGATATTGGATTTCGAGATTTGGTAGGTATCTTAGGTAAATATGAAGGTATGATTATTTCGTATTTGATCCTGAATCCGATGCATGACGAAGTAGTTGGATTGACAAAAACTTAGATTGAATTCAAGCCCATCTCCTCCCTAAACCTCAATTTTTTACACTTTAATCGAAATTAAATGTTCTTAATAAGTTTTATTTTATTTAATTTTTAGTGTGACTTATACGAGCCATGTGATCAAAGGACACAGTGCATAAATCTTAGTCCTGGATTCAAATGTGAACAATGTCCTCCGGGATTCCACGGTCATCATTCTGGAGGTAATTGAATTTTTCAACTTTACAAAATAGTATTGGTCTAATTGAATCCGGTTTTTAAGGATACTATGCTCCGTACTTGTACTCCGACTATTTGAGGCAAGCTTGCCGTGACATTGATGAATGTACATCGGGAATTAGTGTCTGTGGTCCGAACTCGGATTGCGTCAATACAGAAGTGAGTGGCCGGTTCAATAGCTATTCGATTGCATTAGTGACACTATTAACTTCTAGGGATCGTATCAATGCTCCTGCCGTCGAGGATTCATCGCAAATAGTACGCATGGATGCTACCAAACGCCGGATATGTGCCTGGACGGAACAATCTGCGATCGCAATGCAGTCTGTAAACACGCCGGTGGTTACAACTTCTCGTGTCAGTGCAATGTGGGATGGGGTGGAAATGGCTTCCTGTGTGCTCCGGATCGCGACTTGGACAGATGGCCCGACTACAATCTCAACTGTACCGATATCCGTTGTAAGATGGACAATTGTCCGTATGTTCCGAATTCGGGACAGGAAGATGCCGACGGTGACGGAATCGGGGACGCTTGTGATCCGGATGCGGATAACGATGGAATCATTAACGACCCTGTACGTATGGACTAGATTTGGACAGCGATTGATATGTTTTGTGTTTTGTGATTAACCCCGCTAGAATATAAACGAAATATTTTATAGGATAACTGTCCCCTTGTATATAATCCCGATCAACTTGATACCGATATGGGTGGTGGTGATAAGCAAGGCGATGCTTGCGACAATTGTCCAACCAAAATTAATGTTGACCAACAGGACACCGACAAGGACGGGTTGGGCGATGCCTGTGACGACGATATCGATAACGATGGCATTCCAAACGAGTACGATAATTGTCCGAAAATTGCCAATTCGAATCAATTGGATTCGGACGGCGATCTGGTGGGAGACGTTTGCGATAATTGTCCGGCCATTCCGAATCCAACGCAGAGCGATCTGGACAACGATCTTATCGGAGATGCGTGTGATAGTGGCATCGATCGGGATCGCGATGGCGTCCAGGATAGTGAGGATAACTGCCCGAAAATCGCAAATCCCGATCAGTTGGACACTGATAACGATGGATTGTGAGTGTGATTTGGGATAAAGCGGAAATGATTCTTAATCAAATTGTTCGAATTTTAGGGGTGATGCGTGTGACGATGATGCGGATGGTGATAATATTCTAAACCGGGTGGACAACTGCCCATTGGCGTACAATCCTGACCAAATGGACATTAATCGTACATAAGTTCCCTTCATTGAAAAAATACCATCTTCTAATTATTGTTTGTCACCCTTTCAGATGACGGAGTTGGTGATATCTGTGAAGATGACTTCGACATGGACAAAGTTCCCAACTATCTCGACAACTGTCCGAACAATTCGAAAATATTCTCCACCGATTTCCGAACCTACCAAACTGTTGTTCTCGATCCCGAGGGTGATTCCCAAATCGATCCGAACTGGGTTATTTACAACAAGGGTGCGGAAATTGTTCAGACCATGAACAGCGATCCTGGCCTGGCAGTTGGCTACGATTCGTTTGGTGGCGTGGATTTCGAAGGAACCTTCTTCGTTGATACAGAAATCGACGATGACTACGTCGGCTTCATATTCAGCTACCAGAGCAATCATAAATTCTATTCGGTAATGTGGAAGAAGAACATCCAGACGTATTGGCAAGCCACCCCATTCCGAGCTTCGGCCGAACCTGGAATACAGCTGAAATTGATCGATAGTATTTCGGGTCCGGGTCAGATGTTACGAAACAGCTTGTGGCATACTGGAGATACCCGGGATCAGGTTAAGCTTCTCTGGAAGGATCCGCGAAATGTTGGCTGGAAGGAGAAAACTGCTTACAGATGGCTTCTGTTGCATAGACCTAAAATCGGTTTAATTCGTCTGAGGTGCGATAAATAAGATTGATTCCTCCAAACATTACTTATTTAGAGTCACCTTCATTTTTAGGATATTCGAAGGAGAAAATATGGTTGCGGATTCCGGAAACATATTCGATAACACCCTGAAGGGTGGTCGATTAGGTGTGTTCTGCTTCTCACAGGAAATGATTATTTGGTCGGATCTGGTATACAGATGTAATGGTGAGTACAGTGAACTACTAGGAGGAGATCGTTTCATTAAGTGTCTTTGTATGTCCTTTCAAGATAACGTACCGGAAACAATTTACAACGAATTGCCGCCTAAGCTAAGGAAGGACGTTCAAATCGATTCAAGGGTATAAAATGTGGCACCACAAAACACTCCTGGCTCGACAATGTGTCGATATTTTTTATTTTTCCAAAACTTTGTAGATATTTTGTTTTAGTTTCTTTCTCAAACAAAAACAACAGTGAAACACTAATTCAGTAGCAAAACAATGTTCTTTCTTATTTGTATTTTAAAGTGTTCTTTTTATACATATATAATGATGTAATATATTAAACTTAAAGTAAGTAATTTTTATCAAATGCATTTATTATGTTATTTCAAACCGCGGCGCTGGTATCGCATGTGAATTGGGACCGTCGAAGGAGTAGGTAGCTAGGTAGGTACGCGTGGTTGCCCGTGAGAACACGGACACACTTAGACCTAAAAGGTCCGTTGTGTTACCACAGGATCATCAAATCCGGTCCTACTCGTCGAACCATTTAGAGCTTGCAATGAAGCGTTGGATTCTCGCGACCTCCATTGAGGCAAGGTCACCAAGACAGTTGAAGAAGTAAGCTCCAAGATGAGCTTTCCTTCTGGCTGAAAAAGCTGGACAGGTACAGAGAAGGTGAAGGACTGTCTCCTCCTCCTCCTCATCCAGGCAGCTTCTACAGAAGTCGTTTGAGAAGAGACCGAGTCTTTTAGCATGTCGACCTATAAGACAGTGTCCGGTCAGGACACCGAGTGTGGTGCTGATATTCGCCCTTTTGAGCAAAGTCAGCTGTTTAGAGCGTTTTAGATCCAGCTCCGGCCAGATCTGTCTCGCAGTGTGACATGTAACACCGTTTGCTCATCTTGAGTTGGTTTTCTCAATTGAGTCCAATCCCAGTAGCAGTTTACATGTAGAGAGAGGCACACCCAGATTCCGGTGTTCCGGCATAATCTGAAGGGTAGTACCGCGTCGAGCGAGTTCGTCAGCCATGCAGTTCCCTGGAATATCCCTGTGTCCTGTCACCCAGCACAGGAGAATATTGAACTGTTCAGCCATCTCCTTAAGAGATGATCGACATTCTGCGGCGACCTTTGATGTTGTCGAGGCCGATTCTAAGGATTTCATTCTCGCTTGGCTGTCTGTGAAAATGCTAATATCCATAGTAGATATTACATTACACCTCAGCCAGGACAAGGCCTCCTTGATCGCCATAAGCTCCGCCTGAAAGACACTACAGTGGTCCGGAAGGCGGAAGGAGCTGCTAATGTTAAGCATATCAGAGAAAACACCTCCACCTACCCCGCCTTCAGTTTTGGAGCCGTCCGTATATATGTGGGCGGACTCTTCCATCCGTACCGAATCCCTTTCCCATTCTAGACGGGTTGGGATGGCTGTTAGAAAATTTTTCTCAAAATCATAACTGGGAGGGGTGTAGTCGGTGTTGTCGAAGGAGTAAGTTAGAGAGTTTATGAGAACAACCACTTTGCAAACATTCAATGATTTTCTACATGCAACCATGACTTAGCTCGCCAGTAACCAGGTAAGAGATTGCACCCGATCGTTTGTACAAAAAAGAATAAGGTTTCTTGGTAAAATCAAAACATACTCGTAGGCCAAGTTATTGACAAATATACCGTGTACTCTGGTGATAGGGTTCGGAACCTTCCAAGACAGACAAAAAGTGGCAGTTGAAGGTTATTTTCATATAAAATTGAGATTGCGAGCGAATAAAAGTGTTTTACTACAAAATATCGCTTAAAGTGAACTTAAATTATTGCTATAATTAAATAAGAAGGATAAACGTATCATTACATATCTAGACATTCTAAAATCCATATCTCCTAAACGGTTAATGAGACGAAATTAAAACTTAATGATAATCTGTAGGTATAATAGGAGAATACATCAGCAACAAATTTTTGAGAAGGGGCAGTGGCGTACGGAGGTGGGGGGTGAAAAACTTTAGATTACGACATCTCACGAACCAATTGCACTAGAAAAATAAAATTCGGTTTATGTATAAAGGTTGACAAATAAAGTTTAAAAGTTGAAGGAAATGGAGGGGATAAGAATTTTTCTAAAAAATCACGTCTCATATCTCAAGAACAATGTATGATAGATGCTTAGAATTTTTACCGGAAGTAGGCCAAATAAACCACTAGCAGGAAAAAAAATGTTGGGGGTGATGGTGTAGAGGGTGAGGGTGGGGGAGGGTGAAAAGGAAAAAGTTTCGATTTTTATATCTCGAGAACCTATAATGATATAAATCTGAAACTTGGTATTTGGATAGAACTATAGCAGTAGCATGTTGAAAAAATATAATTTTTTATAAGGATAGTATGGTACGGGGGTGGGACGTGAAACTCGGTATGTATATGTAAGTCAACTAGAACAGCAATTTAGATTGAACAAAAATTCAAACATCCATTGGCGTACAGAAGGGGGGCGAAAAAAATTATCAGTGAAAATGGAAGGCATATATTTTCACAATTTTCATCATATCTATTAGGTCTTTCCAATTATTGAATCCATTTTTATTCTACGGATTTTTCATAAAAATACCTAGAAAGTGTTTTCAGGATTTTTTGAAATTCGACCCCACGGTGGTGTAAAGGGGTTGTATACATTTTCACGAATTTAGCCATATCCCTCTGGTCTGATTAGGAATGAAAAGACATCGGATTGGTTTTCACTTCCTCGGACTTTCTTTATATATATCTAAAAACTCATTTCAGGGTTTTTGGATATTCAACCCCAAAGTGGGTTCAAGGGGGTTGCATATATTTTCACAAATTCCTACATATTTCTTAGTTCTAATGAGATATCGAATTCATTTTTACTTCTTAAGGCTTCCTATATAATCGTCAAAAAGTTGATTTCAGGATTTTTAGATTTTCAATATATTCTTAGGATTGATGAGATATTAGATTGGTTTTCACTTTCACAGACTTTTTATATAATTGCCTACAAACGCATTTCCTATTTCATGTAATGGCCCAAAACCAAATCACGAAAAACCTCCTAATCACGTAATAACTACGTAGTATTATAATATTACTTAGACTGCGTCGCGGAGTATATGTAATTCATATTTTATATGTGGCAGCGGCATAAGTATTCTAGCGCGACCCCATTCTACCCAATTTTTAAGCTTTTCAGTCACATAGTAACCTACACCGCATCAATCTTAAGCGCGTTCCGAACTTTTACCCGAAAATTAATAAAGTTGCGCCCAGTTTATTATGTCTTTCGTAATGAAATTCAGAAAGAATCGAAAACTTGCCGAGCTGCGAATCGTAAAATTACACACGAACCGCCATACAACAGTCAGCTGTCGAAAATTTGTCTATTTTGGAGGGTTGTTTTTATTTCCACCAGGTGGCGATTTCGAACTTTACCATTCGCAATCATGGATGTAGTAGTATAACAGGATCGGCGATAAATAAAATTTTGCCTAATGAAGTCCGATTGTGTTAGTTTCCAATTGCATTTGTATGTGTTCAGTGCAGGCGTTAAAAAGGCCAAATGTGTGGGCCGCAATATGAAAGGGATTTTATTTTTCAACGCCGACGCTGTTACGAAAACAACTCTAGAGCAAAAAAATTTGACAGGCTAGTACAAATTTATCATTGCCTCTCTTTCGTACCCGATGATTTATCCTTCTCTTAACGAATTAGTCTCGCATACAGGAACTTTACACACTACAGCCGATCCAGTTATACTACTACATCCATGTTCGCAATTGTATTAGTGACTTGAATAAGTTCCAGCCGTTTCCCGGTAGATGGTGTTATCTTAGCCATTTTGCATCGGGCAATACTGCAATCAACTTCATCGTGAAACTCCACCATTAAGCTAGAAATGACAGTGTTTTCGCGTACAAACTTCTTTTATTTATTCCGCGAATTTTGTTGTCTTTAATTAAAACTACAACAATTTTTATTTTGAGCTTGGTTTGGAAGGTCTGCTGACCCTGATGCTCAATCCAAGACTGATTTTATTCTTAAAATCTACCATACAGGAAAACAAGTATATACATAATTAGATGGGATTGTTTCAACATGCAAAGGATTAGGCAGCATCATAAAAAAAAGGATCAAAGAGCACCGACAATTGTTTCGCGTCTCCAGATGTTCTGCTGGATTTGAGAAAAAACCCAAAGATAAAAGGTTTTCTCAACTATTACTGTCATAAATGAATTTAAATGAACCATAAATCTCACCTTTCTATTTTAGGGCAGGTAATTTTGAAAATAATCTTATTATGATCCTTTACATGTTGTAACATACTCCCCGCGTTGAACGGCAGAGCCGATTCAAATGCAAAGTGACATTGTAGAAAATGAAGTAAATTAACATACTATTAGATGAACAAATTAAAGTTACTTTTACAAATATGAAAGAATGCAGAATTGGTTATAAATTTTATTTTTTTATGATGACGTCATGAATTTAGTCCTTCCCTTGTTGAATTGACAGTGGTGCCAGTTTTCGTACATTGCGTTTGAGAGTGTTGACTGCAGTTATCACGGTGACTGTTCCAATGATACCATCCAGACCTGGATGCACATCGATAACTCTTCCCAGGATCCAATGCGATGGTGGGACATTTTCTTCACGTATCAATACGACGGTACCTAGATCAATGTGATGCTGACCCTTATTCCATTTGCTTCGCTGAGTAAGTTCGTTTAGGTACTCCTTATGCCAGCGTTTCCAAAAATCTCTTTCGATTTTCTGCAGATGTTGCCAAACAGATAACCGATTCCCTGGAATGTCACTGTAATCTTTGTCAGGTAAATTAGTTAATGAATCACCGATAAGGAAATGTCCAGGTGTTAAGACAAGTGGATCGTTAGGATCAGAGGAAATGGGAGTTAAAGGTCGTGAATTTAATATAGCTTCAATTTCTGTTGTGAGTGTGACGAATTCTTCAAATGTAAATAATAAATCTTTACCGGCTACCCTTTTGAGATGGTACTTGAAAGATTTTACTCCAGCCTCCCATAAACCACCGAAGTTGGGAGACGCCGGGGGAATAAAATGCCAAGTAATATTTTTACTTGTGAAAAATTTGTATATCTTTTCTATGTCATCATGGTTGTTTAGCCATTCTTGTGTCTCTTTAATTTGCTTATGTGCGCCTACAAAGTTTGTTCCGTTGTCAGAGTATATGTGGGCACAGTTGCCTCTTCGTGCAGTAAATCGTCTAAAGGCTGCGATGAATCCGTCGCTGGAAAGATCGCTGACAACTTCCAAATGAACCGTCTTGATTGCGAGACACACAAAAATGGCAACATAGATCTTCGTAGCTGAACGGTTCCTGAATTTTCTTTGCTTGAGCAGGAACGGACCATAATAATCAACACCAACATGAGAGAATGGTCTTGATTCGTTGACTCGTGCTCTTGGTAAACCGCCCATGATATAATTGACTGGTGATGGATTGTATTTGGAACATTTCAAACACGAACTGTCATGTCCTCAAGGACAGCGATTAATCAACAGTCGGGGATTTCGTGTTGGGGTTTCACACCAGAAACCCTACTGACGCCGGAAAACAACCAACATTTAATCAAATTTGCTTCTATGGTAGCTTACCATGAAAAATTCCATTCTTACGATCTAATTGTTTTCCATACTTGGCTTCTACCATCGATTGGCCAATAACAACGACGCACTGAGTAAAGTGTAGTTTGGACACCCGCATGAAGGTGCGTGTGATGGATGTTATTAATGAGGAGTGTGGTGACATGATGATCTCTTGGTAGAATAATTGGATGGCATTCAGCAAATGGAATTGTCGCGTTCGCTAATCGGCCTCCAACTCTGATAATTCCGTCAGTATGAATGAAAGGGTTAAGTTTGAGGAGTTTGCTTTTGGGCGGCAGTGCTTGATTTTTGCTCAAGCAGTGCAGCTCATTGGAAAAGACTTCTCTTTGCACGATTACTAAAATTATTCTGTTAGCTTCAGATAATTCTGCAGTGTTGAGTAATTTGCCTTTGATTGATTGATTGATTGATTGATTTTATTTCCAAAATATGTACATATGTTTAGCTTAATCTAGTTTAAATTCAACAGTGAGCAGATTTTCTTATGGTCTTTACAACTTCAATATTATTTTTTTTCGCATATAGCTTCAATTTGCCTTTGAATTGTTTGTTTTTGAATCTTAAGCAATACGCGATAGCACGTCTCAGTTTGTCAATTGATGAATAACGACGTATTAAATTATGTGCTGTTTCGATTGTTTTAAGATTCTCTGACATTAAGCAAGTGAGTTTTCGTTGTTCTGGTGGTTCGTCGCTGTAGATGAGATCAAACTTTGGCCAGCATTCATCGTCTTTTTTCAACCAACTAGGACCATTCTTCCAAATTGATGGTCGTACAAAATGCTCTGGCGTTTGACCCCGGGATAAAAGATCTGCAGGATTGTCATTGGTCCTGACATGAAACCAATTGTTGATATCGGACTTGGCTTGAATTTCTGCAATTCGATTAGCGACAAATGTTTTTAGTCGTTGAGGTGGAGTGCGTAGCCAGTGTAAAACAATTGTAGAATCTGTCCAACAAATGATTTGGTCGATATTGATATGACTAGCATGTTGAATATTCGATATAAGTTTTGAAAGTAATAATGCTCCACATAGCTCTAAGCGAGGAATTGTAGTTGATTTTAGTGGTGCAACGCGAGATTTGCTGCATAATAACTCTGTATGAATTTCACCGCGGTCGTTGATTGTTCTGAGATAGACACAAGCGCCATATGCCTTTTGACTGGCGTCGCAGAAGCCATGAAGTTGAATATTGTTGTAATTGCTTAACAGTGTACCACGCTTGAACGCAAAGTCATTAAGAAGTGGTAGTTTATTATAAAAGTTTAACCATTCCGTATGTATACTGATTGGAAGTGATTCATCCCATTCCAGTTTTAGTGCCCATAATGATTGAATTAATATTTTCGCTGTGGTGATGACTGGTCCTACCAATCCCAATGGATCGAAGATCTTTGCGGTCTCAGACAATATTGTTCTCTTTGACACATGTTGTGCTGTTGATGTTGTATTCACCTTGTATAATATTGAGTCTGCAGCTGAATCCCAATATATTCCTAGTGTTTTAAGTGGTGATGAATCGCCTAATTGTAGTTGTGGGTTGAGACTGCTTTCCGGTAGATCCTTTAAAAGTTCTGGATCGTTTGATGCCCATTGTCTTACATGTAATTTGTCACGTTGAAGTGATTCAATAAGCTCTTTTCTAATTTGTAGTGCTTCCAGTCTGGTGGACGCACCGGTTAACACATCGTCCACATACATATCCTCCTTAAGCGCTCTTGCTGCTAGAGGAAAGTCCTTGCTTTCATCTTCTGCTAATTGATGGAGACAACGTATTGCGAGGAAAGGTGCTGATGAGAGTCCAAACGTCACTGTGTTGAGCTCAAATGTTTCTACAACTCCTTCATCATTTCTCCACAATATCTTCTGGAATTTCCTGTCTTCTGGTCGCACAAGAAATTGCCGGTACATTTTTTCTATGTCACCGGTTATCACGTATTGATGTAATCTGAATCGCAATAATAACGAGAAAAGGTCTGATTGTATAGTGGGACCGATTCGTAACGATTCATTTAGAGATATTCCTGTGCTGGTCTCTGCTGAGCCATCGAATACTACTCGTACCTTCGTTGTTTGACTGCTCTCTTTTATTACTGCGTGATGAGGAAGGTAACATCCATTATCATTGGATTGATCAATCTGAATCATTGTCATGTGTCCCAAATCACGGTATTCGTCTAACACGTTTTTGTATTTTTGTTTTAAGTCGCTGTTTCTGTTAAGTCGTCGTTCTAACGATTTAAATCTGTTGAGTGCTCTGCTGCGAGATTCTCCTAATTGACTAATTTTTTCGTTAAATGGTAAGGCTACAATATAACGACCATCTGATTGACGTGCAACATGTTTTTGGAAATGGAGTTCGCATGCTGTTTCGTCTTGAGTGAAATGACGATACGTTGTTTCTTCTTCCAATTCCCAAAATTTTGCGAGATCTAGTTGCAATTCAGTAGTTGCATGACAACTTCGATTTTGTGATGAGTGTATGGCGGGTGCACTCCCTCCGATTATCCAACCTAGACGAGTCTTCTGCAGATATAGCTCTGTTTGTTTATTTTTTGTTAGATTTACCTGGCCAACACAAAGCAACGAAAGTGTTGGACCAGTACCGAAAAGCACATCAATCGGTGCTGGTTGATGAAATTCTGGATCTGCTAGTTTTAGATTCGCTGGTATATTAATGATGGTGCGATTTACTGGTTGCTCTGGTATTGCCTCAGAAATATGTGGAATAGTAAGAAATGTAAATTCTTTCTGGTAATTGTTAACGCGTGAATGTAATGTTGCCCTAACAAGATATTTGGTCATTGTTGTGAGTGAATTAAGCGCACCTATGGGTACTGAACACTTTTCCTTTTTCAATCCCAATGAGTCTGCTAAACGCTCTGTCATAAAATTAGTTGTAGAACACGTATCTCGACGGACCAAAATGTTTTCGCGTACAAACTTCTTTTATTTATTCCGCGAATTTTGTTGTCTTTAATTAAAACTACAACAATTTTTATTTTGAGCTTGGTTTGGAAGGTCTGCTGACCCTGATGCTCAATCCAAGACTGATTTTATTCTTAAAATCTACCATACTGGAAAACAAGTATATACATAATTAGATGGGATTGTTTCAACATGCAAAGGATTAGGCAGCATCATAAAAAAAAGGATCAAAGAGCACCGACAATTGTTTCGCGTCTCCAGATGTTCTGCTGGATTTGAGAAAAAACCCAAAGATAAAAGGTTTTCTCAACTATTACTGTCATAAATGAATTTAAATGAACCATAAATCTCACCTTTCTATTTTAGGGCAGGTAATTTTGAAAATAATCTTATTATGATCCTTTACATGTTGTAACAGACAGTACATGTTTTTTCGTCAAAGTGTAAATAACATGTTTTTTCATAGCATGTCGAGTTCCGTGGCAATGATGATGTTGGCGATAAAGAACACTATGGCGCCCGGAAAAAGTTTGAAGACAAAGAATTGAAAGCATAACTCGATGACATGTCAGACGGAAAATTAACTTGCAAAATCATTGGAGTTCGTCACATAGCAGTTGCCAAGTTGCCAAACGTTAACCAGCATGGGAATGATTCAAAAGCAAGGAAATTGGGTGCCGAAAGAATTGAAACCGAGATACGTCGAACGACGTTTTTTCACGTCTGAAACGCTGCTCCAACGGCAGAAAAGGAAATGTTTTTTGCACTATATCGTGACTGGTGATGAAAAGGGGATACGCTACGAAAACCGGAAGCGTAAAAAATGGTGGGGTAAACCGGCCATGCCGCAACATCGACGGCAAAACCGAATATCCATGGTTCCAAACTCATGCTCTGTATTTGGTGAGATCAGTTGGGTGTAGTGTATTATGAGCTCCTCAAACCCAACGAAATAATCACGGGAGATCACAATCGACTACAATTGATGCGTTGGAGCCGAAAATTGATAGTAATTTTGCAGCTTGACAACGGTCCGACCTATACGCTAAGGAGGACATTACCCACATTTTGTGTTAATGTCAGACAGTTAGTTGCAAGAAGACGACTGAGGTAGAGCCTTTTTTGACAATTTGGAAGATCTTAGGTCGATAGGTGATGACAAGCTGGTCAAGTTTATCGGGAATCTGGGTTGGGTTGGGGGATGATTAGTGACCTATGGGGCTCCGAATCGTTAGGGGCCCTCTTTTGGTGCTTAGTGTGCTCGGTGGCTCAGCGCTTCGCCTCTTCTTAAAATTAAACGACATCGCTCGGTCACATTTTACAGGACCGGTCAAAACCTACTTGGAAAGGCTGACATGAGGAGTCCTACTCCAACCACTGTATTCACCGAATATTGCTCATTCCGATTACCACTTGTTCCGATCGATGGCTCATAGCGTGGCTAAGCAGCACTTCCATTCTTATGAAGATGCCAAAAAAATGGCTCGATTCGTGCATAAACCTCAAAAGATGAGTCGTTCTGTCGACATGGTATTCCTATGCTGTCAGAAAGTAGTTGCTAGCGATGGACAAGCTTTCAACGACATGTTCTTTACTGTCCCCAATACTTCATCCGGTTTGGTATTTCGTGTTATTACAATAATTATAGACGTTGACGTTAATAAATCGATTTATTACTTCAAATATAAATCATGTTGCCAATTTTATAAATAAAAAATTAGCTCAATATTTATTAAAAAATACAATTCATTTTCCATTTATAGATTAAAGTCGAATTTCAGACTAAGCTAAAAATTATAATGAACATGAAAATATGGTTTTAAGGTCTTAGAGTTAATACCATGCATTATTACTTGGTCCAATTTCCAATACTTCCTTATAGCTAGTAATGTAATTATGTTTTATATGACAATGTTTAATACTTACTAATGTTTTCGATATTTTTATACATTTAGAATCATTTTGGTTTCCAATAAATTTTAACATTTAAATAGCCATTGTTATGAAAATGAATGGATGGTGAACCTAAAGAAAAAGTTCATTCTATCAACCGGTTTCTTTGAGAAAGCTTAAGCTGCTTCTGCACTTTCTATAATAATCAATGGCACAACAGCCCAAATTGGCCTAGGCCTTGAGGTAATGCTAGAGTTACTTCATTACTAGACCAACGGAACACTAGGAGGTCTTGATCAAGTTCGCACTTTGGCTAGGTTCAAACAAATAGGTTCTCGCTTTTGGTGATGCAAGCGTGAAAATCCTTTGAGAGTTCCATTCTATCACACTCCATCACTTTCACTTTATTTGTTGAATCCTTTCACCTTTATTCGGTCCAGATCAATTAGTCCTGCGGTTCATATTAAGAAACACGTAGACCAGTGGCGGCTCGTACCTTTCTTAGCAGGTGAAGCTGAATTGGAATATTAAAACACGACTTTGTCGGACTAATACCCTGTACGGACTATGCATTTTAAACGCATTTAAGAAGGTAAATTTAACATGTTAAAAAAGTAATGTTCAGACTAGGCAACTCGTTTTATTTTGATACATGATAGCTTGATGGGATTTGCTTTGACAAGTAGATATTCAGCTGTGTTTCATTAGCAAATTTATGCTTTCTAAATTGTTTGAAACCAATTAGTTTGTATAGCAGTAATGAAAAGAGAATTTATTAGCTAATGCAGTCGTTGCACAAGCACAAAATTGAGTTTCTGCAGCATTAAATAGTTTCTTCCAAAGTTTACATCGATTTCCGCGAGGGTCGCATGTTTTCGGTTAAACGCATAGTAGCTACGTGTTTTCGTAAACGCGTCCGGGAAGTGTTTTCAGCGCATTTAACTCGATTTAAACGCGTAAATCTCGTAGTCTGAACATAGTTTAAAACTATATGAGTAAGAACGTCGGTTTACTGCGGAAAGCCATTAAGTAACACATCCAAAACAAAAAATCACTAGTAACTGATGACTTTTTCCTCTGTAAAATGGTGAGGCCGAGTCTCACTAGCCTCATGTGGTGAGCCGCCACTGACGTAGACCACCATTAATCCCAAAATGTAAAACTAACGACATCTTTGGTATTGGACGTGAAAGCTTCGAATTATATATGAGAAGTTATTAGATCCACAACAACTTACTCTTTAGTGACTGGGTGACTGAGGGCTTTATAAGGCGACGATCTGTTGCATTTAGTCGAAAAAGTTATTAAGAATTTAAAGAGATGTTTCTGAATATAATCAAGAACTGAACATTTACAGGTTATTCATAGAAGGGAGGCTGCACGGAGACCGCCACATCTTTGGTACTACACATAAAAGCTTTAAATTATATAACAGACGTTATTAGATCAACACCAACGAACTTTTTAGTGGCTTAACAGAGCTCTATAGGGCGACAGTCCGTTGAATTTAGCCGGAAAATGAATTAAGAATTTGAACAGAAGTTTCTCATTCTAATGGAGAAACAATCTTCAAATTGTAAACCCGTTTTCAGGATGAATATAACAGAGTGTCGTTCTATACAGTGGCGGATCCAGACTTTGCTGTTGGGGGGGTGGACATTTTTTTGATTTGACTATTTTGTTTGATCAAGTTCTGTGTGAATTTAGCTACATAGACTGCACTTAGCAAAAACGGGATCATATTGTTTTCATCTTATTATGGGTCATTCCATCAAGAATCGCCAAAGTTGTGACCTTACCATTTCCGATTCTTTTGAAAATGTTTGTACTTGAAGAACTAGTGAAAAAAATAATTGAAATTTAAGTTTTTGTTTCTATCTCATTTTTTAACTAACAAAAACAATCTTTAAAATAAGCCCTACTTTATTATTCAAGGATAAAAATTACCAGAGATATGAATTTTCAAAGAGGACTCGGACATCTTTTTTGGAAAATCTTTAATGTTAATGTTTCTATCTCATGTTTTTTTGTTAGTTATAGTATGTACTATAACTAACAAAAAAATGAGATAGAAACAAAAACTTGAAATCATATTTTTTTTCACTAATTCTTCGAGTACATAAATTTTCAAAAGAATCGGCGATGATAAGGTCCAGGCGCGAACGCAGAAAATTATTTCGGGGGGGGGGGGGGGGGGGGGGTTACATACAAATTTACGCGTCGCGTATTAGTTACCTTTAGTTGTGAGTATTTAATTACATCATTTCGGGGGGGTTGAACCCCCAAAACCCCCCCTGCGTTCGCGCCTGATGAGGTCACACTCGATTTGTGATTAAATGACCCTTATCTATAAAATAATTGAGAACCACTATAAGGTTCTCCGATTTTTTTTACCCCGATCCCAAGTTAATTTCTTGATATTTTTTGAAAAACAGTATAACCTACAAAATATAAAAAAAAAAGTTTTGAAATATTCAAGGATAAAGGACAAAATCATTATCCTTGAAAAAAGGATAATTTTTATTGCGACAACCTTCCCCTTTAAAATAAGCCATATTTTATTATTCAAAGAGGACACGAACACCATTTTTGTGAAAACTCTGACATACTATAACTTACAAAAAAAATGAGATAGAAACAAAAAATTGAATTCCAATTATTTTTTTCACTAGTTCTTAAAGTACAAAAATTTTCAAAACAATCAGAGATGGTAAGGTCCCAAATTTCGTCATTTTTGGCGGTTCTTGATGGAATGACCCTATTACCTACGCAATATGTTATCTTGTAGTCTTTTTATCATGGTGCGTTTACACTCACCCTTGAGGCTAGCCTGTACCCCCATCAGGTCATTGCAAACCGGTTTTCGTCGGCTGTGTTCTTTGCTGTGTTGAAAGCAATTTACACTTAACATGCCTTTGCGGCGCCACTTGCCTATAAGTGCGAAACGACAGAAATACGATGAGTTGCGAATTGTGTGGTACCATAGTTAATTGTATGTGTGTACACATATGGAAGCGTGCGTCGGAGAAAAAGTTGTAGAATGTTAGACTCTTGCGACTGCACGAGCCATCTGATTGGTTGATTTTATGGTGGGGATAGAGGCGCGCCTCAAACGTTGAGTGTATGGTAAATCCACCATCATTGTTCTGTTCTGTGCTTTGCATTGCACCGCAGAACTACAGAAAATGCTAATTACAGTCCAAATTGCAGTGGAGTAAAAAAAATCGGAAAACGGTTGAAGTATGTATGTTTCGTATCCGCCAATGGTTCTATAGAACCCCGTTACGACACCAAAGATTTGAATAAGCGATCGAGAAAGAAATAAAAGAAGTGAACTACTCACATATAGTTTAGAGCTGACGGATCAAAAATTGGAATATATCGGGCATTTACCTCAAAAAGTTAGAACATTTTTATTCATTTCTCTCATAAACTTGATTTTACTTATTAAGTTACAGTTGGATATGAAATTCACCTAATTCCAGGTGAATTAAATCAGCGAGAACGCGAATTCTTCTCTAGACCCTTCAAGAGATATTTCAAAAATACTCGGTACCATTGTGATTCGACTCGAGGGAGGAGTAAAATTATGACCGAACGAATACCTTGGATACACAGCTCGTATACAAATCATAATATCACCAGTGTATCACCCAATAATGTGCATATAGTACATCAACGGGCTGATATCTACATAATATCCAACCTGTTTCCTTATATATAAATTCGATGATTTTAGCTGATGTAGCCTTCTTTTAACTAACATCTTTTAACATCTAAAAGTGAAACCAACTGAGATTCCAATGAATGACAATTGTGGATGCTTATATCCTTCCGTCAGTTAAAATTATTTGAGCGTGTTTTCATTTTTGTGTGGATGTGATGGTCCGCTTTATACATTTCTTTATTAGCAATGAAAGTGCTTTTCGCCGCAACATTTCCTTATATGTACTGCGCCGTTTGGCACGAAGAGCTAGCAGTCGAAGCCTTTTTTTCTTCACTGCTAAAATTTCGGAATGAACCTTTTGCTATCCCATATTAATTAAAAGTTCCATTCAATATTGTTGCTGCGTTGAATTCATATTAATTTTAAAATATCACAATATAAGCACAACACTACGATTGATAGACGCTTGAAATCAAAAATTTTGTCTTTGACAGCTAAATGTCAAAGTATAACATGTATGGGCTGTGTATCATGCCATCTTGTATCGCATATTATGATTTGAATAAAGTAATTTGTATACAAGCAGTGTATCCATGGTATAAGCAAAAAGATCAAAAACATAATGATTTATCGAATCAATCAGAAGTTCTAGTTTTAAAGGGTTTGGAAGGATTCGTCGAGTGGACCAAAACCATAAAGTACAGGTCCTTTCAAAGAATTCATGTAAAATAATTTCAAGATGAAAGATGATACCTGTTATTGGTGATATAACCGGTATATTTCTTAAGTAGTTACCTACATGCTATTTAGCCTGGGTTTTGGGACATTTTGGCATACCAGGAATGAGGGACCAACTTGCTCGCACGAGCAGGGTCGGAAAAATCTTTCTGTGGTTCTGAGCCAGAGGTAGATAGAGTAGATAGTATCCTACGCTGGATTAAATCAGACATACACAGAAAGTTCACGGAATGGCAGAAAGGCCGTTTGAACCTGGACCACGGCAGACAATCAAAAATGTTCTTAACTGGGTAAGATTTTAGGTGAATTTAATTTTTCTGCAACTTAAACGAAGTTATCATGCTAACGTAGTTGCTATTTTAACACGCATCTACACGCCGAATGAGCATCCATTGAGGATGAAAATACTAAGTTTTCACATATGTGATCAATGCTGTGAAAAAGAGGAGTCCGCTCAACACTTTCTGTGTAAATTCCTAGCTTTTGCTCAAAGACGACTGGCCATATTGGGTGCTAACTCCAGAAGAAGTGAGGAGCTCATAGACATTGACCTAGCCAAGGTGTTTAACTTAAACAAGAACCCGAACCAGTTTGTGGAAACTGAAAGGACCCTAAAAGTAAAAAACCGCATTTTGGAAGAGTATACAGACGCGTTGCAGTTGTGCTTCCCTACTGTGGCGGTAGGAACTAAGAAACTGAACCCAGCCAAGGTGAATCTTGAATGAAATCGAACTGGCTTGGGAAGGAAGAAGCATCCTTTGCAGTTATTTTCTGGTTACTTCATGAGAAAAGAAGGATTCACAGACCTGAACCTAGCCAAAACGTACACTACGCCAAGTAGTTGGAAAAGTGAAGGAACCTGATGTGTGCTTAATACTGATAAAGGAGATGCTCACAATCAGGATCCAGTTTGGGAACGAAGTTTTTAAGGAATCAAGCCGGATTGGCTTGGTAAAAGTTAAGTTTCTAAGGTTAGGTTAGGTTAGGTTATAGTGGCAGCCATCCAAACTATGGATCGACTCACTTAGACCATTCGGTTGGTCCATTGTGATACCACACCCATGACACCTTAACGACGTCCCACATAGAGAGTTATCGTAGCATTGCTGCAGGGGAAAGCTAGTCGAACCAGCCACAGATGCAAATGAACTTGGCTAGTTCATCAATTCGTGCTCCGGCCATGTCCCCGAGTCTGGAGAAGAAGTAGCTGCCCATGGCCCAAGTTTCTAAACAAAACAGGGTGATATAATGGGCCTCATTTTTGGTCAAAGTGCTGATATCCTTACCACAGCAATGGCACATTTCATCATCAACAACATGTTAATTACCTAATTAAACCCAGTTACTGATCTCAATCAAGTGCACTAAAGAGCTTAGAGTTTTCAACGCTCTGACATCAAGAATCAAAGAATTTTTTTTTAATTTTATTTATACCACAATCGACAAATTGACAAATTTCTTAAATTTCTGTGCCTATACCATGGCCTGAATTTTCCTCATTTTTATGGCAAAATATTTGTCAACGTGGCATCACGAAATAGATTAATGTATTTTACATTGTCTTTTACTATTCCATTAATTTATTTTGCATTTTCTTTATTAAATACAGCGAACTAAAAACCCACCGGATATCTACAACAAATAAACAAAAATATACCACAAATTTTATAGTACCTATTAACAACATCTTTACAAACACATACATACACATTACCAAATTTCTCTAGATTTATATTAGTGAACGACTTTTTTTTATTTAAACAATTATATCATGAACACTTTTCATTTCTAACATATAATATGGCGCATAACAATATAGCTAATTTACATTGGAAAAAAAACTACAATCTATTTATAATCGAAAACATTATAAAACAGAACAAAATAAAAGGTATTTCAACAACAGAAAAAACATAACTTTAATATTAAAATAATAAAGAAAACATTACCACAAATATCTGATCATATAAAACTAATTTAAATTTATATGCAAAAAATACAATTTAAAACCAATTATAATTCTTATACTAAACCCGATTTCTTTTTTATTATAATCTATCGAATTGTCAAATTGTCAAAATTAAATACGTATATTAATTTTCTTAATTTTTTAAGAATTTTGTATTCTCTGTGTGTATATTTCTATTAAAATTTAAATAAAATAATTTTTATGAGCGCATTATAATTGAAATGTTATTCTTTTAAATATCTATGGTATATACAATATTTTGTATTGTTGAAAATAAATCTTTTTTTTCATATAGATAGTTAGGGGTTTATATATTTGACTTTGTTTAGTAATAACAAGCAGTGACATAAATTGTATTTTTTTTTTTAACAATAGCTACTTTTATATAATAATTATTAGCTCTGGAATCGTTTATAACCGTTTATTTTAAATTAACTTCTTTTTTTAATAATTAGGAATTAGATTTAAACGTTTTTCATATTTATTTTAATATCATTTACTTATGCTATTAAGTATATGTACAAGTTCTAAAGAACTTAAATTATATTCTTTTTACAAAAAAAAATAATTAAATTTGTTGTGTACGTTTTTTTTTGTGAAAGCTTACAGGTAAAAATATGCGCGTTGCAAACATACAATTGTGTAAATCCAATGCAATCTAATAATAATTATTAATTTAGTTATCGTTGGTTTGCTTCTATGTTTCTTTGAACCATTTTTACTCTGTTCTATTCGGTTTAAATTTATTATTGTAAATTGTTTTTTTTTTATCGATTTTATCTTATTTATATACATTTATAATATAAAACTAAACATGAAGCCTATAAACGAAATTGGCTTCTTAATCTTTCTCATCCCGATCGCCCGAACTTAATTCGACTAGTTCGTGTGGTTCAGCATGTTCCTGTTTTAAATTAATTTAATTATGATTAATATACTTTACTTTTTATGTTTTATTGTTAAATTACCCGGTCTAATGTTACTAGATCGTCCTTGGAGAGCATGTTAACCAAAATTGTTCCAAATGCATCACACATAACATTAATTGTGGTCCGGAATCGATCCCTGTAAAATTATAAAAATGCGTTTAATATCTTCTCATTTAGAAATTTATTTATTTATATTTTATTTGTGCGGATAAATTGTTAAAATAATTTTATAAAATCTATCTTGCAGCAACTTTCTTATTTTTCGGGTAGAAGTCCGAAACGCCTTTAATACTGAGAATATAATTCCATTGTTTTTTTAAATTTTCAAAAAGTATCCAGTATTTGGTGCGCCTCCCCTATATTATTTACACTAAAAGCCCTTATCAGACTTAAGATATATGACGAATTGTTAAAACGTATAGAAAGCCATTACTTCTACTTGGGTTTGAATTTCGAAAAAATTGTGAAACAGGTTTTTAGACGATTTCATAAGAAGCAACTTAATATCTCATGAGAAACGAGGAATTTTGAAAAAATTGTGAAAACGTAGGCAAACCCTTGTTTCTTGAAATTCGAAAAATCGTGAAATAAGGTTTTGGTCATTACATCAAATGGGATGGAAAAATTGTGAAAACAAATGCAAATCCTTGGGGGTTAAATATCCAAAAATTGAGAAAAGGGTTTTTGGCTAATATATAAAAAGTCTGTGGAAGTGAAAAGCGATCTAATTTCAAATCAAACCTAAGAAATATGTCAAAGTTTTGAAAAGCATACAACCCCCTTACACCCCTTAGGATTTAATATCTAAAAATACTGAAATTGACTTTTTGGCGCTTATATAGGAAACCTTAGGACGTAAAAATGAATTCCATATATCATCACATCTAAACAATATGTAGGAAGCTATGAAAACATATGCAACCCCCTTACACCCACTGGGGTTTAATATCCAAAAATCCTGAAAGGAGTTAATAGATAAATATGAAGACAGAACGAGAAAGTAAAAGCCAATTCTATTTTTTATCACTTCTAAAAGAAATGGCGGAATTCGTGGAAACGTGTTCAACTCTTTTATACCCTGTTAGGGGCTGAAAAAGAAAAAAAACTTAAAAACGAGTTTTAGGCGATTATTGCGCAAGCCCGTGAATATGGAAAGATATTCGATATCTGATCAGACCTGGGGGATATGGCAGAATTCGTGAAAAGTATACAAGCCCATTAAACCCCCTTCGGAGTAGAATTTCAAAAAACTTTGAAAACACTTTCTAGGTATTTATATGAAGAAGCCGTAGAATAAAAATGAATTCAATATTTGGGAAGACCTAATAGATATAACGAAAATCGTCAAAATATATGCATACCATTTTCACTAATAATTTTTTTTGCCCCCCTTCCAAACGGCAATGGATATTTGAAAATATGTTTTGTCTAAATTACTTTTCTAGTTAATTTACATATACATACCGAGTTTCAACTTTGTAGCATAAGCCGTTCCATAGAGAGGAAAAACACCCCCACTCCCGTACCATACTACTCGTACCTCAATAAAAAATTATATTATTTCAACATGCTACTACTATAGCTCTATCTAAATACCAGGTATCAGCTCTATATCATTATAGGTTCTCGAGATATAAAAATCAGAACTTTTTCCATTTCACCGTCCCCACTCTCACCCTCTACACCCTAGCCACCAAACAATTTTTTTTTCCTGCTAGGGGTCTATTAGGCCTACTTCTTGTAAAAATTTTAATCATCTAAAACACACTGTTCTTGAAATATGAGAAGTGATTTTTTAGAAAAATTCTTATTCCCCCCCCCCCCACTTCCATTCTCCATCCCCAACTTAAAAAAGTTTACTTTAAGCAAACTTTATTTGCCAACTTTTATACACAAACCAAATTTTATTTGTCTAGTGTAATTGGTTCGTGAGATATCGTAATCTAAATTTTTTCACCCCCCACCCCCGTACGCCAACTCAAAAATGTCCATTCTATTCTCCTAGTATACCTACAGATGTTCATTAAGTTTTAATTTCATGACATTAACCGTTTAGGAGATATAGATTTTAGAATGTGTCGATCTCAGCTTTCTTCCGTTTAGGACGCATTATATTTCCACCCACTGCTACACCCCCTCACCTATATCGGCAATTTTCTTGCAAATAGATCCACTATCAAAGCTCTATATAAATTCTAAGTTTCAGCCTCCTTGCGTAAGCGGTTGCTGAGATCTAGAAACCAAAATTTTCCATCTAAAACGCTTCCCCACTTCCTCCCTCATACCACCACCTTTCAAAATATGGTCACCTGGGCCAACCCAGTCTTATCATAAAAAAAATTGCAATTTAACAACTCAAAGGGTTTGGAAGCTACGAGCCTTCAAACGTACAGCGGTCGACGTACGGCGTACGGCAGACAGACGGACAGACGGACTAAACTTTTTTTTTGGCTTTTTTCGAGTCTACTAGTCATAGAACGTGAGAAAAAAGGTTGAAGGAAGCAAAATTTTTTTTTTTAAAAATCGATCACAATACTGTATTATTGAAATAATGAAGTAAAAGCACATAGAACTAAAAGCAAATTCGATATATAATTAGACCTAAAAGATTTGTCGGAATTCGTGAAAATTCGAACAAAACCTAGGTTAAATATCGAAAAATGCATAATTAGGTTTTTTTAAAAGTGGAAGCGAATTCGGTATCTTAAAAGACTTGAGAATAAGTCGAAATTCGTGAAAATGTAGGCAAATATCTTACATCATCCCCTTAGGGGTTGAATATCGGAAAATTTGGAAAACAGGTTCCAGGTGATTATACAGGGTGTAACTAGTACTGAGGTTCAAACGAAAATGGGAGATAGAGAAACTTGTCCTGAGTAGAAAATCGTTCTACACATACTCCCGTTTTTGCACCGTTAAGGAGATAGCGCGATTTTAAGGACGAAGGATTTTCATCGTACCTGTGATCACTGTTTGATCTCTAACTTCTGCTGTACTTAGCGTAACGTAATAATTCTGGGCTCGTTGGAAAGGACACAAATTCTTCTTTCTAATTGCTATCAACTGTGTCAATCAGTGTTATACTTTTTGAGAAAAATTCATTTAAATCACACAAAAATAATAAAAAAATACAAAAAAGTCCTGTTTTCTCCAAGAAGGACCTGATTAACCACCAAATTTTATTACATTTTCGGAAAGCCCATAAAATTTCACATACGTTTCTTCATAGGTTGAATTGTAAAGGAACGGGGCTAACAGTTATCAAGCACGTTCCCTTCAAGTAAATCTGGTTTGACACCCGTCATTCGCCGAAGGAGTATGATTAATAATAGTGAGGACGAAATAAAGAGTTGAAGTATAGTTTATTACGTTTATTTAGTTTATTACGTTTACAAATAATTTTCAACATGTCCGCCGTTGTGGAGCAAGCAGAAGTGGTATCGCCGACGAATGGCATTGGTGGGGTTCACACGCAGTAGTTGGGCTCGTAACTGATCGCATGCTTCGGTGATACGGGAAATGAGCTGTTCTCGTGTATGAATTATAGTTCATTTAATAAATGAATTATATTTTATAGAAGTAACATAATATGGGCTTTCCTAAATTTTTTTGCACGATTCTTTTTAACAACATGTAGTTATTTTTTCAACATACACGGTTCTTGTAAATTATGGAACACTGATACGAAATGTACGTATCCTAAAATACATTCATCTCGTCGTCAGATAATGGGCCCCTCTGGATCCGACAGCACTTTTCGCCGGCTATCTCAGGAGCTTGGGAGTGGGACAAGGACAAACGATCCAAAGGGGATACCATTCTTGCCGTGCTGTATAAAAAAAAACCTATGTGGAGATATAAAAGGGACGGGACTTCCCCGCTAGTGTTCGCGAGCGACTATCGAGAGATACCGCACATACGGTGCATACCGGTAATTAACTCCGGTTCAACTGCTACGGCTTGCAGCACCGAAACCGAAACATGACCGAAATCCGTGAAAAGACAAGAGAAATTAAGGACTCGCCATTTCGCGCCTCCTCCCAGGATCCCCCAACGAGAATTACTTACTCGCACTCCATCTTCACATAAAATTTAGACAAGAAAAAACAAAAGAAAACTTAAAACGCTAGCAAAACTACGCTAAAACCAGTACCACCTGAAAATTTACATATATAATATAAATGTGCAATCTAAAACAAAAAAAAAAATAGCAATAGAGTAAGTATAAAAATAATTTTGTTTTTCAAGTAGTATTATTATTAAAGGAAATAGTTTCTTAAAAAAAATATGTACATATATGTAACCGCAGGGAATTTTTTCAATATAAAGCGGATTTAATCTCGTCCTCCGAGCCTTGGTACAATTATTTTAAAGTCTGTTGGTATTATTATTGTGTGAAGAGGCGGATTATTCACTTTTTAACAGTCACTGATACGACTTGATTCCGAAGGCTATTGTCCGTTCCTTCAAAAAAAATGTTTGTGGTGGTGCACTCACCCTTTCGTTCTTTGTTTTTTTTTTCACTGAGTTCTCACACTATGTTTATTTCGTTTTCGTTATTTTCACCGATTAGTTTTTACTTAGGTTTTTGGTTACTTCTTAGATTTCTTTTTACTTTCACTCAAAAACTCGAATTTTTTTATTTGCTATCTTTATTTTTCCTGTTTTACGTCCTCACAATCAGACCGCACAACCGCCAATCCTCAAAAAACTCTTCCCTCGTCGCTGCTGGAAATTGGCGCCAACTCTTTTTATTTTCCCCACAGAGGGCAATACAGCGGTTACAATTTACAAAAAAAATAATGACTATAAACAAATTAATACCAATAAATAAATAGTTTTCGAGTGCACTGGTTCTCAATTGAATTTTCATGTAAATTAAACAAACTTAATACCAAAATTGAAGATAAAGTGCTAGGTCACAACTTTTACCTAAACTGCACCCACAACAAATACCACAACCAACAACCAATCAAAAAAAGTAAGTTGATCAAAAGAAAAACCAGCAAAAAGGAAAAATATATATATAGGAACCAAAGAAGAAAAAAAAAATAAATGCAAAAATAAACTCAATGAAATGTGACATTTCGTCACAACACATCTACGATTTTACTAGGAGTAGCATGTCTTTTCTTACACGGTTTTTTTATACGCGGTTTTTGTTGGAACGTATCTACCGTGTAAAAACAGAGTTGGGTATATATAGATTTTAGAATATTTCGATCCCAGACTTCGACCGATTCGAACGCATTGTTTTTCGCGCCGCTCCCACACCCCTAAGCCCCTATCGACCATTTTTTCGCAAATGGGTCCACTATTATAGTTCTCCATAAGTTCCAAGTTTCAGCCTCCTGTCATAAGCGGGTGCATCATACTTCTATATAATTTGTATCACCCTCCTAGCATAAGCAGTTTCTGAGATATAGAAATCAAAATGTTTCGTCTAAAAAACTCCCCTGTTAAAGGGGTTCACCCAATCTACCCATCAAAAATTGTGGGGGGGGGTCCTAAATCGGGACCATACAAAATTTCGGGATGCCAAATTATTTTTTAATTTCAGGTAAAGTAAAATTTGAAAAATTAATTGATAACCATGTTAATATTAAGATAATGTTAATTATTTTTAAGATTCGGTGAATGTATTCACCGTACTTTCTTTAATTAAATAATAAGATTTTGGGTATTATTAAAAACAAAACATTCTTTACAAGAAATGAATTGTTTAAAAATAAAGAAAATACTTACAAAAGCCAATCAACCGCAACGATGAGCGTAATATCGGATGATGGTAGACCGACAGTGTCCAAAACCATAACCATAGTAACAAGTCCTGCTTGAGGAATACCGGCCGCGCCAATTGATGCCGCGGTTGCTGTGATACTACAATCGAGTTAAAAGCAATCACATTAAAACCAAATTTAAAACATTGTTTTTTTTTAAATTTATCCTCACCTGACTGCTACGACCGTTCCGAACGAGTATGAAACTTGTCGAAATTGGGCAATAAACAGCGCTGCGACTGCTTCATAGAGAGCTGTTCCGTCCATATTTATAGTAGCGCCTACTGGAATTACAAATCGTGTAACACGTGGATCCATTCCCATACCGTCTAGACAATTAATGGTGATTGGCATTGTAGCTGAACTCGATCCGGTACCAAAAGCTGTAGCCATAACTTGTGTCATTTTTCCGATATATTTGTAGGGCAATTTTCGCGTTGCAACGAAGAACATCAGTGGAATTGTACCTGAAATTAAAAATTAAATTCAGGTATATTTCAACTTTTTGACATAAACCGTTCTCGAGTTAAACAAGTATGATCCATTGAAACTCCCTTAGTCCATCCTGAATACGCCACAAAACTTACCCAATCCATGAATAATCAGACCCAGCATAACAGTCATAAAATACCAGCCGAGCTGTGAGACTACAACTGCCAAGGACTCCATTTCAATTAGTTTCGAAGTTACTAAGAAGAAGACACCGAGTGGACTGATCCTGTAAAAATCATAAAATGTATGTGGTTAATAACAAAACGTACTATATGAATAAATGATCCAGCCGATAGTTACCATATTACCCAGGATGTTATAATCATCATTGCTTCACTCAAGGTTTCAAAGAATTCTTGAAGAGGTTTGCCTTTTTCCCTTAGTTTTCCGATTGTAATGCCCAGAACAATGCTGAACATTACGAGACCCAATACGTTTGTTGTGTTATGCATTTTTGTTTCCATTTTATAGAGTTCTAAAGGAACTGAAAATTTAAAAATACAAAAATTATTATTGGGCGCAATTAAAAAAAAAATTGTTTATCGTTTAATATTCTGAAAAATTGTTATTTCGATATTACTTAAATTAAATTATATATTGAACGAATAATAAATGAAATACTTACGATCCGCGCTTGCATTTACTGGCTTCACGAGCTCAGTGCGAGACTAAAATTACAAAAACAAAATAAAATTTATTAGAAGAAGTGTAAATAGGAGTTTAAATCTATCTAGAGAGCAACTCCGTGAAACTGGCATGTTTTTTAAATATAATATTTGCTAAGGGTAGCACGATACAGGAGTAGGTTTTTATCTCCCATCCTAGGAGCAGATTGTGATAAAAAGTTGAAACTTAGTATTTGTCGATGTACTAGAAGAGTATTTTCAGCAAAAAATATAAAGAATATGGGGCAAAAAAATGTCCACTAAAAGAATGTCCATATATTTTCACGAATTTTGTTATATCTCTCAACTCTTCCAAGATGTCGAATTAATTTTACTTTCACGAGTTCCACATAATTTTTCTACATTCAACCCCAATGGGGGCTTAAAAGGTTGAATCTATTTTCACGAATTCTGACAGATCAGGAGGTGTACCTAATTCATTTTTATTTCTAAATCGCCTAAAAACTTATTTGACGATATCTTAACATTGAACCCCTAAGTGACATAGCAGGGTTGTATGTGTTTTGACGAATTTCGCTATTTTTCTTAGATATGATAAGAAATTGAATTGATTTTTACTTCTACGGAATTTTTATATAATTGTTTTTTTATATAATTGTTTAGGGTTACGTATTTTGTCACGATTTCTGGCACATCTTTTAGATTTGTTTAGATATCGAATTAATTTTCACTTTTGATAAATTCATTTCAAAATTAATTTCCAAAATTTTTGTTATTCAATCCTTAAGAGAGTGCAGTGGGGTGGGTCAAACCGTCACCACGAATTTCGCTATACCCCTTTGATTTGAGTAGATATCGAATAGGTTTTTTCTTTGATGGACTTTTTATAAAATTGTTAAATAAACATTTCAGAATTTCAAAGGGCTTATACACATTTTCACAAATGTCAGCATATATATCTCTTAACTCTGATAAGATATCAAACTGGATTTTACTTCCACGGACTTTTTATATAATCGCAGAAAAATCAATTTAAAGATTTTATGATATTCATCCCTTAAGGGGAAGTAAGTGGGTTGCGTACGTTTAATTCTGATTAGATATTGAAATGGCTTTTTCTTTATTTCAATTTTTGTATGAAGAAATCACTGATGATGTTGAAAGTCATATCTCTTGGCAAAGAGCCAATCTTGACAAAATTAGTTTCCCAAATAACGTCCTTAGCTCGAAACAATCAGTGCTATATTCCGACTTGGATCGCGTACGACACTATTATAAAAAATTGTAATTGGTGTTTTAGGGATCTTAGAAATGTCGGCATTTCTATTATGTTGACTTCAACCACTTTCCGAATTTGACCCAAAAAAATAAAGTTGTGAACAGACAGTTGAAATTTTTTTATATATTTTTATATTATTATATATATTTATTTATATTATTTTATATATTTTTATATTGTCACTTTCGAAGTTTTTTTTCTCTTCTGTTTTTTAATATTTTTATTAATTTTCTTTTATTCGTTTATTTCTATACCTCATTAATATTATATATTTTGTTATATTATTTTATTTATTCATTAATTATTATCTTATAATATTCGTATCGTTTCCTGTTTTACTTTATTATTTTAATAATAAAACAGGAAACGACACGAATATCATTATTTTAATAATAAAGTAATGTAATCAATTTATAAAAAAAAAAAATTTGCTACCCTGAAATTTTTTTTCTTCTATGTTTCATGACTTTTACACAAAAAAAGGAAAAAAAATTCACTCTGTCCACCGACGTCCGCCGTACGCAAAACGTTTGAGGGCTTATAGCTCTCAAACCTTTTGAGCTATTAAGTTGGATTTTTTTTATTGGTAGACTAAGTGGATCCCTTCAAGTGGAAATCTTTTGAGTGATGGGGATGGGAGGGGGTAGATGGGGGAAGTGTTTTAGAGGAACAATTTTGGTTCCTAGATCTCAGCAACCGCTTACGCTAGGATGCTGAAACTGGAATTTATATAGAGCTTCGATAGTGAACCCATTTGCAAAAAAAAATGTTGAAATGGGTGGAGGGGTGTGGGAGTGGGGGTAAGAATGATGCGTCCGAAACGTTAAAAAGCTGAGATAGAGACATTCTAAAAATCCATATCTTTTAAACAGTTAAAGCCATACATTGAAACTTCATGATTGTCTGTAAGTATACTAGGAAAAAAGATGAGAAGGGGAGGGGGGAAGGATTGGTGTGCGGGGTTGGAGAATAAAAAACTTTAGATTACTATATCTCACGAACCAATTGCGCTAAAAAAAAAAATTCGGTATATGTATACAAATCAACCAATGGAGTTTGATTAAAGTAAAAATTTTTAAAGGAGGCGGTGGGGCATGGAAATGGGTAATAAGAATTTTTCAAAAATTCACGGATCATATCTGAAGAACCGTTTAAAATAGATGTTTAGAATTTTTACGAGAGGTAGGCCTAATGGAAAATATAGTATAATAGTAGGAAAAGTTTTGAGGATCTGGGTGTAGGGGTTGAGGGTGGGAGGGGGTGAAAAAAAAAAGTTCCGATTTTTATATCTCGAGAACCTTTAATCATGGAAAGCTGAAACTTAGTATTTAGATGGAGCAATATTAGTGACGTGTTGGAAAAATATAGATTTTTATAGGGGCAGTATGGTACGGGGTGCGGCTGTTTTTCCTATGCATATAACGGCATATGCAAAAGAGTTGAAACTGGGCTTGACTATACGTAGATCTATTAGAAAAGTAATTTAGATAAAAAATATTTAGGAATATACATTGGTGTACGGAAGGGGGGTTAAAAAAATGATCAATGAAAACGAAATGTATATATTTTCACGAATTTCGTCATATCTCTTAGATCTTCTAAAATTATGAATTGATTTTCATTCCACGGATTCTTCACATCAATACCTAAAAAGTGTTTTCAGTGTTTTTTGAAATTCGATCCTGAAGGGGTGTAAAGACGTTGTATACAATTTAACAAATTCGGCTTATGAGACTGCCGATCATGTCTTTTGGTCATGTTCCAAATACCCCTTTAAAACTACACTTCTTGCATCTCTGGCGACTTTAGGCTTCACTCCTCCTCTGTTTATACGGGACATCATCGCAGTCTCTATCATGCAAAATGACGACAAACCTCTTTTAGTGCTGTTTAACTTCGCTAAAGCAAACAATATACGTTTTAAATATTATTTTAAATAAACATTTCCATGGCTCTAATATGGCTACAGCCTCTGAGCCTCTTACTTTAGGGAAACAAAAACAAATTCGGCTGTATAACCGCTTCCCGGACTTTTTTTTAGGTTTTCAGTCACATAGTAACCTACACCACATCTCAGGATTAAACACGTTCCGGACTTCTACCCAAGAAATAATAAAGTTCATTTTTTATACTCTAGATGAAATCATGTAGAGTATTATAAGTTTAATCCAGCCCAAAAGTTTGTAACGCATAGAACCGAGCCACGGACGAAAAAAAGTTATATATTATTTTTTGTTTATTTGTGGCCAAAAACCTCAAATCCGCTTGACGTCCGTCCGTCCGTCCGTCCGTCCGTCCGTCCGTTAGCACGATAACTCAAGAACGCCTTCACCTAGGGTCTTGAAATTTTGAATCTGGATGTTTGGTTGAATTTGTAAGGCTAAGTTCGTTAACGGGCAAAATCGTCCTACTCCTTCGGGTAGCTGCCATACAAAATGTCCTTAAAACACGTGTTCAAGAATATTGGTCGATAACTTCAGAAGGGTTTAAGCTACGACATTGAAATTTTGTATGTGTTATTTTTCCAATAGTTGGAGCTAAATATATGATTATGAAGACAATCCTGTTAGTCCTTCGTGCAGCTGCCATACAAATATCCTGTCAAAATGTATTCACTTAATTTACGAAACTCACTATAACTCAAGTACTCTTTTAGTTACGAATTCGAAATTTTGTACAAATTAGTTTTGAGTGAAAAGAAAGTTCGAGTTTACTAGTCAGCGAAATCCTTTTACTCCTTCTGGTAGCTGCCATACAAAATGTCCTTAAAACATGTGTTTAAGAATATTGGCCGATAACTTCAGATGGGTTTCAGCTACGTTTTTGAAATTTTGTAAGTGTTATTTTTCCATTAGTTGGAGCTAAATGTATGATTATGGAGAAAATCCTATTAGTCCTTCGTGTAGCTGCCATACAAATATCCTGTCAAAACGTCTTCACTTAATTTACGGAACTTACTATAACTCAAGTAATCGTTTAGCTATGAATTGGAAATTTTGTACAAATTAGTTTTGAGTAAAAACGAAGTTCGAGTTTACTGATCAGCTAAATCCTTTTACTTCTTCTGGTAGCTGCCATACAAAATGCCCTTAAGACACGTGTTGAACAATATATTTCGATAACTTTTGAACGCTTCAAGCTACGAATTTGAAATTTTGTACACGTTTATTTTTAAATGGTTCCAAGGAAAAGGATAAATATGTAAGAAATCGAGTGAGTCCTTTCTGCACCTCCCATGTGAAAGTCCTTCAAAAATGAAATTTTTTTCGATGACTTACCCAGTTCAAGATATGAAATTAAACACTGAATATTGTCTTTTAGTTTTGAGTAGCAATCTAATGGCAGTCCTTAATAAAGGACATACAACATGCACACACGTAATTCTACTTTATCCTTAACTACAATATAAATCGGAGTTCAGTATTCATCTAGAGTATTATACGATTGGCTTACCGCCGATCGTGACTGCAGTATGTTTTTACTTTATTTATTAAAAATATTTTATTTATTTCATATTTTATTTATTATTAACCGTGCTCAATTCCTTAATTGCCAAAAATATTTTCGAACTATTAATATCCTATTTTAATATAAATATTGTAAATATTCGTCGTATTGAAAATAATAACTTGGGTTAAAAAAATCGAAGATTGTGTAAAAAAATAAAGTCAGGAAAGATACAAATGAGAATTAAACTCATCTTCCACACATTTAGGTTAAAGAAATCTTTTTTTTACTGAACTACTAAAAATTAAAGTTGTTGAAGTTTTAATAGTTAATATAATTAAGGAAACCTGTAAATTTTTGTTAATCATTTTCTCGATTTTTTTGTATTTACACTAATTGCAATTTTAAAAATTTCATTGCAGGCCGAAGAGAATTATAAGCACATTCATTCATTGACCGTATGATGAGATAAAAATATCTTGGCAGCCTAGACATAACAGTGTGAATTGCATGAGGCATAGATATAACAATCAGTTTAATCTTAAAATAGGAGCATGGAAAGAAGATACTAAATCATCATCTTTCATTCTCCGTTCAAATTTAATCACTAATAAATCAAGTACTTTACTAAATAAATACATTAATCTGATTGTATTCAGATTTAATCATATCGCAACTGCTAATTGAAAACATACACACCACTATTAACTCCTATAAGAACCTAAGTTTCATTCAAGATATGACGATTAGAAACTACTGTCTGTCTCAGACCATTTATATACCACTTAAATCGAGACATAAGAGAATAAATGTTTACTCGAAAAACTACCAGAACAAATTATTCAATTTGTTTAATTCACAAAATAGATAATCTAAGGAATGAAATTAAATTTTCAGATTGAGTTTATCCCCAGTAAGCGGAAATTTAAAATTACTTTATGTAAATTTAATAAAATGTGGTGAATTTAATGTTTTATTCAAATTTGCTATGTTAAGTTAAACAAATCGGGGGCAAGGAATCACAATGAACTTAAATTGGAGTGAAGATATATTTTAATTAATTTTTTTATTTTAATACTGACCTACCTTCAAGTGAATAATAGTAAGACTGTTTTTGTGTCATCTGTTTAAGTCGGTGGCCGTTATATTTTAAATAGAACACCTTGTTTAACTGGGTTTTGCTTAATTAGTTTTTAAATGATTTTATATCTATATTCAATAATTTCAAAAATTAATTCGTCGTAGTTTTTCTTCCTACTTGTGTTTTTTGCCATCAGAACTTAAAAATAGCTGGATTTAGAGGTGTAATCATATCGATTTCAATGCATTGGAATGATCATATCTTCAACATAGCTAAAGACGCTATGAAAAGCGTTTTTTTCTCAATCTAAGTAGGCCAATATTTACAAAACCCATATTCGCCCCCATTTTGAATAAAATTCTCATATCTTATACCTGCACCTGAGGTAAACTTATTTTTAAAATGGTAAATGCAAGTTACTTAAATAACTTAATTAAATCAATAATGAATACTTTTTTTTTAAAAAAAATATGAATTGTGGATCTTAATGCAGTTCTATTTTCTTTTTGTATCAATATACCTGTATGTTTGCTTTACACTAAAAATAATGTATGAGCAATAAATAAATAAATACATATTAATATAATAAAGTCTTTATGAACGCAACGTTATTATTTGTTGGGTAGAAGTCCGGAAAGCAAGTTACTATGCAATTGATAACCTAAAAAAATAACATTCCAAGCAGCCTAATGATTATTCTTCAGATTGTTGCATATTAATCTGCACCGGATCTCCGCATCTTAGCATAAAACTCGTAGCGGACTTCTATGCAAAAAGTATTAAATTTGCAGCAGGCTTATTTTCGAATTTATTTCAATGATCATATCTTCAACATTTTCGAATTTATTTCAATATCAATGAAAACGTATAACTGATATTTGGTATAATTCGTGAGGGGTCACTTGCGAATTGAAAATCGAAAATCTGGAAATAACCTTTTAGATGATTATGTAAAAAGCCCAAAGAAGTGAGAATCTGATCATTTTCCAATCTAACAATCCCATACACGATTTCTAGGTCAGCCCCTTTGCGGTTCGCAAAATCCTCAAATTAATTTCTAGGAGATTATGTACTAGAAACCCGATCGAGTAAAAACTAATTCCATATCATCTAATCAGACCCAAGATGTATAAAGAAATTCGTGAAAAAAAAGTATCCGTAGAAGTAAATTTAAGTTTACTGAGATATCGAGTTCATTTTATAGATATATCGGAATTCGTGAAAACGAATCAATCACTTTTACCCCTTTTCACTGAAAACCATTTCCAGACGCTTATGTAAAGAGTCCGCGAAAGTAAAATCAATTTGATACATAGGCAGACCTAAGAGTTATGATGAAATTCGTGAAATGAATACACTTATTATTATTATTATTTATTTAACTGGTAGAGCCTATAGAAGCCTCACTACTTCTCGAACTACGACCTAAGAGGTCTTTTGTTCCTGGCTCTTAACCACTCCCTAGGCCATATCGATTCCTTTGAGAAAGGAGATGATTTTACTCAGGGAAGTCTTCGACAGGTCTCCATAGGTGAGAGTAAATCCACCGAGAATCTGCCTTCTTGATTTGGCCACTGCAACACAATCACACAGAATGTGTGCCGTGGTTTCAGATGTGATATCACAGAATCGACATGTATCTAGTGATACTTTACCGATGATCTTAAGGTGATAATTAAGGAAATAATGTCCGGAAAAATATCCCATTATAACCCGTGCGTTATACCTGCTTAAGGAAAGGAATTCCGGCACTCTCCTACTTGAGAAAGTCAGGAATTTCCTAGACTGTCTAAGTCCTGAAAATGAGTTCCAATAATCTTCCACCTGAAGATTTACCCACTTAAAAATACCATCCTTAATGAAGCCTTTACCAACTCCACAGAATGGTTCCGGGCCAATCATTGGTGAGTTGGCTCCCAGCTTAGCTAGCTGGTCAGCCGATTCATTACCCGGAATACCCTCATGTCCTGGCACCCACATCAGGGTTAGACTATTATGATGTGCCACTATATTTACTATTCGCTAGCCTTTTTTTGCCATGACTCCTTACGGCAATAGAAATTTAAATTTTTTTTAGCTTAAATTACATATACCAGGTGTATAACCTTAAAACGATCGTTGACACATAGATGGCGTTAGTGAGCGTGTTAAGCAACCTAGGGACGCCATTTTTTTCTATTTAAGGGTTGGTTAGTTGTTAACATTAATCAGTGCACATCGTCCCAAATTTCATTCAACAATATACGTTTGTCCTATGCTCATCATGTCTAGTCTTTTGGCAGAAAAAGAGCATATGCGGGAAGCTCTGCTTTTTTGCTTCATTTGAAGAAAACGGCAACTGAATCGCATCTAATGCTTGTGGAGACCTATGGTAACAATGTTTTAGCGGAATCAACTAGATGTTACTCAAGCAGCCATTTCCAAGCGTCTACGTGCCATGGGAAAGGTTCAAACGATCGGAAAATGGGTGCCGCATGAATTGACTGATAGGCAGATGGAGCGACGCCAAAACACATGCAAAATGTTGCTCGCCAGACACAGAAGAAAGTCGTTTCTGCATCGGATTGTGACTGGCGATGAAAGGTTGATTTATTTTGATAATCCAAAGCGCAGAAAATCGTGGGTTGATCCCAGTCAACCATCAACATCTACCGCAAGACCAAATCGCTTCGGACGGAAGACAATGTTGTGCGTTTGGTGGGATCAGTAGGGTATCGTCTACTATGAGCTCTTAAAACCTGGTGAAACTGTCGATGTCCACCGCTACCACCAACAATTGATCAAATTACACCGCGCTCCGCGTGAAAAAAGGCCGGAATATCAACAAAGACATGACAAGGTAATTTCCTCCACGACAACGCACCATCGCACACGTCAAAACTGGTTTGCAACTACTTGGACACAGTCAACTGGGAGGTGCTACCCCACCCCGCTTACTCACCAGACCTTGTCCGTTCTGACTACCACTTGTTTTCGTCGATAAGCCACGCGCTCGCTGAGCAGCACTTCGGCTCTTACGAAGACGTCCGAAAATGGCTTGATGAGTGGTTTGCTTCGAAAGAGAAGGAATTTTTTTGGCGTAGTATCCACAAATTGCACGAGAGATGGGAGAAATGTGTAGCTAGTGAGGGTGAGTACTTCGAATAAATGTGTTTTTGTTTTCTTTAAAAAAAAAACATGTATTTTTCTGACTAAAAAACGATCGTTTTAAGGTTATACACCTGGTACATGGTAAGTTCTAACTTTCCAGCATAAACTGTTCCTGAGACTGGAAAATTATCCCGATTCCTTTATTTTGTGGGGCAACAGAAGCCGCTTTAACAGTTCTCGAGATATAAAAATCGTAGTGCTTAGCCTTCCACTACCCTACCCTCGCTATTTTTTCTACAAGATATTCAATGTTTTTTGCCTACTAGTCCTAAAATGTAAATATAGAAAAATTCTGTGTAGCCAATTTTTCGAAATTTGATGCCGATCACAATATTTTATTGTTAAAAAATAATAAACTAAAAGAAAAAAGGAAATACTGCTTAAAACAAAAAATGGACCTGTTATAATAGATCCATGGAACAGCTTATGCTGGAAAAATAAAACTTTGTAGCTTCATTTTAATTTTCATAATTAAATTATTTGAAGGACAGAGTCCTTACTACGATGTTGTAAATTATTTCGAGACCTGTTTGACTGATATCAAGATTGTCTAGATTTTTTTCAATAGAAAGCTAATCAAATTGTTAGAGTTTTAAGAGAATTTTAAAAATTACCAATCAAGGGAGTAAATTCTAATCTTCATAATTATATAAAAGAAGGTATTCTGGAAAAAACCAGAATGGGATGTCAGATTGTAATCACTGCCAAGGGTTAAAGTGTAAGCTTGTAATTTAAGGACAGATAGTAAAATACTCAACTATATCATAGATATAAAGAAAACAGGATCTAAAAGAAATGATGGCTGATTTTTAATTTCCACAAATACCTAATGTACTTGTCCATCCAATTTTAACTTTACTTGATCGCATACTCTTCAAATATAAACCATAAATTCAAAAAATATTCACCGCGCAGAAAAGTATAATCAATGTTATTTTCTCTTTTATGTACATTTTGATCTAACGACGACATACATGTTGAACACATGGTAGTAAAAATTTATAATATTCATATTAAATTAAACCATAAATAAAAGTAAAACTTACTTGAAACAAGGCAGCTTCGATAATATTCGGTGGAAAAAGATTTCTGAAATATAAATGAAATAATATTATTATAAAATCAAATTTTAAAAATTCTTTCTTTTGGAGTCGAGTTCATAGGTTTTGAATGCAAGTTGTTTGTTATGATTGACATTAATTTTTACATCACGTTCAGCATTAATAACATCCATATGTAAATAAGTAACGAGTTTTTTCAAAGTGGGTAGGTGTGGTCCGGATTTTTTTGCAACAAACGTTCACCGTAAAATATTTCTTATTAATTTTTATTTTCGGTAGAATATACGTAAGTTTAATTTATGCTAATTGTCGAACAGCACACACGATTGTTTTACTTTGTATAAGGCCATAACCTGAAAACACGTTTATCTTAAAATTCTGGAGTTGTATCTGATAACGAATATTTTATAATATTGATGCGTTTGAGTTTACCCATTTTCATCTCAAAAAAAAATCACTTTGAATCGATTGGTATACTTTTAATTCGATAGGATATTGAAGAGTCTTGGTATTCTAATCATGACCGAAATTAATGAGCTCTTAAAAGACCCTGACTAATGTAAAAATTGAAATTCAAGACTTAATGTAGAACGATGATTTTTTTTTCCGCAAATATTTGTTAATTGAAAGCTTAAAGGATTTACTACGGTATTAAAATCGATTAAAAAGCTGCTTTGCAGTACTTACGTAAAGACCATTCATCTGAAGGCATACAATTTTCTTTTCGTGATGTTTCCATACAACAGAAGCACCGGTTATATTGGTAGTTGCTTAAGAGGATTACAATGGGACATCGTGTTCATCAATTTTGATGTTAAGTGAATGTGGTAGGTTCTGTACTCTCGTAGGGAGCAGGCACTAATAAAAATATTTTAAGCTATTATAAGCAGACCCTGATTATTACGGATGGCTATAAATTGGTGTTGATATCTTTGGAAATGAAGTTTCGAAATTTTGATGCTTTTTAATATTAAAGATAAGTTTAGATAATAAATTTGAACAAGGCCAGTCTGGGCGCAACTACATATTTTTTTCTTCAAAATTCGTTATGTGATTGGGAGCTGAATATGGAAAAAAAAATTTCATTTTTCATCAGAACTAAGATATATGCCGAAATTCATAAATTCACTTTTTACAACCTAAGGGGATGAATATCGGAAAAGTCTAGAGTTTTTATTTAGGCGATTGTATAAGAAGCTCATGAAAGTAATACTCAACTTTTTCGCGCCTCCTTAAGCGATGAATATCTAAAAATACTTAAATTGAAAAAGTGTATTAAGGCGATTACATAAAAAGCCTTGGAAATGCGATTCAATTCGATACCTCGAATAAATATAATAGATATAGCAGGGTTCATAAAAAGTACTCTTTTTACCACCTGTTTTTTCCGCACCTCCGTAAGCCATTGCAAAACTGAATCAACTTTTAACTTTGTGCTGTTCTTGGTTCGTAGGATATCTCCAACTAAAAATGTTTTTCACCACTCACCCCTGCACGCCACCACATAACCCTTCACAAGAACTTTATTTTTCTTATACTCCCATAGAATGCGTACAAGGAATATCAAGTTTCAAGTTTTTAGTATGAACGGCTCAGAAGATATCTTTATTTTAAAAGGTTTATTTTAATTTCAAAATATTTCCGAAAACCTCGGTGATCATTCCACCTCAGAATTAGTTAAGAATAAAATACAAAGCTTTAACTCTCATCAAATTAAACTCGGAGCAAACGATCTGTGCAAACCAAAAGAAATCAAGCAAATTCTCGGGAGTCTGAAAAATGGGAAATGTCCAGGATCAGATCTTATCCCTAACATACTTTTAAAAAATCTTCCCAAAAAAGGACTGACATACCTTAATGCAATATTTAATAGCTGCCTTTCAACTGGTTATTTCCCGAACAAATGGAAAAGTGCCATAGTAATCCCTCTTCCCAAAGTCGGAAAAGACCCATCCAATCCGAAGAACTACAGACCAATAAGCTTGCTCTGCGGACTCTCAAAAATTTTCGAAAAAGTAGCTCTCGGTCGACTCCGCAATCATGCTGAGCAAAACAATATTATTCCGGATCACCAGTTTGGATTCCGACCTTCATACTCTACGAACCACCAACTTGTAAGAGTAAAATCCTACATCAAAGAGGCACTCCATGTTAAACAGTCTGTCGGAATGATAACGCTAGATATTGAAAAGGCATTTGACTCCGTGTGGCACGACGGACTCCTATTCAAACTTTTAAAAAATTCTTTTCCCCTTTATCTCATTAAATTAATTCAGTCCTTTATTTCAAATAGATCCTTTTCTTCAAAAGTTTCTTCATCATTCTCCAAAGTGCGTTCCATCCCAGCTGGCGTTCCTCAAGGATCTTGTCTCAGCCCCTTTTACTTTATTATTTCAATAATACAGTATTGTTATCGATTTTTAAAAAAAAAAAATTTGCTACCCTCAAAATTTTTTTTTTCACGTTTCATGACGAGTAGACACGAAAAAAGCAAAAAAAAATTTCAGTCCGTCTATCCGCCGTACGCCGTACGTCGACCGCTGTACGCAAAATCGTTTGAAGGCTCGTAGCTCCCAAACCCTTTGAGCTATTAAATTGAAATTTTTTTATGAATAGACTGGGTATGCTTCTTGAAGTGGCCAAATTTGGTGGGGTGGGGGTATGAGGGGGAGGAAGGGGAAGTGTTTTAGACGGAAAATTTTGGTTTCTAGATCTCAGCAACCGCTTATGCTAGGAGGCTGAAATTTTGAATTTATAAAGAGCTTCAGTAGTGGACCCATTTGCAAAATTGCCGATATGGGTGAAGGGGTTTAGGAGTGGGGGGGAAATTATGCGTCCGAAACGCAAAAAAGGTGAGATCGATACTTTCTAAAATCCATATCTACTAAACGGTCAATGTCACAAAATTGAAACTTAACGAATATCTGTAAGTATACTAGGAGAATAGATCCGAAATAAAAATTTGAGTAGTGGCAGTGGCGTACGGGGGTGGGGGGTGAAAAACTTTAGATTACCATATCTCACGAACCATTTTTACTAGACAAATAAAATTTGGTGTGTGTATAAAGGTTGACAAATGAAGTTTGCTGAAAGCAAAATTTTTGAAGGGGGCGGTAGAGCATGAAAGTAGAGGGGATAAGAATTTTTCTAAAAATCACGTCTCATATCTCAATAACAGTGTAAGAAAGATACTTAAAATTTTTACCAGAAGTAGGCCTAATAGACTCCTAGCAGAAAACAAAATTTTGGAAGTATGGGTGTAGAGGGTAAGGGTGGGGGAGGGTGAAAAGGAAAAAGTTCCGATTTTTATATCTTGAGAAACTATAATGATATAAAGCTGAAACTTTGCATTTAGATAGAGCTATATTAGTAGCATTTTGGAAAAATATAATTTTTTATAATGGTAGTATGGGTGTTTTCCTATCTATAGAACGGCTTATGCTACAAAGTTGAAACTCGGTATGTTTATGTAAATCAACTAGAAAAATAATTTAGATGAAAACAATTTCAAATATCCATTGGCGTTCGGAGGGGAGGCAAAAAAAGTGATCAGTGAAAGTGGAATGCTTATATTTTCACGGTTGTCGTCATATCTATTAGGTCTTCCCAAATATTGAATTCATTTTTATTCTACTGCTTCTTTATATAAATACCTAGAAAGTGTTTTCAGGATTTTTTAAAATTCAACCCCTAAGGAAGTGCAAAGGGGGTTGTATACTTTTTCACGAATTCTATTATATCCCCACGTCTTATCAGATTTCGAATATCTTTTCACTTTCACGTGCTTGCGTAATAATCGCCTAAAATTTGTTTTTAAGTTTTTTCCTTTTTCAGCCCCTAAGAGGGTATAAACGGGTTGAACAAGTTTTCACGAGTTCCGTCATTTCTTTTAGAAGTGATAAGAAATTGAATTGGTTCCTACTTTCTTGTGCTGTCTTCATATTTATTTATTAACTCCCTTCAGGATTTTTGGATATTCAACCCCCAAGTGGGTGTAAGGAGGTTGCATATCTGGTGATACATCGAATTCATTTTTACTTCGTAAGATTTCCTATATAAAAAAGGCAAAAAGTCAATTTCAGTATTTTTAGATATTCAATCCTAATGGGTGCAAAGGGGTTGTATGCTTTTCAAAGTTTCGACATATTTCTTAGGTTCGATGAGATATTAGATCGCTTTTCATTTCCATAGACTTTTTATACAGGGTGTTTGGTACTCCGTTCACGACCTTGTAAGGGGTTATTCCTTGATATATTTGGAGAAAAAAATTGTTCCACAGGGTGGGTCAGTTTTGAATAACAGTGGAGATACAGGGTGGTTAAGAAAAGTGTTTTTGACCGGTACCCTTACTCACTTAAAACGTTATATCTTGAAAACGAATAATCACAAGGCAAAGTGTTATAACTCGGTTTTTAGGCAATCGAATTATCTTTCATTTGATGTAACAGTCTAAATTGTAACTGCACCCAATCTTGAGATATTTACTCGAAACTCAGTTACATTTCATTGTTTTCCTACATACTTTAAATAGTAATAAATGGGCAATAAAAATACTTCAGTACTACCGACAAATTAAACGAGGTCCCCTTTATGGCACTGACTTTTGGAATATTTAATTTTTATGCGATATGTATTTTTACCTATTACTTCCAAAATGTTAATCGTAACTCATACATATGTATGCAGCTTTTGTAGGTAATAATACGGCTCATAAAAAAATAAAATTAAAATGACATGTTTATAATGGGGTTTTCTGAGAAAAACTACATTGATCACTGAATTTTAAGGGTTCACGTAGCAAAAATTGGTGTTTTCGAGTAAATATCTCAAGATTGGGTGCAGTTACAATTTAGACTGTTACATCAAATGAAAGATAATTCGATTGCCTAAAAAACGAGTTATAACACTTTGCCTTGTGATTATTCGTTTTCAAGATATAACGTTTTAAGTAAGTAAGGGTACCGGTCAAAAACACTTTTCTTAACCACCCTGTATCTCCACTGTTATTGAAAATTGACCCACCCTGTGGAACAATTTTTTTCTTCAAATATATCAAGGAATAACCCCTTACAAGGTCGTGCACGGAGTACCAAACACCCTGTATAATCGCCTACAAACCTATTTCTCAATTTTTCGATATTCAACCCCCAAGGGTTTGTATATGTTTTCACAATTTTTGCCATTCCTTAGTTCTGATGAGATATAAAATTGATTATGACGGCCAACCAATTCACGATTTTTCGAATTTCAAGAACCAAGGAGGTGTGAAGGGTTTGCTTACGTTTTCACAAATTTTTCAAAATCCCTCGTGTCTCATGAGATATCAAGTTGCTTCTTATGAAATCGTCTAAAAACCTGTTTCACAATTTTTTCGAAATTCAAACCCCAACTGGAAGTAATGGGTTTGTATATGTTTTAACAACTCGTCATATCTCTTAATTCTGATAAAGCAACAAATTCATTTTTGCTTCTATGGGCTTTTAGTGTACATAATATACTGAAATTCGAATAGTCTACACGGGCTTTTTTAATGTTTAATCGGCTAAAAATCTCTATTTTAAATATTTTTATATTAAGAACAAAAATAATTTTCCAAGAAATCTAATAATCTTGAAGCAACTCATGATACACTCCGACTTTGACCGCTCTCGAACTTTGACCCGAAAAATAATAAAGTTTCGCCCAGACCATTGGCAGATTTTTTATTTAACGTTTTTACTTCTGACATGCCTAAGGACCCCACATGTGAACTCGCTACATATGCTGACGATACCTCTGTTTTCACAAGTTCTGCAGACCCGTGCAAAATTATGGATGTACTCACCAGGCAATTGAATAAATTGTCACAATATTTCAAAACATAGAAAATTAAAGTCAACACTGAAAAAACCCAGGCCATTTACTTCACGAAAAGACGAGCCCATAAGAACCTACCAAACCCCTCGATCAATATTCTCGGAGCAACAATCCCTTGGGAGAACTCAATCAAATATCTCGGAGTTTATTTCGACGCTAAACTTACGTTCCACAAGCACATATCGGTGCCTGCTCGAAAGTATTGAAAAGCATCGCAATACTAATTAACCGAAACTCCAAACTATCAGTACCGAACAAACTGCTAATTTACAAGTCTGTCATGAGACCAATACTTTTGTACGGCGCTCCTACTTGGAACTGCTGTGCCTCATCTCACAAAAAACGCATGCAAATAATCCAGAACAAATGCCTAAAGATCATTCTAAATAAGCTATGGCACTTCTCAACTCGCGAACTACATTTTATTGCGCAACTACCAACAGTAACTGAAGTAACTTGTAAACAAGAAGAACATTTTAAAATCAATTGCGAAAAGTCAAGCAACCCGTTGATTTTCTCTGTACTCTACAGATAATCCTTTCACTTACTTATTTAATTGTACCTTAGTTTAAGTTTAGTTCTAAGTTTTAACACATAAAAATAAGGTTTTTGTTTCCCTTTTCCTTATAAATTGTTCTAATTATTTCAATCATTATTAATAACAGCTTGTAGCTATATTTGTAACTATGGATGTAAAGTTTGCTAACTGACCACCTAATCAACCAATTTACCAGCAATGTCTAGTTTTAAGTACCTATATTATGGAAATAAATTTATTTGAATTTGAATTTGAATTAATTTCAAAATGTTCGTGCTCTCAGAATTTATTGTTTTATCACGATTCGCGTACCCGCAATCTCGACCTGTTTTGTGCTAATTACATAAGTTTCAAGTTTAAATTTCCTAGCATAAGGATAGAATCCCTAAAAGCCTAAAAAAATCAAGTCTTAAAAAGAACCCAAAATATTTCATGAATTTTCGAAATATCACAAAAACTTTTATTAGAATACATGTACATCGTACATATGAAAACTAATTGTTTATTGCCTTTTGGTGATTACAAGTCCTAAAATACGAAAATATAAAAATGTAAGGATTTTTGAAATTTTCAGCCCATCATGATTATTCATTATTATAACAATAGAGCAAAATTGAGGATCTAGCACCAAGGGTACCCCAATTATACCATTACAATAGCAAGCCTCGTTCATTTAATAAGTAGCTGCAAAGCCCAATAAAACTCACCGGCAGATTACATTACCTTCTAAACGATTGACTAGTGAGTGCAACATGTTTTATGCAGAAATGTTTACAATTAAATTGAAAACGCTTCAACGCTCTGTAGGCCACTTAATAGCGTCTAGTACACTTATCGTGACACCATATCATTACCAGTATGTAGTGTGTATAATCTAAAATTAAAGTACCGGACAAAAATTACCATGCAAAATGATACACAACTCGTACAGGGGGCCACTACAATTGTGGAGAGTAACTATATCTAATATTATTTTTATTTGAATCCGTGAGAATCTCGCTAGGGACACTAGTTCCCAGTTTCATTTCTATTAACAGATACTCGCTATTTTCCTATAGATACGAACCGACTGAGACTTGCGGATTGTATTTGAGCGATGCAATTGTTCCAATTGTTGATGATTGACGCTATTTAAAAGTTTTTATACTTGTAGCGTGCAGAAATTGTTTGATGCACGCAAGTGTATGTTCGATTTTCCACCTTGAATGTACCTCCTACACTTATAAAAAAAAATTGTTTTCGGATGAAATTATATTAGGATGGAATGTAGGGTTTTGGTGAAATGCACCGTCGTAACCAGTTGGAAGTCTTCATTTAAAAAAAAAACCTATCAAGTTGAATTTCACATAATTTTTATGGTTTTTAAATAGTGGACTGCAATCTCATTAAAAAAAATGTTGAGCACCAACACAACTTTACTTGAAAAATCATTTTACAAGTAAGTTTCCCCTACAATTTTCAGTGTTTCAATCGGTAAATTGCTCAAATTTTAATAAAATCCGTTGACTCTACATAAAAAACTGATTCAACTAACTTTTTCTCAAACGAAGACATGTAAAAGACATTTACAAGACTATTACACAATTATGAGAATATATAGCGGAATTTAAATTCAAAATATTATAAAATACTTTATTATTACTCAAACAAACTCAAACAATACTTATTTATAATAATTCAATGTGCGTTAACAGAGCAAACATGTTTTAGGGACTAGACTTTTCATCTTAACAGCTAAGTTGTAATAATTATAGCACTAGGCAATGAGGAAAAACAATAGAAAATATAAAATAATTTGCCAAGCAAAAGTACAGAGAAAAAACCTTGCCTGATTAAACTTAAGCTACTTAAAACTAACTTAGAACTAAAGGATTACATAGTAATTTACATGATTACCAGATAAGAATTATGATTGACAAATTGCAGTATGCAGTGAAAAAAAGAAATACAATGTAGGTCAAACTCTATAGGAACGATGCAACTAGCGGGTTACGTATATATCGACATCTCTTTAAACTAGACAGTTCGGATTTTTTTTGGTTTACCTGTTGGTATCCAAATTAAAGAAGTGTTCTGATAAACAGTTATCTAAACTATGAAAATCTGAGTTTTTGTAAGTGCTGAAGATTCGGCACTCCCTATAATTTTGAAGGGACTACTCGACGAGAGATTGTCTGAAGGGTGATTCAGTAAAACGTATTTCTCAATTTATTTCATTAAGAAAACTGGGCGAAACTTTATTATTTTTCGGGTCAAAGTTCGGGAGCGGTCAAAGTCGGAGTGTATCATGAGTTGTTTTGAGATTATTAGATTTCTTGGAAAATTAATTTTGTTCTTAAAATAAAAATATTTAAAATAGAGATTTTTAGCCGATTAAAAGTTGGAAAAGCCCGTATAGACTATTCGAATTTCATTATATTATGTACACTAAAAGCTCATAGAAGTAAAAACGACTTTGTTGCCTTATCAGAATTAAGAGATATGACGAATTGTTAAAACGTATACAAGCCCATTCCTTCCACTTGGGGTTTGAATTTCGAAAAAAATGGGAAACAGTTAATAAATAAATATGAAGACATCACGAGAAAGTAGCAACCAATTTAATTTCATATCACTTCTAAAAGAAATGACGGAATTCGTGAAAACGTGTTAAACCCATTTATACCCTCTTAGGAGCTGAAAAAGGAAAAAAACTTAAAAACAGGTTTTAGGCGATTATTACACAAGCACGTGAAAGTGAAAAGATATTCGATATCTGATAAGACCTGGGGATATAGTAGAATTCGTAAAAAAGTTTACAACCCCCTTTACACCCCCTTAGGGGTTGAATTTTAAAAAATCCTGAAAACACTTTCTAGGTAATTATATGAGAAAGACCTACAATAAAAATGAATTCAATATTTTGGAAAACCTAATAGATATGACGAAAACCGTGAAAATATTTTACTTTCATTTTTACTGATCATTTTTTTTGCCCCCCTCCGAACGCCAATGGATATTTGAAATTTTTTTTATCTAAATTACTTTTCTAGTTGATCTACATAAACATACCAAGTTTCAACTTTGTAGCATAAGCCGTTTTATAGATAGGAAAAACACCCCCCACCCCCGTACCATACTGCCCCTATAAAAAATTATATTTTTCCAACATGCCACTAATATAGCTCTATCTAAATACCAAGGTTCAGCTTTATATCATTATAGGTTCTCGAGACATAAAAATCGGTACTTTTGCCTTTTCACCCTCCCCCACCCTCACCCTCCCCCACCCTCACCCTCTACACCCACACTTCCAAAATTTTGTTTTCTGCTAATTAATTAGGCCTAATTTTGGCACCTATCTTACACCGTTCTTGAGATATGAGACGTGATTTTTTAGAAAAATTTTTATCCCCTCCACTTTCATGCTCCATCGCTCCAATTTATTTCCGATCTATTCTCCTAGTATACCTACAGATATTCATTAAGTTACAATTATGCGACATTAACCGTTTAGGAGATATGGATTTTAGAATGTCTCGATCTCGCCTTTTTTGCGTTTCGGACGCACTATTTTTAACCCCACTCCCAAACCCCTTCACCTATATCGGCAATTTTTTTGCAAATGGGTCCACTGTCGAAGCTCTATATAAGTTCCAAATATCAGCGTCCTAGCATAAGCGATTGTTGAGATCTAAACACCAAAATTTCCCGTCTAAAACGCTCCCCCCTCTTCCCCCTAGCACCCCCACCCCTCAGAATTTGGTTACTTCAAGGGGCCTACCAGGTCTATTCATAAAAAAAATTTCAATTTAATAGCTCAAAGGGTTTGGGTGCTACGCGCCTTCAAACGATTTTGCGTACAGCGGTCGACGTACGGCGTACGGTGTTCGGAGTACGGCGTACGGAGTACGGCGTACGGCGGACAGACGGACTGAAATTTTTTTTCATGTTTTTCATGTCATGAAACGTGAAAAAAAAAATTTTGAGGGTAGCAAATTTTTTTTTTTAAAATCGATAACAATACTGTATTATTGAAATAATAAAGTAAAAACAAGAAAACTAAAGCCAATTTTATGTAATTGTCTTAATACTTCAATGCTCAAAATAATTAGTTCAAAATATATTTTTACTTATTTAATTATATATTACTTTATTATTTTAATAATAAAATTTGCTACCCTGAAAAAATTTTTTTTTATACGTTTCTTGACTAATAAGCACCAAAAAAGCGAAAAAAATTTTCAGTCCGTCTGTGCGCCGTACGCCGTCCGCCGTACGCTAAACGTTTGAAAGCTTATAACTCTCAAACTCTTTGAGCTATTAAGTTCAATTTTTTTTTGTTGGTAGACTGAGCAGACCCCTTCAAGTGGCCACCTTTTGAGTGGTGGGGGTGTGAGGGGGGAGGTGGGGGAAGCGTTTTAGACGGAAAATTTTGGTTTCTAGATCTCAGTAACCACTTAGGCTAGGAAGCTGAAACTTGGAATTTATATAGAGCATCGATAGTGGACCCATTTGCAAAAAAAATTATGCTATAGGTAAACGGGTGTGGGAGTGGGGGGAATAATAATGCGTCGGAAACGCTCAAAAGCCGAGATTGAGACATTCTAAAATCCATATCTCCTAATCGGTTAATGTTACGAAATTAAAACTTAATGAACATCTGTCGGTATACTAGGAGAATAGATCGGAAACAAATTTTTGAGAGGAGGCAGTGGCGTACGGAGGTGGGGGGTGAAAAATTTTAGACTACGATATCTTACGAACCAATTGCACTAGAAAAACGAAATTCGGTTTCTGTATTAAGGTTGACAAATAAAGTTTACGGAAAGTAAAATTTTTTAAGGGGGCGGTTGAGTATGGAAGTGGAGGGGATAAGAAATTTTCTAAAAAATCACGTCTCATCTCAATGTACGATAGATGCTTAGAATTTTTACCAGAAGTAGGCCGAATAGACCCCTAGCAGGAAAAAAAAATTTTGAGGGTGAGGGTGTAGAGGGTGAGGCTGCGGGAGGGTGAAAAGGAAAAAGTTCCGATTCTTATATATCGAGAACCTAAAATGACATCAAGCTGAAACTTGGTTTTTAGATAGAACTATAGTAGCAGCATGTTGAAAAAATATAATTTTTTATAGGGATAGTATGGTACGGCGGTGGGGGGTGTTTTTCCTAACTATAGAACGGCCTGTGCTAGAAAGTTGAAACTCGGTATGTATATGAAAGTCAACTAGAAAAGTAATTTTGATTAAAAAAAAATCAAATATCCATTGGCGTACAGAAGGGGGGCAAAAAAAATTATTAGTGAAAATGGAATGCACATATTTTCACGATTTTCGTCATATCTATTAGGTCTTTTTAAATATTGAATTTATTTTTATTCCACGTATTCTTCATATAAATACCTAGAAAGTCTTTTAATGATTTTTTGAAATTCGACCCCAACGATGGTGTAAGGGGGTTGTCGAATTCAGCCGTATCCCTCCGGTTTGATTAGATATCGAATATATTTTTACTTCTACGGACTTGTTTAATAATCACCTAAAACTTGTTTTCAATTTTTTTCCTTTTTCAACCCCTAAGAGGGTATAAACGGGTTGAACACGTTTCCACGAATTGCGTTATATCTCTTAGGAGTGATAAGACATCGGATTGGTTTTCACTTCCTCCGGCTTTCTTTATATATATCTAAAAACTCATTTCAGGATTTTTGGATATTCAACCCCAAAGAGTGTGCAAAGGGGTTGCATATGTTTTCACAAATTCCTATATATTTCTTAGTTCTGATGTGATATCGAATTCAGTTTAACTTCCTAAGGCTTCCTGTATAATCGTCAAAAGTTGTTGTATCGCCTACAAATGCATTTCCGATTTCATGAAATGGCCCAAAACCAAATCACGAAAAATCTCCTAATCACGTAACAACTGATATTATACTACGACTTAGACCTCGTCCCGGAGTATGACCCAATTATGTAATTCATATGTTATATGTGGCAGCGGCGTAAGTATTCTAGCGCGACCCCATTCTAGCCGCTTTCTGAACTTTTTTTTTGAGTTTTCAGTCACATAGTAACATACACCGCGTCTCAGAATTGAACGCATTCCGAACTTCTACCGAAAAAATAATAAAGTTGCGCCCAGACTGTTGGCAGATTTTTTTTTTAATTTTAAAACTATATTATATTTCAATAAATTTTTTTTAAAAAAAATACGTTTTTAAAACGGACTAAAAACTATAAAATAATTTTTCCTACTCCTATACTTCATACTGAAAAACGTAGGGCGGCATCTAATCTCTACACTCCTTACTATAATCTTGCGCTAAATATACATATAAATTCGATGCAACGACTTCAGTGTGTGTATACTACCGCGCTTAGCCATTGCAACAATGACACCCCTTATTAAATAGACTTAAATAAATGAGTCAAATTTCAATTCTTTAGACCTATTTCCTAAATTTTATTTTTATTTTTGGCCATATTTTACACATTTTTGGACTATTTTTTTTATCATTTCATTTAACCCATTTTTACAACGCCAATAACAGTAACTTCCTTTTTTCTGGTGTATGCCATGACTAATATAGAATCGGTGTATCACATGCCCTACGCTGGGCGCCCTTTGTATAAAATGCATCATAGTTAATTTGAATTGAAAAAGTGGACCATGGCACTATGACGCTAATTATCAAAAAACAATATCATATGTACTATATACCAGGCGTGAACTCAGAGGGTACACCCCCTACCTATTCCCATAAAAAATTATATTCAATAGATAAAATCTCTCGACTACAGATAACTGAAGTGAAATATATTTTCTTCTTGCACTTTCATGGATAGCTGTTAGTCGTGGTTTTTAAGTTACCTAAATCGCTCTTGGTCCAATTATACATGTATTTCACAAAACTTCTCCCGAAATTTCTTTCTGCGACTGCTGATCTGATCTGTACCATATATTGAGCACTATTTGTTTGTCAGTCGAACCAGTATTTTGTCTCGATTACAGAAAAATAAAAAATACCTTATTTTTTGACTTAATTTCTTACTAAACAGAGTTGTAAATATACAGAACAAAATTATGTCATCACTGCATTTTCAATCAACACCTTCAAGAATCGATTAACCTCTTATCTTTCCTTTAGTTGCCCATCCATCATAATTCCTCACTTGATACGATAATAATTCTTTCATTTCTATTTGTTTCCATAACTTAAATTCCATCAACATTTTTAATTTACTATTTCTTTGTGTTATTTTTTTATCACTATTTTTTTTGTGACCGCGATAGCCTAGTATAAGTGCGCTAGTTAATAAACCCAGAAATCGTGGTTCCGAATTCAACGCACGTAACATGTTTCTACGCCTTTCGTTATACCAAGTTTTTAATACTTTCAAAAATATCCATTCCCAAAAATCCCCTAAAACTCTATTATCATTTCATACCATTTCTTCCTTCCTCCGCCACGGTTGGAAGATAGGCTAATAATATATCTCCAGAAAAAAACTACGTTTATAAACTTCGATAGAAAAACTCAAGATTGCACTAAGCGAGTAATGTCCCAAATCCAATCGGAACCCATAAAGCTAGTATTACACTGTTTGAACAAGTGGTCAAATTGCAGTAATAAGCAATACGAAATAGCGAATTCCAATTAATCTCACAGTATCCGCTCGGTCAAATTCACTATTTCGCATTGCTTATTACTGCAATTTGACCACTTGGTCAAACAGTGTAATACTAGCTTAAAAGAAGATTATTTTTTTCAAATTTCTCACACTAATATTTAATTTACATTTGCTGAATTATTCCTCTTAATTGTAATCTAATCTAAAAATTAAAAATTAAAAATAAACTTGGCGTTTAACTGATAATTTTTTTTTGCCCTTATGATAAAAACATAATAGAAGTACCTCGATTTTTATATTCCTCCTAAATTTCTGTTATCTATCAAAATTTATTTATTATCTTCGTTGCTAGTGACGATTAGGAAGAGAGAACTTATGAATTTCAAGATTTTTATTCTTTTTTTTTCCTGTTTTCAAAATTGTTTTATTTTTCTATTTGTTTACTAAGAAAGTTAAAAACTTTTCGCACTACTTTTATTTGAATCAAAGGCCTCAAAATTGGTAAACTACCCCACTCACCGCTATATTACCCTACATAAGTTGAGGATTGTGTTCGATTACAAGATACACTGATAATAAAACTTATAAAACCCAGTTAATTCCAATTTCAGATTATTAATCAAAACTGGAACAAATTGTTATCATTTTCAAATCGACAATGGAAAATTTTCAGCTTTCACTAGCTATATATCAAATTTATTCCATTTCTATTGCCAATAAAGATTTCAAATTTATTGAATAGGAATCATACAAACTTTATCATTCGATAACAATTTAAACAGAAACCAATGGCTACCTAATAAAATGTCATATTATCACAAATCTGTTCGATTTCGATAAGAAATTTTGATACTATTATTTGTTGTGTCTGGAAAATTTGATATGACACCAATAAATCTAGAAAACTTACTAATTGTTTCTATCTAGGTAAGTAAACAATTTAATAAGTAGCAACATCTGTGTTAATTTTCATTAGAATAGATATAGTTGCTTATCTCATAAAGTACTTGACTTTTAATTCAAAAATATTGCACATTTGTGATGATTATGTCACTGACTACTCCGATTACAACATCTGGTCGAGAGCAAATTGTACTTTTGGTTTTATTTTTAACATCTCTGAATGTAATTAATTGTGTGGTTTATCTTTACAATTCCATAAAACCCGATATACTCGTACAGATCGTATTAAACTACATCATGCAAAATAACCCCGAGCGGAATTTTAATTGCGATAAATTTGATGAGAGATCTGATAGGCTGTTTGTATAACGATAAAATTTCCATTATGCCACACCAAAGACCATACGATGCGAATAAATTCTTCATACAATTTATTTCTTTCCCGAACCTTTCCTTTTATATTCTATTAATTTATTGACTTTTTTCTATAAATTAGCTCGAGTATGTCACCCGATTGATTTACAGATCGTGATAATATCAGATCGCAAGAATATCTTGTTATTTAAAGAACAGACTTCTTAAAAGAGATACTGTTTGAATAGTTGAATGTTGTTTACTCACTAGACGAAACTGGAATCACTATTTGCATTGCAATTTTGAATTTTCTTTTCTAATGGGCAAAAACTCCAATTTGAATCAAGTATTATCAATTCAAAAATTTTAGTCATTTCTTACAGAACTTGATGAGAAGCCTTGGATCTTGAAAAAAAGTCCATTGGGAGTATTGATTTCGATGGGTCAAAGCACATGCTACGGAAATATATCAATTTCTTAAATAAAGATACTTCTGTCTAGACGCAAGAAACACCCATAAGACTCTGATATTAATTCCAGCACTGATTATAGCAATATCACACTAAATCCAATAAGGTGATTGCATTTGATCAAAAACCTTAAAGGAGTATGTTTTTCGTATAAAACTTTAGCATAGCAAAGTAACGTAATTTTTCAACATATCCAAAAATTAATGTAGTTTTACCAAGTGTATAACATTAAATCCCCTGCTTACTCATAGATGGCGTTAGAGAGCGTGTTAAGCTACCATGGACACGCCATATATATTTTTTTTAAGAGTTTGACATCTGTCAACATTAATCAGTGCACATCGTCAGCCATTTCACACAACAATATACATTTGTCCTTTGGTAATCATGTCTAGTTTTTTGCCAGAAAAAGAGCATATACGGGAAGGTCTGCTTTTTTGCTTCAATTTGAAGAAATCGGCTGCCGAATCGCATCGAATGCTTGTGGAGGCCTATGGTGACTGTGTTTTATCGGAAACAACGTGCAGAGATTGGTTTCGTCGGTTCAAAAACGGCAGTTTTGACTTGAGCGACAAGTAGCGTGAAAATCGCCACGGAAAGGTTGAGGACCATCAATTGCAGGCTCTTTTGGACGAGGGTATACCCAACCGCAACAAATGCTTGCCGAGCAATCGGGTGTTACTTAACCAGCCATTTGCATGCGTCAACGTGCCATGGGAAAGATTCAAAAGTTCGGAAAATGGGTGCCGCATGAATTGAACGATAGGCAGATAGCGACGCCAACACACATGCAAAATCGTGCTCGCCAGACAAAAAAGGAAGTCGTTCCTGCATCGGATTGTGACTGGCGATGAAAAGTTGATATATATTTTGAGAATCCAAAACGCAAGAAATCGTGGGTTGATCCCGGCCAACCATCAACATTTTCTCCAAGAACAAATCACTTCGGACGAAAGTCGTTGCTGTGCGTTTGGTGGGATCAGCAAGATATCGTCTACTATGAGATGTTGAAACCTGGTGAAACTGTCAATGGCCACCGCTACCACCAACACCACCACTCAACCCCCTAAAAAAATTTATATTTTAAATTTAATAGATCAAAGTGTCTGGGAGCTACGAGCCTTCAAACTGTTTTGCATACGGCGGACGGCGTTCAGATGGACTGAAATTTATTATTTTACTTTATTATTTTTTAATAATAAGGTATTTTTCTAATTCGATCCCAATACTATATTATGTTAAAATAATAATGTAAAATGTATTCAGGGCTCATCCCAGTAGGTGAAGACAATTTGAATTTTAGATGACTCTCATGAGATAGATCACATAGGTTCCATCTAGTTGATTCACTTATAGCCCAGCTACATCATTCACTTACGAGTAACAAAACAGAACATTCAATGATTCACTTATCTTAAATGATTTCATCAGTGAATATATATTACCCCTGGGAGAATCGTTAGGGATTCACTTATAATGCTTAATATTTCCTGCTCATATTTCAGCTAAAATCTTTAAATAATAACTGTAGGTAAAAAAAAATTTATTCTAGATGAAGATATACATACAAGGCCTATGCAAAGGCTCTCGCTGAGATGCCTCACATACGTGCCACCTATGTGACTTACTTACGGTCCACCTACATGACTCACTTACGAGCAGCAAAACAGAACGTCAAGTGCATCGTATATGATTCGTTAGTTAGATAGTGAATCGTTAGTTATTCACTTAGTAGAAAACATTTCCATAAAATTGAATTCTAAGTTTGTAATAAAAGAATTATTAAAACTAAGTTATTAGAGTATTCGATACTTTAATGCCCTCTGATGAATCAAAAACATACCATATAAATATTTGCTTTCGAACCTGTAAAAGTATCCACACCGTTTTAATATAAAAGGCTAAGGATCTTTTTGACACCGGGGAAAACAGAGAGAATGAAGAACTCTTAATTAAATGATTTATTTATATTTAATATTAAGTAATTAGCAGTTATTTAAGGATGCAAAAATCATGTTCTCACGGAAGATATAAATATAAACAAGCAAATGAAATAATCGGACTTGACTTCTTGGCAACTTTATATATTTTATTGACTCGAATTTGAATTTTCTTAATGATAAAATAATTCAAGTAAGTACAAAAAAAAACTGCCAATGGTCTGGGCGAAACTTTATTATTTTTCGGGTCAAAGTTCGGGAGCGGTCAAAGTCGGAGTATATCATCAGTTGTTTCGAGATTATGAAGTTTCTTGGAAAGTTAATTTTGTTCTTAAAATAAAAATATTTAAACTAGAGATTTTTAGCCGATTAAACATTGGAAAAGCCCGTGTAGACTATTCGAATTTCGGTATATTATGTACACTAAAAGCCCATAGAAGTAAAAACGAATTTGTTGCCTTATCAGAATTAAGAGATATGACGAATTGTTAAAACGTATACAAACCCATTACCTCCACTTGGGATTTGAATTTCGAAAAAATTGTGAAACAGGTTTTTAAACGATTTCATAAGAACCAACTGATATCTCATGAGACACGAGGGATTTTGAAAAATTTGTGAAAACGTAAGCAAATTCTTCACACCCCCTTGGTTCTTGAAATTCGAAAAATCGTGAAATTGGTTTTTAGGTCATTACATCAAATGCCGTAATAACCAATTTTATATCTCATCAGAACTAAGGGATGGCAAAATTTGTGAAAACATATGCAAACCATTGGGGGCTGAATATCCAAAAATTGAGAAATGGGTTTGTAGGCGATTATATAAAAAGTTCGTGGAAATGAAAAGCGATCTAATATCTCATCAAACCTAAGAAATATGTCGAAGCTTTGAAAGGCATACAACCCCCTTACACCCCTTAGGATTGAAAATCTGCAAATACTGAAATTGACTTTTTGGTTCTCATATGGGGAACCTTAGGAAGTAAAAATGAATTCGATATATCATCAGATATAATATGTAGGAATCTGTGAAAACATATGAAACCTTCTTACACCTACTTAGAGGTTGAATATCCAAAAATCCTGAAAGGAGTTAATAGATAAATATGAAGACAGCACGAGAAAGTAAAAACAATTGAATTACTTATCACTTCTAAAGGATATGACGGAATTTGTGAAAACTTGTTCAACCCTTTTATATCCTCTTAGGGGCTGAAAAAGGAAAAAACTTAAAAACAAGTTTCAGGCGATTATAACGCAAGCCCGTGAAAGTGAAAAGATATTCGATATTTGATCAGACCTGGGGGATATGGCATAATACGTAAAAAAGTATACAACCCTTTACACCTCCTTGGGGGTAAAATTTCAAAAAATCCTGAAAACGCTTTCTAGGTATTTATATGAAGAAGCCGTAGAATAAAAATGAATTCAATATTTGGGAAGAACTAATAGATATGACGAAAATCGTGAAAATATATGCATTCCATTTTCACTGATACATTTTTTCGCCCCCCCCTTCCGAACGCCAATAGATGTTTGAAATTTTTTTTAAATCTAAATTACTTTTCTAGTTGATTTACATATACATACCAAGTTTCAACTTTGTAGCATAAGCCGTTCTATAGATAGGAAAAATATCCCCCACCCCCGTACCATACTACCCCTATAAAAAATTATATTTTTCCAAGATGCTACTACTATAGCTCTATCTAAATACCATGTTTCAGCTTTATATCATTATAGGTTTTCTAGATATAAAAATCGGAACTTTTTCTTTTCACCCTCCCCTACCCTCACACCCAAAATTTTTTTCTGTTAGGAGTCTATTAGAGCCACTTCTGGTAAAAATTTTAAGCATCTACCTCACACTGTTCTTGAAATATGTGACGTGATTTTTTAGAAAAATTCGTATCCGCTCCACTTTCATGCTCCACCGCCCCTTTAAAAAGATTTCAGCAAACTGTATTTGTCAACCTTTATACATAAACCGAATTTTATTTGTCTAGTGTAATTGGTTCGTGAGATATCATAATCGAAAGTTTTTTACCCCCCACCCCCGTACGCCACTGCCCCCTCTCAAAAATTTGTTGTCGATCTATTCTCCTAGTATACCTACAGATATTCATTAAGTTTCAATTTTGTAACTTTAACCGTTTAGGAGATATGGATTTTAGAATGTCTCGATCTCGGCTTTCGAGCGTTTATTTTTCACCCCACTCCTAAACCCCTTTACCCATATTATGCAAATGGGTCCACTAACGCAGTTCTATATAAAATCCAAATTTCAGCCTCCTAGCATAAGCGGTTGCTGAGATCTAAAACCAAAATTTTCCGTCACAATACTGTATTATTAGAAAATAATAAAGTAAAAGAATAATTCCGGCCCAGGAAAGAGTGTGAACCCTGGTCTTCAGCGTGACAGGTAATGATTATTGCTATTATACCCCAGAGGCATGAAGACTTAGAGATTCAGATCTTAGAATTATATTATAAGCAAAAGTAGAATTGAACCTCAAAACTTCGAAAAATATAAACAGCATTTTTAAAATATCTTCAAATCATAAAATCATTTTCCACCTTACAAAATCATGAAAATCACACAACCCCAAGTTTTGCTAATTTTATCTTTATGTAGCTATGACTTCCGTTTTTCATTATAAAGTCAAAAAAAAATTTATTGGTTCATCAATTAAAGAATGCTAGAACAGAAGTGAATCTTCTTTAAAATAAACCCAATAGAAATGCATCCAATTTAAAACATATCCTCTTCTATCCTATTGAAATCTGAGTACCTATACAATTCAATTAAAAGTTTTCAAAAGCATATATGACTGTGTGCAAAAAACGCACGATTCAATTATAATTGCAACGCTATCCTGGGCCGAAAGTATTGATCGCCAATTTCCAATTTTGTTCAAAACTCACACATTTAATCAACTCTCGAAGTTGTGCGTAAAATTCGCATTCATGAAATATCAATTTTCGTATTTTTTCCAAGGAAATTTTTTTATTATATTCAATCCGCACCGTTAAACGTGATAACGAAATTAAAAAATATAAATGGATTTTTTAAGGAAGGCTTTTAGAAAGCTAATTGAATTTTAGCAAAAAGAGAATATAAGTTAAAAAAAAAATTGTTTCTTATGTTCCCCATGATATTTTTGTGAAAACAAACCTAAACCTATCGAGGAAATAGAAGAAGGACCTTTCAAATAATAAGTTAAATAAAAAATTAATTGACTGATATCAAGATTTAATCAATGTCTGATTTTCAGTGAGGATTGTTAGTCCTAGTAGAACTTTGTTGCTTATTTTTAATACAACAATTATACAAAATCAAAGATATGATGCAGTATGATGTAAAAATACATTTGGAATTTAAAGAAACATTTTTTAGATGGTGGAGGACGGTCTAAAATCCCGATACACTGCGGCCTCTGTGGGCCTACAGTCTTTGAACATACTTTACTTTTTGTTTAATTTTTTAAATTCCTATTTATAGCATAAATATAATCATCATGAAAAACTGCATTTGAGGAATGATGGATAAGTGAATTGGTCAAATTGAATTGTTCGGTTTAAGTAGCAATACGTTTTTTTTAAATCAATTTTTGATGAGTGCTAACTTTTTTCTCAATTTTTGATTTAATTTTTTATTGATTTTCGACATATCTGTGGCCACAGGGAATAAGTAGGTAAGTCTAAAAACGAAACTATTCAGAGCAGCACTTTTTAGCCATTTTTACTATTGAACTATTCCTGTAAATCCAGTTTTTGTGAAAAAAATTAAATTTGTTAACATCTCAGTGATCAAATAACATATAACAATAACTTTTTCATAGTGCGTGTAAGCCTTGGGAGATGACCACAGTACACTTATCCCATTTTACAATTTTTCCAAGTTATTCCCTGTGACCACAGATATTATGAATTTAAGAAACTACTTGTTTCAATTAGATAGTTTTCTGAGAACAATTTTGTTTGAAGATTAATTATTGTTTTAGAATAGTTTTAAACATTTGTAGGAAGGTAGATGGATAGCAGTCAATTGAATAAATTGGCGGATGTTTTAAATTTGGATTTAAATTTTATTGAAATTGTTGTTATCATTACAATTCTTTAAGTTAAATGGTCATTAGGGTAATTTCAAAATTGACTTCATTCTACAATTACTTTATTATTTTTTAATAATAAAGTATTTTACTACTGACATTGTATAATTCTCCATTGAACTAACATCATTTTTCGTTCAAGACACAGGTCTGAGTTTTTATGACCAGAAAATGAAAAATATTTGAGAAGTAATGTTAAAAACTATTTGTTATGAAGATATCTTTAAAATGTTTGTAAGTTGTTTGGAAGTAATGTAAAATTGAACTCGAAATATAATACCTCTATTTTTAGAAATTAAAACCTCAAAGGAAAATTTCGAATAGAATTATGTTTTAAGTGATCGATTCGCGATAGCGAACATTATCGCTTCAAAGATTAATCAAACAATATTCGATGAAAACACGGCAATTTATCATTTATGCTTTTTTAACATTGTGTTACTCGAACACTTAGCAATTTCGTCTAAGTACTAAAGCTATATGTTCATCAACTGCTCATTGTTTTATCAGTTAATGATTTGTTTAAACTTTCAATTCATAAAAAACAACTGCTTCAGATTGTATTATCAGGAAAAAAATAGCTTATATTTTTTTTAGATAGGTAAACTTACCGTATCAAATCCAGAAGCGTATCCTGCGTCAGGACTAATTTTTTATCGGCCGTGTTTATTGGCTCGCTAAGCTGAGCAGCGTCACCGGGTCGTATCGTCGTTACCAAAATAATTCCCAATATTACAGCGAAAATTGTCGTCAACATATAATAAATGCACGCCCTGTAGAAAATTAAAAAATATTAGAAATTAAAAAAAATTAGTTAACTCTTAATGAAAATATTATAAAAACATAAAACAAATAATTACCTTGCAGCTATTTTGCCGGACATACTGAGATCCAGGGAACCGATTGCGCTAACTATAGATGAGACCAGAAGCGGAACAATTAAGCACTTTAACATACTGCAAATATAATTAAATACAAAAAATTAATCGGGCTCATTAACGTCAAATCTTACAAATTAGTTACCTTAAAAACAAGTCCCCAGGATATGAAACGTACATAATCTCTCGGGCTGTCCATGGTCCTGTATTATTTTTGATTAAAAGTCCAGTAATTGTACCACAAACAACACCGACTACTGTTAATATCGTCAGTAGATTTTCGCCAATGGCACTTTTCCACCTAGAACCGTTTTTTGGACGGCTCATCTTGGCAGATTAAAAATTTTAGGTATTCGACTACACTAAATTTTAGACTAACTCAATAATCAATGAATACAACGTATTTTTCGCGTAATGTAACAAGTCTATTCGGAATGATGGGTAGTGGCAATTTTCACCGCATTAAAATCGTATCTGAAAATAATTGAAAAGAGAAATTTATTAATTATTATTATTTAATATTTAAATAATTTATTAAGAGGACACGATCATACACGCTATACTCTGAAGTAACGCTAAGTCAACGCAACTATTTTCAAGGGTCTACGTCGCTCTTTTACTATGTTTCATACGTCTACGTAACCACAGAACATACGCCGTGTCGGAAGAACAGTGACGCAACTGCAAAAAATTTTTTTCGGAGGCACAATGTCATTTTTGACAATTGCCCACAAGCCATACGAGCTCATTAATAGTCACTATAGATAGCTTCGATCAGCACGTTCTTTTAAAACAAAGGGGAAGGATTTTATGTAAGAATAGCAAAAGTACAAAATAGTTTATTGGCCCTCCGGTAAAATTAGCAAAATTGCAGTTGCGTCACTGTTCTTCCGACACGGCGATATACATTTACATAAATATTAAAATATTAATATATTAAAATATTAAAATGTTAAACTAACTAAAATAATGTGAATATTTTTAAAGATAATTTAAAACCCCAATAACTGAGGTCCGTGCATTCTGAAGATATACTGAGTTCAAACAAATCAAAGTACCAATTTTTTATAGACATTTATATGGTAGTTACGTGGTTTTACATTCGCCTGATCATAAGACAAGTGTTTTGAACGAAGAATTTTGGTTTCAACTTTGGCACTGAGGAGGCTGAAACTTGGAACTTTGTAGAACTATGATGGTGGACCCATATGGTCGATATCCGTTGAGGGGTGTACAGGGGGGAAAAACAAATCATTTGAAAAGCTTGAAAGCTGGAATTGAAAAGTTTTAAGAGCCATATCTTCTGAATGGTTGATGTAAGGAATAGTAGGAGATTAGTCAAGGGATTTTAAAAAAGGGTGATGGCGTGTGGGGGTGGTAGGTAAAAAATGTTAGACTATCTGCCGAATCAATTGTACCAGAAAGATAATTTTTGAGGGAGCAGGTGGACCACGAAAGTGAAAGGGGGATAGCCACTTTAAAAAAAAATAAAAAAATGTATGTCTTAAGAACCATGTCAGATATTATCTTAATAATTTTACAGGAGTTGGACCCAAAAGACCTCTAGCAGAGAAAAAAAAATCTGCCAATGGTCTGGGCGAAACTTTATTATTTTTCGGGTCAAAGTTCGGGAGCGGTCAAAGTCGGAGTATATCATGAGTTGCTTCGAGATTATTAGATTTCTTGGAAAATTAATTTTGTTCTTAAAATAAAAATATTTAAAATACAGATTTTTAGCCGATTAAACATTGAAAAAGTCCGTGTAGACTATTCCAATTTCGGTAGGTATATTATGTACACTAAAAGCCCATAGAAGTAAAATCGAATTTTTTGCCTTATCAGAATTAAGAGATATGACGAATTGTTAAAACATATACAAACCTATTACTCACTTGGGGTTTGAATTTCGAAAAAATTGTGAAACATGTTTTTAAAAGATTTCATAAGAAGCAACTTGATATCTCATGAGAAACGAGGGATTTTGAAAAATTTGTGAAAACGTAAGCAAACTCTTCACACCTCCTTGGTTCTGGAAATTCGAAAAATTGTGAATTGGTTGGCCGTAATAATGAATTTTATATCTCATCAGAACTAAGGAATGGCAAAAATTGTGAAAACATATGCAAACCCTTGGGGGTTGAATATCAAAAAATTGAGAAATGGGTTTGTAGGCTATATAATCGACTACAAACCCATTTCTCAAAAGTCTATGGAAATGTAAAGCGATCTAATATCTCATCGAACCTAAGATATATGTCGAAGCTTTGAAAAGCATACAACCCCCTTACATCCATTAGGATTGAATATTTAAATTACTGAAATTTACTTTTTGGCTTTTTTATATATGAAACCTTATGAAGTAAAAATGAATTCGATATATCATCAGATATGCAACCTCGTTACACCCACTTGGGGGATGAATATCCAAAAATCCTGAAAGAAGTTAATAAATAAATATGAAGACAGAATTAGTGAAAACGTGTTCAACCCGTTTATACCCTCTTAGGGACTGAAAAAAAAAACTTAAAAACAAGATTTAGGCGATTATTAAGCAAGCACGTGAAAGTGAAAAGATAGACCTGGGGATATAGTAGTGGAATTCGTGAAAAAGTTTACAACCCCATTTGCACCCCCTTAGGAGTCGAATTTTAAAAAATCCTGAAAACACTGAAGAAATCGTACAATGAATTTAATATTTCGGACGACCTAATAGATATGACGAAAAGCGTGAAAATATATGCATTCCATTTTCACTGATAATTTTTTTTGCCCCCCTCCGAACGCCAATGGATATTTGAAAATTTTTTTTTATCTAAATTAGTTTTCTAGTTGATTTACATATACATACCGAGTTTCAACTTTATAGCATAAGCCGTTCTATAGATAGGAAAAACACCCCCCACCCTCGTACCATACTGCCACTATAAAAAATTATATTTTTCCAACATGCTACTAATATAGCTCTATCTAAATACTAAGTATCAGCTTTATATCATTATAGGTTGTCGAGATATAAAAATCGAAACTTTTTCCTTTTCACCCTCCCCCACCCTCACCCTTTACACCCACACTTCCAAAATTATGTTTTCTGCTAGGGGTCTATTAGGCCTACTTCTGGTAAAAATTTTAAGCATCTATCTTACACGGTTCTTGAGATATGAGACGTGATTTTTTAGAAAAATTCTTATCCCCTCCACTTTCATGCTCCACCGCACTCTTGAAAAATTTTGCTTTCAGCAAACTTCATTTGTCAACCTTTATATACAAACGAAATTTTATTTCTTTAGTTCAATCGGTTCGTGAGATATCGTAATCTAAAGTTTTTCACCCCCCACCACCGTACGCCACTGCCCTCACTCAAAAAATTGTTTAAGTTTCAATTTTGTGACATAGACCGTTTAGGAGATAGGGAATCTAGAATGTGTCGATCTCACCTTTTTTGCGTTTCGGACGCATTATTATTCCTCCCACTCCCAAACCCTTTCACCTATATCGGCAATTTTTTTGCAAATGGGTCCACTACCGAAGCTCTATATAAATTTCAAATTTCAGTCTCCCAGCATAAGCGGTTGCTGAGATCTAGAAACCAAAATTTTCCGCCTAAAACACTTCCCACTCCTCCCCCCTCACACTTCTACCCCACCAAATTTGGTCACTTCAGGGAGCCTACCCACTCTACCCACGAAAAAAAATTCAACTAAATAGCTCGTATGGTTTGGGTGCTACGAGCCTTCAAACAATTTTGCGTACACCGGTAGACGTACGGCGTACGGCGTACGGCGGACAGACGGACTGAAATTTTTTTTTGCTTATTTCGTATCTACTCGTTATGAAAAGTAAAAACAAAAAATTTGAGGACAGCAAATTTTTTTTTTTTAAAAATCGATAACAATTCTGTATTATTGAAATAATAAAGTAAAATTAAAGGTGCGTGTGGAGTGGGTGATAGTGGGAGGTAGTGGAAAGGAAAAAATTTTGATTTTTATTTCTCAAAAACCGCAAAGGATAGAAGAATAAAAATTGACTACTATATAGAGCAACTATAGAGACATCTTAGAAAAAAATTGTATAGTGGTAGCAAGATACGGGAGTGGGGGTGATTTTTTATGTCTCAGAAACGGCTTATGCTAGAAAGTTGAAACTTAGCACATATATGAAGATGTGCTAATAGAGTAATTAGGGCAAAAAAAATTTCAAAAAAAAAAATATCCATGAAAGGGATATTTTCCACATTTTCACGAATTTCTTTATATCTTTTAAACATGTCGAGTTATCAAATTAATTTTATTTCTGCGGGCTTTTTATATTAGCGCCTAGAAACGTTTTTCAAGTTTTTTCAATATCCAACCCTAAGGCAGTGTAAAGTGGTGGTTTACGTTTTCACGAATTGCGATATACATATATGTCTTAGTTCCAATGAAATATCGAGTTCACCTTCAGTTATAAAGGCTTTAAATATAATCGAGAAAAACCCGATTTAAACAATTTGCAATATTAAAGTCCCTGCGTGTGTAAGATATTGTTCCTAAGTTTTCACGAATTCCGAAAATCTTTTAGGTTTATTGAAATCGAATTCGCTTTTATTTCTATTGAATCTTCTATTGAACAAAGAAAAATACGTAAATAAAGAAAAAAATATGTTGTGTGGATGCAACTTTATAATTTTTTGGGTAGAAGTCCGGAACGCGTTTAATGCTGAGATGGGGTGTTGGTCACTATGCGACTAGTAACCTAAAGAATAACCAGGAGGCTATTTGGAAAGTTATGTTTTAGGTTGCACGTCACATATTAACCTACCCCGCATCTCAGTATTAAACGCGTTCCGGACTTCTACGCAAGAAAATAAAAAAGTTGCGCCCAGACTGTTAACAGATTTATAATTTATCATTTCAATAATACAGTATTGTTATCGATTTTTAAAAAAAAAAAATTTGCTACCCTGAAAAAATTTTTTTCTACGTTTCATAACGAGTAGACACGAAAAAAGCAAAAAAAAATTTCAGTCCGTCTGTCCGCCGTACGCCGTACGCCGTACGTCGACCGCTATACGCAAAATTGTTTGAAGGCTCGTAGCACCCAAACCCTTTGAGCTATTTAGTTGAATTTTTTTTCGTGGGTAGGCCCCCTGAAGTGATCAAATTTTGAGGGGGGGGGGGGGTGTGAGGGGGGAGGAGGGGGAAGTATTTTAGACGGAAAATTTTGGTTTCTAGATCTCAGCAACCGCTTATGCTAGGAGGCTGAAATTTGGAATTTATATAGAGCTTTGGTAGTGGACCCATTTGCAAATTGGTTATATAGGTGAAGGGGTTTGGGAGTGGGGGGAATAATAATGCGTCCGAAACGCAAAAAAGGTGAGATCGACACATTCTAAATTCTATTTCTCCTAAACGGTCAATGTCACAAAATTGAAACTTAATGAATATCTGTAGGTATACTAGGAGCATAGATCGGAAACAAAAATTTGAGTGGTGGCACTGGCATACGGGGGTGCGGGGAGAAAAACTTTAGATTACGATATCTCACGAACTATTGTTACTAAACAAATAAAATTTGGTTTTTGTATAAAGGTTGACAAAAGAAGTTTGCTGAAAGCAAAATTTTTCAAGAGGGCGGTGGAGCATGAAAGTGGAGGGGATAAGAATTTTTCTAAAAAATCAAGTCTCATATCTCAAGAACGGTGTAAGATAGATGCTTAAAATTTTTTACCAGAAGTAGGCCTAATAGACCCCTAGCAAAAAACAAAATTTTGTTGGTGTGGGTGTAGAGAGGGTGGGTGGAGGAGGGTGAAATAGAAAAAGTTTCAATTTTTATATCTCGACAACCTATAATGATTTAAAGCTGATACTTGGTATAGATCAAAGTTCGGGAGCGGTTTAATTAGATAGATCTATATTAGTAGCATGTTGGAAAAATATAATTTTTTATAGGGGTATTATGGTACGGGGGTGGGGGTGTTTTTCCTATCTATAGAACGGCTTATGCTACAAAATTGAAACTCGGTACGTATATGTAAATCAACTAGAAAACTAATTTAGATAAAAAAAATTTTCAAATATCCATTGGCGTTCGAAGGGGGGGCAAAAAAAATGATCAGTGAAAATGGAATGCACATATTTTCACGGTTTTCGTCATATCTATTAAGTAGGTCTTTCTAAATATTGAATTCATTTTTATTCTACGGCTTCTTCATATAAATACCTAGAAAGCGTTTTCATGATTTCTTAAAATTCGACCCCTAAGGGGATGCAAATGGGGTTGTAAACTTTTTCACGAATTCTACTATATCCCCACGTCTTATCAGATATCGAATATCTTTTCACTTTCACGTGCTTGCGTAATAATCGCCTAAAACTTGTTTTTAAGTTTTTATCCTATTTCAGCTCCTAAGAGAGTATAAATGATAAGAAGAAAGAAATTTTCAAATGTTTAATCGGCTAAAAATCGCTATTTTAAATATTTTTATTTTAAGAACAAAATTAATTTTCCAAGAAATCTAATAATCTCGAAACAACTTATGATACACTCCGACTTTGACCGCTCCCGAACTTTGACCCGAAAAATAATAAAGTTTCGCCCAGACCATTGGCAGATTTTTTAATCTTCAGAGTTATTCTATGGAACGTTCACTATTTATGATTATTAATAATTCAAAGCTGAAGCAACTGAATAAAATATAGCTATACACAAATTTATTCGTACACCATTCAAAATTTTATTCAAAACAGTGTAAATGTGATATTTAAAAAAAATAAATAATTATGATTAAACATTTTGAAAGCTTCCCTTATGTCTTTTAATAAAATTCTCAATAAAAATAATATAAGACATATTTTAAATTTTAAAATAAATTATAAGTCCTCCTACTACTAATTTCTGCAACACAAAACTATTCGTACACCTGGCAACACGAATTTATCTATGAACGAAATGATACCGGAATATGAAATTATTTTACTTCTCTATCAGCTTACAGTGCAGTGAACGTTTGCAGTCCATATTTAAAGTGATCGAAGTATTTTTATTGTTTTTTAAAATTATTTTTTTAAAAAATGGGTCGAAAATCAACTGAAACTTCAACTTCTGAGCAAAAAATAATTATTTGTGAGGAAAAATCTTTGTGAGAAACAGGGCGTATTGTAGGTAGGAGTCATACAACAATTCAAAGTATTGTAAATAAATATAAACATTAAGGAACACTCCTAAATAAGGAAAGTCGTGGGAGAAAAAAAATACTTTCGGAACATAATGAACGAGTTATAGTACGAAAAGTGAAACAAAATCCGAGTCTAAATATTAGGAATCTTACTGAAGATATAGCCCAAATAATCCAAGAACCTATTTCTTCTGAAACTGTGAAAGGGACATTGAGGAAGTTTAGTTTAAATGGTCGAGTAGCTCTCCAGAACCCATTTGTATCAAAGGAAAGGAAAAAGAGGATTGAATCTGCCAAAATATATTTAAATAAAGGTACTGACTTTTGACAAGTTATTTTCACGGACGAAAGTAAATTTAATGTTTTTGGTCCCGATGGAAGGCAATTTGTGTGAAGAAGGCGTAATACGAAATGGAAAAAGGAAATTTGTGCTCAACAGTAAAGCATGGTGATGGCAATGTGATGATTTGGGGCAGTATGTCAGCCGCTGGTGTGGACAAGATGGAATTTTTTAACATGACAATGGATAAAATTATGTATTTAAATATTTTGAAAAGAAACTTAAAACAAACTGAGCGAGATATTGGAATAGAAACCGATTATAACTTTCAGCAAGATAACGATCCCAATCATACAGCGATTTTTGTTAAAGAATGGTTACTTTATAATGTAGGATTTCTGGAAAAGCTGAGCTCAAAGAGCATATTATTCGAGAATGGGAGACCATACTGTCATCAGTGACCCAAAGACTCGTGAAATCAATGCCAAGGGGATTAAAAGCAGTACTAGATACTAAGGGCTATCCAACGAAGTATTGAATTTTAAAAAATAATTGTATTTCAAACTTATATTGTAAATTCATTGAAGTGTACGAATAATTTTGTGTATACCTTTATGTGTTGAGTGAGAATTTAACCAGCACTTGATTATCCTTTTATTTTCTTATCGTATTCGGAAATGTTGTATAGAATTATAGCGACATATAGAAGACGAGATTTGCAATCCTCAATATCTTTTCTGAACTTTTGATCATAAATCTTGCAATCCAAATTCATGCCTCGATCCCAGGGTACCTTAAAACATAGACTAGAAAGAACAGCTTGTTTCGCAGGTATGATTATTCAAGAATCGAATATAAAATTTTAAAAAAATAAAAACCCGTTTAGGTGGTATCACGGAATCAACTCATGACAATAAACCACCGTTTAGAATAAATTAAAGTTGTTGTCAAATATTAATCACGTTTAACAAACGAAATGTTGATCCAGAACGGTCAATAATTTTTTTTTCCCGATTTTTCAATTATGTAATAAAAACAAGACATACCAGTTTATTTTGAAACCACTCGATATACACAGTTGAATTGATTATATCCAATTTTTTATTTATAAAAAAAAAATAACCGGCTTTAATAAATGTTTATACTAAACACAGAACTATAACTAATATTTCAACCGAATCGGGAAGCTGGCTCTTTAAAATAAGTATATCCCAATCAACGTCTATTTCAGAATTAAATCAATTATTTTGATTTTATGTATAACTCCAGAGTAATTTCGTAAATCGTTAATAAATTTAAGTTCACAATTCACATTATTAAATCATCAGTAAAATTAGCATGGTGTAAGTTATAAAGCGCGATCACTACTAAGTTCTGATAGCACCGTTTAATCTTATCGAAGTTAAAATTGAACAAAAAAAATTTACAACGAAAAAACACACTTATAAAAAAACCTTATTAATATAAAAGCTCACCACAGTTAATCTTAAATTCGATTCGAAAATAAGGCGATGTTAAACTGACCACAGTCCCTGGACAACTGAATCTACAGATCGGTCAGCATCCATAAGATCAACATTAAAATTATGCGATAATAATGCTATAATAAATTTTTTTTAGCAACGCTTGTTTTAATATTCAGTAGAATGAACTTCTATCTGCCTGCCCTGGTTCACATTATGTAACCCACACGAGATTGGACACTCTTCGAACATATCAAATTTTACATCATATTAAAACAGATGATGGTAACATAATAGAATAGAATTCTAGTTGTTTTTTTTTCAATAAATTTCTTATACAACAAAAAAAATTGGCAATTTGAACTCCAATTAATAACAACGATGAGCTTTTCATAAGCAAATTCATTTCAAGTACCCCAGTGTATCTATAGTCGTGGTTGATTGGGATGAGAAGATTCTTCCCGTTGCTGAATGGGAAATTAACAAAATTATGATATGTAATGGACAAGTGCATATAGAGAACAATGTTTTAATAGATCGTATTAATTTCATAAATTGAACAACAAACAATGCACTGTCGGTCGTTAAATTATGAAAGGAAGAAGCTGTGATGAAAGTAGAACAAGGTACAGGGAATAGTTTACGACCTTGTTCATTTCAATTTTAACAAAAATTCGACTAGACTTTCATATAATAATTGTGTTTGTATTTAAATTAAAACATACTGCAGTCACGATCGGCTGCAAGCCAATCGTATAATACTCTAGATGAATACTGAACTCCGATTTATATTGTAGTTGGGGATAAAGTAGAATTACGTGTGTGCATGTTGTATGTCCTTTATTAAGGACTCCCATTAGATTGCTACTCAAAACTAAAAGACAATATTCAGTGTTTAATTTCATATCTTGAACTGGGTAAGTCACCAAAAAAAATGTCCTTTTTGAAGGACTTTCACATGAGAGGTGCAGGAAGGGCTCACTCGATTTCTTACATATTTGTCCTTTTCCTTGGAACCATTTAAAAATGAACTTGTACAAAATTTCAAATTCGTAGCTTGAAGCGTTCAAAAGTTATCGAAAAATATTGTTGAACACGTGTCTTAAGGACATTTTGTATGGCAGCTACCAGAAAGAGTAAAAGGATTTCGCTGATTAGTAAACTCGAACTTCGTTTTTACTCAAAACTAATTTGTACAAAATTTCCAATTTATAGCTAAAAGATTACTTGAGTTATTGTAAGTTCCATAAATTAAAAGAAGACGTTTTGACAGGATATTTGTATGGCAGCTACACGAAGGACTAATAGCATTTTCTTCATAATCATACATTAAGCTTCAACTATTGGAAAAATACTATGTACAAAATTTCAAAGACGTAGCTTAAACCCTTCTGAAGTTATCGGCCAATATTCTAGAACACGTATTTTAAGGACATTTTGTATGGCAGCTACCAGAAGGAGTAAAAGGATTTCGCTGACAAGTAAACTCAAGCTTTGTTTTTACTCGAAACTAATTTGCAAAAAATTCCGGATCCGTAGCTAAAAGATTACTTGAGTTATAGTGAGTTTCGTAAATTAAGTGAATACATTTTGACAGGATATTTGTATGACAGCTACACGAAGGACTAATAGGATTTTCTTCATAATCATATATTTAGCTCCAACCCTTGGAAAAATAACACATTCAAAATTTCAATGCCGTAGCTTAAGCCCTTCTGAAGTTATCTACCAATATTCTTGAACACGTGTTTTAATGATATTTTGTATCGCAGCTACCCGAAGGAGTAAAAGGATTTCGCTGACTAGTAAACCCAAACTTTGTTTTCACTCAAAACTAATTTGTACAAAATTCCGAATTCGTAGCTAAAAGATTACTTGAGTTATTGTGAGTTTTGTAAATTAAGTGAATACATTTTGACAGGATATTTGTATGGCAGCTACACGAAGGACTAACCGGATTTTCTTCATAATCATATATTTAGCTCAAACTATTGGAAAAATAACACGTACAAAATTTCAATGTCGTAGCTTAAACCCTTCTGAAGTTATCGACCAATATTCTTGAACACGTGTTTTAAGGACATTTTGTATGGCAGCTACCCGAAGGAGTAGGACGATTTTGCCCGTTAACGAACTTAGCCTTACAAATTCAACCAAACATCCAGATTCAAAATTTCAAGATCCTAGGTGAAGGGGTTCTTGAGTTATCGTGTTCACGGACAGACAGACGGACGGACGGACGGACGGACGGACGGACGGACGGACGGACGGACGGACGGACGGACGGACGGACGGACGGACGGACGGACGGACGGACGGACGTCAGGCGGATTTGAGGTTTTTGGCCACAAATAAACAAAAAATAATATATAACTTTTTTTCGTCCGAGGCGTGGTTCTATGCGTTACAAACTTTTGGGCTGGATTAAACTTATAATACTCTATATGATTTCATCTAGAGTATAAAAATATACCAACAGTCTGGGCGAAATATTACTATTATTCGGGTCAAAGTTCGGAAAGCGGTTAAAATGGGTCCGCTATAGAATGCTTACGCCACTGTTAAACATAACATAATTGGGTCATACCTTGGAATTTCGTCAAAGTCGGAGTATAATATCACTTATTTCAAGATTAGGGTTTTTTTAGAAAGTTAATTTTGTCTTTAGAATAAAATATATAAAGCATAGATTTTTTGCCGATTGAACGTATAAAAAGTCCTTTTAGACGACTAAAATTTCGGCACACTATTTATATTAAAAGCCTATAGAAGTAAGAACCAATTTGCTGCCTCATCAGATTATACATAGACAAACCTATTACATTCACTTGGGGGTTGAAATTCGAAGAATTTTAAAATATTTACATCAGAAGAAACTTGATATCTCATTAGACACTAGAGATTTTGCGAAATTTGTGAAAACGGAAGCATCCCCTTCACGCCACTTTGGGGGTTGAATTTCGAAAAATGGTGAATTGATATTTAAGCCATTATATGAAATTCCGGTAGAAGTTATAACCAAACCACAAGTAATAACCAATTTTGTAACCCTCTTACCCCCCCCCCCCCCTTGGCTGTATATCTAAAAATCCTGAAAATAATTTTTGGACGATTTTTCTACTTGGAAAGGATTTTTCCGAGGAAATAAAAATGAATTCGATATCTCATCAGATCTAAGAGGTATGTTGGAATTCATTACGATATATGCAACCCCCTTGAGGGTTTAATATTTAAAAAATCGTGTAATCAGGTTGTAGGCTATTTTATGTATAAGAGTCCGTGGAAGTAAAAACCAAACTGATATCTCATCAAACCAGTGGCGGGTCGCCACATGAGGCTAGTGAGGCTGAGCCTCATCATTTTACAGAGGAAAAAGTCATCAATTTACTAGTGATTTTTTGTTTTGGATGTGTTACTTAATGACTTTCCGCAGTATACCCACGTCCTTACTCATATAGTTTTAGTCCGACAAAGTCATGTTTTAATATTCCAATTCAGTCTCACCTGCTAAGAAAGGCACGAGCCGCCACTGCATCAAACCTTAGGAACTTGTTGAAAACTGTGAAAAATTATGCAACCCTCTTACAACCCCTTAGGATTGAATATCCAAAAATGCTAAAATTAACTGTTTGGCGATTATATAGGAAGCCTTAGTTAGCAAAAATTGATTCTATTTCTCATTAGATCTTAGATGTATGTAGGTTTTTGTGAAAATGTATGCAACCTCTTTACACCACCTTGGGGTTGGATATGATAAAATTCTAAAATAACTTTTTTGGCAATTATATAAAAGCTCTGTAGAAGTTTAAGCCAATTTGATATCTCATCAAACCTAAGAGATATGGCGAAATTTGTAAAAACATATCCAACCACCATACACCCACTTGGGGCTTGAATATTCACAAATCCTGAAATTATTTTTAAGATAAATATAAAAAAAAACCTGAGGAAGTAAATACCAATTCGAAATATTATCACTCCTAAGAGACATGACGGAATTCCTGAAAACGTGTTTAACCCTTTTATATCTTCTTAGTGGTTGAAAAGGAAAAAAGTCTTGAAAATGGGTTTTAGGCGTAGTAATCAAAGCACGAGGAAGTAAAAAGTTATTCGATATCTAATCAGACCTGGATGATATAGCTGAATTCGGAAAATATATAGAACCCTTTTAAACAAATTAAATTTAATTGCTCAAAAAGTTTGGGAGCTACGAGCCCTCAAACGTTTTTGCGGATGGCGAACAGAAGGACTAAAATTTTTGTTCGCTTTTCGCCACCAAAAAAGCGAACAAAAATTTTAGTCCTTCTGTTCGCCATCCGCAAAAACGTTTGAGGGCTCGTAGCTACCAAACTTTTTGAGCAATTAACTCATGAAACGTAAAAAAAATTCAGGCCATCAAATTTTTTTTCTAAAAATCGATAACAATACTTTATCATTACTAAGGTAAATGTCCCAATACCCGACCACGTAAGCATTGCTTTCATATTCAATAACGAAATATCCATTTCTATACTAACTTGATTTTCACGATCGTTGTTTTCAGTCAAAGTCGATATATTATTCTGCAAATACAATTGTTTTTCACAACACACGATCATTATTTTAGAAGATATTCGAAAAAACGTTAATCGATGTACTTGTACGTCGTTGCGACCACATGATTGACCCGTTGTCCCGATTTGCGACCACTCGTTTGTCCCGATTTGCGACCAGTCGCAATCTGGTACTTGATTTGCCAGTCCCATTGTGCGACCAATATTCATCTTATCGATATATATTCAATAAACTATAATAGCAACTGATTATAAATAATAGAAGACAGCATTCTACAATTGAATATATATTTATTTATAATATTCAATCGGTCATAAGAACTTTACATTGCTGCAGAAAAACTTTGCTTTTTTCAAAAAAATTATAGTTTTAAAATGGCAACTGAATTTTGATTTTCAAAATGACTCCAATGAAGTGAAATTGGGGATAATATATAGAATGAATCGAATATAATTTTGATGAAAGAATTTTTGAACGAGTAAACATAGAAATTGAGACTCAAGAAATTGTACAAGTACATTTACTTCTGTTTGTCTCTGATTCCCCATTCTTGATCTCTTACGGTGTCAAACTACAATACAAAAGCGAATCATTCACTAAAAATTTTTAGTTTCCAATCATCGAATTTCAATTGTTGTATAAAATTTTATTTTTTTGAGTAAAGAAAAAGGTAGCAATGAAATTATTTTGGTCGCTGATAGGGACAATTTGGTATGACCCAAAAGGCGACCGCTATTTGTACCCCCATTTAACCACGCACTCTTTTAAGACATTTATTTTACAGTTTAGAGGCTATGTCTTGAAAACTGATAATTAGGTTCTCAAAAAGGACATATGTTACACCATTAGCCGTAATTTTAATCTCAAGACATTTAGCTTACACTATAGTTGTAAAGACAATAATTTTTTCCCCGTCTGGTCTCTACAAAAATTGTATAATCTGTAAATATCTTATAGAATATGTAATAATTAAATAAATAAATAAATAAAAAAATACTTTATTATTAAAATAATGAAGTAAACTTGAAAAAAATTTGAAAACTCTTTCCATGCATTTACACGCAGAGTCTGTAGAATAGAAATTAATTCACTATTTCAGGAGACATAAATTATATGACGAAATTCGTGAAAATATATGCCCCCTTTCGTACGCCAATTGATATTTGAAATTCTTTTTATCTAAATTACATTTCTAGAAGAACTACTTATACTCACCAAAATTGAACTTTCTAGCATAAGTCGTTCTGAAAAATTGGCCAGTAACATACTACCCCTAAAATAAATTATATTTTTACAATGTGCCGCTACTAAACGACTTATACTATGTAAATTCCAAGTTTCAGCTATCCATCATTATGGGTACTCGATATACATATAAAAAATCTGCCAACAGTCTGGGCGCAACTTTATTATTTTATGGGAAGAAGTCCGAAACGTGTTTAATGATGAGATGCGGTGTAGGTTACTATGCGACTGACAACCTAAAAAATAACGTTCCAAATAGCCTCCTGGTTATTTCTTAGGTTGACAGTCGCATATTAACCTACACCGCATCTCATCATTAAACACGTTTCGGACTTCTACCCATAAAATAATAAAGTTGCGCCCAGACTGTTGGCAGATTTTTTTTATTTACTTACGTATTTTTTTATCAATAGAATAATTCATAGTAGTAAAAGCGAAATCGATCACATTAAACCTAAGAGATTTTCGGAATCAGTGAAAACTTGAACAATACGCCCAGATGGTTTAATAGGGCAAAATGCTTTCCCCGACTATGTTTAAAGCTTATAGAAGTAAAAGTGAATTCCAAATCCCAATATACCTAAGAAATATATCAGAACTCGTGAATATGTATACAACCACTAGGATATCGAAAAATTGTTCAGAGCATTTCTAGGCGCTTATATAAATAGCCCGCAGAAGTAAAATTGCTTTGATAGCTCGACATGTCTAAAAGTTTTTACGAAGTTTGTGAAAATGTGGATTCACGGACATTTTTTTTACTCAACCTGTGAACGCCAATAAAAATCTGAGCTTTTTTTTTGCTTTAATTACTCTAATAGCACATCTACATATACGTACTAAGTTACTACTTTCTAGCATAAGCCGTTTCTGAGATATATAAAACCACCCCTCTCCCCCGTACCTTGATAACCCTATCAAAAATTTTATTTTTCTAGGATGTCTTCATAGTGGCTCTATATAATCCTAAATTGTTAGCTTTCTATTCATATGGTTTTCGAGAAATAAAAATCAGAATTTTTTCCTTTCTACCCCCTTTCACCATCACCCCCTACACCCACACCACTAAAAAATTTTTCCCTACTAGAAATTTACCGACCCCAACTCCTGTAAAATTTTCAAGATCATATCTGATACGGTTTCTGAGATATAAAAATTACATTTTCTGAAAAATTGCTGTCTTTCCACTTTCGTGCTCCTCTTGTCATCCCATATGCAAAAACTAAATTTTATCTTCCCCGTATAATTGGTTCGGAAGATATTGTAATCTAAAGTTTTTCACCCCCCACCCCCACACCGTACCACCCCTCTTAAAAATTTAGCTCTTGTCTAATCTTGAAGTATCCTTAAGGACAACAACAAAGTTTCAATTTTCTGACATCAATTGTTCAGGAGATATCGATTTTAGAATGTTTCAATCCCGTCTTTCATGCTTTAAAGACTCATTGTTTTCCCCCCCCCACTTCCACACCCCTTAACCAATATCGACCATTTTGCAATTGAGTCCATTACCATAGTACTACATAAGTTCCAAGTTTCAGCCTCCTAGCATAAGTGGTTCCTGAGATCTGGAAACCAAAATTTTTCGTCTAAAACATTTCCCTCTCCTCTCCCCTTGTACCCCCACCCCTCGAAAATATACCAGTAGGGGTTCACCCAATCTACCCACCATAAAAATTTCAATTTAATAACTCAACGGGATTGGGAGCTACGCGTCTTCAAACGATTTTGCGTACGGCGGACGGCGGACGGCGGACGGCATACGGCGGACGGCGGACGGCGTACGGCGTACGGCGTCTACGGCGGACAGACGGACATTTTTTTTTTCCTTTTTTGGTGTTTACTAGTCCTAAAACGTGTAAATACAAAATTTCAGGGTAGCAAACTTTTTTGAAATTTCAGGTCGATCACAATACTTTATTATTAAAAAATAATAAAGTAAAATTGGAACTTTTCCACCCCTAAACACACACTCCAAACATTTTTTCTTGCTGGGAGTCTATTAGCCCAACTCCTCGTAAAAATCTTAATCTTAAACTGTTTTTGAGATATGAGACGTAATTTTTTAGAAATTTTTTTTATCCTCCACTTCAATGTTCCATCTCCCCCTTGAAAAATGTTATTTTCAGCAAACTTCAGTTGTCGACTTCTATACACAATCCATACTTAATTTCTCTAGCGCAAATGGTTTATGAGATATCGTATTCCAAAAATTTTCAACCCTCACCACACACGACACTGACCTCCTCAACATATTTTTTCCGATCTATTCTCCTAGTATACTTCCAAACAATCATTAAGTTTCAATTTCGTGACATTAACCGTTTGGAAATATGGATTTTAGAAAGTCTCGATCGCAGCTTTCGAGCATTTCGAACGCATTATTTTTACCCCCATTCACACACCCCTTTACTTATATTGACAATTGTTTGGTAAATAAGTCAACTATCAAAGCTCTATAAAAATTCCAAGTTTCAGCCTTCTATCATAAGCGGTTGCTGAAATCTAGAAACCAAAATGTTTCCTCTAAAACGCTCTACCGACCTGCCTCCTCACACCCCTTGCCTTCAAAAGGTGGCCACTAAAATAAAAAAAAATTTATTTAATTCTTCAAAGGGCTTGGGAGCTATGGGCACCCAAATAAATTTGCGTACGGCGGACGGCCGGCGTACAGACGGACTGAAATTTGTTTTTGCTTTTTTGGTGCCTAACTTATAGTCATGAAACAGGATTCAGGGTAGCAAATTTTTTTTTAAATCAATAACAATACTTTATCATTAAAATAATAAAGTAAAATTAAAATTGTTTACATCAAGAATAAAATCAACCAGTTCAGACAACATATATGTCTGCATTGTTATTAAATAAAGTTTCTATTCCAGTAAGTTAGAGTAATTTTGTTGATCTGCACATTACAGTGGAAGACACTTTGAACTGGTTTCTTACATGAATATTTGTACTTCATACTTGAACTATGCAGTATCAACTTCTATAACTACATCCGGGACAAATGCGAAATGCCTAAAAACGTTCATACTCTAAAGACCGACATAAATCTTCTTGTTTTCCTATCAAACGCCTGATACTTTCAATGTGAAGGCTTTTGATAGCTCATCAGAAAGGATCAACTCCTATACAAGTTTCATAAAACATACCATTCATGACGTATTCAAAGTGAATTTTACTAGCAACTTTCATTTTGCTGCAGCTTATCTTCATCATTAAGTTGGCAAAAGCTACTCATCCGGATCTAATATCCTTATCCCTGTATTACACTCAATTTAATCACATTGTAATATTGTCGAATATGTTATTAAGTAGAGCGATAATAAATCATCTTTGATACATATCAAATTTTATATATTCTTCTATTCGTTCACTACAATTTTTGTGAACTAATAAAAACTGAGCTCTCGATGTGTCAATCGGTAGTTCTTAGTACACTTGTTCTAAATCTACAAAAATCTGGTGCACGTCATGTTGAACAGTACTAGGAGCAAATTGTAAATGAGTCCGTAGTTTACCTACCCTTCATATTGTGACTAAAACTATTCTGTCGAAAAGTGTACAATATTTTGGAATATATGAACTCGATAGTGTGAATTTACCAGCCACTTTCCGGGTTGATGAAAACTTGGAAAATTTTTGCATTCCTAATGATTTATGATGCAAAATTCAATTTAAATAAACAGCATAGTATGATGTCTTGCCTACTACTTGAAACGATAATTGAATATGTCTCAGCTTAATTCCACTGTCGTTTAAATTTGCTGTTTTGTTATTTTTTTAATTGTTCAAAACATGTCAAGACATTTTAACGGCCGAAGTAATGCCAATGTCAATGACTGTCGTTTATTGGCAAAGTTAAAGGCCATTACAAAGATCAATTTAGATCCAATGCAATTCTATGGTCGACTATTGAATTGTCATACAAGAATTAACCAGATGGCATAGGAATTATTAATAAAGTTTAAGTGAATTTTTAATTAACTATAGAAAAGATCGGTTGTTTTTGTGGGTTAATAACAAAAGTACGCCTAACAGAAATGGATTAGGAAAAGTGAGATCATTGAATAAAAGTTTAAAACAAATAAACATATCGCATTCTGATAAAATACTGAGCTCCGATTTATATCGTTGAAAAGAAAAGGAAAACATCTCCCGTTTAAATTCCGTATCTGAAACTGTAGGTAAAACACCGAATGTGAAATGCGTTACAATGTTTTGGGCTGCATTAGACTTATAAAGTATAAAAATTCTTTATAATGAAGCAGCAAAAACTTTGGGTCACTAAGTAGGAATACTATCTCAATCGAGTTTCCATATTACAAAAAATCGTTTTTAATTATTTATTGAATTAAAGCAATTATTGTTATTTGTTTATTAATTTAATTTAAAATTAGCTTCTATGGTAGCTTCACCATGAAAAATTTTATTCTCCAAGATAAATATGTATCTAAGAAATGTAAGAAATTTTTGTTGTTTTTCGGCGTCGGAAGGGAAAAAATCCTCAGCAATACCATCAGCTGTAAGGTTGCTTAGTGGGCATGATAAACCCTCTGATGAGTCTCTGCCATCCGATGACGAAACAGCTCCTTCGGACCTAGTCCAACACAATTTTAAAAACTGGCTTCTCCAGTAAAGGTTTTTCAACTGTCATGTCCTCAATGGCAGTAGCCAGGACAGCGATTGATCCCAGTCGGGCTCTCGTGTTGGTGTTTCTCACCAGAAACTCCTCTGACGACGAAAAACAACTAATAAATTCTTAATTATATTAATATTTCTTATGATCGTAGTTATAGTTCTCACAACCATGTGGTCTAATTGTTAAAATCATTTTTATGGCTCACTTAATCAAAATATATTTACGATAACTTTATTCGTACGATCCTGCATGTTCATCATAACATAAGTTAAGTCAATAGAACCAAAACTGTAGTTGCCTTAACCATACCACAAGTTTTCACAACCTTTAATTTTGTTTGATTCAACCAAAACATATTTCGTAGAAATATAACTATAGTTGTGATAATAAAATTGTAGATATTCTATGATTGATGTGATCACACTATGTTTAGAGCAACAAAGTAGTAAAGTTAGTAAAACCACAACATTCGATACCAGAAATATTTTACATCCTGTACCGTGGTTGACGCATAGTTCAACCATAGTAAGGTTCTCTAAGAATATATTATGGTTACCATAATCACATTTTTTCTTTGAGTTTAATAATATATTCGGTATTCTCTAGTTATGCCTTTTTGGGATCTACTAGAAGTAAAAGTAAAAAATACTAAATATGATGGTACCAATTTTTTTAATATCAGGTGGATTACAATACTTTATAATTAAAAGGTAATAAAAAAATCTGCCAACAGTTTGGGCGCAACTTAATTATTTTTTGGGTAGAAGTCCGGAACGCGTTTAATGCTGAGATGTGATGTAGGTTACTATGTGACTGGGTCTCGCTAGAATACTTACCGCGCAGCCACAAATAACATATGAATTACGTAAATGGGTTGGTTTTTCTTGATTTGGTTTTGGGCCATTACATAAAATCGGAAATGCGTTTGTAGGCGATTGTGTGAAAAGTTTGTGTAAGTGAAAACCAATTTGATATCTCATCAGGTTTCTAAGAAATATGTGGAAAGCCTTACGTCGCTGACGTAATCCTGAAATCAACTTTTTGATAATTATGTAGGAAACCTTAGGACGTAAAAAAAAATTCTGAAATGAGTTTGTAGATAAATATAAAGAAAGACCGAGGAAGTGAAAACCAATTCGACGTCTTACTACTCCGAAGAGATATGGCGGAATTCGTGGAAACGAGTTCAACCCGTTTAAACCCTCTTAGGGGTTGAAAAAGGAAAAAAACTTTTAAACAGTCGATTATAAAATAAGCCCGTAGAAGTGAAAAGTTATTCAATATCTAATCAGACCTGAGTGATACGGCTGAATTCGTTAAAACGTATACAACCATTTTACACCCCTGAAAACTCTTTCTGGGTATTGATGTAAGGAAATTTGTATAAAAATATGCATTAAATGCGGCTTACATTCGATTCCCATTCGCGGCACATGCGATTATTAAAAACTTTGGGAAACTGCTTTATCTACATGCTTTAAAAACGTCTTTCCGTGTATTTGAAAATATATTTTAAGGCAGAAAAATGTCCAAAATTCTAATACTGTAAATATGAAAGATGAACCATCTCAAATTTCGCTTTATTTATTGTAAATTACTTTCTGAAAAAAGTTTTAAATCCCGACTATTTCATTGCGGATTCCAACTGTCAAATTTTCGAGAGTTCGCGCGTTTTCCATAGTTTAAAATTGGGTGAATCGCAGTTCACTGTTCCGCCGGCAGGTTCCAGAATAAGGGTGAATATTTTTCCAACACGCGACTACTTTAGCACTATTTAAATACCAAGTTTCAGCTTTTCATGATTAAAGGTTCTCGAGATATAGAGATCAGACCTTTTTTCTTTTCACCCTCCCACACCCTCACCCACTAAACCCAGATCCTCAAAATTGGTTTCCTACTATGGGTCTATCAGGCCTACCTCTCATAAAAATTCTAAAAATTCTATCTTGAACTGTTCTTGAGATATGAGCCGTGATTTTTTTGAAAAATTCGTATCCCCCCCCCCCCTTCCATGCCCTACCACGCCCTTAAAAAATTTACATAATTTCTATATAATTTATTTAATTAAACTTCATTTGTTGACTTGTATACACATACCCAATTTTATTTTTCTAGCGTAATTGGCTCGTGAGATATCGTAGTATAAAGTTTTTCACCCCACCCCCGCACACCAATTACCCTCCTCAAAATTTTATTTGTCATATTTTCTCCTAGTATACCTACACACAATCATGAAGTTTCAATGTTGTGGCTTTAACTTTGTATCCATATCCATCTGTTCCATATCTTGATTGTCTCCATCTCAGCTTTTTAGCGTTTCGGACGCATTATTCTTACCCTCCCACACCCCTTCACCAATTTCAAATATTTTGCAAATGGGTCCACTATCGAAGTTCTATATAAATTTCAAGTTTCAGCCGCCTATCGTAAGCGGTTGCTGAGATCTAAAAACCAAAATTGTTCCTCTAAAATACTTCCCCCACGTCCGACCTCACACCCCCACCACTCAAAAGGTGGCCACTTGAAGGGGTTCACTCAGTCTAACAATTAAAAAACATACTGCAGTCACGATCGGCTGCAAGCCAATCGTATAATACTCTAGATGAATGCTGAACTGCGATTTATATTGTAGTTGGGGATAAAGTAAAATTACTTCTGTGCATATTGCATGTCCTTTATTAAGGACTCCCATTAGATTGCTACTCAAAACTAAAAGACAATATTCAGTGTTTAATTTCATATCTTGAACTGGGTAAGTCATCGAAAAAAATGTCCTTTTTGAAGGACTTTCACATGGGAGGTTCAGGAAGGACTCTCTCGATTTCTTACATATTTATCCTTTTCCTTGGAACCATTTAAAAATGAACCTGTACAAAATTTTCAAATTCGTAGCTTGAAGCGTTCAAGAGTTATCGAAAAATATTGTTGAGCACGTGTCTTAAAGACATTTTATATGGCAGCTACCAGAAGGAGTAAAAGGATTTCGCTGATTAGTAAACTCGAACTTCGTTTTTACTCAAAACTAACTTGTACAAAATTTTCAATTCATAGCTAAAAGATTACTTGAGTTTTAGTAAGTTCCGTAAATTAAGTGAAGACGTTTTGACAGGATATTTGTATGGCAGCTACACGAAGGACTAACAGGATTTTCTTCATAATCATATATTTAGCTCCAACTATTGAAAAAATAACACATACAAAATTTCAATGTCGTAGCTTAAACCCTTCTGAAGTTATCGACCAATATTCTTAAACACGTATTTTAAGGACATTTTGTATGGCAGCTACCCGAAGGAGTAGGACGATTTTGCCCGTTAACAAAATTAACCTTACAAATTCTACCAAACATCCAGATTCAAAATTTCAAGATCCTAGGTGAAGGCGCTCTTGAGTTATCGTGTTCACGGACAGACGGACGGACGGACGTCAAGCGGATTGGGGGTTTTTGGCCACAAATAAACAAAAAATAATATATAACTTTTTTACGTCCGAGGCTTTGTTCTATGCGTTACAAACTTTTGGGCTGGATTAAACTTATAATACTCTATATGATTTCATCTAGAGTATAAAAATAGCTCAAAGGGTTTGAGAGCTATAAGCCCTAAAACATTTTGCGTTCGGCCAACGGCGCCGGCGTACAGACGGAGTGAATTTTTTTTTGCTTTTTTGGTATTTATTAGTCATGAAACGGGGGAAAAAAAATTTTCTGGATACAAAATTTTTTTTTTAAATCGATAACAATACTTTATTATTAAAATAATAAAGTAATAAATTAACTGAATTTAATGCGTGGATCTTTGTTCTTGTCGAGTTCAGCTTATAGCGATTTTGATTTGAAAAATTTAACTTTGAATATTTTGGTTTTTCGTTTAGTTCGAGGATTTTGACTATTTTGGTTTCGAGATTTTGACCCAACCCCTAAAATAACAATAATAGACAAATCCTCAAATCTTTCGTAGGGGCACATAGTTTACTTACCTTTTACATAGGGATGGCAGAACACCCACCCTACGAGACAGCATTCTTTCAAAGTGACAAACAAAAAACATATTTAAGACTTAACAGGTCGAACTTAGAAATACCGAAATGATGACTTCAAATTAATTCTGTATATATCCCCAATATTTTTAACAATCCTACTCACTTCTTTATCTGTAATTGATGTGTGATGGAGCTGTAGATAGTGACACATTTTAATTGAAATCGCTCATTAATAAAATGACTAGGTCAGTAAAGTTAGAGTCAATTTAATGTAGTGTTGTTAGCCCGAATAGGTCAGTAATGGTTCAGCTGGTAGACTTATTAATGAATGCATGAAAATGAAAATTGATTGAGAATGTTCTTCCAATTGACACAAAATTTTAAACTTATTTTAGTCGTGTGAAACAAATTATACGAAATTGAGTGGAAAACTACCACTTATTTCAATCATGTTTTGATTAAATAAGAAAAATTTAATAAAAATTACAAAATTAATTTTAAATCTTTAGTTAAAAAAATAATTTATGATAATATACTCTCCTAATATGTCTTCAAACAATCACCAAGTTTCAACCCTGTGGAATGAAACGTTCAAAGGATATAGATTTTAAAATGTCACGAACCCACCTTTCGAGTGTTAATCTCCCCCCATAATCTAGGGGTGTGAGGGTGTGGGTGTACGGGGGAGGGTGAAAAATAAAAGATAGACAGCTGTAACTTGGTATTTAGATGGAGCTAAAGTGTTAGCATGTTGTAAGAATATAATTTTTAATAGGGGTAATATGGTACTGGGGGTTTGGGTGTATTTTTCCTATCCCTAGAACCGCTTATGCTGGAATGTTGAAATTTAGTGAGTATATGTAGATCTTCTACAAAAGTAGTTCATATAAAAAAAAATTCAAATAACCATTGGCGTACGGAAAAAAATTATCAGTGAAAATGAGATGCATATATTTTCACGAATTTCGTCATATCTCATAGGCCTTCTGAAATATTGAAATAATTTTTATTCTACGGATTTTTGACATAAATGCGTAGAAATTGTTTTCGGGATTTTTGAAATTGGACTCCCCGTAGGAGTCGAATTTCAAAAAAGAATTTTTATATATATTCTCTCGAATTCATCTATATGCCATGTACGAAAAGCAGAACGGCACAGCACAGGCTTAGAAATGGTGCCAGAGTTGCCAGTACTCGCTCATGTTTCGAGTCCAGTATGTGGCCTATACCAAATCATTGCCGAGCCAATATCGATCGCACCGGTCCTACTCTTGGTGAAACTCTGGCCAGATACTGGGCGTCAGTAAAAAAAAGAAACGAAAATAAAATTATTGTGGGTGTAAGAGGGTTGAATATGTTTTCGTAATTTTCACCAAATCTCTTAGGTTTGATGAGCTATCAAATTAGCTTCAACTTCTACAGAGTTTTGATATGACCCAATTACGTTTTTTATCAACTTTAGGCGCTTCCCGAACTTTGATTTGATTTTACTTTATTATTTCAATAATACAGTATTGTGATCGATTTTTAAAAATAAAATTTGCTACTCTGAAAATATTTTTTTTCACGTTTCATGACTAGTACACAGGAAAAAAGCAAAAAAATTATTCAGTCCGTCTGTCCGCCGTGCGCCGTACGCCGTACGTCGACCGGTGTACGCAAAATTGTTTGAAGGCTCGTAGAACCCGAACCCTTTGAGCTATTTAGTTGAATTTTTGTTCGTGGGTAGAGTGGGTAGGCCCCCTGAAGTGACCAAATTCTAAGAGGTCGGGGTGTAAAGGGGGAGGTGAGGGAAGCGTTTTAGACGAAAAATCTTGCTTTCTAGATCTCAGCAATCGCTGATACTACGAAGCTGAAACTTGGAATTTATATAGAGCTTTGATAGTGGAGCTATTTGCAAAAAAAATTTCCAATATAGGCGAAGAGATGTAGGAGTGGGGGAATAATAACGCGTCTGAAACGCTCGAAAGCCGAGATCGACACATTCTAAAATACATATCTCCTAAACGGTTAATGTAGCGAAATTTAAACTTAATAAATATCTGTAGGTTACTAGGAGAATAGATCGGAAACAAACTTTTGAGTGGGGGCACTGGCGTGCGGAAGTGGGGGGCTAAAAACTTAAAATTACGATATCTCACGAACCGGTTTCTGTATTAAGATTGACAAATAAAGTTTGATGAAAGTAAAATTTTTTAAGTGGGTGGTGGAAAAATATTAACAGTGGAAATGGAATGCATATATTTTCACGATTTTCGTAATATCTATTAGGTCTTCCCAAATGTTGAATTCATTTTTATTGTACGGATTCTTCATATATATATATACCTAGAATGTGTTTTCAGGATTTTTGAAATTCTACCCCTAAGAGGGTGTAAAGGAGTTGCATACTTTTCACGAATTCTGCCGTATCCCCAAGATTTGATCAGATATCGAATATCTTTTCACTTTCATGGGCTTGCGTAATAATCACCTAAAACTTGTTTTTAAGTTTTTTCGTTTTTCAGCACCTAAAAAGGTTGAACACGTTTTCACGAATTCCATCATATATTTTAGAAGTGATAAGAAATTGAATTGGTTTTTACTTTCTCGTGCTGTCTTCATATTTATTTATTAACTCCTTTCATGATTTTTGGATATTCAACCCCTAAGTGGATGTAAGAAGGTGACATATGTTTTCACGGATTCTTACATATTGCTTAGATCTGATGATATATCGAAATAATTTTTACTTCCTAAGGTTTCCTATATAACCGCCAAAAAGTCAATTCCAGTATTTTTAGATATTCAATCCTAAAGAGTGTAAGGGGGTTGTATGCTTTTCAAAGCTTCGACATATTTCTTAGGATTGATGGGATATTAGATCGTCTTTCACTTCCACAGACTTTTTATATAATCGCCTACAAACCCATTTCTCAAATTTTCGATTTTCAACCCCCAAGGGTTTGCATATGTTTTCACAATTGTTGCCATCCCTTAGTTCTGATGAGATATAAAATTGGTTATTACGGCATTTGATGTAATGACCTCAAAACCAATTTCTCGATTTTTCGAATTTCAAGAACCAAGGGGGTGTGAAGGGTTTGCTTACGTTTTCACAAATTTTTCAAAATCACTCGTGTCTCATGAGATATCAAGTTGCTTCTAATGAAATCGTCTAAAAACCTGTTTCACAATTTTTTCGAAATTATTCAAACCTCAAGTGGATGTAATGGGTTTGTATTCGTTTTAACAATTCATCATATCTCTTAAGTCTGATAAGGCAACAAATTCTTTTTTACTTCTACGGGCTTTTAGTGTACATAATATACCGAAATTCGAATGTCTACACGGGCTTTTTCAATGTTTAATCGGCTGAAAATCTCTATTTTAAATATTTTTATTTTAAGAACAAAATTAACTTTCCAAGAAACCTAATAATCTCGAAACAACTCATGATATACTCCGACTTTGAGCGCTCTTGAACTTTGACCCGAAAAGTTTCGCCCAGACCATTGGCAGATTTTTTTTTTATTAAAATAGTAAAGTAAAATGAATTTGCCAATCGAAATAATGTTTTTGTCCCGCCAACACCGCCGCTGAAAGTTCTATTGTAATACCAATGAATTATGTTTATCTCATTATATTTCAAGTCAATATTTTATTATTAAAATAATAAAACTAAAATGTTATATTATCGTGCAATACATATATTCACTAGTGCAAATTTTAAACAATTGTAATCTCGACATTTGACCTCCTCAACCGATTAAATTATTTGTTAATGAAATTTTTTTTACAAGAAAAAACATGAATATAGTTATCCAGCTTATAGATTAAATGTTTTAAAAGAGTCATAATAATATGAGAAGTAAAAATTATAATAATGTTATCACCAGTTCTTTCAATAATATTTTGTATAACGAAACTCATCTGCAGGCGCAAATTGCAAAAAATAACATTTCATTTATCTTTTGCATTAAACCAGAGTATAACTGGTGTTAGCGAGACTAAACGGGTGAAACAAAGTTTTTAATTCAATGTGTTCAATTGAAGACAAAAAACACTTACGATTAACATCTTAGTATAAAAAAATTGCTCTATTTCGATTAACAAACGTTAAAACGGTCGATTACGTAACTCATAGATTCAGACTTGTTGCAAACGCATACTAGATAACGCATAAAATCGCACTTAAACCACTTAAATGAATAGCCAGAGCCGCAGTGCTAACTATCGTTTTTAAATTTGACCCATTTTTTCAAAAAATATTAATAGTAACCAATAATTCATTGCATTGCATTTTGTAATGCGCCATTTCATTTCCATATTCACAAATAATTAGACTATGTGATTTTAAAAGTTTTACTGTGGTTTCAATAAATTACTAAAAAAAAATTCAAATACAAATCAGCAACCACTCAGTCATATTACAGATTTTTCAATTCAGTGTGAGAAATGAGCAACAGAGATTATTTAATCACCCACTTCAGAAGTATGACTTTGTTTAAACAAGTCACAATCTTCAGAAGAAAAACAAAATCATCAAAAGTCATACGTTGAATCAACTGCATCTTTGAATGGTCGAAATATATTTTACTCGTAAAGAAAAGTGCTGAAATTATTTAATGTTGTAAGTCCAACAATACACAGAATAAATAACAATTTTTTAAAAAAAAAAATTCCCATATTTATTTAAAAATTTATCAACATTATGATCATAGACGTATGCTTGCTATAAATTTTCGCTACATACCAATTTTGGCATAATTAGCGTGCTAAAGTGTGATATTTATCAAGTAAATTAAATGGCATTAAGACAATTAGTATGATTATCCCAACTACGGTAAATGTAATAAATTTAATTGACTTCAATCTGTTTGATGACATATTTGGTTAATGTGTGTAGAATAAATGTACTACAATGAATCTAAGAATAACGCAGGCTATTAATACGTGCCTGTTATGAAGAAAGTTGTAATTCTAGGGTAGTCTAAATCAAAATTCATTGTTGATTTCAATATCATTCAGTAAGTAGAACCATTTTATTTAATTATTTCAATAATACAGTATTGTGATCGATATTAAAAAAAAAATTGCTGCCTTGAAAAATTTTCTTTTCACGTTGCATGACTATAGTAGCTACCAAAAAAGCAAAAAAAAAATTCAGTCCGAGCGTACGAAACGGGGGCAAAAAAATTATCAGTGAAAATGGGATGCATATATATTTACGATTTTTGTCATATCTCTTAGGTCTTCTTCAATATTGAATTAATTTTTATTCTGCGAATTCTTCACATAAATGCCTAGAAAGTGTATACCATAAGACCTGTCTAAAACGGAATGCGTGGTACCCAACTTTTCGTTCCGTTTTAGAAGGTTTCCACTTTATACAGTTTTTCATTTTCAGAAACTTAATATTTTCACATTTTTCTAGAAAATTTTCTCGAAAAGAGCAATTTTAGCAAGGATCCCTAAAAATGCCTGTACGAGAAATTTTTTTTCAGAAACTTGATATTTTCACCCTTGCTAAAAATGACTGAAATTAAAAGCATTTTTCCGTATTTCACTTGTAGTCAGTCATACTCTTATTCATTCATTTCACATATCAACTATTTTCCGTTTTGTGCGAAAAATTTCATTCCGCGAATTAGGTTCCGTTTCCGCGTTAGACAGGTTTCCGGTTTATACAGGGTATTTTGCATTGGAAAATGCTCCGTTCCCAGTTTCTTTTTCCGTTGTGGCAGGTTTCTGTTTTATAGATGGTCCATTTTATAAAGGTTTTACTGTATAGGTTTCTTTGAAATTCGACCCCGAAGGGGGTGTAACGCGGTTGAATACATTTTAACGAATTCAGCCATATCCCTCAGGTCTGATTAGATATTGAATAACCATTTACTTCCACAGGCTTGTTTAATAATCGCCTTAAACCAGTTTTCAAAATTTTTTCTTTTCAACTCCTTTGAGGGTATAAAAGGGTTGAAAACGTTTTCACGAATTTCTTCACATCTCTTAGAAGTGATAAGACTTCGCATTAGTTTGTTCCTGCTCGATCTTTTTTTATATTTATCTAAAAACACCTTCCAGGATTTTTTGATATTCAACCCCGAGTGGATGTAAAGGGGTTGTATACGTTTTCACAATTTTCGCCATATCTCTTAGGTTTGACGAGATATTAAATTGACTATAGTTTAAGCAGCGTTTATATATAATAGCCCACAAACCAATTTTACGCTTTTCTGATATCCAAGCTCCAAGGTCGTATGACGGGTTGCCTCCATTTCCAGAAATTCCTACATATTTCTTAAATCTGATGAGATATCGAATTGATTTTAAATTTCTAAGGCTGCCTATACAATCGCCAAAAAGTTAATTTATGGAGTTTTATATATTCAAACAACCCCGTAGGTTGCATAAAAAAATTTTCAGGATGTTTTGCTATTCCATTCTTAAGAGGATGTAAAAGGGTTGTATACATTTTTACAAATTCTGTAATATTTCACAGGCCTGATAAAATATGAAAATTGTTTTTTCTTCCTCGGCCCTACTCTATAATCTATTAAAACATGATTTTAGGAATTTTTGATATTTAACCCAAAAGAGGATATAAAAGAATAAAATATATTTGTATTAATTTATATCAATAAATTGGTTTCTTACTTCAACAAATTTTTATACTCTAGATGAAATCATATAGAGTATTATAAGTTTAATCCAGCCCAAAAGTTTGTAACGCATAGAACCAAGCCTCGGACGAAAAAAAGTTATATATTATTTTTTGTTTATTTGTGCCCAAAAACCTCAAATCCGCCTGACGTCCGTCCGTCCGTCCGTCCGTCCGTCCGTCCGTCCGTCCGTCCGTCCGTCCGTCCGTCCGTCCGTCCGTCCGTCCGTCCGTCCGTCTGTCCGTGAACACGATAACTCAAGAACGCCTTCACCTAGGATCTTGAAATTTTGAATCTGGATGTTTGGTTGAATTTGTAAGGCTAAGTTCGTTAACGGGCAAAATCGTCCTACTCCTTCGGGTAGCTGCCATACAAAATGTCCTTAAAACACGTGTTCAAGAATATTGACCAATAACTTCGTAACGCCTAAAGCTACGACTTTGAAATTGTGTAAGTATTACTTTTTTAATAGTTGGAGCTAAATATAGGATTATGAAGAAAATCCTGTTAGTCCTTCGTGTAGCTGCCATACAAATATCCTGTCCAAATGTATTCACTTAATTTACGAAACTCACTATAACTCAAGTAATCTTTTAGCTACAAATTCGGAATTTTGTACAAGTTAGTTTTGAGTGAAAAGGAAGTTTGAGTTTACTAATCAGCGAAATCCTTTTACTCCTTCTGGTAGCTGCCATACAAAATATCCTTAAAACACGTGTTCAAGAATATTGGTCGATAACTTGAGAAGGGTTTAAGCTACGACATTGAAATTTTGTATGTGTTATTTTTCCAATAGTTGGAGTTAAATATATGATTATGAAGAAAATCCTGTTGGTCCTTCGTGTAGCTGCCATACAAATATCCTGTCAAAATGTATTCACTTAATTTACGAAACTCACTATAACTCAAGTAATCTTTTAGCTACGAATTCGGAATTTTAAACAAGCTAGTTTTGAGTAAAAAGGAAGTTCGAGTTAACTAATCAGCGAAATTCTTTTACTCCTTCGGGTAGCTGCCATACAAAATGTCCTTAAAACACGTGTTCAAGAATATTACCGATAACTTCAGGAGGGTTTAAGCTACGTCTTTGAAATTATGTATGTGTTATTTTTCCAATAGTTGGAGCTTAATGTATGATTATGAAAAAAATCCTGTTGGTCCTTCGTGTAGCTGCCATACAAATATCCTGTCAAATAGTCTTCACTTAATTTACGGAACTCACTATAGCTCAAGTATTCTTTTAGCTATGAACTCTAAATTTTGTACAAATTAGTTTTGAGTAAAAACGAAGTTTGAGTTTAATAATCAGCGAAATCCTTTTACTCCTTCTGGTAGCTGCCATACAAAATATCCTTAAGACACGTGTTCAACAATATTTTTCGATAACTTTTGAACGCTTCAAGCTACGAATTTCAAATTTTGTACACGTTCATTTTTAAATGGTTCCAAGGAAAAGGATAAATATGTAAGAAATCGAGTGAGTCCTTCCTGCACCTTCCATGTGAAAGTCCTTCAAAAAGGACTTTTTTTTCGATGACTTACCTAGTTCAGGATATGAAATTAAACACTGAATATTGTCTTTTATGTTTGAATAGCAATCTAATGGCAGTCCTTAATAAAGGACATACAACATGCACACACGTAATTCTACTTTATCCCCAACTACAATATAAATCGGAGTTCAGTATTCATCTAGAGTATTATACGATTGGCTTGCAGCCGATCGTGACTGCAGTATGTTTTAATGTCTGCAAACGCCTAAAAACACGTTTCACGATGTTTATACTCTAGATGAAATCATACAGAGTATTATAAGTTTAATCCAGCCCAAAAGTTTGTAACGCATAGAATCAAGCCTCGGACGAAGAAAAGTTATATATTATTTTTTGTTTATTTGTGCCCAAAAACCTCAAATCCGCTTAACGTCCGTCCGTCCGTCCGTCCGTCCGTCCGTCTGTCCGTGAACACGATAACTCAAGAACGCCTTCACCTAGGATCGTGAAATTTTGAATCTGGCTGTTTGGTTGAATTTGTAAGGTTAAGTTCGTTAACGGGCAAAATCGTCCTACTCCTTCGGGTAGCTGCCATACAAAATGTCCTTAAAACACGTGTTCAAGAATATTGGTCGATAACTTCAGAAGGGTTTAAGCTACGACATTGAAATTTTGTAGGTGTTTTTTTTCCAATGGTTGGAGCTAAATATATGATTATGAAGAAAATCCTGTTAGTCCTTCGTGTAGCTGCCATACAAATATCCTGTCAAAATGTATTCACTTAATTTACGAAACTCACTATAACTCAAGTAATCTTTTAGCTACGAATTCGGAATTTTGTACAAATTAGTTTTGAGTAAAAAGAAAGTTTGGCTTTACTAGTCAGCGAAATCCTATTACTCCTTCGGGTAGCTGCCATACAAATACCCTGTCAAAACGTCTTCACTTAATTTACGGAACTTACTATAACTCAAGTAATCTTTTAGCTATGAATTGGAAATTTTGTACAAATTAGTTTTGAGTAAAAACTAGGTTTGAGTTTACTAATCAGCGAAATCCTTTTACTCATTCTGGTACCTGCCATACAAAATGTCCTTAAGACACGTGTTCAACAATATTTTTCGATAACTTTTGAACGCTTCAAGCTACGAATTTGAAATTTTGTACACGTTCATTTTTAAATGGTTCCAAAGAAAAGGATAAATATGTAAGAAATCGAGACAGTCCTTTCTGCACCTCCCATGTGAAAGTCCTTCAAAAAGGACATTTTTTCGATGACTTACCCAGTTCAAGATATGAAATTAAACACTGAATATTGCCTTTTAGGTTTGAGTAGCAATATAATGGGAGTCCTTAATAAAGGACATACGACATCCACACACGTAATTCTACTATATCCCCAACTACAATATAAATCGGAGTTCAGTATTCATCTAGAGTATTATACGATTGGCTTGCAGCCGATCGTGACTGCAGTATGTTTTGATATTAAATCCCCTGGGAAGTAAGACATTGTTCAAGTTTTGACGAATTCCGAATTTTGTTTTAGGTTTAATGAGATCAAATTCACTTTCACTTCTATTGAATCATCTATTGAAAAACAAATACGTAAATAAATAAAGAAAATCTGCCAACAGTCTAGGCGCAACTATATTATTTTATGGGTAGCAGTCCGAAAAGTGTTTAATGCTGAGATGCGGTGTAGGTTACTATGCGACTGACAACCTAAGGAATAACCAGGAGGCAATTTGGAACGTTATTTTTTAGCATAGTAACCTACACCGCATCTTAGCATTAAACACGTTTCGGACTCCTACCCATAAAATAATAAAGTTGTGCCCAGACCCCAGACTGTTTTCAGATTTTTTTCAAAAATGTGCAGTTTTAAATTTTGGTGTGATTATTTATTTAAATTTGGTGTGATGGAGCTACTCTAATGATTAAATTAACTAATAACAAACTTAATTTTCTAAATAAACACCATGTTTTGAAACGACAAAATATTTACTAAATTTTTGACTTTGACCATGTCCCAAAATCGTAATTTGGGTTCAACGGTCCATCTATCGCACCTCGACTTTAATCCCTTCCCGGTCTTTGTTCCGAAAAATAATAAAGTTGCGCCCAAACTGTTAACAGATTTCTTTATAAGATGTGGGTGGGTTGTTTTCCCGAAAACTCGTTTTTAAATTACCTATACCCACCCTATATATACATCGCAATTAAAACATTGCTACCTACCTAAAATGAGAAATGCCTCTTCTTTTCGACAATTTCAGGTTAAGCATATGACGAATAGACGATTTTTTTGTATCTAATCTACCCTTAAAACATAAAATTTAAGGGTAGGAAAATAAAGTAATATTAAAGAATTAAATATTAATTTAATTTTTAAATTAATTAACAAAAAAAGAAACATCTATACATATAATAAAACAAATAATAAAAAAAAACATGTTTCAAAATAATTTGAAAAAATAAATATATATATATTAAAACATATATTATATTGAAATATATGGTATATAAAATATAAATATATTTAGATATATGTTAAAAAAAGAAATAAGAAAATGAGCCACATAAGAGAAAAAAAAATCATAATTCAAAACAATTTTAAAATAAACAAAAAAAAATTCATAAAAAAGAGAATATAATTTGTAAACCAGAAAGAGATTGAAAATTCTTAATCATATCAATGGAGAGAGAGAGCTGATGAATCTCAATAGACCGGAATATTGGAGGAGAAGTAGCTGCCGTTTAATCTAGTTACACGAATTTAACAAGCCCGTTCAAGTTCACAAAGAAATGCTGCGTGTCGAACTGAGCCCGCAGCAATTCGCTACCAGATTAAGAAAACTAAACGCATCCACATATATATCGGCTTGTTGAAGAAATCTCTTCTGGACAATAGTAAAGCAAAACATTTTGAAACCGAATTTTTGGAGTTGAAAGACCAAGTTCAGTATAAATTGAAGCGCAATAAAGTTCCAGAAGTTTGTAATTCACAGCTCTATTTTTCTCTTCACAATCGTAAATTGGATTGTAAAATTTTCAACTCTACATAAATGACTTATACACAAATGTTCCCTTGTTCTTCACTTTAACTCCACGTCTAATGCTGTCGAACCGAATTCACTTCACTCGCCGATAGGAGTACATTCGGCACATTGATCATTATTTATGTGGTCCGTCGATCCGGATAACGATATTTAGTACAAGAAAAAACACATGCTTTCTGTTAAAGCTTTAAATATTGCCAATCATAAAATAAAACTAAAATTAGCTTTCATTCTTGTTCTATTCTTCGAACAAAAACATTTTAATATTTTCAATACAAAACAAGTAGTGATATTTTCTATTAATTAGTTACATCATGTATTGTAAATATTACGCAATCTGGGTATGAGCTTGCAACAATATTTTCGTTTGACTTGCTAATGCCATTCTCCTAAATCCGATTAGAGAAACGAGCGTGAATTCAATTGTTCATTGCATTACATTTAAATCAATTAAATTATACAACACTGAACAAATTGTTTGGAACTTCATAAAATTAAATCCGTTTAATTAAGATAATCTCCAATCGACTGACTACGTTATGTTTTCATGTTACTAAACTCTCAGCTTATTAAAGTTTAATAGCATAACCTGATACTTTGTAATCTCTTTAGATTCCTACCATTAACACCTTACTACAATCGCTTCACAGTTTCAAGTAACTATCACGAATTGTGTGTTCGTGAGTGCTTGTGTTGAAAATAGATAAAATTCATAACGTTTCTATCACAACTGATGATGTGATAGAGTGCACTAATGAGGAAGATTTCGTGGAAACTTTAAGAGGCTTAATGATAGCTTTGCTTCTAGGACATACTTAGTTGGTATACTGTTAATTCCAGGATGTTCAAAAGAAATTGTCATAGTTTCGGTTTTGAATAACTTCTTAATGAGACGAAGCAGGTTTGTTTTTACTTTATTATTATTTGTATTGCTATCGATTTTTAAAAAAAAAAATTTGCTAAACTCAAAATTTTTTTTTTCACGTTTCATGACGAGTAGACATGAAAAAAGCAAAAAAAAATGTCAGTCCGTCTGTCCGCCGTACGTCGACCGCTGTACGCAAAATCGTTTGAAGGCTCGTAGCACCCAAGCCCTTTGAGCTATTAAATTGAAATTTTTTTTATGAATAGACTGGGTAGGCCCCTTGAAGTGACCAAATCCCGAAGGGTAGGGGTGTAAGGGGGGAGGAAGGGGAAGCGTTTTAGACGGAAAATGTTGGTTTCTAGATCTCAGCAACCGCTTATGCTAGGAGACTGAAATTTAGAACCTATATAGAGCTTTGATAGTGGACCCATTTGCAAAAAAAATGCCGATATAGGTGAAGGAGCTTGGGAGTGGGGGGAAAAATAATGCGTCCGAAACGCAAAAAAAGGCGAGATCGACACATTTTAAAATCCATATCTCCTAAACGGTTAATGTTGCAAAATTGAAATCTAATAAATATCTGTAGGTATACTAGAACAATTGATCGGAAACAAATTTTTGAGTGGGGGCAGTGTTGTACGGCGGTGGGGGATGAAAAACTTTAGATTACGATATCTCGCGAACCGACAGCACTAGATAAATAAAATTTGTTTTGTGTATAAAGGTTGACAAATGAAGTTAGCTAAAAGTTAAATTTTTTAAGGGGGCGGTGGAGCATAAAAGTGGAGGGGAAAAGAATTTTTCTAAAAAATCACGTCTCATATCTCAAGAACGGCGTAAGATAGATACTTAAAAATTTTACCAGAAGTAGGCCTAATAGACCCCTAGCAGAAAACAAAATTTTGGAAGTGTGGGTGTGGAGAGTGAGGGTGGGGGAGGGTGGAAAGGAAAGAGTTCCGATTTTTATATCTCGACAACCTATAATGATATAAACCTGAAACTTGGTATTTAGATAGAACTGTATTAATAGCATATTGGAAAAATATAATTTGTTATAGGAGCAGTATGGTACGGGGGTGGGAGGTGTTTTTCCTATCTATAGAACGGCTTATGCTACAAAGTTGAAACTCGGTACGTTTATGTAGATCAACTTGAAAACTAATTTAGTTAAAAAAAATTTTAAATATCCTTTGGCGTTCGGAGGGGGGCAAACAAAATGATTAGTGAAAATGGAATGCATAGATTTTCACGGTTTTCGTCATATCTATTAGGTCTTCCCAAATATTGAATTCATTTTTATTGTACGACTTTTTCATATAAATAACTAGAAAGAGTTTTCAGGATCTTTTAAAATTCGACCCCTAAGGAGGTGCAAAGGGGGTTGAAAACTTTTTCATGAATTCTACTATATCCCCAGGTCTTATCAGATATCGATTATCATTTCACTTTCACGTGCTTGCGTAATAATCGCCTAAAACTTGTTTTTAAGTTTTTTCCTTTTTCAGCTCCTAAGAGGGTATAAACGGGTTGAACACGTTTTCACGAATTCCGTCATTTCTTTTAGAAGTGATAAGAAATTTAATTGGTTCCTACTTTCTCGTGCTGTCTTCATATTTATTTATTAACTGTTTTACAATTTTTTCGAAATTCAAACCCCAAGTGGAAGTAATGGGTTTGTATACGTTTTAACAATTCATCATATCTCTTAATTCTGATAAGGCAATAAATTCGTTTTTACTTCTATACCGAAATTCGAATAGTCCTTTTTCCAATCTTTAATCGGCTAAAAATCGCTATTTTAAATATTTTTATTTTAAGAACAAAATTAATTTTCCAAGAAATCTAATAATCTCGAAACAACTCATGATACACTCCGACTTTGACCGCTCCCAAACTTTGACCCGAAAAATAATAAAGTTTCGCCCAGACCATTGGCAGATTTTTTTCGTTTAATATCGTTAAAATTTTGAAACCGACGCAAAAAATTATGACAAAATTTAGAACATTTTTAGACATATTTGGATTGGGTTTTCCTCTGTATCGCAAATCTACTTCTAGAGTTGGCAGACTAGATTAAAATTGAAACAACTTGAGACCATTGCGACGTTGATTACGCTCCTAAAATATAGAGCGAAATATAATAACATTTTCGAAATTCTCGTGTAAATATTTTTCAAAATATCACACTTAGTGTCGACATCTTCAAGTTAAGTTGAATAGATTTAAATCTATCGAAATGTCCTACACTTCTTACATGAACATAAAAACATCTTCGTAGAAGGTACTTCAATCTTATAGTACCTACTTTTGCGCTTGTCGTCGCATCTTATCTTCGTTTTTATGCGAAAGTACACTCGATAGTCCATACTTTTTTATCAATCGAATTCTTCTATTCACAACCGAGAAAAAAAAGGAATTTCATTAACATTAATTTACAATAGGTGGGGATCTGAAGACGACATACTTCCATCAAATTTTCCATTTGACGAACATTACCGGAAAGGCTACAGAAAAGAAAGTTACTTTCTCTCTCTCGAACTAAACACAGGACTAAAGGTCTCCCGACAAAAAGAAAGTGAAGTGATTTTTTTTTGCTCTTTTCATGTCTTGTCCAGAGCTCATTCGCAATATCTTTTCAAGTGAGAAAGACTTGTTAGATAGGTTGGTATATTAGAGTCCACCATCGATAAACGAGAAGACTATAGATGGGTCCAATTGTTCAAAGCCCATACTACCAGCCATCCCATTATAACCGAAAGTAAAAGCCCTAAGTAGGTATTACTGAAGGATATTGGTTTTATCCAGTAGAAAGTTTCGAAATTCAATTAAATTTAAGCCCAGTCTAGGCTCAATAAATAACTCGATGTGAAATATTGAGTTTTACACGAAAAATTCCATTCATAATTCATTTTGTAAAGATTTTCATCTTTGCAAATGTTTTCCATAGGATTATCTCAATAAAATATGAACCTACTTGGGATTATTCGGAGTATTAGCGGCAAACTTACCTCTTAGTCTTTACAGTATGCTTCTATGTCGCCCAAGCCCTGTAAGAAACATAAAAAAACGACTATAATTTATGGAAAAAATATTGGCATTTAGAAATTTACTCAATTATTATCAATTATTATCACCGTCATTATTAAAGCTACAAAACAAACTAATACAAAAGCACGCTAATAAAATAGTCGAAGTTATTCAAAATTCCAACAGTCTGGGCGCAACTTCATAATTTCTTGAATCTGTTAAGTGTGTCGAGATATCGAATGAGTTTCACATTTGCGACCTCTTTATATACGCGGCTACAAATTATTTTCCGAGTTTTTCAATATTCAACTTCTAAGGGATTGCAAAGTAGTTGTGTACATTTTCACGAATTCCGACATATTTCTTAGGTGTAATGAGATATCGAATTTTCTTTTACTTCTAAGTGGTTTATATACAATCGCCTAAAAATTTAATTTAAGCATTTTTCAATATTCAACCCTCAAGGTGGAATAAGGTCGTGCCATAAGTTTCCACGAATTCAGACAAATCTTTTAGGTTAAGCAAGATTGGTTCTTACCTAATTTATTTGAATTAATAACTTTTTTACAGGATTTTGCGATATCCTACTGTTAAGGTGATGTGCATGTACATATCGCTAAGGGGTTTTGTTGATATTTTACCAGCTATGTTCTTAATGAAATTGAAAAAATCAATAAATAAAAAGTTATCCAAAACACGCAACTTTATTATTTTTTAGGTAGAAGTCCGGAACGCGCATAACCCCGGTAGCCAAAAAATGTCATGACCAAAAATAATAAAATTTTTGTCACAAAAAAATCATCAGATTTGTTGACAGTAACTTCACGACAATTTCTTGACTTAAATAAGCTAAATTTTGGTCGAATTTCTTGTTCTTGTACATTTTACAACAATTATTCGACAAAATTATCACGAGACACAGCCCAACAATGTATGTATGTCACTTTTTTGTCATATTTTTCAGACAAATTGTTTACTGGGCCGTTCGTGCGATTCTCATTTGTTAATATGTTTTTAAATGTTGAAATGAGCCATGCAGTGTATGTACACTACGACGCGAGTTACATTCTTTTGTCCTGTTTTTTATTGTGTAGAAGTGTTCTTTTAGTGTTTTGAGTTCCTTAAAATTATGTTATGCACGTTCATAGTTCATAGTTCATTTATTTCAATAATACTTAAAGATATATAGACACAGTTTGTAATTTTTTTAGAGAGTAGGATGGCGCCTTTGCAAATACAATATTGAGTTTAGTATAAGACAAGAAAGTAATGTGAAACTTTGTAAAGTTACGAAAATATTGTTTGCTTAAGGAAAAATTGAATCAACTAAAAAAAAACTTACATATAAATTAACCTAATTAACCTAACTTATAGTACCTTAGAACTAAATAAAAACAAATAAAGCAGAAGGAACTTATAGGATAGATGTAACCAGAGGATTTGTGACATATCGACATCTGCTCAAAAATAAAGATTGGGCTTTAAGAGCCATAACATTGATCATTGAAACTTTAGCCTCCTGGTGAAGACGTTTAGTCGAGTAAAAGAATGGTTTGTCCGTTATAATTTTAAGGCATTTGTTTTGCATTATCTGCAACTTTTTCTTGTGCATGTTTGCACAGTCGTTCCATACTGGAGAACCATATAAGATGATAGGCTGCATTACCATTTTATATACGTTATTCTACTTGTGGTTTTTTCGAAAAACGGTTTAATTTTACTTTATTATTTCAATAATACAGAATTGTTATCGATTTTTAAAAAAAAAAAATTTGCTGCCCTCAAAATTTTTTTTTTCACGTTTCATGACTAGTAGACACGAAAAAAGCAAAAAAAAAATGTCAGTCCGTCTGTCCGCCGTACGTCGACCGCTATACGCAAAAGCGTTTGAAGGCTCGTAGCACCCAAACCCTTTGAGCTATTAAATTGAATTTTTTTTTATGAATAGACTGGGTAGGCCCCTTGAAGTAACCAAATTCTGAGAAGAGGGGTGTGAGGGGGGAGGAGGGGGAAGCGTTTTAGACGGAAAATTTTGGTTTCTAGATCTCAGGAACCGCTTATGCTAGGAGGCTGAAATTTGGAACTTATATAGAGCTTTGAAAGTGGACCCATTTGCAAAAAAATTGCCGATATAGGTGAAGGGGTTTGGGAGTAGGGGGAAAAATAATGTGTCCAAAACGCAAAAAAGGCGAGATCGAGACATTCTAAAATCCATATCTCCTAAACGGTTAATGTCGCAAAATTGAAACTTAATGAATATCTGTAGGTATACTAGGAGAATAGACCGGAAAGAAATTTTTGAGTGGGGGCAGTGGCGTACAGCAATGGGATGTGAAAAAGTTTAGATTACGATATCTCACGAACCGATTGCACTAGACAAATAAAATTTGGTTTGTGTATAAAGGTTGACAAATGAAGTTTGCTGAAAGTAAAATTTTTTAAGGGGGCAGTGGAGAATGAAAGTGGAAGGGATAAGAATTTTTCTAAAAAATCATGTCTCATATCTCAAGAACGGTGTTAGATAGATGCTTAAAATTTTGACCAGAAGTAGGCCTAATAGACCCCTAGCAGAAAACAAAATTTTGGAAGTGTGGGTGTAGAGGGTGAGGGTGGGGGAGGGTGAAAAGGAAAAAGTTTCGATTTTTATATCTCGAGAACCTATAGTGATATAAAGCTGAAACTTGGTATTTAGATAGAGCTATATTAGTAGCATGTTGGAAAAATGTAATTTTTTATAGGGGCAGTATGGTACGAGGGTGGGGGTGTTTTTCCTATCTATAGAACGGCTTATGCTACAAAGTTGAAACTCGGTATGTGTATGTAGATCAACCAGAAATCTAATTTAGATAAAAAAAAATTTCAAATATCAATTGGCGTTCGGGGGGGGGGGGGGGGGCAAAAAAAATTATCAGTGAAAATGAAATGCATATATTTTCACGGTTTTCGTCATATCTATTAGGTTTTCCCAAATTTTGAATTAATTTTTTTGTACGTCTTCTTCATATAAATACCTAGAAAGTGTTTTCAGGATTTTTTTAAAATTCGACCCCTAAGGTGGTGCAAAGGGGGTTGTAAACTTTTCACGAATTCTACTATATCCCCAGGTCTTTTCAGATATCGAATATCTTTTCACTATCACGTGCTTAAGTTTTTTTCTTTTTTCAGCTCCTAAGAGGGTATAAACGGGTTGAACACATTTTCACGAATTCCGCCATTTCTTTTAGAAGTGATAAGAAATTGAATTGGTTCCTACTTTCTCGTGCTGTCTTCATATTTATTTATTAACTGTTTTACAATTTTTTCGAAATTCAAACCCCAAGTGGAAGTAATGGGTTTGAATACGTTTTAACAATTCGTCATATCTCTTAATTCTGATAAGGAAACAAATTCGTTTTTACTTCTATGGGCTTTTAGTGTACATAATATACCGAAATTCGAATAGTCCACACGGGTTTTTCCAATGTTTAATCGGCTAAAAATCTCTATTTTAAATATTTTTATTTTAAGAACAAAATTAATTTTCCAAGAAATCTAATAATCTCGAAACAACTCATGATACATTCCGACTTTGACCGCTCCCGAACTTTGACCCGAAAAATAATAATGTTTTGCCCAGACCATTGGCAGATTTTTTTTATATTAATTAAAAATAAATTTAATAATCGGAGTGGTTGTGAACTTTCCGAAAATTCCCGCAATGTGACACTACTTCAAAATACTGCGGAAATGCAGAAGCAAATGAATTACTCCAGTAAAAATTTGGAAAATATAGTTGTCTGAAACACTATTTTTATCAATAATAATAGGTAGATGTTTTACATAATTCCAACGAAAATCTTTGAATTAATACTTAATTAGCACCTTACAGATAGTCCAATGGCGTGGCGTGATAATTCAACAAGGGGAAGCAATTTGTTAATATCCAAAATTTATTATTATTATTCTACCTACAAATTTACTGCGTATTCAATAAACCTCCTCCATTAGCTACTTTTAACATTACTGAGAGAGAAGGTGATATTTTGATGTTTATTTAAATAAGTTCGGTGCCAGTGAAATAATTGAAGATCTTTGGATTTAGAAAAATTCAATGGATCCAAAGCTTTCTGAAATTTATAGTGCAGTACCAGCAACTTGACAATCTAAAATACTTACCTGGCCTTAATGTTGTTTGTCTGTTAAGTTGCTGGTTTAGGTTTAAACCTAAACCAGCAACTTAACCGACAAACAACATTAAGGCCAGGTACGTATTTTATATTATCATAGTTATTATAACTTTCCTTGGAAAAAAAAATATCCTTGGAAAAAAATTAATTATTGAAAATAGTGGGATCCTTTAAAAAAATAATGAAGTATGTGAAATAAATGAGAGTCTGGCAAAATTTTTGCAGTTGTGGTATTGGCACGCAATGGAAGAAAGCTGATATCTTTGGTGAAAAAAATTTTTTTTTCGGCATTATGTGATACAAACACAAAAAAATTTTTTCAAATATTTTTCCGGTTAGGACAAAAATTAAAAACAATCATAAGCCTTAGTTGTTTGGGGCCCCCAAAAGTGAAATAGCCCCGGGCCCCTTCATAGGTAAATCCGGTCCTGCTCCCACCTCAAAGATTTTAATGGGCTCCACTTGTAATCCTATATACACAAACCAAATTTTACCTTCCTGGTATAATTGGTTCGGAAGATATTCTAATCCAAAGTTTTTTACCCCAACCCCTACACACCACCACCCGATTCAAAAATTTTAGATTTTGATTAATCTAATATTATCCCTGAAGGCAACTACAGAGTTTCAATCTTCTGACATCAACCGTTCAGGAGATATGTATTTTAGAATATTTCAACCCCAGCTTTCAAGCACTTCGAACACATTGCTTTCCCCTCCACTCCCACACTCCTCAACCCTTGTCGCCAATTTTTTTGCAAATAGGTCCACTATCATAGTTCTACATAAGTTCCAAGTTTCAGTCTCCTAGTGTAAGTGGTTCCTGAGATTTAAAAACCAAATTAAATATAATTTAACTATTTACCAGAATTCAATTCCAAACTTCGATCAAAATTCAATTCCTATCCTACTCTGGTAGCACTTATTTCTTATCATATCTCTGCCTGCTGATAGCTTCACCGCCGCAGCCAGGAATGTGTGGAAGCAAATATTTTATTGCATCCACCGTGGCGTGTATGAAAATTTTTTTTCATGACGTCACAGTGGGCTTACTACGGAATGAAATGAACGCTCATAGATGCAACTTTCAAATTGCTTCCATGTGTCTTCTTCTTGGTTTCTTATCGCTTGTCTTTTTCGTGGTGTTGCCAAATCGGCTGTGTGCGATATTCGCGTGTAGTTTCTTGCGAACTTTTATTTAGACTGTGTCAAAGAAAATGTTTGAAACATGATTTTTTTTCGCGATTTTTCTGCGCGATTTAGAAAACGTATTTTAGATATAATATTTTTCCGCAAAATGTAAGGGAAGCAATGCTTCCCTTGCTTCCATGGACGCCACGCTACTGAGATAGTCATAAAATAATATGGTTAAAGGATTTTTCTGAGTATGCTGCGACCAAGGAAACTAAATTTTATCTCCAGAGAGCTGATATAGTATAAATAGTTTGAAAAGAAAAGGTGTGTTTTAAAAAAAATTTACTTTATTCCTATGTTAATTTAAAGTGAATTAATTTTCATTGTTTTATACATGAAACTGTAATTATTATCTCTTTTTATATTACTTTTGACCGAATTTTGATTATGTTTTATTTTAAAATCTATATTTTTACTATTATCAGTAAGTTTGAAATTCAATTAGTTTTTTTTAATAAAACAAAAACAAAGAATTTTTTATTATTATTTTATGAGAATTGGCTTCCAAAATTACACACTGGTGTTCACAAAACGTGTGACAAATAAGCAGCCAAAAGTATGACAAATTTTCTATTCAAATTACATAAAATTTCCCATAAAATTGTCACAGTTTTTGTCGTCAAACGAACATGTTTGTCATCACAATGTCGAAAAAATTATGACCTAAATGTCGAATATTTGTTATTCAAAATATCGTAACAGGTGTCAAAAACAGCGTCAACCCTGCCCACCATTTTATAACAATTTTGTCACAAATTTTGTCGAAAATTCACAATTTTTTGCCACAATATTGTCAACAATTTTTGATATTTAGCTACCGGGGAATGCTGAAATGCGGTGCAGGTTACTATGCGACAACCGAAAAAATACGTTTCAAAAAGCCTACTGCTAGAAATGAAAACCGATTGGAAATCTCCTCACCAAAAAGATATATCAAAATTCCAGAAAAATGTGCAACTAATATACTTACACTCCCTAGGGATTGAGTATCAAAAAATACTAAAATTAGTTTTATTATTGTACATAACAATGCCGTAGAAGTAAAAAATAAACCTAAGACGAATTTTATGAAAACGTACTCAACCCCAACCCCTCCCTCCCACCGCTGAGGTAGAATTTCGAAAAGTGGTGGAATTAGTTTCGAGGCGATAACATAAAGATCCCTTAAAAGTAAAAACTAATTTGTGAACTCCTCAGACCTAAGAGATATTGCGAATTTTTTTAAATCATGGTTGCACCTTCCTTGGGGGTAGAATTTCAAAAAATCGTGAAACAGGTTTTTAGACCATTACTTTAAAAGCCGCTGGAAGTAAAAACCAACTTAATATATCATCAAAATGAAAGAATGGCGAAATTTTTGAAAACGTATAAACTAAACCCCTTTGCACCCCTTTCAAGCGAAACATCTAAAATTCTTGGAACTGATTTTTGGGCGATTATAAAAAAAGCCCGAGGAAGTAAAAACGAATTCGATATCTCGACAGTTTTGAAAGGTTAGTTGAAATTTGAGAAAACGTATGCAACCCTTTTACAAACTCTTTGGGATTTCAATATCAAAAAATCTTGTAATAAGGTGTTTCCTGAAGGGGCGCAGCGCTAGAACCACCGCGCTAACTAGGCGCCGTACGGGCCCATTGCGATTAATCAGGTGTTAAGGCAATTGTTAAAAAAAGTCAGTGAGAAAACCAAATCAATATCTTATCAGACCTAAGACGGAATTTCTAAAAAAGTATTCAACCCTTTTACACCTTCTTAGGGGTTGAATAGCAGAAAATCCTAAGAAACGGTTTTTAGGTGATTATATGAAAAGCTCGGTGAAGTTAAAACTTTTTCGATTCCTAATTAGACCTAGAGGAAATGGTGGAAATCAGGAAAATGTATACAACCCCCACACAGGCCTTCACGTGTTGAAGGAAAAACAATCTTGAAAACAGTTTCTAGACATTTATCTGTAGAAGTGAAATTAATTAATATTTTAGAACAACTAAGAGATATGACGAAATTCGTGAAAATACATATGTATACCATTTTCACTGACCATTCTTTGGCCCCACCTCTGACTATGAAACTTTTTACCATCATTGCTTTTCTAGTATATCCACATATCCAAGTTTCTAAGATAGATAAAACACACTTCCCCCTCCCCCCCCCCCCCCCGCGAGCATTACTTTTTTACTTTTCAAAATTATATAACTCTATAACTTTACGTAAATTTCAAGTCTTAGCTATCCATCGCGGTTGTAGAGATATAATAATCGATTATTCTTTTTCACCGCCCCCAACATCCTTACACTCACACCCCTAAAATGTATCTGCTAATGGTCTGTAAGACCTACCTCTCGTATAAATTTCAAGATCATATCTTAAACAGTACCTGAGACATGAGACAAGATTTATAAAAAAATTATTCTCGCCTCCTACTTCCATGTCCACCGTCTATTTCAAACATTCGCGTCCTACACACTTCTTTACATAAACCAAATATCATCTTCCTTAATACAAAATCTTTTCAGGGCATTAATTCTTTTTTATCTTAAAGTAAAATAAAAGGATAGAAAATTCATCATTTTAATCGGCATGCCCGTAAATTACCTACTTATTACCTGGACTATTAACTTAAAAAATTTTATTATTATGAATTTCGTAGCAAATCAATGTAAAATGCTGCTATGTAGTACGACCTAAAGAGTTCGGTTCCATTAAATTTCCGTCAAATTTTCATCCGGGAAAATTGAATTATAAAACATTCAATTTCCCGGCGTACAATTTCCTCGCAGTTTTGTTAACTCACTTATGGCTTCTATCAACTGAAACGGAATAACTCGCTTCACTTTGCTATCATTAATGCAATTAGCTAACAAAATATAATGGCTGTCAAGTTCACCGGTATAGAAGTTATGTCTCAAAAAAAAATGTTTTTTTATTTATTCTGCTACACAAGACAAAAAAAAATTAAAAAATTTTTCTGAAATTAGACGATAATACCGTGAATTAGGATAACATAAGTCTACACTGTTTTAAAAAATCCGCCAACAGTCTGGGCGCAACTTTATTATTTTTTGGGTAGAAGTTCGGAACGCGTTTAATTCTGAGATGCGGCGTAGGTTACTATGTGACTGAAAACCTACAAAAAAGTTCGGAAACATTTGAATTACATAATTGGGTCATACTCTGGGACGCGGTCTAAATCGTAGTATAATATCAGTTGTTACGTGATTAGGAGGCTTTTCGTGTTTTGGATTTGGCCATTACATGAAATCAGAATTGTATGTATATGCAATTATATAAAAAGTCTGTTTAAGTGATAACCAATCTAATATCTCATCAAACCTAAGAAATATGTACACCCACTTGGGGGATGAATATTCAAGAATCCTGAAAGGAGTTAATAGATAAATATGAAGACAACACGAGAAAGAAAAAACCAATTCAATTTCTTATCACTTCTAAAAGATATGACGGAATGGATGGAAAAAAAACATGTTCAACCCTTTTATACCCTCTTAGGGGCTAAAAAAGGAAAAAAAACTTAAAAACAGGTTTTAGGCGATTATTACGCAAGCCCTTGAAAGTGAAAAGATATCCAATATCTGATCAGACCTGAGGAATATGGCAGAATTCGTGAAAAAGTATACAACCTCTTTCCAACCCTTACGTGTCGAATTTCAAAAAATCCTGAAAACACTTTCTAGGCATTTATATGAAGAAGTTGTAGAATAAAAATAAATTCAATATTTTGGAAGACCTAATAGATATGACGAAAACCGTGAAAATATCTGTGGTCACAGGGAATAAGTCGGTAAGTCTAAAAATGAACCTATTCAGGGCAGCACTTTTTTACTATTTTTACTATTGAACTATTCCTGTAAATCCAGTTTTTGTGAAAACATTAATTTTGTTCACATCAAAATAACAAATAACAATAACTTCTTCACAGTGCGTATAAGTCTTGGGAGATGACCACAGTGTGATCACTTAAGTTACTTAAATTAATTAAATTGTATGCATTCCATTTTCACTGATTATTGTTTTTGCCACCCTTCCGAACGAAAAATTTTAAATATCCATATTTGAAATTTTTTTTTAATTTAAATTACTTCTCTAGTTGATTTACATATACATACCGAGTTTCAACTTTCTAGCATAAGCCTTTCTATAGTTAGGAAACCCCCCCCCCCACGTCTGTAGCATACTAGCCCCTGTAAAAAATTATATTTTTCCAACATGCTACTACAATAGTTTTACATATGTAAATACCAAGTTTCAACTTTATATCATTATAAGTTCTCGATATATAATCGGAACTTTTTCCTTTTCACCCTCCCCCACCCCCACCCTCTACACCATCATCACCAACATTTTTTTTTCCTGCGAGGAGTCTATTAGGCCTACTTCTGGAAAAAATGTTAAGCATCTATCTCACACTGTTCTTGAGATATGAGACATGATTTTTTAGAAAAACTCTTATCCCCCCACTTCCATGCTCCACCACCCCCTTAAAAAATTGTACTTTCAGCAAACTTTATTTGTCAACCTTTATACAGAAACCGAAGTTTATTTATCTAGTGTAATTGGTTCGTGAGATATCGTAATCTAAAGTTTTTCACCCCCACCTCCGCGCGCCACTGCCAAACACAAAAATTAGTTTCTGATCTATTCCTCTAGTTTACTTACACATGTTCATTAAGTTTTAATTTCGTTACATTAACCGTTTAGGAGATATGGATTTTACAATGTCTCGATCTCGGCTTTCGAGCGTTTCGGACGCATTATTATTCCCCCCACTCCCACTCCCTTCACCCATATCGGCAATTTTTATGCGAATTGGTCCACTATCGAAGCTTTATATAAATTCGAAGTTTCAGCCTCCGAAAATAATGGGTAGCTGAGATCTAGAAGCCAAAAATTTTAGGGTATCAAATTTTTTTTTTTAAAAATCGATAACAATACTTTTATATTAAAATAATAAAGTAAAACATACTGCAGTCACGATCGGCTGCAAGCCAATCGTATAATACTCTAGATGAATACTGAACTCCGATTTATATTGTAGTTGGGGATAAAGTAGAATTACGTGTGTGCATGTTGTATGTCCTTTATTAAGGACTGCCATTAGATTGCTACTCAAAACCAAAAGACAATATTCAGTGTTTAACTTCATACCTTGAACTGGGTAAGTCATCGAAAAAAAATGTCCTTTTTAAAGGACTTTCACATGGGAGTTGCAGGAAGGACTCACTCGATTTCTTACATATTTATCCCTTTCCTTGGAACCATTCAAAAATAAACGTGTACAAAATTTCAAATTCGTAGCTTGAAGCGTTCAATAATTATCGGAAAATATTGTTGAACACGTGTTTTAAGGATATTTTGTATGGCAGCTACCAGAAGGAGTAAAAGGATTTTGCTGATTAGTAAACTCGAACTTCCTTTTCACTCAAAACTAACTTGTACAAAATTCCGAATTCGTAGCTAAAAGATTACTTGATTTATTGTGAGTTTCGTAAATTAAGTGAATACATTTTGACAGGATATTTGTATGGCAGCTACACGAAAGACTTACAGGATTTTCTTCATAATCATATATTTAGCTCCAACTATTGAAAAAATAACACATACAAAATTTGAATGTCGTAGCTTAAACCCTTCTGAAGTTATAGACCAATATTCTTGAACACGTGTTTTAAGGACATTTTGTATGGCAGCTACCCGAAGGAGTAGGACGATTTTGCCCGTTAACGAACTTAGCCTTACAAATTCAACCAAACATCCAGATTCAAAATTTCAAGATCCTAGGTGAAGGCGTTCTTGAGTTATCGTGCTAACGGACAGACGGACGGACGGACGGACGGACGGACGGACGGACGGACGGACGGACGGACGTCAAGCGGATTTCAGGTTTTTGGCCACAAATAAACAAAAAATACAATATAACTTTTTTTCGTCCGAGGCTTGGTTCTATGCGTTACAAACTTTTGGGCTGGATTAAACTTATAATACTCTATATGATTTCATCTAGAGTATAAAAATTGATTTTTCAATCCAATTTTTATTTGAAATTTCCAATATATTTAATTTTTTCAAGTAAAAGTACACATTTCAATCACTCTTACGCGAAAGTAATAGTATTAGTAAAATATTCATGTACTTTCCAACTGAACCGTACAATTTACATGAAAAGGATCACAAAATTACGCAACATTTCGTGTAAAACTAACTATATTTATACATGAATTGAAAATTACATTCTTTTTCGTGTAGTTCTACTTATTATTTGCATTTTACGACGAAAAATATATAATATATGAAACCACGAAGTTGGACTCTTCGTTCGATTTTGTTTTCTTCTGAAATGAAAATGAAACGCCTTCGGTGGCGCAGTGGCTACTCGCGCCAAACCTACGCAGCAAAACCAGAATTGATCGCTACATCGAGTAAGTAAGTAAGAAATAATATTAGAAGTAGAAATAAGTGTATCTTTATCTTAAACAGTGCTAATTATACACTTCTTTTAGAGTGTAAATTCAAGAGAATATCCCGTAAATTTTCTGCTTTCGAAGTTGAAATTTACTAATTGCAAATTGAAATTTGCTGACCAAGAATTGAAAGTTACATTCAAATTGACTATTACATCCCAATGTAAATTTACTTGAAAAGGTGTGGCATATTTGCCTACTATCCAAAAGATGTAAAATTCAATGGATTTTGAGTTTATTATTTTAATAATAAAGTATTGTTATCGATTTTTAAAAAAAAAAAATTTGCTACCCTGAAAAATTTTTTTTATACGTTTCATGACTAATAAGCACCAAAAAAGCAATAAAAATTTAAGTCCGTCTGTGCGCTGTGCGCCGTCCGCCGTACGCAAAACGTTTAAGGGCTTATAGCTCCCAAACCCTATGAGCTATTGAATTGAAATTTTTTTTAATAGACTCGGTAGGCCCCTTGAAGTGAGGTGGGGGAAGCGTTTTTGACGAAAAATGTTGGTTTCTAGATCTCAGCAACCGCTTATGTTAAGAAGCTGAAACTTAGAATTTATATAGAGCTCTGATAGTGGACCCATTTGCAAAAATATTGTTGATATAGGTGAAAGGGTGTGGGAGTGGGGCGAAAAATAATGCGTTCGAAACGCAAGAAAGGTAAGATCGACACATTCTAAAATCCATATCTCCTAAACGGTTAATGTCACGAAATTAAAGCGTAATAATCGTCTGTAGGTATACTAGGAGAATAGACAGTGACGTACGGATGTGGGGGGTGAAAAACTTTAGATAACGATATCTCACGAACCAATTGCACTAGAGAAATAAAATTTGGTTTCTGTATAAAGGTTGACAAATAAAGTTTGCTAAAAGTAAAATTTTTTAAGGGGGAGGTGGAGTATAGAAGTGGAAGGGGTAAGATTTTTTTTAAAAAATCACGTCTCATATCTCAAGAACAGTGTAATAGATGTGTATATGTAGATGCTTAAAATTTTTACCAGAAGTAGGCCTAATAGACCCCCAGCAGAAATTTCAGGGATGAGGGTGACTATAACGACATAAAGCTGAAACTTAGTATTTAGATAGAACTATAGTAGTAGCATGTTGGAAAAATATAATTTTTTATAGGGGTAGTGTGGGATGTTTTTCCTAACTATAGAACGGCTTATGCTACAAAGTTGAAATTTGGTACGTATATGTAAATCAACTAGGAAAGTAATTCTGATTAAAAAAAAATTTCAAATATCCATTGGTGTTCGGAAGTGGTGCAAAAAATATGATCAGTGAAAATGAAATGCATATATTTTCACGGTTTTCGTCATATCTATTAGGTCTTTCGAAATATTGAATTCATTTTTTTTGTACGGGTTCTTCATAGAAATACCTAGAAAGCGTTTTCAGGATTTTTTGAAATTCAACCCCAAGGTGGTGTAAAGGGGATGTATACATTTTCACGAATTCAGCCGTATCTCTCAGGTCTGATTAAATATCGAATAACTTTTCACTTGCACGGGCTTATTTAATAATGACCTAAAAGCCGTTTTCAAGTTTTTTTCTCTTTTCAACCCTTAAGAGTGTAAAAACCGGTTGAACACGTTTTCACGAATTCCGTCATATCTCTTAGGAGTGATAAGACATCGGATTGATTTTTACTTCCTCTGGCTTTCTTTATATATATCTAAAAACCTATTTCAGGATTTTTGGATATTCAACCCCAAAATGGGTGCAAGGGGGGTTGCATATGTTTTCACAAATTCCTCCATATTTCTTAGTTCTAATGAGATATCGAATTCATTTTTACTTCCTAAGGCTTCCTACATAATCTTCAAAAAGTTGATTTCAGGATGTTTGTTATTAAACTCCAATAGGACGTAATACTTTCGACATATTTCTCAGGATTGATGAGATATTAGATTGGTTTGTACTTCCACAGACTTTTTATATAATCGCCTACAAACGCATTTCCGATTTCATGTTATGGCCCAAAACCAAATCACGAAAAACCTTCTAATGGCGTAACAACTGATATTATACTAGGACTAGACCTCGTCCCGGAGTATGACCCAATTATGTAATTCATATGTAATATGTGGCAGCGGCGTAAGTATTCTAGCGCGACCCCATTTTAACCGCTTCCCGAACTTTTTTTTAGGTTTTCAGTCACATAGTAACCTACACCGCTCTCAGAATTGAACTCGTTCCGAACTTCTACCCAAAAAATAATAAAGTTACGCCCAGACTGTTGGCAGATTTTTTTTTACTGTGTATGAATTAAAGTCTTGCACTATGACCCGCGATATCCTAGATTCTGAAGCCTACGTTATTTGCCACTCTTTTGGATTGAATCTAGGTAAACAATTTTGTAGTACACGCATGACATAATAGTTGAACAGACTTGTCTGAAAGAAGTACAAACGCCCTTTGCTCTTGAAATAAACGTCGGTACTTAGACTGCCTTTTTCCTACTAAATTAAAATGCACTTTCCAAGCCTGTTTCAAAGCATTTTCTTCCCCACAATTTTAAGTGATCATAGTTCATACATGGGCTCATAGATGAGCATCAGCGTAGGAGTTTGATCGCTTAGTTGCCGTAAATTAAAAATAAAATACTAACTCTTATTGCTGATGAAATTTTGAGAATCACAATACTATTCCAATGGGCTTGTTAATCTGGCTTATATTTGATAACATAACTCGTATTTATGTATAACTAGTAGTGCAAAGGTAGTGCTAGCCTTGTTGAGCCTTTCAATCTGATTGTATTGTGGTAAGTACCACTTCACAAATCCCCAGCTACTCGTATACATCAATTCGCTAACTATTATTCAAACGACGAAATTGGAATCGATAATGAACATGCGGTCAACATCGAATATTGTCGAAGGATTGGTCGTCCAGAACTTCAATTTGGTCGGAAATCATTGAGGAAACGAGATATTTTGTTACCCAAAAGGTAAATAAATTGGTTTTATTCCCTCGAATCAAATTATTTCCCAGGAAATTCGAATCAAATTTAAATGATCAAAGCCATGCTACGATAAAACGACTTTATAGTTTTCTTTTGAACACTGAAATCTTGGAAATTTCGAAGTTTGAAATTAGGGAACTGTTTTTAGATTTCTGAAGAAAAAGGATCAAATGTTCTACAATTTCATACATCACTGTGCGACATTATCGAAATTATTTATAAAAAAAAAGGAGTAGCAGTATACACTTTTCGTATTCAATCCTATCCTTAACCCTTTAACAACCAATCAATGAAAACCGGAATAACTGATATAAAATCCTGCGAGACAAGTGTACAACTGTTGAGTATGAAGAGACCTTGTCATAAGCGTTCCAGAAACCACCAAATGAAACCTAATGAACGTGAAAATTTTTTCTTGTTTCACTTTGTATATAAGTCCACACTGTGTCAGGATGTGTCCCAGTTTGAATCAAACTACCTTTAAAAATCAAATCCTTGATATGAAGACCATTTCAAATCTCTTTTCCTTTTGTTTACACGTCCCATAAAAACTACGTTCCTCTACACATGCATCAATGAGACAAGAAGGTGCCTGGGAATTCTGATTTATACCACACAACAGTCCATATAAAAAATGTTTCGATACAAATACATCGAGGAATGCAAATCCGGGATTGAGAAACAAGTTTTCAGAGGGAAAAAATGCTTTTTCTACAGGTACTATTAAACCGTACAATATCAAGGACCAAAACAAAGTCCTCATCACCGTTTTGGTTTCCATTATTCAAGAGTATTAGACGTTGAAGATGGAATTTATCGTCTTCTTCTTCGACTCTAGGGGATGATGTATGGTCGTACGCCAGCATTTATAGCATTCGTCTGGGGATACTATTACCTTAGATATTTTGAGGTATAGATGAAATTTTTCACGTATTGAATCAAACGTACTTCGTTGTAATGAATAATTAGATTTATATATCAGTCTTGATAAATGGCGCTACAGACCACCCCGGAATTCCACCTAACCTTTTTTCACCACCCAGTACCAAGCCATGCAGAGCTCCAGCGGAACAATTCTAGTACTGACTCTGCTAAACTGAATGAATCAATTCATTCAGTACTGAACAGAGATACCGCTTCAGTGCTATGAATTCAGTAATGCATGGGTTTTAAGAGTAAAACTAAATAATAATAAATAAACCAGAAAGAGTAAAAGGATTTAGCTGACTATGACTAATAGGATCTTCTTCATAATCATACATTTAGCTCTAACTATTGGAAAATAAGCGTATGCAAAATTTCAAAGTCGTAGCTTTAGGCGTTCCGAAGTAATTGGTCAATATTCTTGAACACGTGTTTTAATGACATTTTGTATGGCAATTACCCGAAGGAGTAGGACGATTTTGCCCGTTAACGAACTTAGCCTTACAAATTCAACCAAACATTCAGATTCAAAATTTCAAGATCCTAGGTCAAGGCGTTCTTGAGTTATCGTGCTAACGGACAGACAGACGGACGGACTTCAAGCGGATTTGGAGTTTTTGGCCACATATAAACAAAAAATAATATATAACTTTTTTCGTCCGAGGCTCGGTTCTATGCGTTACAAACTTTTGGGCTGGATTAAACTTATCATACTCTCAGATTCCATCTAGAGTATAAAAATTTCTTAATGTGGTTTTCTATAGCAATTTTCTAAACTGGATTTTTTCTATGTACAATGTTATAGACTAAGAAATATATAACATTTCTTAATAATAAACCTACACCTGAACCGAGGACCGAACTATTCTAAAGACAATACGATACCGTCAAGACTATCCAGCGCTGTACATGTCATGAGAAAATTGTTTTCAATCTTTGTCTTGTACTGATACAGTACTCACTTTAAGAATTCAGAAACGTCAAGATGATATTATAAAGAAAAAGTGACAAGGAAAATGATAGGAAGTTCCTTATACATATTTTCTGGTTCATATCAAATGCTGTAATCTATTGCATAAAATTGGAATAAGCTCCAATATTTAATCATTTTTGTGTTTCTCAAAAAATTGTTATCACTTTTTACAGTTTTGCTTCGGTACTGAAAAACACAATTGATACAAAAGTAGCTAGTAAATGTTGGGCTACAATTGCTATCAGGTATTTATGGAACAAATTACCCCATAGCAAGAGATACAAATAAGAATTCTTAAATTCAGGTTTTCTTCTGATGGTATTCAGTACCGAAAATTCAGAGAATTCAGAATTCAATTTTACAGCATTCATTCTGGCGTTTTTCGAAACTTATTTCACTCACATACAATTAAAATTTTCCGTCCCGCAAGTCCGGTACCTACAAATATCATGCGGGCTGGTCACTGTTCTCTTCGATATTTTTTAATTTTTAAAATAATTTAATCAGGAATATTACCGTTTCTTCATAAAATTTTAGTTTTTTGTAGCAGGGTTAGTATTTTAGTTCCTTCTAAGATACAAAGTTCAGCACTCACCAATTGTTTTCCATAAAAAAAATTAAAACCAAAAGAGTGAAAATAAACAGCCCATGGAAATACAAACAAATTCATTATTTCAAAAAAAAAAATTCAATATCTCAAAAAAATTCAATATCTCAAAAACCGCTCATGCTAGGAAGCTAAAACTTCGGATTTATATAGATTTATGATAGTGAAGATAGTGAAGGGGTTTGATAAATAAAACAATTTAGGGGTTAGGTGGAGCACGCACTGGATAACAAAATCAATTCAATATGTCAAGAACCATTTCAAATATAATCAACTTAGAATTTTTACAGGAGTTGGTCCAATTAGAGAGAGAATTACATAGAAAATAAATGTTGTAAAAGAATTTAAATTTTTAATATTTACATTAAATTATAATTAAATATAGGCAAATAAATTATTAAAGAACTAAAAAAAATGAACGCTTATTAAAAAAATTTCATGATTTATTATGTAGAATTTTACTTATTTTTATAAATTTAAATTTTATAAATTAAATAAATTTTTTTTAGATTTTAGAATTTATACAGGAGTTGGTCCAATTAAAGAGAGAATTACACAGAAAATAAATGTTGGAGTTCGGGTGTGAGAGAGTGAAAAACAAAAAAATCAGATTTTTATTTCTCGAGAACAAATAAAGATAGAAACCTTAAAGATGACGGTCTGTTAAGAACTACTGTAGGAGCTTCATGATTTTTTTTCATAGAGGTGGCGAAACACACCACAATGGATTGTCCTAGAAAGTTGAAACTTCGTATATAAATGTATTATAAAAGTTTTTAAGCAAAAAAGTTCAATTAACCATTGGCGTACGGAGTTGATGCAAAAAAATTGTCAGTGCTGAAGGGTTGTATTCATAAGAAGTTTTTGTTGTTTTCTGGCGTCAGAGGAGTTTCTGGTGTGAAACCCCAACACGAAATCCCCGAGTGTTGATTAATCGCTGTCCTTGAGGACATGATAGTTGGAAAACCTTCACTGGATAGGCCAGTTAATAAGACTGTGTTGGACTAGGTCCGAAGGAGCTGTTTCGTCATCGGATGGCATAGACTCGTCAGAGAGTGTATCATGTCTACTGTCCGAAACACCCTTACAGCTGGTGGTATTGCTGATGATTATTTTATATATGCGGTTTTGAAACCAATTTATTATCTACGAATTATAGACTAGTGAAGTTCTTGCCATCGCATCCTTATACTTAAGGTAGGTGGCACTGAAGATCATCTAATATTACAACCAGATTGGTGGTTCGCTAAGGTATATAAAGCTCAACGTTAAGGGCGCGGAATCGAATCCCGCCAACATCAATTTTATTTTTCCGGAACGTTAATATGGAATTTTTTCATGGTGAAAAGCTACCATAGAAGCAAATTTTAAGAAGTTTTTGTTGTTTTCCGTCGTCAGAGGAGTTGTATTAATTTTCAAGTACATACTTCGTCGTAGGTCTGATTAAAATTGGAATTTAGGTCTGCCTACTATCGAATTACGCATTGGCGTATAGATGTGAGGCAAACAAATTGTTCGTGACACAGAATTGCCTTCGTTTTCAAGTACTTCGTTAAATCCCTAGCTCTGTCGACGTGCCTACACTCAGAAAAAAGTATCCTATTAAATTGCTAATAGTACACCCATTGAGCAAACAGTAAATTTTTCTTATTAAAACAATAGTTTTCTCACTTTTTACACCTTTGATTTTAAAAGGAATAGGTATATTGTTGATTTTCAAACTGTACAAATTGTTCATAATATTTGAAATACCATTCACTTAAATCTCATTTCCCTATTATTTTTATAAGTTTATACTATTGTTCTGATACTACGTTACAATCACTTATTAATAATACAAGACGAATTAAATTTATGGTGTTAGGATTAAATAATATCCTATTGGTTTATTGTAGTATACTATTATTTTAATAATTTTTAACCATTATTTTAATATAACGTACGATTAAAATAATAGGGTTAGTAATAAATAAATACATGCCATATTCATATTTACCAATTGTTTTTCTTGTGAAATATTTCGTATAGTATATACCATACATTAGTCAGTTAATCATCCCATTGGACCAATAGGATTCATATGTACTTGCTATTAAATGAATATGATCATACTGTTACATGTAAACCTGGCAACCGCGCAACCGTGCAACTCGATCGTTTCACATAATGAAAACAACAACAACCGAATACCTAGTTGAAAAATAACCCAACCAGAAATAAGGCGAAACAGCACGGTGGTATCTCTCTTCTTATCGAATGCTCTCCAATGTACTAGAATCCAATTAGAATCAAAGTCGAAATATCTCAAGCTCACTTGAATCTTCTACACACACCTCTGAACGAAGATCGAAATCGAAGGCTCTAAAGCTTTCGAGAAGGTTCTACACTGAACGAAGATCGAAATCGAAAGCTCTAAAGCTTTCGAGAAGATTCCACAAGCATCGAAGATTCAGGAACATCCTAGACTGCAACCGGCTTGTATATAAACAGGTGAAGCTCTCAGCGAAGACTCAGTAATCTCGATTACGTCGACTGCGAGTATACGCGACCGTGTTGAGAGAGAACGAAAGTGAACGAGTTAAGCGATATATGGTATAAGCGGGCGGTACTGCCATACAGTGCGAATTATTGTGCGATTATAATTCTGTGAATTAAAGTGCGGATAAATAAATTATCACTTATTTTTATTTTAACCGAATTGTGTTTTACTTGAAATCCCGGCGAACCCCTAGCTCGCAACAATTGGTGTCAGAAGTGGGATTTCAAGGATTAATACGGGTTGAAATCGCGAGTGGAAAAAGTGAAATTAAAATTCTCGAACGGACAAAGTGAGAATTTTGTGCGCTGTGAAGTGAAGTTAAAATTCTCGAACGGACAGGGAGAATTTTGTGAAATCAAACAATCTAGAGTGCTCTAGTGAGCGGTAATTGAACTAGAGAAGTGGAAAGTTCTCATACGGACAAAAAGAGAATTTCAGTGAATTTGTATCGCGGAAAAATCTTTAACGGACAATAAATCGATAGTGAAAATGCCGCGTTATTTAAAAGACTTAAAACTAATGGAGCTGAAGGAAGAGCTCGGTAGACGCGAATTATCAACAACCGGGAACAAGTCCGAACTTGTGAGCCGAATGATCGACGTGCTTGAGGCTGAAGGTAAGGACGCAAATAGTTTCGAGTTCCCAATCGAAGAAGCTCGTGCAGGAAGTGGTGAGGAGTGTTTTGGTACATCAGATTCTCTGACGCAGTTAATGCAGCAAATGATGAACAAATTAGACCAGACGTCGAAGGACATTAATAAGGAATTAGAACAACAAAGGCAGCTCTCAGCAGACCTCTCAGCAGACCTCTCAGCGGATCTCAGCCAGAAAATGGACCAACAAAGTCAGAAAATAGACCAGGCATCAACAGATCTTAACGAGAAGCTAGACCAGACTTCAAAGGACATTAACCAAAAATTGGAACAGCAGTTAATAGACCTCAACCAAAAATTGGAGCTGCAAAATGATAAAATAGACATCATAGGTAAGACAATCGAAGAAAATGTAGAGAAGAAACTTCGAACTTTCGAAGAAAAGACATCAGCGATTGTAGAAGAAGTTGAACGTCTAAAAAGGGACTTTGATAACGTGAAAGCAACTGGAGTCATCAAAACAGAACACGTTACACACAAAGATCTCAAAGCACCAATTTTCGATGGGCAAACACCGTGGGCTATCTACAAGACCCAATTTGAGGCTGCCGCGAGAAATAATCATTGGAATGATTTGGAACGAGGAACGGCTCTTATATTGGCGCTAAGAGGTCCACCAGCAGAAGTTCTTCAAACAATTCCTCAAGAGCAGCAACAAGATTTTTCGACGTTGGTACAAACATTGGATCTTCATTACGGCAGTGACCACATGCGAGAGATCTACAAAACACAACTCTATAACCGAACCCAAAAGAATGGTGAAACTCTTCAAGAGCTGGCGCGCGATATTGAACGACTTACACTATTATCGCTTCCAAATGCGCAAACAGAGCAACGCAACGATACAGCTGTTTTCGCATTTAACAATGCTGTACAGGACAGAGAGCTGCAGCAGGCGTTAAAATTGGCAGGAAAGAAAACGATTGGCGAAGCCTTAGTATATGGGCTTACGTTCGAAGCTGCCAAGCAAAGCTCGCGAAATAACTACCGAGTTCGAGAAATAACGGAAGAGTGTGTATGTCAGAGGGCCGAATACACCAAGCGGAGCGAGGGATCTGGTGCCCCCCGATGTTGGAATTGCGGACAGGCAGGACACTTAAGACGTGATTGCAGAAAACCAAGAAAAGCTACCAACTATTGTTCCGGCTGCGCTGCTAAACAAAAGGGAGAACGAGGCGAACCGTCACGAGAGCACGCTTCGCCTAATCATAGTCCGGGAAACGAGTAAAAGCCAACTTCATGGGGCAGAAGTTGGTTGGTGGAATCGACGCCCCCGGAACCATCATCGCAGTTTCTCGACTACATCGTGGTGAAAATGACTTATGCATGAGTGGTCGAGTCGACAAATTAAACTGCATAATAACAATTGATACAGGCGCTCTCACGTCGTCCTTGTCCACCAAACTGCAAGCATTGTCATCGCGTAGAAGAAAAAGAAGTCGGAGAAACCATTCAGCGAATAACGACCGAACCAAAGGATGGATGGAATCAGCAAGAACTGGAAGATGCCCAACGAAAAGATCCAGATATTTCACCGATCATGGTATGGAAGGACAAAATGGAGCGGCCTGAGTGGAAAGACATCTCACAATTCAGCGAAACTTTAAAGAGTTATTGGGCACAATAGAACTCCCTCCACCTAGACGGTGGGATATTAAAACGGAAATGGGAAACCGCTGACGGAACATCGCATCTTATGCAAATCATCGTCCCGCATTCTAAAGTCGAGGAAATTCTGAAGGAGTATCACGAAGGTACTTCCGGTGGACATTTAGGTATAAATAGAACTTTGGCAAAGATACGAGAGAGGTTCTATTGGATCCATCTCCGAGATGACGTCGAAAATTGGTGCCGTAAGTGTACTACCTGTGCATCGAGTAAAGGCCCGCAGCGCAGATCAAAGGGAGAAATGCAACAATACAACGTGGGAGCTCCATTCGAGAGAATTGCTGTGGATATTGCTGGACCATTTCCGGAATCAAAAAATGGTAATCGCTACATTCTTGTGGTCATCGATTATTTCAGCAAGTGGCCCGAAGCTTACGCAATTCCAAATCAAGAAGCAGTTACCGTCGCAGAACAAATTGTTACCAACTGGGTGAGCAGATTTGGAGTTCCACGTGAACTACACTCCGATCAAGGGCGCAACTTTGAATCTCAAACATTCAAACACGTGTGTCAAATGCTGGGAATAAACAAAACGAGGACAACTCCACTACATCCACAGTCCGATGGAATGGTGGAACGTTTCAATAGAACACTGAATTCGAACCTATCCAAACTCGTCAGCGAAAGGCAACAGGACTGGGATCAACACATTCCTCTATTTTTAATGGCCTACAGAACATCGGTACACGCAACAACAGGAGAAACTCCCTCCCGAGTCATCTTCGGGAAGAACATTCGAGTCCCCGCGGAATTAATGTTTGGAGTGCCACCAGACCAACCGACCCATCCAAAAGATTACGTATCGGATCTTCGACATCGACAACACACAATTTACAACCTGGTCAGAGATAAAATTAATTTGGCGACCGATCGGATGAAGACGAGGTATGATCAACGGGCGAATTCATCAGGATTCCAAGAGGGTGATTTGGTTTGGCTATACAATCCCAAACGACAGAAGGGCAGGTCGCCGAAACTGCAGCGTAATTGGGAGGGACCTTACCAAATCATCAACCGGTTAAATGATGTTGTGTACCGTATTCAGTTGCATCAAAAACCTCGTACTAAAATGAAAGTGGTACACCTCGATAGACTAACGAAGTACCATGGCGCCCATGACGAGGGGATCGACTCTGTTCGGGACGAACAGGAACTAAGGAGGGAGTAATGTTACATGTAAACCTGGCAACCACGCAACCGTGCAACTCGATCGTTTCACATAATGAAAACAACAACAACCGAATACCTAGTTGAAAAATAACCCAACCAGAAATAAGGCGAAACAGCACGGTTGTATCTCTCTTCTTATCGAATGCTCTCCAATGTACTAGAATCCAATTAGAATCAAAGTCGAAAGATCTCAAGCTCACTTGAATCTTCTACACACACCTCTGAACGAAGATCGAAATCGAAGGCTCTAAAGCTTTCGAGAAGGTTCTACACTGAACGAAGATCGAAATCGAAAGCTCTAAAGCTTTCGAGAAGATTCCACAAGCATCGAAGATTCAGGAACATCCTAGACTGCAACCGGCTTGTATATAAACAGGTGAAGCTCTCAGCGAAGACTCAGTAATCTCGATTACGTCGACTGCGAGTATACGCGACCGTGTTGAGAGAGAACGAAAGTGAACGAGTTAAGCGATATATGGTATAAGCGGGCGGTACTGCCATACAGTGCGAATTATTGTGCGATTATAATTCTGTGAATTAAAGTGCGGATAAATAAATTATCACTTATTTTTATTTTAACCGAATTGTGTTTTACTTGAAATCCCGGCGAACCCCTAGCTCGCAACAATACCATTGAATCAATAGGACATACATCAATTTCCTTATTTTCAACGCTATGTTCTGTTTAGCTGAAATATTAGTGGTCAAAGTTCGGTTGATGTCTGATGTGACACAGGTGTAAAAGTGAATTTAAAAAAATTAAATAAAATACAAATTAATTACAATAGTGTCCGGCGAAAGGTAATAAAAGTTAACTAGGTACTTGTTGCTGTTAAAAATGAAAATTAAAAACGGATTTTTTTAAAAATTGTAGTTTAAAAAGGTATAGTGGTAATGGAAGCCAACGTTGTTTCTGTTGAAGATTTGTGCACAGCAATTGGCTTTTTTTTATGTATAATTTATGTAATTTTTAAAGAGTTATTATCTGAACAAAGGAGGACATGGTCTAAACCCCACTGGTAAAATGCACGAATACCCGTACCAAACTAAGAAGTTTGAAAAACGTCAAAGCCAAGATTAAGTAGAACAAGTAGTAGGTAAGCCTTTAAAGATGTTTTTTTTTATAAATTTTTAATATAATATGTCATCAATAAAACTTAAAGATACTTCACATACTACGTCCGTATCAAGGCCAGAACCTATCAAGACGAGTATCAGCGGAAACAATGGGGAGGCGATAATATGGTTAATGCATAATAATGAGCCATGGTCTGTTGTAGAAAGTAAATGGACCTAACATGAAGTAAGGCATGAAGTAAGGCATGAGGTAAGGCATGAAGAAATTAAGACATCATATTGCCAAAATGTACTAAGAATTTGGCCACTATTCAAACACAGTCCTGGACATACATTGGTAAATAATTTGTTTATTAAATAATTCTTAAATATTTATTCTTAACCACTAGGTTGACATTGACTACCAATACCTCAACTCATCAATGTTGTTTCAACTTTGGCCAACGTTTTTTAAAAAAATTGTGCCTTATTTGAAGAAGCACATTAAGGACAGATCGTCTCTAAATCTTCTCAAAGATTTAGAGAATGATAATATAGATGAAAGTGAGTATTTTATTTATACTCAAGATGTTTATTTATTTAAATGTAAAGCCACCCATACTTGCAGTTGAAAAAGAGTAAAAAAGCATCAAAAGATCAAAATGGAAGCCCACAATAATTGACTCTCAAGACTCATGTATACTTCACTGTATATCTCCAAATAAGTATATGGAAAAAGTTGATTGGATGAAAAATAAGTACCTTGAAAAAGGATTAACTTTCCAGCCGGTTAAAGAAATATGGATTTATTTTCTTTACCCTTCGTTCTTGACTTTGACGGTCCTCCAATTTACATGCATCTTTTAAATAATGGAAAAAAAGCATTTAGACTTAAAAAACATTAAAAACTTGTGCTAATTAAAATGAAGCCTGAAATACACTTAAATAGTTAAGTTTGTTTTATATCATTTTTTATTAGAAAAACTATAAGAATAAAATTATAATTTTCTTTATAAATACATAACGAATAAAAAATATTTTAAATTAAAAAAAATGCATTATTTCAAATTTTCAGGTATTCAGCAACACCTAGGATATTAATTAGATATTCCACATTATTTATGTTTGGTCACAGTCTTTTTCAATGTAATCCGTCATATTAAATTAATATGTACAGCTTTTAAGATCATAGTTCAATCGATTTTAGATTTACGTGGTGTACTATTAAATTAATCAGATAAGATTATAATTCTAATAACATTAGCCAATTAAAAACAATAAAGCAACCTATTAAAACAATAGTATCCTAGTGAATTTTCTAGTTGTTGTAATGTGATTGTCCTTTTCTTTTTATAGTCGGTCCTTTTAAAATCAAACGTGGTTTGTCCCATTAAATTAATATAAACAACGTTTAAAACTATAACATGTCCGATTAAAGATTACATGGTATACTATTATTTTGAAATGGTAAAACTATTAAAATAATTTGAGAATACTACCATTAATATAATACTTTGAAAGTTATTATATTAATGTTGTTTATACCATTGACTAAAATTAATAGGAGAAAACTATTGAATTAATAATAAATCGGGCTAAATTTATAGGATTTTCCTCTGAGTGTAAGAATCGCATTCTGGATTTTTCAACATTCGAAAGGATCGCATTCCAAATTTCTCGATATTCAACCCCTAAGGGGTGTAAGATAGTTGTAGACATTTCCACGATTTCCGACACATTTCTTAGGTCTAACGAGATTTCGAATTTACTTTAACTTTTGCGGTCTTTACTAAGACCACTTTAAAATTAATTTAAAAATTTTTCGATATTCAACCCCCAAAGAGGTAAAGTCGTTGTGCAAGTTTTCACGAATTACGTCAAATCTTTCAGGCCTAATGAGATATCAAATTCAGTTTTACTTCTGTGGGCCTAAAAATTGATTTCAAGATTTTGTGATATTCAACCCCTAAGGGACTGTAAAGTGATTATGTACATTATTACGAATTCCAGCGTATCTTAGGTCTGATAAGGTATCGAATTTTTATTTTAATTTAACGGACTTTCTAACATTTAATACATAACTCTTAAGGGGTTGTGTTGATATTTCACCCACTTTGACCCACTAGTTGATCGTTCCTTTTTTCATGTTGTCTGTCACATAGTAACCTGGACCGCATCTCAACATTAAACGCGTTTCGTACTTCTACCCAAAATTTTTTATTTTACGAATATTCCACTAAAAATCACTAGAAGTTTAACTTAACAGCTTAAGCCATTCTTGAAAAAATCTATGCTTGTTTACTTCGAAATTTTTAAATTCCAACTTTAATCAGCCAAGTTTGTATTTTTCACGAATTTCTCAATATTTTTTTGGACCTCTTTGTTTACTTCAGAAAGATTTTTCTAAAAAATGGTATCGGGATTTTTCGATTTTTACCCCCCAAGACAATGAAAATAGTTATTAAATATGATTTTAATATTCCTCACTTCCCTTAGTTTCGATAAGTCTTTAAATTTGTTTTTAGTTCTGAATGCGTTTTAAATGTGTCGCCTTAAAAATAATTTCAGTATTTATTTATATGGTGTGAATAGGGTTAAATATGTATTCATGACTTTAAATATATATCTCTTAGGTGCTATTGGCTATCGAATTACTATTTTGATCAATTGACTTTTGTAATGGATAATTTTTCTAGCTCTTGAAAACTAATTTTGGCATTTTTCTATAAGATCTGGAAGATTCTAGATGATCTGGAGGACTATGTGAGGAGTTAAACTGCAAGAGAAATGTCTTGCAGAAAGTGGCTTTCTCCCATCAGCGATACGTCGCAAGCGCCTCAACTCGAATTAAGGGCTCACACACCTCTGTGCGAGCTGAAAACCGAGTAAATTTGAAAAATTATTATAAAGGTAGTAGGTATAGTGTGACGGAGGGAATTTTTTTTCTTTCAAAAATAAAGAAGTTACAGTGTTTCAAACTTTAGTAATCAGTTTTTTAAGAAAAATTTGCGTTCAAAAATTTATAAAAAATTGTCCAACTAAAAAATTAAAAAAAAACATCTCGTAGTTAGCCAGATTTTGTAACGTAGTGCAATTTTTTTTTCTAAATTCTAAATTTTGTTTTTTAATTCTTAGAAGTATAACAAATGAAAATCTGTAAGAAAAAAAACAATTTTTTAAAAATTTCAGGGGTATGTGAGCCCTTAAGTTACGGTACGCAGCTTACGAAGTATATATAAAGAATGATGTTTCAAGTTTCTAACATAAGCCTTTCCACAGCAAGAAAAAAGCACATGGGCCATCACAACATTCCGCAGGTGATTTAGTGCTCCTTCAATTATAAGCTTAAAGTAATAAAAATTGAGGCCAGACATTTTATATTGTGGTCATACAAAAAATCCTTTTTAATAAAATTTATGTAATTTCAGTTAAGACAAACCCATACCTCCACCTCCAGAGCATCCATCATTTTACGACCCTTATGTTTGTCCCATACCGAACATGAGATCCAAGCATTTCGTTGGATACCGCAGTAATTTCTCCCTTGAAAGGGAAGCCCTCGAATCATTTGCCAGATGAAAGGAAAAACAATTTTAATGGGAAACCACAAGATTCAAGATGGAAATGACTTTTGCAGATTTATCGATTTCTATAGATTGATTGACGATGTTGCCGAAGCAACAGCTCCGTCCCGATGAAAAACTCTATGCGTAGTAATCGACTTATAATACAACTCCGACATAGACAGAGACAAGAAAATCTACTCAACAACTTGACAAAATACTTGGAAGAACATTTTAGAGAAATTTATTTACTTAATAAAGACGCCCGTTCTCGACTCAAGGATCACGTGTATACTCTAATCACGACTGAATAGGAATTCGATTTGCCATTATTTATTAAGTCGATATACCTGATACCTTCTGTTTGATTTTACATACCTGCAATCAATTTACAAGGATTTATCAAAATTCTCGGAAATGACATTATAATAATTTCGGAGGGTGTGGGCTTTAACTTATCAAAGTTGACATAAATACCATTCATCTAGCTCCCGAAAGTTTTAGCATCGCATCTAAGAGCGTTTCCATAGCGAAAACATTTTAAAATAATTTAATCCTATTAAGTATTTTGATATTTATGTATATCAGTAGGGTGACTTAACAAACACCCTACGTAAGCTCCAAAACATATCAAAAAACATCATTCGATCAGTCAAAACTTGTTTCCAAATTTAATGCTCATTTACAAGGTTTTGACTAAATTTTATTTTGATTGAAAAGAGTTCAGTCAGTTCGTAGTTTTGTTTCAAATATTTTTTAATTTTCATTCTTATTCTTACCAATATTGAGGACGTAATGATAGAATTGATGAAAATAATTTTCCAGAAGTGCTTCTACAATTTTACAGGCTGTGGCACAAGGGTATATCCAGTTGCGCACCTAGTTAAAAATTCCGGGGTGGGTGTTTTTTTTCAGACCAGTGTCAAAGTACAAGTATAACAACAGTCTGGGCGCAACTTTATTATTTTTAGGGTAGAAGTCCGGAACGCGTTTAATGCTCAAATGCGTTTTAGGTTACTATGTGACTGACAACCTAAAAAATTAAGTTCCAACTAGCCTCCTACTTTTTCCTTAAATTGTGAGTCGCATAGTAACCCATAACGAATCTCAGCATTAAACGCGTTCCGGACTTCTACCCAAAAAATAATAATGTTGCACCCAGACTGTAGGCAGACATAGCCACTTAGGGGTCGAATATCAAAAAATTATGAAATTCATTTTTGGGATATTTTATAGAAACTTAAAAAAGTTAAAGTAAAAAATAATTCTTAAAAACGTTCACTATCATTTTGCACCCTCTTAGGAGTGGAATATCGCAAAATATATAAAGCCCATTGAAGTAAAAGCGAATTTGATCCAATTAAACCTAAAAGACTTGTCGGAATTCATGAAAACTTGAACAAGACTTTACAGCCCCTAGGGGGTTAAATATCGAAAAATGCTTAAATTGGTTTTGTATTTAAAGCCTCTCGAACTGAAAGCGGCTTCGATATCTCATTAGAATTAACAAATATATCGGAAATCGTGAAATTGTCCCAACAGAACATTTTTTACTCCACCTTTGTACACCAATGAAAATCTAAACTTTTTTTACTTTAATTATTGCTGTAGTACATCTACATATACGTACTAAGTTTCAACTTTCTATTATAAGCTATTTCTAAGCTATAAGAAACAACCCCCACCCTGGTACCCTGCTATCCTTATCAAAAAGTTTTCAAGGATGCCTCTGTAGCAGATCTATCTAATCGCCATTTTTTTAGCTTTCTATTCTTTGCGGTTTTTGAGAAATAAAAATCAGAATTTTTTCCTTTCCACCCCGTCCCACCATCACATTGCCCGGTGCCAAGTGCCAGTGAATGGCACGCTGCGATTTTGTCCACATTCGGATGTTCATTCTGGCTGTGCTTTATGGTATCCCACAGAATGGATATGGTCCCATGAAGTCAGCTTCTAAACCTTTCCTAGCCATTAAGTCGGCCATTTCATTACCTTCATAGCCGCTGTGTCCCGGAATCCAAATCAGATTAACTCTGTTCTTATTTCCGAGTTCAATCAGGCATTGGAGGCAATTCCAAACAAGTTTGGAGTAGATTTGAACGGACTGAAGTGCCATTATTGCAGCCTTGCTGTCCGAGAGAATATATATTTGTTGGTTTTTGAGCCTAACTCCTATACAATTTTCAAGATCATATCTACAATTCGTGAGATATCAAAATTGATTTTTTTGATAAATTGCTATCTCCCCACTTCCGTGCTGCATCATTTTTTTTATATATTTATCAATAGACTCCTCTTATAATCCTATAAATGTGCAGGGTGCGCCATTCTTTATGTCGGTATGTAAACATTGAATAACTTTGACATTTTCAAACAGATTGACTTGATTGGACAAGTTTTGGAAACGTCAATTCAGTAGAATTTTAACCATGGATCGATTCACACCGAAACAGCGCGCCGAAATAGTGACGCTGTACATTGAGAATAGTCGTTCCGTTGTGTTAACTCAACGTGTATATCGTCAAAAATATCGTGGCCAGCAGGCACCGTCTGACAACACTATTCGTCGTTAGGCGTCGAATTTTTTTGAGCACGAGACAGTGGGAGATCGTGCACATGCCGTTCATCGACGACCAAGACGTTCCAATGAACTGGTTGAATCGGTCAGAGAGAGCGTTACCGAGAACACAGAAATCTCGTATCGTCACCGTGCTCAGCATTTTGGCGTCAGTGGAACCACTTTGCGGCGCATTTTGAAAGATGATTTGCATTTGTTTCCGTATAAAGTGCAATTAACACAAATAATATTGCCGACAGACCGTCCACGTCGCTTGGAATACGGCCAAACAATCGCTCGAATGGTTGACACTGAAACTGATTTTTGGTAGCAAATTTTGATGACCGACGAGGCCCATTTCACACTCTTTGGCAGCGTTACTAAGCAAAATTGCCTCATTTGGGGAACGGAGAATCCTCACGAGATCCATAAAACGCCATTGCATGATCAAAAAGTGACTGTTTGGGCCGGCGTTTGCGCCAAAAGAAACGCAAACAAAAATCATTGGGCCATTTTTTTCGACAAAACGAAACAGTCGATGGAAAACGATATCGGTGGATGTTAGCTCATTATGTCTGCCCGCAAATGCGTGAAAAAGGTCTGGTTTCAACAAGACGGTGCGCCATGCTACACTGCAAATGAAGCAATTCAGTTTCTGCAATGAAAATTCCCTGAACGTCTGATGTCGAAAAGAGGCTACATTGACTGGCCACCGAGATCTCCAGATTTGACTTTTCCGGACTTCTTTTTATGGGATTATTTGTAGAGCAAAGTGTACGCCAGCAAGCCTCAGACAATTGACGAACTCAAAGCAAACATTTGTGCCGAAATCATCGCTATATCACCAGAGATGCTCAAAAAAGTAAAGGAAAACGCACCAAAAAGGGCACATTTTTCTGTGGCCTATAGAGGCAGCCACTTTATTGATGTTGTATTCAAAAACTAATCCAAATAAATTCTAAAGGACCGAATTGAATAAAAATAACTCACATATGAAAATCAGTTGATTTTTTTCAAAGTTATTCAATGTTCACATACCGAAATAAAAGATGGCGCACACTGTACATAAACCAAATTTTATCTTCCTGGAACAACTGGTTCGAAAGATATTGTAATCCATAGTTTTTCCCCCAAACGCCATACTCTCCCCTCCTTTCCAAACTTTTACAAAGTTTCAACCTTATGACATCAATGGTTCAGGAAACATGGATTTTGGAATGAATCGATCCTAGTTTTAGAGCATTTTGGACGCATTGTTTGCCCCCTCCCCGCCACGCACATACCACTCAACCCCATTGGACCATTCTTTGCAAATGGCTCCACTATCATAGTTCTATATAAATTCCAAGTTTCAGCCTTCCATCATTAGCGGTTCCTGAAATCTAGAAACCAAAATTTTTCGTCTAAAACACACCCCTCCCCTCCCGTTCCCCTCGTGGGGGTTCACTCAATCTACCCACTGTAAAAATTTCAACTTAATATCTCAACTGGTTTGTGAGCAACGCGCCTCCAAA